>OZ035961.1:65136030-67536030 GCA_964034945.1 Chrysopilus asiliformis | reverse complement strand
TTTCCCCGCGAAAGGGTAACATAGAGGAAGAGCTAAGTTTCGAGATCACTTTACCCTCTCCCCTTACTCCCCCACCTCTCGGGCTACTTTTTAATGGGTTTATGTTGGGGCTGGACCCCCGACGTACATATATGCCAAATTTCAGGCCAATCCGTTCAGTAGTTTCCCCGCGAAAGAGTAAATAGCGCAACAACTAAGTTTCGAAATCACTTTACCTCCTCCCCTTACTCTTCCCACCCCTCGCGCTACTTTTCCGTATGCCTATGTTGGAACCAGAACTACCACAGATACTCATGACAAATTTCAAGTCAATCGGTTCAGCCGTTTTTGCGTGAAAGAGGAACAGACAGACACCAACTCATTTTTATATATTAGTATGATTTGGTGTTTCTCATTATAAGTTAACATATAAGATAACATCTTCCAAATTGTTGTACTAATTTTCTTCTGAGTAATTTGATGAATTCTAAAAAGTGAATCAACAACATTTATTTGAAATCAGCAGCCACTGTGCATATTATTCGCTATGGAGAATCGGAAAAGATATTTTTGGTCTTAGGTCAGTTATCGTTTGAAGCATGTTTTTGTTCTTTAAACATGAATAGTGTAATTTTCCGTCTTTGAAGTGATATTATATTACAAACGATTTTTTGCAGTCTCTCAGTTTTTTCTACAGTATTTCACATAATGTCATTATAACAAAGCCTAACAGACTGCTTGGATAATTTTTCTTTTTGTAGTGAACAAAACAAGTTGTTTGATTGACACTTAAGACAAATAGAAAAATTTGTGAGGTGAAACTAGGATTTTTATACTATATATCAGATTTAGTAACTGTACAGCTTGCAACGCATAGAATTAATCGTTGGACACCAGAAATAATACACAAAGGGTGTTTGGTATGACAAAAAAACTTTTCATCATACACATCTGTCTGTTCGTCTGTCTGCCTGCCTGCCTGTCTGTCTGTCTGTCCGTCTGTCTGTCTGTCTGTCCGTCTGTCTGTCTGCCTGCCTGCCTGTCTGTCTATCTGTCCGTCTGTCTGTCCGTCTGTCTGTCTGTCTGTTCGTCTGTCTGTCCGTCTGTCTGTCCGTCTGACTATCTGTCTGTCTGTTTTTGGTCTTTTGGTCATTTTGGAATAATCTGCTCTGCTTCTATCGAGACCATTTCTATTCAAGTACGAGATGTCTCATGGTCACAATTGAATAATACAATCAAGTTGAATTTGAATGGAAACAATGAAGAATTGAAAAATAATGTGAACGAGCGGGAAGAATGTGAACGGTGAGGAAGTATGTGAACAAGAGGGGAGAGTTCAAATTTCTCTAAATAAGTCTATTTGTGAATTATACTGTAGAGCTAATGTTTTATTCGTACTATTATTTCTCTGTGAGGTACGTTTTGTTTACAGAGTTAAGTCCAAATAATAATTCTCTAATTCTAAAACCAATAATCCGCTTCAGGCAACAAAAAACAATTGCTATGAATGCTGGCCAATATTGTTGTAATTTGGAGCTGTCTATAAAATACGTATGAAGTTCAAAACAAGGCCGAAAATTAGCGTGACGTACTCCTCCCTCACCGCCTAAAAGTGTGACGTATGGACAGTCTCTTAAGTATCTTGTATAAGAAAGCAAAAATTATCACAGTTTTTTTCGTTTATGACAAGAAAACGTATGAATTGATTAAAAAAATTATTTAACAGAATTCTTTTGAGCCAGAAAAAAACTCAAACCAAGTTAGGGATAATACATATTTAATCTCAACAGTTTCGTACATATAATTTTGAACATAAGCTGTTAACAATCAAATAGTGTTTATTTTAATATTGAAATGGATGAGCCCCAGGGTAAAAATGCTTTTACGATTCTGATATAAATATTTGTGGTCCAATGCAATTTTACATTTGAGTACAAAACCATTTTATTTGGGATTAATTTTTGATTTCAAATTACTTATGATTTCTGTGCTGAAATTTTAATTAAATTCATTACATGCCTTTAGGAAATATCAATCAGTTGCAAAACGTAAAAATACCATCAGTGTTACTGAAACTGTGGAATAAAAATTTATTTGTGGCTTGCAAGCGGAATTGAATTTATGAAATGGATAGCAGCTATTAAAAAATTAATACAAATCCAAACAACATTCTTCTTTTTCTGCGCTACAACCGGTTTCCGGTATTAACATGCGGCAAAATCTTTGGCCAGAGGTCGGGTCGCATGCAAACCGGTGTCCTCTTGTTTCACATCCCAATTCTCCTTGCGTCCTACAGCGGTATTGTGATTTTAATCGGAAACGAAGTGGAAAAATTCACGCGTGAGATTTTTCACCTACTCATTTCCACTTCACCTACTCATTTCCACTTCACCTCTAAACAATTCAGTATTGTGATTTACCAAGTGAAATCTGGTACATACTTGACACAAATCTATTACAGAATATGAGAAATGGAAATTTTAAAGTTATTTTTGGCTGCTGTTTTGCAAAGAAGGTAGTTATATTTTCTTGTACTATAAGCAATACAAAGGATTCTCTAGATCTAAGTATGGTGTTACAGCATTTTATCGCACTTTTGATTACATATAACATTTCACATATGAAATTTATAACATCTTCTCTCTGTCTGGCATATTCTAGCAATATGTATATGTGTAGAATGGAATTTCAATTAGTCTTGAATAAAATAAATAACATTAAAACTAATCTTTTTACAAAAATATATCAAAAGGTGTATTCTCCTCCCCTCATATCCGAACATATTGGTCCGAAAAAATCATGATAATTTTACATCAATCTTTCATACATCATTCCCCTCTAAAACACCCCTTAAAACTCAAATCGGGCCGATATAAAAAAATTCGAATCGCTTATTTTCCGGTCTGCTACAACATATCTAAAAATCGTCAAAATCGGAGAGTTCGACTTCGCAACATCTCCTTGTTTTTGTACAAAATTTAAAAAAATCACGATTTTCACTTCTGTCTAATTTCTGTTCTGTCTATTTAGACTGACTGAATCCAAGCGATGTAGGTTCCAACAGCAATGAATGTCATCAGATAAAAAAAGAACTCACGACTTACTCGATGCGTAGAGAATCTGTACACCAGAATAGTCAATCCAAAGGTAGTTATGGGAACTGTCATGTTTTTTAACCCATAATAATGTCAAAAATTTCATTGTTCAGCGCTTATTTTTTACAACACAAACAGTATAAATGCTATTTACTATGTAGGGTGTATAAATAATACCTCACAGTATATGAAAAGTAGAAAACATTCTGTTATTTTTAGATGGGAGATTTAAACCGAAAATTCTCTGCTGTGGTAAAGAACAATTGATGAATACATTCTGTCCACAGCAGGAGGCCAGCGTTCATTTAATTTTCCACATTTGCTATTTGGGGTTTTTCCCAAGTAGTTTAAACGTATATAGAATTATCGGATATAGAATATAATTTTATTATGGGACGGTAAATTAAACATTATATCATATTGTGAATTTGATCGGTGAAATTGCAAAATTGTTTTCCTAGGAAGAACGGTTATCTCGCACTTTTAAACATTTGAAAATTTGTACAATAAAAATATTTGAGTCAAGTCTTGTTATTTGAGCTGATAATTAAAAATTGTTTAATTAACAAGACTTTAAAAAAAATTGACGAATTCCAAAGATTGCAAAACAAAACCATGAAAAAATTCGAAAGGTGAAATTATAATTATGTGAAAATCTTGCCTAAAAGTGAAAAGTTTCTATATGTATGACGCCAAATAATCAAAATCATATTGTACTTTTATGCATATAAATTATAAAAAAATAGACTAGAACAATTTTTCCACCTGATAAGTACTTTTTACTTTCTTCTACGGAGTATAATAAAGTATTGTATTCATGAAAAATTTCTACCTCTTAATTTTGCCTAAAAAACATTTCCCGATCACTCCTGAGTCGATTGGAGTCATATTAAAAAAATGTCTATCTGTCTGTCAGTCTGTTATTTTTATGATTTATTTCGCTTTTATTTGTGATTCTCTCTCTCTCTCTCTTTCGGTGCTATAACCGGTTTCCGGTCTTGGCCTGCCGCAATGTCTCTCGCCAGAGGCCCCGGTCGCGTGCCGATGTCCTCCAGTTGTGATACACAGCACCCAAAAAATTATTTTTTCCTTTTTAGTGCATTTTTTAGTACATTTTTTTTTAAATAAAAACTTTTTTTTAAAAAAATATTTTTTTTAAAATTTTTTTTTATTTTATCCTTTTTAGTCATTTTGTATTTGGTTTCTATTTATTTTTATTTGTATTTGTTTTAATAAAAGCTTATTTTAAATAAAAAAAAAATTAGTTTATCCTTTTTAGTAATCTTGTATTTGACTTGTATGTTTATTTATATTTGTACAGCGCTTATAATTTATATATATTTTTCGATATTTCTAAGAATAACTATATGAGATTCATATTCAACGTTGGCCGAAGCCATTCAATCCTAAATCCTATATACAGTACAATCGCGATTATATGATCTGATTAATGTTGGGCTGGGTCATATAATCAAGGTTTTCATATAACCGAGGGTCAAATTTTCTATTTTTTTTTTTCAGGTTTCCTTACGTTTAATACAAACAAAGGTTAAAGTGTTAAGTATTTTTTAATCTTCTCACAAAAATTTATATTTTGTTAAAGTATTTCAATAAATTTTGTTGTCTAATGCTGGTCATATTTGTTAAAACAGCCTCTTTTTAAGTCTTTGCAGCGTTCCAATCTCTGTTGAGTCAACGTCGTCCTCAACAGCCCAATCCAATGCAATATTGAGAGCTTTGATCGCCTCAGTTTGGGTGATAATTTTTTTCAAAGTAAAAATTTCGTCATCCTCACTTTCCTGACAATTGTCTTCATCTACACTAAAATCTTCAACGAGATCTGGAATATCATTTGTCCAAGCATTAAACTCAAAGTTCACTGCATCCTCCTTTAAAAAAAATCCAATTATTTATTTCCAAATAATATCGATGATCACATAATCGAGGTTTTTTCGATTCGGAATGATCATATAATTGAAGCTTTATACAAATTTTTGGGCAGTCATATAACCGCGAGGTTCATATAATCGCGAGTACATATAACCGCGATTGTATGTTATCCTGACAGACTTCTTAATGCCAGAATCTGATTCAACGATCCCAAAAACCCCCAGGTGAGATTTTTTTCCGGAAAATTTGAGGAAAAGGATAATCACGTTATCCTTACGGGACCTTCCGTTATCCTTACAGACTTTTTAACGTCAGAATCGGACTAAGCGATCCCAAAAACCCATAGATGAGATTTTTCCCGGAAAATATTAGGAAAAGGATAATCATGTTATCCTTACAGGACCTTCCGGTATCCTTACAGACTTGTTAACATCAGAATCGGATTCAGCGATCCCAAAAACCCCCAGGTGAGATTTTTTTCCGGAAAATTTGAGGAAAAGGATAATCATGTTATCCTTACAGGACCTTCCGTTATCCTTACAAGGACGAAGTAGTGAAAATATTGTATTGTCATCGGACTTACATGCAAAATGCGTGCAAAATTTCAAGTGAATCGGATGAGTGGAAGTGGGTCAAAATTTGATTGCAAGATTTGACCCGGACAGACAAACACACAAGCAAACAAGATAGCGAGCTAAATAAAAGCCTTTAAAAATAAAAACAATAAACTTACGAACCAATAAAAGATTTGCTAAAATTATGTAAAAGTTAAGTAAAAAAGTAGGTTGGCAAACATTTTTTGAACATAACCATGTTGCATTTTAACTATGCTCCGCCAAAGGAGCAAGCAGCCCAGTGGGCAAAGCGCGCAGAACTCACAAGCGAGAGATGTCAGAAACCAAAAACACGACGGTTCAAATTCCATACCTACACGCGAATTTTTTTTTCTTCTTTTTTATTATTTTTATTCATTTTTTTATTAAAAATAATGAACAATAGTTAGATGCATTTCATGTAAGTCTTTTAATTCGGTAAAAATTGTTTTTCCCAAGACTGATAAGTGTTAAATTTTTTTTAACACTTTAAGTGTTTATCTAAAATAAACGAGAGCGTTTTGAACACTAGTTGACCCCTGCGTGTATGGCTGGATAAGTGTTTTATATAAAGACTTTTAAGACCTTTTGAAAACGCAAGTAAATACTTCCGCATAATTTTGCCTTCAATAGAAATTTGATCTTAATTCGGGATAAAAGAATAAGGTTTAGATTTTTTTTTACATAAAATGTTAAATTCAAAGGATATTAAATGTTGCTAATAGGGAAATTTATTTGTAGAAAATATTCAAAGGACTTTGAAATTAACTTCAAATAGTTCAAAGTACTAACCGATTTAGTGTCGGCGTAATTCATTTGATGTCTATTTCCCAGTAGATTCTTCTATCTCTTTGTCGGCATATCCGCTTTCAAAGTTTTAACCGTTCATCCCAATGCGGTGTTCAAACTTACTATTCGTTAGATAAAAAGTATCTAATGAATGAAAAACATACTCAATAGGGTGGATCGCGGCTCGAACAAAAAAAATAAATGTGGCAAAGGTGAACAGCGGGGGGTATGGAAAAGATGTGAATATATGTAAAAATGAAATTTGGAAAATTTGGATCATTTTCAGTTTCCGCTTTTCATTTGAAATTTTGAAAATCTGCCATTAAAATAAAAATTTCAACTTTCACCAAAACCAAGGAGGATTTCCAAAAAAGCTTGAATTAGTTAACAAATAACAAAAAAAAAAACCAAAAACAAAAAAATATTAAAAAAATTAAAACAAAAAAAAAGTTTGAAAAAATTAAAACAAAATGAAATTAAAAAAAAAAATTAACCAAAAAAAATTACAAAAAAAAAAAACAAAAAAAAATTAAAATACAAAAACGATTTCGAATTACAAATGTATCTACGCGGCGAAATCTGGGTGATCACAGCAAAAGTGATTTGCGAAAATTTGTAAAATACATAGAAATTCACCTAGCGCATACACACTGTTATGCCAAATTTTTAAACGAAAAGCGGAAACTGAAGATAACCTCCGATCGAGCTGAAACTTTCCACAATTTGTTTTTATATCAATTCACAACTTCTCCACCCCCCCCCTCCCTTTCCGAAATCCGAAAAAAGAGAAAAGCGATCCACCCTAATACTCAAGTGTCACCTGAACTGAAACGAAGCAGTTTCACTCAGAATAAGAATCAATTTCTCTATAAGGGTGTTTCGCAATTGAGGCATTGCATATGTAAGTTTCAAACACGAAATCTCTGCAACAAAATTTTTAAAAATTTGCTAGAGTTTGAAAACAACAAATAACAAATATCTTATGAAATTTTTATCAATAAACTGTAGGCGTTGGTTCGTTTTCCGACCACGGCGCGCTTTGATGAGTAGTGGTGGTTGCGGTGTGGTGATAGCGACATCACCGGTCTAGACTGCTGTCATAATCTCTGCAGCTGATAGGTTGCAACGTAAAAATCTTACAAATGTCGATAATCATCCATGGTTCGCAATCTATGCAAAACTGTGGGTAGTAATAACTGTTAGGAACCGTAATATATATATATATATATATATATATACTATTTAGTGTTTAACCATTGAACCATTTCTGATTCATGGTTTATACTCGACCTTTTAGCATTGAATCCTATTGGAATTTCTCGGCTTATAAGGTCTGCAAAAACAACAAAATTATATTATTTTTGCGGATGTTTTCACATCCAAATTTCCCCCCAACAGGTCGGACATGTCTGCCCTGAAAACCCATCAGGAGCCTGCTTCTGGTATGGTGGCACAAGGTTTGTGGCATCGGAGTATAAATACTCAAATCGAGTTTTACTCCACCAAAATCCTGTAAGCCTGCGTGGAAGCTGGCAAAGCAGGCTCTGATGACGGTGAGCCAGCTTTCCATGCCAGAAACAGGCTCCTGATGGGTTTTCAGGGCAGACATGTCCGACCTGTTGGGGGGAAATTTGGATGTGAAAACATCCGCAAAAATAATATAATTTTGTTGTTTTTGCAGACCTTATAAGCCGAGAAATTCCAATAGGATATATATATATTAGGGCGGGTCGATTTGTTCGGGGTAAAAATTTTCACCAAAGGGTATAGTATATTCTTATTCTACACTAAATTCTAAGAAAAAATGCAAAAGAAACCATAGGTCAAAAATGAATTTTGATGTCCCCAAAATTGGATTGAAATTTCTCTTTTTGAATTATCGGGAAATGTATTTGTATTAGTTCGAATTTTTCGAAAACTATTTAACCAATCGACGTGCTGAGTACCACAAATAAAAGCTAAGGACATAATCTTTAAAATGGCGTTTATAATAATTTGATCGGAATTATAGTTTTGGGGAAATGGGGGTTTGATTAGAAAAAAAAAATTTTTTTTTGTGAGTTTTACACCAACTCAAACTCTACTTGTATGGAGCTTGGAAATCACTTTTGTTTAACTTTTTTCATTCGGATGTAGTAAGGGACCTAAAAAAATCGACCCGTATTTTTTTGTTTGGGGAAATAACGTTCGGTAGGCGGAGGGGGTGATTTCAAAGTCGGCGAAAAATCGACATGACAAAAACTTTTGAACGGCTTCACCGATTGAGATGATATTGAACATTTTGGAAAGGTAATTAAATTTCCTTTTCAAAAAAAATATTTGCTGACTCCCTCCCCCTCACCGTCATATTGTAAAATTCAATTTAGTGACAAAATTTAAAATATCTCGAGAACGACATTTTTTTTTCTTTTGAATTTTTTTCTGTAAATACCTACCATTATACCACACAAATTCGCTAAATAAATTTTGGGGGTAAATGCGTTTTTGATTTTTAAAAAAATTTCGAAAAAATCGAATACAAGAAAAATGTGTATATTTTACTGATTTTCGATTGGTTTTTATGTTTTATGTACATAACACAGGTATCCCTCGAGTTACGCGGTTAATTGATCCAGCGTAATTCGAAACCGCGTAACTGGAGACTCAGGATTAGTGCAAAACAATACATGCCTATTATCTTTTTTATATAAATTACATTCATCAATAATTACAATATTTTCGTTTTAAATAATTAATTAAATAATTAATTTTTAAACAAATTTTTCATTTTTAAACAAATTTTTCATTTTTAAATAAATTTTTAATTAATTAAACAAATTTTTCATTTTTAAATAAATTTTTAATTAATTAAATAATAAAAATTGCTCCAAAATCGTACCGCGTAACTCGAGGACAGCCACAATTTTTTCCGCGTAACTCGGGGGATACCTGTATTACAGCGGAACTCAAAAAAATTTTTTAAGTTCCGCCATACTATAACAACAGCTCAAGATTTGTCCAATTGGACAAAAAGGCTTAAACATACAAACAGCTTTTGAATTTATAACACAGAGAGAATATGAGGTAAAACAGCAACAACTTCAACGAAGGTTTAAAAGTGTCAAAACACTTCCAGGAACTCAAAATTTTCACGGAATCTTTCTCAAAGGAAATTTTTTTTCTAATGCTGATATATTTGAAAGTTTTTCTTTTAAATGAATTTCTAATTACTTTTAATCTCCAAAAACTTTTGCGTTAATACAGGTATCCCCCGAGTTACGCGGAAAAAATTGTGGCAGTCCTCGAGTTACGCGGTACGATTTTGGAGCAATTTTTATTATTTAATTAATTAAAAATTTATTTAATTAATTAAAAATTTATTTAAAAATGAAAAATTTGTTTAATTAATTAAAAATTTATTTAAAAATGAAAAATTTGTTTAAAAATGAAAAATTTGTTTAAAAATTAATTATTTAATTAATTATTTAAAACGAAAATATTGTAATTATAGATGAATGTAATTTATATAAAAAAGATAATAGGCATGTATTGTTTTGCACTAATCCTGAGTCTCCAGTTACGCGGTTTCGAATTACGCTGGATCAATTAACCGCGTAACTCGAGGAATACCTGTATTATGTAGGGGAAGGTGGGGTTTTCTGGACCGCATTTTCATTTTGGCTAAAAACTCGCAAAAAAATAACTTTTTCTGAAAATTTCAAAGCTTGAATTTGTAGTACGATAAATAACCTTTCTTTGGGTCACAGCAGTTCGGTCAAATTGTATTAAATTATACAAGTTTTATCAGTTGGCGCAAAAATGGCGTTTTTGCGATTTTGAAAAATCTCGGGGTATTGTGGACCACTTTGTAAATCGATTAAAAATGGAAAAATGTGATAGAAAAACCTTTTTTTTTAATTCATATATTTATTAAAGTGAAATTAAGTGAAAAATTATAATGAAAATCAGTGCGAAATGCAATGTTTGCAAGTCCAGTAACTGGCAGTCATTTCGGCGCATTTCAAGTGTACACATCGATCGCACACGTTGCAATGGATGGTATTTCGGCGGTTCATTTTTTTGGCATATTTTTCTTACAAATTATGCAGAAATCGATGTATTCTTCCACCTCACAATAGGTTAAAGATGGTTGTTTCTTCTGTGATGTCTTCGATTTGACACGATCTTTTTGCTTTTTCGATTATGGTTTATCACCTTTTCTCTCCAATCTCTTTCGCTTCATATCAGCCTTCTCACGAAGGTCATTTACATCCTCTGGCGATGTCAAAACGGCCGATTTAGAAACTAGCTTGTATACCCGTCGTTGCCGGGTTAAGCTTTTTGTCTAAATTTTAGAATACGAAGAAAACCGGAAAGAACTTAAAAACTTTTTAATGAGTCTATGTTGGGGCTGGACCCCCGACGAACATCTATGCCAAATTTCAGGCCAATCGGTTCAGTAGTTTCCCCGCGAAAGAGTAAAATAGCGCAAAAACTAAGTTTCGAAATCATTTTACCCCCTCCCCTTGCTCCCCCCATCCCTGTGCTACTTTTCCGTACGCCTATGTTGGAACTAGAACTACCACAGATACTCATGCCAAATTTTAAGTCAATCGGTTCAGCCGTTTTTGCGTGAAAGAGGAACAGACAGACAGACAGACATACACCAACTCATTTGTATATATGTATTAGTATGATTGCCGAAAATCTAATGCTGTGTTTTTGCATGAAAACACACTTATATGCATCAAATACACGAAGTTTGCTTGTCAAATGTCAAGAACTGAGTGGTCCATAATTCCCCGACAAAAGTGGTCCACAATTCCCCGAATGCTCTTTTTTACAATATGGCAGCTATTAGTAACACAATGCAAACTTCATGCAAAATTTCTTGTCAGTGTCGAATGCTTAAGGCTCCGCGAATATTATCAATATATTTACTTGAGTTGATTCTCGAAAAATGTGGTTAAATTTAAGCGAAACACAAAGTGAAAAAAAAAATTTCGAAGTATCACTTTTCTATTTGCTATCGAAGCGAGGTGATAGTGCGTATACACAAGTCGAGTACTGTTAGGAAAATTAGCTTAACATGAGGCAAACTGATTACAGTTATTTGCAGCTACCAACCACTACTAGGGGAAACAAAATGACGCTGGTCCGCAATTCCCCGTGGTCCAGAATACCCCAGTTTCCCCTACATAAAACATAAAAACCAATCAAAAATCAGTAAAATATACACATTTTTCTTGTATTCGATTTTTTCGAAATTTTTTTAAAAATCAAAAACGCATTTACCCCCAAAATTTATTTAGCGAATTTGTGTGGTATAATGGTAGGTATTTACAGAAAAAAATTCAAAAGAAAAAAAATGTTCTCGAGATATTTTAAATTTTGTCACTAAATTGAATTTTACAATATGACGGTGAGGGGGAGGGAGTCAGCAAATATTTTTTTTTGAAAAGGAAATTTAATTACCTTTCCAAAATGTTCAATATCATCTCAATCGGTGAAGCCGTTCAAAAGTTTTTGTCATGTCGATTTTTCGCCGACTTTGAAATCACCCCCTCCGCCTACCGAACGTTATTCCCCCAAACAAAAAAATACGGGTCGATTTTTTTAGGTCCCTAACTACATCCGAATGAAAAAAGTTAAACAAAAGTGATTTCCAAGCTCCATACAAGTCGAGTTTGAGTTGGTGTAAAACTCACAAAAAAAATTTTTTTTTTTCTAATCAAACCCCCATTTCCCCAAAACTATAATTCCGATCAAATTATTATAAACGCCATTTTAAAGATTATGTCCTTAGCTTTTATTTGTGGTACTCAGCACGTCGATTGGTTAAATAGTTTTCGAAAAATTCGAACTAATACAAATACATTTCCCGATAATTTAAAAAGAGAAATTTCAATCCAATTTTGGGGACATCAAAATTCATTTTTGACCTATGGTTTCTTTTGCATTTTTTCTTAGAATTTAGTGTAGAATCAGAATATGCTATACCCTTTGGTCGAAAAAAAATCGACCCGCCCTAATATATATATATATAAAGTGAGAGAAAAAGAATGATTCTTTTTCATTCTTATTCACTCACGAGCGAATGGAATAGTTAAAAGATTTCGATTCTCTCACGAAACTTAAAAACTGGTTTCGATTCTTACACGAACGGCTGGACCGGCCAAAAATTCGCATGAAACGATTCTGTCACGAATTTTACTGTTTTCGATTCCATTTGGGAATAAATGAAATCATCGACAAAGAACGAAATTTATCCATTCACGAAAGATATTTTTCCGTACTCTGCTTTTTGAATAAGTTTGCCAATTTACTCAAAAGTGCGCAGCTGATTAGCGCTTTCTTCGAAACGTGATTTTTCCCCGGAAAGAAAAAAAATCCACGAAAGGGCTTGCAGTTTGTTTTTTCAATAAAAATGTATTTTTTTATTATTGGCTGTAAAGTTAACTCCCAAAATACCGCAACAAAATATTGCGATTCGGGAACCTCAAGCGAGATGTCACACTGGCGAATCAGCTCCTGCAGCTGACTGATCCCGACATTAGGTCGCGCAGCTGCAGGAACTGATTCGATCAGTTGACGTGGCACACTGAACTGGAATCAGCTGACCTCAAACGTCAAAATGTCGGACTCGGAGGAAGAACTTCTCCTTATTTCTCTGCTAAAAAAAACTGAATCTGTGCAATCGTACAAGCATCTACCTTTTCCTACAGCTTGTACGATTCCTGTGTTTAATTTTTCCTATTCGATGGACATCGTATTTCTTTTCGCTTGTTCAAAAGTTTATTAGTTAAACAGACTTGTCAAAATTCTATGATGTCCCCAATTTAGTAATTATTTTAAAGTCAACATTATCAGAAGTAGAGAGCCTATAACCTAGAGAGAGGCCATGGTACTTTAATAGACTGTGTTACTGATGATAAATATTACCGCCAGACGAAAAAAATATTGAAAATTATCGTTTTATTTCATTTAATCCTACAAAAATGACATTAGAAACTACCCAACATGCTCCTGATATCAGGTACAAGTAGGTCAGTTCAGAAAAGTCAGCTGCACATTTTTTGCAGTGTGCCATGCGCCATTGGATTACATGTGCAACTGATGTCGATATCAGTCAGCTTCAGCAGCTGATCGTCAGTGTGACATCTCGCTAAGAACACCGCATTTTTTCGCTGGAACAGAAGGGCAGATTTCATGAAGTTTCAATCCTACACTCAGAAAAATGGAGGCTAACTCGACGACCTGCATACGGCGTAATTAGCCTCGGGCTGGCAAATTTAGCCTATGACTGGCGCGCGTTCGCCTGCATCCGGAAAAGTAAAACTTGTGTTGACCTGTGGCCGTAGAAATTCTGAAATTAAACCACCTGCAGGTGAAGTAAAGCGTTGGGAGCTGCACGAGTTGACCTGAGATAGGTTTTTCCACGATGTAATGCCATGTAATGACGATTAAGCCACTCATAGCTTGAATATTTAGCCAACCATAGGTCAACTGAAGACCAGGGCAAGGCGAACTGAAGCAATGTGACGTCAGTAAAGCGGTTGCAGCCTTAACAAGCCGCTAATAGGAGAACTTGTTGACCGCTGTGCGTTGTATTCGAAGAGCAGTCAAACCGACACAGTCTTATCATAAAAGGTTAAACAACAACAGGCTTATTACGCCTCTGCTAGTTGCACTCCCAAGCTTTGCATTGCCTAACACAGGCTTATTATCCGGCAATAGTTAATTTTATAAAAAGTAAAACAGGAACAGGGTTATTAGGCCTGTGTTAGTTGCACTTCTAAGCATTGCATTGCCATACTTTACCAGCCTCAGGTCAACTGTACACGAGTGACAGGTTTAATGGCGTGTGTGAGTTGCATTCGTTTGCGGAAATTCGTAATAGCCGTCACTCTCTTGTTAGCAATCGACGCAGAAAGGACATTTTTTAGTGAGTGAAAAGTGCAAGTTCGAGTTAATCAAGGAACCGTCTGGAATCAAAGGTAAGTTTTTCGTTTCAATAAGCATGTTTTTTGGTTCAGTTAACAAATTAACCTGAAATCAAACTGGTTTCAATAAAATTTAAAACTACAGACAATCTTCCATTCCCTTTTTATACCCGTATGGTGAAACCAAAGGGTATATTAACTTTGCCTTACCGTTTGTAACGCCAAGAACCCGTCATCACACACAAAAATGAATTACACCAGTGTGTTTAGAATGATAAAAAAAATTAATTTTTGCATGTCCGTCCGTCCGTCCGTCCGTCTGTCCGTCTGTGGTGCGGATTGCGGGCGCACGGATTGAGCTAGAGCCTTGAAATTTTTCGTAGATCCGTTTTTCGTAAAATGTGAATCCAAGTTCGTTAATGGGCAAAATTGGTAAACCCCTTACGAATGAAAACGTTTTTTGCGATTATCTCAAAAACTTATCAAAAAAGCGCAAGAACAAAAGTTATTTAGAATATTATTCTACACAAACCTTCCATACATCAAAATCCGATTGGAATAAATTTTAAAAAATTTGATTGAAAAGTTTGACTTCAAAGTGGAATTTTGATACAACTGTTCGCCGTTCACTTAAATCACCATACGGGTTTTCAATAATTGCCAGACTGGCAATTATAGCTTTTGTTATGTTTTTAACTCGTGAAATTCATAGTATTGTACCGATAACGCTTAGAAAATTGTTATATCATTTATTCGGTTAAAAAACTAGTTTGGTAAATTGCGTACGAGTAAAATGCACATAGCTTTATTTCGCTTTTAAACAGTTGAGTTCAACGTGATATTTCGCGCTGTTAATGCTTTGCCTGATTTGCAGATGTAATACTAAACGGAAATAATAAAATAAAAAAAATCAATATTTTTGTCCCTTGTGTAGACTTAGTCTAGGCGCGCATCATTGCCAACGCATGTAGAATGTTGCTCACGTTGCAATTTTGGTTTTGAAAACGCGTACAATCTAATATTGGAGCTGGTAACGAAGGGTTTTTCGGGCTTACTAATTTAACATTTGGTTATTTCTACTTAAATCTACTATGATGCATGATGAAATACTAGTTTAACCAATTAACGCCCGCTGTACTCAAACGAGTACACCGGACATATCTGTGATAATAAGTTAAAATATTTTTAGCCGATTTTCAGACAAAACCAAACTGATCTCAATTTGTATTTACAAAAAGATCATTTTTGCTTTGCCTGAAAATCGACTTAAGCTACTTTAACTTATTACCACAGATTTATGTATACATTTTTTCAGAATTTTCTTTTTTTTTTGTTTATTTTATAAGAATGGCTTGGTTTATGTGTTAAAAATATTCAGTGATTTTCTCATTAATTGGTTAAAGGTATTTTAAAAATTGAAATTGCCAATTCAGCAGCATCCTTACTAAAGCAGTGCGCACTTGGCCTAATATTGGATAGCGATAACATTTTAACTGAGCTAGTGTTCATACACGGAGATCTATAAAAATAATTGTTGCGGCATTGATAGGTTGACTTTCAAGGAATTTTAGTTGAAGGTGTCTTTGGCAGTTTTTTTAAAAACAATATTTTTAAATTATTAAGTCCCTTTAATCCACCTTTTCATCTACTTCCAGAAATTCCAAGTGGAAAGCATATCAAGTGGAAAATAGGCACATATCTATCTGTCCCTGTACAACACCTTGATTTGCGATTAATGTCAACCATGCGAATAGTGTCATATAATTTAAAATAAAAATTTTTCTTTACGATACCATTTAATTGTAACATGAATGTATATAATAAATAAAATGTAATTAAAATAAAACATCAATTGTTCTTTATTGTAAACTCGCTGTGGCCATATGGCAACCCCGGCGTTAATAGGTTAAGATGATATTCCGCAATAATGGGACTCTAATAAGTGAAAAAGTATGGCGTGGGGGCTAATACTTTGGTTGCTGCAAGTGTATTTTGAGCTTCCTAGGGGAAGATAGTAGATCTCCTGCGGCAGGTATACTGTGAGGCTGCTACAGGTCAGCTGTACAGCTGCAGGAGGAAAGGTAAGCTTGAGGTAGGTGTAAAATTGACTTTCAGCAGGAGAAAAATAAGGCTGGTTCAGGAGACTTGACCTGCGGTAGGTCTATTTTAAAGCTGCACCAGGTCACTGGTCAACCACGGGTGGTTTTACTAGCCTGCTACAGGTGGATTGTGAGCCTCCACTAGGTAACGTAAACTTGTGGCAGGTTACCGTCAAGCTGTCCCTGGGCGACAGTTAGCCTAAAGTAGCGTTAATCGCGACAAGTTAGTCATTCGTAGGTTGACTGTCGGCCTGTGGTAGAATTACTTGACCTGCTGCAGGTGCATTGTCGAGCTACAGGCGTTTAACACTGCATTCATACAGCGCTCATAGGTGTACTATAAGCCTATGGCTCCTGTATAATGTGGTTTAATACACCTGGCAATGGTTTATTAAGCCTGTATCAGTTTTAGTTAGCCATTGGTAGTTAAACTAGTTTTGTAATTCTCGCCCGACTGAGGCTTACTTACGCCTGAAACAGGCTAAAACCATGTAACTTGATCTAACTACGTCAAACTTAAGCAGGTTAACTCTGTCAGCCGGCTAGAGGTCAGAGTTAACCTGACAAAAAGTTGACCTGCAGTACATTTATCATTTTTCTGAGTGTAGGGAGAATCAAAATTGCGCGCTCAAACTCAAGTAGACAGGGTGAGCTGTCTCTTTAAAAGAATTGGTTTTGGGATGATGGTGACTTAGAAAAATTCTGAAAGAATTTCTCGGCATACAGGTCCAAAAAATATAACAAATTCTGGTATTATTCATATAAATGTTTTCGCATCCTAAAAGTCCCTCCTAATCTCGTCTGCTCTGAATCCCATAATTGCGGTCATCAAGAAATAATAATTTGTTATAGAACCTCAGTTATGGAGCTCAGACCCACATTGAATGTAGAGTCGAAGTAGTACGATCTAAGCAAGAAAACAAAATGTTTTCAAATTAAAAAGATGAATTGGTAGCATTTTGGTTAATCGTTCCTGCGATAATTATGCATTACCCCCTTAGCCCAATGTTTATACTCTATATGATATCTCATATAGAAGTATATTAGATTTAGTATACCATTTGCAATGCATCGAACCAATAATCGGACACAAAAATAAGTTACACCACGGTGTTAGCCGTAAGA
This sequence comes from Chrysopilus asiliformis, assembly GCA_964034945.1. Taxonomy (NCBI): domain Eukaryota; kingdom Metazoa; phylum Arthropoda; class Insecta; order Diptera; family Rhagionidae; genus Chrysopilus; species Chrysopilus asiliformis. The sequence continues at coordinate 67,518,538 of OZ035961.1, read as the reverse complement.
TTTTGATTTCCGCATGTCCGTCCGTCAATCCGTCTGTCTGTCCGTGAATACCATAACTTTCGAATCGACTCAGCTAGGGACTTGAAAATTTGTATAGTTACATTTCTCGTAAATGGCTAGGCTATGTTCTTGAATGGAATAGTCCGATCCTTCTCCCCTCCCTCATATAAGCGAAACAGTTTTTTGCAATTTTCTCGAAAACGGTGAGTCATATTGAAAAAATTATTTGTGTTTAGAATATGATTTTACATAACCGTTCCATACATCAAAATCCAATCGGACCACTCTTTCCCCCATCTCCAACACATATGGACTTTTTTTTATAAAAATTGTGTCTGTCTTCATATAGAGTACTTGACGGTTTCTCCTTGGCAATTGTAGCTTTTCTTCCACTATTTGATCACCGAAGAGTTTTGTTCACTGATGAAACTTATTTTGAAAGTGAAAATAACCCCCAAGAGATTCACCAGGTTTCGTTACATCGGAAATAAGGCCTCAATTGCTTGAAAAAGTGGTCGAAAATTGAACTCATCGAATGCGATTTCTTAGTCGTGGCGAACATTTGCCATAAATTATTTTTAAATACTAGATGTCACTATCTAACATTTAAAAAAAATGAATCAAACTTAATTTATATGTGTTTATATCAAATGTCCGAGAACCTTTACACGAACTGGGTAATGCACATGTTCTATTCACATTGATATATAACAATTATTCATACATAATACGTGAATATATAGATGGTCAGTCTTTCCTGACTTCTCTAATATTTCTTGACTTTTTGGTCGTCTTAGCGAATTCGATTCAGCTTTTGCGAGACTGATTGACGCTAGATGAACAAGACTGCCAAGAATTAAAATTGTTGGTTACGTAATACCTGTTGATATTACACTCGCGTCCAACTACTCGCAATATAATTAGAGCTACACGATTTGAGTCTTTTCAGAGAATCTTTTTATCAAACATTTTCTTTTTATAAAATGTTGTTTTGAAATATTAATTCAACTTATTGATTTCAACTTAATCTTTTGCGACACTGATTGGTATTTTTAAGAATTTTGAATTCTAATAATATTATTGATTTTACAAGTCAAGGGACTCTTTTCATGAATAGCGCCGTAAAAGGGGACTTCTAGGACATTTACACTAAGGGGGCTGTCCACAACATATCTCACACATATATGCAGGATATTTAGACCCGGTTTACACTTGCAATTTTTTCTTAAATTTCTCCGCAAATTTCGTTCAGAAATTTTTCCGCGAATTTTATTTATCTCTCGCAAAACAAATTTACTTAGCAAAGAATTTATTCCAGCAGTTTTATATAAAAACAATCGAGTTCGGGCGTGCTTACAAGAGGTAAGGATAATGAATTTAGTATTGCCACTGGTAAAAAAATAAGAACTTTGGTCCTCAAAATCGAGCGAGAATAGTCGATTTTTTCATACAGCTACCAAAAACAATATCAATCTCAGCTATTTGGAGGTTTTCGATTATTTGAAAAAGGACAAAGATATGTTGAAACAAATCTCTTCTCAAGAAAAATAACAATGAATCGACATGCTTGATATAATTTTTTTCATTTTTATTTTTTATCCCCCTTTATCCCCCCCATTTTATCACACATTGGCTCCAAAAAAAAATGGTCACGCTAGGCTAGAGCTCTCTCTCTCCTGGTAGCGGTCGTGTCAGTTAATTGCTATATTAATTAATAAAGATCTTAATATTACTATCTGTCTATTACTTGCAAGTTGCAACGACTAAGTCACGTCACTGGCGACGGGGATAAAACTTAACAAGAAACATAACAAAAGCTATAATTGCCAATCTAGCAATTATTGAAAACCCGTATGGTGATTTAAGTGAACAGCGAACAGTTGTATCAAAATTCCACTTTGAAGTCAAACTTTCCAATAAGATTTTTTAAAATTTATTCCAATCGGATTTTGATGTATGGGAGTTTTATGTAGAATCATATTCTAAATAACTTTTGTTCTTGCACTTTTTTGATAGGATGCACAGTTTTTGAGATATTCGCGAAAAACATTTTCGTTCCTATGGGGGGTACCCCCCCTAATGGTCCATTTTTGCCCATTAACGAACTTAGCCTCGCATTTTACGAAAAACGGATCTGTGCAAAATTTCAAGTCCTAACTCAATCCGTGCGCCCGCAATCCGCGCCACAGACAGACAGACAGACAGACAGACAGACGGACAGACGGACAGACGGACAGACGGACGGACGGACAGACGGACGGACATGGAAAATTCAACTTTTTTCATCATTCTAAACACACTGGTGTAATTCATTTTTGTGTGCGATGACGGGATCTTGGCGTTACAAACGGTAAGGCAAAGTTAGTATACCCTTTGGTTTCACCATACGGGTATAAAAAGTCGAGGTAAATATCACGAAAGAGTAAAAAAACGTGCTATCGGAAATTGAGGTTAGTGCGAAAATAACATATTCTTAAATTCGATCGGAGCTCTATACGTATGGAAGCAATAAAAGGAGAGGATTCAATCACAAAAAAAAATCATCCACATTATTGAACTTTTTTGCCTGGTGAGGATTTCGAGTATGTAGACCAGTTGGAGGAATTCTTTAAATGCATCGCTGACACCAAAAAGATTTCTCTTTTCATCACGTTAGCGGGTCCTGAAACCTACAAAATCCTAAAAACACGAAAAACCAATATCCAAAACATATGTTCGGTTGGTAGAAGCTTTAAAAAATGTCTTGGCACCAAAGCGGTGTGTATTGCCGAGCGCTATAAATTTTACAAGAGAACTCAAAAAACGGCCGAAAGTATTACTGACTACATTGTAGAATTAAAATTGCAGTCAAAAAATTGCAATTTTGGGTCTTTTCTCGACCAAGCCTTGAGTAGGGATGCAACATCGTTCATAAAACCTCGACATATTGAAAATCGATGTTTTTTTTAAGGCGACATCGATGTCAAAAAACATCGTCCTGAAAACATCGGATGTTTTTCCGATGTTTTGAAAAAGTTAAATTTAATAAATAATTTAGCCACCTGGCGGATGCTCTACTTTGGATGGAGTGCACCCAGGTAGAATTAACATGGTTTTAATTTTTCTTATACATTGAACCACCAAAAACCCGTTAGTTTTCGAGATATTCGCTAAAAACTATTTTTTTTAAATACCGGCAAATCTTCATAACGGCTTGAGATACGGAGTTATAGTAAAAGACATAAATGTAGCAAATTTTATTGTCTCCAAGTTTTGTAATACATAAGACTACTGGAAAATTGTTAGTTTCGGAATAAATCGCAAAAAACCGCATAGATTTTGAAAAGCCGCCGTTTTGGTTACTTCCGGTTAACGGATTTCCACATCAGGACCAAAGTTCTCTATAAAATTTTATAACTAGCTCTGGTATTTTATGCGAAATTTTGTAGAAAGATTGACAGACAGAAATACGTTTTTGTGATAAGGCTCTAATCGAATCAGGAGTGCTCGGGAAGTGTTTTTCAGGCAAAATTAAGATAAGGAAATTTTTCATGGGTTACTACTATTTTGTATAAGTAAAAGACTTTATTTCATGAATTTTTACAACTTTGTATAAGTAAAATAATGGTTATTTGAAAAATTTCGGGCTAGAGAATGAAACAATGGGGAGTAGGAAAAATTTGATAAGAAACATCATGTTTCGATCCCAAGAATTCGAAGTGGATTATTCATCAGACAAACGCTTCGAATCTCTGTTTGTGACTTGACCGCGGAGGATGCGGATAGGGAGGAAAGTTCAAATTTCCTCTATATAAGCTGATTACATCTACGTTTTAGTATTTGTGAATCATATTGATAGAACCAAAAACCAGATTCAGAATTAACATTTAGAATTAATTCTGTAAACAAAAAATAATAATCCTCATAAAATCGAAAGTTCGAAAAGGTTTGTTCTATCAATATGATTCACAAATACTAAAAAGTAGATGCAATCTGAACAAATCTTTAAGTAGAGTGGCTATATTAAATTTATCTAAAAACTAGTCCCTCTAGTCCTAAAATTAGTTTCCAACATCGTGGATAACAACATCGATACCTCGATATATCGGACTGTTCAACATCGAGGTTAAAACTCGATATTTTTCAACGATACCTCGATGTTTTGCAAACATCGAGGTATCGTTGGCTTGAGAGATAAATTCGTTTTCGGTCTATACAACGCGGAAATTAGCTTTCCCAAAATTTAAGTTTTTTGACGAAATTTCGTAATTTTTAATAAAAATTGTAACTTCTAGGTACTCTACGGCACGGGGTAGTATTATCCAAATGACCAAAAAAACATTTTGGGTTCATTTTAAATTTATTTATCACAAATTTGGAGGTTGATAGCTTGAGATAAACGATTTTTGCAAAATAAGGAACAGTCAAGTGTGTACTCCGTATCATTGAAATTTCGGTATATGTATATGTTATTGATGCAAATGACAATGATATACAAGTATTTTATGTACACGCGGCCGTTATATTTACATTTTTAAAATTTATTGGGGAAGTCCTCATGATTTTCCCCCAAAAGCAATTTTCATCTTGAAAGCTTTTAGTGCGCATTTCAGATATTCACATGTTTATATACTTAATTTCTAAGGGTAAAATATGAAAATCGATAATAGCACGTTGACCTCAAGATGAACCCACTTTTCATGTTGTGACGGCACGGCACATTTGGGGCTGCTAAGAACAGACAGGTATAAGTATACTAGATGTATGTGATTAAATCTTTATTACCACTGGAAAATTTTCTACAATATACACATATCACAAAAAGCTGGTTTAATCCGGAATTAATTAATAATTTTGAATTTCATGTTTCTCGCCTTTATATCGTTTAATTTATCTGCCTGTTAACTAATAATCCAATGTGGTCAATTGATTTCTTTACAGGAATTAACGATTAAAATGAAATGATATTATAATCCGTAACAATAATGTTTAACGGCATGTCGATGCCGGTTTTTGGTTGTATGGCCATATGTGATTTTTTATTTGTAGAGAAATTTTACTCATTAACCCAACGGAAACAGTGTTTTCAAAATCACAGTTTTTTTTAAAAATAACTAATAAAATATCAGTTGTGGTCAACACAAAACTTTCTTCTACAAAATCTACGACTCTGCGCAATTTACGCTAGAGCCCTGTCGCGTTGTCAACCTAAGACGACCTCCCAATAAATTCTTGGTTTATTCAAAAATATCAAAAACGTACAAAATTTGAGATAACTTGAGAACGGTAAAAGATATCAATTTACGGTAAATGGCAAAAATGTAGAAAATGTTAACATCTTTAATTATTCTTTTAACTGATTTGTCGAAAAACCGTTTGCAAATTATTCGCAAAAATATGATTTTTTACATATTAATGAAAATATCTCAATAACGGTAAAATATAATGGATAACGGTAAGAAACAAAATTGTGCAGAATGCCATTCTTGATAATTCACTTCATACATTCAGTCAGCAAAAACCCTTTAATTTTCGAGATAATCGCAAAAAACTGTTTTTTTGGAAATAACGGTTTATCTCGATAACAGGTTGAGATATCGAGTTATAGCTAAAGACAAAAGTGTGGGAAATTTTATTTTCTCCAAGTTTTGTCATACTTAAGGCCACTAAAAAACCCGTAGTTTGGGAGTAAATCGAGAATTTCCGGTTAACGGATTTCCACCAAAAGTTGATAGGATCGTTCCATTTCAGGACCCAACATGCCTATAAAATTTCATGGCGCTAGCTCTATTAGTTTTTGAGAAATCTTGTACACAGACTGACAGACAGACACTGAGAGACTTACAGACTGACAGACAGAAAGACATTTATTTAATATGACTCCAATCGACTCAGGAGTGATCGGGAAATGTTTTTTAGGCAAAATTAAGAGGTCGAAATTTTTCATGAATACAATACATTATTATACTCCGTAGAAGAAAGTAAAAAGAACAGTGGCGAAGCGTCTGGGTAGACAGCATAGATAGAACTTACAAGGAAAGGACTCGGGGTCGAACTCTCCGATTTTGATGATTTTTGCATATGCTTTAGCAGACCGAACAATAGGTGACCCGTATTTTTGCATATCGTCCCGATTTGAGTTTTAAGTAGGGGACACATCTATCAGTTTTCCATCAGTTTTTGGGAAACTGATGGGAAACTGATTGGTGTGAACGTAAAATGAGACGACTGATGCGCAACCACGAAAAAATTCGTGGGCAGATCAGTTTTTCTAGCAAACTGATACCCAACTGATTGGTGTGAACGTTCCCGTCAGTCGTATCGCATCAGAACAGAATCAAATTTTATTTTTTGAACTTAATGCAATAATAATGCATAAACATGCTCTGTCTCGATTATCCACTCGCATTTTTTAAAGTCTGCAATCAAATTGAATAGAAACTTTTCGCCAAAAACTGTCAGTCGCAACTGATAGATGTGAACGCTTAACTAGATGTAAGAAACTGATGGAAAACTGCCGAGTACCGTAACAGTTGCGATTGATGGAAAACTGATAGATGTGGCCGCTACTTTAATGGGTGTTTTCGAGGGAGGAGTTTTGACCGACTATAAGTCGGCAACCAGTAATCCTATGCAAATGAACAAAAAACTAAAATTTTCTTTTTTGGAGTAGAACTGCGAAAAATAAATAATTTAAAATTATCATCATAGGGTAGAGAAACCTATTTACAGCCATGCTTTTTTAACCCGGCTTTCTCCTATAATTGTCGCTTTTCAAAACTGATTGCATATTTGGAAACACCTATCAAAACTAAAGTTTACTTTTTTTTGCATTTCACCTGAAAATGTCAAATAATAGAGTAATCGACCCTTTTTCCATCCCTTGTCAAACAAATTTTTATACTACTAAATATTCGAATGGTATTATTGCACAGTGGTAGATTGCAAAGGTTAATAATGGATCACATTGAAAAGATATGCAGCGCCTTGTTTTTCTACTTTCTTATATGAAGTGTAATAAAATTTTGTATTCATAAAAAATTTCGACCTTATAATTTTGCCTCAAAATCGTTTACCGAGCACACCGTCAATTGGATCAATATTACAAAAATGTCTTTCTCTCTGTTAGTCTGTCAGCCTGTGTACAAGATTTCTCAAGAACTAATAGAGCTAGATTAATGAAGTTTGAGAAGATGATGTTTGGAATGGGACGATCCTATTAACTTTTGGTGAAAATCTGTTAACCGGAAGTAACTAAAACTCCGAAACTACGGATTTTTCGTCAGAAGAGGGAGATAATGAAATTTTCTAGACTTTTATCTATCATTAAAACTCCGTATCTCAATCTGTTATCGAGATATACCGTTATTTAAAATAAAATCATTTTTTTGCAATTTTCTCGAAATCTGACGGTTTTTAGGTGGTAAAATGCGAATTAAAGAGAGTAACTATTCCCACAAATTTATCTTTCACCGTCATCCAATATATTTTACCGTTATTGAGATATTTTCATTAATTAACTTTTAGATTTTAGTTATCTTAATACCTTTTAGAAAACTAGATTTTTCTGAACTGCATGCAAACTAACGGTTCCTCCAAAAAATACGAGTAGTTAAAGGAAGAATCTGTTATATAAATTCAATATCGAGTCTCCGAAAACAGCGAGAGTCATTATTTAAAGTAAACGATCATTCTTATTTTGGAGCTGTGACCAGTCTTTCCAATAGTTTTTTCAGTGATAAATGAAATGAGAACTTTTTCGAATCTCAATTCTGAGAGTTATAATACCGCGAAATTACGAAAATCTTAAGACCGAGTTGTGGCCAGTCACCGGTCACTGACAGTCGTCAGAATTTTGATCAGTCACTATATCGGACGACTTCTATGTCTTATATTTGACAATGTATTTGGAGGTATAGTATAAATAGTTCAAGGGCATAGTTTTAACATAAGAAAGTCATGTGGTATTCGCATTGAAAAAAAAAACACAAATCTGTAAATGAGTTCATTGTGACAATTTATACTTAAATCATATTACTGTATTCTGTAATTATGGTTTGAATTCTGTAATAGTAGCCCACGATTTTAATGTTGATATTCAAAATGCTGATAGAATCACGACTAATACCGTTAAGGGCTTCTATCGGTAGATATTCCAATTTTTCAAACTTTATGGATTAATCGTGACCCATTAAAGTAAATGCATTTGTATTCCTACTAAAAGATATTCTATTGTAAGATTCATTATTTAAATCAAAATAACCCAATCCGTTTGTAGACTATATAAAAACAGGTGGAATTGTGAATACTTTTTTTTTAATAATGCCATGACAAAAATGGAATTCAAAAATTTGTCTCTAAATTTGAACATGTGATTTAATTTTTAGGATCCCCAGTAACCCGCACTTATCATAAATGGTCAATTAAAAGTGATTCGAACTTTGAAGAGTTTTACAATAGATTTGGGCATTTATTAATAATGTCAGTAACATCGGTGACAAAAAAAAAAACTTTTTTAATGTCTTGGCCAGAAATGCAAAAACATTGACCCACTAATTAAAATTATTGAGAAAGTTGAAATTGATTTTTAATAACGATGCACAATAAATTTTATTGAGGCAGGAGTTGGACCATTCAACCGTGTAAGGAAACATTTAACAATTTGCTCTTGCGTTGTTCGCCAAATTAAGCGAAAGTTTGATGGGAATTTTATAGCATGCATAAAACTGTTTAACTATCGCGCACCCGTCATAATAATTTACAAACAAATGCATTTCAGCGGGATTATAGGGACTCGGCTGGATGATATGCATGAGGCATAAAACTGCTCTAAAATTAAAATTAATGCATTTCAAGAACGAAAACGAGCACTTGTATACACTTGCTGCATCAATTAATAAACAAGATGTGAGTTCATGATCAAAAAATTTAGTTTACATTTCAACAATGTTTACAAAGATTTTCCCCATTAAAAAGTTAATTTTCCTCTACAGAAATAATGAAATTTAAAATTACTATAAATATTTAATTCTTTCAACAATTTAGAGTTCATCTTCAAAAATTTTGTTATGTGAATTACCAAAAGCAGCGTTTTTATCAAGCGTAATGTGTATCGTCACTAACGTCACAAAAAAAACCTGGTAATAAATTGGAATTTCTTTTGAATTTTCCATATTATATATTTCGACAATTTTCAAAATTATTGGGATATTTTTCGCCTCTCGTGCATGGATAGAATTCAATGTTCACCGGGAAACGTGTGGTAATCTGAGTAACATCTTATTACAAAACACATTATTAATGTTTCGTATATTCTTTCCAAATTGTCAATTGAAAAATAAAAAATAATTTGTAATAAATAGCCGTATGTAATCACTGTTAGTTTCGTTGTATTCAATAAATCGTCTAAACAACAAATCAAGATTTAAAATTCCCCTACCCGCGGTGAGAGTTTAAACCACAGAACTATATAACATAGAACAACTGTCACCATACAAAGTTCTGCTGAAAAATGGTCCCAAAAGTATTTCCCTCTTTATCGTACTTGAACGCATTCACTGAACTGTATAAGGTCACGAAATTCAAATTTAGTTTGCCGCGAAATTCAAATTTCACAAGTTTGAGACTAACTTTAGGGGTCAAAAACGAACTTTAGGCGCCAACACCATTCCGAAAGTCTATTTTCCTTTGACAGGTCACGGTTTAAACGAGACGGCTATATTTATTTTCATACGGTTATCTTGTTCTTACTTGAGTCGTTTTGATACACTGAACTGTATTGAAATGGGACGATTTGAGACAGCAAATCGAGCGATCTAGTATACGTATCTATGGTTTAAACTGATTAATCGATTGAGATTCATTGGCCGCGTTCTCACGTAGGTGAAATCAACCGAGTTACTCTGGGTGAAAAACTCTGCTTGCGTTCTCACGTAGTGTTTTTCAACTTTTGCGCTGCAGTGTATTTACACATGCTATGTCAATGTGTGCATGTAGCAAAAAAAATTTTGTGAACCCCCACCATTGAACTCTATGTGTGTATGTGTTTTCAACCAAGTTCACCCGGCCTAGCCAGCAGGTGAATTCCCCGCATACACCCGATAGCGTCTGGCCCGTAAAATCGAGTGGAAACTTGGCGAAGTCAACCAGTTTCAACCTCGTCTGAACGCAGCCATTTGCAATATTTTGCGTTAATTGCAATATTAAATCAAAACATTGTCCTTATAGTCATTTGGAATAAAATGATTTCAAAACCGACGAAACGGGAGAAAAAAAAACTGGGTTTCAATATAATTAAATTATTTTCCACAACCAGAGATTAAAATTTGCAAAATTGCACCAGAGTGAATCGATTGATTTTATCATTGATCTAAATCCTGCTATCTCCAAATGGATTGAGAGCTACCTTTCTGATCGTTCAATACGGGTTGTATTGGATAGATTCAAGTCTGATATATTCAAAATGAACTCTGGTGTACCTCAAGGCTCACCTTTAGCTCCTACGCTAATCTTACTATTTATCAATGATCTACTGTCTCTCGCTCTCAATGCGCTTTTCTGTTTCGCTAATGACAGCTCCCTTGACGTCTCTTACCATGTCAACTCACCTTCAGAATCGGACGCTATTGCACATCGATCGAAACGCAGTGAGCAAATTAGATCTTTGAATTCTGATTTGAACACAATTCTGGCTTGGGATAGAATTGACCATGTGGAATTTCAACGCATCCAAAACCCAATCAATGCTGTTGTCGATGAAATGCGAAAAATCCCCCGAAACGGTCGAATTTATGAATGAGTCCATTAATGAGTCTAAAAACATCAGACTGCTGGGCATCGAAAGAACCGAGAAGCTCCAATGAAGCGATCATATTTCTAAAATTGCAAAAGAAGCATCGCACTGCCTAGGCTTGCTGGGAGGCTGCAAAAAATATTTAACACCAATCGACGTTCTCAGCATCTACAAGACCTACATTCGACCGAGACTTGACTACAGCACATTTGGGCGGGAGCCCCAAAAACTGTCCTGCAACTGGTGGACCGAATTCAAAAACATGCGATCCGATTGATTGGAGAAAAGTCTTTGACAGATTTATTACCGTTTCTCGAGCATCGTCGCTCTGTTGGGATACTCAGCATATTCTATAGATATTTCCATGGGAAATGTGGCACCGAAATTTCCCAACTCATTCCTCCACGGTATATTTTCCCTAGACCCTCTCGTGCAGTTGCACACGCGCACGACTTTTTCCTTGAGCCTCCCCGTTTCCGTACAGTAAAGTCTAGGAGTTCCTTCATTCCGCGAACAACAAGACTTTGGAACGATTTACCATCCGATGTGTTCCCCCCGGACTATAACCTGCAGAGATTCAAAGAGAACATAAATCGACATCTCCTTTCGTTCTTCCGACCATCCTGAGCTGTGCTGCGGCATTAAAGAGTCTTCCCCTAAGCTCTGGCTGGAACTATAAAAAAAAGGTTGTTGTCGGCTGCTACTTTTGACCCTAGGTAGTTGAAGCTTCGTGCAACTTCAATGTTGTGATTTCCTACCCGTATACTTTGACCATATCCGATGCTTAATTTGACGCTGGCGATCCTACCATATACTTAGTTTCGATTTCGTTTATCTGCAGCCCCAGACTGTGTGCCACCCGTTCAATCTGATTGAAAGCTTCTTCTACAGATCCAGTTGATCTGCTCATAATGTCAGTATGCCAGGAGTTGTATCGACTTGTAGAAGATAGTTCTCCTTGTTGCAATTTCTGAATCGCGGATCACCTTCTCCAATGTCAGGTTGAAGAGGATGCAGGCCAAACCATCCACTTGTCGGAACCCGTTAGATGGTAATTGGGCGAGACAGTGATCCGTGACAGTCTTATCAATTACTTTGGGGTGCCGAAATCTCTATTGACTTTATAAAGTTCTAGCCTGACTATGCATCTTGCGTATAATTTGGTAGAACTTTCGCGCCTGGTGCGGTCCTTGTTTTCTGCATTTTTCTAATTCACAGACGATTACTGTTTCCCAGGCTTCCTTTTTGCGTCTGTGGATTTTTTTTTTCATGCGCCGTTTTCGAAAAAAAGGCCAGGTGTATATACATATAACCAACAAGTCGGGCTGGTTCAAATAGGATCAGCTAGTTTGATGAAAGGTCTTATGAGTACCGAAGACATCACAATGGGCCTGTAGGCCTGCGAGTGTAGCGCTGTGTTCACGCCTGGGCGTGCGCGGTCTTCTCAACCTAAACTAACCTATATATAACTGTGACAAAACGCCAAAACGTATTATGTCGAAAATTAGATTTTTTCATAGCAATTTTGAACTATTTATAAATGATTTTGTGCAAAATTCTATTAGACACAACAAATTTCGAACAAGACTAATATTAAGAGAAAAATAAGTACTTTGCATCAATATAGTGCTAATTTATGTTGTCTCTGTGTTTTGTAAAATTTCCGACATAAGTTTTTTTTTTCCCAAAAGCGAGCTAAGATTTTTTTCGAAAATCCAAAAATAATAAACAGATTACTTAAGTATTGTACCAAAAAGAAAATATACCATGTAAATTTGTTTTCATGCTCAATTAACCTGATTTTAAACATCTTAAATCGACTTAAGTTATTTTGGCATTTTTAAATACGGTTACCACGTTGAGCATTAATAACTTATTGTAGTTCACTTAGCGAGATGTCCCACTGGCCATCAGCTGCTGCAGCTGATGTCCCACTGGCCATCAGCTGCTGCAGCTGACTGATCCCGATATCAGTTGCACATGTAATCCAATGGCGCATGGCACACTGCAAAAAATGTGCAGCTGCATGTCTGCGACACAAAGCTGACTTTTTTGAACTGATCTAAATGTAGCTGATATCAGGCACATGTCGGGTAGTTTCTAATGTCATTTTTGTTAGATTAAATAAAATAAAATGATAATTTTCAATATTTTTTTCGTCTGACGGTAATAATTGTCATCAGTGGCACAGTATATTAAGGTAGCATGGCCTCTCTCTAGGTTATAGGCTCTCTACTTCATATAATGTTGACTTTACAATAATTACTAGTTGGGGACATCATAAAATGTAAACTTGTGTTTAACTAATAAACTTTTGAACAAGCGAAAATAAATATGATGTCCATCGAATAGGAAAAATTAAGCACAGGAATCGTACAAGCTGTAGAAAAAGGTAGATGCTTGTACGATTGCACAGATTCAGTTTTTTTAGCAGAGAAATAAGGAGAAGTTCTTCCTCCGAGTCCGACATTTTGACGTTTGAGGTCAGCTGATCCCAGTTCAGTGTGCCATGTCAACTGATCGAATCAAGTCCTGCAGCTGCCCGACCTGATGTCGGGATCAGGCAGATGCAGGAGCTGATTCGCCAGTGGGACATCTCCCTTAAGGGGCTTTACTACCCAGGCGCGCTGAACAATAAACCTGTTTTTGAGAATTTTTTTCTCGATTACTAACGAATGGATTAAAATGAAAATTTTGAGGCGTAATTAAACATGTATTTAGATACACAAAAAAAATTATTTTTTCAAGTGTTGATACAAAATGGCGCCGTGGCACTATATTACTTGGAAGTATGTTTTTTAAACTTGCGTTGTCAGAAACTCAGTCAATTTTCATCGGATTTACTTGAAATTTTAACTGTAGCTTCTTAGATTGTCTATGGAAGTACACAGGGTTTTTAATATTGATAAAAAATTACATTTGTGATAAACAATTAAAAGTTGATTTTTTGCCAAAAAATTTTTAAATAAATTGAATTGATGCCAATTTGTGAATCCATGAATCCATTCATTAGTAATCGAGAAAAAAAATTCTGAAAAAAAGATTCATTGCTCAGCGCGCCTGGGTACCCAACTAACAATTTTCGTCTCATAAGACTCTACTAGAGTCTTTTGAGAGTTTTCATACAGGGCTATTTCACCCTTGTAGAATGCTACAACTGTTTTATGAGTGGCTCATGAGGCTTAAATGGCGCACTTATGAGAACTTTTTTTATTTTATAACAAGTCATCAGTTCTTTTTGTAAGAGTCACGAAAGTCTCATAAGAACACTATTTGAATTCTAATGAGAGTTTATTGATATTCTCATAAAACTTTCATAACAAGTACTTTATGTTTTGCTAAAGAGAGAAGAGTATATAAAAATATCTAGCCGGTTTTATTTTTGAAGAGTTAAAGTAATTTTTTAAAGAGTAAAAGTTATTTTTGAAGTGTTTATTTATTTTCGGATCCGAGTCATGTCTACGTTTGCGTATGATAATATTGTATTAGAATTTCATATGACATAGATTTTAAATTCTATTTTTTCGGATATATAGACAAAAATTATATGGGGAATGCAATTTTACTGATAATATAACATATTTTACTTCGAAAAAATGCGAAACCCCTCGAAAAAATCGAAAAAGTTAGATATATTATAAATCGGAAATATAATATGGAAAAATTAAATTTTTAATATAATTGATCAAACTGTTTCAATTGTTTTAATGCGTTTTTGTTTTTAAAGAAAATAGCTTTTTGCAGTGTTTTTAGGTCCTAATTTATATATATAAGCTGTTTTTGGAATTTCAAAGTTTTAGTGTTAAAAAAGATCAAGGGAAAATATGGCGCCTGTTGACGAAGATTTATTTTAAGAATAAAATTCTACTAATAAGAACATAAGCTCGCGTTATGTCTCATATGAGCATTTTAACAAGTATTTTTATACTTAAACTTTTACAAGCGCGTTTTTATGAGAATCATACGAATTAACTGCTCATAACATTTTTATTTAAGATTTAAACTCTTTAACCCCTAATTTATTCAAACTTTATAAAAAATATACAATGAGAACATAAGTTTTTAAAGGCTCGCTACAAGAGTTCAAAAATCGCCTTGCTATAAGCGTAAAAGATTCAGTAGCTCTAGTAGCGTCATACTCTTATAAAAACAACGCTATCAGAAAAAATTAGAGTGTCATTACAAGAACTATGTTATGAGAGTATCCAGTGTGTTAAGAAAGTTTAATGAGAAGATTTCAAAATTCGTAAGAGTTTTGGTCTGGAGAGTTTGTTAGTTGGGTAGTATAACCCCTTAAGCCATTGTTCCCTTTCGTAAATTATTGACAATGAAAATTCTAAACGCTTAAGTCACATAAGCTAGTTTGACCTTTGCATGTTACTATCCATTGGACTTAAGATATTTAATTTTCTTAAGATAACTTTTCGATTTTGGAGAATATTGCAACAAAATTTTGACAGTAGATAGAAATTGCTACGCTGAAATCAAATTCAATGAAAATCGCAAATCTACTTACGTCGACATACGATGTTTTGGATTTTTGCCACAGATATGTACTGTGAAATAAAATGGGAATTATAAAATTTTGATTAAATAAAATTACCAATAGATTTCTGATACTTTAATAAATATTGCGTACACGATTGCGTACATGATGAATATCTCGGATAAAAGTAATCGAGATTGCAATCTAAATCTTAATTTGATTTTTCAATTTTCTTTGTCTCGAGGGAGTGTTTTCGAATGATTGTCGTAACTTTGTTATCAATATTGCTAACAAAATTACGAGAACTGCCATTAAGACCATGTCGACGGACATTTCTGTTGGATTTGTGTACATACAGATCATTTATAAGTGAATACATGAGTTATGATTCATCTGTCTATATTGTAAGTATGATTTTCCATAGATAAGTCAAGTAAATGTGGATATGCCATTTAGCAGGGTAACATATCAAAGTCCAGGCTATTATGCTCAAAGGGGATGTCCTGGGCCGACCTGTTTATTAGTATACATGGTGTTGCAACCGATGAATATGTGCGATATAATTAATGTGTCGCCATGTGAAAATAATTTATCACTGACTGATGGTTCTGCAGTGTGTTATCTTTTATCACGACATTTATCACGAAATATGAAGCTCAGATACATGTATCTAGATACATGCATGTGGGTAGCTCTACATATGTTGGGTGGTGGTCAATTTTTCGATCTAACAGTGGATTTAAAAAAAAAATGCTTGATTCGCTTTTTACAACTGAAATAACATAAATCTATATTTTGGGTGCAAATCAGGACAATACCAGTCACTCCTGAAATAGCATGGTAAATTAACAGAAGGTTCGCCTGTACAATGCGAATTTACACGATTTTCGCTAGATAAAATATATTTATTATTATGCAACACAGGATATTTTTAAATATTGGTGAAGTAAATTAGGTTACATCAAAGTTTCTTTTTCGAATATCTCAAAAACGGTGCATCTTATCAAAACGTGCAAGAACAACAGTTATTTAGGATATGATTCTACATAAAACTCCCATACATCAAAATTCGATTAGAATAAATTTTAAAATATCTTATTGGAAAGTTTGACTTCAAAGTGGAATTGCTAGATTGGCAATTATAGCTTTTGTTATGTTTTATAGTTCCAGCCAGAGCTTAGGGGAAGACTCTTTAATGCCGCAGCACAGCTCCGGTTGGTCGGAAGAACGAAAGGAGATGTCGATTTATGTTCTCTTTGAATCTCTGCAGGTTATAGTCTGGGGGGAACCCATCGGATGGTAAATCGTTCCAAAGTCTTGTTGTTCGCGGAATGAAGGAACTCCTAGACTTTACTGTACGGAAACGGGGAGGCTCAAGGAAAAAGTCGTGCGCGTGTGCAACTGCACGAGAGGGTCTAGGGAAAATATACCGTGGAGGAATGAGTTGGGAAATTTCGGTGCCACATTTCCCATGGAAATATCTATAGAATATGCTGAGTATCCCAACAGAGCGACGATGCTCGAGAAACGGTAATAAATCTGTCAAAGACTTTTCTCCAATCAATCGGATCGCACGTTTTTGAATTCGGTCCACCAGTTGCAGGACAGTTTTTGGGGCTCCCGCCCAAATGTGCTGTAGTCGAGTCTCGGTCGAATGTAGGTCTTGTAGATGCTGAGAACGACGATTGGTGTTAAATATTTTTTGCAGCGTCCCACAAAGCCTAGGGAGTGCGATGCTTCTTTTGCAATTTTAAAAATATGATCGCTTCATTGGAGCTTCTCGGTTCTTTCGATGCCCAGCAGTCTGATGTTTTTAGAGTCATTAATGGACTCATTCATAAATTCGACCGTTTCGGGGGATTTTTCGCATTTCATCGACAACAGCATTGATTGGGTTTTGGATGCGTTGAATTCCACATGGTTGATTCTGCCCCAAACCAGAATTGTGTTCAAATCAGAATTCAAAGATCAGAATTCAAAGATCTAAAGTAGATCATTGATAAATAGTAAGATTAGCGTAGGAGCTAAAGGTGAGCCTTGAGGTACATCAGAGTTAATTTTGAAGATATCAGACTTGGATCCATCCAATACAACCCGTATTGAACGATCAGAAAGGTAGCTCTCAATCCATTTGGAGATAGCGGGATTTAGACCGATAGCTCTTATTTTTGCGAGCAAAGGTTTATACCAAACACCATCGAAAGCTTTGAAGAAGTTATTGTTTTTGATTCGCCAAAATTATGGACACTTTTATTCCAACGCTCAGTTAAGCAAACCAAAATATCACCGTGGAGCGATCAAGTGCTATCAAATGTCAGTACCAGCAAAATTTGATTGTTATTCAAATTTAGCGTGATGGGTATTCTTATGTCAAAGCAATATCCGTATGATACATCTTAAACCAAAAAAGTCTCAAAATGACTTTCTACTGTTTTCTCGCATACAAACTATTATTGCGTCGACTTTGTATTTAGAAATATAAGAATACACATTACGCTTTATTTTAATAACAATTAAAATTTTGTTGATACTCACATCTGATAGTACTTGATATACCAAATTATTTAAAAAAGTATTTTTTACTTTTTAGCGGATTAGTTTTTATTTAAATTATTTTGTCTATTTTTTTTAAATTTTTTTTTAAAGTTTGTTCTTTTTTTCGAGAGATCCAGAATGAAAAAAATACATTTTAAAGACTTTTGGTTTTTCCAGTAGCGTAGTTGTATGTTTCATCCATGGGGGGAAATTAAGCCTGAGGTTAAAAGATATTCTCTAGACGCAAAGGATATTTTCTAGACCAGAGATGTCCAATTTATATATGTTGAATTACCACGGAAATTTTTGGTATCTTCCCACTATACCATCTTTATCAAAGATGAGCGTTTACTGATAATTTTGTGGGAATGTATTATCAAGTCGTTATTCATAAAATAATGATATTTCGTTCAAATATGAAACCAAAAGTTTCGAACGAATGGTATCGTCTAAGTTCGAGTAAATTAATCCGAGCGTCAAAGTTTTTCATATTTGTTGTTCACAAATGTTTCTTTTATCAATTTTATGTTCATTTTTCAAAGTTGTCTTGAGCGGCTGGAATTCAGAAGATTTCGTTTCGGGTTCGTAAAAAAATTATTTGATAGATGAGTACGGTACTCGCAGGGTTATGTTATGCTGAGAATTTGAATTAATTAAAGTTAATTTTACCTTTTGTTATTCGCGTTTAAATTACTTTTAAATTGCGTACAAATTATTTCTCTATTCAGCAACGGGAATAGTGTCAAAATCGATTTTCTGAATCATTATTCCAAAAAAAATGTGAATATTATCATAAGTGATTCAACTTGCGCACCGAAGTGTCCTAAACATTTTTAATATTCATTTTTAAATCATTTTTATACCCGTATGGTGAAACCAAAGGGTATATTAACTTTGCCTTACCGTTTGTAACGCCAAGATCCCGTCATCACACACAAAAATGAATTACACCAGTGTGTTTAGAATGATAAAAATAATTAATTTCTTCATGTCCGTCCGTCTGTCTGTCCGTCTGTCTGTCTGTCCGTCTGTCCGTCTGTCTGTCTGTCTGTGGCGCGGATTGCGGGCGCACGGATTGAGCTAGAGACTTGAAATTTTGCGCAGATTCGTTTTTCATAAAATGCGAGGCTAAGTTCGTTAATGGGCAAAAATGGACCATTAGGGGGGGTACCCCCCATATACGAACGAAAACGTTTTTTGCAAATACCTCAAAAACGGTGCATCCTATCAAAAAAGTCCAAGAACAAAAGTTATTCAGGATATGATTCTACATAAAACTCCCATACGTCAAAATCCGATTGGAATAAATTTTAAAAAATCTTATTGGAAAGTTTGACTTCAAAGTGGAATTTTGGTACAACTGTTCGAATTTTGATACGAATATCACCATACGGGTCTCCAATGATTGCCAGATTGGCAATTATAGCTTTTGTTATGTTTAATATTAATTTTTGAAATCACCAAACGTTCAAAAATGAATATATAGTCAGGCCAGGCCTCCCAGCTATTTTTGAGCGTTTGGTAATCGCAAAAATGGATCTTAAAAATTATTTAGAAAAGAGGGACATTTTGGTCCGCAATTTGAAACATTTATGATCATTTTCTGAATTCAGTTTCAAACGAAACCCTCAGAAGAATGATTCATTTGTTGTATCAAAAATGAATCTTTTGGTTTACTGGGTTATTGCACACAAGAACAAAATTGAGAGTGTGGCGTTCTCACGTTCTCAGTGGCAAATTTATTTATATCCATTTAATCAATACACTGATTATTTAAAAAAAATCTATACAGTTATATGATGAAAGAAGAAAAAAAATATCAGCAAAAAGAAGACTCTAAAAAATATACAATATATACATATTAGTTTAAAGAAATTTTTACTTTAGAGCAATTAACATTAAAATCAATAAGGTCAAAATGATTATTGAACGATCGTAGCATAGACGAGACTGGTTCATGATATCCGTAGTTGGTCCGATGGTTAGGAATATTATAAAAGTTGTAAAATCGTAAGGAACGAGCTGGAATATTAATATTGAAGTTACTAAGTATATTCATAGCGTCAGTACTGTCGGTTAGAATTTTGAAAACCAACCTAACTTTAAATTGTTCTCTTCTACGCACTAAAGAATCAAGATGGAGAAGTTTCAGACGATCGGAATAAGGTGGAAGAGAAAACGGATCTATCCAGGGAAGTCCCTTTAGTGCAAAATGAATGAATCGTCGCGTCGTTGAATAGCTTCAACACGGTCAATGTGAACCTTATAATAAGGACTCCAAGCAGGGGAAGCATACCCGAGAATGGGACGCACATAACAAAAGTACAGGCTTTTAAGGACGTAAGGATAGTCAAATCTTTTTATGAAGGCTACCATCATATTGGCTCTGTTACAAATAACTTCAATGTGGTCATTAAAAGTAAAATAAGCATTAATTGTAAAACCCAAATCTTTATAAATCGTTACCTTGTCAAGAGTGGAATCATTTAGAGTGTAGTCGAACAAGGGCGGTTCTTTTTTCCGGGAAAATGACATTGACTTGCACTTATCAACGTTCACGGGGAGACGCACAAGTTCAAAAATGAACACATGTCCGATTGTAATAAGAAACAATCATCAATATTAAAGACAGAATGAAATATCTTAGCATCGTCAGCATATAAAAGAATTTTACATAAATTAATAAATAAAGACAAGTCATTTATAAATAAAACAAATAAGACGGGACCAAGATGAATTCCCTGAGGAACCCCAGATGTGGTAGGAAAGCTGTAAGAGTTCGAACCACGGAAAATAACGGGTTGAGTACGGTTGGATAAATAGGAATTTATAAAGTCAACAAACAATGTTGGAGACCCTAGCAATTCCTGTTTGTTAATTAAGATTTTATGGTTGATTTTGTCAAAAGCTTTGCTAAAATCTGTAAAAATACAAACAACCTGATTCCCCAATTCGATTGGCAAGTTGATATCATATGAATACAGTGGACCACGAAATTTTATTTTCAAATAAACTTTCGACATTTTTATTTTTTAGATTTTTGTCTTAAAGTGCCGCGAAATGGTATCGTTTACTTGTGAAAGCCTATGGCAATCATGCTATACCAGAATTCACAAGCAGATTTTGGATGCATTGCTTTAAAAGTGGTGATTTATGTACTATTTGTGGTGGTTGTGTAGTATGAAATCAACAGTGGCCAAGTCTATCGACGTCAGCTGATACATTTGAAGTGAGCTATTGGCAAAAAACGTTCGGAATGGACTGATAGGCATGGCAAGTTGGGTATACTCCACGACAACACAAAGCCGCCCTACCAACCCGCCATACTCCCCAGACATTGCCCCTTCTAGATCGATGAAATCAGGTCTTACTGAAATGCTGCTCCATTCATGAGGAGGTAAACAAATGGGTGCATGACTGGATCAGCGCGAAAAAGTAGGCCTTATTCACTCAACGAATCCGTCTTTTGGCTAAGGTTATAGCTTCAATGGAACATACTGTGAATAAAATTTGTAGTTTCAAGCAGCAATAAAGAAGATTTTTCACAAAAAAAAAACGCTAAGAACTTATTCCCATAGCCAATAAAATTTACTATTTGGTGTCTAAATGGACGATTGTTGTGATTGAAATGACCTATTTTGTAGTTGAAATTAACTATTTTGTTATTGAAATTAACTATTTTAGTAATAGTCCCGATTTCTCATTATAAAATAATTAAATTTACCGAACTAAAAATTTCGGTAAACGAGTTTACTACTTGCATGTCTTTTAAAATGCGTCGTATACGTTTTAAAGAATAATTATTTTAGTCAGTACCCTCGTATTGTTCGTACCTTAAGGTATGGATATATGCAAATTTTATAGCACAATCAACAAACAGAAAATAGTGCTTCGATTCTATATACTCAATGCAGTTTCAAATATTAGCGTGCAAAACATAACGCTCCGCTGAACAGCTTTGCAATCCCAATCCTTTTCTAGGATAATAAACGTATTAGAGATGTACAGCTTTTAAAGCACATAAAACAAATAGTTCGTGAAACATAAACTGGTTTATACTTGGCAGTAGAACTTGAAGGGATCCATCCGTACGGCCCGAAGATTTATTTGGAAATAGTATACAGTCAGACTATCCCAATAAAAGTATTAAGTATAGCGTATGTGCGAATCAACGTATATATATGTATCAATTCAGACGAGCATTAATAATTGTAAATTCAAGAGAATTTTATATTAAGTCTGGTTAAGTATTGTCCAATATAAATGTTATGACAGTTGTATAGGACGCCGGGGAATTGGACGATTAAGGAGGATCCAAAGACCGAGTAAAAATTTTTATTTGAATGCAAATTTTAAGAGCTCTCCATAAATTCAATGATTTTATGTGAAAACTACGAGCTGCTTTTATACCCGTATCAGGACCCTACGTGGAGATTTCAGCATTAAAAATACTGTAGAATATGTTTGTAGCTAATATCCTTACTTGTTGAATATACATGCGTATGTAATTATAGTCATATTCGTATAGAGAAGCAGATTTAACTCCATACAAATATGATTTTACATACACTGAACGAAAAAAGTACGTAATAATTATGAATTTGTTTATATCCAAATATTAAAAGTTTTGAACTAATAAATTTTTCCATAGAATTTATGAACAAGCATTGAAAATCAATGCCATCATTGACACATTTCTGTTTTTTTCCCCCTTTTTCGTTGTTGTTTCCTTAAGAAATTGTAGTTGCCAGGTTAGTCATTCTAATTGAAAATCTTGATTCCCAAAATTAAATAATTTTATTTT
Source organism: Chrysopilus asiliformis (assembly GCA_964034945.1). Taxonomy (NCBI): domain Eukaryota; kingdom Metazoa; phylum Arthropoda; class Insecta; order Diptera; family Rhagionidae; genus Chrysopilus; species Chrysopilus asiliformis. The sequence goes on along the minus strand of OZ035961.1, from coordinate 67,495,942 downwards.
AACTGCGGTGAAAATACGAGTTTTTGTGTAGTACATAATGCGCCATGCTTTACCAAAACAGATGAATTAGAATAATACAATACTTTATGGTTAAAAAAATTCATTCTTAATTTTCGCTTATTTTAACGCAGAAACTTGAACAAACGACAAATAAAAATGTTTTTAATTTAGATTGAGATAATAGGCGCATATTAATTTGTGGTTAATACTATGTTCAGACCGACACAAAATCACGTAATTTTGAAGATTTTCGTAATTTTGAACGAAATCACGCTCGAAATCACGAGATTTCCAGTACATTAGCCTGTTTTCAAAATCACTAAAAGTATGTAATTTCCACAAAATTAGGAACGAAATCAAGCAAAAACAATAGATACAACCCTGCATCACTTATTCAGCTCTCTTCAGCACATCAGTTTTGACATTTGTGCTGAATTGGAAAAATGAAAATATAAGAAAAAGAAGCCGTGTTCCGCACGCGAAGAGGATATATTAGTAACCAACCTACGCGGGGCTAAAAAAATGGAGCTGTTTTTGATGCGATTAGATATGAAATGGAAAATAATTGTTTATTTTCATTACAGATAATTCCCATTTTCGTCTAAAGTGTCTAATTCTGTTTGCACATATTTCATTGATATTTTGAATTGTATTATTCATCATATTACTAAAATTCACAGTAATCGTACACAAACTTCCTCGATCCATTTTTGAACTAACGTAGTTGAAATGTCAAAAAAAATTACCTTAACCTCTCTGTGAACACTTTGGTTTAAGATCTATGTAAATTATTTCGCAAAATTACGTGATTTTGCGTCGGTGTGAACATAGTATTAGTAATAATTACCAAATAACTGATATCCACAACTTGAAAAACATCAATTCATTCCACATTGTTATGTTACATTGTGGCAGCATTTTTCTTCTATCAAATGTGTATGGCTAACGTAAATAAACCGTAATTTCTAAATTTTCCAAAAACTGATTTCAAAAAACAAATCAGTTTCATGAAAAAATAATGCAATAGTTTTTAATTGGATTTTCAAAACTGGCAATATACGATTATTTTATAGATGCCTGCAGCGGGTAATTTTAAATATGTACAACTTCTTGGTGTAGACGATAAATTTGATATTTTCACAATATTCATGAACGGTTTCATTGAAAATCAAATTGGTTTAGGAACTTTTTCATAGTATTAATGAAATTGTTCATAAATAATATGAATTCACTTCTATTTTTATTTTTATGAACGAAATTTCGTTCAGTGTATACAGTATAGTTTAACGCCTTTTGCAATGGCCGTCGATAGTCAGTATTTTGTTACATGCATATATACATTAGCGAACATATAGATTATTTATATAAAACTTGCAAGGATAAACAGTTTCTGATAAGTTCTTCATGAGGATATTAACAAACTTTTCATCAGTTTAAGGTAAAAGTTTGGATAAACTTCGTACACTTTTAACATATTTGGAAAACAGAAAGGATTCATATTTTAATACAATAATATCGCCTTTGATAGCTATTCATATCATATTCAAGTATTTCAGATAAATAAATCTGACTTCGAAGTACGGCGTTGTTCCTTTATAAGACCCTCTGGAACTTTTAATTTAATTAATTTATCTGATCTGCATATACTATACATATTTGATAATAAAATCTAGTAAAACTGCTAACAATGAAAAATAACAATATATGTTGGGAGACATCGGTTTTTATTTGTGTTACATGTTAACATATTAATTAAAGTTTTTGTAAGTTATATTAAAACTTTGAAAATAAAGTATTTCCCGAGTTAACTTTGATACAAAAAATTGGTAGAATCTGTTTTTTAACACACGGAGTGATAAATTTTTTTATACTCTTATATGAGAATCATATACACGAATACCTCGATTTACAACGTGTTGGATAAATAACGATTCGATAATAACGATCCGGAAAGTTCGCTAAGGGTATTATTTGGTACAGGTGGTTAATTTTCCCTCTGGTGGCGAAAATTTAAATACAATCTTGACAGTAGCGGCAAATTTAAAATTTGTTTTAAATTCGACATATTTTGAAAAGTAAACAAATAACAATTGTCTTTCGAAAAAGTGTAATATTTAGCTGTGAAAAGTATTTATATAAGTCGGGCGGCCAGCCGGCAGTCTTTTATGCAATTCTAGATGTATTTCCGCACACTTTTCCTTTGAAAAACAAAATAGAAAAGTCTCCGAAAATCGTTTTAGAATTTGCCCGGATTAGCCAAATAAAAATGTTTTACGTTTTTGGGAAAAAATTTTAACAATCACAGCAAAAAAATGTCATAGAAATAAACACAAATGGTTGAGGTTAAATACAAAAGATTTTTTTTTGCTGTCAGCAATTTCGATTCAATTCAATTTTATTGCGCTTTCTTGCTGCCAAGATGTGTTTCCCTCCCTCTTTCGGCACTACAACCGGTTTCCGCTGTTGGCCCCCACAAGCCAGAGTAATTTTCATTTCGCTGTGCGTGAAAGATCTCTTTTTATCAGCGGTTTGAAAATTTCAACTTGATCACAAAGTAAAGGCGAATTTAATTTCGTTTTTTTTAAGGAAAAGGCAAATGCGAGTAATGTTTAGACCATTAAGGGACGCATTCAACATTTTATTTCGTTTTTGCCAACGCGACAACAATTAAACAACATTCTTAAGTGGACGAAACTCAAACATTAGTCTTTATCGACTGGTACGAGAGCAGTCGCTATGAAAATTCGTATTGGAAGGATCAGTGTTGCGGAGTCATAGTTGAGGGTAATTTTATTGGAAAGTTGACAGCGAGAAACAAATACAAAGCCATTTTATATCACTACCACAAACGTAAAAGCCCTTATTCGTATTTATGGATAACGACATCGTTGTGGATAACTACATCGTTATAAGTGCCAAGAATCCTACAGCAGTTAGATACCTAAGCGAGATGTCACACTGGGGCATCAGCTCCTGCAGCTGACTGATCCCGACATCAGGTCGCGCAGCTGCAGAAACTGTTTCGATCAGTTGACGTGGCACACTGAACTGGAATCAGCTGACATCAAACGTCAAAATGTCGGACTCGGAGGAAGAACTTCTCCTTATTTCTCTGCTAAAAAAACTGAATATGTGCAATCGTACAAGCATCTACCTTTTTCTACAGCTTGTACGATTCCTGTGTTTAATTATTCCTATTCGATGGACATCGTATTTATTTTCGCTTGTTCAAAAGTTTGTTAGTTAAACAGACTTGTGAAAATTTTATGATGTCCCCAACTAGTAATTATTTTAAAGTCAACATTATATGAAGTAGAGAGCCTTCCTACCTTAATATACTGTGCCACTCATTTCAATTATTGCCGCCAGACGAAAAAAATATTGAAAATTATCATTTTATTGTATTTAATCTAACAAAAATGACATTAGAAACTACCCGACATGCTCCTAATATCAGGTACAAGTAGGTCAGTTCAGAAAAGTCAGCTGCACATTTTTTGCAGTGTCCCATGCGCCATTGGATTACATTTGCAACTGATGTCGGGATCAGTCAGCTGCAAGAGCTGATGGGCCAGTGTGACATCTCGCTAATACTCAAAACGAAATCTAATATATATTTAAATACTTTAATAAAATTTTTGCTTGAAAAACATTAAAAATAGCGTTAAAAAACATTTTTTTTCGTTCGTTTCCATACAATTTATATGAAGGTCCATCCAGGCCTGTATAGTAGACGGGAAGGTTTTATTTATTTATTATCATACATTCATCATCATACATTCATCAAACAAAGATGATTACTTATTGATTAAGTTTATAATTTAATAAAATTTTCACTTGATTGGCATTTGAACTAAAATCTATTAAATTTTATTTGTGAAATCGGCTCACTACGACCATAATTAGCGCGGTGAGGACGAATAGCGACCGGCTTGTAAGACAGAAATTCGCCAAACAATGCTGAAGAATTGATCGTTCCTGATAAAATATTGAGAGCCAAAAAGCGGGAATTGTAGGACGGAAGCCTCATGTTGTCAGTCCAAGGAAGATTTCTTAAGGCAAATCTAAGAGATCTTTTTAATTTTTTTTGCATTTCATCACCAAAAACCGACTATTTAAGCAACAAAAAAGCAATATAGGTTTTTAAAAAGAAAAAGAAAAAAAAATTCAATAATATGAAGAGCAAAAAAGGAAAAAAAAAACTTTTACAAAAAATTATTTTAACAAAGCTTTCAGAGAGTCCAAGCTAACACAAAAAACAATGTTATAATACACACTGTAGAAAATGAATTTGAATTTAAACCGAAAAATGGGGTAAAAACGGGGTAAATTTGCAAAAACGTCGTAAAATTTCGAAAAAAAATCAGAATTTAGCTCGCACACCATTTAAGTTGTAAAATCACCCAAAAAACATTCATCTTACACTAGAAATAGGGTAATTTTAAACCTTGCGTAAAATTTCGACCAATATTCGTATTTTTACTCTCATTTTGGTGTAAAAACACGCTCGCAGGGTATTTTTGCATTATTGTACGGACAATTTAACCTTAACCTTATAATTCGCACAAGGTTTGTGGCATCGGAGTATAAATACTCGAATCGAGTTTTCCTCTACCAAAATCCTGTGTGACGCCTGCCACATGGCAGACATGCCCGGGAAATTTGGATGTGAAAACATCCGCAAAAAAAATATATTATTATTTTTTTTTTCAGACCGTATAAGCCGAGAAATTCTAATACCATTTTCGGTGTAATTTTAAACAAAAAATGTCGTAAAATTACACCTTTAAGACGCGGTTTTGCTACCAAATAGGAGGAAAATTACAACAAGAATGTGGTAATTTTAAACATCCATGTCGTAAAATTACACCCGTATTGTACTTTTACTTCTTATTTAGCTTAAAGTTCCCCCGTAAAAGAGGCTTTTGTACGCCACAAAATGAGTAAAAATGCATAGCTTTTAAGCCATTACGACTCGGTGTAATTTTACCCCTATTATCGTAGGAAAATGGTTTCCTACGATAATAGGGGTAAGATTACAATAAAATTTTCTAGAGTGCAGTTAAATGAACGTGACAGAGACGATACTGGTTCATTTAAGCCGTTATAGCCGTAATAGACTGAATAGACTCAATACGAGGCATATGAACACGATAGTAAGGGTCACATATCGGTATGGCATATTCAAGAATAGGTCTACCAAGTGTAACATATAAAGCTTCGATCAAGTACGGATCATTAAATTCCTTAGATCAGCGTTTTACGAAACCAAGAACTCAATTAGCCTTATTTACAATTGAATCAATATGGTCGAAGAAAGTAAAATTAGACCAGATAATAACTCTCGCCTGTACTTTGTCCAATATCTTATTATCTAAACCAAACTCATAATGAGTAGGAGCCTTATTTCGGGTGGATGAAATGCAGCGACATTTTGCAATATTTAAAGGTAATTTGTCATTGGTACACCAAACAGAAAACTTGACTAAGTTTTGTTGCAAATGGACATGATCAATTTGACTACGAACAGAAGAAAATATTTTCACGTCGTCCGCATAAATAAGACATTTCGAGTTCGAATAAATTGAACTCACGTCATTAATAAATAGATAAAATAAATAAATGTGGTCTAATATGAGAGCCTTCAAACTCCTGAAGAGTTATGTATTTCGGTGGATAATTTGTCGCGAAAGAGGACTACGACTCCAACCATTTTATAAAACCAAGTGAAAAATTAAGGAACGAAAGTTTATGTAGTAATAATGTATGATTCATTTTATGAAATGCTTTACCGAAATCGTTCTAACTGCAGTTTACTTAATAGCCATTTTCAATTTCATTAATACAAAAAGTAAAAAAAATCCACAAGATGCATATCTGTTTTCAAAAAAATTTGCCTACGGCGCATTTCTTTCCCTTTTGATCCTTCTAGACGTAATCACTTTCTTGTTGCAGTTCTTCTGCAATGATGAAAATTTGAGAAAATCTCTTGGGATTGATGGTAAAAAAAAGTTTGACTACCTCACATATGAGTCATTCCATTATAAAACGACCAATCTTTGGACCCGACCCCCTCGGATTTCGACGATACTTAACAAGATATCTACAAGTAGATGTACCGGTTTCAACTCTTTGCTCTAATAATAGATGTCGCTAGGAGTATTGAATCGAGAGAAAAATTCTGAAGTTCAAGTTTTGGACATGAAAGCTCTGGGCAGTGAAGAGCTTTCTCCGCTGCCTTTCCCTTTGGTCATATTTTTTATCCATCCACGGGCACAAAATAATAAAAAATGCGTTGTGGTCGAGGGAGAGGCATATGACGAGAACGCTTGTTGTTTTACGGTTTGGTTTTTTGTTCTCGTATTTTTCGATTTGTGTGGGCATTTCTATGGGGGTACCCCCCATACGAACGAAAACGATTTTTGCGAATATCTCAAAAACGGTGTATTTTATCAAAAAAGTGCAAGAACAAAATTTATTTAGGCTATGATTCTACATAAAACTCCCATACATCAAAATCCAATTGGAATAAATTTAAAAAAATCTTATTGGAAAGTTTGACTTCAAAGTGGAATTTTGGTACAACTGTTCGAATTTTGATACGAATATCACCATACTGGTTTTCAATAATTGCCAGATTGGCAATTATAGCTTTTGTTATGTTTACCTATGAATTATGTATGTATGTTAAGCTTTATCGCCCAATAAAAATTGCACATGTATAGAATATATCATTCGTATGTATATCAGAACTTTTATTGGTTTCAGTATTTTTTACATGGGTTTTTTAAACTAAATATCTTTATTTGATCTTACATGGTTTTCGGATAACATGGAACGTAGGGTGTATACAATTGCCTTTGAAAATATCGGTTGCGATTAAGGGAGAACTCCAATTGAGCAGAGGCAGCAGCAGAGGCAGAAGCTGTAGCAGTGGCAGAAGCAGAATCTGCTTTCTGTCCCACAAAGAAATTTGAATTCTGACGAAAATAGCAGAAACCTGTCAAAACGTTGTACGTATTTATATCTGCGGCATGATTTGTCGTATAATATTTCGTTGTTCTTTAAGTATTCAATTAATTTCTCCTCCATTTCAAGTATTACAAATATTTACTTCCGTCCATATATGCAAAAAATATCAACAACGATTTGTGAGGTTAAATTGAAATCAGAAATTTAGAGATTAGAGGTAAAATGTGTTTCTGCTTCTGCCACTGCCTCTGCTGCTGCTTTATTGGAGCTCAACACATAAGATGCTATGTGTTCTAAAGTTCTGCTTCTGCTTCTGCTTCTGCTGCTGCCTCTGCCCAATTGGAGTTCTCGCTTAATATAGAATATAATACTTGATTGTATTTTAACATCTAAAAAATAAGTAGTCTATGTAAAAAAAATGGATTACACTACACAAAAAGAAACTATTTTTGTGTTACCAAAGATTTTACAATCTTTTTAGGACAATTTGACGTCGCTAACCCTGTATTTGCAAGCGGTTTGGTCAGATTGGCTCTAGTTTTTGAGAAAAAGCCTAAAAAAAGATTTTTTCCTTGAAAAATTCATATATACCACGATTCTAATAGACTTGTCGTTTTCAACAAGAGTCGTTTTAATTGTTGTTGTTAGTGCTTTTCTACCAACAAAAACACGTAAAACGACTTTTATCGAAAACGACAAGTCTATCGATTCGGGATGATAAAACGAATATTTTTATCTTTTATTTTTGTTATTGCCGTGAATATTTCAATCATTTTAGGGTTGACATCGCTGAATCCGAATCTGGAAGTAGTTTGGCTGGATTCACTCAAGTTTTTGAAATTTGATTTTTTTCTAGTTATATGGATTCTTACTGGCGACGCACACGAGGCAACTTTCAGTCTTCAGCATGTCTCAGCCTCACCAAATTGTAGGAAAGAAACGAGTGCGGTAAGAGAAGAAAAGGCGCCACTCGAAAAGTGTTCTTCCACGTCTTCTTTTACGCACACAAACGAAGTCGCTCGTGTAGCACGTCAGCATGCATGTGTGCGTAATTTCATTGAGTCAGTCGGTGCTTAGCCACCGACTCGTAAACATATCCCAAATAAACAAGAATTGAATGCAAAGGGTGAAATACCAATTGCAGGTAGTTTTATTTTTCAGGTAGGTAGGTAAATAACAAATTACCAGTCCTTATTCTTCTATTGTTGGCAGTTTCTATTTTGGCAATTGATGTTGCCTCGGTGCTAGCTAGTAAGGGAATGAACATATATGAGAGCCACACACACATGAGCGATCGCTTGTTGTACACAAGTTTTTCCTACTATAAAAGTCGCCGTGACGAGAAGAAGCGTGTACGTTCGCACTTAAGAACATTAATTATACCCGTATGGTGAAACCAAAGGGTATATTAACTTTGCCTTACCGTTTGTAACGCCAAGATCCCGTCATCGCACACAAAAATGAATTACACCAGTGTGTTTAGAATGATAAAAAAAATGAATTTTGCATGTCCGTCCGTCTGTCTGTCCGTCTGTCTGTCCGTCTGTCTGTCCGTCTGTCTGTCTGTAGCGCGGATTGCGGGCGCACGGATTGAGCTAGAGACTTGAAATTTTGCGCAGATTCGTTTTTCGTAACATGCGAGGCTAAATTCGTTAATGGGCAAAAATGGTCCATTAGGGGGGGTACCCCCCATACGAACGAAAACGTTTTTTGCGAATATCTCAAAAATGGAGCATCTTATCAAAAAAGTCCAAGAACAAAAGTTATTTAGGATATGATTCTACATAAAACTCCCATACATCAAAATCCGATTGGAATAAATTTTAAAAAATCTTATTGCAAAATTTGACTTCAAAGTGGAATTTTGATACAACTGTTCGCTGTTCACTTAAATCACCATACGGGTTTTCAATAATTGCCAGATTGGCAAATATAGCTTTTGTTATGTTTTTAAAAGCTTTTATTTAGCTCGCTATCTTGTCTGTCTGTTTGTTTGTTTGTTTGTTTGTTTGTTTGTTTGTCGGGGTCAAATCTTGCAATCAAATTTTGACCCACTTCCACTCATCCGATTCACTTGAAATTTTGTACACTTATATAAGTCCGATGACAATACAATATTTTCTCTACTTCGTCCTTGTAAGGATAACGGAAGGTCCTGTAAGGATAACGTGATTATCCTTTTCTCCAAATTTTCCGGAAAAAAATCTATGCTGGGGGTTTTTGGCGTCGCTGAATCCGAATCTGTCATTAAAAAGTCTGTAAGGATAACGGAAGGTCCTGTAAGGATAACGTGATTATCCTTTTCTCCAAATTTTCCGGAAAAAATCTATTCTGGGGGTTTTTGGGGTCGCTGAATCCGAATCTGTCATTAAAAAGTCAGTAAGGATAACGGAAGGTCCTGTAAGGATAACGTGATTATCCTTTTCTCCAAATTTTCCGGAAAAAAATCTATCCTGGGGGTTTTTGGCGTCGCTGAATCCGAATCTGTCATTAAAAAGTCAGTAAGGATAACGGAAGGTCCTGTAAGGATAACGTGATTATCCTTTTCTCCAAATTTTCCGGAAAAAAATCTATGCTGGGGGTTTTTGGCGTCGCTGAATCCGAATCTGTCATTAAAAAGTCAGTAAGGATAACGGAAGGTCCTGTAAGGATAACGTGATTATCCTTTTCTCCAAATTTTCCGGAAAAAAATCTATCCTGGGGGTTTTTGGGGTCGCTGAATCCGAATCTGTCATTAAAAAGTCTGTAAGGATAACGGAAGGTCCTGTAAGGATAACGTGATTATCCTTTTCTCCAAATTTTCCGGAAAAAAATCTATTCTGGGGGTTTTTGGGGTCGCTGAATCCGAATCTGTCATTAAAAAGTCTGTAAGGATAACGGAAGGTCCTGTAAGGATAACGTGATTATCCTTTTCTCCAAATTTTCCGGAAAAAAATCTATTCTGGGGTTTTTGGGGTCGCTGAATCCGAATCTGTCATCAAAAAGTCTGTAAGGATAACGGAAGGTCCTGTAAGGATAACGTGATTATCCTTTTCTCCAAATTTTCCGGAAAAAAATCTATCCTGGGGGTTTTTGGGGTCGCTGAATCCGAATCTGTCATTAAAAAGTCTGTAAGGATAACGGAAGGTCCTGTAAGGATAACGTGATTATCCTTTTCTCCAAATTTTCCGGAAAAAAATCTATTCTGGGGTTTTTGGGGTCGCTGAATCCGAATCTGTCATTAAAAAGTCTGTAAGGATAACGGAATGTCCTGTAAGGATAACGTGATTATCCTTTTTCTCAATTGTTCCGGGAAAAAATATATTCTGCGGGTTTTGGGGTTCGCTGAATACGATTCTCAAGTTAAAAAGCCTGTAAGGACATCTCAAATGTAAAGCTATATATTCGAAGACTAAAAAGAACAAAAAAAAAAAAAAAAAAATTTTTTTTTAAAAAAAGCTTTTATTAAAAAAAATGCACTAAAAAGAAAAAAATAATTTTCTGGACGCTGTGTATCACAAATATAAAAGCTTTTAAAAAGCGAGATAAAGCATAAAACAATAAAATAAACATTTATCTCGCTTTTTAAAAGCTTTTATATTTGTGATACACAGCGTCCAGAAAATTATTTTTTTCTTTTTAGTGCATTTTTTTAAATAAAAGCTTTTTTTAACAAAAAATTTTTTTTCTTTTGCAAATCTCAAAAACTAAAACGAATTCAGCCACTAAAATTTTTCGAAAAAAATGATCGTTTTTTTGACTTTTCCCAAAAAGTAGAGTCTAAACCACTTGCAAAGCCACAAAATGATTGTTGTGCAATGTTTTATCCTATAATATAATACGAGGAATGTTTGCACAACGATCTCGAAAACCCGCCTAACGATTTTTATGAAACTTGGGGGCTAGGGATTTTTGGGGACAAAAACCGATCTAGATAGGTCTTACCTCTGAGAAAATTCCCCTCGATACCCCTCGCCTGTTATCTTCGAATTGGGTGGTCCGATCTTAATGAAACTGTCCAATATTAATAAGGGGGCTAAGGGCCTTCGATTTTCCCACTACAAACCTGACTTTTCCCTCCCCGCGATACCCCTCACCTGGTGTCTCAAAACAACGTTTCAAAGATCGGTGACAGCGATTACTCAATGACCACTCATCCGATTTGTATGAAATTTTGTTATCGCGCGTTAGTTTTAGTTCTAGCTTTCTAGGTCGGGTGGAATTATAATTGTAAATGAATAAGGATTAAAAAGACTTGAAAGAGAAATTTATCGAAGCATATCTTGTAATCGAGCTAAATCGAAGCATATCTTCTTACACTTAGCGTTTAAATTGTATATTACAATAAAAAAAATACAAATAAGAATTATATCAAACAATTTAGATAATGAAGTTAAATATTAAGGAAAAATAATACAAGGGTTAAATCTTTCATTTAACTAATAAATTTTAATTTAATACTCTAACTGCCACGACTGTTTTAAATGTTATTTTATTACCATAAAATGTGTGCAACTACAAAAAATCGTTGCGGTTGCAGCGAACACTTTAATAATTTTCATTGTGGCCGTTGTGTACAGTTAGGTGTCAGGACTTTTTGACTGACGTGGCAGTTAGAGTGTTAAACATAAATTTATTTTAGTTCTATTGACCTACCAACTCAAGACAGGCGAACAAACAAAATAATACCAACAATTTTAATACGGGGAATATAAAAATTTAATTTAAATAAAAACGTTTCTCTTTAATTTTTTTTATTCGAACGGGGGTAACGTATTTTTAGAAAAGTGTAACTTTGGGGGATCGAAAAGGGTCATATATCTACCACATTCTGCACATAGTGCAACCTACCACATTCTGTGCGTTGTAGTGCGGTTACTAGACCGACTATGAACCAAGAATATTTTTTCTGACTTTTTTAACAATCTTTTTCTTAAACATAAAATCGGACTGCCTGGACCAGTTTTTATATAACTTTTAGAATGCCATTAAATGCATAGTTTGAGTTAGCACTTCTCAAGAAATTATCATCATTGCAAAGACTGAGTTATTATGTTTTTTCTCCTTGGACAAAATGATTTTCAGTATAAAATGAACTCAAAAATGTGCAATTTCATAGTGCAACTAGTATAATTCATTGTATCTTTATAAACATTAAAAACAATTCAGTGAAGCATTCCTTTAACTCAATTAAAGTATGGCTTGGTATTTTTTCCTATATAGGTTTTTATTACGGCGGCTATGGCGACCTGGCCAAGGTACTTACAGAAATTGATGGCTAGCATGAACCTTCACATCTGTTCATGGCTCATTAAAACCGAACTGTTAGAAAGAATTATCACAATTACATGTATCTTAGAATTGAACTTGAAATAAAAAGAGTAAAGCAGAAGAAAAATCTACACGATGAAAAGTAGCTTCGATGCTAAGTCAAAGTAATTGAAAAGCGCACTGATGCGCTCATTTCATATACAAACAATTAACGAAATAAGTCAACCAGTATAAAGTAACCAATTTTCTAGGTGATTTCCTTATTAATTTATAAAACAAAACAAAAACCGAGATATTAGCACGTAATACTAGAGTTTTCAAAGACTATACCAGAAGTCCTACTACAAAAGTATTTTAAATTCCATTTTTAGTACACGAATGTTAAATGAAAAAAATGAAAATGTATGTACTGCAGCTAAATCGATTCGTAGCTAACATTCATATACTTATATAAAAAAATTAAAGTATGTAATTAAAAAAAAATAAATAAAAAAATACAAATGCAAAACTAAAGCCAAAAGAACCTTCTTACCACATCCGCTGACTATAGCGAAGGTCAATGATTAAGGAAAATCAATGTTACTTACAACACATCGCAATATAAATTTAATTTGTTTCAGTAAATTTACGAGAGTAGTATTACTGCAAATATGTTACTCATTTGTGTTTAAAATGGTCGGTATTTCTGGCACAATACAAGGGTTCAGATGACATATGTGCGTTTACTCCGCCAGAAAATGTACTTCGGTTGAATCGTAGCTTGAGTGGAGAGGCTCGTACGACCGTGGAAATGCTTTTGATGACAGCGTCGGAACCGTCAGAAATCCTGAATATTCTTGAAAGCAAATATAGATGTCCGGAGTACATCTTGGATGAGCTATCGTCATGAGCTCATAATGTGGAAACGGTGCAGGACTCTTAAGGGTTTCTGGATTATTCGAATATCGTATACGGAATATGGCAGTCGCCGTTGAGGAGAGTACCTATGCAGATTATTTAGACATTAAATATATTTTGTCTATTTTGATAGCAAAACTAACTCAGCATTTGATCCTTCAGTGGGGGCAACATTTGACGGATCAAAACATCTGTCAACGTAAAGCGACATTGCGCAATTTGGCAACTTGGTGATGTTTTATCCAGATCGTTTGTGAGGTTCCAGCAGCTGCATACGAAAAACAATGCACATCTTTCAGGACGGTCAACACCGTCTCTCCCACCAGAGAAAAAACGAAGCAATTCATGTGTAATTTGTTAAGCTCGATCCAGACTACACGATGTACGGGGCACGAGATACGAGGTTTTTGGTTTCCTCGTACATGGAACTGCATCCACCCTGCACAGGGTTTTGCTCATTCGTGTACGCGGTTACCACGTACGAGGATAATCAAACAGCTTCTGATTTTACTCACTAGGTGAAACCATGTGCAAATTTCCCATCCAAACACTCGATGTTCGGGGTACGTGCCAACCTCGTACCCCGTACATCGTGTAGTCTGGATCGAGCTCTAGACGTTGTTATGTACGCATCTTGGCCAAAAATAATTTATATATAAATATAATTAGTTTGGAGGACGAATTGTAGTGATGATGCCGATCAGGCACTCTAAAAATTTGTCCTAAAATTTAAACAAGAGTTGGTGAGTTCAATCCGATTAATCTCCAAAAAGTGGGCCAAATTATTTTATGACATTGCGATAAATTTGAGGTCAGACTTTCTTTGTACAGCGTTTCAAAACTCTCTTTCTCTTCTTTTAAATGAGATTATTATTATACCCGTATGGTGAAACCAAAGGGTATATTAGATTTGCCTTACCGTTTGTAACGCCAAGATCCCGTCATCACACACAAAAATGAATTACACCAGTGTGTTTAGAATGATAAAAAAAATTGAATTTTCCATGTCCGTCCGTCTGTCTGTCTGTCTGTGGCGCGGATTGCGGGCGCACGGATTGAGCTAGAGACGTGAAATTTTGCACAGGTCCGTTTTTCGTAAAATGTGAGGCTAAGTTCGTTAATGGGCAAAAATTGACCATTAGGGGGGGTACCCCCCATACGAACGAAAACGATTTTTGCGAATATCTCAAAAACGGTGCATTTTATCAAAAAAGTCCAAGAATAAAAGTTATTCAGGATATTATTCTACATAAAACTCTCATACATCAAAATCCGATTGGAATAAATTTTAAAAAATCTTATTGGAAAGTTTGACTTCATAGTGGAATTTTGATAAAACTGTTCGCCATTCACTTAAATCGCCATACGGGTTTTCAATAATTGCCAGATTGGCAATTATAGCTTTTGTTATGTTTTTTAATTCGTTTCAATTTAAAATCAGCAAAAATCGAATTCATTGGAGGGCCAAATTATCCTAAACAAGGATCTGGATTTTTTTCTAAGGACACATGTTAAAACATAGCACCAGATTGTTTTAAGACCGAACCAATTGCACCACATTTTATCATCGTCGAGCAGATTTTTATTGGCCAAAAAAAATCCATTTTTGGACGAAACCGCTCGCACTAATTCTGTACTAAGTGGAACCAGTTTTCTTTCAGTTAATTTACCGCTTTATCTTTTGCTAGTATAATTGGCTACAGAAACGCCAAGTTAATCTTGGTTGCACTATTATCTCGCGAAGAACACCGCTTACGGTTAACACCACTAAATATTACATCACTTAGCGCTAACGTTGATTTAGCCGAGAAGGAGCATCATCCAAAAGTATTAGAAAGGAGATTTACCAACTTTTAAAATTAGGAGCTACGTTCCTTCCGAGAGAATCGCAATATCGTTCGTCCAAAGGGGCTAGGATGTCGACTTCCGAGTTACCATTAGGCAGACTATTTAAAATTACACGCCAGTCGTAGAACGAAATCCAGCGAACTCCAGGTCATCGTAAAAATAGGGAAGTGTAGTCAGTTCTGATTTATTTGAAATTTTTGAATTGTGAGGATTTTCCTTTAAAGTGTCCAACAATTTTTTATTTTAGCGTGCTATTTGTATAAATTTATTCAAAAAAAAGAGTCATGAGCAGAAAAAAATATAAAAAAATTAAAATATATCTTGGTAATTGATCAAAAGGAAAATTCAAGGTAAAGCAATTTAAATTTTAACAATAAATACTCAAAATTCGCTTCACGGACTGTAGATATATTTGTGTATTTGTGAACAAGAATGAAATAGATGACGTCAGTAAAATTTTGTTAGCTTGATTATCGTACGTCAAGAAAAATAGAATTAAATAAAAGAAAGCAGTGTAGCGATTGTTGACTATTTTTTAACCGACTTCCAAAAAGGAAAAGGTTCTCAATTCCACCTGAATATTTTTTTTTTTTTTTTTTTTTTAACGTATGTTCACGCTTAACTTTTTACTGGGTGGACCGATTTTGGTCATCCCAAAGAGAAAGTTGTAGAGAAAGTTCCTGGTTGGACCCTGGTTCATTCATGGGCAAAAATGGACCATTAAAAATGGACCATACAAACGAAAATGTTTTTTCCGAATTTCTCAAAAACGGTGCATCTTATCAAAAAAGTCTAAGAATTAAAGTTATTTAGAATATGATTCTACATAAAACTCCCATACATCAAAATCCGATTGGAATAAATTTTAAAAAATCTGATTGGAAAGTTCGACTTCAAAGTGTAATTTTGGTACAAGTGCTCAAATTAAGATACCAATATCACCATACAGGTTTTCAATAATTGCCAGATTGGCAATTATAGCTTTTGTTATGTTTTTACGTTGTGTTCAGTCAGAGCCGTATTAACAAGTTTGAGCGCCCTGGGCTAAATAAAATTTTGCACCCTTACATAGTTTTATTGTAAAAATGCAATTTCATTTTTTAAAATATTCTTTAATTCAAAACACAGTACTAACTTAAATTACAGATACGCTAAATATAAAGAAAATTAAAAAAAAAGCAATCAAAATTTCATCGCCTCAGATCGATGGCGCCCCTGGTCTGTAGCCCAATTAGCCCTATGGTTAATTGGGCCTTGTGTTCAGTACAACACAAGGAAGGTTCTTTTATATATTTCCCCCGTGTTAACCTACCCCTTCAAACCCCTACCTGCTTGGGATATCGAGTAAAATTCTTTGTATTGTGTTCAGTACAATATTTGGAAGATTCTTTTATATATTTCTCATCTGCGGACTTATCCCCTCAAACCCTTTGTAATTTTACCTATATTAAAAATTGAAACTAAAAACGTTCGAAATAAAAAAAAATTTTCTAAAAAAAATAAAACCGACTTTAAAAAAAATTGAAAAGAGAAAAAAGCACTAAAAAGAAAAAAATAATTTCAAACTATGTCCATTAATAGCGTATTTGAAATTTGGCTTTTTTGGAGTGGCGTTAAATTTGCAACTAAAATAAATTACATACTTTCTAACCCTTAAGGCTAATCGTTTACATACTTTCTAACCCTTAAGGCTAACTAAGAACTAAGATCGACTCCAAAAATTTTGTTGTCAAAGGGCCTTACCAATGACCCGTGACTAACTTAGTAACAGCTTTTGGTGTGTGCGAAATGGGCTTTTTGCTTGCTAATTTCGGTTCAAATCCTAGTTTTTATTGAAAAGTTTTAAATTCGCTGTCATAAATGTGTGAAAACTTACTAGAATTAGCAAGCAAATAGCCCGTTTCGCACACACCAAAAGCTGTTACTAAGTTAGTCACGGGTCATTGGTAAGGCCCAAACAGATTAACTATAGACACGGCTCTTACAATAGAAATTTTACAACGATTTTATTTAGTGTAAATTTAACGCCACTCCAAAAAAGCCAAATTTCAAATACGCTATTAATGGACATAGTTTGAAATTATTTTTTTCTTTTTAGTGCTTTTTTCTCTTTTTTTATAGTTCAGTTTATCTCATTAGTTTATTAAAGAAAACGTATTAAGTGTAACGTCCTAGAATCATTAAGTTTTTAGTTATATTAAACCGCAGGAAAATTAGGTTTCCGAGAGTAATTGGTATATATCTTTTTGTAGTGTTACTAAATTTAAATAAAAACAAAAGAAATTATATTTTTTGGATCTGGATTTTTTTCTAAGGACACATGTTAAAGAGTCATCTCCAGGGGCCGGAAATGGGAGTACCAAACGGCATCTAGAGGCGGTAAAATTTAGTTAGTAGGAAAAGGTGAATCTGGCAGGACTGGTCCGAACGTGAAATAGGGCGGATTTTTAAACGATTTAGATCGCATTTTATTTTACACATCGACAGATACTTTTATCATTGTACGCTGAAAAAATTTCTATCGCATTCTGTGCCGTAATAACAGAATTATATTCTTTATGACAAGTTTAACACTAGATTGCCCAAGGAAGTCAAGCAGTCCAAATGACTGCTTTTGGCAATATAGGTATAACACATATATATGTACCGGAAATGAAGGAGGGGGGAGGTAACTACAATTATTAATAAACGCATTTATATGTTGTACAAAAAGTCACAAAATTCTAACAAATTGTGTCATGTATATTGTTTTTCTGATTGAAATTAAAAAGCAGTCAAAATGACTTGCTTGGGCAATCTAGTGTTAATAAAACTTAATTCATTAGGGTGTTAACGTGCTTATACCGCTGACAGACCTACTACATCCACATGCATGCAAATTGATTGAAATACTGGTTCACTTACATTCCATTTCATCTATAGTGGTATTTGTTGTGTTTTCACACGCGGGCGATACACTTGCGTCGCCCTTGAGTGTTGTGCCAGGTCATGTTCCAGCTGACTTTTAAATGGGCAAATATTTGGTAAATTGAATTTTGCAAATAGCTCTCACGAGCCAACATAAACAATTTGCGCGTAGTCTTTGGTAAACAGTCTTCCACCATCAGCCAACGATTTCCCCCTTCTTTTTATTCTGTTTTCTTTTTTAATTTTGTTTTTTTTTTTAACTGCAAAAATTCGGTTCAGGGATCAGATTATTTTGAGAGAAAACACATTTTATTATTCTTTACTTAGGTTTGCTAAAGCTTTGTTTAGATTGAAGGTAGTCCACTGACATCGCGCGAACGCTGGCTATTATGTTTTTGGTGTATGTATAAGTTTAGTATTGGAAAGCGAGGGTGGCTGTGGGGTATTTAAGCGCTTGAATTTTAATTTGTACCTACCACAAGTCTATACTGTGAATTTTCCCTAGCTTTTAATGCATTCACCGCACATGGTTGCTGTTCGTTGAGTTGTTGTTATGGGGGTCTAAGAGGCGCATATAAGGAAATTCCAGATATCGTCATAAAATGATTCTCAACCGCGTGACCTTGGAGGGCGCTGGTGTTTATTGCGGCGATAAACAAGCTTTTATTGCGCTGTTAGTTTATTAATGTACTAGTGTTAGGCCAATGAACTGTCTAGCTACATCCTAATTTATTTGAACGATATTATTTTTTTTTGCCGGCAATTGTTTTAATTAAACTAATAAATGCGCAAACCCAGAGACATGATTAAGACATAAAATTCTAACTATTAACTTATATTATATATATCAACTAAGACTATTATATGTATACAATATATATCTCCGTAGCGCTCTATTTTTGTAGATCCCGTCCCACAGTGTGTCATCTGACCAATCTAGGTGGACAAAAGTCATTACCAGATTCCCACCAATGAGCTAAAAACTGATGTAAACAACACCTTCAAACTTCCAAAACCGACTATTGTTTATGTCTAACATCTAACGGTAATTAAAGATAAGGATTTAAAGCTGAGTCAATTGTTAAGTGCAATTGTAATTATACGCCAGTCACATTTTCGAAAACATATCGAGTTTTTGCCATTAGATTGTGTAAGGAGGGTATTTTATCATTCTAGATTTTGCCTTTCACCATTATCTTAGTAATTAGTTGAGAAAAAATGGTGTCGGTTTAAAAATACATAATATCTCACATTTATATCAACCCCAATTATTTGCTCTCAAATAAATCTTTGCTAATGTAAAAATTTTATTAAATAAAAATATATAAATTTTCTATACTACGTAAGTACAGTTTAATCTCAAAAATCAAGACAGTAAAAATATCGACCGTTTTCTAATTCTTACAGCCGGTTTCACAGTGCGAGCTTAAGCTTCGAATTTGGTTTAAGCTTTCGCTTAACTGTTTTTACTGTTTCACAGTGCTGGTTTAGTCCTTAAACTGAGTTTAAATTTCCGTTTATTTGATGAAAGTGATGAAGAATGCTACTATCTGGTTGTTCACTCGCGAAAAAATCCGGGGACGAATTAACTCCGCCTGAAAACATAGCTAAAAGTTTAACACCGTAGCGCGGAGTTATTTTTACATTTGTATTTTACGGAGCTAAATATTCAATTTAACACCGTTTTGACCTAAATTTTAAATGAACTCCGAAAAGGAGTCAAAAATTCACTACAACTCCTTTTAGGAGTTATTTAATTGTAAAGGGTGTTCACGTTTAGAAGAGGCTTGCCAATTGGCTTCAACAGCCTATTGGGAAGGCAAATGGTTTACAATTCGAGAGGTCCCGTGTTCGAGTCCCGGCAGAGACATGTACGAAAAGTTTTTAACAAGTAATATTAACTTTGGAAACACGAAAAAAAACTCAAAACATCTCAAATGCTTGCAAAAAAAAAAAGAGAATTTGCGAGGTTTTTTTTGGGCCATTTAATAAGTTGGTTTAACACCGAAAAATTGTTAAAAATTAACACCCATAAGGAATTGTTGTGAACTCCCTAGCCCGGTGCTCGATTTTCTCCAATAGGTGATGGACTCCCTCAAACTCCCTTTCGGTGCGTAATCGACTCCATTTTTTCGAGAGTGCACCAAAATCAACCTCTCCCTTTGCCATTAAGCCCTTCTTCAGCTATCACTGGAACCGTTGGAGCAATTTTGACGCAGTTTTCGTCATTCGATAGATTGCCCCCCAAGCAAGGTTTTTATCTACTAATATTAACCCCTTCCCCTGACTGTGAACCTCTTTCCTATTATCTTCTGAATCATAAGAGCAATCTGCACTATTATATAGATGGTATCCCAAGCAAAGTTTTCGCCCACTAATATCAGCCGCTTCCCTTGACTATGCATCCCTCTCCTGCTACTTCCAGAACAGTTAGAGCAATCTCGACGCGGTTTTAGTAATTGGATAGATCGTCTCCCAAGTAAAGTTTCCCCACTAATATCGACTCCTCCCCTTGACTGTGAACCACTTTCCAGCTATTTCCTTAGAAAAATACTGACATTAAATCTCGTCTTAAGACAGATAACCGCATTCTTGGTAAGAATTCTGTAAGGCCACAGGCGACTGTCGATTCGACGGCTTTTCAATTTGATCGCCTTACGTAAAACGGTGAACTTGAAAAGCCGTCGGACAGACATTCGCATGTAACCTTACGGAATTCCTACCAAGATTGCCAACACTCGCTTTTGGGCGGGGTTTAATTCTGGTTAATTAAGTAAACAATCTAAATACGCACTAAAAATCATAGGACCCTTTCATGAAATTTTGCAAGGCACGATGTTAAAATTAAACACACAAATTAAACATCAGCCTATTAAAAAACAAATTTTATCTGGAGTTTAATTAAACAACGAAACTATTATATTTTCGGTTTGAAAGTACAAAATTGCAAAACGTCTAACCGCAAATGCACTTTCTATGAAATTTTATTTGTAAATTAGTGCAAAAAATTTGAAGATGGAAACCTACGGATTCGGAAAACTGTGGATTCGGAAACCTGCGGGAGCCTGTTTATTGCAATTGCCTTCTTTACTTAAGATAAACTAATCATTTTGACCTTCAAGTTTACTGTGAAGCTATACTGCCAATGCCATTATGTTCTGATTCTTATATACCGTTGCCAACATTTAGAAATATAAGCCAAAGAATAAAAAAAGCAATTAAAATTTACAATGTTTTTGAAATTGAAACTCCCCATTTTCTGTAAATATTTACACTTTTTGGATAAAAATCGTTTACTTTGATTTTCACAAGCACAACATTATAGAATTTTAGATTAATCACTTAAAAAGTCTAAAAGTGGGTTTAAATAGTGAAAAAAAAAAGATTTTTTCTTCTCAAATAGAGGATTTGTCCCCGAAAAAGAGGAAGTCTGGTCACCCCAAACAGGATCAACATTTTCGTCCATGACTTGGTAAATTTACTGTAACAAACTAATCGACTCGATAATGCGATTGTAGCATAAAGCGCCCAACTAGGCCGCAATTTTTCTGAGGCAGTGCTTTCCTCTACAGTGTAGAGTCTACACTCTGAAAAAGATTTCGTAATATCTATGAAAAGGATTTACGAAACCACCTTAAAAATTATGAAATACTTTTTCTTAAAATGAATGAAGTTTTTAATAAATCAAATGATTTTTCTTGTATTTTATGGAGTTTTTCCTAGTTTTAATGACAATAGCACGTCTTAAAAGTAACGGAGTATTTTCATAGATCTGATGAACGACATTTTTCTGAGTGTACATTTTGAGAAAATGCATTATTATCATTTTGACACGGCCCTGACTGAAACGTCTATAAATGTAGTTCAAAACCTTCCACTCCACCTTCCTCTGGGAAAATCTCGCCGACACCCATGCATATAGGGTATAAAAATTGCGAAATTCGTAATTAATTTGGAAGCTGTTGCGTATAGCTTGTGAATACATTTTTCAAATAATTAGTTTGGTTATCCGTTTTGAGGTTATTTCTATACACTCTGTTTATACCCGTATGGTGAAACCAAAGGGTATATTAACTTTGCCTTACCGTTTGTAACGCCAAGATCCCGTCATCGCACAAAAAAATGAATTACACCAGTGTGTTTAGAATGATGAAAAAAATTGAATTTAGCATGTCCGTCCGTCTGTCCGTCTGTCCGTCTGTCTGTCCGTCTGTCTGTCTGTGGCGCGGATTGCGGGCGTACGGATTGGCAATTATAGCTTTTGTTATGTTTTAAAATTTATTCCAATCGGATTTTGATGTATGGGAGTTTTATGTGGAATCATATCCTAAATAACTTTTGTTATTGGACTTTTTTGATAAGATGCACCGTTTTCGATATATTCACAAAAACCGTTTTCGTTCGAATGGGGGGTACCCCCCTTAATGGTCCATTTTTTCCCATTAACGAACTTAGCCTCGTATTTTACGAAAAACGGATCTGCGCAAAATTTCAAGTCTCTAGCTCAATCCGTGCGCCCGCAATCCGCGCCACAGACAGACAGACAGACAGACGGACAGCCAGACAGACGGACGGACATGCAGAAATTAATTATTTTTATACCCGTATGGTGAAACCAAAGGGTATATTAACTTTGCCTTACCGTTTGTAACGCCAAGATCCCGTCATCACACAAAAAAATGAATTACACCAGTGTGTTTAGAATGATAAAAATAATTAATTTCTGCATGTCCGTCCGTCTGTCCGTCTGTCCGTCCGTCTGTCCGTCTGTCTGTCCGTCTGTCCGTCTGTCCGTCTGTCCGTTTGTCTGTCTGTCTGTGGCGCGGATTGCGGGCGCACGGATTGAGCTAGAGACTTGAAAGTTTGCACAGATTCGTTTTTCGTAAAATGTGAGGCTAAGTTCGTTAATGGGCAAAAATGGACCATTAGGGGGGGTACCCCCCATACGAACGAAAACGTTTTTTGAGAATATCTCCAAAACGGTGCATCTTATCAAAAAAGTGCAAGAACAAAAGTTATTTAGGATATGATTCTACATAAAACTCCCATACATCAAAATCCGATTGGAATAAATTTTAAAAAATCTTATTCGAATATTTGACTTTAAAGTGGAATTTTGGTACAACTGTTCGAATTTTTATATGAATATCACCATACGGGTCTCCAATGATTGCCAGATTGGCAATTATAGCTTTTGTTATGTTTTAGTCATATTTTTTCGATCTTTTAAAGCAGGCTTGTCCAACATGCGGCCCACGGGTCGCATGCGGCCCAAGACATGTTTGCATGAGGCCCAACAAAAATTGATATATTTACAAACTTTATGAATTAATGAAGTTTAAATTACTTAAAATTGTTAAATAAGGTTAGTAGGGTAAGTCACGGAGAGATGCCCACTGGGATAGATGCCTCACTGTTAAAAACTGGTACTTAACGAAACAAAACGTAACATGTCACATTCTACATTATGAAGTGTTTGCTCAATGAAACTTCAGTGCGTTGTTAAAATTCGAGGGAGTCGGGGGTGTTGCGGAATAATTGCGGATTTTTGTTTTCGAACAAGGGAAAACTCCAAAAAATTATTTTGAGCTCTTGGAACTTTTGCTAAAAGAAGAAAGTATATATTTTTTTATTTTTTATGTGTCAAATGGAGTGTTTAATGTTTGTGAAAAAAATTTTTTTTTCCTTTTTATCCACACTTAATTTATTAAATAATTGGCGCATCTATCCGGTATGAAAAGGACAGACGCCTTCTTTTTTAAAGGGATAGTTGACCTTAGGGGCAAATTAACTCTAGGTAATAACATATACCTATTTGCTTTCCCACATTCACTGAAAATACTTATTTATTATAGGTAAACATCCCATCCTTGGATTCGAAAATGAAAAACGGCTCGTGCGTCATATTCAGAAATTAGAGGTCGTTGGATTTCCTCCCGAAAGACACTGAATTTTGTTATTTTTTTCTTTATTATTTAATTAAATTTTTTTATATTGCAGTATGTGTATATTGGATAGACATATATGTATGTAAATGAATTAAAATGTATAATAAAATTTTGTTATAACTTAATAAAACGTTTTTTTTTCCTCAAAGGCATCTATCCCACATGCACATTTATCATGTTGGGCGTCTATCCCATAGGTTGGGCATCTATCCCAAAAAAATAGGGACTGACAAAAACATTTTTATCACAATAAAAAGAAAACATAATGTAAGTTTTTTTTCGCCAAAATTGTTGATAAATGTTGAGACTAATATTTAAAAATAAAATAAAAACCGAAAATGCCTTTCTTCATTGTGAAATATGGCAAAGTCAAAATGTGGGGCATCTCTCCGTGAGTTACCCTATATTTTATTTGTGGCCCAATACAACTCGTCTTCTCCCAATGTGGCCCACGAAAGCTGAAAGGTTGGACACCCCTGTTTTAAAGCATATGCAAGCAAAATTCCCTATAAAGCAATTTTGTTTTTTTTTTAGTTGCAATTTGTTTTGCCAGAGTGATTTCAAGCTGAAATCTGAAAATACTGTGAATTAAAATCTGAAATTTCGCATTTTTAACAAGCTTTGAGGGTACATTAAATGAGCCAAATTTAAAAGAAACCAGTTACAAAAAAAAATTTTTTACTCGTTCGGTTGGCGAGGATTTACCCTATTTCTATTCATTGCGAATGTGGGATTTAACCTTAAAATCCGTTTCATTGAAATCAATTTGGCTTCAAATTAAATTACAGAGGGGATAATATGACTAATTACGCCCTTTTGAGTGGACCGGCCGGCGGCAAAATCATACCCCCCATGCTCTATGGATTAGCAAACTTATTACATTGCCATGAATAACCGATTTGTTTGTTTTATTTAACAGAAAGAAGTATAAATGCTACATACACGTGTACATCAAATTATCCGAAAATAAATCAGATTTCCATATCAGGTTTGTAATAAGAAACCATCGCAATTATTGATAATTACTGTGTTCTGGTTTGTAGGGAGACCAACCGCGTTACGATATTCAAATTTTAATCGTCACGCTTCAAGAACCATTTCTAAATTTTTTCAACTCGCTAATTTGAGTATAGTTAGCCTGACAGTTTTTGTAATTTATTTTGACTTGGCAATGGCTTAAAGAACTGTCAAAAGTTTGGTTTGCACGAGTGCTTCCAATGCTGTTTTGTTACTGCTCTCTTTTTTTATTTTTGTAAAATGTTTCATTTGGTTATACGCGTGCCGCTTACCGGTCACGGTAATTGAAAGCAAAGTAAACATTTTTTAGCAAATCGATGATGCGTCCGCGATTTAACCTTTGGGATTCGTTCACCTAAAATAATCATGCCAATCATGTGAAAATCTATCCAAGAATACGAAATAATGAAAAACTTAACAACAACAAATGAAAATTTCGTGATTTTGCAACAAATCTTTTTTTTTAATTCAAGATATGCAAGGAAAACTATTTATTAAAAAAAAAATAAAAAAAATTTTTTTAAAAAAAGCTTTTATTAAAAAAAATGCACTAAAAAGAAAAAAATAATTTTCTGGACGCTGTGTATCACAAATATAAAAGCTTTTAAAAAGCGAGATAAATGTTTATTTTATTGTTTTATGCTTTATCTCGCTTTTTAAAAGCTTTTATATTTGTGATACACAGCGTCCAGAAAATTATTTTTTTCTTTTTAGTGCATTTTTTTTAATAAAAGCTTTTTTTAAAAAAATTTTTTTTATTTTTTTTTATTTTGTTCTTTTTAGTCTTCGAATATATAGCTTTACATTTGAGATGTCCTTACAGGCTTTTTAACTTGAGAATCGTATTCAGCGAACCCCAAAACCCGCAGAATATATTTTTTCCCGGAACAATTGAGAAAAAGGATAATCACGTTATCCTTACAGGACATTCCGTTATCCTTACAGACTTTTTAATGACAGATTCGGATTCAGCGATCCCAAAAACCCCAGAATAGATTTTTTTTCCGGAAAATTTGGAGAAAAGGATAATCACGTTATCCTTACAGGACCTTCCGTTATCCTTACAGACTTTTTAATGACAGATTCGGATTCAGCGACCCCAAAAACCCCCAGGATAGATTTTTTTCCGGAAAATTTGGAGAAAAGGATAATCACGTTATCCTTACAGGACCTTCCGTTATCCTTACAGAGTTTTTGATGACAGATTCGGATTCAGCGACCCCAAAAACCCCAGAATAGATTTTTTTCCGGAAAATTTGGAGAAAAGGATAATCACGTTATCCTTACAGGACCTTCCGTTATCCTTACAGACTTTTTAATGACAGATTCGGATTCAGCGACCCCAAAAACCCCCAGAATAGATTTTTTTCCGGAAAATTTGGAGAAAAGGATAATCACGTTATCCTTACAGGACCTTCCGTTATACTTACAGACTTTTTAATGACAGATTCGGATTCAGCGACCCCAAAAACCCCCAGGATAGATTTTTTTTCCGGAAAATTTGGAGAAAAGGATAATCACGTTATCCTTACAGGACCTTCCGTTATCCTTACTGACTTTTTAATGACAGATTCGGATTCAGCGACGCCAAAAACCCCCAGGATAGATTTTTTTCCGGAAAATTTGGAGAAAAGGATAATCACGTTATCCTTACAGGACCTTCCGTTATCCTTATAAGGACGAAGTAGTGAAAATATTGTATTGTCATCGGACTTATATAAGTGTGCAAAATTTCAAGTCAATCGGACAAGTGGAAGTGGGTCAAAATTGGGTTGCAAGATTTGATCTGACAAACAGACAAACAGACAAACAGACAAACAAGATAGCGAGCTAAATAAAAGCTTTTAAAATAGGTACGATGATACAGAGTAGGACAAACTGAATTGAAACTGAACTAAAATTTCAAAATTTTCACCCGAAGGACTTGTAAGGATAACGTCATTATAACATTACGACTGAAATTTTTTAAAGCAGCTCCGATTGAATTTTCATGTATGAAAAGTTTCACGATGTTGTCTTTATCATTTTTTCGATACGACGCACAATGATCTAATATTAATTTGCGGCAGTCAAAAATTTATAACTTTTAAACGGGTGCACGGTAAAAACTGAGGTCTAATTTCCAGACTTTTTTGAAACTCTGAAAGTTTAATGACTTTTTAAAACTTTTACGATCTAAATTTCAAACTTTTCTAAGTTTTAAACAAATTATAGGCTAAAAAGTCTTGTGTACGGTAAATTCGGTTTATTATTTATTTATTTTAATTGAAAAAGTCTGAAATTTAAACATACTGCGTTTGAAAAAACTTTAAAACCTTTGCAGTCATAATTTTAAAACTGAAGAATACTGCTAATAAGACTAGACTATTTTAAAAGATATTATCCGGCCCTATAACGTCGAAATAGTCCCTGAACTTCTATAATTTAAGTCTCTTCGTTTATGTTTTAATTTAGAATGTGATTAATGTTTAGACATACCGGTCTACTATAAATGGTTGTCGAAAATCAAAACAATTGAATGAAACCAAACCTTTAAGAATAATATCTAAACTTCAGTTTTTTTTTTGACGTTGATACGATCTTGGTTTTGGTTATGGGGGTACAAATTAGAAAATCGGCTTGCTGCCATGATAACAAATTTGCAATCGATAAAACTCGATAGTTTGTGGTGACATCCGAACAGAAACTGTGTTATAAGATCCGGCCTACATTAAAGCATTGTTTAGGGTATTTTGTTATGTTAAACTATGTTCAATTATTTTTTTAAAGGTCAAAATCAAAATTTTCACTGCCGCTGTTATGCTGTGTTTGCTGCTTGTAGTACAGATTTCACATTTACACTCTTTTTATGCTCCTCTGTGTGTATTGAATCTGATGTATTGAATGTCATGTTATTTCGTTCTTTCCGCTCTTAAAAGTTTCGCTCTTAACGGCAAAAGCGTTTACTGTGGTTTCCGACTCTCGTTCTTGGGAACGAAAATGATTTCTATTTAAGTTTTCGCTTCTTGTTCAAAACGGTTTGTGGGTCTCGCATAAAAATGAATGAAAGCCTCGAGCGATGGCTTTTTGGTATGATGCATACACACATATAAGTATGCATTTTACTAGTGAGAAAACGATATTTCGCTCCCAGCATTAAAGTTCTGTTCAGGGTTGTGAGATTTTTGATCGTCGAAATCGTAGTAAAGCGGCCGAAAAATAGTAGTAGAATCGATGAAATAGTAGTAAATTTATGTAAAACCTTCGTCATTATATATATAACTAATTTGAACGAAAGACTAGAAATGGGAGTGTTTTGAACACTGTATGTATGATATTTACTTCACATTCTCTTATCATAAACCAATTATAAATAAAATTATTATATTATAAAATTATGAAACCGAATATCTCAAAAACGGTGCATCTTATCAAAAAAGTCCAAGAACAAAAGTTATTTAGGATATGATTCTACATAAAACTCCCATACATTAAAATCCGATTGGAATAAATTTAAAAAAAATCTTTTTGGAAAGTTTGACTTCAAACTGGAATTTTGATACAACTGTTTGCCGTTCACTTAAATCACCATTCGGATTTTCAATAATTGCCAGATTGGCAATTATAGCTTTTGTTATGTTTTAAATAAAAATTTGTTTCCTTAATTTCCTTTTCACTAAAATTTCTTACTTAAATATCTATTGGCGATCGTTGTAGGCGGATCCACGTCTTCTGGCCGTCTCTACGAGACAGACACCTTGCTTTTTAAAAAGTTTCGATTCGGTAAAATTTTAGTTTTGTTTTGACAATAGATTTTTATTAAGGACTTATACATTTTCTCATTCGTTATAAGTCAGTCGATTAGATGAGGTATATAAAAAAGTGCGGGTAAATTGAAAATAATATAAAATGGATATTGTAGAAAGATACATTTTCGTTGTCTAAAATGTTTTTTTACTAAGGCAATTAAACAAAGAAAGGATTTAATAGCTGCAAACGCTAAAATAAAAGAAGAATTTCCATTTTATTTTGTCGATCCGGAATTGGTATGAAAAAGATTCATTTATGTTTAATACAAAATGTTAATTTTTTTTAAATAGATTCTTTTCGATTTTAAACTGCAGTATGAAAATCCGGATATATTAACCAAGAATTAGCCACTATTACAAAACAAAATATTTAAAGTTATCGAGGAAACTGGGAATTCTCTTCAACAAGAAGAGTGGAATTCCGCCACCCTTGCCTTGATAGGTCTTTTAAAATTATTACCTGCAGTTCCCGGAACCAAATCTTCAAGAAAAATTGAAAAGAATCTTATACACCCAACTCTTTTTTTACACGGTCTTTTTTTACGCGATTTTGAAATAACACGGTCCACAAAAAGAAAAAAAAAAATTTTTTTCCACGAATTTTTTGTTCTAACACGAAGTCTAAAGAAAATTTTTTTACATGTAGTTACAAAAATAAAATATAATTGGGGAAATTTTTATAGTCGATTTTATATTTGTCTATTTAAAATTGCATTAAGCACATTATTGAGTTATTGGGCGCATTCAGTGAACGTTAATAATGAACCATACTCTTCATTGGATTTAAACTCGTCAGATGTGTTAGACATCTCTAGTAATGGAAGCGATTTTTGTCAAGTCAGTAATAAACGTTCACGCTTAATATCAAGTAGCGATGAATAATCTAAATAATATTTTTATTTCTATTCTAATATGGTTTTTTTTATAATTGAGGCGTTAAAAGCTAGAGTGGACCAAGCCACATAATCGAGTTTTTGAAGCTTTTCCACTTTTGTACTATTATTTACTGTAAATTTTTGGGAAAAAAATTTCTGTGGACTTTATTACTCAATGTTGAAATGTTCTTTTGTGCAACCAAACATTTTTATCTAAAAACTCACTCGCAATAGTGATTCAAACACAAAAAAATTCACAATTTCGACATGTGGGTTGGTCCACTCTAGCTTTTAACGCCTCAATATATTTTGTTTTCTTTATAATTTACTAGCTACGTTGGCAGCTTAAAGTTTTTTGTATAAATTTTAAAATGCCAAAAAACCATAAATAACTTAAAAACTTTTGAGAAAAAACGTTATCTTTACAGGACCTTTTGTTTCAAATTGTAAAATTCCAACACCGGATTCGTGATCAGCGACCCCAAAAACCCTATAATGCAAATTTTTCCGGGGAA
Source organism: Chrysopilus asiliformis (assembly GCA_964034945.1). Classification (NCBI taxonomy): domain Eukaryota; kingdom Metazoa; phylum Arthropoda; class Insecta; order Diptera; family Rhagionidae; genus Chrysopilus; species Chrysopilus asiliformis. The sequence continues at coordinate 67,465,925 of OZ035961.1, read as the reverse complement.
AAATGGGAAAAAGGATATTTTCATTATCCTTACAGGACCTTCCGTTTCAAATTTTGAAAATCTACATAGCTAAAAACCTGCTCCTGGCAACACAGATCATTTTGCAAAAAACCGCGTAAAAATCGGTCCAGTAGTTTTCGAGTTTTGTAATCTCAAACAAACAGACAAACAGATAGACAGATAAACATCCATTTTTATATATATATAGATTATATTTTTTTTGCACGGTTTTTAGGACAACATATAGCTTTTTTTTCATCTTACACGGTTTTTTAAAGCTGTGGAACACATCCTCAATTTTAATATGTGCTGCATATCTTTTTTTACACGGTTTTTTTTACACGATTTTCGTTGGAACGTATCTACCGTGTAAAAAAAGAGTTGGGTGTATATCGAACCATCAAATCCCGGGTTTTTTCGAGATAATCGCAAAAAAATGATTTTTTGGAAATAACTGCATATCTAGATAACGGCTTGAGATATGCAGTTCTAGAGTAAGAAATTCTTTTGTCTACAAATTTTATCATAAAACTATTGAAAAATGCGTAGTTTCAGAGTAAATCGGATTTTTATGAATACAATATTTTATTATACTTCGTATAAGAAAGTAGTTAAACCGAAGAGTGAAAACAAATAAGGTCTCGTCAGTGGTCTCGTCAGTGGTCCCGGACGCGCGCCGATGTCTTCCAGTTTTGCATCCCAATTTTCTTGGCGTCCTCGTCAACGCAGTCTTGCCTTTTGATGTTGAGTTTTCCTCACTTTGTTCTTAATAAAAGGTTTCATACTTTCCCAAAAAAAAGTGCAGAGCGATGTGTGGGAAAAAAGTGTTACCGGTAAGACAATTTCAATGTTGCTACATCAAGAATTTGTAGGAAAGATTTTGTTTCAACGGATTTTAAAACAAATTTGCAGTACGAACTTTAAGGTACATGTTTTTTTCTATGGGGGTTAAAAATTCTCTCTATACAAATTAATGATGTTTAAGCTATTAGTATTCATTTAAAACAAAAAAAAAAAACAAAAAAATTAAAAAAATGTAAATTCAGAACTCATATCGAATAGAAAATTGTAACATTTTTACTCGTTGTAAGTTCGGTGTATATATCGAACAGACCTATCATTAACCTTTTCTATGTTAGACTAGATTCTTTTAAAAAGTATATTTTTTTCTATATTTTCTTTTACAATCAATATTTGGGGAAACATAAACATGTGACATAATACGTCCCGAGATTGAACAATTTCTTTCATTTTGTGTTGAAGTCTGGTGAAACCAAAGGGTATACTAAATTTGCCTTACCGTTTGTAACGCCAAGATCCCGTCATCACACACAAAAATGAATTACACCAGTGTATTTAGAATGATAAAAAAAATTGAATTTTGCATGTCCGTGCATCTGTCCGTCTGTCCGTCCGTCTGTCTGTGACGCGGATTGCAGGCGCACGGATTGAGCTAGCGACTTGAAATTTTACGCAGATTCGTTTTTCGTAAAATGCAAGGCTAAGTTCGTTAATGGGCAAAAATGGAACATTAGGGGGGTACTCCCCATACGAACGAAAACGTTTTTTGCGAACGGTGCATCTTATCAAAAAAGTCCAAGAACAAAAGTGATTTAGGATATGATTCTACATAAAACTCCCATACATCAAAATCCGATTGGAATAAATTTCTAAAAATCTTATTGAAAAGTTTGAATTACAACTGTTCGCCGTTCACTTAAATCACTATACGGGTTTTCAATAATTGCCAGATCGGCAATTATAGCTTTTGTTATGTTTTATTGTTGTCAATGCATTTTTCAGATTTTCCAGATTTATTTCCTCCCCGTAGCTTCAAAGAGATTAAATTCTTAGCGTCAAAAAATTATTCTCTACTGGCTCAGGTTGTTCTGAAGTGGCGTGTATTGACTACGAAGTGGCGTGTATTGACTACGCTAATTTGAAATTTATCTAATTTTGGTTATCGTTAATTAAAATATACTAAATCAAAATAATCGTGCAGAAATTATATGGTTTTCGGCGTAGCAATAAGATTATTTTTTAAGCATCTTGTATTCTCGAAATTCTCGAGAGATCATATCAGATTTCTTGAGAAACGGGAACAATTTAAAAGACGGAAGTTCGCGAGAAATCGATAAAAAGAATTCTCGAGACTCATCTCTAGGTCTGAATGCTGTAGAAACCCATTTTCCACAGATATAAAACTATTCAAATGTTTATCAATACCCACAATATATTTTTTTTGGAAAATGACCAAGTTTTGGACATAATTCATAATTTCAAAAAAAAAAAAAAAAATCTCATGTCAATAAGCATGAAAATTTGATGTTTATGCGTAAGTGCTGTCAGATGTGAATTTCTTAACATGTTGAAATCGAAACTAACCAAAACCTTTTACTCAGAATACTAAATTCGTTTACCATCTCTTAATTACAAATTCCAAATTACAAATTAAGAGATTTCCTTCCATCTGTTACCTAGAATCGGCGGCTTCACTAAAAAAAATTATATACTTTCAAAATATAAGGGAAGAATACACTCAGCGACAAAAAAATCCCCACTCATAGGATTTTCAACTAATATCTAACCAAAACTAGAGAGCTATGCAAAAAATTTAGATCGTCCATACATATTATCTTTTATCCTGATGCTAAGTGTTCCACTTAAAAAGATAAGAAGCATGATCAAAAAATTGCGATTTTATATTTTATCACAGTCCTTTGGGTTCAAACTGTATTCAAATGCAAGGCTGCCAAACTCAAGGGCTAACACGGGCTGATACGACATGTAATCGGTGATAGGCAAATGTTGTAGATCGTCATTAATCAGAGATCGCTTTACGCGATCTCGCACTGTTTTCGCGGAACAAATGAATCGCGTAAATCGGGGCTCCACTAAATATTTTATTCGCTGAGACATTGGTGCTATCTTGCCGACAGTGGTTTTTTTTATTAAATCTTGACTATCTGTAAGAAAACATGAGCTCAGGAGAATATATATATAAATACACTCATTTGCACTCGTAACTAACGTCGAGACTACAAATAAATATATCCAATAGCTCAAGCTGAACGTGCGGAACACAAATTTCATGCTGGGGTGTCTCCTTTCCGATTGCCCATTCCATAAAAGCGTCCAAATGTAGCCCCGGATTGGACGGCGCCAGGACATGGATAGCATAAATTTGTGGTTCCTTTCATTCAGTCCTTTCCACAAAATCGTTCTAACCATGTTATCAGATTTCATTTTAATTTGAATCAACATAAAGTACGCGGAACTTTTAAATTCGCCGGTACTTAGCTCTGACACAAAGTTACTTGGAATATTGCGAAATTGGCAAACGTGCACACTATTAAAGTTCCTAAGATAATTCCGCAATTTCAACTTTTTGTATTTTAACTGACTGTACGAGCATATTAGCTAACTTCTCATATACAATTGGAAATGGAAAATTCCCTTTATTCAATTCATAGAAATGGGAGATTGTAGTAAGCAAGTGGCGTAAACGATCTCATACTTTTCTGCACATTATTTGGCTAGGGATAAAAATTTCATTATTTCATGCGCTAAATGAAGACAAAGCAACAAGGCTAACAAAATCACATAGAGACGTTTTAAAATTCAAGCTAGCGCAATGCCCCAAGGGATTTGAATTAACAAAAAAAAAAAAAAAGATCAGAAAAAGCTTCGGTATCTACTAGTTTCAGTCGCTTAGTATAGCAAATATTTGCCCTCAGATTTTATGAATGTGAAGCGCGGTTCATTTTGTTTATTTTGCATACAATTTTATCCTTGCCCTGACATATCCATGAATATGTTTTGTAACATCAGACGACCATATACCATATCACTTCATACAACAGAGGACTCATATAAACATTTTTAATTAACTTTCATGTCCGACGGTTTGATTTCAACCTGTAGTAACAGGATACTGGTTAATATTTATGTACAATTCAGAATTTTAAATTAATAGAATATTTTCTGGTATTACGATTCGCTGAATAGGTATAAATTTTATTATCCTCATTATGTATTTTGTTACAAAACATTTTTTCCGTACTTCGTATGTTTACTGAGAAATTAAAATAGTCCAGTTTTTGATCTTTCAAATCCCTATGGTTTTTGAATGGGCATCATTAAACTCTCAAAAAATTACTTTCATTTGTTTTATTTGATATATTAGATGCGTTTCCAACCGTTAACTTTTCATACATTATACAGAAGTAGTAGACCCAAAGAAAACCTGGGTCTGCCAAATTCAATTCTCAATTGCGAATTCCCTCAATTTTCACGCGGCAACACAAAATTTTGACAGATGTCAATTTGGACTTGCATACATCAAGGATCCTTGCGACTTGAGCTGAGCGAAAATGCAGAGGGGGGGATAAGACAATAGACACGAAATTTGTTTTGGTAAGACTTTACCTTGGCAGAAGACGAATTTCGAGCTCAAGTAATTTTTTCGCCTCAAGAAAATCTGAGTTGAGACATAAGAGAAGCTACAGTTGTCATGCGTCAATCGTCAAATACTCTATATGAGGAAAAATTCATTTGTGTGGGGGAAGGATGGAAGAGTGGTTATGAAGTATTGGATTTTAATGTATACAAAATGGTCATATATTTTTTAATACGATTCATCGTTTTCCAGAAAATGAAAAAAAAGTTGTTTCGTTTGAATGGTCGACGGTGAAGAATGGTCGAATTTTGCCCATTAATGAAGCCTTCGAATTCGTATTTAAAAATAATTCCTTGATTTGTCACTCCTCTGACATGGCGCCGTTCAAATTTCCCGCTACCAAATCAAATATGTCGGCCCACCGGGCAATTGCCCAACTCGCAAAATAGAAAAAAAGTATTCCATTTGTATAAAGGAAAGGAGTAAGAGTGGTCCAATTGGATTCAGTTGTGTAGAATCCTATTTGAAACAAATTTTACCTTTATAAATTTTTCAATATGACTCACCGTTTTAGAGAAACTTCCAAAAAGCTGTTTCTATTCTTTAGGGGAGAGGGGAAGAAGTGGTCCTACTTTGTCTGTTCAAGAACCTAGCCTTGCCATTTTCAAGAAACGCAATTGTAAAAAAATTCAAGTCTCTAGCTCAATTCTTTCGAAAGTTATTGTGTTCACGGACTATACGGACCTACATTCGCAAAGCAAAATCTTTTGTTATCCCAAACACCCTGGTGTAGTTCTTTTATATGTCCGAACATTGGTTCGATGAGTGACAACTGGTATACCAAATCTAATATACTCTTATATGAAAAATCGTAGAGTATATAGATGGTTATTCCGACCATCCTGAGCTGTTCGACATTAAAGTAGGGCACAAATCTATCAGTTTTCCATCAGTCGCAACTGTTACGGTCCTCGTCAGTTTTCCATCAGTTTTTTACATCTAATTATGCGTTCACATCTATCAGTTGCGACTGACAGTTTTTGGCGAAAAGTTTCTATTCAATTTGATTGCAGACTTTAAAAAATGCGAGTGGATAATCGAGACAGAGCATGTTTATGCATTATTATTGCATTAAGTTCAAAAAATAAAATTCGGTTCTATTCTAATGTGATACGACTGACGCGACTGACGCGAACGTTCACACCAATCAGTTGGCAATCAGTTTCCCAAAAATTGATGGAAAACTGATAGATGTGTGCCCTACTTAAAGGGTCTTCCCCTAAGCTCTGGCTAAAACTATATAAAAAAATTATTAAATTTTACACTTCAGAAAGAAAAAAATTTCTTCCGGGAAAATTTCTGAAACTTTTTTCTTCCGCAGAAAATTTTATAGGATGTTTACTCCTCATAACATAATTCCCTTTGATTTTAATATAAAGACCCTGCATATACTATAAGCAGTGAACTATCTACAAATTTTTGGATAATTCAAAAGAATAAACCCTTACAAAACGTATTACGAAAATTTCCCTATTCATACAGCTCCGAAAAAATTCTCTCGGAAATGTCCACTTGGATCCGGATCAGGAAATTTGTCAGCCTAAAACAGATTTCCGGCTTCTCCAGGATCCGACTTATATAGGTTTCACTTTTTTTGGTGTGAATTCTAAACTTTTTTGGTTTGAAAATTCCGTCTTTTGGCTTTAAAGACTGAACTAAATGTTGATTTTTTAAACCATGTATTTATGACTTAGAGATAAAAATGATAGGGACTACAGCTTAACTCTTTGACAAGCTTTCTCGACAGCATAGAGTAAAATCCAGCTTTTTAAATTCATCAGGATGTTGTAGTAATTTTTGCTGGAGTTAAGACTAATGCGAATAACTATTATCGCAATCGTAATAAAAAATTATTTATAGTGACAACATTTTTCAATCAATAAATTTCTTGCAAATGTAATCTTTGTCCTATATTTTTTTTCACACCACAATTTTATGATGATGCTTCTGAAAATCTGTAAACTAACAAAATAATAAATCGTGAAATTTTTCACTGCACATTATTTATATAACAAAGAACGTTTCAAACAAAGCGATTCAGTTGGTAAAATATGGGACGGCACTTGAAAGTTTTCCGCGCAGTTATATAGTTTTTTGAACTTTGGAACTTTTCCTTTTATGTGAAAAGGAGAATTTCGACTAAAAGACGATATATTATTGCAGTGCATATGTAACCATCTTTCTTGAGTGAGAACAAAGCTATCATTGGCTATGATGATAGATGGCACCATTAATAGCATCTACTTAAGTGCGTAAATTATCACACATATCACGGTAATGCACTAATTGCGAGAATTTTTCAAGGATGATACTTCTAGTGACTCAGTCACTGATTCGTGAATGATGTTCACATTTGGGCAACAAGGAAGTGACATCTGTCCGTGCAGGCCGGGTTCACTCGTTAGGCAATGAAAATTCATGTGGCATAAATGACCTTTAATATGGTGACCAAACGTGTGCGAAAAATCTTATAATTTACGAGAAGGTTTTTCAAAGTTTTTCCTTGCTACATTTCGATGTCATGATAGCTTGAGTGTTTCATTTTTTAGCAATAAGGAAATGCGTTCGTTATAATTCCATTTGACGCCATGATGCATATACTGAAGTTTTTCAATTCATTTTGTTGATAATATATTGAGAAAATAGAAAATTTTAAACAATTAATTCTACGAAAAGTCATATATACTGTCTGACGACAATATTCATTAAATTAGCTAGTCATACATACAATTATTGTCGTATGTGGATCCACAATTCAAGTGCAGATACAACCAGGAAGTAATTTTCCTAATGCGGGTGCAGTAACTCATGATGACAAGCCACTAAAACTCATTATGGTAGCTTGATCTTGCCGAAAACTCATTCTATTCAATTTACAGATACATGATTGAACATGAACAATTTTTCCTCGAGCCACTTAATTGCTAATTAGATTGTATAGATACTTTTTAGATTTCAATCTGATATACGTTTCATGTACATGCATTAAAGTACAAAGTTGGTTTTTTTTTCGCATTTTTATTTATCTATCTGTGAGTATCTATGCGACAGATGACGATTGTAATGCATAAAAAATTTCCAAATAAGTAAGTGCGGTCATTTTGTAACTATCTAAAGTGGACGACTCAAGGCAGAATTTAATGTTCATGGATCACTAAGCGACTACTCGTTCTGGTGTTGATCACACGATTATCGTGTGAATTTTTATCGTGTCCAGGGGTAAAGTGTTGCATTTTCGCATTTCGCCTTTGTGCCAAGGTGCTAATCAATGGTGAAGTTCAGTTGCATTTAGTATGTCTAGAAAATGCATTAACTGATGTGGACCGGACTTGAGATAAATTTTACAACCGTTCCGTATTATTTGGGGCGATGTCATCTCGAGGCACATGAAACACGCATTTGTTTGCTTTTGATTTCATAATTTAAAAAAAAAAAAAACATTTTTCTGGTCTTTTTGATGAATTTTCACATTTTTAAGTGTTTTTGTTTTAACGGATTTCTACATACATCATCGGTAATTGATTTTGCAGACATGGACTACCTACTCTCAGTTGATGTGGTGAAAACGTTAAAAAAAAAACAAATAAAATGAGATCATGGCGATTGCATAATTCGACTAAATACCCGGTTAAGAGGACAAATTGTTGTTAATTTTGAAATTAGGTGAAATTTCATTGTACGCAATTCAAATTTTCATATTATAAATTGGGTCACAGTGAATATTTATTTTCTATATTCAGTATAGCTATTTTTGGAAACTATTTGTATTCACCATGAAAATTGCTGTGAATAATTTAATCAAAAATTTTTTTTAAATATTTCTTTTATGTACACAGCAGAGTTTGGTCATATGAAGTTCATTTTCATTAAACTTTGTAAAAGTTTTCCATTTGGCGTCGATATCAGTTTCTTTACATCAAAAAAAGGGAAGAGCTCAGTTTAGCGACAAAGACGCTAGGAATTTTTCGTGTATAGGGAGGGGTAGAGAAAAGCATCCCCTATCCAAAATGGCCATCGCTCGCCCCCCGTGCCCCCTCCAGGGGTCCTCAAACTTTGTATGAGACTTTTTTCTGGGGGGTGGTAGGTGGGTGTGTGGTACCTCAAATGAAAGGAATTGAAGATTACATTCCAAAAATATATAGCATGATAGGGCCCTCACCCTTCAATTTATACCCCATCGAAAAAAGAGTGGAATTTTGCAACAAAACTACTTTTACTAGTACAATTTCGGTTCGCAAACCTCATAAAAGTGGTTTGAAATGACTGCTGACGCTGTTTTAATTACAAAATTTCATTTTAAAATTTTCATATAACCTCACTTTTCTGACAAAAAAAAACTTGAGCTACAAACCAATTTTCCTTATGAGCTAATTTACCTCAGAGCGGATAAACTCTTCAGCCACACCCCGCTTTTTCCCACCTCCTCGTATCACCAGTGTGTTACACCAGTGTGTTTAGAATGATAAACATAACAAAAGCTATAATTGCCAATCTGGCAATCATTGGAGACCCGTATGGTGATATTCGTATCAAAATTCGAACAGTTATACCAAAATTCCAATTTGAAGTCAAACTTTCCAATAAGATTTTTTAAAATTTATTCCAATCGGATTTTGATGTATGGGAGTTTTATGTAGAATCATATCCTAAATAACTTTTGTTCTTGGACTTTTTTGATAAGATGCACCGTTTTTGAGATATTCACAAAAAACGATTTCATTCGTATGGGGGGTACCCCCCCTAATGGTCCATTTTTGCCCATTAACGAACTTAGCCTCGCATTTTACGAAAAACGGATCTGCGCAAAATTTCAAGTCTCTGGCTCAATCCGTGCGCCCGCAATCCGCGCCACAGACAGACAGACAGACGGACAGACAGACGGACAGACGGACAGACAGACGGACGGACGGACATGCAAAAATTAAATATTTTTATCATTCTAAACACACTCGTGTAATTCATTTTTTTGTGCGATGACGGGATCTTGGCGTTACAAACGGTAAGGCAAAGTTAATATACCCTTTGGTTTCACCATACGGGTATAAAAATAATTAATTTCTGCATGTCCGTCCGTCTGTCCGTCTGTCTGTCCGTCTGTCTGTGGCGCGGATTTCGGGCGCACGGATTGAGCTACAGACTTTAAATTTTAAAATTAAATTTTGTTTTTCGTAAAATGCGAGGCTAAGTTCGTTAATGGACAAAAATACGAACGAAATCGTTTTTTGTGAATATCTCGAAAACGGTGCATCTTATCAAAAAAGTCCAAGAACAAAAGTTATTTAGGATATGATTCTACATAAAACTCCCATATATCAAAATCCGATTGGAATAAATTTTAAAAAATCTTCTTGGAAAGTTTGACTTCAAAGTGGAATTTTGGTATAACTGTTCGAATTTTGATACGAATATCACCATACGGGTCTCCAATGATTGCCAGATTGGCAATTATAGCTTTTGTTATGTTTATAAAATAAAAGGCCAAAATGTCTAACGGTGGAGGTTATGTCAACTAGCGTTCCTCTAAATAAGGCTTTTAATAAGCCATAAAACTTCATAATTACTAATACTATTTTGCCAAACTCCGATCACCCCACTAAAAAGTTTTTTTGTTTTTAATTGCGAATTATCGGGCCAATGAATGTATTCAAAAATATATGTGTAGGGTAAAGTTGCTGAAATCATACCCCGGCCTAAATCGTACCATAAACGTTTCTCCAAGTAACACATTTTTTTTTTGTAAAACAATTCAATTTAATAGACTTTGCTACAGATTATCATAGAATAATTGTTTGAATTCATACTTTATAAATAATTATTGTCTAATGCAGTGATAGCACATTTGTCACGTTTCTAATCATGCTTGGACAGTGCAAAATATTGTCTAAAGTAGGTAATAAGAATAAAAATTCTCAATCATATTTTTAACGTTTTTCGCGCAATTGATAAGTTTTCCATGAATTGGAAAACTTCCGGACTGAATTGACAATTTATGATTTTACAACCAATTAAACTCATACCATGTTTTTATTATTTTTAGCAGAATTGCACAGATTTGTTATCTTGACAATCAAACGACCTACGACACTTGAAAATAGTCTAGGATCGTTTAGCACTTACTACTTCTCTCAAAGCCGGCTGTAATGCATTTGGTATTGATAGCTGCTGCATAGATTTTTTTTTAAATAACCAACTCTGGTTGCACTGTTTTGATATGTCGAATTTCAAGAATTTCAAAACAACTTTCGTCATTTGGCAGCCGTACAAAATATTATTATATGCAGCTGTGTGAATATGATCGAGTGGAATGACCTATGGTGATTTTTTTTTGAAAGTCAAAAGAAATAAACACTTCAAATTGCACTGGACTGAAATAAATACCAATTAAAATTTATTACTGTGTAAAAATGGTTGGTGAATCTGAGTGGGGCATATCATATTTTTTGTACTCATATAAGGATACTTTATACACGAATACACACATAACAATTGATATTAGTAGTTGCACATTCGCATGCAATAATAAATTTTACTCGAAATGCCAATTGATCGCTAACCCATTAAGATTGAGGAGCAATGTTTTCAATCGCACACATAATTATGTATAGTTGATAGTGTGATACATTAAATTGCAAAATCATTTGGTTCGATGCTGAATGCTTTGGCTTTCAGGCACGCCAAGAAATTTCCAAGTTTAAGGTAGGTCGTTTTTAACCTTCGCGATGTCGACTCAAGGTTAGCAAAAATGTGGATCATATGTTGATTTAGTGAAGTTTAGCTGCGCTATTACTATACTACCGATAAAGTGTGTAGCTTGTAGATAGAACAAGTGTAAAACAGAGATGAGATTACTAAAATAGATTTTTTTAAATTATTTTATTGTATTTATTATTTCTATAATGTAGACTAGCTTGTGGCCGCGTAAATGTTTCTGCTAAACGATGGTGGAATTTTAACAGCTGATTTATGTTTTTTGCCTCTCAGTTAAATGTCACTCACTAAGGATAAGTAAATCAGATGATTTTTGGTTAAAACCAAGTGTTTTTTGTTTAAATATCTACTTAAGTTGAAGTAAATATATGAATGTGGTATGCAAGTTTAATTCCAAATACATAAACACTGAGACCTGTATAAGTCGGACCCTGTATACTACTACCTAAGCCGATCATTTTTCGAAACCCCATGATATTCAAGACGTTTTTAGAAAAAGGAACCTGGATTACCGTGAGCCGGCTTCATACGAACCCGGACATTATTTTTCCTGCTGGTGAACGGAAAAAGCTTTACGGCTGATAAAGGCAAAGCAAAACAAAACAAATATTAATTCTCTTCTGTGTTGAACAAATGTCAAATTTCAACTGAAACTTTCGCAAATTCAGTTGACCGTATAGATGCATCGTGACAAAGTTATATCAAGTAAAATTGACAAATCAACTTGGGTAGTTTATGGGGTCCTTTATTTTTGAGGCCAAATCTTTACGTAAAACTTTTTTTTTTATAATTTTTAGTGCAGTTTAAAAGATTGCTTACAACAAAAACAATGCGTTTCGAATTTCCTTCTCGAAATTTGTTGTTGAAATTAGAAAAACTGTGAACTGCACAAGTTATTTGTTCATGTATAATTCTTCGGGATATTAATTTTGTATCTATTTCAAAACAAATTCCACATAAAAAGACAAGGGAGATTAGCATAGATATTTAAAAAAAAGTCGAAAAACTCCAACTATTCAAAAATAGGTTTTACTGGTCCCGCTTAATATCCTCTCAAGCAAGTTTTTAAACAATTTCATATTCGTCCTGGATTTTTAATACATCTCTCTTAATCTGTTTTCCTTCTTGGGATTTTATCTGGGAAATTTTGCATCGAATTAAGAGGTTCACTGGTTGTGCTTTTTATTAAAAGCTTTTATTTAGCTCGCTATCTTGTTTGTTTGTCTGTTTGTTTGTCTGTTTGTTTGTCGGGGTCAAATCTTGCAATCAAATTTTGACCCACTTCCACTTGTCCGATTGACTTGAAATTTTGCACACTCATATAAGTCCGATGACAATACAATATTTTCACTACTTCGTCCTTGTAAGGATAACGGAAGGTCCTGTAAGGATAACGTGATTTTCTTTTTCTCCAAATTTTCCGGAAAAAAATCTATTCTGGGGGTTTTTGGGGTCGCTGAATCCGAATCTGTCATTAAAAAGTCAGTAAGGGTAACGGAAGGTCCTGTAAGGATAACGTGATTATCCTTTTCTCCAAATTTTCCGGAAAAAATCTATTCTGGGGGTTTTTTGGGGTCGCTGAATCCGAATCTGTCATTAAAAAGTCTGTAAGGATAACGGAAGGTCCTGTAAGGATAACGTGATTATCCCTTTCTCCAAATTTTCCGGAAAAAAATCTATTCTGGGGGTTTTTGGGGTCGCTGAATACGATTCTCAAGTTAAAAAGCCTGTAAGGACATCTCAAATGTAAGGATATATGTGTCTATTGGGTTCAAAACGAGTCTACTCCATTTTTGAAAAAAATGAGATTACGATTGATTTTGTTTCCTACTGTTGGTTCCCACAACTTACTTAATCATGCGTTATGATCAAAACTGTTTTACACCGTTAAAAATCGGTTTGAAAATGCGGTTTAGTTTCAAAATGGTTCTATTCCTTACGTATGTAAGAATCAAAGCGAGCCTATTCCATTGAGTATCAAAGTGGTGCTATTCCCATTGCAACTAATAACCAAGGCAGAAAATATAATCAAAGTGAGTATTCTTGCATGAAATTATTTTAGCGCGTAAAGGTGAAAATTAAGAGTTTTGTTTTTAGGGAATGCAATACCGGAGGTAATCTCTACACCGGTAGTTCGGTATTGTAAAATGATAATACCGGGATCCCGGTATTGGTTTCACTATTTGTTTTATTATCATTATTTGTCATCATAGTTAGGGTGAAAACATAACAAAAGCTATAATTGCCAATCTGGCAATTATTGAAAACCCGTATGGTGATATTCGTATCATAATTTGAGCAGTTGTACCAAAATTTCTCTTTGAAGTCAAACTTTCCAATTAGATTTTTTAAAATTTATTCCAATCGGATTTTGATGTATGGGAGTTTTATGTAGAATCATATCCTAAATAACTTTTGTTCTTGCACTTATTTGATAAGATGCACCGTTTTTGAGATATTCACAAAAAACGATTTCGTTCGTATTTTTGTCCATTAACGAACTTAGCCTCGCATTTTACGAAAAACGAATCTGCGCAAAATTTCAAGTCTCTAGCTCAATCCGTGCGCCCGCAGTCCGCGCCACAGACAGACGGACAGACAGACGGACGGACATGCAAAATTGAATTTTTTTTATCATTCTAAACACACTAGTGTAATTCATTTTTGTGTGTGATGACGGGATATTGGCGTTACAAACGGTAAAGCAAAGTTAATATACCCTTTGGTGTCACCATACGGGTATAAAAAACATTACTTGTTAAGAAGTTTACTGTCTAATAAATGAATAACAATAATATGAAGAAAGGGAAAACATTTTTTACTTGAATTTAATTGACTTGAATTTATTTGTTATGTTCAAAAGTCATCTATTCCACGCTCATTATTTTCAAAGCGGTTCTATTCCAAATTAAATATTGAAATTTTGGAAAACCTAGGTGCTTCTGATTTATGACACTTATAATATTAGCTTTTATGATGTTGCACTTTAATTTGAAGATACAGAGATTTCGGTTGGTTGGTGCATACATTAAGTATAGCTTTTTCTGCATTATCTCGAAATCGCTTATAGTGGAGTAGACTCGTTTTGAACCTAATAGACACATATATTCGAAGACTAAAAAGAACAAAATAAGAAAAATAAAAAATAAATTTTTTAAAAAAAGCTTTTATTAAAAAAGAATGCACTAAAAAGAAAAAAATAATTTTCTGGACGCTGTGTATCACAAATATAAAAGCTTTTAAAAAGCGAGATAAAGCATAAAACAATAAAATAAAAATTGATCTCGCTTTTAAAAAGCTTTTATATTTGTGATACACAGCGTCCAGAAAATTATTTTTTTCTTTTTAGTGCATTCTTTTTTAATAAAAGCTTTTTTTAAAAAATTTATTTTTTATTTTTTTTTCCCCCTAAAATTAAAAATCTACGACTAATCTTTGTCTCGACTTTGATGTTATAACAGCCAAAATATTAAAACCTGACTAAACAAAATCGTGTAACGAAATAGCGAAATATTTTTTTCGGTTTTCGTTACGTTTTTCATTATCGTAACGGAATTCAATTTCTACTTGACCTTGTCCTATTCGTGTAAGGAACGCATTTTGTTAAATTAAAAAAACTTAACAAATCGAAGTTAAAAATATACTGGCTGGAAATCGAATCCAGTCATCTGAGATTTCTTAGCCAGCGTCCTTACAGGAAATATTTAGTCCTTTGCATTTAATATATTACACGTAAGGTAATTTTTTCTTAATCATTTCGATCTTTGTGTGGTTATTACAAATAAATGTCTTATTGACAATAAAACATCTTTTACTTCAAAAGGCAAAATTACTACTGTACATGGAATATTTTAGTCTATCAACAATTAACACTAACACAAAACATTTAAATGAGAATTTTGCAAAATTATTACAAGAGTTCAAATTCTTAACACAGGAATTGGTTCAAAACAGAAACTTGTGGTATCCGACTTGGTCATCGCGTCAGCGGCGGTCACAATTTGCAAATCGGCGAGGGAGTGGTATGGGACGAGAGCATACCCGAATTACCTAGTTTGTTTCAGCTGCCTGAAACGAAGGAAAGATCATTAAAAAATTTCAAAGAAAATCAGTCGAATACTTAACACGTCTCCTATTGACGCGAGTCCGTCCCTGAGTCTGTCTGTAAGTTAGAATTCCAAGGCCGACAGGATTTTCTCATTCAGCAGCTCTAAAAATTTCCGGATGCCGTAACTTGAAAAAATAGCACTTCGAATTGTTACCTAAAAAAATTAAAAAAATTAATAAAAACACGAAATGAAAAAAAGTTAAAATGTAAACAAAACACATTTAAATGACAAAACTTTCAGTACATCGATTACACGAATCCATGAAAAATAGACAACAAACACAACACATTTAGAATTTTCATTTTGAACTTCGTCTGCGTCTGTCCGTAAAATTAATTTAGCCTATTTTCCTTTTTTTGATTTAAGTAAACTTAAAAATTTCAGCCATGCAATTAATACCATTTTTATAAATTTTCACGACACAATCTTACAAACACTAGCAAAATAAACAATAAACACAAAGAAGTTTAGATTCTATTAAGAATTTTGTCTGCGTCCGTCTGTAAATTCACCAAAAACCCTTTTCCACATATCTTTTTATAAAAAAAAATATGCTTCTCATTATTTTCATGCATTTTTTTTACACTAATAGCAACTTTAAACCACTAAACTGAATAAAATCAAAAAAGGAACGAATCCGAAACGTCAGCGACAACCATCACGAAAACAATAGTTCATTTTGATAATCGTTTTGCAAGATCACTATGATAAGAAATGTTTATACTTACTGCGATCGATTCCATTGCGCTTTGCTTCGACTTTCGTTTTTTTTTCTGATGGTTTATAGCATCGATCGGCGATAGTTTCGTTGACTGATAGCTTCTGAAATAGATGAGGAAAATTAGAATTCATGAATTTTTTTGAAATCATGTTTAAGATAAACTTACCGGGAGGATATTTTGTGGTGTACACTGACCGAATGCGAAGACCGAGTCGCCTACCCAAGGTCAACATTCGATGCGGTGCGGAGTACGAGGAGTAGCGGCATACCAATAGCTAGCTCTAGATAAGGGGTCGAGGGTTTAGCTATTCCTTCGTACTTCACACAATATGGTGGTATGCCAATAGGGGGAGCAGCAAAACAATTTTTGGGAATAGGGATTTTGACCCTAATTGCTTTAGGAAACTGCCGGACGGGGTAAAATTAGGAGACCAAACAGAAAATTCAAATTTCTACAATTTTTTACACAAAAATGTATGGAATAGATTGGTGATTTCTGACTGTGCCCACCCTTTTCAGAACTATATTTCTGACCATTTTTCAAATCAGCCAGTCAACGCTGATTTGTACCCTTATCTGAAACTTTAGACAACAAAATTACTAAGTGTATTTTACTTTATTGATTGCATAATCCTATCGCCTCATCCCTTCACGAAAAGGAACTGTCTCTCTCTCTCACCGCATAACGAATCAAACTGTCATGATCCTACCCTAGGGTTACCATCCATACTCTTTTAAGAGTACTAGTACTCTTTTTCGACCCCTGAACTATTATACTCTAACTTTTTTTTAAAAAGTACTCTTAATACTCTTTTTTGATGCAGAAATAGAATAAAGAAAAACCACTTAAAAATTCAAACATAATAGTTCACTGAACTTATTTATAACATTAAAAAATCAAGTAAATCTATTTAAATCTATTTAAATTTTCTAAAATTATTTATGTTTGTAGAATTTTCAATATGTCATAAATGTATTAAAGATATGTAAATATTTTGCTTATACCAGCCTGAGTGCTGACTGCAATAAATATTATTAATTATTAAAAATTATTATAAGTAGGGTAGGAGCGGGCAGGTTGAATTATCGGGCATGTTGAATTATTGCCAAATTAAAAAAAACTATCCAGTCAATTTTTTTGAAATTTTAGTATATTGGTAGTATTAATGTTGTCTACTTGCCATAAAATTTTGACAGCGATCCCTTATTTATATCGTGAGTGACAGGAATGTGTGTGTTTTTGGCTCTAAAAGTAAATATTAGACTATACAATGATTTACCCATTTCTCATACAAATTTTTGTCAATCTGGAAATTTTTTGTATGAAAAGTGTTGTGCAACACCTCTAGAATAAAAAAAAACCTCATGGGACATTCAAATTTATTGTATTTGTGATTTTTCTAAGAGAAAATATCAAAAAAGTGGGTTGCGGGTAAGTTGAATAACGGCTTGGCGGGCAAGTTGAATCATTTTTTCTTACGTATTTTTTGTTTTTTTGACGTTTGTTTCACATTTCCCTTGTTCTTTTATCAATTTTTGTTTGTTTCTTGATGATTTTTTACATTTTTTATAAAAACGCAGCAGGAAAACAATCAAAAATTGGACAACAAAAAAAATGAAATAAGCGATTAACTAAATCGTAAATTCCATTGTTTTTATCATATTTACATATATTTAAATTTTTTACTTAATAAAATACTTAAAAATAACGTTTTTTCATTCTTAAGTATGGAAAATGTATGGAAAATTACAGTTATTCATCTTACCCGCACCACTTGTAAATCGGCGGGCATGTTGAATCACCCTTTAAATTGACCTGAAGGCCAGTTAATAAAACATTTAAAAAAAAGTTCTTCTATGAAATGTAGTCAAGGAATCCCTCTATCGAATGGCTTAACCATTGGAGCGATATGTGACTTTATGTGCGCGCTACAACCTAAATTCTAAAAAGTAATTCAACAGGCCCGCTCCTACCCTACAATTTTCGCTGATGATTTGTCATTTTCATATATTAAGGGTATTCACTCATTGATGCATTTGGTTGTGTATCAGTGTATTGGATGTATATTTACTCGACCTAGCAAAATTTTTCATACAAAATCGGTTGCACTTGAGCTTTTTATTTGCTTCACTCGAAACCTTGTTTTTGAGTCTTGTATAGTGAGAAGTGTAAATTATGACAGCTGAAACTTTCAGGTTATGTTTTGTGATCTTCATATTTTTCTCCGGCAAAAAGTGTTTAGTGGCGATAAATCAATAAATATATATTAATATATAATATGGCGCAAAATGTTATTCAGCAGCGAAAGCGGAAAAGAGAGAAACCCAACAAGAAGTGGAGTGAAGCTGAAATCGCGAGTATTCTAGATTTTCTTGGATTCGTCCAATAACTCGAGTTCCATAAGACAGGATTCGATGAGGTAATCCAAAATTTCTGTTTTCACACTTTTTTTCGGCATTGTTCAATTTTCTGCAATTAGAGTTGTCAAACTTGCAGTTCAGTGTCATAGTTCACTGGAGCTTTTTCAAATGCTTTACATGGTGTTCACGCTTTCTTGTAAAATGCACTTGTATCCATGCTACGTTTACACCGATACTCAAAAGAGTGAATACCCATATTGTTTTTTGAAGACGAATTGTAATTGACTGTGATATTGCCTAACTATATTCGCATAGAACACAAAATCGCTTGAAGAGGTAATACCTTTTCCCTAAGGATATAAGTTCGACACACACATATCGTCGGCTAAAAGTGAAATTGTGCTAAGTCCATTTGGTATAATTTTCCAGAAGAGCAATGAAAACCTCGTTAAATCGTTTTAATTCTCTTTCAATGACACTGAGTTTTCTTTAAATGAGAAAAATTGGGCTCAGTTTTCTTTAAATGAGACTCTGTTTTCTTTAAATGAAAATTAAAATGATTTAACAAGGTTTTTTATTGTTCTTCTGTCAAATTTGGTATAATGGATTTAGCACAATTTCACTTTTAGCCGGCGATATGAACTCTTAAAAATATGTCAATTTTTATTCTGAATTTTCTCTCATAACGCTGTCTAGGAAAGATTTTTTTCTTTAATTGAAAGTCAATGGACAGAAGAAAGAAATAGGTTAGATGTGCGGAAAAGCTCATGGCTGCTACGGCTGGAGTGGCTGCTATGGGTATTTATTTTTTGGAAGTTGAAATTCAATTTTGTTCTAGAATGGATTTAATGAAAATGTTAGTCTGCTTATGATTAGTTTGTGGCTACACTAGGACCTAAGTCGAACACGCCCGTAAAGCACACTGATTTTTTTTGACATTTACAAAAGACGTTTTATTTCAGATTTGATAAAAATACTCTTTTTCAAAGTAAGAAATACTCTTTTTTCAATTCGACGAGATGGTAACCCTATCCTACCCTCAAGATCGAAACAATTAAATAAAAAGAATACCATGTCTTCGGTAATAAACATTATATTATGCACTTAAGATAACAAAATTCAATGTATGCTAATATTCTTAAATTTAATAATTTTAAATTTAAAACTTTGCATATCAAATGTGGCCACACAAAAAAAACTACTCGACTGTGATAAAAATCTGTGATACATCAACTCTAAGTCTTAATTATGTGATATAATTTTAGTTATGAAACCTTTTACTTAGTTATAAGTCTATTTTATTAAATGTATCTTATAACCCTACGCTATATAAAAAAACACCCTGACTATTCATAAATTTTACATACGTTAATTTTGGATGACGCGTCGCTGAACGTTGGGGCCCTGTTGATGGACGAGATGATGAGATGTACGGGAACCGCTGTACCTGACCATCAGGTTGAAGAGCTCTGGATTTTAGAAATAACGTCGTCGTCCTCTGCATGTGTAATCTTTTCCTTCTAATTCGGTTTACGTCGAATATATGTATATGTATATTTGTTGTAGTATTTTAATTATTATTATATTTTAATTAGGGGTTGTTTTTTTTTTCTTTTTCCGTGGAATGAATTCAATTTTTGTCCACTCTTTGTATTTTGTTATAAAAAAAAATTCTTATTTATTAGATTTGCTATTTACACTTGTAGTCTTAAGTTTTAATGATTAATATTTTTAAATTCGTTTATACACTTAGACTTAGCTTTTCTGAAGAAAAAATTCTTATTTATTAGATTTGCTATTTACACTTTTAGTCTTAAGTTTTAATGATTAATATTTTTAAATTCGTTTATACACTTAGACTTAGCTTTTCTGAAGAAAAAATTCTTATTTATTAGATTTGCTATTTACACTTTTAGTCTTAAGTTTTAATGATTAATATTTTTAAATTCGTTTATACACTTAGACTTAGCTTTAATTTACGATATTTTTATACATCTCGCACTATGTAGGATTTCACTTAGGCAAAGGCAAACCTAACTGTGATATGAAACCAAAGATTCGTAGGTGTAATTTTCAATTAAAATAACTCAGGATTTCGCCTTTTCGACGAACTGCGATAACTAATTTCCTTGCTGTGATAGTTCAAAATTTCGTTGTGATATTAATAATCTGATAAGTCAAACTAATATTATTTTAACACTAATTTGTTTCAACATTTAATTTTAAACTAATTTTAAACAAACGTTCTTAAGTACATTTTAAATTCGAATAATATTAACTAATAAAATAAATCGATCTCTTAGGCAATTTATCTTGACCAAATCGAATCAAAAGCAAAAAGGAACTCTCCAACTCGATTGATTTTCTGCTCGAACCAGGACTTTAAAATCGGTCATTATTCAAAAAAAAAATTTATTGAATTTTAATAATGTCTTTTGTTTGAGACTAACTGTGTTGTTTAATTGTTTTTTTGTCTTGATTAGTTACTAGGCCAACGCGTTTGCTTTTTTTTGTTAAATTTTTTGAAAAAATGGAATGTGCGTTAACTTGGCAACAAATCTTTTCGAGAATCCACTCTGCCGCTCGAGCCAAATCAGGGGTTGTAAATCTTTTCTTCTCGCTTAAAAAAATTTCTTCACTCAACGATCATTACAATTTGTTGGATTCTGGTGCTCCCTATGATTTAATGCTGTGGATTCTTTCGTCTTTTCCATCATTTGCTCCTCGATAATTACCTGAAAAATAAAAAAAATATCATTATTAGCTAAACAAAAAAAATAAAATCGGATCGAATATTTACCTGATAGAGTTGTTGTCAAATTCGCCATGATAGTCACCAACACACAAATTTTAAACTATAGTATTATACTATGCGTAATATTGGTAGTAAAGTTTAAGTTCTAGATCTCAAATATAGAGGGTTTGCGTATGCAAATTAAATTATTAAAAAAATATGGAGGTATTTCCGATGGCCATTTTAATTTAGCACTTCCGGATCCAGTCCACAAGGCCATATTATCTGTATTCGCCTTACGTGTAAGACACGTTTATTTTAAGAGTCTTATTATTTAATAACTAGTTTAGTTTACCTAATTTTTGGTTAATCAGTTTTTTTGGTGTTGTGTGTTAAATTCCGGGAAAGGTGAGCTAGACAAAAGTTTAGTTTTTTTCAAGTTCTAAAAAAGGAAATTCTCAATAGTGCCAAGCAAGAGATTTCATCATAAATCCCATTGAGGTGCTGCGGAGATTTTCATTTTCTGGATTTTGGATTGCGACTGCTCTGGCGTCTACATCAATCCCTGAAAAAAACGAAGGAGGAAAACTTTATGCTGAGTGCGATTTTTTTGGATCAAAAAAGCGAATTTCTCGTCGATTTCGTTCCAGCCACGCTGTTTCACAAGTGACCTTTGGTCATCAAAGGGTTTTATCATCTTTCGATACTTACCTGCTTCGAATTGAAAGAAAACCTCTGCTCAAGTAAGACTAAATAAACTAAATTTTTAAATGCGAGACTTTTTAAGACCGAAAATTATCAGGTGTTAAAGGAAAATCCGGTAACTCGCTGGTCGAAGCTGAGTATCTTTCCCGGATCTTCAATTTGATTTAATTTTGTTTTTGATTTATCTTAATTATATTTTAATTTAAGATAAATTACGTATTGTTCTTATTTATACATATTCGTCGATTTTTCTTCATCTTTTTTTCTTCGCACATTCGTCGTAATTTTTTTTAGAAAAACGTGGTGTTATAGTGCTTGAATTGTACCGTAAATTTTACCGTTGTGAACCGGACCCACATGAAATTTCTGTAATACATTTGAAATCTTAGAACTTTGGTGTTAATAAGGAGCGGGCACGAATTTTATGCATAAAATTTCCCCTATATTTTCCTTTTTCGGAACAGAAAAAAACACATTTTTCAGAACATATATACATATTTGGTGAATGTGGCAAAGGTAGTTCATTTCCTTAAAAATACAATACATTTTTGTCTAAAATTTGGTCAACCACGTTTATTTTCCTGATTCTATTTATACATTTATATTTTTTTATTGCGATTTTAAATGGTTACTTTATCTAAATATTTAATTTAACTAAGCTTGCGAAAATATAGAAAAAATATTGTTGTACTTTTTGTAAATAATCGAAACATTCTTTACGACGAATATACGCTATCCAAAAATGATTTGCTAGAGTTTTTATTTGGTGGTGGGTGGATGCAGCGAAAGTTCGACGAGCGAAGACAGCTTAATCATGCTACTCCAATCATAGCATAACAAAATCCAGGTTGATAATTCCCTTCCCGATCCCTTTAAAGTAAAATATGAGAGTGTGAATGTGTAGGTACATTATTTGTGATGGCCAATTCTACAATTCAGGGAAAGAATCCCCCCACATCCGGCGAGCTAAGCCAACGAAAGTATTTAGTACCTGCACCCCCGATATTGTAGAATAAATCCACATACGGTCCATTACAAGTTAGCTCAGCCGCTGGGTCGTGAGTCGCTCGTCCTTTTACCACGGCCACAAGAAGTGGGTATGCTGTTAGGGGGCAGTGGGCTACCGTAAGAAGAGACGGAGGTGTCTCTCAGCAGCCTAATGTCTGCAGGATGAACGGCACGGGAAGAAATGTAACACATCACTATCAAAACAAGGAAATAAAACAAAAAAAACACATTAGAGGAGGCAGCGTATGGCTTCTTGCTCCCACCCCATCTTAAACCCGTAAGGGGCTTAAGCCTTTGGAGCATTCGGCGAGCCATCTGCCGAATGTCGCCCTGTTTCTCAAATAAACTAAACTTTCACCCCATCAATTCACTTTTCACATTAAGCGGTCCATAGGTGTTTCATTCGCCATTCGAAGGACATTCCTCCCCCCTCTCCATCACTTTAATTCACCAATCGCACATCGCTCTTTCGCTGCCCGGAAGTGGAAAAAAACACGATAAGGAAATCAAAACTGTCTCAATTGGGGATTAACAAAATGAACTTCTGTGACACTAATTATTCTCCTTGTTTATTATAAACTTCAACATTACTCTAATTCATCGAAACAAAAAAAAAAGATTCCTTTTCTTATCTAAAGAAAAAAATCTCAAATTCCTTTTTTTCCTACAAACTAAGTAAATGTTGAATGCGCAAAAAAATGTAAATTCGAAAAAAAAGTAAACGAAAAATATAACAATAATATTAATTAATGGTTAGGCTAATTTTAAGGTATGCTTATATTTAGGTTAGTTTTAAGTTCGAATGTTCATGCATGATGTATGTGGTGTGTGTGTGTGTGTGTATATAACGTGCTGGTGTAAATGACAAATGACGCAGGAACAAGCGCTTATTGAGCAGGATACGTCGCTGCTATCTTCCTTCCCTAGCTTCTGGGAACAATGGCCCACTGTCCGGGCGGTTTTGAGGATACTCGTGGGTGGCGAGCCGCGTCTTTGGACTGGTTCCGAAATTTCTGGATAGCCGGCTGGCTTGATCTTCGCCAAGACACGAACTGATTTAAAATGAAATGCGTCATGCTAATAATGCACCGATTCCAACTTAAAGCACGATTCGTTTTATTCCTGCGATCCGAAGCCGCAACACACAAGCATTACAGCACACAATAAAAGGTCGATTTAAGTGGCTACGCTGTTAAAGCCAATCTGTGTGATGAGCCAGCCGAGCCACTAGCTGATGATGCCTGGTGTAGATTGTGTCGAAAACCCTTGCAACAATCATATACAGGACAATATCCAGTTATTGAACATGGTGACAAAACTTTCCTTTTGTCAATTGATGGCAAGGAAAATAAAATCTCAATTGACAGATTGAAACCAGCGTACACTGAAAACAATGTTGAAGATACTTTTGCTTCAAACAACACTAACTCAGCAATCGCAACTGAATCAAATTCTGGTCATAAACTAACGGTTTTTCGAAGTGGTGCGAAAACGTAGATGTTGTATAAGAAATTCATGTGCTATTCACATCAGATATTTTTATACCCGTATGGTGAAACCAAAGGGTATAATAGATTTGCCTTACCGTTTGTAACGCCAAGATCCCGTCATCACACAAAAAAATGAATTACACCAGTGTATTTAGAATGATAAAAAAAGTTGAATTTAGCATGTCCGTCCGTCTCTCCGTCTGTGGCGCGGATTGCGGGCGCACGGATTGAGCTAGAGACTTGAAATTTTACGCAGAGTCGTTTTTCGTAAAATGCAAGGCTAAATTCGTTAATGGGCAAAAATGGACCATTAGGGGGGGTACCCCCCATACGAACGAAAACTTTTTTTCTGAATATCTCAAAAACGGTGAATTTTATCAAAAAAGTCCAAGAACAAAAGTTATTTAGGATATGATTCTACCATACATCAAAATCTGATTGGAATAAATTTTAAAAAATCTTATTGGAAAGTTTGACTTCAAAGTGGAATTTTGATACAACTGTTCGCTGTTCACTTAAATCACCATACGGGTTTTCAATAATTGCCAGATTGGCAATTATAGCTTTTGTTATGTTTTTATTTAATTTCAAATTTCTGACTACATGTTGAAAATTTCAGTTTCTCCTCCATGAGAAAGTCGATAGATGACCACATCACGGTTTTTTGTAACACACGTATTATTACCCTTTTTGGTATAATTTCTCGGATTCACAGTTCGTTCCAATCAGCGGACAACCACTGAAGATCACGCATTATGAGTTGCGGTCTCAAATGCGTAAACTGATAGTCATCTAATGTAGGAAATGGACTTTCGTGATAAACAGAGATAGACCTGAAACAGAAAAATATCACAGATTTGTGTTGGTTGAATATTTTGAAGCCTCTTCACTCCAACATTAAGGTGTCCATTTATTATGTTCGTTGATAGTTGGTGGCACAGCAATCTTATCCATGCTCATCAGCGGTCGCTATATCGCTGGCTAAATTATCATTTGTGGCTTCTGCTTCAATCACAAATAGTAAAGTAGCCCAGTCGAAATTGCTGATGAATCTTTTTAGTTATTGGTCATTAGCATAGAGAATTGACCCCCGTCTAGAGATGTTCAAACGTACAAATGACCAATTTATGGTCAAATAGATTGACGAACCTGTGAACAATGTGTCAAATAGACAAAAACAGTAAGGGCTAGTATCCACGGCACAGAAAATAGGCGAGAATTCTCGATGAAACTGTGCTGCTTTCAAAAAAAAAAAATTCCCCCTCAATATTTTGCAAAAAAGATAATTTTTTTATGAAAATCCGAAAATATCGTCATAAAGAATTTCGCCAAAAGTAACTCAATCTAATTTCTAAACGAAGTGATTATCCCCGCAACTGGCTTTTTCACAGCCGTTTCATAAAGAAAGTAAAAATTGTTTAACCCTGCTGTACTGTTCGAAATAAACTTTTAATTTGCCATCAAATTTATACTTTATGCATTTTTCAGATTTTTTGAAAGAGGCAAAATAATTGTTACACTCGTGACGTTTCGAATCTATATGACCGGATACGGAACATGAATTGTATTTAGAGAATCAATCACCCGATTTTAATACGGGTTTTTGCTAAGTATAGCTTGAGTGCCCGCAAAGTTTATAGTGTGTTTGTGGTTTCACCTTCCCTACCCCTTTTAACTCCCTGTTGATTTATTAACAGACTTTCTCCCACTGATAGAAAATTGGACGACATCACGCGTGAACGGTTGGTTAGATTCGGTTTAAAATTGGTGCAGTAATACTTGTCAGACTTAGCTATTATAAAAAATATATATGTCAAAAAATGGGCTCCCTTCTTAACCCCTCTCCTGATAACTTCGGAAACGCTGAAGGGATATTGACCGTGTTTTCAGGATTCAATAAGTCTTGCCTCAAAAAATACGCCCTCGTCCTGGAAGGGTGATTTTTGCTCCTAAATATAGTGGGAGAATGAAATTTGTGTGGGTTGACCGTTGTGTTCATGTTTGTTGTTTTTGTAAGTGGGCTTTTCGGTCCTGTTGTGCAAATAAAACCAGAGATCTCTTTTTGGTTTTTTTTTTTTTTTTTTTTTTTTTTTTTTAATGTTGAATTTCTGTTTAATCATCCGACGTTTCGATCATGTATATGATCATCTTCAGGGTGCTTATAATGAAGGGTTACAATTTATTTTATGTTACTTAATTTTAGTTATTTCTACTTACATTACGTTTTTGGATGAACTTAATAGATTACATTATATAATAAAATAAATAAAAGAAAAAACATTGAATGACGTCATGCATTATTATAAAAACAAGAAAATACGGATTGAATAAGTTAAACAAGACGTCACTGGAATGGTTATAAAAGTAAAAGAGAATAATAACTGCTACTGCAAACACCGATGCGGTTATTTTGGTTTATTAATATTTAGTTCTTTTTGCGTTTGTATTCTCGTTTGTGTATGTCCGTTTTCTTTTGCGTGTGTTTGTCTCGTTATGTAGAATTGCGCAATACACTGCTGAAATGTCCTGTGTATCACGTTTTATGTTGTATGTGTCCTCTGTGTATATGTGTAATGCTTCTGTTGTGAGTCGTTTGTTATAGTTTGTTTGAGTTGCCAGTATTTTCGTGTTTTCAAAGTCTGGTTTGTGTCTGTGTGTATTGCAATGTTCTACTAGTGCGGTGTGTGGGGTGTTCAAGAAATCACTAATCCTTTTCAAATCATTTTTGTGATTGTTAATTCGTTTTTCTAGGTATTGTTTTGTTTGACCTACGTAACTCAGGTTGCACTCTGCCCCTATGTTTGGATCGCCCAAGCAAAAAAAAAAACCAAAAAGATCTCTGGTTTTATTTGCACAACAGGACCGAAAAGCCCACTTACAAAAACAACAAATAGTGGGAGAATATATGAAATTGGGTGAATTTAATGGGCGGGATATTAGGGGCAAAAAAGCTTTATATTGGAATTGAACTATCCCGAATTAAGCCCTGAAGAAGGCACATGGGCTACGACCGTAGCTTACCCTTTATAAAAAATTGACTTTCGTATGTTCAGTTTTTGATGTTGGAACTAGTATTCCTAGAAATGATTCGTAATACTCCATTAAGAATACTTAAGTACTAAAATGGTGTTTAATTTCTAAAAAGAAGCTGGCACATCGGTCATAAGACTTTTAATAATTAAATCAAACGCAAATTTGATTTTTCTTATTGGTTATTTATTTTAGTGTCATCGACATTTTGATTGCGATTTTCCAATCATATTCGGGATGAGGTTATAGTGCAAATACAAGTACTTGGTATAATTGCTTTATTTTTTCGATGACATTCAAATGAACAACAAATAAACATTTAATTTGCGTGTAATTTAATTCTTAAAATATAACAAAAGCTATAATTGCCAATCTGGCAATTATTGAAAACCCGTATGGTGATATTCGTATCATAATTCGAGCAGTTGTACCAAAATTCCACTTTGAAGTCAAACTTTCCAAAAAGATTTTTTAAAATTTATTCCAATCGGATTTTGATGTATGGGAGTTTTATGTAGAATCATATCCTAAATAACTTTTGTTCTTGAACTTCTTTCATAAGATGCACCGTTTTTGAGATATTCGCAAAAAACGATTTCGTTCGTATGGGGGGTACCCCCCCCCCCCCCCCCTAATGGTCCATTTTTGTCCATTAACGAACTTAGCCTCGCATTTTACGAAAAACAAAATTTAATTTTAAAATTTAAAGTCTGTAGCTCAATCCGTGCGTCCGCAATCCGCGCCACAGACGGACGGACGGACATGCAAAAATTAATTATTTTTATCATTCTAAACACACTGGTGTAATTCATTTTTATGTGTGATGACGGGACCTTGGCGTTACAAACGGTAAGGCAAAGTTAATATACCCTTTGGTTTCACCATACGGGTATAAAAACTTATAACCGATGAGTCAGCTACTTTTTAGAAACTAAAGGATCTTTCAATAAGGATGCTCGAAGTTTTTTAGGTTATAGCCACCATGTTGTTAAGTATAACATCTGTCAAATTTGTTGTGAATTGTTCAGTAGTGTATGGCAAATCAGCATAGAAGGTTATAGCGTTGAACAATGTGTGCAAATCATAAATTTTTTTTTTTTCAAAATCAGTGCTCAATTCGAGAAACGTTCCGCGCATTACTTATCCTCGCCACAACCGTCCTGCCGAGTCGACTATTCGACGTTTTGTGGCCAAATTCGAGTCAACCGGTTCGATAAATAATCAGCCAACACTCGTACGTCACCGAAATGCAAGGTTTGTTGAAAACATCGCTGCTGTGCGTGAGAGTGAACGGGAAAATCCCAGGCAGTCAATCTCTCGTCGTTCACCAGAACTTTGCCTTTTTGCGTCTTCAACTTGGCGAATTTTGCGTCGAGACTGCACCCATATAAAATCCAACTGACCCAGGAACTTAAGGTAGACGACCATAGACAACGCCGTGTGCTCGCTGATTGGGCTCTGGAGCAATTGGAAGTTGGTCAAAATTTCGGCAAAAAAATCATCTTTAGCGACGAGGCTCATTTTTAGATGAATTAAAATGTGAACAAGCAAAATTGTCGGACTTGGGGCGATATCAATCCACACGAGATACACTAGCACCAAATGCATCCCGAGAAGTCACGGTTTGGTGCGGATTTTGGTCTGGCGAAATCATCGGTCCGTACTTCTTCCAAAACGAAACTGGCATTGCCATAACCGTCAACGACGAGCGCTACAGATGAGAAGTAACTTCTTTTGGCCTAAACTAAATGATATGGATACCGACAAAATGTGGTTCCAACAGGACGGCGCTACATGCCACACCGCGCATGTCACGATGGACATTATAAGGGCATGGTTATCTCGCGCGGCGGCGATGTGAACTGGCTATCGAGATCGTACAATTTAACGTCTTTAGATGTCTTCCTTTGGGGCTATCTTAAATCGCAGGTCTATACGCATGAACCGCTACCAATTGATTACCTGAAAGCCAACATAATGAAAGACTTCCGGCAAATTCAGCCAGATTTATGCGACAAGGTCATCGAAAATCGGACGTCCCGAATACCTGCCACCAAGCAAAGCCGCGGCGGACATTTGAACGACGTTATATTCCATACTTAATGCCATAAAATATTCTTTCAAACAAAAAAATTGAGTGGATATCTCACACACAACTTGTTTTATTTACATTTAAAAATCTTATTGAAAGACTTTACAAATAAGCTACTTTGGACCAAGGAATTTATACTTACAGCGTATTATGATGTACACTTGCGATAAAAGTTTATAATGACGCATCACTTGATCTGCTTCTCACATGTTTCTCACATGCAAAAGAGTTTCTAAGGAAAAGGGTCCAACAGTTATTTTGTAACGATAGTCACAAAAAAATTGAGCAAAAATATTAAGTTATCAAATTTTTTTACACTTTTGTATTAACTTGAATGTTTTGGTCGACATTTGGTATCAAATGTAAAAGTTGGATAAGGGTTTGGTGTAAATTTGATAAACATTTTTCGTGTCCTTTAGACATTTGACACCAAATGTCGATAAAAACATGCGAGTTGGCACAAAGGTGTGATGATTGGCAACTGTATAGTACGGTTAGATGCTTACGCACTATAGTGGTGTTTTTAGAGCCCCGTTTTCGTTCTTTTTGCTTTTTTTAAAGACTAGTTTTTCACAATAAAGTATAAATCTTTTTTCTCTATTTTCCTATTATTATTATTCATCACATTTACATAAAAATTTCCAAAAATCAACATATTATATAAAGACCATAGCATATGGCACATTTGCTATAATTTCACGCCTGGGTTGTTGTAATATGGCGTGGTTACACTTAGAAAAATAATTCGTAATATCTATAGAAAATTTCATTTATGACGAATTCGAATCGCAGTTTTAAAGCACACTCTAATTTTGAGCAAAGAAACTTTGCTTTTTTTCATAATTTCCAATTTCGTTGTCTCGCAATAGAGTTTGTTTCGAACATGAAAAAAAATCGGAGTTTCGAAAGTTTAATTCTTTAAAAATTTGGTTTTTTGTCAGACTTTTTGTGTAGAATTTATTGAAAAGTTGTAAAATAGTTATTAGTGATTGTGAAAAGTGAATTTTGTGTGCCGTGAAAATTAAAAAAAAATCGAGAGTAGTAGAAATTTATCTGTTTCCGCAAAGTAAAAAATACCAGTTTTCCCTTTTTGCTCGATAAAATAAAATTGCTCCACCGCCATTCAAATAGGCGAAATTTAAAGAATATAAACATTTTCAGAATTTGAATTTTAAATATGTTTTGAAGCTTTCACGATCATTTTCAATAGTCATTTTAGTTTTTTCGATTTGGATCGCGTTCGAAAAATAAAGTTGTTTACTTTATATAATGTTTCGGGTAGGGACTGAGTTGCCATGGTCGCTCAAAAACTGCATTGCTCCTTAAATTGCACGGATTATTCTTCGGACCAGATTCCAAATTTCGGATAATCTGAAGCTATCATCTCTATTAAACGCTGGCTTTCATTTAATTTCAATAGCTTCTCGCACTCGTTGCGGATAATACCGATTTTCTGGGGTCAACCCTTTTGATTGATCGAAGCGTATGCAATGACATTGTGCGATACTGTTTGAGACCTGTTCGGTTACCGCAGAGGAGTCCTGTTTGCTGTTTTCAATAGCCGCGAGATGTTTCTTTCATCTTACAGACACTTTTCGTTTGGTTTGTCTTACATACTACCGCATGTGTCCAATGGAATGAGTATTCGTTGCAAACTCTACTCTGAGGCAACAAAATGGGAAACAAGCAAAAAAGTAGAACGCGCTCTAAAACTCACACCTTTCAGATCAGGACACACTTCCACTTCATTTTGCTTTCAGCCACATGTTCCGTGCCTTGAAATTTCCATTACTGCTGGTATTTATTCTAAAGTATATATTTATTTGTATCGGGTCTTTCAATAAGGACATAACAATTTTGTATTTAAATAAAACACAGAATAATTGAGATATCGGGCTGAAATTTATTCCAGGTGTAGTGGACATGTTACATTTAAGTATGAAATTCGATGTCGTTCATATGGCCACCGCGAGCACGTTTGCACTGATTGGTTCTTTGGAGGCAATTTTCCACCACTCTTCCACACATATCGGCCGGAACGTTGGCAATTTCGCGTTCGATATTGTTCCTGAGCTCCTCTAACGTTATTGGCTTGTTGGCATAACCAACGACTTAACATAACCCCATAAAAATAAATCCAATGGCGTTAAATCGCATGAGCGAGGTGGCCATTCGACCGGACCATTTCTCGCGATTACACGATTAACGAACTTCTCCTTCAATAGATCAACTGTTTGACCAGCTGTGTGGCATTGCTCGTTCGTGAACTTCACCATGACAAAAATGTAAACCTTGACTGACGTTTTAGCATTGCCAGATCATGAAAAAAAAATTTTAGGTTGCGTTTTTATTAAAATACAAAATTGTTATGTCCTTATTGAAAGACCCTTTTAATCAAAAAATATTTTTGGTTGTGCAAATTATTTCACAAAAGAAAATTTTTTCACTCATTTTGTGAAATTTTCCATTAGATTTATGAAGTGTTCATAAAAACAATGTTTATTATTGCAAAAAGCTTATGAAATTCATGAATTTTTTTGTCATAAATTTTCAATGAAAAAAATCTTTTATGATTTATGAGACCGTTTTAAAAATTATTAAATACGTTTTCTTAAACTGAATTAAGTTTTTCATAAACCCAAAGATTTTTCATGTATTATATGGAGTTTTTCCTAGTTTTAATGAAATATTTTCATACATCTGATGATTGAAATTTTTTTCAGTGTAGGCATAGAACGCGAACCACTTTGGAGTATAAATGGAAGTAGATTGAATGGATAGCGTTAGATGGTATATTTTTTAAATATCAGGCACGTTAGTGCGATGTTGCTCTAATTTTTCCCGTATTTACATACTTATAGACCGTAGTGCTTGCGAATTAATTCGAGCTGAAAGGGTGTGAACCTTTGTAGGCCGGATGAGTACCGAGTTCTGTGATACGTTCAGTTTCAGTGAGCATGGTAAATATTTGAAAAAAATAATTGCTCTAAATCACTTTATTATAATTTCGTCAGTTTGAAATTGAACAGTTGTCAAGTAGTGAAGAAATTCAAAATTTACATTGGGCGTTTATTAAATATCATTTTGTATTCTCAAAGCGTTTTGTCTAAACAACTGGAAAGAAGTGTCATTAATAAAACAAATTCTTTTTGCTGATATTTTTACAGTATTTTCGTAAAAATCATACTGCCGACATGTTTTGCAATTTATTTTGCAACTGACAATTAGTCAAACAGTACATATTTCTGGAAATTTGGTAAATTGACGATATCGGAGTAGTACTCCAATATAGATCGCCAAGGTTTACCATCGAACTCTATTAGCAATACTAAATTGTATGTGTCATATCAAAAACAATATTTTAAAGGCAATGATGTCTAGAGCAAAAATAACTCTTCAACACATTAAAACGTAATCGGATCAAACTTAAAATCGATTCGAAAGATATTATAAACGTTTTGGTTGGGAAAGAAGAGGGGAAACGGAAAATTCTTTCAGTGGACCGACTAGCTTCAAATTGTTCGTGTATCTTCAGAATACGCATCGGAAAAAATGATACGGATGGCAAGAGGAAAACACAAATTCGACACACCAACAAATTAATGGGCCGATTCGCTTTGAATTTTCGCGAAATGTCTTTTATTTCGCAAAAATAGCCACACCAACAATCTCTTAATTTAGTTTCTATGTTTAATTTTTATATGTAAAAAATTTTAATTTCAGAGCTGATAAGATTTTATTCTTAGAACGTACATAAGCTAATTAGTACAATAAATCCTCGTATAACGCGGTTCTTATACAACGCGTTTTTGTATCACTCGATTTTAAAATTTTTCAACACACACTAAAACTTTTTGACGAAAGTTATGGAAAAATGAAAAATAATCTTCGAAAATCTTGAAATTCACAAAATGGGGAAAAATGGACCATTAGAATACGAACGAAAACGTTTTTTGCGAATATCTCAAAAACGGTGCTTCTTATCAAAAAAAAGTGCAAGAACAAAATTTATTTAGGATATGATTCTACATAAAACTCCCATACATCAAAATCCGAGTGGAATAAATTTTAAAAAATCTTATTGAAAAGTTGACTTCTTATCTGAAAAGTTATATTTATTTTCAAAATATATAACTATTTTTTTAAAATATGTTTTTTAATTTTATATTATATTCCTATTAGTACATTCCTATTCCAAAATTTAAATTTCATCGTTTTTGCTGTCAGGAAAAATGTAGGGAAAAATGACTCTCCAAGGAGGGAAAAATCATACGTGTTGTACCTACACATAGGGAATTTTGGTCTTGAACTTTCGGCAACACTGCATATAACCTCCACAGCTGCTTCAGTGCGTACAGACCGATGAGTACCTCTTCCTGGAAGATCTTCCACTGAGCCATGTTCCTCAAAAAAGTTATTGATATTTTTAACCATTCAATCTCATTTGGGACACCCTTTAGTATAAGATACGTATTTGTACAAAATTTCTGGTGTAGATTAATTTGTTTCTTGAGTTATCGTGTTTATAAACGGAGCCGGCGAAATTATTGCTAAAAATTCTTAGTAAAAATTCCTAATAAAATAATTTCAAAAATTTCACTTGCTTCAAAATACTCTGGCTTCGCTGACATTATGCCGAAGAGTGACATGCACCGTACAATAAAGACGTTTTCTATAAGTCTTTTCATATCTGAGATAAACTTATTGAGAAAATAATAAAAGCTTTATAGCTAACAGACCTGTTTTATCACTGGAAATAGCTCACAGAGTAATAAACTGATTTAAGTGCATTTTAGAATGCAAAATGTGTGAACGTGAACAGCATGTCCTGAACTCGTCCATATATTATTTAGCTCCGGATTTCCAATTTTAGGAAAGTATGAGAAATATACTTTATTCTTACCACCATACCAACGCCTAATCTTCTGATTCTATTCAACCCTTTGAACTTGCACAAAGGAGAACCTATGTATTCTTTCTCGTTTTTTTTTCTCTACTAGAAATATTTTATTTCAAAAGCTGATGTTGTTTCTATAGTGGTGCTTTTGATCATCTCAAATCGTTGATGAACTTAAGGATTATGGAACATTCACTTGTTCAATAATATAAGACAACTGAAGCGGAATCAATAGGATTGAGCTGAAATAAATCTGTTCGCCCTTTCTTCATTCCTCAACCAAGAATTTTTTTTTCTTTTGTGTTTAACAAAATATTCACTCTCCAAGGGTCTTTAAATGAAGAAAATTTAAGCAAACAAGAGGCATATACATTGGAATTCTCCCTAAGAAGAGAAAATCACGTTCAATACTTAAGATTAATCTTTGTATTTTTATGTTTCAATGCTCCCAGCAGCAGGTAGAATGTTAAATACAATGGAAATAAATCTATGAAGACACACAAGTCTGAAATTTGATCATTGTGTCGAAAAAAAATTTAATACCTAAATATGTTTATGAAAAATGTCTCTTATTGAAAAATATTTTATCTATGCGCCTTGAAACAATTATAAATGGAATAAGTAACTTGTTCTACCGAACATAATTGTTCTACCGACGATCCTTTGGTTATATCTAATATGTTCGCTAAATTTTTTCAAACCGCGTTTACATCAAACACTGACAAAATCGACTTTGATAATTTCACATATCTTGACTCTAGGGATAAAGTATTTATCCCTAGTTTACATACTGACGAACAGAGCGTTATGAAGTGTCTCGAAAATCTGGACGATAATTGTTCTTTTGGACCAGACGGTGTTCCCCATATTTTTTTAAAAAAAAGGGTGCCTTCAGCTTGCATGTTGTTTTGGAATATGCATGTGTTGTTTGGTCACCTTTTTGTATCAGTCATGTTCGTAGACTTGAGTCTCTTCAAAACAGATTTGTAAGATTCGCATTGAGACCAGGGTTGGGACTTGAGGATGTGTAAAAGGTACTATTTTTGCCCAAAAAGGGTACTAGATTGAGATAATGTGGTACTAGATTTTTTTTAAACTATCGTACAACCAAAATCGTTTTTTATGCTTATTACATAGGAGTCAAGAAAAATCTAAATCTCGTAATTTTAGAAAAAAAAACCCTTTACCTATATGGATTGACTTTTGCGCTGTAAATATAAGCGTTCTCGGTCAAAAAATACTCTAGAAAAACTCCAAAAACCAATAAAAATGGTCTAGATGTATTTGTTTTAAATTTTCGCTTTTATTTCAACTTTAAATTTTTGTATAAACTCCATCTAAAAACTTAAATTTCGAGAAGTATTTTGAGTTATTGCTATATAAATCATATTTCCATGGCCTACGATTGATTTTCATATCTCCCTTAATAAGACGAATTCAATAGTCTTTAATTAAAGAGTTATGGCGGGATCATTTAAAAAAGTACTTTTTTCTAATACATAGAAAAGTGATGGCTTTTTAAAGGGAGCTATAAATTCAGATAAAATCATTTTTTATATAAACCATGAAAATGTACCAGATTAATGGGCTGTGGTACTAGGGTACTAAATGAGTCAAAAATGTACTAGATCTAGTACATAGGTACTAAAGTCCGAAACCTGATTGAGACGTTTGCCATGGAGAGATCACTATAACCTTCCGCCGTATGAAGAACGCTTATTATTACTCAATTTGCAATCACTTTTAAAAAGACGTGAAATAATTCAAAGTTTGTTTATTTTTAAAATTTTAACTAACGAAATTGATTCTCCAAACATACTTTCAATACTCAATAGGGCAATTCACTCTTGATCGTAGATAGTAAAATCGTAGATTGTACTGTACATCTACGATGGAAAAGTAGAACGAAGCGTGAGCAGCGCTTTACTAGAGGCTGTCTCAAAAACCACTGAACTGATTTTGATGAAATTTAAGTTGTTAATGTGTCCTACAAATTTTTCCAACGACCCATTTTTTCAATTCAAAATAACTTTTTTGCAATCATTTGTTCACCACAAACCATCCAGTCCTTGAATTGAAACTACTTTTTTTTTTAGTAAAAGTCAGGTCGAGTTCATTCTTTATATGAAAACTTGCTTGCATACCCGTCGTTGCCAGGCTAAAGTTTTTTTAAAAAAGTGTTTTGCACAAAAAACCCAGAAATAGCTTAAAAATTATTGCAAAAAATCGTTATGCCTTCAAAACCTCCCGTTCCGAATTTTAAAATTCTAATACCAGATTCGTGATTAGTGGCTCCGAAACCCCCTTATTGCCAGTTTTTTCGAAGAAAAATGGTCAAAAGGATATTTGGGTTATCCTTACAGGAGCTTCCGTTAGCAATTTCATCACCAGATTCGTGAGCAGCGTCTGCAAGAACCGAAAAAAAATGAAAAAAAGGATATTTTCGTTATCCTTATAGAACTATTCGAATTATGAAATTTCAACACCAGATTCGTGATCAGCGACCCCCGAAAACCCTCTAATGCCATTTTTCCCGGAAAAAATGGTAAAAAGGATATTTGCGTTATCGTTACAGGACCTTCCGTTTTGAATTTTGAAAATCTAACGCCGGATTCGTGATTAGCGACCCTGAAAACCCCCGAGTGAAACTTTTCAGCCTCCTATTGAGGAGGATTAATGGCGAAAATCACGGTTTAAAAACACCCAAACCCCCTTTACCCCCCGTTGACCCCGTTAGTGGTAAAATTTCGGAAAATCCCGCCTTAGTGAGCGCCTACGAGATGGTTGGGACATATTGTGAAAGTTTGAAGTCTCTAGCTTCAAGGGTTTGGGCTGGGCGTTGATGAGTCGGTCAGTCAGGTTAAACGATTTTATATACCGTATGCGTCATAAAAATCTGGAATCTAGTACTGCAAGTATTTTCAAGGAGATAACGGTTGCTTATTAATTTGTACTAAGTTTGAAAAGGTTTGTAAATACAACTTCGTACATAATTGAGCTAAAAAATTCAATATTTATAAGTATAGCAACATGGAGAAGGCTCGAAGAGTGAAAATAATGAAGTTGGTCCACGCGCGGAAGTCCAATAAGGCGATTTCCAATAAACTAAACGTAGCGTTGTCAACTGTTTATGCTGTAAAAGCGACTTGTTTGGCCAGAGGAACAGTTAGGCGGCAATCTGGAAGCGGTAGACCCATTTCAGTAAGGACTCCAGGATTGATTAGGGCGATTAAAGGAAGAATCGGGAGAAATCCAGTAAGGTCGATGAGAAAAATGGCTGCGGAATTGAAAGTGAGCGAAGCAACCGTTAGAAGAGTGGTGAAAAAGGACCTAAAGTGTAAGTCGAGAGCTAGAGTGAAGCGGCAGCTACTTACTACGAAGGCAAAAATAACCAGAGTAGAAAGATGCAAGGTCCTTATCAATTATCTGAAGAAAGGCTCACCCAACATAATCTTCACAGATGAGAAGAATTTCACTGTTGACAAAGTTTCCAATAGCAGAACTGATCGGTACATCAGTAATTTAAGAGCAGAGGATGTTCCAGAGTCTGTTCGAGTTATTGGCCAAACTAAGTATCCTGCATCCGTGATGGTGTTTGGTCTGGTGTGCTCTGACGGTAATAAAATGCCACCAGTTTTCATCAAATCTGGCCTAAGATTGGACTCCAAGGCTTACATTGACATCTTGCAGGATCATGTAAAGCCATGGATAGAGTCCACCTATGGTACAGAAACACCTTACGTTTTTCAACAAGACGGAGCACCATGCCACACGGCCAAAAACACACAAAAGTGGCTTGCTAAACATTTTTAAAACTTTTGGGCTAAGGATATGTGGCCACCGAGCTCTCCAGATCTCAACCCCCTTGACTTCTCGATATGGGCGTATGTTCAGGCTAAGACATGAGCTAAAGCCTATAATAATGTTCAAGCTCTGAAGTCCGCCATCACCTCTACCTGGAACAACATGCCCGAGTCCTACATAATAGCGACATACAAGAAGTTCAGGCCCCGTTTGGAGAAATGTATAAATGCCGAAGGTGGACACTTCGAATAATTTTAATTATTAGCATGTAAGAAATAATTTAAATAAAAATAAAAAGTTCATTGCGTTCGACTTCTGCGTTTAACTATACGAATTAAAATTTAATACAAATTTTCCAGATTTTTATGACACATACGGTATATAAATTGAACCAGAAGAAGGTTTTTAATACTGGTTTAAAAAACAACTAGTTCCGTTATCAGCACCCTTAGACATGAATAAAATATAATCGGTTTAAATAAATGTAAAAACATGTATTTGAAAAAAAATTGAAAATAAAAAACATAACAAAAGATTTAATTGCCAATCTGGCAATCATTGGAGACCCGTATGGTGATATTCGTATCAAAATTCGAACAGTTGTACCAAAATTCCACTTTGAAGTCAAACTTTCCAATAAGATTTTTTAAAATTTATTCCAATCGGATTTTGATGTATGGGAGTTTTATGTAGAATAATATTCTAAATAACTTTTGTTCTTGCACTTTTTTGATAACATGTTATTCGCAAAAAACGTTTTCGTTCGTATGGGGGGTACCCCGCCTAATGGTCCATTTTTGCCCATTAACGAACTTAGCCTCACATTTTACAAAAAACGGATCTGTGCAAAATTTCAAGTCTCTAGCTCAATCCGTGCGCTCGCAATCCGCGCCACAGACAGACGGACGGACATGCTAAATTCAACTTTTTTCATCATTCTAAACACACTGGTGTCATTAATTTTTTTGTGCCCTTTGGTTTCAAAATGCGTATTTTGCGGTCAATATCGTTTCATACTTTTATCGAATTTTATATTTTCAAGTTTTTTTAATTGGTTTTTGGCCATGCTTATACGTGTGACCTCGATAAACGCAACCCTCGACGAACGCAACTCCTAAAATTTTGCACTGTTGACTCTGTAAACGCAACTTTCAAAAATGATTGACTCGATTAACGCAACTTTTTTATAATCTGATATTGTTTCGGCCAAACAAAGATAAAAAATAGTTACAGGAATTCTTTTATTGACTTTATTCTCTGTTCCTTGTTTTTATTTTTTAAAGATGTGGCTATCACAAAACAAGTCTGTGGCAACAAAAAACAAACAAAAATATCGAGATCTTTTACCAAGAAATAATTTTAAAAAAATCATAGTTATGTTTTGTTTATAAAAATTTTAATAAAATAAAACTTTTGTTCAGTTATAGAATGTTGTTTAATGGCTTTTGTTTCTTTTTTTGAAACATATCGGTACTGTCGCAACTGACTCGGTTAACGCAACACGCTCTGGCGATTATCGAGATCACACTGTATATAGTTCTTAGTCATGGAATATATATCCTTCTCTTTGAGATATCCTTACAGATTTCTTAACGTGCCAATCGGATTCATCGAGCCCAAAAACTCCTAGATGTGAGTTTTTCCGGAAATATGGACGAAAAAGATAATCACGTTATCCTTACAGACTTCTTAACATCAGAATCGCATTCAGCGACTCCAAGAACCCCCAGATAATAAATTTTTCCGGAAAATTTGGAAAAAGGATCATCACGTTATCCTTACAGGACCTTCCCTTATCGTTACACGCACGATATAGTGAAAAAATTGTATACGATATTACGTATACAATTCATTCAGAATGCAATATATTTTGCAAATTAAACGACTTCAAAAAACAATTTTTGTTATCATTTTTATATAACGAATTCCGGTTAATGCTCTTTTATCTCATAACCTCGAACAAATTTAATTGACTTTCGAAGACCGGTAGAAGTTCAGTCTACCTGCTGGCTGCTGTTTACAAACATGATTGCAATCGATGCGGTGCATTGACATCTATCTGTTTTATTTTGTACATGCGTATTTTGCGGTCAATATCGTTTCATACTTTTATCGAATTTTATATTTTTAGCTAGAAAATGTAAACATTTCAAATTGTGCAAAACACAAACTCAGTCATAGAGGGAAGACTTCAATCAAGCGAACAAACCCAGCCAGTCTGAGGCAGCCATAGCAGCAAGCAGTGGGCAGCCCAGCCATCCAATCAACACCGCCGAAACAGAGCACTGATCCGTTCATAATTCAAGTTCAACGACTTTGCAGAATTTTTGTTTTATACAAAAACAACAACAACAATTATGCGAACCTAACGAAACTCAGTCAGTGTCAGCGCCTGTTATTCAAACAAACATTCAGCCACAACGGCAAAGCTGAAGTACTCTGAAATTGCGTCTTTGCTATTTCACTTTTCGAATACGTTGCTGCGAATTAACTCTACTTAAGATACTGCAGAAATAGAAGTGGAAGGAGATTTTCAAACAAAATTTGTATCAATTTCTATATATTAATTATAAGGTGACCATATTTATTTTGTATTAATCCGAGACAAGATGGGGGGGTTTAAAGGGGGGTTCAAAGGAAACAACAAGTCTAATATACCAAAATTTGAAAATTTTCAATTAACCAATAAAATGTTCTTATCGTTATTAATTAAAAACTTCATGTCAGTATTACTCTGAGTTGCAATGAAACCGATTTAAACTGAAAGGAAATAATTAGTAACTAAATAACTATATTACCTTTCTTACATACAATATATCCTTTCTTATGTCTATTGTATATAAGAAAGTTATTAAAATTACTTCTAAAACCGAAATTATAATGGGGCCCTGCAGGTCCTCGAGAAATTAAACATCAACGCAGTTCGTTGAGCCCGCAACATATCTGTGCTACATATCTGTGTGTGTATGTACGTTTGTGACGAAAATTTGTAAGATCGACTTAGTAAACAATAACTAGTAAACCATAGCCGATTTTGACGCGGTTTTTTGTATTCGAAAGCTGTTATCGTCCCATGGAACCTTTCGAAATGAACCGTTTTCGAGAGAATTGCAAGAATCTTTTACACTTGTATGGGAGAGGCGAGAAGTAGTGGTGCGATTTTTCCAATTTTCGGAAGAGGTTTAACTTTTGATAGCAGCCAAATTTCAAGTTTTTACCTGAATTCTTTCCCGAGTTTTTAAATGTTTTCAGATAAAAAATTTCAAATTTATACCCAATTACACCCACATCGCTCATTTAAAACACCAGTGTCAAGAATCCAAAAACCGTGATTTTTCAATAATTTTTTTCAATAATTTTGTGAGTACTAATATCTAATATACATATTTCAAATGGTTTTCCATGGCGAGTATTTTTTGTAGAGCTAAGACGTTTTGTCAGATGAAAAATAAGTCAAAACGTGTCATTATGCATCAATTTTTATTCTTCTTAATTTTCACATTTGTAATTTTTACATTTTTTACTTTATACAGGGAAAGTATTGTATTCATGACGGAGACCGACTCGAGAATGGGGGCAGGTAGAAACTTTCTGATCAGTACAAAATCCGTTCCAGGCAAAATTATGAGAATGTCCGTGCATCTGCATGTCGGTCTGTCCGTTTTACGTATCTTAAAAAACTCCAGAACGCGTTGTGGTAGCGACTTAAAATTTTTTGTGAATGTGTTTTACGAAAATCGTAGTATTCTATCAACTTTTGGAAAAGTAACGTGAGCTATAACGAGTACCTGTCATATAATTATTTTGAAAAAATTAGTGTTCAAAACGATCCCATTTCTAATTTTTCGTTCTAGCCCCAAGGAGGAATTGAAATCGACGAAAAGTAAAAATCACTCTCTAGGGAACCAAATTCGGCTTTTTAATAAAATGGTCCTTAGAACAAGAATGAAATTATGGTTTTTACGATTCTGCCCTTAAGATTTTTACATTTGCGCTTTATTTCTAAGTTCTTTGAGAACGAAACTTTAATGCTGGGAGCGAAATATCCTTCTCTCACTAATGAAATACATACTTATGTGTGTGTGTATAGTAGACATGGGTAACGCAGCGCTGCGTTGCGCCATTGCGTTGATACAGTATACTGCGCTATGTGCGCTGATACGCGAATAAAAAGTTTAGTAGCGCAATAGCGCACATAACGCAAACGAGTCAAACGAAACAACTTGGTGATTGAGCCAACTGTTGGGGAAATTTTTACATATGTATTCAATACGATAGAGGGGAAATATCGCCTTGTCTTGCTTTCTCGCACATTGACTTATAGACAAGCCCTAAAATACAATTTCTTGTTATGTACATATTCTCTTTTCATGGGTCTTGTTAGCGCAGTAACTCAACTCAGCACTGTATCTCATGTCTATTGTAAATACATATGATACACAGCGCAGTATTGAGTCATTTCGCTGATACTGCGCTATGTGCGCTGATACGAGAATAAAATTTTTAGTAGCGCAATAGCGCACATAACGCAAACGAGTCAAACGAAACAAATGATACACAGCGCAGTATTGAGTTATTTCGCCACATTTGCTTAGCGCAACCAAACAACACTGCGGTGTTTTTCTCATGTTACGCTTGTATGCGGTTTAAATGTTGTGAAAAATATATCACCGGTTAACCGTTTCCGAACGTTTTTTATTATTAAAAGCTTTTATTTAGCTCGCTATCTTGTTTGTCTGTTTGTTTGTCGGGGTCAAATCTTGCAATCAAATTTTGACCCACTTCCACTCATCCGATTCACTTGAAATTTTGTACACTTCTTATATAAGTCCGATGACAATACAATATTTTCTCTACTTCGTCCTTGTAAGGATAAGAGAAAGTGCTGTAAGGATAACGTGATTATCCTTTTCTCCAAATTTTCCGGAAAAAATCTATTCTGGGGGTTTTTGGAGTCGCTGAATCCGAATCTGTCATTAAAAAGTCTGTAAGGATAACGGAAGGTCCTGTAAGGACAACGATTATCCTTCTCCTCAAATTTTCCGGAAAAAAATCTATTCTGGAGGTT
This sequence comes from Chrysopilus asiliformis, assembly GCA_964034945.1. Classification (NCBI taxonomy): domain Eukaryota; kingdom Metazoa; phylum Arthropoda; class Insecta; order Diptera; family Rhagionidae; genus Chrysopilus; species Chrysopilus asiliformis. Next base: position 67,422,739 of record OZ035961.1, on the reverse strand, counting down.
TTTGGGGTCGCTGAATCCGAATCTGTCATTAAAAAGCCTGTAAGGATAACGGAAGGTCCTATAAGGATAACGTGATTATCCTTTTTCTCAATTGTTCCGGGAAAAAATATATTCTGCGGGTTTTGGGGTTCGCTGAATACGATTCTCAAGTTAAAAGCCTGTAAGGACATCTCAAATGTAAGGATATATATTCGAAGACTAAAAAGAACAAAATCAAAAATATAAAAAATTTTTTTTTTAAAAAAAAGCTTTTATTAAAAAAATGCACTAAAAAGAAAAAAATAATTCTCTGGACGCTGTGTATCACAAATATAAAAGCTTTTAAAAAGCGAGATAAATGTTTATTTTATTGTTTTATGCTTTATCTCGCTTTTTAAAAGCTTTTATATTTGTGATACACAGCGTCCAGAGAATTATTTTTTTCTTTTTAGTGCATTTTTTTCAGGGATGGGAAACGTTATCGTAACGTAACGAAATGACGAAATAACGAAATGATTTTCGGGCTATTTCTTCATAATTACGTTATAACGTTATAGAAATTCAATTCCGTTACAATAACGAAAAACGTAACGAAAAACGAAAAAAATATTACGTTTTTTCGTTATTTATTAATTTTTCCTTGTTTTGTTCAGTATTATATTTTTGTGAAATTTTCCACAAAAGTTCATCAAGTATAACCCCACAGACCTGCCACCTGCATAAAATATAATTAAAAATATTGGATTAGTATTTTTAATCTTATTTTGATTCTAATGTAGGGGCCACATCTATCAGTTTTCCATCAGTTTTTGGGAAATTTATGGGAAACTGATTGGTGTGAACGTTCGCGTCAGTCGCGTCAGTCGTATCGCATTAAAATAGAACCAAATATTATTTTTCGAACTTGATGCAATAATAGTTGCGTTTTTTTAATGTTCTGAAGCAGTTCAGAACAAGCTTTCCATACAAAATCCTGCACCACCTTTTCATCTCGGACAGCGTTGAGAACAAAGGGAAATTTTATACGGTAATGTACGGTAATGAAGTGCTGCTAACTTCAACGTCATAATTCTGACATTTTATTTTCAATTGAGGATTTTCTGTTGGTGGTTAGTTAGTTCTGTTAGACAGCTAAATAATTTTAAACATGGGAGGTAGTCAATCGTGAGTACAGCAAGAAATTATAACGATAACGGCCTACTGATGCTACCAACGTGAAGTTAGTTGCGATTGAACTCGATGAAATTTCCCACTTACTCTGGATCGTTTTTTTAATGTTTAGTGTTCTAGAACATTAAAAAAACGCAACTAATAATGCATACACACACTCTCTCTTTATTATCACCGGTATTTTTTGAACTCTACAATCAAAATGAATGGAAAATTTTCACAAAAAACTGTCAGTCGCAACTGATAGATGTGAATGCTTAACTAGATGTAAAAAACTAATGGAAAACTAACGAGTACCGTAACAGTTGCGACTGATGGAAAACTGACAGATGTGGCCCTTACATAAATTTGATTTTGTTTTGGCCCGATTCTCTCTATTTCTGGAAATACGAAAAAGGAAATCTTTCAAGCAACTTTGTTGGTATCGAAAATATTTTCTTTTTAGTAACTCCAGAAGTAGAGTGAATTTTGCGAAAGCTAAGTGCGACTCAGAATCAGCGACGTCAAAATAGCCTAAAATTCTATATCTTTGATATTGACCAAAATGTCGATTTTTTTAACTTAGTAATCACTATTTTATTTTATTTTTTGTTTTTATTTGTATTTTCTTTTTGCCAAGTTTTATTATTTTTTATAGAATTTATTTTTATGGAAACTGAACTGAATTACTTTGTCACAAACTATTATTAAAGTGCGTTTTTTTGTTTTCAGTTTCCATACAATGTGTAACGAAATATAACGTTATAACGTAACGAAATGAATTTTTTTATCGTTACAAAACGAAATAACGTAACGAAATAAAAGTTCAATTTCGTTACGTAACGAAATGTATAACGTTACGATTTTTTATTTCGTTTCCCGTCCCTGATTTTTTTAAATAAAAGCTTTTTTTTAAAAATTTTTTTTTTTATATTTTTTATTTCTATGGATGTTAAAAATATTCTCTATTAAAATAATGTAGAAAAAAAGTTTCAAAAATGTTTAAGTGGAAAATGGTGATTCAATATGGCGTTTTTTCACGAACAATTTAGCAATAACTCTTAAAACTCGAGAAAATTCAGAATGTCATTAGAGCTATTGAGTCTGTGGTGTGTAGATGGTGGAGGTAATGGAGAACACAAACAAAACACTTTCAATCCTTCTTTTTTATATCTTTATTTTAACACATGACTTCCTTTAATCTTCTTTTATAACTCTGCTTTTAAACTAGATTTTAAAAACTTTACTTTGAAAACTTTACTTCTTAAACTAGCTCTGCCAAAACTTAACTCTAGACTTTCTCGATTCAGACTGTTTGATTATTACTTGACTTATCTTACTCGACTGACATTACTCGACTTATATTACTCCACTCTTCATCAGAACTTATTAAAAACTAACTCCCTTAAGTTTACAATTACTTACTTTTATAACTATTCTATGCGGAAGTTGAATTCTTCCGCTTACATAAATGTTACGATATTCTTAAAAACATATTCATTTATTATGAAAACATTTCAAGGTCTTTTCCTAGCCTAATGGTTTTATTTCCGATCAGCACTTCATTTCATTTCATGCCCGTGCATTCTACCTTCTGCTGAGTCAACAAAACTTAGGTGCATTGGATTGCCTCACTGAATTGCATGAATGACTTAATTGTGATAATGATACAACAATTGTTTATGTTATCGTATTTCAGTTCTTGTGTTTAAACATCTGTCGTTCCGTGTTTGGACATTTGACCGATTTTTTAAATAGCTCATAATCAAATTAGGAAATCCAATTACATCTGTTTTCAAATAGTTGACTAAATTATATCTAAGAAATGAAGCTTAATTGTTTTTATCAATGACCATTATGAATGATCATTAGAATCCTAACATACCATCCCCCTTGAAAAAAGAAAATGTCGCAGACATTTTCGTAAAATTATTAGTTTAACTATCTTTGTATTTCATAATGTCTTATACAGTATATATTAAGTTTTTGTCATAAAATTAATGTCCAGAACAAATAGTATTTTACATTATCAAAAATTAAACAATTTCATATTTCTTATTGACTATAGAAAATTTTTCCTTTATTACGTATCTAATTATATATTTATATTAATGTTATTACTTTTGTTCGTGAATTTTGATTAAGCTCTTTTTATCAAATTAATTTTATTTGTTGTGTATCTTTACGAATTTCGGTTTTTTTTTTCTCTAAAATTTTCCCGTTTATATACATGTATGCAAGTATTCTAAATACTTTTAACGTTTTTTTTATATAATTCTCGGTTATAATAGACTATTATTCATTAAACAATTTTAAACGGTTGTTATGGATACGTTTTTTCCGTTTGTTAACCATAATGATTGTGTTAATTTCGTTCGGAATCTCTACAACGGTAAATGGACCTAACCATACTTGTGAAAGTTTTCCTTTTTTGGCCGCATCTTTTACTAAAACTTTGTCCCCAACGTGGAATTTTACGGGGTAAACCTTTCTATCGTAGTAGGATTTTGTCTTTGCTTTACTGTTTTGTAAATTTTCCCTGACGATTTTATACGCGGATTGTAGTTTCGATTTTAAACCTAAAACATAATCGTCATAGTTGTATAATGGTTGCGGTTCATGTTTAAGATCAGTTGGAATCGATGGGTTGTAACCATATAATACTTCCATGGGGGTGAATCCCGTGCTACGATGAACAGTTGTATTATGGACAAACATGGCCTGTCGTAAATGATCGTTCCATGTTCTAACATTTTTATCGACGAATGTTCGAAGGTATTCTACTAAAGATTTATGAGATCTTTCTAATGCGCCATTGGATTGTGGGTGGTAGGCTGTTGTTTGGACCTTTTTTACTTTTAACAATTTACACAGTCTTTTAAAAATATCGCTCATGAAATTGGAGCCCTGGTCTGTTACAACTAAAGAAGGAATACCATATCTACTAATTATTTGATCAAAAAAAATTTTTGCAACTGTGGAGGCTTCTAAATCATTAATAGCGTAGCAATCTGTAAAACGAGTTAATTCGTCTTCGAACGTCAAAATATATTTTTCTCCGTTAACAGTTTCTTCCAAAGGACCTACTATATCTAAATAAACTTTCTCAAATGGTCTCGTAGCGGTATTTGGTATTACCATTGGCATCATATGCATGCGACCGCTTTTATTTTTCTGACAGGACGGACAGTTTTTAATATATTTTGCAATATCTTTTCCCATATTTTTCCATTTATATTGTTTTCTTATATTCCGAAAAGTTTTAAAAATCCCTTGATGACCACCTAATGGATTGTTGTGAAACGCTCTCAATATCTCTTTGATATCTTCAGAATTCGTTATTTCTATTACTTCATTTTTTTCTCCCGATAAAAGTTTTAAAGGATCCTGCGCTATGTTAATTGTATTTTCGTCATTGTTCCTAGTTAAATTTTCTTCCTGTTCTATGGCTTTTCTTTGCGCTCTAGTTACTGCTAGAATGGTTTTTTGATTCTGAGAATTTTCTTCTTGATGTACTGTATTATCTTGTGGTATCCTACTTAAAGCGTCAGCAACCTGATTCAATTTTCCTGCTTTATATTCAATTGTGTAGTCATATTCCGAAAGTTTATGCCGCATTTTTATCAACCTGGATGTTGTATCTTTTACTCTACATTCCCCAATTAAAGGTTTATGATCTGTTAGAATTTTGAATGATCTTCCGTAAAGATAACACCTGAAATTTTTTGTTGCCCAAACTATAGCTAATAGTTCCTTTTCGATAGTGGAATATCTACGCTCGGCTGGATTAAGAGATCTACTAGCATATGCTATTGGGTGTTCAACCCCATTTTCACCTTGAGATAAGACTGCACCTAAAGCTTCGTTACTGGCATCGGTCGTTAACGTAAAAGGTTTCAAGAAATCTGGATATCGCAATAACGGTGGATTAATCAATTTTTCTTTCAATTCTGCGAATGCTTTTTGACATTCCTGAGTCCATTTGAATTTTGTGTCCTTACGAAGCAATTTATTTATGGGTTCTGCGATTTTCGAAAAATTTGGGATAAATTTTCGATAGTAGTTAGCCAACCCTAAGAATGATTGGACTTGTCTAACCGTTTTTGGAACAGGGAAGGTTTGTACGCAGGCCGTTTTTGCAGGATCAGGCATCGCGCCTTTTTCGGAGCAAACGTGTCCTAAATATACTACTTCTTTTTTCAAAAAATGACATTTCTCTAATTGTAATTTTAAATTGAATTTTGATAATTGATTAAAAACTTCACGTAATTTATTATTGTGGTCGGCTAAATTTTTGCCGTGAATGACGATGTCATCCAAATATACAAAACATTTCCATCCTTGTAAGCCTGTCAACACTTGATTCATCATCTGCTGAAACGTTGCAGGTGCTCCTTTTAACCCGAAAGGCATCCTTTTAAATTGGTAATGTCCAAAAATCGTACTAAAAGCAGTTTTCTCCCGATCTTCGTCTTCAACGAGGACCTGATGGTATCCACTAGCCAAATCTAGAGTGGTGAAATAACGACAATGTCCCAACTGGTCAAGAATATCTTCGATTCTTGGCAGTGGAAATGCATTTCCTATTGTTATATCGTTTAATTTTCGATAGTCTACAACCACTCTCCACCGTTTCTTACCATCTGGGCCTGCTTTCTTAGGTACTACCAGTAATGGAGAATTCCAAGGACTTTTACTTGGCTCTATTATGTCATTCTCTAACATATCTTCCACCTGTTCTAAAATAACTTGACGTTGAGTCTCTGGTAACCGATACATTTTCTGGTTAACGGGCGCTTGACTACCCTTTACTGGTATTCTATGGGTTTGCGCTGTAGTGTATGTCAACTTATCTCCCGTGAGATGAAATAATTCATTATATTCTGTACAAATTTCGATTATTGCTCTTTTCTCTTCCTCGTTATACTCTTCGTTTAAATTTAAACCTTTTATAATTTCCGCTATTCTCCAAGTTTCTTTCGTATATCCTGTAGATTTAGTTTTATAATAATTATTGTTAAAGTTTTCATCTATATTTCCTCTTGTATTTATTTTCTCTTTAGTCTCGTTCTTTATTTCTTTGTCTATTTCCTTATCTTTTCTAAAAAATATATTTCTTTTTGTCCCATAATTATTCAATATTCTTATATTTTCTTCTTTTTTACGCGTTACATCATTATATGTATCTTTATCATTTTTTACTATTTCTTTTCTCATAATACGCCCATTATTATTCACCTGTATTTCATCGTTAACCGTATTTCCATTTATTTTTTCCCTAACGCCATTTATTTCACTATGTTTCTGTAATCTCGTTAAAATCTCTTTACTATTCTCTTTATCAAAATCTTCACATATATCCTCATCTAATTCACAAATAAAAAACTCTGATGCCGGTTCCATTTTCGGCCTATAATCTTCCAATATAATATCTTCATTATTCATATTTAAAACACTAACTTTAGCTACTTTATCTTTTCCCTTAATCAAACAGTTTCCCATATAGACCCCTGGTTTTATTTGTTCTGCATAACAAATTTTCTCTTGATCATCGTTTACTTTAACTAGTACAATCTTTTCGCTTCGGGCGGGAATTATAGTTTTAAAATTTAACTCGTTGGAAAATAGCGATTTGCTTCTGAAATCGGTATTCTTTTCTCTCTGAGTCTCTAGAATACTTCTTTCTTTTGGCACAGAAAGTGTGTCTGACTTACTTATCGAAACGTCTTCAGGGTTAGATTCACCGAAAAAAGATTCCAAATAAAAATCATCGGTTCTACCCCAGATATTAACTTCTCTCGGAGTCTCATTAATATCCTTAAAAGACTTACTCAGATAGTTAGATGGTGGTTTAGTATTTGATTTTTTGGCTAATTGTGAATGTGAATTGTCACCATGAACACAAGTATTAATTTCTTGTGAGTGCAATTCTCCATGTTCAACACAATTTCTACCCGTGGAATCGATCCCCTCAGGGTGATAGGACTCCGCTTTGCACAAGTGCTCCAAACAGGATGGGCTAGTCTCCTCAGAGTCATTAGTACCTCCTGTAAAGCTAATTGTCCCCTCAGGGCAAACTTGTGACTGGTCGCTGTCCCCCACGCAATTGTCAAATACTTCATCTTGTTCAATCTGACATTGACACTTTTCTGTTGATTCTGTCGCATATTTTCCTGGATACATTGGTAATTTTATCCCTTCCCGTGGAAAAACGATCTGTTTATTAGGACCTTCTATGTTTATGTGCTTCGTTAAAATATCGCTTCCTATTAAACCATCCCCTGGCAAATGTACATCTTCGTCTATTACTTGAAAATCGCAACTTATTTTGTTACCTAATAATATTTCCCCATGACAGGTACCTAATGTATAAGTTTTTCCACATACTCCTCTAATTTCCAATTTCATATTCTCGTCTATCTGAACTGTGTTTTTTAAGCTTGATTTTTTTATTAAACTTACATCAGCCCCCGTATCTATTAATAAACTTGCCTTATTATTTCGTACTATATCTAAAGGAAATTGGACCATTGGTGTTCTAATGGATTCTACAATACTGCTCTGATTTCGACTTTGATTAAAATTTTGCTCTGATTCTTTAAATTCCAAATGGGGTTGGGGCTGATTACACCCTAAGATTTTCTCGCTTAATTTTATTGCCTGACTGGGGTGCTTGCAGCCGGCCGTTGTCCGTTTCCCGAAACATTTAGATTTTCCCAGCGTTCCTTTAATCTACATTCATTTGTAACATGATGTGGACTCAAACAAAAATTACATGCATTTGATCTAGTTAATCCCACATTTGAATTTCTCATCTTTTGTCTACAATCTGATTCTAAATGACCAATTCTTTGGCAATAGTTACATCTAACTTGGGGTGGTGGTTCCCTTGACCTACATTCACGTTGCGTGTGGTTTGTTCCCCCGCATTTGTAACAAATTAGTGGATTCTGATTAAAATTCCTATCTTGGTTACTTCTATTCAGGCCATTTGGTTCCCTATTAAAATTACGTTGACTATTACTGTTAAAATTTCTATTTTGATTATTATAATCCCTGTTAAAATTGCGTTGATTATTGTTATAATTTACGTTTTGGCTATTAAAACTGCGTTGATTATTACTGTTATAATTTCTGTTTAAATTACTCGGGTCTCTATTAAACTGTTGCCTACTAAAATATCCTGTGTTAGAATTTACACCATTGTTAACGTATTGATTCATGTTTGAATTTAGTTGATTATTGCTAGGTATTACGTGTTGGTTTTCGAATTTTTCTATTGAACTTACTTTTGCTGTTAGTTCGACAATATTTCCTTCCTGCGTATGAGCATAATGCCTTAATGCTGAATTAAGCAAGCCATGTTTGAACGTGTTTAACGCTATCTTGTCGTATTCCTGGTCAAACTCTTTCCGTACACCGGGGTATAATTGACTGATGACCTCCTTACATAAACTAAGTTGCTTCATTACTCTGTGTCCGAAATCGAACACACTTTCATTATTCTTTTGTTTACAATTACGCAGTTCATCACAAAGTTCTACCAGGGATTTCTTTGGGAAATATTGTTTGGAAAGTATTTCTTCCAAATCCTCGAAACGTTCAATTTTATTATTGATTGCCAATTGAAGTGCTTCACCTGACAGACTAAAACTGGGTAGAAGCTTTACAAAAATAATTCGTTTTTCAGCTTCTAAAGTATTGTGATATGCCTTTGTTGTCGTCAAGTAATGATGTAAAACAGAATCTCGGTTCTGTGCATATTCGCCCGAAAATTTCGGCAGACTTCTCGCAATAAATTCCGCAATTTTTTGAGCGGTATCCGCTTCATAATTTTGAATTGTTTCATCGCTTTTTCCAGTCATGATCAGATTTTTAGTTGTCCTAACTTGCTGAAGTTCAACTTTTAAAAGTTCGTTTTGCGAATTTAATTTTATAATTTCTTGTTCTAAACCCGTGATTTTTTTGGAATACGTTATACTATTACTCTCTTGATTATTTCCAATACTACTAATTTTCCCTTCAAAAATACTTGACCCTAATATACTTTCTATGTGTTCTAGCTGTGAACTTGGTGGCAATTTTGATTTTAAAAGCTTCAATTCTAAACCTACTTCTATAATTTGAGAATTCAATCTTGAATTTATTTCTTCTGCCTCTTCTATTAGTCCCTTGCTATTTCTCAACTCCCTATTCAAAAAACCGTTATTTTCCTTTAAATTATTTATTTCTTCATGTAACAGTACTTGTGTTTTATTTATTGAATCGATGTATACATCAAAAAGACTTTCAGTTAACCTACCTACTGATACTTCGTGTGGATTTTCTGTAATTTGTTTTTTCAATTCATCGTACTCTTGAGATGTAACTTTTGACTTAAGTTCTGACAGTAATAGTTCTTGAAAATACCCTAATTCTTCCGTAATTTTCTTAGCCTCGTTCTTGTAAAATTCTTGCCTTTCTCTGAACACTTCAATATCTATTTGCAGTTTTTTAATTTCTTCAACTTCTTCTTTTGTAAATATGTTTTCTCTGCGTCTTCCCGGCATTTACTATACACTAAAACTCGATTTTTACTCTAATCCCGCTTTTTTATAAACTTCCGAATAACCGCGTGGCTTAATCAACTTTCAAAACAAAATGCGACTTAATTCTTTGTACTTATGGATAATTTATACTAATGGATAGTTTTACATAACTTTCTTACATACCAATAATCAAAATCTCCATTGTTGGTTGTTGTCGGCTCCTGAATTTTTAACTGTCTGTTGCTAGGTGATTTCCTCTGTTGATTTGTGATTAGTTGCTCCAATCTTACGGTTCCACTGTCTGCTGGTCTTATTGCCTCTTGAAAGATGATTTAAAGCTGATTCTACTGCGCCTTTTCAAATAGCTGATTTAAGGTGATCCTTCGTTGATTTTTTTCTCGCCTCTTGAAAGTAGATCTAGAGATGACGGATTTGGTGAGAATCGCTCTAGTGATATTTCACAGTATTCTGCCGATTTAAAGTTGATTTTTTTTTTTTTTTTTTTTCGCCTCTTAAAAGTAGATTTTACACGAATTTTTATTCTGCTTCTTTATTTGATGACTGTGTTTCTCGTTGTCTATTCGATTTATCTTTGTTGTTTTAATTCATCTGCTCCGTTTCTTCAAATGTTATTTCACTGCACCATTTTCTCGTTTAATGTTCTGCCACTACTTTTTTACACCACTTTAAGGAAGTTTAAGGTTCGGTTTTAAAATGTCAAAAAAAATATTTGACAAATCGCTGTCCGGCTGCGCCAATTATGTGGTGTGTAGATGGTGGAGGTAATGGAGAACACAAACAAAACACTTTCAATCCTTCTTTTTTATATCTTTATTTTAACACATGACTTCCTTTAATCTTCTTTTATAACTCTGCTTTTAAACTAGATTTTAAAAACTTTACTTTGAAAACTTTACTTCTTAAACTAGCTCTGCCAAAACTTAACTCTAGACTTTCTCGATTCAGACTGTTTGATTATTACTTGACTTATCTTACTCGACTGACATTACTCGACTTATATTACTCCACTCTTCATCAGAACTTATTAAAAACTAACTCCCTTAAGTTTACAATTACTTACTTTTATAACTATTCTATGCGGAAGTTGAATTCTTCCGCTTACATAAATGTTACGATATTCTTAAAAACATATTCATTTATTATGAAAACATTTCAAGGTCTTTTCCTAGCCTAATGGTTTTATTTCCGATCAGCACTTCATTTCATTTCATGCCCGTGCATTCTACCTTCTGCTGAGTCAACAAAACTTAGGTGCATTGGATTGCCTCACTGAATTGCATGAATGACTTAATTGTGATAATGATACAACAATTGTTTATGTTATCGTATTTCAGTTCTTGTGTTTAAACATCTGTCGTTCCGTGTTTGGACATTTGACCGATTTTTTAAATAGCTCATAATCAAATTAGGAAATCCAATTACATCTGTTTTCAAATAGTTGACTAAATTATATCTAAGAAATGAAGCTTAATTGTTTTTATCAATGACCATTATGAATGATCATTAGAATCCTAACAAGTCTTTAAAGTGTTTTAGACTATACTAGCAGACCCTACGTTTGCAGCTAAAAGTTTTTTGTATAAATTTTAGAATGTCAAAAAACTATAAATAACTTAAAAAGCTTTGGGGAAAAACGTTATCGTTACAGGACTTTTTGTTTCGAATCTTGAAATTCCAACACCAGATTCGTGATAAGTAACCCCGAAAATCCCCTTATGCCAATTTTTCCGGGGAAAAATGGGAAAAAGGATACTTCCGTTATCCTTACAGGACCTTCCGTTTCGAGTTTTGAAAATCTGACACCGGATTCGTGATCAGCGATCCCAAAAACCCCATAATGGCAATTTTTCCGGAGAAAAATGGGAAAAAGGATATTTTCGTTATCCTTACAGGACCTTCCGTTTCGAATTTTGAAATTCCAACACCGGATTCGTGATCAGCAACCCCAAAAACCCCATAATGGCAATTTTTCCGGAGAAAAATGGGAAAAAGGATATTTGCGTTATCCTTACAGGACCTTCCGTTTCCGCAACGCAGATTATTTCGCAAAAAACCGCATCAAAATCGGTCCAGTAGTTTTTGAGTTTTGTAATCTCAAACCAACAAACTTCCATTTTTATATATATAGATATTGATCAATATTTTGTTTGTTCCTCCTCTTGATCGAATTGACAGCGCGGCAAAAAAGCGCAGCCATAATGACGATGGTTCCAACCGGTGCGCCATATTGCGCAATTGCGTTAACTCACTGCGTTGATACAGTGTACTGCGCTTGCGCTACTGTATCAGCGCACGAAATTTTACTGCGTTACCCATGTCTAGTGTATAGTAACAAATGCCACCGCTCCAGGCTTTAATTCATTTTTAAGCGAGATCCACAAACCGTTTTTATAGAGGAACGATAACTCAAATAGAACAAATTTGGGTCCCAACCAGGGAGGGAGAACGAAAAATGTGCATCGATCCTTCCGACTCCTACGAACAGTACCGCCGAGCTCCAATTTTCTCTCTTTAGAGAACGGTTGCACTTGCAAATCATTTTTCCCAAGTAAGAAAGTCGGAAACCATGGCAAACTTTCTTGTTGTTGAGAGCGAAACTTTAAAGAGTGAAAAGAATGAAATAATAAAATAGAATTTTGAACACTTGCAAAAACACATTTTTTTTTTTGAAAATTTCTCGAAAAGTATGCGCTTTTATGAAAAAAACATATATCGGGTCTTTCAACAAGGACATAACAATTTTGTATTTTAATAAAAACGCACCCTAAAACTTTTGTTATGATCTGGCAATGCTAAAACGTTAGTCAAGTTTTACATTTTTATCATGGTGAAGTTCACGAACGAGCAATGCCACACAGCTGGTCAAACAGTTGATCTATTGAAGGAGAAGTTCGTTAATCGTGTAATCTCGAGAAATGGTCCGGTCGAATTGCCACCTCGCTCATGCGATTTAACGCCATTGGATTTCTTTTTATGGGGTTATGTTAAGTCGTTGGTTTATGCCAACATCGAACGCGAAATTGCCAACGTTCCGGCCGATATGTGTGGAAGAGTGGTGGAAAATTGCCTCCAAAGAACCAATCAGTGCAAACGTGCTCGCGGTGGCCATATGAACGACATCGAATTTCATACTTAAATGTAACATGTCCACTACACCTGGAATAAATTTCAGTCCGATATCTCAATTATCCTGTGTTTCATTTAAATACAAAATTGTTATGTCCTTGTTGAAAGACCCTTTATAATCAAATTCAAAGAAAATAAAATTTCCTGCGTTTTTTCTTATATTATTTTTTAAATATTTTTTCTGAAACTAAAAATTGCAGAGCAAAGTTTTGTGTTGATCACAACTGATAACTGTTTAGTTATGCACTATTAATGATATGAGGTTTAATTATGTAAGAAAGGTCTCATCACACCATTAGGTGGAGGAAGTTATGTTTTTTTTTATTTTACGCAACATTTTCGAGAAAATCGCTTCAAATTGTTTAACACGTATTTTATAGGGGAGAGTAAAATGTCAGTCTTTATAAAAAAGATTATAGCCAATTTTTCATTCCCATATAGCACTAGCAGACCCTACGTTGCCAGCTTAAAGTTTTTTGTATAAATTTTCCAAAAAACCATAAATAATTTAAAATCTAACTTAAAAACTTTTGGGAAAAAACGTTATCCTTACAGGACCTTCTGTTTCGCATTTAGAACCGTGATCAGCGACCCCAAAAACCCCATAATGCCAAGTTTTCCAGGGAAAAAGGATATTTTCGTTATCTTACAGGACCTTCCGTTTCGAATTTTAAAAATCTAACACCGATTTCTCCCGGGAAAAACGGGAAAAAGGATACAGGACTTTAGGATTAGAATTTTGAAATTGCAACACCAGATTCGTGATCAGCGATCCTAAAAACCTCATAATGCCAATTTTTCCGGGGAAAATTTGGAAAAAGGATATTTGCGTTATCCTTAAAGGACCTTCCGTTTCAAGTTTTGAAAATCTAAGATAGCTAAAAACCTTCTCCTGGCAACGCAGATCATTTTGCAAAAAACCGCGTAAAAATCGGTCCAGTAGATTTTGAGTTTTGTAATCTCAAACAGACCAACAAACATCAAAAAAGTGCAAGAACTAAATAACTTTTGTTCTACATAATTCTACATAAAACTCCCTTACATCAAAATCCGATTGGAATAAATTTAAAAAAATCTTATTGGAAAGTTTGACTTCAAAGTGGAATTTTGGTACAACTGTTCGAATTTTGATACGAATATCACCATACGGGTTTTCAATAATTGCTAGATTGGCAGTTATAGCTTTTGTTAGGGTTAAATATATAGATTAAGTTAACTATGAATTTTGATTTTTTGTATTTAGTATACCGTCTTAGGACAGAAAAAATCATTACACCATTCTTGCTGGATTTCTTGCCATGTTTGTAAACAATGAAAGGCATGAAAACTGCTGTCAACAGGATGAGCAAGAAAGAATGATTCCTTTGCGAAACAGGAACTTGTTCATGTTGTGCAAAAAACTTTATAGTTCTACTAGGGGATATTTGCCGAGTACCTAAATTAAAGGTTAGATTTTGTTGCTGTACGGTGCCCGAAATTCGCTTTTCGGGACGCTTTTGCCACTGTTAACAAACGTCAGTTTAACTACATTGTAGTATGCACACGAAGGGATTTGAGCGTTGCGAAACCTTGTATTAAGCACTGTGAAGTCAATCTAACGTATTGGATACGAATTTGTGACTTGGGAAAATTTGTGATGTTTAGTCCGGTCGACATGCGAGTCAGCTCCTTCAGACTTCCGCCTTTCAAGTTATCACAGCGCTCGTGTCATTTCAGTATTCCATGATCCCGTTTAGTTGAATAACAGGACACCTGATGAATAAATCCCCCCTCTTTATCACCCCACAGTGATTCACAATTAAAATATATCGGTACAAATTCCAAATTTTTGTGATAACCAATCTGGATTTTTTTTTAAATCATAATTGAAAGATAGATATGTTAAGGTTATAAAGCCAAAAAATTATATTAATATCCTAATAAATGCAGATTTGCGATGGTATTAAATTATACATTTTTTTCTTGTTTTGGTAAAAAGTATTTTTTTTGTTTTCCCCCCAGCATATCTTTCACATTTTTATAGATATAGAATTAGTTTTTTTATTTGAAATATATATAGGTTATTAATTTAATTGGGATGTGAACTCTTTTCCAGTTTTTTGTAATCAAAGATTAATTCAAAGCATTTTTTCATACAAATTTGACATTTAGAAAGGAGAAGTTTTTGCTTCAAAAACTTTTAACACGCCACACCAATTCCCATTTTAGTTTTGTTGACGCCAGTCACATCCCGAAGGCCCCACAGACATTTTATTCGAGTGAAGTTCATTTTATTTTAGTTTATAATAACGAGCAATAATTTTATCTTTGTATGTAACGGTTTTCTCAATAACGGCTCTCTAGATTTGACAAAAATGCCATTGCGCTGGGTCTCATTTTCGGGAAAATTCGTTAAAGTCCTGTAAGGATATCGCGAATATCCTTTTTCTTGTTATGCAAACTATGAATTCTTCCAGTGAGTTTAGGGAAATCTGAAATAATTCCAAAATTCCGCTCGAAAGGAAAATCTTTTTCTAACAAAGAAAAATTCAAAATATTGCATATTTTACCGCCTGCCTCTCTCCAAGATCCCAACGAAACCGAGATGCTCATCAATTTTACATGCTGCAGGTCTCTGAATTTGTAGCTACTCGTCACTAATCAGATTTAAGAATAGTAATAGTAGATATATACCGAAACATTGGATTTTAAAGAATCTCACAGAGTAGATTTTGTCATAGTAAAGGAATTTGGCAATTAGAAGCACAGTTAACCACGTAATTATATATTTTAAATGGTGATTTCAGACAGGAATGCGATAATCATGCGTTCATTATCAATTGCCAAAATGGTTAATCAAATACTCTATATTCGCAATAATTTACAATGTCAAGAAATTCCTGAAATTCCCAACTAACGACTGTGTTATATTTGAACAGTAAATATTTTTCTTATCATCAATGGGAGGTGATCTTAGGCTTTTATCTTTTATCATAAATTCTTTCCATTCGAAATTATCTTAGACTTGTACTGCACACTTTGCAAAATAAAATTCCTCACATTCCAGTGTTACTCGTAACTTCATCAAATACAAACAATATATTCTTATTTAAACACAAATTTTTCTACATACCTACTTTGCATTATCATAACTTTAAAATGTTACAATTAAATAAATAAAATTACAATACAATCCAAACTGATTATTCGTTTATACAAGCAGTGCGTTTTACTCAATTACTCGTAAATTCAATTTAATAATGACTGATGTTTACTTGAATTAATAATATTGACAAACATTCGGAGATGAACAGATGTTGTCGTATTATACGTCAAAACAAATTCTGGTTATTTCAAAGGGGGATAAATAAGTGGATGTCTCTTGTGACCACATGAAATGCCGGTATACCGCATAAGTTTACTAATTCTACGGATGACATGACATAAAAGGGCCTAATAATTATTGTATATACCAGATAACCAACTTTGCTTTCGATTCTTTGAACTTTACTTCTGAACTTTCTCAATTCAGATATCATATAAATTTCTTGCCACAGGCAACCCACATACAGATGATTTTTTTAGTATATGTTTGTTTAAAATTGCGGGACACTACGGCCAAACACAATTTATTTTTGTGGCCGGAAATGCCAAAGACACAAGACTAATTGAATACAGACAAGCGCCACTAAAGTTGAAGGAACTTGTTATGATGATGTGACATGATCCAAGGGTGTTTAGAAACTCAAGCCAATTTATGCGTCAACAATAACCCTATTTTAGGACGCACATATCAAGTCAGATGCAAAAACTATGGCAAGTCCATACAGTTGGTTACTAAATTCTTTAAAGTATGTATATTTTATTGAAAAAAATAATTATTGTTCTACAATAGTTAAAATTAATTCTTAATTAAGTACTTATTACATTGTTTCAACTCTTAATTTCTAGTTTGTAGAAGATCCCACCTCCAGTACGTTACTAAAAGGTAATTAAGAATTTATCGAGATTGCAGAATAAAAAACATGCACTCATTTTCTCCTTTTGGGGAAACTGGGAAAACTGTATAACTGCTCTTGTTATTTAGTTCAAGCACAGTCGTTTAGTGTTTTGTGGTAAAAAGTTTCACGGAAAAGGATAATAAAAACTATCGAGGATCTTTAAAACACAAAAAAAAACCCCAATATCCATGAAACCAGTTGTTTTAAATAGTAAGTATAATCTATTCTGAGTATCAACGAACATACAAGAAAAACAAATTACTAAGCATATTAAGAAAATAGAAAGTTTTTAATTACACGTTTTAACTATGTAGAAAAATTGTAAAGCCGGCGTGATTTTTAATTTATCCCTGGTCGAGTTGTTAGAAATTATGTGTTTGTCTGTATTACTTTCCCAGCGGGAAATATAATGCTTACCACATCTATGCCATGACTGAGAATAGTTAGGACCAGCACTCACATATTTGACTACGGAATCGATTACTTTTACATGGGGATGTCGTAGGACGGTAACAATTTACGCTCTTACCTATAATGTCTTATTTCATGCATGTGAAGTAGTACTCGAAGTGGTAAAGTACTTGGCCCGTATTCCGACGGTCGGTGGTTTAATTCCCGACTGTCGCACAAGACCACTCAACTTGCTGTACGAAATGAGTAGTGACGACATCATCGGTCTATATTGCCATTACAGTCTCTGCTGTTGATGAGTTGCAACGTAAGAACCTTACAAATGTTATAATTCATCCATCGGTCGCAATCTATGTAAAACTGTAGGTGCGAAGCAGGTCAGTAATTGTTCTGATACCTCAATTGGGAGGCCAGGCTCTTCGAGAGCTGTGGCGCCGAGGATGATGATGATGAAAACCGAACTAAAAAAATTTCATAACACGATTCTTTGTGATTTTTGAGCTATAAATTACGAAATTGACCTATTACAGCATCCTTTATGATCGTATTACACTGAAGATTGCGATTACGATTGCGATTGAAGCTTCTCAACCAATGAAATCAAAGCTTTCAACGATAGGGACATGACAGCTTTAATCCAGAGATGTCCAATTTAATTTTTTGGTTTCTTATTGTAAACAAGAACAAAATTCATGTAGTGGCGCACTCACGTTCTCAGTGGCAAGCTGATGTAATATGAACACAGTGGACCACAAAATTTTCAAATAAACTTTCGACATTTTTATTTTTACTTTTTCGTCTTATTTGATTAGTTGTTCTCACGAATATAGAAAACAAAGAGTTCATTCTGCCAGAGCTCTGGAATACAATCGCAAAGCATTAGGAAAATGAGATCAAAGCTTTCAACAATAGGAAAATGAAAGCTTGGATCTGATTGGTCGAGGAAGCTCAATCGCTATCGCAATCGCAATCGTTAGTCTAAATTGGGCTTAACGATTGCGATTGCGATTACGATTTAGCTTCCTCGACCAATGAGATTAAAGCTTTCATGTCTCTATCGTTAAACGCTTTGATCCCATTGGTCGAGAAGCTTCAAGCGTAATCGCAATCGTTCTATGAGTCACACACTTCATTTATTCAGTAGTATTTATGCTGTCAATGCGAGAGGTTGTGTGTCGGTTTTTCATCGGGTAGACTGATTTAAAGTGAGGTACAAAAATTCACGTCATGAAATAAGTATCTTTCATTTTTTTTATTTTCAATAATGAAGCGCTCATACCCTGATTCATATTGAGAAAAACAATTGCTATGTATTGTAAACAATAATGGAAATTTGCAATATTTGAAATGTGTTTACATTTGCAAAAAAAAAATTTTTTTTTGAGTGCCATTATAATGCTTTGCGATTCTATTCCAGAGCTCTGTCAGGGTGAACTCTTCTTTCTCGATATTCGTGAGAACAACTAATAAATTATGACAAAAAAGTAAAAAATAAAAATGTCGAAAGTTTATTTGAAATCAAAATTTTGTGGTCCACTGTGTTCATATGACATCAGCTTGCCACTGAGAACGTGAGTGCGCCACTACATGAATTTTCTTCTTGTTTACAATAAGAAACCAAAAAATTGCGAGTAGTGGTAATTCAACACATCTAAATTGGACATCTCTGGATTAAAGCTGTCATATCCCTATCGTTGAAAGCTTTGATCTCATTGATCGAGAAGTTTCAATCGCAATCGCAACCGTAATCGGGTAATCGTTAGTCTGATTTGGGCTTTACAGTCTTTACAGTTTTTAAGCGCTTATTAGTTCAATAATTTTGGTTGAAGAAATCATTGATAACCATGTAAGGAGTAATATTTTTCCCCTGAATGATTAGACTCTAAGAACTCATTATTTTTTGTAAACGCTCACATTTTTTAATCTTGTCTTTAAGTAGATCATCGATACCAAGTAATTGCTTGCTAGAATTGCCGCTGGTAAAAGTACAAAATTTTATTCATTTGCAGTTAAAAATGTTCTGTGCTTTGCATTTAATTACAGACACAAATTCTAAAAACTTTACATTGAATTGAATCATTAGATAAAACTAAGTCTTGGAAAGTTCCTAAAATGGTAATTATCTTACGACAGACTTTGGTGTATTCCGCTAACAGTATGAAATTCCTGAATTAAACACTATTCAATGAAATTAATTGGTTTCAACATTTATAAAAATGCTAGCAGAGCTGAAGTCGCGATGGTAAATGAATTCTTTTGATAAAATTATTTAATTAAATGTACCTTATATCATGAATGTTTAAAAATAAGTATATTGCAATTCAAATACTGAATATGGCGGTCGGTGGCTTCGTATTTATGACTCCTTGTAGAAGTTAGGGGCAGGTCGAGTTTCTTCTTGCAATTCACATTTAAAGATAAAATTTCTAAAAAAGTCTTGTCAAGGATATCTACATTCGAAGAGTGTTATACTTGGATGGATCGAAAATGTAAAGTTTTCTGCACTAGGTGCCAAAAGTTGACTATAAATATATAGAACTTCTATGAATTTTTTTTCAATTTTTTTGGACTTTATCTTCATTTTTTTGGAAGACTTTTGTAATTTTCAAATAATATTTGTGTGCACGTAGAGATAAAAATAGTAAATCTAACTATTTTTAAAAGCTTTTATTTAGCTTGCCTTCGTGTCTGTCTGTCTGTCTGTCTGTTTGTCGGGGTCAAATCTTGCCATCAAATTTTGACCCACTTCCACTTGTCCGATTGACTTGAAATTTTGCACACTTATATAAGTCCGATGACAATACAATATTTTCACTACTTCGTCCTTGTAAGGATAACGGAAGGTCCTGTAAGGATAACGTGATTATCCTTTTCTCCAAAATTTCCGGAAAAAAATCTATTCTGGGTGTTTTTGGGGTCGCTGAATCCGAATCTGTCATTAAAAAGTCAGTAAGGATAACGGAAGGTCCTGTAAGGATAACGTGATTATCCTTTTCTCCGAATTTTCCGGAAAAAAAATCTATTCTGGGGGTTTTTGAGGTCGCTAAATCCGAATCTGCCATAAAAAAGTCTGTAAGGATAACGGAAGGTCCTGTAAGAATAACGTGATTATCTCTTTCTCCAAATTTTCCGGAAAAAAAATCTATTCTGGGGGTTTTTGGGGTCGCTGAATACGATTCTCAAGTTAAAAAGCCTGTAAGGACATCTCAAATGTAAGGATATATATTCGAAGACTAAAAAGAACAAAATAAAAAAAATAAAAAAAAAAATTTTAAAAAAAGCTTTTATTAAAAAAGAATGCACTAAAAAGAAAAAAATAATTTTCTGGACGCTGTGTATCACAAATATAAAAGCTTTTAAAAAGCGAGATAAAGCATAAAACAATAAAATCAAAATTTATCTCTCTTTTAAAAAGCTTTTATATTTGTGATACACAGCGTCCAGAAAATTATTTTTTTCTTTTTAGTGCATTCTTTTTTAATAAAAGCTTTTTTTTTTAAATTTTTTTTTTTTTATTTTTTTAATGGGGAAACAGGACTATTGTCCTTATTCTTGCGTTGTGGCTGGTTACATGTCAAAATTGATCATCGATAACAGATTTTCCAAAAAGTGGAACGAGATTGCGATAATAGAGAAATGGACCTTTTAACTATAGTGCAACCAAAATACGCTTTTTTATACTTATTACATAGGATTCAACAAAAAATCTAAATCTCGTAATTTTAGAGAAAATAAAAATAATTAAATTTGCCTTCTAGAGCGTTTAAGGCTGCAAACAAAGTGAATACGATGAGCTATGCAGTGCGATGTCCAATGCGGGTGTAAACGATCGGTGGACATAGTGTGGACTCCGATGTAAACGACATTTGATGAAAAATCACATTTGTTAACTTCAAAAACAAATTTCATAAGATTTTTACTATTTAAAATTTTTCTAAATCACAAAAAACTTTTTATTCATTCTGCCACCTTATTTTGAGTAGTTTCACTAAAAACGAAATGTAATGTGCGAAAAAAAAATAACTAAAATTAATTTCTGAATTGTGAAGAGGGTAAACGATGTATACGACGAAATGGTTTCGATTCAATCGCTTCTTTTACATCGTTCAGCAACACACAACGCATCGTGGCCACTATGGGCGCTTCCACTTCTTAATTTAGTGGTTCCCGTAGCATCGTACGTCGCACCGCATAGTTCATCGCATTCACTTTGTTTGCAACCTAAAGGAGGAGAAATGTATTGAAAAATGTGGAAAACCACGACATTTAATTGTTTTACTTGAATTTTTTTTTGTGAATATCACTGTAAAATTATCACCTTTTGTACCAATATCACTGTATTGGAATAAAATTAAATTCTCTATTTAGACTGCGATTTCATCCCATTTTCTGTAAATGCAGGGGTTTTTACTGAATCAATTCATTATCATCATTTATTGAATAATCCAAATTTCTTCAATATGAAGAGGATATTTAACAATTTGTAGGTATATAAATTCATTTTGCTGCACTCAAAATAATTTGTGGCCATATCAACAAAAGACACGCTAATGTATTGAAACTGTTATTAAATACCAGCTAACAAAACTGTCGTTGTTGGTTGAACGAAAAAGGGAATTTCCCACTTCTGGATTTTTTTACTTTCTTCTACGGAGTATAATAAAGTATTGTATTCATGAAAAATTTCGACCTCTTAATTTTGCATAAAAAACATTTTCCGATCACTCCTGAGTCGATTGGACACACTTTTGTCTTTAGCTATAACTCGATATCTCCACCTGTTATCGAGATAAACCGTTATTTCCAAAAAAAAAACAGTTTTTTGCGATTATCTCGTTCTCAAGTTATCTCAAAAAACAGTTTTTTGCGATTATCTCGTTCTCACAGTTCTCAAGTTATCTCAAATTTTGTACGTTTTTGATATTTTTGAATCAACCAAGAATTTATTGGGAGGTCGTCTTAGGTTGACAACGCGACAGGGCTCTAGCGTAAATTGCGCAGGGTCGTAGATTTTGTAGAAGAAACTGATATTTTTAAAATATTTTTATCATGATTCATTTGATAAATTGGTGTAATGATTTAAAATTACAAACCAAATTTTATAGAACCAAAAAAATTAAATTAGCGGTAAATTTGTATTTTATCAAGAAAATTTTGTTGTATCTACAAAAAATTATGAAATGAACAACACAAAATTATTAAGATTCCACATTTTTTTTTGTTGTGTTCAGTGCACGCACACCCAGAAAAATAATTCGAAACGTCTATGAAAAACTTAATAACGTCTATGGAAAATTTAGGCGTGACTTGGAACCCATGACAAAAATTCATTATTTTTATGAAACGATTTTCATAGCGTGTATGAAGTTTTTCATAGATATCATGATGTTTTTAATAGAATTTGTGACTATTTTCATAAAATCTATGAAATCTGCTCCTAGAATTTATGAAAAAACTTCATTGATCAATGGTCAAAAATCATAAAAATGTCATATTGGTTTTAATTCTTACCAATGATTTCGATGTCAGTGCGATTTATTGGTCTCTTGTATACTATTATCAAATTCACTTACACTTTTACTTTATATATATATATACTTGCCAAATTGACTTACACAGGACCAGTGATGCTATATCGAGGGGAATTCCCCTTTTTGCGGGGAATTTGACTATAAATATTGTTAATAGGGGAAAAGGGGAAAACGCTTCAAAACGAGGGGAAACGATTTACAACGAGGGGAAAATCTTCGCCTTTCAACTAAATCCGAAATATTTTTACAAAATTACGGAAAAGTAAAAATACAAATAAATAAAAACAATTACAATCCAATTCCAAGCTTAGGCGAATGTAAAGAGTGAAGGAAATGCCCATATTTATGCATTTGCCACTTTATAATGATCTTATTGCAATTGTAAAGTACACACCAATCTTTTAAATGAAAGCACTTTAAAATGGCTTTGGAATGTACGTTTAACCGATTTTTCAGTGTACTTTTTAACCGTTTTGAAAAAAGCACATTAAAAAGTACCATTTCTCATCTTATTCAAAGTAATTACTTTAAACTACTTTAAAGGACTTTGATGGAAAGTAGTTTCCATGAAAGTTCATTGACACATATTTTTTGTTCATTTTTCGGATTTCTTAAATATATCTTCAATAGAAATATTTTCAATTGCAAATCAGCAGAAGTGCTTTGTTTAAATTATGTAAAAATCAATTAAATCGGTAATTTCTTGGTCATCTTTAAAATTTGGCTTAATGTTCTAATTTCGACCAATATTCACCAGAAGAATGCATGGACCAGTGGCAAAGTGCCCGGAATACAAAAATCGAATTCCAGTCGCGACTTGATTTCGTTTTTTCCCATTTTTTGATATTTTTATATTTTTTAAATTCAAAATATGGAAATAATTTTTACCGAATTTAAGGACAGGATCATTTTAAGCTCGAAAGCAAAGGAACTACCTTGATTTATAAATTTGTGACTTGCTTTGATTATTATTTAATTGTGAATCCCGGCTTCTTTTCATATCTTATTTGACGTTTGTTTGGAGACCCGTGACGTTGTTATCGGGAATACAATTAACGAGTATTTTGTTAAAGCTTTGCAAAATATAAAATTATTTCCTAATTTGTGCTTTTTTCTTTTAAAAGACTTTAACATGAGTCCAGATGACAATAATTTTTGGTTTTAATAAATGAATTCTTTATTTAAAATTCGTTGGTTTTATAAGGGGAAAAATGAGGGGAATTTCGTCATTGAAATAGGGGAAAAAGGGGAATTTCGTCATTTGGAAAGGGGAATGTCACTAAAGGTACATAGCATCACTGCACAGGACACACTTCCACCAGAGAACAAATAATCTAGAGAATAAACTCTTAGAACAAATTTTTAGAGAAAATTTTTCCACTGTGAGATGAAGCAAGAGGATCCGATGTAACACGGAAAAAATTATCCATTCGATTCCTCCATCTCATTGAATAGATACGACGAAAATGATTAGAAAATGTTCTCTCTGTTTCGTGCTCCCTAGTCTAAAAGTAATTAGCTTTTAGGCCGTAGCTAGTGAATGATAGGGACATTTTTCCCCCCTTCGAAGGGGAAATTTGTAAAAAATTTGTTCGGCAGAGTTTTTTCTATATATTCCTTATTCTATGCTTCCACTTTATTTAACTTCCAGCTCCATTACTGCTAGTACCAGGGTACGGAAAAATTCGATTCGCGAATCGAAAATAAAATTCTTTTGCATTTTATTCATTCGCAAACCGAATTTTTTAAAATAAAATTCGCGAATTTTAAAACCGATTTTTAGTTGTTTAATTTGTTCGCGAGCGTATCGAATCCTCTTGAAACTTTACTTTTCAATTCGCGAGTCAATCATTTCTTTTCATATAGTTAGAATGGGAGATTTGTTTATTCGCTTCTAACTTCTGCGGAAAAATGTCTGATTGAACTTTTGCAAAAAAAGAATATATGTTGTATAAGAAAGTCATGTGCTGTTCAAAAATATTCTGTCTAATTTTATTTTACTGTATAATATTTTCCAAAAAAAATCCTTTTTTATTTTGTTTAAAAAAGTCAAAAAAAATACTTTTTCTAAGTTTCAATGAAAAATATTACATACTAGCTTGAACATCAATGAGGAAAGAGCGAATTATTTCTCAGCTGTCAAATGTGAGTCTGAGAGCGTAACACCATCTGTTGGCGATAAAGTTATCGCGAAGGACAAAATTATCCGTTTTTCAGTTCCAAATACATTTTTTTCTCCTTCCATATCATAATCCCATACAATATGCAAATTTCAATTTTTCCGATATTCCCCAAAATTTTTCTCGACTTTTCCAACAAAACGAAAAAAGATTCGGGATTTTTGATTTGGAATTACTGAAAGTGCAAGCCAGAAAACCGCTCCCCTGAAAGTATGCAATTCCGTTTTTCTAAAATTTTCCGACTTTTCCGGTGGAAATTTCCAATTTTCGGCTCCGTTGTGTTTTTACCTGGGCCAATACGAATCCAACAAAAAAAAACCCATGCAAATCGGATTATATTCAGCCGAGTTATGGATAGTCAAACGGACCACGATTCATTTTTATATATAAAGATTAAAAATAACTAAATTTTATTTAATATATTTAATGAACGAAATTTTTCTGAGTGTATGTAATTAAAATTCTTGTAAGTATAGTTTCCTAAAATGTGGTTCGAAGCAAATTAAAGGAAACAATCCTTGGTGTATTTTGGAATTTTAATACATGCATCAGTTAATTATTTAAAGGGAGAATATGGCCTGACTATCTGATTAGACGTTTTCGAATCCCAGGTATTGATTTGGTATAAAACATATAAAAATTAAATATCGAATTCCCGGAATGCTAAAGTCAATCTGATTATTGACATTCTTTCTAATTTCAATCTCAAGGGTTTGAGTTCGTTAAAAAAGTAATAGGAAAGTTTCTCCTACCACACAATTTCATATTAATCACGATATTCCGTGTGGTTAATTTGACTACAATTCCTAGAAATACTTTAGGGGTGAAATTATTAAACTATTGCAGTAATGACGGAAATAATTGATCTACTATCTGCACAAAAAAAAATCGTGAATGGTAATACATACTTGTATGTCCTTTGTTGTCTGCTCTAAGAATTTTTGTTTGTACTAATTTAGGGGAGAGCAATTTTACCCTTACCGTTAAATCATATGGATATCAATCCTAACAATGATCAAGTGATTATATTTATATGAATTTAATATTTAAAATATTTTTGCAACCTTGCTATCAAACAAGATCACTGTGACTACTGAAAATAATTTTGCTTAATATAGTTAAGTATAATATTGAAGGCCCGCAATATTTTTTTCAAGAATATTTTAGAAAGTTGAAGTTCCCTTTACTTTGGTTATAGTTTAGGAAAAATCCAAGAAAATACGATTGTTATGGATGTACGGAAAAGTCAATTTGGAGATTAAATTTGTTACTTCTGGAAACCGAGTCCATGGTATTTATTTTCAATATTATTGGTCCATGAGTTTAAAAAGAAATTCAGCCTTATCATATCCGACCTGCAGAGATATTTTAAATGTGTCCGCTTTGTGAGAAGATCTGCCTAATGGCGAAAATCGTTTCAAAATGACCACGACTACTCAGAAAATAGCAAGATTGTACATTTGCGCGATTCTAGTCACTCAACAATCTGCTTTTCAAGAAATATTACATAACTATTCAGCTATACAAGTAAAACTATAATTCTCAATCATTTTTTACATTACCAAAGATACTTATTGTTTGTCTAATAAATTAAATTGTAAGAAAAAACATAACAAAAGCTATAACTGTCAATCTGGCAATTATTGAAAACCCGCATGATGATATTCGTATCAAAATTCTAACAGTTGTACCAAAATTCCACTTTGAAGTCAAATTTTCCAATAAGATTTTTTAAAATTTATTCCAATCAGATTTTGATGTATGGGAGTTTTATGTAGAATCATATGCTAAATAACTTTTGTTCCTACACTTTTTTGATAAGATGCACCGTTTTTGAGATATTCGCAAAAACGTTTTCGTTCGTATGGGGGGTATCCCTAATGGTCGGTTTTTGCCCATTAACGAACTTAGCCTCGCATTTTACGAAAAACGGATCTGCGCAAAATTTCAAGTCTCTAGCTCAATCCTTGCGCCCGCGATCCGTGCCACAGACAGACAGACGGACGGACGGACATGCAGAAATTAATTATTTTTATCATTCTAAACACACTGGTGTAATTCATTTTTTTGTGTGATGACGGGATCTTGGCGTTACAAACGATAAGGCAAAGTTAATATACCCTTTGGTTTCACCATACGGGTATAAAAAGCCATATCAAGTTTTAGAGAAATCTTGTATACACACTAAAAGACAAGCACAGATCGATCTAAGGTTGCTCGGAAAATTTACTTAAGGCAAATCGGAGGTGGACATTTTCTGGGTATCAGAAATCAAAAAGTCTGAAAAGCTAAATATTTATTTTATTTTAATTTTTATCCTTTTATTTCTGATACAGAGCACCCAAAAAAATATATATTCTTTTTAGTGCATTTTTCTAAAGACTTTAACAAAAAAATAAAAAAATAACCTCATTCATCACTAAGGCTCAGTCAGTGACAGCCACTGAGACGTGATTGAAAATTTCAGTTGTCGTCTGTGCCTGACAATTCAACTTATGCGATTAAAAAATACGATTTTTTATTTTTTTTATTTGATCTTTTTTGGTTATTTGGTGTTTGATTAGTACTATTGAAAATCCAGAATGACGTCTGTCTATCGCTACGTTTATATATAGTTGTTAGTCTTCAAATCGTTAAGATTCGCGTGCCACCACAATGGGTCATTTCTGGCCTAGGTATGCCTTTTTGGCAGCCACTCAAACCTAACCTAACCTATTCTTAGTTTTCAAATATATATCCTTGCCTTTGATATATCCTTACCGACTTCTTAATGCCAGAATCGGATTCAGCGACCCCAAAAACCTCCAGATGAGATTTTTTTCGTAAGAGTTGAGGGAAAGGATAATCACGTTATCCTTACAGGAGCTTGCGTGACCCTTACAAGGACGAGGTAATGAAAATATCGTAATGTCATCGGACTTATGTATGTGTAAAAAAATTTCAAGTCAATTGGATGAGTGGAAGTGGGTCAAAATTACATTGCAGGATTTGACCCTGGCCAACAAACAAATAAACAAACACAAAGGCAAGCTGAATAAAAGCTTTTAATAGCAGGAGAGGCCTCATGGCTAGTCATCAACACAGATTTAAACATTGAAAAGGTTTTTTTTTTACTTAAAATCTTTAGTACAAGTTCAATAAATTTTAAATGATGCTTTGAATTATTAAAAACTCCTTCGTCATTAAAAAAGAGAAGTATAAAATATATAAATGAAGTTTTTTGCCATCATATAGGTTTCATTCTCATAACGAATAAATTGCTTTTTCAGCAATTGACGTAAGCACATCTAAAATAACAAAATCATTTCGTTTATTATCTAATTTTGTTGTTTTGTAAATTCACCTCCACTATTCCATTGCAAAAATTATCTCCGACCTGTCATCTCTAAATTGAGGCACATGTTTTTATTATTGCGACTAGTACGCACCACTGGCGTTGCGAAATTCGCAAATACTGATTTGGCCCGCCTCACCATGGGGCTGGCGAGGTCAATCAACGACCTTAAACTTAAGCCAGAGCTACAAAGCTCATTCCAAAGTCAAGGACACCGATGTTGTGCGGCTAATTAACTCAACGGTTCGCTAGCTCCGTCTTCGGAATATACTGTGGTACTGGAGCTGAGCTACCCCAGATCGAAGTCGCTCACCCCAACCCTACTAGGCAAATGGCACATTATGGTAATCGTGTGCAAATTTTACCGGACGTGCCAACAGAGACTCAAGTGTGTTTTTATGACAACTTTTGATCATGCACTGGCGGCTACATCAAAATCGCCGCATGGCCACACATTCTCTGCAATTGCGAGAATATCAGAAACAGAATCAACCCGAAAAAGTAATGCGAAATTAAAAGAATCGCAAAAAAAAAGAAATTGCGCGTCTGGCATTTTGCTCGACAGCGACGGCGAACCCGACGACGACGGGCCTTTTCACGATTTTTTTTTTCTATACTCTTTCCGGAGCTCGCCCTCCTACACCCCCAGCCAGACAGGCACTCATACAGTAGCCAAACTCTCTTCGGCGAATCATTCTGACTGTGAACTCAGGCGGCCATACTTGAACTCGAAGTAACTGACCTACACCAATCCCATGAATGAATTCGCATAACATTCCATATATTTGCGTTGGTGAGTAATTTGCCTAGCAGCATAACAAAAACAGCAGCAGCTGCCGCAGTAAAAGCCAACCACATCTGCTGTTACCGAGTTGCTACGAGACGCAGAAGAACTATGGACGTTGCGTGTTTCTACAAAGTAGAGGTCTGGTGATAACTTGGCAAGCTTTTTTGATTGTCGCACAGAGTCGCATCACGAAGCATTGCATGGAAAAGCATAGAATAGGCTTAGGTCAGGTTGCGGCGAGCTTTCGAGAATTGGCCTCGTTTCCCTCAAGATGACTTCAACACCTAAATAAAAGCTAATAGGCGAATGAACCGTCGCATATCAGCAAGGGCAAGCACTTAAGTTGGGGGTGGGCTTGAATTTACACATTTTCCTATACTATTCTGTGTGCGTGGGTGTGTGTGTGTTTTTGTAAAGATCGATAACGATGAGCCTATAAAAAAACTCCTTGGGCATTCTCCTATTTACTTATCCTGCGACGATTTGTTTGGGAACTTTATTATGCGAAAATGTTGTGTGAATGACCTCAATTTCTTTGCAAGAATATTATTCGCAAGGCACAGGATATTGTTGGTAGTGTGTTTTTTAGTGTTTTATCAGAGTTAGTCTTGCCCGAAAATTTTTAAAATAACTAATATTAAAATCCCAGATGTCGGGAAATTCAAATAAAGACTGAAAGTGTTTACGATTTTCCCAACTGGACTTCAATGTAAACTAATCCAAATTGTTTAACGTTTGAGTAGAAAACCAATAAAATATTTTCCTGATTCAATTATTACACTTTCAATCAATATGAGTAAATTATTCTTTCATCACTTCAAATCAGCCTCCTTCACCTTGCATCTTTTACGGAGAGGGGGTTGGAGTATATTTTGACGTTCTGAAAATTTCCCTTTATAAGAAACACGTCTTTCATTTAAAAAAAAAAACAATCCTTTTTTGACTATACTATACTTTAGATTTCCTCATTTTCTGAAATGACCATTTTGCCCTTTACTGCAGTGTTCAAAATTCGATGTCTGATCAAACAGTTCGAGCAAAAGGTTTCCCTCCATCATCCCAGATAATTCAACTTTTTAGATTTGATTTTAAAAACGAAACTAACTTGGAGGAATATTTTTAGTTGTGGAGCATTTTTTGAAGGAATTTCTGAGTAATTCCGAGTAATTGCCATATTTTATGTCATCAAGCATTCTGAATGCCAAAAAGAATTGATTCAAATCAATGGTGAGTTAGAACTAATTCCAGATGTTGGAAGTATTACATCTGGAATTAGTTCTATAAACAATCTTTCTTTTTACTTCCAGATTTCAAGCGGACTGATTTTTTTTCTCTTTAGGGCGCTGCTACATTTTAATGAAAATAATTTCACAAAATACTTAATGCCAACATCTTGCCAGTCTTTGTTACAGTGCAATAATGGGTCAAGTGGTAAGCAGTAAAAAATCAGTTCATTAGCTGAGACGTATTTAGACAATCTATGCGTTGTATCAAATATTAGGTAACTAAACATAAGTAACCAAATAACTTTTCATTAAACTTTTAAAATGCTTTGGTAGTATTGTAGAAATATGAATCAAGTAACTCAATCTAACAAAATAGATCAATCAGATCTTAAGAACAACATCAGAAGAATGCGCCGCAGGCGAAATTTAAAATGAGCCGTTTTCGAGAAAATCTCAACAATATTTTCCATTTGAATGGGAGAGTGAGAAAAAAGCCTACCCAATACTAAAAGCGGTGTTAAAATCCAGTTTGGGAGATGACAAAATGGGAGAGGGGGAGGTTTGAATGAGCGAAATTTCCCCTAACACCTCTCCAACATGGAAAACCGTGTTCAAATTGCTTCTGTGCTTGAGAAGATAACATGGGACCCGATTTTTTAATACGCAGCTATTTCATTCATGTAGCTTAGCTTATCAAGCATTACCATATCAATCTTCAGCCATAGCGAGCCAGCGGTTTAGATTAGACATGGGTAACGCAGCGCTGCGTTGCGCCATTGCGTTGATACAGTATACTGCGCTATGTGCGCTGATACGCGAATAAAAAGTTTAGTAGCGCAATAGCGCACTTAACGCAAACGAGTCAAACGAAACAACTTGGTTATTGAGCCAACTGTTGGGGAAATTTTTACATATGTATTCAATACGATAGAGGGGAAATATCGCCTTGTCTTGCTTTCTCGCACATTGACTTATAGACAAGCCCAAAAATACAATTTCTTGTTATGTACATATTCTCTTTTCATGGGTCTTGTTAGCGCAGTAACTCAACTCAGCACTGTATCCCATGTCTATTGTAAATACATATGATACACAGGACAGTATTGAGTTATTTTGTTTGTTCCTCCTCTTGATCGAAAAATTGACTGTTTCACACAACGAATTGACAGCGCGGCAAAAAAGCGCAGCCAGAATGACGATGGTTTCAACCGGTGCGCCATATGGCGCAATTGCTTTAACGCACTGCGCTGATACAGTGAACTGCGCTTGCGCTACTGTATCAGCGCACGAAATTTTACTGCGTTACCCATGTCTAGTTTAGATGTGATGACGTCAAATGTTCCAAAAGTGGGAAACATGTGTTTCCAAGCCAAGTCATAACATACAGAAATTCCATTTTATTTATTAGAATAATAAGTATTTCATACAAGAATTATATTTCAAATAATTTTTTTAATCAATTTTTCCATTTGACGCACTGTTTTCAAGAAAATCGCAAACCATTTGCTTGGGAGAAAGAGAATAACGGTTTTTGCATTTATTTTGCAACATGTGATGAAAATCCATACAATAGTTTAAGGGATAATAAAGGAGAGGGGATTCGTAGCATGTTTTTTTTTATGACGATAGGCCTACCCAACACTGAAACCAGTAATAAAATCCATTCAGTAATTGAGGATATAGCAGCAGAGGGGTTTTACATCAACTGGGAGAGAGTGATTTGAGTGGACGAAAACTTTCCTGGTCAGTCTATCCAACACTAAAAACGGATAAAAATTCACTTGACGATCGACCTATCCAATACTAAAAGCCGTATCAAAATCCATTCAGGAGTTGTGAAGATAGTAGGAGGAGGGTTTCGCATCACCCGCGAGAGAGTGGTTCGAGTGAGCGAAAACTTTCCTTGACAGTCGTCCTGTCCCACACTTATGTAAAACCGCATTAAAATTCATTTAGTAGTTTAGGGGATAGTAGGAGAGGGGGTTAGCAACATATGGGAGGGAGAGGGCGAAACTTTTTCCTAACAGTCCACTTGTTGAACACGGAAAACCGTAGTCAAATCGCTTCAGCGGTTCAGAAGATAGCAGGCGAGGGAGTGAGAGGGAAGCCCATTTTGTTACATTCAGATAGTTTGTATTGTGCCTTAACATATCAATCATTATCGTGTAGATTTTCAGCCATATCGAACCAGCCGTTTAGCTATGATGCTGTTAAATATTCCAAATCGGTACAAAAAGTTTCGTGGGGCGAAAAGGGGTGGTGGAGTGAAACCACAAATAGCCTATAACCTTCCCATATGTCTAAGCTACATCTAGACATTTAGCAAAAAAAAAACCCTATCTAAATCGGTTGAGTGGTTTTCGAGTTATACAGAAATTGAATTTTGAATATTAGACTATACACGATCAGCTGTCTATTGAAAAGTAGTAAAATATCAGTATTGTGACAACTTTGAATGTCACTCACCTTAAGCTATACCTAGTTATAACTTCTGCATCACATCATTCGGGAAAATTAAATTTATTTAAATGTAAAAAAACCCATCTGATCTTGTGGAATTAAAGGTCAAAGACAGAAACACCAATGAACATTCTGAAGAAATGCACAAACCGTTAATCACTTAAGTTCCATGAGTCATTATTTCCATGCCAAAGCATGTATTTCCAAAAAATCGTGGTAAATGACATTATTCACATGCTCGCTCGCATCACTCGCTTTTGTGGTCAAAAGTCCATCCCAGTCGGGCTGGGGTCCAGTCCAAGCGGATTTTACGAGTAGTTAGAGCTACATATGATCATAATGGCTAAGCCGACTCAGGCGAATGGACCTAAGTGTAGTGGAGATCGATGACTTTGTTTTGCACATATGCGGCTTGAAGCATTATACATACTTACACACCAATCTTATATACATTATAAGGTACTGCGCCATATTCTGTTCTGATCGCACTCTTATTTGTAGCCAGGTCATGAACCTTAACGCGTACTGTGACAACATCGGATTCCCCGTGGATCTTGATAACGCTTAGAAATTATCAACGTTTAAATTGTAATAAACAATATAATAGTGGTAATTATTTAAAACGTATAATGTTACTTAGTAAAAAGTAAATGTTGTAAGCTTGATTGCTGTCGAACTCAGCGTTTTTACTTCGCTGGCCATCGGACTAGTTTCATAGCTAAGAGATTTTTTCTACGCATATAAGGAATACCACCCCAGCTTCAGTGGGCAATGTCACTTCTGACCCTCCTTTTGAGCTCTAATGACCTTTTAAGCGCTAAATTAACACCGGGGTAATCAAGCCGCGTGTTTATTGAAGTTAATTAGCAGTCAGAGTCGTTTATTATCGAGTTGCAGTGCTGTTGTGATCGCATTTTGGGGGCATCTGGTCACGGATAAGAGGATTACGAGGCGGTATTATTGTCGCTATAATTTCTTAACGTGCCAATAGATATTATTAATAAACAACTTTTCTTGTCATTTTACAGTAGATCTTCAGTTCGTGAAATTACTCCGTTCCTGAAGAGTGTTCCCAAACTGAGGCGTTCCCGAACCAAAACAGTTCTTTCCATATAAACCGATGTAAAACCAACTAATCCGTTCCCAATACTCAGAAGATTGGGTATTCATTTGGGTATCAAAACAATACTTTATACACGTTATAATGTAACCAAGGCGTTATTAAATACCAACTAACAAAACTTTCGTTGTTGGATTAACAAAAATGAGAATTTCTCACTTGTGACATTTTTTTAATAAAATATTTTTATCATGAAAATTAATTATTCATTTGATAATTTTGTATTTTTGTATAATTATAACCAAGTTTTATAAAAGCAACAAAATGAAATTGTTTTATTGATAAAATCAAACCAAGTGATAACTTTTTACTTTATTAGCAAAATTTTGTTGTATCTACAAAAAATTATGAAATTAATAACACAAAATTATTAATATTTAACATGTTGTTTTTTGTTATTTTGATAATATTTCCAGTTCAGTGTACTTGAAATCATACATGGAAAAAATAAAAAAATATCAGTTGTGGTCAACACAAAACTTTCTTCTACAAAATCTACGACCCTGCGCAATTTACGTTATAGCCCTGTCGTATTGTCAACCCAATACAACCTCCCAATAAATTCTTGGTTTATTCAAAAATATCAAAAACGTACAAAATTTGAGATAACTTGAGAACTGTAAAAGATATCAATTTACGGTAAATGGCAAAAATCTAGAAAATGTTAACATCTTTAATTATTCTTTTAGCTGATTTGTCGAAAAACCGTTAGTTTGCAAATTATTCGCAAAAATATGATTTTTTACATATTAATGAAAATATCTCAATAACGGTAAAATATAACGGATAACGGTAAAAGACAAAATTGTGCAAAATGCCATTCCCATTAATTCACTTCATACATTCAGTCAGCAAAAACCCGTTAATTTTCGAGATAATCGCAAAAAACTGTTTTTTGGAAATAACGGTTTATCTCGATAACAGGTTGAGATATCGAGTTATAGCTAAAGACAAAAGTGTGGAAAATTTTATTTTCTCCCAATTTTATCATACTTAAGGCCACTAAAAAACGCGTAGTTTGGGAGTAAATCGAGAAAAAAGAAATTGCGATTTTTGAAAAACCGCCATTTTGGATACTTCCGGTTAACGGATTTCCACCAAAAGTTGATAGGATCGTTCCATTTCAGGACCCAACATGTCTATAAAATTTCATGGCGCTACCTCTATTAGTTTTATACCCGTATGGTATGTATACCAAAGGGTATACTAACTTTGCCTTACCGTTTGTAACGCCAAGATCGCGTCATCACACACAAAAATGAATTACACCAGTGTGTTTAGAATGATAAAAAAAAATTGAATTTTGCATGTCCGTCCGTCTGTCCGTTTGTCTGTCCGTCCGTCTGTCCGTCCGTCCGTCTGTGGTGCGGATTGCGGGCAAAGGATTGAGCTAGAGACTTGAAATTTTGCACAGATCCGTTTTTTGTAAAATGCGAGGCTAAGTTCGTTAATGGGCAAAAATGGACCATTAGGGGGGGTGCCCCCGATACGAACGAAAACGTTTTTTGTAAATATCGCAAAAACGGTGCATCTCATCAAAAAAGTCCAAGAACAAAAGTTATTTAGGATATGATTCTACATAAAACATCAAAATCCGATTGGAATAAATTTAAAAAAATCTTATTGGAAAGTTTGACTTCAAAGTGGAATTTTGGTACAACTGTTCGAATTTTGATACGAATATCACCATACGGGTTTTCAATAATTGCTAGATTGGCAATTATAGCTTTTGTTATGTTTTAATATGACTCCAATCGACTCAGGAGTGATCGGGAAATGTTTTTAGGCAAAATTAAGAGGTCGAAAATTTTCATGAATACAATACTCTATTATACTCCGTAGAAGAAAGTAAAAATCTGATGTGGCAGCACATGACTTTCTTATACAAAGTCTACCTTTCTGCATAATTTACAATAAAACCCGACGAATAAAATATTAGTTTTTATAAAAATACGAATTTTTTATTTCACAAAATATGAAATATCTCGATAAGGGTCAAATATATCGATTAACGGCAAAAATGTAGATAATTTTAATGTCTTTAACTATCTTCCTTAACAATCTTTCGAAAAACTGTTAGTTTTCAAACAATTCGCAAAAATCTTATTTTTAAATTTTTGATGAAAACAATAAAATACAAAATTGTGACAAATATTATTCTCTTCAATTAATCTCATACCTTAAAACACGTAAAACTCTTTTTTTTTTTGCAAGAGTTTAAAAAAATCATTTTTTTTAAACGGTATATCTCTATAATAGCTTGAGATACTTTATTGTCTGCATCTTTTCTCAAACACAACAAAATCGTAGATCCGGTCCGGAGTAAATTGCAAAACACGAAATTGCGATTTTTAAAAAGCCGCCATTTTGGTTACTTCAGGTTAACGGATTTCCACCAAAAGCTGACAGACCAATCATTTCGAGAGTGCTCGGGAAATTTTTCTTTTTTTTTTGCACAATTAAGATGTCGAAAGTTTTTATAAATATAATACTTAATTAGACTTTGCATAAGAAAGTAATATGCACGAAAATAGAAGTAATTCACATGTGCCAATATTAGTTTAAGTCTAAAGTAGAAGATGGTGAGGGGACTACTATTGCTCCAAAGGGAAGGCACCTTCAATAAAAACGCCTAACAACTGTTTTATATGGGTATTTCCTTTATCTCCTATAGTGTGACCATATTTTGTGAATCCGGGACAGATTACTGGTGGAGAGCTTGGAGAGGGAGGGGGGATGAAGTGTGATGAAACTTTTTAATGTATCGAAACTAATCGTGAAAATTTTAGAAGCTCGATCAGAGGGAACAGGATTTGTTTCAAATTTTGTGAAATTTTGATTCCTATTCACAAAATTTGTTTTGTTGAATCTCAACAAATTTTTTTTGTTAAATTGACAAAGGAATTGTTTGAAAAACTAAAATTTTGTAAATATAACAATTTTTTGCATTTCGACAAATTAGGTATTATTAATTTCACAATGGTTTTATTGATTTGACAGAACATCATTTGTAAGTTTATTTTTGTTAAAATAACATTTTTTTTGTTGAACAAAGATTTCCCTTTTTGTGATTTTCACAAAAATTTTGATAATTTAACAATGATTTTATACATATGACCAATTTTTCATTTACAGAGGAATAAATTTCCCTTTGCTAATTTAACAAAATTTTTTTTTTAAATGTTTGTTAATATAATAATGATTTTATCCATATGACCAATTTTTTCTCTTAGTATATAAAGGGTGTTTTTATGTAAAGTAAAAACCGAAATAGTTTTTGACTTTTTAAACTCCAGGTTTTTGTTTAACCGTTTCAAAACATATCAGATAGAGGATTGTACAGTATTATAACTAATGAGTTGTAGATTTGTAAATATTTAAAAACCAAACACACCGAATAAATTATGCTGGTGATGGTACTCGAGTTACTGACTGACTGAATATTTCAAGGGCATATACGAGTAAAACAAATTAATTTCACTTAACGGCCATGACAATGCGACACAAGTTCACATCATTTTTCCATCATATCTTATACACAATATGCAACTGTTGTTTCAGCCAAATTTCTCTGTCTTTGCTTGGCCTAAGGATGATGATTTGATCATCTTAAATCTATGCGTGCACATATTCAAATCATACGCTATCTTACCATAGAATGAAATAACGTACTCGTACATGATTCCAAGAATTATACATCAGTTTTGACATTTTCTTCAAGTTCACTATAGGTGAAGGTTATCGCCTAACAGTAGAAAATTCTGTGAAGATCGGTGCTAGTTTTTTAAATTTTTTTTTTCATGTCTTCCTTCAACACTAAAACCATGAAGAAGATTTTGACGACACGATTTTCAAAAAAAAAAGTGTTTATATTCAATATATTTTGCTACGGTGAAATACTACGACGCGGCGCAGTAAAACATATTTCGATAGAGTACAAAAAGGGAGCAAAGAACTATTTTTAAGATGTGATGTGCGATAGCCATAATTTATGAATACCAAGTCAAAATCTCCTTAGGACATGTTAGTCACGGTCTTTTAAAAATATTTTTTGGTGTCTGAAATTACGTCGCATTTTGAATGTGTATTCCAATAGTTTCTCTTCGTTTTTATTTAAAAAAATGTAATACTGACAAAAAAAAATTACTAGTATTATTGGCCTGTTCGTGTGATGAATATTTTTCATCGCTTTATAAAGAATAGTACCAGGAAGACCGAGCCATGCTCGGCGACCTCAAAAACCTACTTTTGCTGATTTTTGGGGAAAAACTAAATTCACATTATCTTTACAGAGCTTTTCCAGAGTTTTTAAATTCCCGACCTAGAAAGCTAGAACTAAAACTAACGCGCGATAACAAAATTTCATAGAAATCGGTTGAGTGGTTATTGAGTAATCGCTGTCACCGATTTTTGAAACCTTTTGAGACACCAGGTGAGGGTTATTGAGGGGAAGGAAAAGTCAGGTTTGTAGTGGAAAAATCGAAAGCCCTTAGCCCCCTTAGTAATACTGTAAAGTTTCAT
The DNA here is from genome assembly GCA_964034945.1 of Chrysopilus asiliformis. Taxonomy (NCBI): domain Eukaryota; kingdom Metazoa; phylum Arthropoda; class Insecta; order Diptera; family Rhagionidae; genus Chrysopilus; species Chrysopilus asiliformis. Next base: position 67,384,386 of record OZ035961.1, on the reverse strand, counting down.
TAAGATCGGATCACCCAATTTCGAGATGCCAGGCGAGGGGTATCGAGGGGAGGCAAAAGTCAGGTTTATAGTGGGAAAATCGAAAACCCTTAGCCCCTTAGTAATACTGTAATGTTTCATTAAGATCGGACCACCCAGTTCGAAGATACCAGGCGAGGGGTATTGAGGGCAATTTTCTCAGAGGTGAGACCTATCTAGATCGATTCCTTGTCCCGAAAATCCCTAACCACCAAGTTTCGTGAAAATCGTTAGGCGGGTTTTCGAGATCGTTTATGCAGACAGACAGACAGACAGACAGACATTCCTCGTATTATAAATATTATAGGATATCTGTAATGGCAACTAATAACCGCTTAAGTCCACTTAAGACAAAACGGAATTATTAGTACCACTGTATTCTCCATATCTTAATGCGTGTACACACAAAATTTGGTGTTCGTACAATTATTCTAACCTAAATTATCTAAAAAAAACATTATTCCTTAAGTCGCAATAATCACATTACCCCACAAAAAAACTACCTTTTTGTGTTGTCAAAAATTTTACAATCTTTTTATGATAATTTGACGTCGCTGATTTCGAATCTGCAAGTAGTTTGGCCAGGTTGGCCCTAGTTATTGAAAACAGCCCAAAAATAAGATTATTTTTTTTGAAAATTTTTTCATGTAAACTGAAAAATTTTATTTTTTTATTGTTGTTATTTCCGTGGATATTTCCATCAATTTAGGGTACCTAAGCTGACATCGCTGAATGCGAACGTAGTTTAGCTGGATTCACTCTAGTTTTTGAGATTTGATTTCTTTCTAGTTATTCGGGTGTTCTTAAGGACATTAATTCTTCTTTTTGCCAAATCTCAAAAACTGGAACGAATTCAGACAAACTATTTCCAGATTCGGATTCAGCGGTGTCGGATAAGCTACAATTGGCAAGGGTCAATCGTCAAATACTCTATATGATGACGGCATTTCATTTTCATAAATTTTTCGATACGATGCACAGTTTTCGAGAAAACAGGAAAAAAGTATTCCATTTGTGTGGAAGAGGGGGAAGCAGTGGTTCGATTGGATTTTGATGTATGGATGAGTTCTGTAAAATCCAATTCTAAGCATATTTTACCTTCATAAATTTTTCAATATCACTCAACGTATTCGAGAAAATTTCAAAAAATTGTTTCGTTGGTAATGGGGAGGGAGAAGAAATTGTCCAATTTGGCCCGTTTAAGATCTTATCCTAACCATTTACGAGAAACGTAACTACACAAAATGTAGCTCAATCTGTAGCTCAATCTGTAGCTCAATCTGTAGCTCAATCTGTAGCTTAATCTGTAGCTCAATCCTTTCGAAAGTTATGGTGTTCACGGACCCGAAAATGGGAACAATTGAAACACCTTCTCCTCTCTTTCCCATACAAATATAAACGATTTCTACGATTTCCTCAAAATTTGTTTAGAACATAATTTTACATAACCCTTCGATGCATCAAAATCAGACCACTTCTTCCTCTCATACATCAAAATTCGATTGGAATAAATTTTAAAAATTCTTATTGAAAAGTTTGACTTCAAAGTGTAATTTTGATACAACTCTTCGCCGTTCACTTAAACTTCGAACAACGCCATATCAGCATACGGGTTTTCAATAATTGCCAGATTGGCAATTATAGCTTTTGTTATGTTTTGAATATATTATTAACTGTTATGAATTCGAGTTCGTTATGAATTCGATGGTTTTTTTTTATATATTTCCCCCTGTCGACTTATCCCCTCAAACCCTCTCCCCTGCTGGATTCTACATCGTTAGAGATATTGACTGGATTCTTTCTATGTTATGTTCTAGTTAAGTTGAACATAGAGTTAAGATGTATAATACACCTTAAACAAAATAAGTGTTAACCTAACTTACTATCGTTGTCTTGCATATAAACTATTATTGCACCGACTTTATATTTACAAATATAAGAATACCCATTACGCTAGATTTTAAAAACAATTAAAATTTTTCTGGGACTCTCATTTCACAGTACTTGATAATTCAAATTATAAATTTTAAAAATTAGTTTTTTTTACTTTTTAGCGCCTGATGGAGTGTTTTCATTCACGAACATGGAGTTAGTCAACACTGGTAAAATGGAGACGACTCTAGTAGCAGCAATTTTGTGTGTTTGGAACACCGGTCGCTGAGTTCTGTGTGAACATAAAAACATTTTACTTTCTATTTATATCCGATTTGTTGCTTATTGCAATTCGAACTCGAATATGTTTTCCAACTATTCCCGGTATTCATCGACTTGTGTTGGTTAAAATATTACCAAAATTTGCAAAAAACTAAAAGTAAGCATAAATGTCAAACTAAAAAAGTGGAAGGGAGAAAACCTTTGAGGTACTACGAGGATACTATTGTGATCGATTTTTTTCGCACGTGAACTTGAATTTAACTATCTTGCTCACTTTCCCAGTACTGGAAGTCCACGTTTGTGAATGGAAACACTACATTATGCCCTAAACACATGTGCAGAATTCTGCATGCAGCGGAATTTAAATACACTCGTTTATATGAAGTGGAACACATGTAAATTCTGCATGCAGCGCAGAGCTGCATGGTATCTCAAATTCAACTTTCTCTGCGCAGAATTAGTGATGTCAACCGAGGATTCTTTTTTGGTGTTTGGCAAAATCGACTGTTAGCAAAGAGACTATGGACTAAATTCGTACACATTGGAAAAGGAAAGAAAAGGAAAGAACAGGAAAAGGAAAGTCCAGTAGAAAATATTCAATACTTTGTATTGACGTTATCTACGTCTTTCAGGAACATGAGGAGATCCATCCATTTCCAAAGGTGATCCATCCATTTCCAATATAAAAATTGGCCAATTCTTCTTCCATTGTTCACAGCAGCCGATGCGATTAAATGTCAAAAAAATCTGCTCATGTGTCTTATGCCCTAAACACATGTGCAGATTTTCTGCATGCAGCGCTGCTTGCATATCTGCAGCTAAAACACATGAGCAGATTTTCTTGACATTTCATCACATCGGCTGCTGTCAATAATGGAAGAAGAATTGTTCGAAATAATTAATTTTTATATGACAAAAAAAGTAAACATTACAAAAACATATTTGAGGGAGAAAAAATTTGAAGAACTATCAGGCAAATTAAACTGAGAAAACTGAGACTCGTTCTTTGCCAAAAATCGTTCTTACCAAGTGTCAAACTTTCCTTTTCCACTGTATACGAATCTAGTCCATAGTCTCTTTGCTAACAGGCGATTTTGCCAAACACCAAAAAAGAATCCTCGGTTGGCATCACTATTTCTGCGCAGAGAAAGTTGAATTTGAGACACCATGCAGCTCTGCGCTGCATGCAGAATTTACATGTGTTCCACTTCATATAAACGTGTGTATTCAAATTCCGCTGCATGCAGAATTCTGCACATGTGTTTAGGGCATTAGTCTCTTTATTTTTTTCTTTATTTTTTTTAAGTTGATTCTAGTTTTTTATAGGTAGGGGTGACCGGGGATATTCCGAACGTTTTGTGTTTCGGCCGTCCTGGTGGCTGGATGTCGGCGATTTCAATTTCGAAAAATTATCTATCTTATAGAAAATTCTGTGCCCTACAACTTCCAAGAACATTGTTAACCCGTCGGAGCATCGCAAATAGGCTTTTTTGGTCGATTAATGATATATGAATTTTCGTTCGAATCAGCCTCACGGTGGGGCTAATTCGCACAAAAGCGAGATTAGTGTTTTGAGGCGGTTTTCAAGGCGAGAAATGTAGAAAAGAGGTGAATAAAATTTGTTTTTATTTATGACTTCATTACCATCACATAGAAACAAATATGTTCGTATTAATTTTTACGTTGATTTCTTGGAGCGGCCGCTGGCTTTTTCCGTGCCTTCGCGCCTTTCTTCCTTCTTACGTTTATATGTACGCACCATCCTAAAACAAATCGTAAAAACTGCAATCAAAATCATAAAAACGAAAAAATAAACAAAGAAAACACCGAAACACATGTAAAAAATCGCGTTCGAATCAGCCCCACCGAAAATGTACAGAATAGCCCCACACCCATTTTTCGCAGTCAGAAACGCGCTCAACAGAAATACACGAACTGATCGACTAAACTATATTTCGTTCCGAAAGAGCACTAATAACTTACCTTGTGTACAAAAATTCACAATGAAAACTTCGAAATAACTCTCAGAAATCGAAACTTTCTGCGCAGAAAATATTTTCAGCGAACGCACGAAAAAACAAAAACAAACAAATATGGCGTCGCATTGCCGAGAATAGTGCGTAACTACTGACGTTTGTTTACCGTGCCGAGAGCCATCTTCACCTAAAATTTCCGCTCTCTAGCTCATCACAAACGCGCGCACACTCAAATAGAAGAAAACTGCTGTGTTCGGAATCGCCCCGGTCTCCCCTACTCCAAATTGCTACTTGTTTTAATAAAATAATTTAATAAGTTGTTAGAAATAATGATCAATAGTAATTTACTTTCTTTCTGATACTAATTTGATAAAATTTTCGACCCCGAATAAAAATTTACTAAAAATTTACTTCGTTGCCTGAGATCGAATAAAAGCAACGATATAAGACTATTTCTTGACTTTACTAAATGCAAACGTGGATTTATGTTATCACTGAGTAAAAGCGGCATTTTCCTGTATTTGAGTAAAAGTAACGAATAGGTAGCATTCATTACTTTTGTTGGAGTAACGAATGAGAATCGGGTAATAAAAATAACGAATTTTCCCATCACTAATGGATCTTTTTAAAAGGTTAGTTTTTCACGATTTTCGAGGAAACTATTTACCGTGTAAAAAAGAGTTGGCTGTAGTAAAAAGGGCGTTCTATATTATCAAAAAACCACATAAGATGAAATAAAAAACTTTTATATATCAAAAAAAAAATTTAAAAAAATTTTTTTTAAACCCCAAACCCCAAAACCCGCAGAATATATTTTTTCCGGAAAATTTGGAGAAAAGGATAATCACGTTATCCTTACAGGAACTTACGTTATCCTTACAGACTTTTTAATGACAGATTCGGATTCAGCGACCCCAAAAAAAAAACCCAGAATAGATTTTTTTCCGGAAAATTTGGAGAAAAGGATAATCACGTTATCCTTACAAGGACGAAGTAGTGAAAATATTGTATTGTCATCGGACTTACATCTGCGTGCAAAATTTCAAGTGAACCGGATAAGTGGAAGTGGGTCAAAATTTGATTGCAAGATTTGACCCCGACAAACAGACAAGATAGCGAGCTAAATAAAAGCTTTTAAAAAAAAATTGTCAATGTAAATTTACATGCAGAAAAAGTTTTTTAACGTAACGAAATGACGAAATGATTTTCGGGCTTTTTCTTCAAAATTACGTTATAACGTTATAGAAATTCATTTCCGCTACAATAACGAAAAACGTAACGAAAAAAAATATTACGTTTTTTTCATTATTTATTAATTTTCCTTATTTTGTTCAATATTATTTTATTTTGATATTTTCCACAAAAGTTCATCAAGTATAATCCCATAGACCTGCATAAAATATAATTAAAAATATTGGGGTAGTATTTTTAATCGTATTTTGATTCTAAATCGGATTTTGTTTTGGTCCGATTCCCTTTATTTCTGGAGATACGAAAAAGGAAATCTTTCAAGCAACTTTGTTGGTATCGAAAATATTTTCTTTTTAGTAACTCCAGAAGTAGAGTGAATTTCGCGAAAGCAAAGTCCGCCTAAGAATCAGCGACGTCAAAATAGCCTAAAATTCTATATCTTTGATATTGACCAAAATGTCGTTTTTGTTGAGCAAATTTTTTTTAATGAACAAAACTTTTGTGCGATTTTTTTTCTTTTATGTTTTTTTATTGATTTTTTAACTTAATAATCACATTTTTTTTATGTTTTTTTTTGTATTTTCTTTTTGCTAAGTTTTATTATTTTTTATAGAATTTATTTTTATGGAAACTGAACTGAATTATTTTGTGATAAATTCATTTTTTTTGGATTTCAGTTTCAGTACAATTTGTAACGAAATAATAAAGTTAAAAGGTAACGAAATGAACATTTTTATCGTTACAAAACGAAATAACGTTACGAAATATAAGTTTAATTTCGTTACGTAACGAAATGTATAACGTTACCATTTTTTATTTCGTTTCCCGTCCCTGTATTAAACTTTGCAATGCTGAAAAATCATTCTCCGTTGTAAATTTGATTACATTCATTGAATGGATTAATGTTTAAGAAAAACTTTTTATAGTATGTTTCGGCATTTCTTCCGTTATAATTTGAAATCTGTACAATATTCAAATTAATTTGTTATGCTCAAATCTGCAAATTGAACAGGGAGCAAAAATTCATAAAGGACAAATAAAAACAAAACACACATTTAACATTATTAACCTTATATCGAGAAATTTGAAAACGTGATTTATTATATGATTGATTTCATATTTATACAATGTCGGACAGAGTCGAATGTCTATAGAAATGTTATAAATTGCTTGAATTTGTCTATATGTATATATAGAAAGAAATGGATTGTGAATTTATGTAGTCGGGCAACTAACAATTTACAATCAATAGGTAAAATTTTATTTTGTGCCTATCAATTGGGTCTAAGTTCGTGATCTTAGTTAGTGATTTGCTTTAGGATGAATTCTATCGCACTACAAAATTACTGATAATAGAAACGAATTCAATGATTGATAGTACCTCTTCTTAGGCCTTTAGATATTGGTGTTTTATTCCTATTAATCATGATCAGTATTTCACAATTTTCATATTTCACCATAAGAAATGATGATATTTTCCTAATGCTAGAATTAGTTACAACCAAATAAGCGCCAGTCTACAATCAACAGTGGCACGTGGAGAAATCGAGCAAAAGGTCATCAAGTTTTCAGTATATCGTAGGCGTTTGACCTCAAAAATCTGTTTTCTCTCCGTTTTTCGGTAAATTACATTAATTGATTAAAGAAATATTATCTTTAATTCTGTTGTTGAACCAAGATCTGGAGACATATTGTGTGGAAAGTTTATATAAGTATGTACATACATTGTCATATGTGGCAATGAATGTAGCATCGCGAAACTAATTTCGCCGTCTGGATTCAATCATTAATTAAACTTTTATCATCTGCATAAGACACTGATGAGCAGAAGTTAAAGTTTACGTTTCCCTTAACACACATTTGGATAAATATTATCTAAACTCGTTTTTGTATGTCGGATTGTTGAATGTATACAAATAGATTCGAACTGAGTGGGTGGTATTTTATCGACGAACTCAAGTGTCTCTACTCCTATACACCACGTGCCTTCGAGACGCTAAACGATTAAAAGAGAATCCTCGCTGAATCATCCCAAACTGATGTGCTTGATATCAGTGTTAATTTATTCAAAACCAGACTAAGCGTTTCTTGTTCAGCAGTCATGTATGCAAATCAATAGCATAAAAAAAATACTATGGCAGAAACGAAAACCAAAAAAAGAAAGCAAAGTACATGTACTCTAACTATAAGAGGAGCAGGCAAGAAAGAGGTCTACGTTCGTGAATCGTGTTTTGACGGCAAAAATGGCACGGAAAGTCTTAACTTGGGCACGTGTAGATGCCAGTCAGCACAACTACTCTGTCAAGCAGCATCACGCGATTTGCTATTCACAACGTTATAAAGGCTAAAGGGCCATAATTACAAAGTGACAGCACTATTTTCACTAGTTGAGATTAACAAAAAATACGGTAAAAAAGCTCTTAAAGACTCGGAGCTAGATAACTGATACAGTAAAAGTCATTGGTGATGGATTCTAAAATTCGGCATTTTGCGAAAATTTTGATTTATTTCCGATAACTGTTATAAGTTAAACTCTCAATCGTAACTCGTCATTTTGAAGTAAATCGCGAAAATCAAAATTTCGATTTTAAAAAGCTTGTATTTTGGTGACTTCCGGTCAAAGAATTTCCACCGTCTCATTCCGGGAGAGGATCGTCAAATTTCCGGAACCAAACATCCCTGTCAAATTTCATGGCTCTAGCTCCAGTAGTTTTTGAAAAATCTTGTACACCGACTGACGTCAGAAATACATTTTAGTAGGGGAAACTGGGGTATTCTGGACCACGGGGAATTGCGGACCAGCGTCATTTTTTTCCCCCTAGTAGTGGTTGGTAGCTGCAAATAACTGTAATCAGTTTGCCTCATGTTAAGCTAATTTTCCTAACAGTACTCGACTTGTGTATATGCACTATCACCTCGCTTCGATAGCAAATAGAAAAGTGATACTTCGAAATTTTTTTTTTCACTTTGTGTTTCGCTTAAATTTAACCACATTTTTCGAGAATCAACTCAAGTAAATATATTGATAATATTCGCGGAGCCTTAAGCATTCGACACTGACAAGAAATTTTGAAGTAAGTTTGCATTGTGTTACTAATAGCTGCCATATTGTAAAAAAGAGCATTCGGGGAATTGTGGACCACTTTTGTCGGGGAATTATGGACCACTCAGTTCTTGACATTTGACAAGCAAACTTCGTGTATTTGATGCATATAAGTGTTTTTTCATGCAAAAACACAGCATTAGATTTTCGGCAATCATACTAATACATATATACAAATGAGTTGGTGTATGTCTGTCTGTCTGTCTGTTCCTCTTTCACGCAAAAACGGCTGAATCGATTGACTTGAAATTTTGCATGAGTATCTGTGGTAGTTCTAGTTCCAACATAGGCGTACGGAAAAGTAGCACAGGGATGGGGGGAGCAAGGGGAGGGGGTAAAATGATTTCGAAACTTAGTTTTTGCGCTATGTTACTCTTTCGCGGGGAAACTACTGAACCGATTGGCCTGAAATTTGGCATAGATGTTCGTCCGGGGGTCCAGCCCCAACATAGACCCATTAAAAAGTTTTTAAGTTCTTTCCGGTTTTCTTCGTATTCTAAAATTTAGACAAAAAGCTTAACCCGGCAACGACGGGTATACAAGCTAGTTTCTAAATCGGCCGTTTTAACATCGCCAGAGGATGTAAATGACCTTCGTGAGAAGGCTGATATGAAGCGAAAGAGATTGGAGAGAAAAGGTGATAAATAATCGAAAAAGCAAAAACATCGTGTCAAATCGAAGACATCACAGAAGAAACAACCATCTTCAACCTATTGTGAGGTGGAAGAATACATCGATTTCTGCATAATTTGTAAGAAAAATATGCAAAAAAAAAATGAACCGCCGAAATACCATCCATTGCAACGTGTGCGATCGAGGTGTACACTTGAAATGCGCCGAAATGACTGCCAGTTACTGGACTTGCAAACATTGCATTTCGCACTGATTTTCATTATAATTTTTCACTTAATTTCACTTTAATAAATATATGAATTAAAAAAAAAGGTTTTTCTATCACATTTTTCCATTTTTAATCGATTTACAAAGTGGTCCACAATACCCCGAGATTTTTCAAAATCGCAAAAACGCCATTTTTGCGCCAACTGATAAAACTTGTATAATTTAATACAATTTGACCGAACTGCTGTGACCCAAAGAGAGGTTATTTATCGTACTACAAATTCAAGCTTTGAAATTTTCAGAAAAAGTTATGTTTTTGCGAGTTTTTAGCCAAAATGAAAATGCGGTCCAGAACACCCCAGTCTCCCCTAATAATGCTCCAAACGACTCGGGAGTGCACCGGAACTATTTGTGAGGCGAAATTAAGATTATTTCAGTCACTTAAACATACTTAAACATACCATCAAGAATTATTAAATCATAACACCCAGTTTAGCGTTAGAACAAAGGTTTAAATTGTTTACTAACAACCTAAACTCTGGTTTTGCTTAAACTGCTGGTAAACAGCAAAGATTTATTAACCCTGTTCATGAGATGCCACACTGTCACAAGCTACTGATAATGATCTAGGGGTTAGGGTGGATTCAAAATTGAGATTCGAGTGGCAAGCTTTGTGACTGTAGTTTCGAAAATAACAACATAATTATCTATTTTCACGACACTTATAAACGCAAAACACTCAATAATAAATTTTGTAATAATAGCTGTATTTTTTTAATGATCCGATCAGAGATGCGGATTAACTCTCATACAAACAAAATCCGGATTAACTCTCAGACAATAAATACAAACAAAAAGTTAGAGTTTTACTTCGTAAAAAGAATACAGGTGACTCACACATACCTTTAAGAACGCGGCAAAGAATTTGAGAAAATTTTTGTATAACGCGGAATATTTATTTTTCAATTAAGAATTTAAGGCATTTGGAGTTTTGTCGTAAAAAAAATCTGTCGCATTCTAACCTTGTCTGTTGATGTCTAGGGTTCACGCTTAAGAGCACTAAAATGTGTGAATTAGCACGCCTTTTAAAGGAATATACAGTCGAACCTCGATAAGTCGAATCTGACAGCACATGAAAATTCGATCTATCCAATGTTACGAGATATTAATTTTCGTAGAGTAGGAACGGAAACTTCAAGGGAATTGAAAGTATTATCGGTAATTCGAAACTTTTACTAACGTAATCATTAAGCTATAAATCACTATTCTATATTTTCGTGATTTGCATAACGCATTTGACAGAAACCTACACTCAAAAAGAAATTTTATTCATATCACGAAAGGTAAAACTTTTTGTCATATGAGAAGAACTTTCGCTAAATTTGGACTAAACAAACTAATTTTGTTATATGCACAAAATCTGTATATAATATTTACTGGCCCTCTAAAAAAATCTCTTTTTAATTTCGCACTTCGTCTTATAGTTGCGCGGCATGTCTGTAAATAAAAACGTACCAAATATGAGGCATCTGGAGAGTTGATCCCCGGATAAAGTTTCCCCGACCATAAGGGATCACAAAAATTATAAGCAATAGAAACATCCAATTTAATGATTGAAAATATAAGTTAATGATATCCATTATTGAACAAAAATATTGAGAAAACTTTACCTGAATAGATATGCAGTAAAAAAAAATTGTCAGAAAGTTCTCGACTGTCGGAATAACTTTCCAATTGACACGTTTTTTTTTCACGAGTGGTCTACACAAAAATAAACTACATGAAACGTAATCGTTTAACGATACCTTCGTTACAGTATCTTCGTGGTTTTTAAAAATTGCTTCACTTAAGAAATCTATGAGAGGGGTCAAGTCTCCCAAAGGACCAAGTCTCCCTATTCTCACCTATACTAAATCTTATATATAAGATACAAAATCTGAAGTCTATTCAAACAACTGTTAAAACAATTGCTGAAAATATTCTATGCTTAGTTCTGCTATCTCCCGCATAAATTGTTTTTCTATGGCAAATTGACTGGTGTAGGTAAATCGACAGCATTAGCGAATTGGCATATCAAGTGCGTTGCGCTGCCACAGTTTCATATTTTTTACAGAACGAATATCAAATTTAGAATTTTTCATATTTGTATAATTATTTGTATTAAGGTTAATATTTATGCAAATATAAACCTTTTGTGGAAGAAACAAAGTCTAAATTTGCTAATCGTTGGTTATAATCATGGACCTGCGGAAACCCATCGTATTCGGTATGCCAAGTTGCTTAGCTAATGCACACAGTTTATTATTTTCTGCAGACGATTTTGCCAGATTTGAAACATAGTATGCGACAATTTGGGAAAGCGTTGCCGGTATGTATGTATACAATTGTATTAATTTTGAGGATGTTTTAACTCTTACAGGGTTGATGGTACACGCGATGTACCACATTTTTCGTAACAAATGCTGCACGGTGGTACCAAAACTGTACCACCGAATAAATCGTCTTCCATTGCCGCATGAAACTTTAAAATCGCACCACTACAAAAATCAAAAAAAGTAAAAATACATATTTGTTATTTTTCTGTGCCTCTATGGTTAAAGAAATGTATCCACTTTTTCGACGTTTTAACCAACTCAGGGATTTTTGAAAAAAAGTATTTTTGTATCCATTGTCAAATTTTAAATAAAATGTATCGAAAATGATACAATTGTATCCAATGGGCATCACTGCTCCTATATGATTCTTATATAGAGTATAAACACCTCATTATCAGTTTAGAATCTTAGGAGAAGAAAATCAATGCAATTCATTAAGGGTAACCAATGAGGATTAAATTCGAAAACAATTCCATATAAATAAAGAGTGAAAAATTTTTCAATAACGCTTTATTTTACTAATGGTCTGTCTCCTAGTTCGTTATAATTTTAATATACCCTGAACATCTTAAAACCTTGAGCTTGAAAATCGAGCTAAATGAGGTTTTTGTCCAATGAAGTTAGTTTTTGGTATTTCCGTAGCTTTGTCGCTGACCCGTGATTAGAAATGTTTTTCTTGTTGGTTTTGCGGTTTTCTAGACAATAGGCTGTCTTCCTTTTTTGGCAACTCTTTTCGAGTTAAAGTTGTGGTTTCATTTGTTACGTAATTTCAGTATAAAATCTGTTAAAAGAGGCGGATATGATATGTGAAAAACTAATGCTTCGGAAAGTATATTCTAGAAAAACTTGTGTATAAAATGGACATCATGTTATTTATGCGAATGTTGAGTCATCTCTATTTTCTCAAATGCTTTTAATGGAAAGATAGTGTCTTATAATGTTTTTTTAACTTATACAATTAGATTTAATATCAGTTACAATAATAAAAATAGTAATAGTAAATCACATCTATTTCATACGCAGTTTTGCCATGCTGCTAGCAATTCAATCAAAAACAGTGGGTTTTGATGAAAAAAATTGTACTTATTTAGGACTAGGGACAAACTTTCCAACAAGATTTTTTTTAAATTTATTCCAATCAGATTTTGATGTATGGGAGTTTTATGTAGAACTAGCTTGCATACCCGTCGGTGCCGGGTTAAGTTTTTTCAAAATTTTTTTTTTTGATGGTCTATGTTGGAGCTAAACTTCACGCCAATCGGCTCGGTAGTTTCCCCGCGAAAGGGTAACAAAGAGGGAAAACTAAGTTTCGAGGTTTCGAGATGACTTTACCCCCTCCCCTGACTCCTCCACCTCTCGGGCTACTTTTTAATGGGTCTATGATGTGGCTGGACCCCCGACCAATATCTATGCCAAATTTCAGGCCAAGCGGTTCAGTAGTTTCCCCGCGAAAGAGTAACATAGCGCGAAAACTAAGTTTCGAAATTACTTCACCCCCTCCCCTTACTCCCTCCATTCCTCCCGCTACTTTTCCGTATGCCTATGTTGGAACCAGAACTACCACAGACACTCATGCCAAATTTCAAGTCAATCGGTTCAGCCGTTTTTGCGTGGAAGAGGAACAGACAGACAGACACCAACTCATTTTTATACACTTTTTATACACTTTCTATTAACCCTAATCATCCTGGGTTAATTTACAAACAAAAACATAACAAAAGCTATAATTGCCAATCTGGCAATCATTGGAGACCCGTATGGTGATATTCGTATCAAAATTCGAACAGTTATACCAAAATTCCACTTTGAAGTCAAACTTTCCAATAAGATTTTTTAAAATTTATTCCAATCGGATTTTGATGTATGGGAGTTTTATGTAGAATCATATCCTAAATAACTTTTGTTCTTGGACTTTTTTGATGAGATGCACCGTTTTCGAGATATTCACAAAAACCGTTTTCGTTCGTATGGGGGGTACCCCCCCTAATGGTCCATTTTTGCCCATTAACGAACTTAGCCTCGCATTTTACAAAAAACGGATCTGTGCAAAATTTCAAGTTCTCTAGCTCAATCCGTGCGCCCGCAATCCGCGCCACAGACAGACAGACGGACGGAGAGACAGACGGACGGACATGCTAAATTCAACTTTTTTTATCATTCTAAACACACTGGTGTAATTCATTTTTTTGTGCGATGACGGGATCTTGGCGTTACAAACGGTAAGGCAAAGTTAATATACCCTTTGGTTTCACCATACGGGTATAAACACTAAATTTAACAGTATTAGAATTTTTTTTTTCACATAATGTTATGTGAGCACGTTCGTCCAGATGTAAACGGACTTGATTTCCATTTGGTGGCATCCAAAGCAAAGTTGAAATGAGTCCCAAAGACTCAACCTAAGAGGATTAGGGTTAAGTTGGATTGTCGCGACCTGGCTACCTACCTGGCTGGCTACCTACGTGTCTATCTCTGGAATCTTTGGAACCTTATATCTCCGAAACTATGCAACCTAGGAAGATGAAATTTTGTCACCTACCGTAGTTCCGGTGACAGTTCAATATTTTTCCTCCATCCATCCTTGTAAGGATAATGGAAGGTCCTGTACGGATAACGCAAATATCCTTTTTCCCATTTTTTCCGGGAAAAACTTGCATCAGGGGGTTTTCGGGGTCGCTGATCACGAATTCGGTGTTAGATTTTCAAAATTCAAAACGGAAGGTCCTGTAAGGATAACGCAAATATCCTTTTTCCCATTTTTTCCGGGAAAAAATGGCATTAGGGGGTTTTTGGGGTCGCTGAATCCGATTCTGACATTTAAAATTCTGTAAGGATAACGGAATGTCCTGCAAACAGTGACGTGGCGTGCTGCTTTCAGTAGGGTGTTCAATATTAAGTTTCTGTTAAATGATAGACGTCTACTCGTAGTTTTATCCAGGATCACGTCGGGGACGTGATAGACGAAGATCCAATTTTTTCTTTTTTAATTTTTTTTAAATTTTTTTTGTTTTTGTATTTTTTTTTATTTTTTTCTTTGTCGAGTAATAAATCAATGCGTGTATTTCCAAGTTTTTAATGTAACGCTATTATTAATGTGCACTTGGGAGACGGTATGTTTTGTTATTGCGGCAGTTAAATGATTTAAATCATTGTAGCCTGTAGTCCAAACACCCTTTTCTTGATTACTTGAAAAAAGTAAACATGGCCAACAAAATAATTTATTAATAGCAGAGCAACCGCATAGCCAGAATTTTGATTCATAAGAAGAAGGCTGAAAATGTCTACTAAAAGATTTGCCTTTCGATACTACTTTGCAAGTTAAGTCGGGAAGTGCCGGTGTCGGCTTACCTGAATTGATAATTTCCAATTTTTCCTCGATATTTAATTGAGAAAATGGTTTCTCAAATAATTTTTCGATTGCGCATCCGCATTCACAAGCCATAATATTAAATTAATTATTTCTCAATTGAGCTGACGAGCAAGCAATATTGCTGTTTTGCTTGGCACACACACCCACACGCATCAGCACGTCAGCCGAACGGCCATACGATGGTCGGTTTTCTATTGTCGGGTTTCGCAGCATCGTGGCCAGCAGCAAGCAACATCGCATCGGTTCGCCGTGCGGCTTTTTCTGGAGCACCCAAATTCATCGTTGTGTGCGGTTGCTTCTTGTAAACTTTGTGTGTGGTGAAACGTTTTTTATTATAGACTTTTACTTACAAGGAACCTTTTTCAGGTGTCCGCCTCCGATTCTCTTCGCATTGACATATATTATAGAACTCAAAAAACTAAGCGACCCGTATTTTTTTATATCTGCGGATATTCGGTTTTAAGGGGGGAAACCCCCCCTCGAAAATCCTGCGAAAAATCGATTTTTGGCCATAACTCGGCAACCAATAGTCCGATTTGAACGAAACCAAAACGAAAAGTTTTCTTTTTGCGAGAACAATGAAACTGCGAAAAGAAAAATTTAAAATTACAATGATAGGGTAGAGGGACCAATATTCGACCATGGTTTTTCAGCCCCCCTCCCCCCTATAATTGCCGCGCTTTAAAACTGATTACATATTTTGAAAGGCCTATCAAAACTAAAGTTTACCTGTTTTTGCATTTGACCAGAAAAACTCAAATAATAGGGTAAGTGACCCTTTTTCCATCCCTTCAAACTAATTTTTTTACAATAAATTTTCATCCAATTGGGAAAGAACTTTCATGAGCAAGACGTGTCTTTTATATCGACAGACATTCGAGTTTATGGCAAAATTTGGGAGGGGAGGCTTTCTGAACCGTGTGCAAGTAACGTTCACTTAAAAGCAAATTCAAAAACTGCCGCAAATACAGCACTGATTTTTGTTCTCAAGGTAATGAAGTATTCTTTCGAACGGCACTACAATCCTAAATACATACACTCATACCTCGCTATACGGCCGCTCTTTATACGGCTTTTAGCTATAACGGCCTTCTTTAATTATGGCACTTTTTCGATTTACGGCCCAAAATGTTTCGTTATACGGCCCAAAAAAAATTGCGAAAAAAAAACAAAAGCTATAATTGCCAATCTTGCAATTATTGAAAACCCGTATGGTGATTTAAGTGAACGGCGGTTCATTTTCGTCATCAGATTAGAACCGATTTAAACATTTTAAATTATGTTTTTTATTATGTACATATATGGACATGTACATATGAATTTTTTTTGTTATTGAACTCATCCTTATATTACTTGTTATGTATTTTTATTTTGTATGTAAGTATTTTTAAATGAAAAAAAAGAAAAAAAATGCATTTTAAACTAAAAACTACGTTATTTAAAAGAAATTGGAACGGATCCTATTGAATTTGTATGGGTTTGTATGAAAATAATTGATTCGTTATACGGCTTTTCGCTTTACGGCCAACTTTCCCGGAACGTATCTAGGCCGTAAAGCGAGGTATGAGTGTATTATGCTTTTGGGTTAAAGGGTGATACAAAAGAGATTTTTTTTTTAATTTTCTACTTTTTTATATATTTTATACTTCAGCGAAAAAAATCCACAATACGATACATTTTTATAGATGCTCTTTTTTTTCCTAAGAAACTAGAAGATTAGCTTTCAAAAACTGGTATAACCATCATTTTAGATGCTGTGATTGCTGAGCTATGGTCTAAAATGTGTTAATTTTTTCATATATGTAAAATATAAAAATTTTGTCGAAATCCAATTGAAGTTTTTTTTTGTCTACTGCAAACTTTCCTTCGAACCTTGAAATCAAAACAACGGCCTCTAGTATTATTTTTTTTTATTTATCATTTCAATTTATTTTTTTATTAATTTATTTGATAACAATAATTGATACTGATCAAACTAAAAAAGCTCATTATTCTTCATATTTTGAGCAAAAGTGGTATTCGTCAAAAAAATGCTTGAAGCGTAATGACTTCTTACACCATAACCAAGTTACAGCTGCAACTTCTGAACATCCGTCAATTTCATATAGTGGCTGGGAAATTTTTTTAAATGCGAAGTCTACAAAATTTTCAAACTCATTGGGCATTTGGGAAATGTTACCACTTTTATACCAAGAGTATCGAAATAAGTTTATATATCTGGGAGAAGATAACTGGTTATGTACCAGTGATTGTAATTTGATTATGTTGTTTCTTAGGTGTAAGTTTAACTCAAGAAAAAAGATTTTTTTTTCGCCGAAGTATAAAATATATAAAAAAGTAGAAAAATTTAAAAAAAAATTCTTTTTTGTATCACCTTTTAACCCAAAAGCATAATATGTATTTAGGATGTAGTGCCGTTCGAAAGAATACTTCATTACCTTGAGAACAAAAATCAGTGCTGTATTTGCGGCAGTTTTTGAATTTGCTTTTAAGTGAACGTTACTTGCACACGGTTCAGAAAGCCTCCCCTCCCAAATTTTGCCATAAACTCGAATGTCTGTCGATATAAAAGACACGTCTTGCTCATGAAAGTTCTTTCCCAATTGGATGAAAATTTATTGTAAAAAAATTAGTTTGAAGGGATGGAAAAAGGGTCACTTACCCTATTATTTGAGTTTTTCTGGTCAAATGCAAAAACAGGTAAACTTTAGTTTTGATAGGCCTTTCAAAATATGTAATCAGTTTTAAAGCGCGGCAATTATAGGGGGGAGGGGGGCTGAAAAACCATGGTCGAATATTGGTCCCTCTACCCTATCATTGTAATTTTAAATTTTTCTTTTCGCAGTTTCATTGTTCTCGCAAAAAGAAAACTTTTCGTTTTGGTTTCGTTCAAATCGGACTATTGGTTGCCGAGTTATGGCCAAAAATCGATTTTTCGCAGGATTTTCGAGGGGGGGTTTCCCCCCTTAAAACCGAATATCCGCAGATATAAAAAAATACGTGTCGCTTAGTTTTTTGAGTACTATAACATATGTCAATGCGAAGAGAATCGGAGGCGGACACCTGAAAAAGGTTCCTTGTTAGTCATATGTGTTTTTACTTTGCTTTGGTGCGCTGTAAATTGGAGAACACTCGAGTCGGTCGAACGACCGAAAGAGTCGGTATTGCGTTTCGAGTGTGTTTCGCTAAGGGGCGAGTAGGAAAGAAGGCCACAAGCAATTTTTACTTTGGTTCGCTGTAAAGTGGAGAATACTTGGTTGGTCGAAAGATCGAAAGATAAAGAAACAGGTTGGTAATGTAGGGTGCGGGTGCTTTAGCAACCATTGCCATTGGTAAATTGTCGAAAGAATTGGCACAAAAAAAAAGAAATTAATTAACAATAGATTTCCGATACATATTGGATTTCAGTAGGGTGTGCAGTGAACACCCTCGCACCTTAGAAGAAACGTCACTGCCTGCAAAGATAACGTGAGTTTCCTTTTGCTCAAATTTCCCGCGAAAGATCTTTTCTGGAGGTTTTTGGTAGGCTAATTCAAGACTAAAAAGTATAAAATAAAAAAAAACACTTTAAAAAACAAGTTTTATAACCTTATACACTTTCAAAATGCACTAAAAAGTAAAAAACAAGTTTAAGGTTTCACAAAAAATGTTTTTATAAATTGCGTGTTGTTGTGAAAATATAAAGTGTGTGGCGTTGCATTTCCTCTTGAATCTGTAATAGCGGTTTCATACTGTGCAACGCAGCACACTTTATATTTTCACAACAACACGCAATTTATAAAAACATTTTTTGTGAAACTTTAAACTTGTTTTTTGCTTTTTAGTGCATTTTGAAAGTGTATAAGGTTATAAAACTTGTTTTTTAAAGTGTTTTTTTATATGTTAGTATGATGATGATTAATAATTCATTTAGTGTCCTTGGTTCACTCGTGGTTCGTTATTTCACCCTAGTTGATTAGCGGGTTCATGGCGTATTCGAAATTTCGGCGGTTTCTCTGAGGATTCGTGGTATTTTGAAAGGTGGGATGGCTTGAGGAGTTTGTGGTTTTGTTTAAGGTTTGTGGTTTCTTGCAGATTCGTGATTTGTTCAAGGTTTCGTGGTTTCCTAGAGGGTTCTTCGCTTATATCAGGTTTGCAGTTCATTAAGGAGTTAACGTTTTTTATGCCTATCGTTTATTTAAAGTTCGTGGTTAAATCGGGACTTTATGGTTAATTCAAAAGTTCGTAATTTATTGTGGGGTTCTTAGTTTGGTGGAAGTTCAGGGTTAAGGTCAAGTTCGTGGGTCAGTTTGGACCCATGGTTCACGATTTCGTAAGGTTTTCGTAATTGGAGATCCGCGGTTCATGATTCTAACTTTCCGGTCTGAAAATTCGGTTCGCCACCAGGTTTCTTTGCGTCTATTTCATACGCAGGGCAAATTGCCGGGCATTTCATATTTCAGCATGGCACAGAATAATTTGATTTTACAGCCCAATATAAGTATTATCAAGGCCCTGTAATACCAATCACTGAAAAATTAAAAAAAAAAAAGCTTACTTACTATGACGATCCTCAATATTTAAAAGGAAAATCTCATTTAAAAAATATATAGCAAGATATGAAATGCAGGGCATATAAATAAAAGTTATTTTACGACATTTCAAAAAAAATTAATTTTAAAAACAGCAGGGCAACGAGTTTCTTATTTTCTCATCAAAACCCACTGTTTTTGATTGACCTGCAAGCAGCATGGCAAAACTTGCCCCGCGTATGAAATAGACGTGGTTTCTTTAGATGGTTAGGTTCGATTTGGTGCAATTAGTCTTTGATGTGGCAGCTTCGGAGAAAAGCCAAACTCAGGAACTAAGCAAAAACCGGATCTTAGTTTTACCTAGCTTAGCTTCGTAAGTTAGGTAAAACTAAGATCCGGTTTTTGCCTAGCTCAGTCTGGTTTAAAAGGTCTAAAGAAAACCGTGGCTGGTTCGAAACGCGAAGCCTTCACGGCTTTTCGATCTTGCTTAGATTGTTAAGAATTAGTTTAGTTCAAACCAGAAAAAATTATCCTTGCTCCGAAAGGATTTTTAACAGTTCAAGAAATCAAAAATGCCGTTGGAGATTGATAAAACGGAGCGTGGATCACTCTGAAATTTTACATTATATTGTTTTTAGACCTATTCGTATCAATCCCACATAAAGCCTAAGTGGAATTTTGGATAAAAACCCGTGCAACGACGTTGCATCCTAATATATATATTTTTTCGTACCCGTCGTTCCCGCGGTAAAGTTCTTTGCACCAAAAACCAAGAAATAACTTTAAAAAACATAATCAGCGACCATGAAAACCCCTAATGCGAGTTTTTCGGAGGAAAAATGGGAAAAAGGAGATCTTTACAGGACTTTCCGTTTTGAATTTTGAACACCTGTTTCTTAGCGAGCACCTATGAAGTAAGCAAGCATCTGTGAAGTAAGCAGTTTTGTGGGTCGGGACATACCGTGATGAGTGAGTGGGTGATATTTGGCTGTTATATATGTAGATATTTATATAAATATAACAACCAACGGTTGTTTTTGGGTTAGGGGGTCATGAAACCAGTTTCGGTGCAGAAATTTTTTGGAAGTTGTGACATGTGAATAGGTCGTTTTTCTTTCGAAATCTACCTAAAACTAGTACTTTCGTATAATTTTATTCTGATGTCGGCACTCAAAATATAAAGTTCTCCATAATTTCACTACAATCTTTTTACACTTCCGCAAAAAAGAGTCCTCACGATTTTTGCAAATTTTTACATTCAAGTATTTCCTTAAATGTTTAAAACTCTACTTGTCTAACCATCCATGAAAATATTTTCGAATTCCATAATCCTTCAATATCTACCAGCATATACCTATTAAATTCCAAGTGCAATCGAGCAAATTGATTTCCTCATGCTAAATTCATCACGTCTGCTAAAAGTTCTGCTGCCACTCTGCTTAAAATTCTTGAAGTAAATCTCTTGTAATTTTTTACCTCAAGCAGTGCGGTGGATGATATACGAGCAAGGGAGCTGAAAGCTCATCTGATAAACAGAAGCGGAAAATTCAGTATTTCACTTTTATAAAAACTTGAAGCTATCTGGCGCGTGCAATAAATTCGTGTTTTCGGTTGCCAAAAAGAATGCATTACTGTATACTACGTATAGGTGTTTAGTAAAAATATAAATAAATCTGCGGTTTATGTAAACAGTGTAAGCCTCAGAAGATAAATTGATAGCGTCGTCACACAATAATTGCCCAAATGAAATCTGGGTCAATGATTTTTAGTCTTTGGAAAATCAGTTTTTATTGCAAAAAAAGAAGAAAAGAAGAAAAAACTGACCGGGTTAAATTTTTATTCGCAAAAGTTTTGTGGAATGTACTATTTTGGTATAGAAAAATTAAACGCAAAAATCATATACATATATTTGTCACTGTCTAAAGAATTCAAATGAGTGTTTTGAAACATGAAGTTTCTGGGCTCGGGTTCAAGCCATTAAAATTTACTGGTATCGGGTTCAGAATTGAAAGAAATTGATTTCTGTAAATCTTTTATTTTGTTGCAAAAAAAACGATTTTAATAACTCAAGTCTGCAAAAAATACAAATTTTTATCGATTGAACCAGAATAAGTCAAAGGAATATTTTATCATATTAATAAAATTTTAGATCATATAACAACATTTTTGCTAAAAAAATAGACTCAACAAAACCATATATAGAAAAAGTCGGGAATTTTCAATTTATGACAACAAAAAATGGTCTGACATTTCTGGTTTAGATAATTAACAATTTGGTCGTATGAAGCAGAACTTTTGGTAATAAGATAGATTTTTTTTGTGAATCTAACAAAATAAGCAGAACGTTTGGACGATGAGGATTTCTCCGGCGGAGACCGAAGACCGAAAACCGAAGAAACAACCGCAGTGGCGATGTGGCCAGTTCAGAAGACGAAGATGGAAGGGACTTCCCGAAAAAAAAAATAACATTATTTTATATTTCCTGTATTTTAGCAACTTTATATGAGGAACAGAACTTATGCACAACCGGGTATATAAATACTCCTGACCGATTCGCGGTTAAATCCCTACTTGCCATGCGTCCTCACATCATTCTAAATCAAAATTCTTTCAATGTTTGCTATTGAAAAAAATTTCACAAAAAAAATTATTTCTGGTTAATCCTAAACGCAAGAAATTCGAGTTCTAATACAGTGCAATGCAAGTGGTATATTTTTTCATATTTTCTTGGCATGTATCATCTACTACTTTGCTCAACTAGAACGTTGCATAACAGCAAAAAGTGCAGTGCAAGTCTTAATAAAGATAATAGGACTCATGATATGTTTCTTATCCAGTCCAAAATCATCAAGGCAAAATAATAACTTCAAAGCTTTATCAACTTATGTTATTCTTACTCTCTACACTCAGAAAAATGGAGGCTAACTCGACGACCTACATACGGCGTAATTGGCCTCGGGCAGGCGCGCGTTCGGCTGCATGTGGGCAAGTAAAACTGAGTTGACCTGTGGTCGGAGAAATTCTGAAATTAAGCCACCAGCAGGTGAAGTAGGGCATTGGGAGCTGCACGAGTTGACCTTAGATAGGTTAACTCTGACCGCTAGCTGGCTTACAGACACCTCTGTAAGGTCAGAGTTAACCTGACAAAAAGTTGACCTGGACATTTTTCTGAGTGTAAATACCTTGTGTAGATTTCCGAATGATTGTAATTAACTCTAGAGGCTTAGCCAAATTTTTTTTTTAAAAAATGCGATCCCTTGAAGATGCACAGCTAGTTGAATTACGGTCTTTGTACGGACTCTCATACACTGAGTGAAAGAAATAGTATAAAAAATCTCCGTTTTTGTCAACTTTTCGGCATTTATAGAAAAGTTAAAACAAATTTTATGTTCATTTCTTCACAAAACAATATGTAACAACTGTTTTAAATTGAATTTTTTACACATTTTTGATAAGATTTTTACTGGTATTTGCGAAAATTTTGATTTCCCCTTGACGTTAGTGAATCCACTTTCAAAAATAATTAATTTTTTCCAATACTTACATACATATTTTCATAGGGATGCAGTAAAATATTATAAATTGCGGTTTGTTTTTAAAGCGTATAATAAATAAAAGAAAAATTTTGAAACTTTTGTTTTAAAAAAGCTTTTATTTAAAAGAAGCCATTAAAATAGAAAAAATAATTTTTTGGACGCTATGTATCAGAAATAAAAGCGAGATATATATTTTCTTTTATTTTTAGTGCTTTATATTTTTTTAAATTTATCCTTTTTAGTCATTTTGTATTTGATTAGTATGACTAAAAATTCAAATTGAAAAGAATAATCGCATTATCCTAACAGGACCTTCCGTTATTCTTACAGACTTCTTAATGTCAAAATCGGATTCAGCGACCCCAGAAACCTCAGGATGAGTTTTTCCCCGAGGAAAAGAATAACCACGTTATCCTTACAGGAGCGTCCCTTTTCCTTACAGATTTCTTAATGCCAGAACCGAATTCAGCGACTCCAAAAACCACCAGATGAGATTTTTTCCGGAGAATTTGAGGTAAAGAAAAATCACGTTATCCTTACAGGACTTTCCGTTATCCTTAAAAAAATTTTAATGCCAGAATCGGATTCAGCGACCCCAAACAGGTGAGATTTTTTCCCGGAAAATTTAAAGAAAAAAATAATCACATTATCCTTGCAGGACCTTCCCTTATCCTTACAAGGACGAAGTAGAGAAAATATTGTATTGTCATCGAACTTACATGTGTTCAAAATTTCAAGTCAATCGGATGAGTTGGATGGCAAGATTTGAATCTGACAGACAAACACGAAGGCAAGCTAAATAAAAGCTTTTAAAAAACAGTCATTGTCAAGCAAGTAGGCATTTCAGTTGGTACGAGTTCATTATCATTTAAATCCTTCACTAAACTGGCATTAAATGTAAAGAATTACGTCGGTGATAGCATGCATTGAAACATTTACCTATTTTGAAACAAACTAGATCACAAGTTCTCATCACTGCATTAAACTTTGAATACTAGTCGTACATTTAGGATTCATAAATTTCCAATTTCTGTGCCAAAGATCTATTTTAATTTTGGAAAATATCAGAAAGTCGTACACAATTCATACCTCAATCAGTACAATTTGTGCGCGTGATATAAACCTCAATATCTGTTATAATATTTTATTTTTAAAACATCGCCGTGCCGGACGGGAGAAATGCCTGCGTAAATTTAAAGCCATATTTCCATATCTTGTCGTGCCAAAGGGGTATTATAAGAAAATCTCTTGTGTTATTCACGTCACATAAATATGTATACTTCCAACCACCTCAAAATTAAATACATTCAATTTTGCAGTATTGAAACAAAATGAAAAATTCGGCTTATTGATTTAGTATGAAAAATATCAGCTGTAAATATGTAAACAATAATATGTTTTCAAATATCTCGAGAACCGTAAAAGATACGTAAAAACCGAAAAAATGTAGAAGATTTAATATGCTTTTTTTTGTTATATTTTTGCTTATTCATTTTTTCACAAAAGCATGTAATTTTCGACCAATTTTCAAAAAAACTTTATTTTAAAACATAACAAAAGCTATAATTGCCAATCTGGCAATCATTGGAGACCCGTATGGTGATATTCGTATCAAAATTCGAACAGTTATACCAAAATTCCACTTTGAAGTCAAACTTTCCAATAAGATTTTTTAAAATTTATTCCAATCGGATTTTGATGTATGGGAGTTTTATGTAGAATCATATCCTAAATAACTTTTGTTCTTGGACTTTTTTGATAGGATGCACCGTTTTTGAGATATTCGCAAAAACATTTTCGTTCGTATGGGGGGTACCCCCCCTAATGGTCCATTTTTGCCCATTAACGAACTTAGCCTCGCATTTTACGAAAAACGGATTTGTGCAAACTTTCAAGTCTCTAGCTCAATCCGTGCGCCCGCAATCCGCGCCACAGACAGACGGACAGACAGACGGACAGACGGACAGACAGACGGACAGACAGACGGACAGACAGACGGACAGACAGACGGACAGACAGACGGACGGACATGCAGAAATTAAATATTTTTATCATTCTAAACACACTGGTGTAATTCATTTTTTTGTGCGATGACGGGATCTTGGCGTTACAAACGGTAAGGCAAAGTTAATATACCCTTTGGTTTCACCATACGGGTATAAAAACAAATATGTGTGCTAGTTACCCGTTCTAACTATCGTTACTTTTCGAAAAGTTTACAGAAAACTTCGGTTTTCGTAATACTCGTTTACAAAAAATTTCAAGTCGCTAGCTCAACGCCATTTTGAGTTATCCAAGACACGTAAAATGGAAAGACTGACAGACCGACAGGCATATGTACGGACATCCTCATAGTTTTACCTGAAACGAATTTCGTAGTGATCAGAAAGTTTCTATCTGCCCCCGTTCTCATGATTAGAATACTTTACCTCTATAGCAGAGGAAAGTGAAAACGTTTTCGTGTAGTAGAGTGACCACCGTATCCTAACGTCGGAAATTGTGGGATTCGTACTTAATCCCGGAAAACAAAATCCCGGAATTAACAAAATCCCGGAAATTTAAAATCCGGGAAAATACGAAATCCCGGAAAAGAAAATTCCGGAAAACAAAATCCTGGAAATTAAACCTCCAAAAAAAATCCCGGAAATTTTAAATAACCTAAAAAATGAAAAAAGAAATTGATTATTAAAGGTTTTTCGTTTTTAGCGTTACCCAGAACCACGACGAGGACGTAACGGGTTGTAGGTAAAAATGGAACCTTTTAGTTTTTATACCCGTATGGTGAAACCAAAGGGTATATTAACTTTGCCTTACCGTTTGTAACGCCAAGATCCCGTCATCACACACAAAAATGAATTACACCAGTGTGTTTAGAATGATAAAAAAAGTTGAATTTTGCATGTCCGTCCGTCTGTCCGTCTGTCCGTCTGTCCGTCTGTCTGTCTGTCCGTCTGTCTGTCCGTCTGTCTGTGGCGCGGATTGCGGGCGCACGGATTGAGCTAGAGACTTGAAATTTTGCGCAGATCCGTTTTTCGTAAAATGCGAGGCTAAGTTCGTTAATGGGCAAAAATGGACCATTAGGGGGGGTACCCCCCATACGAACGAAATCGTTTTTTGTGAATATCTCGAAAACGGTGCATCTTATCAAAAAAGTCCAAGAACAAAAGTTATTTAGGATATGATTCTACATGAAACTCCCATACATCAAAATCCGATTGGAATAAATTTTAAAAAATCTTATTGGAAAGTTTGACTTCAAAGTGGAATTTTGGTACAACTGTTCGAATTTTGATACGAATATCACCATACGGGTCTCCAATGATTGCCAGATTGGCAATTATAGCTTTTGTTATGTTATAAAATTTAGCTAATAATCGTATTATAATCCATTTTTTTGCATTTTGCACATGTTCTATTTGTTTTTATATTTTGTATTTGTATAATTTCTGTTATTTTTATTTTTATTCTTATAGATTCTCTATTTTTTAGTTTCTCTATTTTTGAGGTTCTCTATTTTTCATTTTTGTTTCATGTATATATGTTTTAATTTCATATTTTTTTTTTGTTTTTTTTTATATAATTTTTTTACGATTTTATAATTGTTTTTTTGTTTTTTTTTGTTTGTTTTTTTTTTTATAATAGTTATGGTGGACTTATCGATTTCGAATTGGAGTCTTATGTAGGTTTTATATTATGTAGGTTTTAGTGCTATAAACTAATCAAAAGACCGACAGGGACAAAAGCCAGATATATATTTTTCAATTATAAGAAATATCTGTTGCTAATGTTTATTCATTAATCTTATGTTCTTTGATTTAGGTAATCAAAATCCCGAATTAGCAGGGCAATTTTTGCCCTGCTAATTCGGGATTTTGATTCCGGGATTTTGATTTCCGGGATTTTGATTTCCGGGATTTTGAATTCCGGGATTTTGATTTCCGGGATTTTGAATTCCGGGATTTTGATTCCGGGATTTTGATTTCCGGAATTTTGTTTTCCGGGATTTCGTACCCAACTCGGAAATTATGCCATGTCCAGATAAGGATTTCTTTGGAAAGTTCGACGCATATGGGAAATAGTAAGAAACCGGACATATGTTGGATAGAATATTGGAAGCTAGCAGTGACGTTTCTTTTCAAATGCGAAAGTGTTCTCTGCACACTCTACTAAAATCGAATGTTCAATCATATTTTTGTAACAATTTTTTTTTGACAATTTAATAATAGTTGCCTTGAGGACCCCCCACCATACCATACCGCAACAGTGCAAAAATTTATGCTGAAATTGAGCTCAGAGGACAAAAAAGTGCAAAAATGTGATATTCCAAAGGCAGGCTGAAAAATAATCGTCCTAGGCAAGAGATAGCAGTATGAAACCAATGTTGTTTTTCGTAAACAATGTTGTTTTTCGTAAACAATGTTGTTTTCCGTCAAATGACATCTGTCAAATTTTCAACCAGCTGCGTAATTTAATTTATGTTTGGCATTCATCGAAAGCGAAAACTTTTGCAGTTTCATAAAAATGCATAAAATCGAATATCGTGCAATCATTAGATCTTTGAAAAAGATAACGGTGCGAGTTCAACACCAAATTGAACGCTGTTTATGGGAACTCTGCACCTTCGATATCAACAATAAAATATTGGACAGCCGAATTTAAACGCGGTCGTACGAGCATTTTTGATGCCAAACCACTCAACCGAGTGACTTAATATTCACAAAATATGTTAGTTACACGGCAAAAAATCCTGGAGTATTTTTCAATCCAAAAATTATATTGACGAAATTTTAATAAAATTTTGGATTGGAATTTAATACATGCGAATTTTTGAAAAATATTTAGCCCTTTTTGCCTTCATATTTTAACCATTTTTTATTGTGTATTGAACTTAAATACTTTTAATATTAATGTCTACAATTTAATCAAAAATTTATACTTTAATACCAAATTAAACTAAAAATAAAGTTATAAAAATTTCTAATCCATACTACTGAATTAGAATTTTGCATTGGATTACATATAGGTCCAGCTTAATCCAGTTTTGATTGGAATTCACTCCCAGATTTTTTGCCGTGTAGGTTGTGAGAATGGTCTAGGTGTGGTCCCTGTTACGACCCCTCTTTTTTCCCCTCGCTGATTACCTTCTGAACAACTGAAGGGATTTGAATACGGTTTTCAGTGTTCGATAGGTTATCTGTCAAGAAAAATTTTCGCTCACATAAACTCCTCCGTTCCACCTCATGCAAACTCCCTCTCCAGCTATCTCCTCAACTACTGAATGGATTTTAATACGGTTTTTAGTGTTGGATAGGTCGAACATCAAAGAAAGTTTTCGCCCAATCAAATAACTCCTACTTGCTGTCAATCCCTCTTCTCCTATTTCCTAAACTACTTAATGGAAAAATGCAAAAACCTCTTAGTGTCCGGCGCTATGGCAATTCGCCCTATTCCCCTTCTCCCAAAAAGGAAAAATTGTTTGCGATTTTCATAAAAAACATGTCAAATCGAAAAATTTATGAAAAGGCATTTAAAATATAATTCTTGCATGATTTTTCTATTCAAAATTTTTATTTTCATACTCAAAAGTTTATTAATTACCCTAGCAACGCTGGGTACCTGCAAACTATTGAAAAAAAACCATGGTATTGTTATTGACGATCGACGATTGAAGGTGCGCAATATTGCTGAAGATGTGGACATCTCACGTATTTTTGGGAATCAGGAAACTCACTGCCACATGGATGCCGCGTTTGCTCTCTGTTGATTTAAAGCAGGTTTGTCCAACCCGCGGCGCAGGACGTGTTTGAATGTGGCACCACAAAAACTGATATATTTACAAACTTCATGAATTAATGAATTTTGAATTACTTAAAATTGTTAACTATATAAAGAATATAGAAGAATATAAAGAATATAGTTTTTTACTAATCAACAATCTTTAGGGTTAGTATATTTTATTTGTGGCCCAATATAAATCGTCTTCTCCCAATGCGGCCCAGGAAAGCTAAAAGGTTGGAGACCTCTGATTTAAAGTTTCTTTATCAGATATTTATTCTCCAATTACAAATTTTAAAAATTATTTTTCACTTTTAAGCGCTTTAGGGTTTTTTTTTTTGTATTTAAGTAATCAAAATAAATAAAGTTGGACCAAAACGAATTGATAACCTCCTCCTTTTTTGGAAGTCGGTTAAAAAAGGGTATTAAGGACTAAATCATTTAACAGGAATTTAATCTTGAACACCATACTGAAAGCAGCACGCCACGTCACTGGAAGGTAGATAATAGCAATGGTCGATACTTGCTAAATACAACTAAACTAAATATTTTTCGGTGCATAAGAAAAACGGGGTAAACATGTGCAGGCCTCGGTTTCACGGGTACAGTCTGTGGTCATCAATTTACAAGATCAGAGTTTCTGCAGTTCGCCGCAATTTTTCCAGCGTGTAATTTTTAAATGGTGAAACGAAATTACTTACTTTAATGTCGGTCGTCTCAGTGTTTTCTATTTTTAGCAATCACTTGCTAAGGCCGGAGGGGTGTATTTTGTGGCAGTTCCTATGTTTATTTTTTCAAAAGCATCAAAAATATTTATCAGAGCCGCCGAGCTGGTAGTGAACATTTTGTTTTTATGACACTTAAATGCTCATGGTACATCTGGAAGTGGTAAATTACGTCTGTGCAATGCAACCACGGAAGCATAATTTCCGATTATTTATTTAAAAAAAAAATTATGTCTATTGATTTAAAAAATGGCCTTGCCCACATTAGGAGGAACAAAGTCGTACAAAATAGTTTCAACTGTGCGAGAGTTGCGGTCTGGAAATCTGGCTTAAAAGAGTTTTTAGATGAAAGTCGGATCCCGACTATGAGTGGCTCAAATCGGACCACTCTTTTTACTTTTCTATACGTAGTATAATAAAGTACACTCGATTCTCTTTTTACACGAAAGACACGTTCCAGAAAAAAACCTTGTAAAAAGACAGTTTGTTGATATAAAAATAGGTTCTTGGTTTCCTATTCTTAAAACCTGTAAAAATAAGTAAAATAAAATCATTTCAATAAAAAAAAAGTGCAAGAACAAAAGTTATTTAGGATATGATTCTACATAAAACTCTCATACATCAAAATCCGATTGGAATAAATTTTAAAAAATCTTATTGAAAAGTTTGACTTCAAAGTGGAATTTTGACACAACTGTTCGCCGTTCACTTAAATCACCATACGGGTTTTCAATAATTGCCAGATTTATTTGTTCATCTCTGTCCGGCCGCTAAGCTATGTAAACATTCGAAAGAGAAAGAAAACTCCGTTCGAAGATTTGTGTGATGTAATGCCGTCAGATGATGCTCGCATAAAGCTTGAAGCAGCTAATTTTGTTAATAAGGACGTTTTTTTTGTGAAACGTCAGCGTCAAAATTACGTTCTTATGTCATTATTGTGGCATGACCAACCACTGAAAAGTGTTTCCCACAATGGGTGTCGTTGCGCATCCCATTCGCAGAGAACGACGATGTGCCCGTGACAAAAATCGCTTATCACCGAGATTTGTATAAGCAATCTAGTGTTGTGATTTCTTAATCACTAAACAAATTTACCTCGAACCCAAAAACTTCAGAAATTACTAACTTCTTCTAGCGTACTTTTCTTTTAAAAAATCGCCAGCAACTTATTTCATTAAATAACTAGCTTGCATACCCGTCTTTGCCAAGTTAAGTTTTGTGTATAAGTTTTAGAATACGAAGAAAACCGGAAAGAACTTAAAAACTTTTGAGAGAAATCTTATCCTTGCGAATTAGTCTAACACCAGATTCGTGACCAGTGACCCCGAAAACCCCCGTGTGAAACTTTTCAGCCTTCTATTGAGCAGGATTCATTGCGAAAATCACGGTTTAAAAACACCGAAACCCCCTTTGCTCCCCGTTTACCCCCTTAGCGGTGAAATTTCGTAAAACCCCGCGTTAGTCAGCGCCTACGTGATGGTTGGGACATACTGTAAAAGTTTCAAGTTTCTAGCTTCAGGGGTTTTGGCTTGGTGTTGGTGAGTCAGTCAGTCAATCAGTCAATCAGGTTTAACGATTTTATATACCGTATGCGTCATAAAAATCTGGAATCTAGTACTGCAAGTATTTTCAAGGAGATAACGGTTGCTTATTAATTTGTACTACGTTTGAAAGGGATTGTAAATACAACTTCGTACATAATTGAGCCAAAAAATTAAATGTTTATAAATATAGCAACATGGGGGAGGCTCGAAGAGTGAAAATAATGAAGTTGGTCCACGCGCGGAAGTCCAATAAGGCGATTTCCAATGAATTGAACCTAACGTTGTCAACTGTTTATGCTGTAAGAGCGACTTGTTTGGCCAGAGGAATAGTTAGGCGGCAATCTGGAAGCGGTAGACCCATTTCAGTAAGGACTCCAGTGTTGATTAGGGCAATCAAAGGAAGGATCAGAAGGAATCTGATAAGGATATCTAGCAGAGTCATGTAAAACCATCAATAGAGTCAACCTACGGTAATGATGTGTTTTACGTGTTTCAACAAGACGGGGCGCCGTGCCACACTGCCAGAAGTACCCAAATTTGGATAATTTAAAAAACCAATAATTTAAAAAACTGCTGGTCTAAGGACATGTGGTCACCGAGCTCTCCAGATCTTAATCCCCTGGATTTTTAAATATGGGCATATGTTCAGGCTAAGACTGGAGCTAAGGCTCATGGTTTTTATATATAGCCATACTGTAGTTATTCAGGTATTATAAGAAATAAAAAAAAGTCTCAGCCAGGTGGTCACTATATGAAAAAAAAATCATTTTTATGAAAAAATGTCATCTGTTAAAACTAACTCCGATCATTTAAGCGAGAACTCCAATTGGACAGAGGCAGCAGCAGAGGCAGAAGCAGAACTTTAGAACACATAGCGTCTTATGTGTTGAGCTCCAATAAAGCAGCAGCGTAGGCAGCGGCAGACGCAGAAACACATTTTAGCTCTAATCTCTAAATTTCTGCTTTCAATTTAACCTCACAAATCGTTGTTGATATTTTTTGCATATATGGACGGAAGTAAATATTTGTAATACTTGAAATGGAGGATAAATTAATTGAATACTTAAAAAACAACGAAATATTTTACGACAAATCATGCCGCGGATACAAATACGTACAACATTTTGACAGGTTTCTGCTATTTTCGTCAGAATTCAGAAGCAGTAGCAGTGGCAGAAGCAGAATCTGCTTTCTGTCATTTTGTGGGACAGAAAGCAGATTCTGCTTCTGCCACTGCTACTGCTTCTGCCTCTGCTGCTGCCTCTGTTCAATTGGAGTTCTCCCTTAACAGTGATGGGGTTGGTGTTAACATAAGTTTTAACATGAAAATAATTTAAAGAAAAGAATTTTTTTCACAAAAATTATAAAATAAACAACCTTTTAATTCACAAAAACTAATAAAATAAACAAAATAAATATCCTTTTCAAGGAACAGAAATCCACAAAAAAAAATTAAGTCTTTTTAAAAAACAAAAACAATTATTATTATCTAAAAAAAGGTTTCAACGAAGCTTTTTTGTACATAATTTGTATCTATAAAAACATAGTATGAGAATTCTTACTCTATGACATTAACATGTTAATACTTGCCCCATGGATTTGTTAATTTTAGCCCCGGCACTACTTTTTTTTTGAATTGTTAATCATACCAAAGATATAGTTAAGGATTGTAATAAAACAAAAGGGCATTTTTAATTATACGAGTAGCTTCATTAACTTACATTATCGATAAAGTTATATTCAATAATATACAAAACTAAGATAGAAATCAAAATTCTTGCTAACCATAACAAGTTCGTCAATAAACAGTTTATGACTGATGAGTCATGATATGGTCGACCGTATCGAGTGGTGGACAAAAACCAAATTTCGGGATTGTGGCTCGTATATTTCGGCGGGAATAGGCTTGTTAATTCTTAGCCGTGTTAATTCTAGCCCCGGGTTCTCCTACTGTGGAGAAACCATACACTTCTCAGGAACACCACGTGGTCCTATGAAAAAAGAAGAACCCTTTTTATAGGCAGGGAAACCCAACAAAAAAAATCTTATTTTAGACGTAAAATAAGTTGTGCCACAGGAAAATATGCATCTGCTGGTACTTAAAAGGCATTTGAAAGAAGACGAAATAAGATTTTGAACAAAAATGTGGTCAAGGGCATCAAATCTCACCACTTCCATGTAACGCAGTCTTTTCAGCCAGTGAATACCAATTTCTAATCGACTTTTTTTTCTAAAAAAAAAAATGTGAAACTTTAAACAACCCGATTAGAAAAAAATTCAAAAATTCCTTAGTTTTTTTTTCTTTGAAAATTATAAAAACTTTTACTTTAAATTTTGAAATATCAAATCTTCTTAGATTTGATTAAAATAGTTTAATTTCACTGAATTGACTGAAAAAGCTTTTTTTCTTTATTACAATTGACATGGTCCCTCACTTGAACAATTCCATTACATCGTAATTCAAAAGTGAAATTTATTAACATTGTAATAAGGACCAATTTTCGATTTTTTTGTTGCCCTCGTGACGTCACATGAGCCAAAATTTGAGAAGCAAACTTGGTCGGTAAGGTTACAGCTTTTCCTTTCCTTCTTCGTCTGGTATCTCAATTTTAATTCAATTTTTTTTTAATTTCAATTTTTTGAACAAAATTATAAACTGTAGGCCTCCTGCGGGAGACCTAATTATTTTTCAATTGAACCATTTTTTTTTGTGGTATATGTGGGTCTTTTGAATTTCCAAAAAAAACGTTTTTTCGATACACCCTAATGCTCAGTATGACCAGAAAGTTTGAAAATCTATAAGTTTGGTCGACAAAATTAAAATTTGGGCAAAAATCGAAAATATTTAAAAAAATTGTTTTCATAAATTGAGTGTGAGTCTTCGTATATAAATCTTTCAATGTGCGTTCAAAGTGCATTCAAAATTTTTTATCCGAAGACCCACAACAAGTTTTGAAAAATCAAATTATGTTACGTTAACATACCCAAATAGCATTTTAAGCAGCAATTATGGTGTTTATCCCCATATTTCGTCACCATGCAAGTCGCGGCGATAAGCAATTTATGTCGCAAATACGTATCTAGTTGTGCCAACGAGACGCGCAACGAGACCCATAGTGGGGAACACTTTTCAGCGGTTTGCGGCGCCGCAATTATAACGACAGGGACGTAATTAGTTGCCTCATGCGCGAGCGTCATCTGACGGCATTATATCACACAATTACACAAATCATCGAGCGGGTTTTCTTTCTCCCTCGAATGCTTGCTAGTAAACAGAGATGAACAAATAAAAACGTAAGCAGAAGACGAACGAGAAAAATCTAATGGCGACAAATTAATGGAAACTTTTGTGGAGTGTTATTTTATAATGGACTTTTCTTCCGGTTGCATGTCGTGATTTTAATTGTCATTAAAATTTTTCGACAATATTGGATCTGAAATTTAAACAGATTTTAATGGGCCATCGAATTATTTTGTTTTTAATCAAAAATTTCTTTAATTTTATTTTATCGGTAAATTTTTTTTTTCTTTTGCAATGAAATTTTGATGCCAATAAAATTATGCTGTTTCAAAAATGTATGCTATCCACTTTTTATGCAATATCCTTCAGTCATTCGCCTGAAATAAGAAATTTAATTCTCGAAACGAAATCGTTTCCATCAAATGTCAGTGAGAAATATGGCGGCTGAAGGCATCAATTTTTTTTTGTGTTTCTCAGACGGGGAGCTTTAATGAAACTTTAGTGGCAGACTATTTCGACCCGAAAACCATCAAATGCTGCTCTATCGCTGCAGGAATTTTCATGAAGCGAATGTGGCCCCAAAGATGAACCGTGGGTCACCAATTTCCCACTAAAGCAATTGTGGCTTTGCAGACGCATTATTAATCGGTGCGACGCGCTCGTCACTTCTTTCGCTTCTTTTACGCGGATGTGAATTATAGGTGTAAATTTTTAGCCCCGATTGCGTAAATTGCTGCATTTTAAAGCCGCAAAGAACAAATCTCATGTTCCCGTACTTTTCGATGCTATTTGGGTAGTGTTTCCGAAATAGTTTTATGAAAAATACCCTTCTTTTTGAAAAAAGCTCTAAATTTTGATGAATACATGAATGGCCAGTATTGATCTTTTCTACAAAAGTTTCGGTATAATTTTTTATAAAAACTATTTACAAACACATCTATATACAATAATAAATTTCACGAGATGCAACGTAGTTTGCGACAGAACTGTGGCTTTCGTATTGCTTTTCACTCCTATATTTATCGGATAGTTTTCATCAGCTTCAACTATACTTTAGTCTGCAAACTGGTTTTTGTCGCTGTTTGAGACGAAACAGGTATAGATAATTAATTCGGTAAGGAATACAGTAGCTGCAATTAGATTTGGTTTAATGTTCTTCGAGAGAAGTTTTAGTTTCCTGAGAAGTTGTTTTTGTAAACCGGTTGTGCGTTAAGGTTTCTAAGCCTAGTCTATAATGCCTTTACTGTACAACTTCGCCCCATATTAGTAAATCATGGTGTAAGTAAACCTTTTTACCTGTTTTTATTACGATGAATATTTGCCTTTCCCTATACTTTATTTTGTTTTGTATCATCCTCATGAGTATTATTGACTCATTGCTTTGGTCTGCTTTAAGATTTGAATATAAAACATAACATAAGTATTCCTTAAACGGATGGAACGGATATCAATAAAAATTTGTTTCAAACTTTGTTTCAAACAACCTCTTATGGCGTCAACAAAATTAATATAGGTAGCTTACTACGCAACAGGACTACATTTCCGTCGCCAATCGTTTGTACATCTGTAAAAATTTGTGTCACTTTTGCTCAATAAGATGAATATAAATTTAAAAAAAATCGAATGTGGACACCAGATGACTTTCTTATACAAAATCTACAATCACTTTTGCTATGAAATACTAAAAAAGATTCCCGTCACAAAAAATTAAAAAAAGACATCTTGCATTAAATTTTCGATAAAGTAATTGAGATGAAGAAGAAAACACACTGTTGACGGTCAACAGAATGTGCCATCAACGGTTTATAGTACACGTACCATCCACCGTCAAATTGAGTATGAACGTTTTAAAGTACTTTTCATTGTGTTTTCGGTAATCTAGCGCCGTGTAGATAAAATAATGGCGTGCAGAAACCTTCAACGTGATTATAGTTTACGATCAACAGTTTTTTGTTTGACCGTCTGGATTTACGATAAGAGAATTGCAAAAAACGGATTTTTATACCCGTATGGTGAAACCAAAGGGTATATTAACTTTGCCTTACCGTTTGTAACGCCAAGATCCCGTCATCGCACAAAAAAATGAATTACACCAGTGTGTTTAGAATGATGAAAAAAGTTGAATTTAGCATGTCCGTCCGTCTGTCCGTCTGTCCGTCTGTCCGTCTGTCTGTGGCGCGGATTGCGGGCGCACGGATTGAGCTAGAGACTTGAAAGTTTGCACAGATCCGTTTTTCTTAAAATGCGAGGCTAAGTTCGTTAATGGGCAAAAATGGACCATTAGGGGTGGTACCACCCATACGAACGAAATCGTTTTTGTGAATCTCTCAGAAACGGTGCATCTTATCAAAAAAGTCCAAGAATAAAAGTTATTTAGGATATGATTCTACATAAAACTCTCATACATCAAAATCCGATTGGAATAAATTTTAAAAAATCTTATTGGAAAGTTTGACTTCAGAGTGGAATTTTGGTATAACTGTTCGAATTTTGATACGAATATCACCATACGGGTCTCCAATGATTGCCAGATTGGCAATTATAGCTTTTGTTATGTTTTTAACATAAGGGTAAATGCGCAGTTTCGGAATAAATAGCTAAAAACGAAATTGCGATTTTTAAAAGGCCGCCATTTTGGTTACTTTCGTTTAACTGATTTCCATCAAAAGTTAATAAGATCGTCCCACTCCAGAACCAAAGATACCTATAAAATTTCACGGCCTGTAAGAAATTTCGTATACAGACTAACACCGCGTCTTGATTAACAATTTTTCATCCCAAGAAATATCTCACCGCAATGAGATTTTTTTGACAGCTAGGCCGAAAATCTCTTGAAATTTAGTACTCAAAATGCCGATGAAAAGAAAACACATAGTCGCCGCTCTCGCAATTAATGCAATACGTGAAATTGAAAAGGCTGAAACAGAAGAACAGACGAAAAGAAAAACCTCTTAATGTTATATATTCTCTTCCAAAGCTTTTTGTATCGTATTGTTTGTAAAAATTAGTTATTTTCGCAACTACTTGTCGGGAGAATTTAGATTCCGCCATATTGAATTGAGAAATTCCAAGAAATTTTGCAATTGCAAGATTTCAAGAAATTTATCTCTGGGATTTTTTCTCGCCGTCAACTCGAGCTCTGATTGGCCAATCAAAAATCTCTGCGATGAAAAATCCCAAATCAAGAAAGACATTTTTTAGAATGTTGCCACTAATTTTACAATTAGAAAAGCTTGCCACTAATTTTACAAACAAAAGGTCATAAGGAAAATTAGACAACGGTTTCGCTGAAGATTACATACTGACATGAAAACATCGGAAAGGAAATGTGTGAAAAGAAATATCTAAATAATTGCTTACAAAACTTTTGGGCATCTGAAACATTTTTTTGAAGTTACGTAAAAAAAGTTCCTCGATTAAAATCGTCCGTTTGAAATGGGTTTGTGTGGGATCTGTGTTTTTTTAAAAAAAAAGTTGAAAACAGTCTGTTCGGTCGGAGTATATTAGCAAAGGTTAGGTTACATTTATACCGTCTTTCTTGACTCCTCAACTCACGCGATATTTTTTGGTGCAGAGCTGGACCCCCGATAAACACCTATACCAAATTTCCAACGAATCAGTTCGTTAGTTTTCCCGCGAAAGAATAACATGGAGGAAAAACCAAGCTTCGGATTAATTTTACCCCTGTCCTTACTCTATATTAAAGCCTATATTGGGACCAGGCCTACAGCGAACATCCATGCCAAATTTCAGGTCAATCGGTTCAGCGGTTTTCACGTGAAAAAAGAACGGACAGACAGACACCAACTCATTTTTATTATAAGTATATTAGTATGATGATGATTTTTTCCAAAATCTGAAATATCTCGATAACGGTAAAAGATAGTGATTTAAGGTAAAAGGCAAAAATGCACAAAATTTTAATACCTTTAATTCTTTTTTTAACTGTTTTTTTTTTCAAAAATCCGTTAGTACGCAAAAAATTTACATAAATCTAAATTTTTACCTTTTAATGAAAATATCTCAATAACGGTTATCACGGATAACGGTAAAAGACACATTTGTGGAGAATGCACATCTCATTAATTCATCCCACACTTACAACCAGCAAAAGCTGTTTTTCCAAGGAAATCGCAAAAAACTGTTTTTTTTTTCATAACGGTATATCTCGATAACTGCCTGAAATACGCACTTCTATCAAATGACAAAAGTGTTGGATATTTTACCGTCTTCAAGTTTTGCCATACTACAGAAAAACGCATATTCTCGGAGTAAAAATCAAAAACGAGATTGCTTCTGGTTAACGGATTCCCACCAAAAGTTTTTAGGATCGTCCTACTGCAGAACCAAATATCCCTGTAAAATTTCATGGCTCTTCTATTAGTTTTTGACAAATATTGTACAAAGATTGACAGACTGCCAATAAATGGTAAGCTATTGTTGCGGCCACCTTTTTCGCACATAATTTTTAACAAAAAAAAGTTCACCTCAGCTAGGGTATACTCGGAATTTCAAAAATAATTGTTCCAAAGTCACTGGAATTTCCCCTATCGTCCTCTTCACTACGGTAGCCCACCATATGACTTGTATTGTTTTAAACAAGTGTGGTGATTCTGAATCCATAGAATCTCGGCTTGAAAAAAAATACGGTACAACCAGTTTTCTTTGTAGGAACTAAATTCCAAAGATATCTGGAATTTCCAAAAACGAAATTTCAGCCTTTTTAACCGACTTCCAAAAAAGGAGGAGGTTATCAATTCGTTTTGGTCCAACTTTATTTATTTATTTATTTATTTTTTATTTATTTATTTATTTATGTATTTTATATCTGTATGTTCACGCAGTACTTGGGTTATCAATTCGTTTTGGTCCAACTTTATTTATTTATTTATTTATTTTTTTTATTTATTTATTTATTTATTTATTTTATATCTGTATGTTCACGCAGTACTTGGGTGCCGTTGCATGGATTTTGTTGAAACGTTGGTGGATGACAGAGTTCACTCCCTAGTTGGTCCCATTTTAATTTCCCCTCTCTCCGACGTTTCCCGGCCTTCCCCTCCCCTGTCAACTCCCAATCGGATGGTCCGATCGATCTGAAAATTTGTATGCGTACATTTTGGGGGACGGCTAGTGTTTTCCCCTTATCTATTTTCCCCTACCCCTTTCGCTTCTTAACCCCTCCCCTGTCAACTCCCAATCGGATGGTCCGATCGGTCTGAAAATTTGTATGCGTACCTTTTTGGGGGACGGCTAGTGTTTTCCCCTTATCTATTTTCCCCTACCCCTTTCGCTTCTTAACCCCTCCCCTATCAACTCCCAATCGGATGGTCCGATCGATCTGAAAATTTGTATGCTCACATTTTGGGGGACGGCTAGTGTTTTCCCCTTATCTATTTTCCCCTACCCCTTTCGCTTCTTAGCCCCTCCCCTATCAACTCCCAATCGGATGGTCCGATCGATCTGAAAATTTGTATGCTCACATTTTGGGGGACGGCTAGTGTTTTCCCCTTATCGATTTTCCCCTACCCCTTTCGCTTCTTAACCCCTCCCCTGTCCCCTAATCGGATGGTCCGATCGGTCTGAAAATTTTTATGCGTATATTTTGGGGGGCAGCGAATCCTTCAACCCTCAAATTTTCCAGATAAAAAACAAACACATATCGGGGTTTTTAGGGTCGCCTAATCCAATTCTAATGTTTAGAAGTCTGTAAGGTTAACGAAAGGTTTCTGTCGATCTAAAAAATGTTGGTGACCAAAATTTTTGCTGTCGACCTCTAAAATTTAGTTTACAACTTACTGTTGCTATCCCTAAAAATTCGCTGTTTGGAACGATCAAAGTTTTGCTCTACCCATTTCCTAACATTAAATAGGTATATCCTATAATATAATACGAGGACTGTCGTCCTTCTGTCTGTCAGTCTGTCTGTCTGCACAATGGATCTCGAAAACAGGCCTAACGATTTTCATGAAACTTGGGTGTTAGGGATTTTCGGGGACAAAAATACGATCTAGATAGGTATCCCCTCTGAGAAAATTCCCCTTCGACACCCCTCGCCTGGTATCTTCGAATTCGGTGGTCCGATCTTAATGAAGCTTTACAGTATTACTAAGAAGGCTAAAGGGTTTGATTTTCCACTACAAAACCTGACTTTTCCCTCCCCTCGATACCCCTCGCCTGGTTTCTTCGAATTGGCTGGTCCGATCTTAATGAAACTTTCCAGTGTCACTAAGGGGGTTGAAGGCTATCGATTCGTAACGCCGTTTTCGCACGCGGGCTGCGGCTTTACTTGCTCTACCCATTTCCTAACATTAAATATATCTATATAATGTATATACCAAAAATCACTAAAAATTATAAAATAAA
Source organism: Chrysopilus asiliformis (assembly GCA_964034945.1). Classification (NCBI taxonomy): domain Eukaryota; kingdom Metazoa; phylum Arthropoda; class Insecta; order Diptera; family Rhagionidae; genus Chrysopilus; species Chrysopilus asiliformis. Next base: position 67,343,661 of record OZ035961.1, on the reverse strand, counting down.
AAACTTTTTAAAAAAAAGTAAAAAAAACCGACTTAAAAATGCACTAAAAAGGAAAAAATAATTTTTTTGGAAGTTGGTGCCAAAATAGAAACAAACAATTTGCTCTCTTTTATTGTACAATCTAAAAGTATTAAAATACATATTGAATGGGTTTTATATTCCCCAAATTTTGAATATCGATTCTTGTCACTATAAAAAATTTATTTTTATCACATCGAATATTTGCAATGCATTAAACGAAACGCGGGATGTAAAAATTATAGTCATTGTGATATTTTAACCGCGAGTCTATTGTACATAAAAGTACTCGACAACTGTAAAAAGCTTTTGATTGTCTTAACAATTCTTGTTACAATAAAATTATTTGTAACACTCAAGAAATATGAATAGAAGTCTGTTATGTTCAAATAACTTATATTTTATATTTCTTTTGTTTATTAATATAAACTCAATTCATTTAATTCATTATTATCTATTTATTTATATTTAGATATTTATTATATTTTTATTTAAAATTTAACTATTGAAACATTTATTTTTAACGATGTAAAAACTCATTTATATATTTTTATTACTAATGACAATACAAAGATATCATTTAATAAAATTCAATAAGGATTGCTTTGCAATTTTTAATTACAGTAAACTTTTTATACCCGTATGGTGAAACCAAAGGGTATATTAACTTTGCTTTACCGTTTGTAACGCCAAGATCCCGTCATCGCACAAAAAAATAAATTACACCAGTGTGTTTAGAATGATAAAAATATTTAATTTTTGCATGTCCGTCCGTCTGTCTGTCTGTCTGTCTGTCCGTCTGTCTGTCTGTCTGTCTGTCTGTGGCGCGGATTGCGGGCGCACGGATTGAGCTAGAGACTTGAAATTTTGCGTGGATCCGTTTTTCGTAAAATGCGAGGCTAAGTTCGTTAATGGGCAAAAATGGACCATTAGGGGGGGTACCCCCCATACGAACGAAATCGTTTTTTGTGAATATCTCATAAACGGTGCATCTTATCAAAAAAGTCCAAGAACAAAAGTTATTTAGGATATGATTCTACATAAAACTCCCATACATCAAAATCCGATTGGAATAAATTTTAAAAAATCTTATTGGAAAGTTTGACTTCAAATTGGAATTTTGGTATAACTGTTCGAATTTTGATACGAATATCACCATACGGGTCTCCAATGATTGCCAGATTGGCAATTATAGCTTTTGTTATGTTTAAAAATCAAATTACTACATTACTTCCCCCCAGTAATAACGTTAATTTAAATTAAAAGCAACTCGTTTTTGTATGTTAGATGATCGAGTTTTAATAGTACTAGAATTTTCAATGTATGCAGGTTTTAATCTATCGATTGATATGTAAATATCTTTTCCTTTAATATTTAAAAGAAAACTCTTATCTTGTCTTTTTAAAACTTTATATGGACCTTCGTAAGGTGGTTGGAGGCCTGGTTTTAATTTATCTATTCTCAAAAACACATATTCGCAGTCATTTAAGTCTTTTGGTACATAAATGTCCTTTCTAAGTACAATTTTGGTTGATTTGGGTAATAAATTTTGCATATTTTCTTTAATTTTGATAACAACATCTTTGGGATCTAAAAATTGATTTTCTGTTTGTACTAAAAATTCACCTGGAATTCTTATATTTTGTCCGTATACTAACTCTGAAGGTGTACACTTTAAATCTGATTTGATAGTGGTGCGTAAACCTAATAAAATAGTTGGAATTTCCTGCGACCAATTTTCTGTGTTTTCGCGTGCTTTGAGGGAGTTTTTTAATGTCCGATGAAACCGCTCTATAATGCCATTTGATTGAGGATGATATGATGTTGTATGTATTTTGTTTGATCCTAATAATTTTGAAAGATTTGCAAATAATTTAGATTCAAATTGTGTTCCTTGGTCAGTTGTAATTGTTGTTGGAACACCAAAACGAGATATGTATTCATTGTAGAATGCACTTGCAATAGTTTCAGCTGTGATATTTTTAAGAGGATATGCCTCTGGCCAACGGGTGAATCTATCAATAATGGTTAAAACATGGGTAAATCCTTTAGAAGGTGGAAAAGGACCGACTATGTCCATATGAATATTTTCAAATCTTCCAGATGGAATATCAAATTTTCCATATGGAGATTTAGTATGTTTAATAACTTTAGATTTTTGACATGAAATACAACATTTTGTCCAATTTGGAATATCTGTATTCATTTTAGGCCAAAAATATTTAGATGTTATTAATTTTCTTGTTGCTCGTATCCCAGGATGAGTAATGTTATGAAGAATATTAAAAATATATTTTCTTAAGGATTCAGGAATATATGGTCGTTTTTTTTTAGAAGAGGTTTCACACCAAATTTTATTTTCAGAATCTATTATCTTTAAATGTTCAAGAATAAATTTTGAATTTATCCGTTCTGAATTTGTCGATAAAAGATTTTTTAATTCATCATCATTAATTTGATGATCCATAATTACTTGCAAATTTATAGATTGTCTATTAATTGAGTCACAGTTGTTTATTCGCGAAAGTGTATCAGCAACTGTATTGAATTTGCCTTTAATATGTTGTATATCAGAGGTGAATTGGGTAATATAATCTAAATGTCTTGCTTGTCGAGGACTTTTCTCTGTTTTTGACCAAATCGCCTTTGTTAAAGGTTTATGATCAGTAAATACAGTAAAGTTTTGTCCTTCTAGAAAATATCTAAAGTGTTTTATTGATAAATAAATAGCCAAAAGTTCTCTATCGAATGCAGAGTATTTAGTTTCTGCTAGAGTTAATTTCTTTGAAAAAAATCCTAGTGGTTCTAACTTATCGTCAGTAATTTGATCTAATATTGCTCCAATAGCATAATTTGAAGCATCGACTGTTAATTGTAATTTTGAATTTGGATTAGGATGAACTAGAAGAGTGATCGATTTTAAAGTATCTTTTATTTTGTTAAAATTTTCTTTACATTCATCATTCCAAACAACATTTTTAGGTCGTTTCTTATTTAGTGTTGTTAGAAAATTATGAATAGGGCATAAATATTCTGCCAAATGTGGTATGAATCGGTGATAGTAATTTACCATACCGATGAATCGTTGAATTTCTTTGATTGAATTTGGTATAGGAAATTTTGAAATAATTTCCACTCTATCTTCGGAAGGTAGTATTCCTTGAGCTGAAATTTTATGACTTAAAAAATTGATTTCATCTACACCAAATACGCATTTTGAGGGATTAATATTGATACCATATTTTTCAAGGTGTTCAAAAAGAATTTTTATGTGTTCAAAATGTTCATCTGAAGTTTTACTTGCCACTAAAATGTCGTCAATATACACGAATACAAAGTCTAAACCTCTAGTAACTTCATTCATAAATCTTTGAAATGTTTGAGCGGAATTTCGCATTCCAAATGGCATTCTAGTAAATTCAAATAATCCGAAAGGTGTGATAATCGCAGTTTTATGTACATCTTCAAGTGCAACGGGAATGTGATGATATGCTCTGATTAAGTCAATCTTCGAAAATATAGTGCAACCATGCAAATTATTTGAAAAAGTGTGTATGTGTGGAATTGGGTATCGATCTGGAGTGGTCGCTGCATTTAACAATCTATAATCTCCACATGGTCTCCAATCATTGCAATCTTTTTTTGGAACCATATGTAGTGGTGAAGATACTGGAGAATTTGATGGTTTACAAATTCCAAGTTCCACCATATATTCAAATTCATTTTTAGCGATTTTGAATTTTTTGGAATCGAGTCTCCGTGATTTGGATGTTGGTAAACGGTTATTCGTAACTATGTGATGAACTGTATTGTGTTTAACTGGTAATGAATAATTTGGAGATTCTATTAAAGTAGGAAATTGTTTCAAAAGAATGCCAAAATCATTATTGACTTGAAAATGTTGGGGTGATGGGGAAATATTGTTAATTAATATACCATTAACAGATAACGTTGTGTTTGAATCTATTAATTTTCGTTTCTGTAAATCAACAAGTAGATTAAATTTTGTTAGAAAATCTGCGCCAATGATAGCATTTCTGACATCAGCAATTATGAACGAAAATTGAAAAGGTCTTCTTAAATTGAAATTAACTTTTAATAATTTCGATCCGAAAGTAGAAATATTTGATCCATTTGCAGCTGATAATACTAAACCAGAATCTTTATTGTTGCATTTAAATAAAGTGCGAGGTAAAACCGAAAGTTCTGCACCAGTATCAATTAGAAATTTAATTTTATTTTCTGAATCAAAAATAAATAATCGTTTCGATTTTTGATTAATGTTAGAATAAGACGATATTGGCGAATGTTTGTCTAGTCATTGTGAATTTTTATTTGTATTTTTGTTAAATGAGCAAGGTTCTACACATTTTGTAGCTTTATTTTTGAAATTGAAATGATACCAACAATATTCACCGTCATCTTGATATCTAGATTTAGATCTATTCTCAGATTTATTTCGAGATCTAGATGTAGATCTAGTACGTGATCTAGACCAATGTTGTTGGTTTATCAGTGAAAGGTTTTTGATTTCTTGTTTAAGCTCTTGTATTTCAAGTTTTAGATTTTGAATGTCATTATCATTTTTGTTTTTGTTGGAATTTGAACTAAATATGTGATTTTGATGAATAGCAGATAAATAATTTGGAGATGAAATATCCCAAATTTTGTCGGCAATTTCTGTTAATTCTTTAATATCGTTTTTATTGGTAGTTAATAATGCGATATTAATATTTGTTGGAAGTTTTCGCATCCAAAGTTTCCTAAGTAATTCTTTATTAAATGTTGAAGAACTACCTGCTAATATTTCTAACGATCGATAGAATTCTGAGGGCTTCCGATCACCTAATTCGGTATCTGAAAGTAATTTTTCGAGCTTTCGCTCTTCACTTTCCGAATGACGTTCAATAAGAATTTTCTTTATAGTATTGTATTTATTTGATGTTGGAGGTGATTGTAGAATATCTAAAATAGTTATGATAACATCTTGAGGTAAGGAACTAATTATATATTCAAATTTAGTGTTGTCGCATGATATATGTTTAAGATTAAATTGGGCTTCTGTTTGAAGAAACCAAGCTTGAGGACATTGAGTCCAAAATTGTGGTAATTTAATAGATGAAGCCGCTTGTTCCACATTTAAATTAGTACTTGAATTTTCTCGTTCTTGAGACATATTGATTTATATGGATTGAAGTAATATAGTAAATTATTTAACAAACAAGAACAAAAGAAATTAAAATTCTTATATGATAATAATAATATGTAAAATTATGATAACTAAGAAAAATTATGAATAATATTTATTTTCTATTCTGGATATCGGATCTTCGAAATCTTTAGTACCGTGATGTTAGAAATTTTCGTTGAATTATGTTGACATTTATTTATTTTTTTTTTGGTTTTATATTTACCATTTGCCTTTAATTTCTTGAAAAAATTTTTTTTTTAGTAATTCAGCAGTTGAACTTCTTGTTGATAGCGATTTTTTAGGGTGTTTTGCTTAAACGTTGTCTTTTATGTTGAAAATTTTTCTTTATTTTTGAGTTTTATTGTTTGTTCTGTTTGTTGAAAACTTTCTTATTGTATCTTCATTTATTGGTTTCTTGAAAACATTCAATAGTTGAGTTTTATTTCTTCGTCGGGGTCACCAATTGTTATGTTCAAATAACTTATATTTTATATTTCTTTTGTTTATTAATATAAACTCAATTCATTTAATTCATTATTATCTATTTATTTATATTTAGATATTTATTATATTTTTATTTAAAATTTAACTATTGAAACATTTATTTTTAACGATGTAAAAACTCATTTATATATTTTTATTACTAATGACAATACAATGATATCATTTAATAAAATTCAATAAGGATTGCTTTGCAATTTTTAATTACAGTAAACTTTTTAAAAATCAAATTACTACAAAGTCCTCTTTAAGTTTCTATTTTGGCACCAACTTCCAAAAAAATTATTTTTTCCTTTTTAGTGCATTTTTAAGTCGGTTTTTTTTACTTTTTTTTAAAAAGTTTTTTTGATCCTAGACTTTGACCGATTCGGTAGTGATTTTGCTGGACGTATTTGTCCAGAAAATAGTCAAATATATTTAACGGAAAGAAATTTTAAAAGAATTTTCCGATTAAAATTCGGTCTTAAAGATTTTGTAAATCCTTCGGATTTTGTTCTCGTGTGAAGCATCGGATCAACGAGCAAAAATTTTCAAGAAGAGGGGAACCCCTTTCAAGGTATGAAAAAAAACGTGGTCTTTTGTGCAGTGTATAAATTTGTCCTCTTTTCCAGGGGTTCCTTTTATTTTCTTTTTTTTGTGGGAGTCAAACCTCCAAAAAGGAAGCTTTGGAAAATCATCTCCAAGTCGGCGAATGTTTTTTTTCGTCTTTGCGAAACCCGAGAGCCGATTTTAGTTGCAGAAAAGCGAAAGGAAAACACGTTTTAAATTCGCTAAGGAATCCATAACGCGACCAACGTGAATTTCCCAAGATTGCGTTTTCTTTTCGAACGGCTACATGGAAAAAAAAAACCACGGTCACAATTCCCTCCTGAATCGACGTGGAACCAGCGAGAAGCTTTGTCTTTTTTTTTAAAAGAAAAAAAAATTGTCTTAAGATTCGACAAATCTAGATAAATTAAACTAAATCTAATTCTAAATTCTAAATAATGAATTGCTAAATTAAACTAAAAAAAAATCTACTATCTAAAACTTAAAATTATCTAAAACTTAAAACTATCTAAAACTTAAAACTATCTAAAATTTAAAGCTAATTATTTCTAAATTAATCTAAGATTTTTTTTTTATCAAAAGTTTACGGCCTAAATTAGTTTTGTTTTTTTTTGATTTAGTTTAAATTTTAAAACTTTGATGGCCAATTAATTTAAAATTTCATCTAATGTTACATAAAAAAAAAAGTGAATTCACATAAAGTTTATAACGAAAATTTATTATTATATAAAAAAAAACACAAGAAAGTTAAAATTAAGATTCCAGCAAACGCTCCAGACGCCAGATCTGACGTAAGCAGCGACCATTGGATTATAAGGTATTTATTTATACGAATATTGCATTTTTTTTCTATCAAGTGAATTTATTTTCTTGTGTTGCGATGCGTTTTTTTATTTTTATATTTTTATATACCTAAATTTAAATTAATACGGGCTTTAGTTATAAGATTTAGTAATACCAGGTGTATTCTAAGATTGTTTTCGTATCTCGTGAGTGAATTCTCATTTTTTTTAAATTTCGTTATGAATTGTTTTTGAAAGTTCAATTGAGAATATGATCGAATATTTTTTTTTTCTCCTCTAAATAAAATTATAACGTTTTGATATCATATGGATCTGTTTTTTTCCTTTTCGAATTTGTGATCATGATAAAGTAATCATGATAAAGTGCGCTTAATTTAATTCGTCCTTGACTCCCGCGTCGCTCTGAAACCCTACAGGGGACTTCGCAGATCAGGAGAAGGGATTAGGAGAAATCCCGAAGTCACGGCAGGGTAGGGCAGGCTCTCGACGACATCGGTAGAGCCGGAAATCACATCCGGGTTGAGGTGAAACCCATTTTAGTAATGCCGTTCGCTTTTAGTCCTTTTTTTTCCGTTGCACACATTTTTTTTTGTATGGGGCTGTTTGGCTAGTTAGCGTACAAGATCCCACCCCCCAAACCGCGGGCTAGCTTGAAATTACCACGTGTGCAGTACGTTGACTACCCATACACGCAAGTATATACATATATACATATAAAACGAAGCCTATAAGACAGCAGCTCTAACAAAATGGCGCCCAACGTGGGGCACGAAGGTGACTCTCGAGTTACTTAAGGCGCATCCACAATTGTCTCACAGTAATATTTAGCTTCATTTTTTTTGTAAGGGATCATCGACCTACTCAACTTTTCTTAGTTTTACCTTTCTGTTTGGAAATTATGTCTGTCGATTTCATGCTGATTGGTTTGTTGATGTACATTTCGATCATCTGGATATCTTACCTGGAGATAAGTTATCAATAACCAATATGCTGGAATAAGACCGATGAAAGAGTTTTACATTCACACAAGCTTTGTCAAAGTGAAATAGATTAGACATTAGTAATATACCGACATGTTTAAGAGATTTGCGGAGGGGCTCGCCGGATATCATATCGTGGTGAAGACAGCTGTGGTCATGACCGCGATCAACTCTTCAAATTTTCTTGAACATTATTCAGTTGGATTTTTTTTTGTTTAATTTGAGATCAATTTTAAAATACTGTAAATTTAAATTCACCAAAGACTTGTACGATGTGATTTAAAAGGGTTTAGAGCGCACAGGGAGTCTAGGAGTTATGATACTGAGAGAAAAAAAAAACTAATATCGTTATTACTGATTCAATCCATTTTGCATGTGGATTTTTCTTCACATATCTATTTCGCTAATTATCTTTAGACGGTGCTGTGATTTTAGTCCCAAATTAACTTAGATACTATTTTTTTTATGATGGCTGTCCATCGTAGCACGGACGACTTGTCCAGGTTATCAGAGCCTACCTGCTCTATTTGCATGGAAATCTTGGTTCCACCGGAGGAAGTAGTCCGTACTCCGTGTGAGCATTTATTCCATGAGCGTTGTATAAGAACGTGGTTTAAAAGTATGAATACGTGTCCTCAATGCCGTCAAGTATGCCGGTTAAAAGACGTGAAACCAACTCACCAACCGCGAGAAATTGAACCACGCATGACTCGTAGTTTGGTCGCTAGATCTTCTGCAAATCCAAGCTCTTCTCAAGAGCCATTGAGAGATCCTTTAGAAACAGCGAGAGATCCCGTCCAAGCTCCAGTCGAGTCAATCGCTACCAATAACGTCCTTCAGAATCAATCAGCCACAATTCCTTCGACTTTACCGCGGCCGGTCGCTAGTGGTCGTCTGGTCGCTGAAGACGAAGCTTCAGCTTTAGAGCCCCCGGAAGTTAACCAGTCCCAACACATCGACATGAATACCATCCGCAATATGCTACTTCAAAACCAATCCTCTACATTGGTCCTAATTCGAGAAGAAATGTTTCAGTTGATGAATGAAGGGTTTAGAAACTTGAATATGAACAGTACACGCTCACAAGTACCCCCGTCATTCGAGATACCCCCTGAACGTCCTGTAAGAATCGAATCGAATAATAGAGCCTCTAACATCAATAGCAATTTAAGGCAGGATGTTCACAATGTTGCAGCGTCTTCATCTAGATCCTCGCATACACTCCCAAATGTTTTACCTAACTTCAACACTGCTGTTCCACCCCCGTCTGTTCACCGCTCTTATGCAGTGCCACCTCCGCTGAATCCTAACTTAGCTCTAAATCTGGGAACGGAGATCCATAAAACCTGTTCGATAATTAAATCTTGGAATCTATGCTTTAACGGCGATATTAACAAAATGCCGGTCGAAGAGTTTATCTATCGAGCAGAAGTTTTAACTAGGCAAACTCTTGGAAATGATTTTCGTCGTTTGACAGAAAACATGAATATGTTGCTATCCGGAAGTGCGTTAAGCTGGTTCTGGCATTTCCATAAAAGAGAACAGATAGGAGAGATCAACTGGCCTGGTCTCAAAACTGCCTTGTTGATCAAATATAGAGATCACCGAACCGACGACGATATGATTGACATGATTAAAGCTCGTAAGCAGAGGGAAGGTGAATCTTTTGACCAATTTTACGATGCTATTACCGGTTTAAGTGATCGATTAAGGGAAAGAATCAGCGAAAGGGACTTATTGAAGATTTTGCAAAAGAACTTAAGACCAGAGTTTAAGGGTGATTTGTTGTACCAAACAGTTTATAACGTGACCCATCTTCGCGAACTTTGCCTGAAAAAGGAGTATTATTTCGATGAGCTCCGAAAACAGAATCTTTCGAAGTATGAAAATTCCCGTTATAGGACTTTCCCGACTCTAACAAAACGAAATGTGTCGGAAATTCAAATAGAGAGTCAAGACATTTCCCAAAATTGTTTGCCTGAACATGAGTCTGAAGTCGCAGCTATCAACACACCAAAACGTCCTCTGGAATGTTGGAACTGTGGCGATAACCATGTTTGGATGAATTGCGAAAAACCTCCGACCATATTTTGTTATGGGTGTGGTGCGAAAGGTATCTATAAAAACCAATGTCAGTTGTGCTCTCCAAAAAACGGACAGAAGAGCGCAAGCAACAACAACAGCTTCCGCTCCAAATAAGCACAAACCCATTCCAAGACCATAAACCATCTTCAAAGTCACTAGTCGCCACCCATAAACCAAAACTTCGACCCCTAAAGCCCTATCATATCCGCCTCCGCGAATATGAGCTAGCGAAAGCTCGCATATTCAATACACCCTCCAATATATCCGAAATCAATTCTAGTTCCTTCAACATCAGCTCAACCTCCAGGAAAACCCCTAAAAGATCAACCTTGAGATGGCGTAAATACATCCGAGGATTGAAATCGATAAAACGAGAAATAGCTGCCATCGTATCCAAAGGGAATGATGATATTCGACCGTACGCTGAAGTTATTCTAAATTCTCAGCCTGTTTTAGGTCTGCTTGATAGTGGAGCCTCAGTGACTTGCGCAGCCCAAAACTGCTTAAAGAAAAAAGCTGCCTCAAAAAAATCGTTTCTGTTGAAACGGCAGACGGAACTCGCCTCCCAGTCTGTGGTTTTCTTTACGCAGATATTACCTTTCGTAATCAAACGAAGTCACTGAAGGTTCTCCTTGTACCAGAACTGAAGCAAAACCTATACCTTGGAATGAACTTTTGGCACGCTTTTAATATTACACCAAGTATTGCATCCGAAGTTCTTAAAATAGAGACTATCACCGAAGATAACGATTTATATCCGTTATCACCCGCCCAAAAAGCAAGTCTGAACACTGTCGTAAGTCTTTTCCCGTCTTCGTCAAAAGAAGGATTAGGACGAACATCTCTTTGCCAGCACATCATAGACGTCGGCGATGCTAGACCCGTCAAACAGCGACATTTTTCCGTATCGCCGGCTATAGAAAAACTACTATACGAGGAACTTGATCGTATGTTGGATCTAGACATCATCGAAGAAAGTTCTAGTCCGTGGAGTAGCCCAGTAGTGTTGATAAGGAAGCCTAGTCGAGTTAGACTATGTCTCGATTCAAGGACTGTGAACAAGTACACCAAAAAAGATGCCTATCCACTACCGTTGATAGATGGTATTTTGAGTCGTTTGCCGAAAGCTGAATTGATATCTAAATTAGATCTCAAAGAAGCTTTCTGGCAAATTCCCCTCGATCCCAGTTCGCGCGACAAAACCGCATTTACAGTGCCGGGGCGTCCGTTATACCAGTACAAGGTGATGGCATACGGTTTATGTAACGCTCCGCAAACTCTATGCCGATTAATGGATCGAGTGATACCCCCTCCTTTAAGAAATCAGGTATTCGTCTATCTGGACGATTTGTTGATAGTGTCTGAAAACTTTGAAACCCATTTAAAAGTTCTAACCGAGGTCGCTGCTCACCTTCGCACGGCCAAACTCACATTGAATATCGAAAAAAGTCACTTCTGCCTGACCCGAGTAAAGTACTTAGGCTACATAATCGGAAACGGTTATATCCAAACAGATGATGACAAAATCTCCGCAATCCTCAATTATCCACCACCTAGATCTGTCAAAGAAATTCGACGATTTTTGGGCCTCGCAGGCTGGTATCGGCGATTCATCGCGAATTTCGCTAGCCTGACAGCCCCAATTTCGGATCTTTTAAAAAAGGGTAAAACCTACAAATGGAGCCAAGACGCTCAGCTTGCTTTTGACCAATTAAAGTCTCAACTATCATCTCCGCCAGTTCTAATTTACCCCAATTACAGTAAGCCATTTATCATACAATGCGACGCATGCAATACAGGTATGGGAGCGGTGCTATTGCAAGTCGATAGTGCAGGAAGTGAGCGTCCTGTCGCCTTCATATCTCAAGAATTTAACAAGGCTCAACGAAACTATTCCGTAACGGAACAAGAATGTCTTGCAGCAATAACTGCCATAAAAAAGTTCCGAGGCTATATAGAAGGCTACAAATTTACCATAGTGACAGACCATGCTAGTCTGAAATGGTTAATGTCTCAATCCGATCTTAACGGACGGTTAGCGAGGTGGAGCCTCAAGCTCCAAGGGTTCACTTTTGACATAGTGCATAGAAAGGGTAATCTAAATGTCGTCCCCGATGTTTTATCAAGAATTCCGGCAGATGATACAGAACAGATTCAAGAATTGTCTGAAATACCATTATCTATTGACCTATCATCACCGCATTTCGAAGGAGAAAAATATCGACACCTGAAAAGCGAAATCAATAACAATCAATCAAATTTACCCGACCTTAAAGTTATAGATGGTTATATTTACAAAAGGACATCGCACGCGACAGGAGACATCGACGGTGATAACAATTCATGGAAACTATGGGTTCCAGAAGAATTGACAGAGGATCTTATTAAATCCGCCCACTGTCCCCCCATGGCCTCACACGGTGGTGTTAGGAAAACCCTTGTAAAATTGAGAGAACATTTCTTTTGGCCGCTTATGGCAAGCAAAGTTCGAACTTTTGTTCTAAGTTGTGAAACCTGTAAAGAGTCCAAACATCCAAGTTATACGCTTCGCCCACCGATGGGGGCACAAATCGAATCATCTAGGCCCTTTCAAAGACTATACATGGAGCTATTAGGACCCTATCCCAGATCTAAATCCGGAAACATTGGGATTTTAATAATTTTAGACCACTTTTCCAAATTTCCATTCTTAAAGCCGTTAAAAAAATTTACTTCTGCCCTGATTTGCAAATACCTTGAAAGCGAAATTTTCTACACCTTTGGGGTTCCTGAAAATATCGTCACTGACAACGGATCTCAGTTCAAATCTTCATTTTTCAACGATCTGTTGGAAAAATATGGTGTAAAGCATATGTACACAGCGATATACTCTCCACAAGCGAACGCTTCTGAGCGAGTTAATCGCTCGGTTTTAAGCGCAGTAAGATCTTACATAGACAAAGATCAGACGCGATGGGATGAGAAGTTACCTGAGATTACCTTCTCGATTCGAAGTGCTGTGCATCAAGCAACTGGACTCTCCCCATATCAGGTGTTTTTGGTCAATCTATGATAAGTCATGGATCGCTTTATCAAATTCACAAAACCCTTGGAACGATTCATGAAAACGACTTAACCCTGGAGCGTCCAGATCGCTTGCAGCTGATGCGTCTTAGAGCGAAAGAAAATTTAGGAAAGGCTTATGATAAGGCGTGTAAAATCTATAATACGCGAAAGCGAGACATAAATTATGCGACGGGACAGGAAATATATTACAGAAACTTCTCGTTAAGTAAAGCCAGTGAAAAGTACAATGCGAAGCTGGCACGTCTATTTCTTAAAGGACGAATAAGAAGAAAAATCGGGAATAGCCTGTACGAAGTCGAAGATTTGAGAGGCAACTTAATAGGGAAATTTCATGCAAAGGACCTGCATGTCTAGGCCGTTTTTCAGCTTATGCGGTTGAATAACTTCAGCCCGCCTAATCTGCCCTGTTGCGGCCACCTTTTTTCGCACATAATTTTTAACAAAAAAATTCACCTCAGTTAGGGTATACTCGGAATTTCAAAAATAATTGTTCCAAATTCACTGGATTTTCCCCTATCGTCCTCTTCACTACGGTAGCCCACCATATGACTTGTATTGTTTTAAACAAGTGTGGTGATTCTGAATCCATAGAATCTCGGCTTGAAAAAAAATACGGTACAACCAGTTTTCTTTGTAGGAACTAAATTCCAAAGATATCTGGAATTTCCAAAAACGAAATTTCAGCCTTTTTGATCCTAGACTTTGACCGATTCGGTAGTGATTTTGCTGGACGTATTTGTCCAGAAAATAGTCAAATATATTTAACGGAAAGAAATTTTAAAAGAATTTTCCGATTAAAATTCGGTCTTAAAGATTTTGTAAATCCTTCGGATTTTGTTCTCGTGTGAAGCATCGGATCAACGAGCAAAAATTTTCAAGAAGAGGGGAACCCCTTTCAAGGTATGAAAAAAAACGTGGTCTTTTGTGCAGTGTATAAATTTGTCCTCTTTTCCAGGGGTTCCTTTTATTTTCTTTTTTTTGTGGGAGTCAAACCTCCAAAAAGGAAGCTTTGGAAAATCATCTCCAAGTCGGCGAATGTTTTTTTTCGTCTTTGCGAAACCCGAGAGCCGATTTTAGTTGCAGAAAAGCGAAAGGAAAACACGTTTTAAATTCGCTAAGGAATCCATAACGCGACCAACGTGAATTTCCCAAGATTGCGTTTTCTTTTCGAACGGCTACATGGAAAAAAAAAACCACGGTCACAATTCCCTCCTGAATCGACGTGGAACCAGCGAGAAGCTTTGTCTTTTTTTTTAAAAGAAAAAAAAATTGTCTTAAGATTCGACAAATCTAGATAAATTAAACTAAATCTAATTCTAAATTCTAAATAATGAATTGCTAAATTAAACTAAAAAAAAATCTACTATCTAAAACTTAAAACTATCTAAAACTTAAAACTATCTAAAATTTAAAGCTAATTATTTCTAAATTAATCTAAGATTTTTTTTTTATCAAAAGTTTACGGCCTAAATTAGTTTTGTTTTTTTTTGATTTAGTTTAAATTTTAAAACTTTGATGGCCAATTAATTTAAAATTTCATCTAATGTTACATAAAAAAAAAAGTGAATTCACATAAAGTTTATAACGAAAATTTATTATTATATAAAAAAAAACACAAGAAAGTTAAAATTAAGATTCCAGCAAACGCTCCAGACGCCAGATCTGACGTAAGCAGCGACCATTGGATTTTAAGGTATTTATTTATACGAATATTGCATTTTTTTTCTATCAAGTGAATTTATTTTCTTGTGTTGCGATGCGTTTTTTTATTTTTATATTTTTATATACCTAAATTTAAATTAATACGGGCTTTAGTTATAATATTTAGTAATACCAGGTGTATTCTAAGATTGTTTTCGTATCTCGTGAGTGAATTCTCATTTTTTTATACCCGTATGGTGAAACCAAAGGGTATATTAACTTTGCCTTACCGTTTGTAACGCCAAGATCCCGTCATCGCACAAAAAAATGAATTACACCAGTGTGTTTAGAATGATAAAAAAAATTGAATTTTGCATGTCCGTCCGTCTGTCTGTCCGTCTGTCCGTCTGTCTGTCCGTCTGTCTGTCCGTCTGTCTGTCCGTCCGTCTGTGGCGCGGATTGCGGGCGCACGGATTGAGCTAGAGACTTGAAATTTTGCGTGGATCCGTTTTTCGTAAAATGCGAGGCTAAGTTCGTTAATGGGCAAAAATTGACTATTAGGGGGGGTACCCCCCATACGAACGAAAACTTTTTTTGCGAATATATCAAAAACAGTGCATATTATCAAAAAAGTCTAAGAACAAAAGTTATTTAGGATATGATTCTACATAAAACTCCCATACATCAAAATCCGATTGGAATAAATTTTAAAAAATCTTATTGGAAAGTTTGACTTCAAAGTGGAATTTTGGTATAACTGTTCGAATTTTGATACGAATATCACCATACGGGTCTCCAATGATTGCCAGATTGGCAATTATAGCTTTTGTTATGTTTTAAATTTCGTTATGAATTGTTTTTGAAAGTTCAATTGAGAATATGATCGAATATTTTTTTTTTCTCCTCTAAATAAAATTATAACGTTTTGATATCATATGGATCTGTTTTTTTCCTTTTCGAATTTGTGATCATGATAAAGTAATCATGATAAAGTGCGCTTAATTTAATTCGTCCTTGACTCCCGCGTCGCTCTGAAACCCTACAGGGGACTTCGCAGATCAGGAGAAGGGATTAGGAGAAATTCCGAAGTCACGGCAGGGTAGGGCAGGCTCTCGACGACATCGGTAGAGCCGGAAATCACATCCGGGTTGAGGTGAAACCCATTTTAGTAATGCCGTTCGCTTTTAGTCCTTTTTTTTCCGTTGCACACATTTTTTTTTGTATGGGGCTGTTTGGCTAGTTAGCGTACAAGATCCCACCCCCCAAACCGCGGGCTAGCTTGAAATTTCCACGTGTGCAGTACGTTGACTACCCATACACGCAAGTATATACATATATACATATAAAACGAAGCCTATAAGACAGCAGCTCTAACACTATACATAATTTTCAAATATTTGTTTTACTGTGAATTTTTTCGAAGCAAAGTGAATTTCTGTTTCCCGTTAATTTTTTGTTTGTTTTAAATTCAAAATTTTTTTTTTGTAAATAAAGTTATAACTATTTTAACTGCTACCTTCCAGTGTGTTATATGCGCGATAACCAATATTGGCGCAAAAAATTTCCACAATTAAATTAATACATTATCCACTAGCGATATCCACTCAAGTTATCCACTAGATCCTTTTCTAAATTAAGTACACAGTTAAAAATTTGACCCGTCAGTGTCAAATTTCTTCTAGTCTCAAAGAAAAAGTGTTAATTTTTAACACTTATAAATATCACTTTAGCACCTTTGAAATGTGTAAAAAAATAATAACACACTGAAGTCTTAAGGTTACACCTTGCTGGGAGTTAACTGACTTTAACACTTTCGAGTTTCAAACAAATTGCGACTTGAATGTCTTAAAATGAAATTCTTTATAGATCTTAAGGTAATTGGAAATGATGTAGCACTAAGTTTTATTTTCTTAAAAATAATGTTACTATACAGAAAGAAAAATATGGCAAATTTAATCAAAACGTCTTGGATAAATAAGTTAAATATGGATTCAAAAAAATATTGAATTAAATTGAATGAAAATTAAAATTGTTATTATATTTTTATTTTTTTAATTCAATATTAAAAATATATTTATTATATTTTTATTTTTTTAATTCAATATTGAAAATATATTGAAAATATTGAATTAAAAAAATAAAAATATAATAACAATTTTAATTTTCATAAAAAAAAGTGAAAAAAAAAATCGAGTCGAGATCGGGACTCGAACCCGCGCAACGGATTTTTTTTCTGTTTTTAGGTTTTTTTTTAAATTTATTATTATTTTTTAAATAAAAATAATATATTTTAAATAAAAATTATGAATAATAACCATTTTCATTACTAATAATTAATATTGTTAAAAATAAAAACAATAAAAACCGTGTTGCATTTTAACTATACTCCGCCAAAGGAGCAAGCAGCCCAGTGGGCAAGGCGCGCAGAACTCACAAGCGAAAGATGTCAGCAGAAACCAAAAACACGACGGTTCGAATTCTATACGGGCTACGCGATTTTTTTTTTCTTCTTTTTTATTATTTTTATTCATTTTTTTATTAAAAACAAATTTTTTATTAAAAACAATGAATAATTTTTTTAATTTTTTTATTAAAAACAATGAATAATAGTTAGATGCATTTCATGTAAGTCTTTTAATTCGATAAAAATGAAAAAAAAAATACCAAATTGATTTTGTTTTTCCTAAGACTGATAAGTGTTAAATTTTTTTTAACACTTTAAGTGTTTATCTAAAATGACACTTAAAAGTCTCAATGATTCAACACTGAGATCCAGTGCTAAAGTAACACTTTTTTCGGTTTGGACACCATGGAACACATAAATGTGTTAAAAAATTTTAACTGTGTACTATCAATTTTTCAATGTTTTTAAATGTTATTTGATTTCTAAGGACTCAACCCTGGGAGTTTCTTTGATCTACCACACAGAAAAGGTTACCGGTAGGCAGGAGATTAAAAACATTTAAATAAAAACAGCCCATTGCATGATATCTTTTCCCATAAATAGGGTGACTACACGCTGGGATAGCCCCGAATTTAGGTTTGTTGCTCCGGCGTTCAAATACAAGGAAAAAACTATCAATAAATATGTAAAACACACTCTATTTCGAATGGAGGTTGCTCCAAAGTTATATTTTTTCATCTCTCTTTATTATTATTTTTATTTACAACTTCCGTTGTGAGTATTTCTAAATCGTATGGAGCGCACTGAATTAAGTTAATGTTTGCTTGGGGCTGTGTATCTCTTGATTTAAATAACTGCGCTTCATTTTGTTGAAAATATTAATTAATCATTTTTTTCCTTGGTTTTAATCTAAATCATGTTTTATTTTCTATAAAAAATTTGTTACTCATCTTGTCCCGGACTCTACTCATAATTTTTTTTTTGGAGGGAGTGGTACCAAAGTGAGGAGGATCGGTGAACAACAACTTCCTCCCGTAATGTCAAAAACAGGACCGAAATCGGTTGAGTGGGTCCAAATAAACACACAAATAAACACACAAACTCTCACCACAAACGCATATACCCTCTCCGTACTGTCGAGAGCAAAAAATTAATTTAAATAGTTTTTGTTTGATGAAATTAAGTGCAACGTCATCCATCAACATTAGAATCGTTTATTTATGGTCGATCATATTTTATACATTTTGATACAAAGTAATATCGACTAGCGGATTCTAGACACGATGACGACGGTAAATAAAAAATAAAAAAAAATCATTTTGCTAGACAATCTGACTACAGAAATGGGGATGTGCAAAGATTTATTTCGCCGGTTTATATAAAGAATCAAATCAGTTTTTAATGAAATATCAGTGCACGTAATAGAGATTATTATTGTTGTTGATATTTAATGCAATTAATCCATAACAAAGTGAAAATGGCATACAAAAATATATTAGTAGTGTCTTAATAAGCAATTAGTTCATGTTTATATTTTTTTCCCCTATAATTTAAAATTTCGCATTGATTAATAGAAATTGCGCATGAAATTATTTATTATCAATAGATAATTTTAATAAGTTTCCATTTAAATTGTTCGAGTAATTAAAATTGAGCTGGGATTTGTTGATAAGAAAAAACGGTCGACCAATAATAATAAATTTTTTTCCATCTTGTAGATAAACCTGACTAAAATAAATCATAAATGTTTTAGTTATGTTTTAAATATTACTTTCTTACACGTAGTATAATCAAGAATTGTATTCATAAAAAATGTCGACCTGTTAATTTTGCCTAAAAACTTTTCCTGAGCACTCCTGAGTCGATTGGAGTATTTTTCCAGAAATGTCCTTGTGTCAATCTGTCAAACTGTCAATCTGTCAATCCGTGAACCATCAATCCGTCAATCTATCAAACTGTCAGTCTGTCAGTTTGTTTGTCAGCCTTTTGTAAAAACTGCTAGAGGTAGTGCCATGACATTATACAGGGATTTTTGGTCCTGGAGCGGGACGATCCTATTAACTTTTGGTGAAATTCGTTGACCGAAAGTAAGCAAGATGGTGGCTTTTTAAAAATCGCAATTTTGCTTTTCGCAATTTACTTTGAAACTGCACATTTTTCTGTACTTACGAAGGTTGCTTTTTTTTGTCCTTCTGTAAAATTTGATATTTTAGACTTAGCACAATTTATCTTTAAACTGACGATATCTTAAACTGAGCATCGAAGTCCCCATCACTGCACCGGGCAGTGGAGGGGGTTCGATGGTTGTAGCAGATGGCAACCCTGTTACGATTCGCAAGTGTACGCATTACGGGGCGACCACTGTCATCTAGGCCAAAACGCGACGCTAAAAAAGACAACATTGACAAAAAAAATCCCAATCCAAGGTGGAACAGCATATCCCGAGGGATGAATGACTAGTGAGTTGTCTAGTCGCAAATATGCGTACTCAGAATATCTGGCGATCTCATGTTTCAATTAGCCTTACGTCCGTATAGGAACTCCGCGGCCGCGGTTATATATTCTCCACTTCTCGTGGGAACAAAGTAGAGTCTCAGCTAGCGGAGAAGGATCCCTCCCGGAATAAGCCCACGGAGCCGGACTCCTCCGAAAAAAGGTTCACTCCTACCTCGAGGGTAAAAAAGAGAAAAAGGCCACCAGGTGTCAGCAGCGAAAACGATGGCGTGAGGAGATAAGGCTGATAGCTGAATCCAGCGTTAAATACCCGACAGGCAAACCCGGGATCCAGTCGGGAGGCCACTGGTACTACCGACGTGCAACGACAACGAAGCAGATGCCTTCTGTTAAGCAAAATAGCTTCAATGCTCATAGGAGGCTGAAACGGCAGTTGGAAAAGGTAAGCAGGTTGCATCAGGAGCAAAATCCAACCCGGACAATCATATTTCGACTGGGCTGGAGGCTGCTTCATACTGCACACAGAGCAACTAAGCCAAAAAGCAGCGCGGCTGCTTCAAATGCGCTAAAGAGAGGCCTTTGGTCAGGGGACGAGGAAAAGAAGACTCCGGTACCGAAAAAAAACGGAAAGAAAACGGGACCCCGAAATCCTTTGCGCGGGTAGTAAGAGGCGATGAGACCTCTACTATCGAGGTCGTTATCATCGATTCTAACTTATCTGGAAGAAGGATTCCAGGCGAGCACCAGATTATCATACAAGAAGTCCTTGAAGCACCTTTTGACGATGATGGTAACGGTCTAAAGGCTAATCCGTCCAAAACCGAGCTCTGTCTTTTTACTAGGAAAAATAAACTACCAAAATTGACCGCACCAAGGATTTGCTTCATCAGTTTAGAGCTGAAGGACAAAGTCAAATACTTGGGAGTCATACTGGACAAACGTCTCACCAGGATAGGAGGGAACTGGGGCCTGATTAAATGGCTCTACATAGATGTAATTCCCCCGGTTTTAACCTATGGCTCTCTGGTATGGTGAAAGGCACTGGAAACGGCATCAAAGCCGCAAATTCTGGAAAGAGTGCAGCGACAGTGCTGTCTAAGCACAATGGGCGCATTAAGATCCACCTCTGCAAGAGTAAAGGAGGTTATCTTGGTCTACCCCCCCCCCCCCACCCCCACCCCCATCGAACTGCAAGTAAAATACATGGCGGCAGGGGCCGATTTCTGTTGGGTTCCCAATTCAAACTCTCAATCAGTGGGTGGGTTAAGGGAACTAACAACGTTGGTCCACGCGTCGAATTGGCACAACAACCTTCGCCTAACGACTTGGATTCAAACAGGGCATTCCCTCCTAATCGTGATCCTTCAAGATGCGGCTAGTCCACAATCAACAATTCTGCAATTCTGCATTGCGGGGAAGAGCAGGAAACTGTGGAGCATTTCTTGTGTCACTGTCCAGCTTTAACTCGTACTCGCGTCACATACTTCGGCCATTCCTTCCTAGAGGAGCTCCATGAGGCAGGAACTAAGGGCTGTCGGAAATATATAGCACTGTCGGAATGGCTGAAAAATCGGGTTTGAGCTCAATCTGTTCCATCGAGGGACATCGGAGATGTACAATGGTTCCAATTAGAGGCCTCGTTTCTTGTTAAGCCTCTCGCCTAAACTAACCAACCAACCAAAGAGAATAACGATTCCCACAATTTTGTCTTCTACCGTTAGTCGCTACCTTTTGCCGTTATTGACATATTTTCATTAAACGGTAAAAAATTAGATTTTTGCGTGTCGCTTGCAAGCTAACGGTTCTTCAAAAAATTGTTAAAAAAAAGAATTAAGGACATCAAAATTCTCTACTTTTTTTGCCTTTAATCGATAAATCAATATATTTGACCGTTATCGAGATATTTCAGATTTTGAAAAAAAAAATCATATTTTTATATAAGCTAATATTTTTCCTTTCACTATAACCCGTAAATTGCGCAGGAACGTAGATTTTGTATAAGAAAGTCATGTGCTATCACACAATCATAAGATTTTTATATATTAGGTTGTGTTCGACAACAAACTTCAAAAGAACATAGCTGAAAATGTTGAAAAATTGTGCATCGTCATACATCAGTAATAAATAACAAAGCTCTAAAAAATTGAAGAAAACAGAATTTTACTGTTAAACCAAACAAAACAACTAACAAGAATCTTGGCATTTTATGTTTTTGATTGTTGTTCTTACCATCAATTTTCTTCAAGAAAATAATTTTTTTTTTGAATTGGGGTAGCTTTTAGAGAATGCACATTCCAATTAAAACTTGAGTGCATTCAGTACATTTCGTTTGTTTCCATTTCAACAATCTAAGGACTTATTTGTATTGCCAATGAATAGAGAATCAATTCACTCCAAAGAATACTTAAATCAAAGTAATTCGAGCACAGCGAAAGTCATAGAATATTGTGGAAAATGTTGTCATGGAGCGCGAAAAATAATTGGCCAGAATCAATTATATTCAGAATATCCGGATTTTTTTTATCAAATCTCCAATTACGAAGCCAACCGTTCCATTGTAGTAAAATTCTCGATTTTCTTGATAACAATACCTATTTTTTTTCATGTGCTTTAAGTGTGAAGTTAAAATGTCAAAAGTTATAATAGGGAACATCACTATCACACTTCGCAAAACATATTTACATTAGTTAATCCCCCGACATTTTATACCATTTCTCTACCTTTTAAAAAAGGGGGAACTCTTCAAATATAAATGGTCTTTCAATAAGGACGCTCGAAGTTTGTTAGGTTATAGCGGCCATGTTGTTAAGGCAACATCTGTCAAATTTGTTGCGAATTGTTCAGTAGTGTATGGCAAATCACCATAGAAGGTTATAGCGTTGAACAATGTGTGCAAATCATAAAATTTTATTTTCAAAATCAGTGTTCCGTTCGAGAACAACCGTCCTGCCGAGTCGACTATTCGATGTTTTGTGCCCAAATTCGAGTTAACGGGTTCGATAAATAATCAGCCAATACTCGTACGTCACCGAAACGCAATGTCTGTTGAAAACATCGCTGTTGTGGGTGAGGGTCGCTCGGTGGGAAAACCTGAGTATGTGGGAAAAACTTGGTCTTTCTGCGACTTCAACTTGGAGATTTTTGCGTCGGGACTAGGGTCTACACCCGTATAAAATCCAACTGACCCAGGAACTTGATGTAGACCACCAAAGAGAACCATCGTGGCATTTTTGGATGAATGGATATGTGAACAAGCATAATTGTCGGATTTGGGGTGATATCAATCCACACGAGATACACCAGCACCAAAAGCATCCCGAGAAGTCACAGTTTGCTGTGGATTTTAGGTCTGGCGGAATTATCGGTCCGTACTTCTTCCACAACGAAACTGGCATTGCCATAACCGTCAACACGAGCGCTACAGATTGATGATCAGTAACTTCTTATGGCCTAAACTGGATGATATGGATACCGACAAAATGTGATTCCAATAGGACGGCGCTACATGCGACACAGCCCATGCCACGATGGACATCCTGCACGAGCGATTTGAGGGCATGGTTATCTCACGCGACGGCGACGTGAACTGACCACCAAAAAAAATTGTGTGGATATCTCACGCACAACTTGTTTTATTTACATTCAAAAATCGAGCGTCCTTATTGAAAGACCCTTTATAAAGGCCTGTGTCCACATGGAAGTTTATTTGCAGAAGTCGCTTCCAGAAGAGATGTCTGGTGTCACAACTTCTGGAAGTTCACTTGCAGTTAGTGTTTCCACGAGAAAAACTTCCAGAAGTCTCTGCTAGAAGCGACTTCTGCAAATAAACTTCCATGTGGACACAGGCCTTAAGATACAGCGAACAGAATTTCACAGCACATATTCAACGCTCTCATGGCCCATGTAGCCTATAAGTAACTTTTTATAACAGTATTTCATATTGGACAAAAGTGAAAATTCCTAATTTTGCACGGTGACTCTCTAGGAGTAAAGAACAACAACCAGCTAATTTTTTAAGTGCAAGGAAAAAGTCGTGTGATCAAGCACTTATTATTTGAGATGTGTCGAATTAAATAAAAATAAAAATGGCGATCGGGATTTATTTTGTGCACTTTTCACTGATCCATACTTTCTTCTACCTATACTAGCGAACAGTTTATGGACGAACGTCAAATTACCGAATTAATTTATTACTTTCCTCGTCTATAGATGACGGAGACCTACTCGATAACAGGGGCGGATAGGAAATTTCTGAAATCCTTTTCAGACAAAATTATCAGGATGTCCGTGCATCTGTCTATCTGTCTTTTTACGTACAGTAATCCCTCCAACTGCACGGTAGATACGTTCCACAAAAAGAGCGCGCAAACCGAAACCGCGCACTGTGAATCCTACTTTGTATGAAATTTTGGGGTTAGGAACATGTTTTTTTAAACGAAAATTATTAAAAAAATCGCGCAGCTGCGAAATTTTTACCGCGAAGTTCGGAATTTTGGTATTAAAAACTTAACCGCGCAGATAGAAACCGCGCAGTTCGAGGGATTAATGTATGTTAAAAAAAAACTCGAGAACGCGTTGTGCTAGCGACTTGAAATTTTTTGTAAATGAGTCTTGCAGAAATCGTAGTTTTCTGCGTACCTATTTTTTTTTTTTTTTTTTGTTGAAAAAATACCGTTTTTTGAAAATTTTCCGAAACCTATGCTCTTTTGAGAATAACTGGAAACAACAAAATTTAAAGAATATAAAATTTTCTACATTTTTTGCTTCAACGGTTTTTTTTGTATCCCTAACGGTTCTCTAACGCTTGATGCACGGAAATGACAACGCTGACGGAAAAGCTCAATTGTCTGGAATTTATTATAAATAATAATAAATTGTATAGAATTTACATTTTGAAAAATTTCTCAAGTTAAAAGCCAAAGATGAAACAGGATTAGCATAGATTGATTTTAAAAAGAAAAAACAATTTAAGACTTTAATTTTGTTTCCTCATTATGAACATTTACATTCAGACCATATATTTTAACTACAAATAAATTTAAAATTACACAGTAATAATACACATTCGAAAAAAAATCCGGAGCTACAAGAAAACCCGTCGCAGTGTTATTCAGAAAAAAATTTAACACCGTAGCGCGGAGGTATTTTGACATTTCTGTTTTAAGGAGCTAAATATTCATTTTAACACCATTTGGGACCACTTGATTTGTAAGCAATTCGCCTTCCCAATAGGCTATTGGAGCCAATTGGTAAGTTTCTTCTAAATATAAAAACCCATTTCAATGTAAATAACTATTAAAAGCTGTTCGAGTGAATTTTTGACTCTTGTTCGGAGTTTTTTAATTTTTTAATTTTGTGAGGTGAAATTTATTTGGTTTTTTAACTGCTCTAATAACTTGGTTTAACACCGAGAAATTGTTAAAAATTAACACCACAAGCAACTGTTGTGAACTCGATTTTATCCGAAAGGTACACAGAAAAAAGTGATTAGTAAATTCACCTACAATTTTCGTTGATTTTCAGCCAGCTACAAAAAAATAGATGATACATTTTTTTTATTTTCAAACCTAATTTTTATTTCTTATTAAATATTTTTTTGTTATTAGTATTTTATATTAGTTACATGAAATTGTCGTGTTGAAAAATCTCGTACCACTGTAGAGGCTTGAGGGACCTCAGGTTTGTCGGCCACGTCACTTACCGCAAGACTATGGAAGCCAATTGGGAAATGGATTCTAAATGTGAGTAACCTCCTACTGGGGTGAAGCGATGACAAATTTACTGGGATGAAACAGTTAAGTGTCCGAATTTTTTTGGAAAATGGGTAAAATATAAAATACTGGAACAGAATCAATGATTCCCCAGTAAAAATTTACTGTATTATCAGTAAGATTTACTGTGTTTCAGTAAATTTTACTGTCGTTCAGTAAATTTTACTGGGGAAACAGTAAAAGAAGAATATTTACTGTTTTCCCCAGTAAAATTCCAGTAAAATTTTGCTGGGAAGTTTACTGGGAAAAGAGCGTCTGGTTTTTCGTGGAACTTTTAGGATTACCTTTTTTTACATCGATACAAACATTTCACCACGAAATCAGGATTTCACAAAAAAAAAATAATACACAATATAGTTTCTTTAATAAAAAAGACATTTATTTACAAGCAAAAAATTTTTTTCCCAACATCTTGTCAAATGTATTATGCCATTAAAGTCTAAACTTTATGCCGAAAAATGTGAAACTCAATTGACAAATTGCACATCGCAGACGACTTGAAACCGTCTTTTCATAAAAAAAAGGTCTTTTTCTTTTTCACAATTCGAATTTTTGATCATACAATATTCTTCAGTTCTATATCGTATTTAAAAAACATTATTAAATTATCAAAGATTTTTTTGATTTATTTTTTCCAAAAACAATTTTTTTAATACTAATTTGAAATTTGATCCACCGAGGATGTCATATAAGAGAATTCGAAATCTACTTTTATTTTATTGGAAATGGTTTTATTTTTCAAATTTTACTTATTTACATAAACTACTACTACAATAGAAAAAATCTTGCTCCTTAGATCACCGTAAAATTCTTATTACTCTTTTTTTTTTTAAATATTATTATAAAGCATTTTTACAAAATGTCGATGTTTATTCTCCAGTACAAAAAATCACACTTCTGAGTTTTAGTTTTCCTTAAATTTATTGTAAATATAATTTTTTTCCTGTTCCAAAGCTAAAAACTTTCATTTCTAAAATAATCTTACGAAAACAATTTTTATTTGGATTTCTGTTTTTAATTCGTTCGCAAATTGCAATTTTTTATTATACAATGTATATATATATTAATATGTGTTGCTCATTTTAAGATTTATCATTTTTACATATAGAAATTGTAAATATATTTTTTTATCATTTTAATTTATAATGAATAGACATTTAGAATTTATATTGTTAAAATCTACTACTGACATTTTAATAGAAAAGTTTTCTTTTCTTTTGAGTTATAAAAATGTTTTTAGTAATTAAATACTCGTATTTATCATCTACACATTTAAAGCGATTGTTTCTTTTTTATTTATTTTTTTATAAATATTTAGCATTTAAATCGAAGTTATTTTGTAAATAGATATTCACATAACCAAAGGATTTAATGAGTTTTAAAAATAAATAATAGTGTTAACTGAAAGAATAAAAAGCGAAAATTAAACTTTTGATACGAAATAAAGTTTTTAAAAAAAAATGTGAAAAAATAGTTTTTTTGTGTTTATTGGTCTGAATGTTCTGAAAGCATTTGGTTAGAATTTTTTAACATTTTAGATGATTATTTCACAGCCCGGGTTTTTACCTGAATGTATTCTATATTTTTATTGTTTTTTTTTTGTTTTTTTTTTCTTTTTTTTAATTTTAATGTCGTCAAATATTTGTTAAATGGATTGCAAATTTCATTTTAGTCTGATCCGATTTCAGAAAACAAGAAAAAAAATCGCCACAAAACAGTTTAAGTATATTCAAATATATCTTCTACGTAAAAAGTATCCGGAATTATTAAATAAACCACAAAAAAATTAATTTATTCATCAAAATTTATTTTGTCACCTTCAAAGTATGCCCCATCGAGTGCAATACAACTATGCCAGCGTTTGATCCAATCCTCCATATATTTTTCGTAGACTAATTAACTCAGGAGAGTGCTACTATTTTGGCCTTCAGCTCCAGTATGGCTTTCAGCTCCTTCAGCAAAATTTCTTTTATGAAGCTTTTAAGAATTCGACTCAATATGCCTTCCTCGAAATGGTAATTTAAGCTTCGGGAATTGGAAAAAGTCGGACAGGGCCATATCAGGTAAGTACGGCGTTTGGTCGATGAAATTTCTCAAAAATTCAATCCTCTTTTTGGACAAAATTGAGCTCTTTCGGAACCATTCGAGGGCGACGCATTTCATGCCCAAAATATCAGTCATAATGTTATAAACGGACTTAAAAAATATGTTCATTCCTTGAGCCAACTGTCTAATGGCGAATTCGAATCACATATTTAGAGCATGCTCTACCCTAGGGTCGAAGAGTGCCTACTTTATTCAATACAATTTTGTTAGAAAAAATCTGTCAAAATTATCTATTCGATTCAAAATCTAGATAGAGTAATTTTTGAGCAAAAAGAGCAGGCCATTCGAATACGCCATAACACTGATCCGACGATTTTTGAGCACCACTTCTTGATTTTGTCAAGAAAGTTGAAGGTCGATCAGAACGAAGCAAACCAACTTCTATTCCACGGCCTTCTTCATACGCCTATGTTTTTGACATGCACCTTTGCAACAATTTCAACGATTCGGCACACGAAATTTCCTATGAAACAATTTTAGGTAAACTTTTTGTTGAACTAATTTTTCCGTTATAAAAATCGAAAAAACCCTCAAAAGAATGATTACAAAAACAGCTAATGTCAACACACTGAGTGACAGATCGTACTTAAATTTCACGTATAGTAACTCAGGAGAGTGCTACTATTTTACAGATAAAAATATGGCGATACTTTGTGGCGACGCGCGTCTTTTAAATTATAAATTTCGGATACTTTTTACATAGAATGCATGATAAAATTTCTATTGTCTTACTACTACGATTTTAATATTTACATATATGTAATATTTGTTAGAAAAAAAGTTAATTACTATCATCATAAAATATGTGGAATAATAATGTCGGCATTATTACAATTTTCGATTTAACTTTATTCCTTTCAATAACATTACAAGTTAATTACAAGTAGCTTTACCATTGGTCAACACTTTACTGTAAGGTGTTTCTAAAAGCCAAATTCCACCAAATCATCAGCAATAACTTACCATTATATGAAAAACGAAAAAATATAAAAAGAAAGTCACTTATACGTAGGGTGACCATTTTTTTAATCCAGGACAGATTATCGGTGAAGAGCCAGGGTAGTGGGACGGGAAGGAAGGGGTAGGGGAGGGGAGGGGGGGCTTGCTGTCATGATGAAAACTTTTTTTCTTCGGAATTAAAAAGACCGGCCAACTGTAATGGTCTGAGTAGAAATGCGCCGCAGGCTTAAATTTTCCGCCCCTGATAAATGATTAACATCCCCCTTCGCTCGGCATTTTTTTGTATATAAAAATAATTTTTATTAAAAACCTACTAAATATTGAGAGCGATTCAAAAGCGTGCATGAGATTTTATTCAGACAGGGGTAAAGCACTTCGAAAATCTAGCAGTATGTACTCCCATAAAAAATAATGTAAATACATAAATTTCAATTGAAACTAACTAAATTTAGTATTTTTAAGAATTGTAAATGCCGTTTAACTAGAAAACCGTGAATGACACAGACTTGTGTAACAATTTGTAGGTAAAAACATTGCAAATTAAAAAAAAACTGAAAAAAATATGAAAAGTTTTAGAAAAAATTACATTTAACGAAAAATAAAAATAAGAAATTAACTTTGGGGACCAATATCTTCGGACTGGCGACTATGACATATGAGCATGCAAATAATAAAATAACCTTTCAAAAAAGTGTAATTTGAAGAAAATCGGTTCATTAGTTTAAGAGTTTCGATTTAATATGTAAATGCACATTTCTTTGTCACCCTTTTCCTTAAATACCCTGTGATTCTGTATGGGTGCAAGATAGACCACCACCTCCCAGACATTTTTTTTCATGAAATTGTCCATAGAATCACTCGTCTCAGGATTCGCCTCTATGTCTGAAGTTTTAAAACAAAAAATTTTTATTTTAATTCTTCATGCAATTGATATTATGACAATACAATTAAATGCCTCAAGAAGTAAAGTATGTTTAGTGAGCGCTATTTTAGTGTTCAATAAATTAAAACCCTAAATTGTTTCCGAGACCCCGGGACAATATACCTGGGCATCAATCGTGTAACGAGACGCGTCTCCGTCTTTGAGCTGAGACGGCGACATCGACGCGACACGTTTTTCTAATCTTGTATCGCGACACTAAAAAGTTTGAACGTTCAATGGATTGAATTTCTTAAATCAATTATAGGTCATGCTAAATAAAGCTTTCCGAGTGCACAATACGGACCAGTTTTGCTCACTACAAATATCTTGCTACAGAGACGTCAAAATAAAAATGTTTGGATTAGCTGAAATTAATTTTGTGTTAAGTTCACCAGAAAAAAGTGAATTACGAGTTATTCGCAAGTTCTTAAGGGACAAAAATGATCCGTTCCAGCTCACCTCAAAACAATAATGTATAATTAATAGACTTTTTGCTTGAAGTGAATAAAAATCAAATCCTCCCCAAAAGTTTTTTCTTTTTGTTTCCGGAGGCACCAGTGTCAAACACGCCCCTCGCTAAGGCATTATTTTCATACATGAACGTTACAAGGGTTTCCCACTGGTTTTCATTCGTTATCTTCCTAAAATAATATAAATTTATTATAATTTAACTTATATTTACTTTGGTTCCTCCATTGTGAAATGACACTGAGCGACGCCTCGAACTGTCACCGCGTCTTGATTTGGGATTTTTCATCGCAGAGATTTTTGATTGACCAATCAGAGCTCGAGTTGACGGCGATAAAAAATCCCAGAGATAAATTTCAAGAAATCTTGCAATTGTAAAATTTCTTGGAATTTCTCAATTCAAGATGGCGGAATCTAAATTCTCCCGACAAGTAGTTGCAAAAATAACTAATTTTTACAAACAATACGATACAAAAGGCTTCGGAAGAGAATATATAACATTAAGAGGTGTTTCTTTTCGTCTGCTCTTCTGTTTCAGCTTTTTCAATTTCACGTATTGCATTAATTGCGAGAGCGGCGACTAGGTGTTTTCTTTTCATCGCCATTTTGAGTACTAAAATTTCAAGAGATTTTCGGCCCAGCTGTCAAAAAAATCTCATTGCGGTGAGATATTTCTTGGGATGAAAAATTGTTAATCAAGACGCGGTGTGTGTCGCTGAACGAAAAGATAAGTCGCTACTAAGCAACGACGCGTCGCCATAGACGATTGCTTTTCTTAATGAAAGACGCAATTTCGTGTCTGTGTCGCGCTACACGATTGATGCCCTGAATTCGGAATAATCCGATGCATTACAAACATGCGCTTAATACAAAAATTCAGGGCGAGTATTCAGGAACTCGAGTCGTAAATAAACTCGACTCGTATAAAATCGAAAATGGGATTCTTGAACTCGGTTCGAGTACGACCAAATGTGTTGCCACCACAAAAATGAAATTTTATATGAAATTGTGGAAATGTGGCCAACTTCACTTAGCAAATTGATGTTCGCGGAAAGTGAAAACATCCCTTACTTGTTTTACATAGGGAAGAAATTCCGATGTATGGAGAATATGGTCGCGAATTTCTGAAATGTTATCGGAAAAATATTGATAGAAGTTTGATTTTGTGAAGCAGTGCAAATTTTTGAACACGATTTTTTTTTACGATGGAAAGTATAGCAGCTTTTTTGTTTGGCGATAGTGATAATAATGAAGAAAATATCCGTGCTCGCCACAAAGAAATTAGAGACGAATAAAATCCATTATCATTACCAAATGCATTGTAAGTTTTGTGGCTATGTTCGAAATGTGAAATTTATTAATAATCTCTTTCAGATTCATAAAGCTATTTAGTTTGTTAAAAGATAGTTTCAGAGTGAAATTGCAATCTCACTCGGCAGGCTAAACGTCACCGTGTATTAACTCGCAAGAAATCGCTCGTTTCCGAGTCAAAAATTCGTTTTTTTCACACTCGGCAAATATTTTACTCGGTACGAGTTCCCGAATAAGGGCCCTGATTAAAACTAATTTTCATTGTTAACCAAAAGATTCGTGAGCTACAGTTATAAAATTTTGCAGACTTGGTTGATTTCAACAGCATTTGGTGAAACACTGCATGCCGAAAGCGGCCAAGATAAGGTTTTTTTCAAAATCCATATTCAGATTTCACTATTATCAATATTACAATAATATTTCCGCAAACGGGGGTTTAGTGTTGGTCTAGTAGTAGAGCGACCATATTTACTTTGTACCAATCCGGAACATGAAGAACGGGAGAGGGTGGGCTAAAGGAACAATAAATTTTATGTACAAATATTTGAAAATTTCAAGTTATTAATTTCATTTTATCGTTACAATAATTGAAGAGTTTACTTGTACAAAAGAACAAAATCATGAATGGGCGAGAATCGAGAAATCAAACCCGGACAAAAAAATATTAAATATGCGTCGCTGTAAAATATCGTTTTAAACAGAATGCTGTGCATTGTTTTGAGTCTAGAACAGGGCCAGGAAAGCTTTGAAAGTTCTCGGGCATCCACTACCACTGACAAGCGATTTACTTGTTTATAGGGCTTGCTCTCCGAGCCTAGTTCAAACTTTGTTGAAAGCTCTTTTTCGTTATTTTTGGTTTTGACACACTGTTAATTGTTTTACTTTTCGTTAAAAATAGGTTTGACAAAGAAAAAAATTTATGTTAAATTTCCGAATCACAATCGGAAAATAAAAATGAAATTATTAAAATCAAAAACATTCATTTGATCAATTGATATTTTATGGAGTTACTAAAACGCCTATTTAAATCGTATTTTTTGTTGTTTTAATTCCCTGAAATCATATTAAACATTGCATTGTTTTATCAAACCGAAAAAAGAAACACTCATGTCCAAAACTCGTGTCGTCTTTTGAGACAATACGCTTTATGATTTTTAGCAGTGTTAATTTTTTCGCTACGTTTCACAACGCGAAATACACCACCGCTTCAGTCAATGTCCTAATGACAACTGAGCTAATAAAAATCTCTCGCATAAATGGCCTTCCTTAGAAGTCAGCAAAGCTCCATGATATGCAAAATGCACAAGTGGAAGCAGAACGGGTTATATGCAGGGTTGGGACTTGAGGATGTGTAAAAGGTACTATTTTTGCCCAAAAAGGGTACTAGATTGAGATAATGTGGTACTAGATTTTTTTTAACTATCGTGCAACCAAAATCGTTTTTTTATGCTTATTACATGAGAGTCAAGAAAAATCTAAATCTCGTAATTTTAGAAAACGAATCCTTAACCCATATGGATTGACTTTTGCGCTGTAAATATAACCGTTCCCCGTTAAAAAAACACTCTAGAAAAACTCGAAAAAACCAATAAAAATTGTCTAGATGTATTAGTTTTAAATTTTCGCTTTTATTTCAATTTTAAATTTTTGTATAAACTCCATCTACAAACTTAAATTTCGAGAAGTATTTTGAGCTATTGCTAATATAAATCATATTTCCATGGCCTACGATTGGTTTTCATATCTTCCTTAATAAGACGAATTCAGTAATCTTTAATTAAAGAATTGTGGCGGGATCATTTAAAAAAGTACTTTTTTTTCTAATATAAAGAAAAGTTATGGCTTTTTAAAGGGAGCTATAAATTCAGATAAAATCATTTATTATATAAACCATGAAAAGGTACCAGATTCATGGACTGTGGTACTAGGGTACTAAATGAGTCAAAAAGGTACTAGATCTAGTACATTGGTACTAAAGTCCCAACCCTGGTTATATGCAAAGTGAAACAGATTAATTCTTTCATATGCGTATGTATGCAGTTTTCGTACAAGCCAGAATGAAACGGGTAGCATGAAGAATCGATGGATAAGAGGGCAATTTGAGCTGCGAAAATGCCCTTGGTGCACATGGCTTCAGAGCGCTGGTCTAGAACTTCAAAGTCATAAGCTTTTTCATGTTATATTTAATTGTGAAAATACAAATCAGGTAAAAACATGCTAAAAAAAATGCGCCCTAGGTAAAAACATGTCAAAAAAATGCACCTCAGGTGGAAAAATATTTATTACAGCAACCACCAGCTGAACTAAGGTAGAACCGTTCAGTTTTTCATTTTCAACCCAACAAAATTTATAATTTTAAAAAAGACGTGTTCGCTCATTTTTATGACGTTTTACAATCAAGTGTTCGTTTTGAAACCAAATAGAATTTTTCTCTATCATCATATTATGGTATAGTTTAAAAGAAATAACTACAATTTATTTACATCCATCCCTGTTTAATATAAATTTCTTATTTTCTGGAACATTTTAACTAGCGTTGAATTACGTCTAGTAAAGCTTTTAGACGAGTAAAATTTGACGATCTATCATCATATTTAATACATAATTAATTTTGCTACCACGTTCAATTCTTATCAATGCAGCCGCACAAACGAATATAAAATGAAAATTTCCTCATTGTGTTCAAGGTTTTCTTTCGTTTTATCGTCAAACTTCCAACAGAATGTCTCAATTTATCTAGGAGGCATTCTCATGTTTTATCCATCACGTCAATGTATATTTAATTAATAATACAACTATTGCACCAAGAGCTTTAATTCTGTTTTTTTTTTGCTTTTGATAATTTAAGTTCTGTCTTATTCGACACATAAGATTAACATGCCTTAACCGTATCCATCTGTGTGTAAATACAGTAAAACCTGTATAAGCCGGAAACCTGTCTAGGTAGAATACTTTTCAAAGTCCCGAAACTTTGAAGACGTTTTCATAGAAAATAAGCATGGATAAGCCAGAACCTGAGTAACGCAAACATAGGGCGGCATCTCGCAAGGGTGTGTAAAAATAGGTGCAAATTTCAACATTTTGATTCCGCAACGATTTATTCGAGTAAAATTTTTTCACCAATATTTCAGACGTGCGTTTTGAAACAATTTTGTTAAAAACCATAAAAAAATGGGAAAAGTGAAAAAACGAATGAAAGAAAGCCAGCGAAGAGCGATTTACTAAAATTGACGGAAAATAATGTCTAGTTAGCAAATAATAATGCTTCTTTTTTGTTTTTAAATGTAATGTTTTTTTCCTAAGATTTGAGCTTGCTGGCGATAAAGAATTCAGAGTTTCGAGGAGATCTAAATATAAATCGATGAAATGTTGCTCCCTCAAAATTTCAAATCTTTTCGCATTTTGAAGTTGCATTCGATAAATGTTTCACTTTGTTCTACATAACTGTTCCAAGTCTCACTTGTATTCTTGTTATTCTTCAAAAAGGAGAACTCATCCTTTTTTGTAAACATTTCCTCGAAATAATAACCTGTTGACAACTGTCAAACTCAATTCAGCATACATTCAGGTGCATCCAGCACTACAGTTTGTATTGGCGCTTGTGGCTGGCATCACAATTAAAAGGAAAATGCAGACTGTGGATGTGGGTCAATATTTAGGACTACCAAAAAACGCACTTTTGCGAAATGCCGCCCTGGACATCATATTTTCCGACTTTTTTTCTATCAAATTTTTTATAGTCTATATAAGAATCATATTAGATTGAGTATACCGTTTCTAACGCAGGTAACCAAACGCTCGTTCAAGAAGTGTATTACAGCAGTTTGTTTAGAATGACAAATGAAAGTCATTTACGCTTGTCTGGCGATTTGCGAACACGAACACTTTTGAATAAAACTGAGGCAATTTTTTGGGCTCAAAAAGAGTTCACAAATAGTTGCACTAGTTACGCTATCGTCAAATACTATTATTATGAGGGCCAATAAAGTTTTTATGAAAGAAATCCTTGTGTGTGGAAGAAGGGGGAAGTGTTAGTCCGATGGGTTTTGATCTATGGAACAGTTATGTAAAATCATGCTCTAAACAGATTTTTCAATATGACTCACCGTTTTCGAGAAAATTGCAAAAAGCTGTTTCGTTTGTATGGGGGAGTGGAGAAGGAATGGTCCGATTTTTTCAGTTCAAAAGCCTACACTCAGAAAAATGGAGGCTAACTCGACGACCTACATACGGCGCAATTGGCCTCGGGCAGGCGCGCGTTCGCCTGCATGTGGGCAAGTAAAACTGAGTTGACCTGTGGTCGGAGAAATTCTGAAATTAAGCCACCAGCAGGTGAAGTAGGGCATTGGGAGCTGCACGAGTCGACCTTAGATAGGTTAACTCTGACCGCTAGCTGGCTTACAGACACCTCTGTAAGGTCAGAGTTAACCTGACAAAGAGTTGACCTGGACATTTTTCTGAGTGTAGCTTTGCCATTTACAAGAAACACAACTATATAAAATTCCAAGTCTCTAGCTCAATCCTTTCGAAAATTATGGTTTTCACGATCACACAAACGGACGGGCATGCGGAAATCAAAAACATTTGTCATCCCTAACACCCTATGGCCTATTTCCCCAAACTACAAAACACAATTACAAATTTGTACTATAGAAAGTACGTTGGTGTAAGTTGGTGAAATTGGTGTAGTTCATTTTTGTGTCCGGGTTTATTTTACTGGTTCCGTGCGAGTCCGAATTATACAGGTTTTATTGTATATTTATGTATACTCGTGAAAGAAAAACAGTTTTATTTATTTTATTTTTTTGACTTTCTGTAATCCGGTGTTTGATGGCATTTCGTAGTCTTTTCTACTGCTAGATATATGTTAGCTTAGTTGGTATTAGGTACATTTAATTAGTATTCTTGGTACGTGCATAATTATTCAAGGTTACCGCAGCCACCAACCATCATAACTTGTACGTGTTGTACATTGCTGGCAACCGTTAGTGCTATTCCATACGCACAATATGACTCTGAGTTTTATGACATGCATTTAATACGTTTAGATATTAACGAAAATGCATATAAAATTATTTTATGTTTAGTATGGGGATATAATAATAATAATTGAAAATAACTGCTAAAAAGGAAAAAAAAAAAATTTAACTACTCGTTAAATTTGTACCCGCATACAAACAATTTGATAAGACAGGATCAAAGTGTGTATGTATCAAAATGTTCCAATCAGCATTTATATCAATCATGATTTATATCGACCGTTGACATAAATGCTATTCGTAGTGGTATAAGTTAGTATATCCTTAACGCACTCTTATGTATATTGAAAGTCACAAATGCCAAATAAACGGCCCATTATACGAAATTTAAAATGGTAGGAAATTGGAGTTTCCGTCGTGGTCTGATTGGGTTTTAGGAGAGCGTTCTTGCTTTCTGAAATCAATATAACTCAAAAATTTCGCCTGTGGCGCATTTTTCTTTTTTGATATTTTCATAATTCCAGTAGCAGTTATTTTTAAAGCAACCCCCAAAAATTAGGATTTTTTTCCGCAAAGAGACTATGATGCTCAGAGGCGAATTAAGGTTTCAAGGCGCCCTGGGGAAATTTGAATTTGGGAGCAGGTATAGAATATTGAATTCTTATTATCTTTAAATCTTATAAAGATTATAAAGTTTCAAACACAAAATGTGTTTCGAATTTGATTTTAAGAACTCTTCCAAACCTAAAAAATTCAATCGTAAAACCCAATATATAAAAAAATCCACTCCTTCTCCCCTCCAACATATTAATGGGATTTTTTATATAAAAATGTTGGTCTGTCATACAGAATATTTGACGATTGGCCTCTGCAATTTGTAGCATTTCTTGTGTTTTCTACTGTTTTACGGTTGAAATTTACTATTTTAATTTCATTTCCGACTTTCGCTACTAAATAATCAAATTGACTATTTTTGCTCCGATCGACACTCCAGCCTAAATGTTTAATCTATTGGCTTATTAAAACGACTTCACAAGGGCACAGAAAATTATAATTTAAATTTTTAATGACTGATGATTTAGGGTTTATTAAAAAAATAGATTTCTTACTCTAAAAACTTAGTTTTAGGGGTTTCGTATAAAATTGTTCCTTAAGACAAAAATTTCTATTTCGATTTGAGTATTTCTAATATTGTATACAAAATTTAATATAAGTAGTAAACATTATTTTTTTACCAATAAAATGGTATTTTTTTATTTATTATAATAAATATGATAAATAGCTTCTACAAGAAGAAATTTCACGTTACGTTTTACTAATGATTAGTTTTTTTTAAGAAATGTGTGGCACTACTTTTAAGCGAAACATCAAATGCAATTATTACGTGAAATTTAGATTTTATTTTACATAAATTATGCAATTCACAAAACACCACAAACTAAAATTCAAAAAAATTAAGAAATTTAAGAAAGAAGTTAAATTTGAACATTTGCTGAAAATTGTATTTCGTTTTGAAGCTGTAAAAACGGAAAATTATTATAAAGTGGAGCTTTGTTTTCGGATTTCTAAAAAAAACATCGATTTTTGAACAGTAATTTTTTTATAAACAGAAAACGCTTCTGGCCATGACTGAGGCTCAGCCAAACTCAATCTGTAATTTAATAATGAAAAGATTCGTTTTTTTAACAATATTACTACCTTTTACCAAGTTTTTACTTTCTTATACGTAGTATTATAAAATTTCGACCCCTTAATATTTCCTAAAAAACATTTCCCGAGCACTCCTGAGCCGAAGGGAGCATTATTACAAAAATGTCTTTCTGTCTGTCAGTCTGTGTACAAGATTTCTCAAAAACTAATAGAGCTAGAGTCTTGAAATTTTACAGGCATGTTTGGTTCTGGAATGGGACTTATCGACTTTTTGACTATTGGTGGAAATCCGTTGAAAATGGCGGCTTTTTAGAAATCGCTATTTCGGTTTTTTGTTATTTACTCCGAAACTCCGCGTTTTCTAGTAGTCTTATTTATAACAAGAGTTGGAAATAATAAAATTTCCCACATTTTTGTCCCTTATTAGAATTGCTTATCTCAAGCTGAGATATACTGTTATTTTCAAAAAAAATCAGTTTGTAGCATTTTGCTCGAAAAATAGCAGGTTTTTCCTTTTTGCATTCAGGGCATAAAATTAATGAGAATGGCATTATCCACAATTTAGTTTTTTACTATTATCCGTTGTCTTTTACCGTTATTGAGGTATTTTCATTAAATTGTAAAAAATAGATTTTTGCGAATTGCTTGCAAACTAACGGTTCTCGTAAAAATAGTTGAAGGAAGAACTAAAGATATTAGAATTCTCTACATTTTTGCTTTTTACTATAAATCGATACCTTGGACCGTTATCAAGATATTTCAGATTTTTTAGAATTAAAATTCATATTTTTATTCAAATCTATATATTTTAAAAGCGTAGATTTTGTATAAGAAAGTCATGTGCTATTCACATCAGCTATTTTCTGTGAAATCCACTAAAATGACCAGTTATATTTTATTCATTGCCGTTGTATTTTCTGCCCAAAATGGCTTGCATTTTCATCGTTTTCATACATTATTACCCACCTGTCATAACTTTTTTTAAAGGGAAAATTCTATGTTTTGGGAACATAT
This sequence comes from Chrysopilus asiliformis, assembly GCA_964034945.1. Classification (NCBI taxonomy): domain Eukaryota; kingdom Metazoa; phylum Arthropoda; class Insecta; order Diptera; family Rhagionidae; genus Chrysopilus; species Chrysopilus asiliformis. The sequence goes on along the minus strand of OZ035961.1, from coordinate 67,304,788 downwards.
TAATTAATTTGAATGGTTTCGTATATGAAACATAAGAAAAGCTACAATTACCAGGGGTATATTCTCAAATACTCTATATGAGGGCAGAAAAACATGCCATTTGTATGGGAGAAGGATTAGTCTAATTTTGCACATTCAAGAACTTATGCCCGTCATACACTTGAGCTAAGCTACGCGGCGATATTTAAATAAATGTATGCCATCAGTTGTATGCAATTGGCACTTACACATTTATGTCCACAAAATACTACATTTTTGCAAACACCGATTCTACACTGTATAACGCCGAAAGTGTGTATATGTGAGTGTCAGCGATGCCAACGAAGTCGTTCGCGTAGTTGCGGCATAGTTTAACTATAGTTAGGAAACCTAGGGATTTTTCCGTGTACCTACGTTGGAGTAAAGATAACCGATATACTCGTGGACGCGGTTTTTCTTTCTTTCCTATGCGTAAATTACCAACAAAACACAACACATGTAAAACCTAGCCACATTTTCATACACCACCAACACATGCAATCTTCCGACAATCTTCCGCTGTCGTCATATTGGACGTTCACTGTAATTTGAAATTTCAAATCATAATTATATAAAGGGTCTTTCAACAAGGACATAACAATTTTGTATTTTAATAAAAACGCACCCTAAAACTTTTTTATGATCTGGCAATGCTAAAACGTCAGTCAAGGTTTACATTTTTTATTTTTAAGGTTTTTTTTTAGGTTTACATGCCACACAGCTGACCAAACAATTGTTCTATTGAAGGAGAAGTTCGGTAATCGTGTAATCTCGAGAAATGGTCCGGTCGAATGGCCACCTCGCTCATGCGATTTAACACTTGGCATAAGTCGTTGGTTTATGCCAACAAGCCAACAACGTTAGAGGAGCTCAGAAACAATATCGAACGCGAAATTGCCAACGTTCCGGCCGATATGTGTGGAAGAGTGGTGGAAAATTGGCTCCTTAAATGTAACATGTCCACTACACCTGGAATAAATTTCAGCTTACGAAACTCAAAAACTACTGGACCGATTTTTACGCGGTTTTTTGCAAAATGATCTGCATTGGCAGGTTTTTAGCTGTTAGATTTTCAAAATCCGAAACAGAAGGTCCTGTAAGGATAACGCAAATGTTCTTTTTCCCCGTTTTTCTCGGGAAAATCGGCATTAGGTGATTTCCGGGGTTGCTGATTACGAATCCTGTGTTGGAATTTCAAAATTCCTGTAAGGTCCTGTAAGGATAACGCAAATATCCTTTTTCCCATTTTTTTTTTCTCAAAAGTTTTAAAGTTATTTATAGTCTTTTGGCATTCTAAAATTTATACAAAAACTTTAAGCTGGCAACGAAGGGTCTGCTAGTATACCATATATTACCTTGAAAAATCTCTTTTTATTTATTTGCATTTCATCAAACCTAAAAAACTAAAAAGAAAGAATAAATTCTACAAACAAAAAACAAAAGCTGGAAAAAATTAAAACATGAAAATCCACTAAACGCCCTTTTTTTATTACGTTTCACGGGCTATGTTTGATGAAATTTGTTTCCTAACTCGCAGAAATGTTTTTCTTTAAATGGGGTATTCTTTACAGAAAGGATCTTTTGGGTGACCAGAATATATCTGAACCAATTTAAAAAGAAAAACGATTATTTTCTACTTATTTCAGAAAAAAAAATACTTAAAAATATTTTTTTAAGAAAAATGCGTTGTTTTTATATGAACTTTGGGTAAACATTTCACATTACGCGATCTTAAGGGATTTTTTCCGAAGCCTAGCACATTCGATTTGTTATTATCGAAAACATTTGGGAGACACGTTGTAAAAATTTAGGAAATCTTCGCGTTTTTTTTTAAATGGCCGAATGATGGTATACAGATGGTATCTCTAATCATTAATATCTGTCGTAAATGGTTTTATGTGGTGACATTAATTGTTGGTGACATCTAATCTACGAAAAGGTGTTTCACTGGAAACAAAGTCACCGTTGAAAAATGTTCTGAGCATAGAAACTTCTAGATTATGTTTAGACAAACACAAAAAAAAAATACTCCAACAGAAGATAACCAAAAAAAATTGTTAGTAATAAAAAAAAATTGTTAAGAATGAAATAAATAAAAAATTGTAATTGCATTTTTAATAGTTTTTTTAATTTTCTTTTTTTCTTTTTTATTTGATTTTTTGTTTAAATTATTTATATGACATTTCTGTCAGTTTATATAAACCTTATCGAATAGAAATATTCTATTATCAGTTTTTACCAAAAAAAAAAATTTTTTTTTTATCTCAACTTTATCTGTCCTAGTATCTATAAATTATTAAACAGCAAATTTGAAAGAAGTTGTTTTTTTCTAAATATAATTTTCTTTATCAATAACTATAACTTTATTGATGCACATCATCTGTTATATTTCTCTTTTCTGTTTCTAATTTTTTTTTTCTTCTTTATGAGAAAGGGAAAAAGGCGGGCATTGTTTTCTAATCATATTTATAAAATGTATCTTTAATGTAAAAAAAAACTCAATAGATAATAATCATTAAAAAAGACAACAATATAATATGTACTTAAATTTTTATAACTATTTTTTTAATGTATAAAAACTGTTTTATTGTATAAATTTTTTTTGTAAATATATATTTCAATATTTTTGATTTTAAAGAAAAATCTTCTTTTTTTTATGAACAAAAATTTTATTTTACTTGTTTGTTGCTTTTTTCCTCTATTTGCAGATATAAGAAACCATTTGTTTTTAATTTATCCATATTTCTCAATATATTTATGTATGTAAATATATTGTAATTAAAATGTTTCGCTTCACTTTTATTTGTTTACAAAATAGAAAAAAAATACAATAATTAGAGTTAATAATAATATCTCGCTTACGGTCTCAAATATTTCTCTATCTCTAATTTAACTTTTCACATTCTCTCGATCTCTCTCTCTCTCTTTCTTCTCAGTTTATGATTAACTAAACAAAAATATTACAGAAAAAATTACCTTAAATTATACGATAAAATTTATATCCACTTAGAGACTATTTTTCCATCTTTTTTTTTTGTTATCATTACAATGCTAATATTTTTTTTACTTTCTTGAATTCTCTTTAAAAAAAAATGAATTTACGTTTCCATGATCATTTTACCGAAAATGTTATGAATATTAATGAATTCTCAGATATAATCTTTGCTATCGTAATTAAATTCTAAATGGTTACCTGACGTTGATGATGCTGTTTCCAAATCTACAAAACTATTGATTAAATTTAAACTGAGATCAGGTGAAATATCCAGTAGACCAGTCGAAATATTCACATCTATAAAATTGCTCAAATTGAGATCGGCATCACGGATGGCAGTTAAACGTATCATGCACGTATCGCTCTTTGGGTAATAGCTGTTGTCCTCAGCCGTTGCTGTCAAGGAGCCAAGATCGCCAACATCACAATCCATGCCGCCGATACCGCCCGCGACACCAGTCAAATTCGACACTAGGCTAATCCCATTACTGCTACTGACGACACTATTACAGCCAGTATTACCACTATTGATTCTCATGCAATTTCCATTTGGATTTGACGATTCCTCCACATTTGTGGCCGTTAGTAAACGATCTACACCGCCTGCGGTCAATGCGTTACTAAGTCTGTGGTGGTTCGATGTCGATTTCAACAGCTGATCGAAGCTGGACAATTTCTGATGCTGTTGATACGATCGACTGGCAGGATTCAAATTGGCATCGTTCACAATACTGAGTTTGTCATCTGGTTCGACGCTAGCGCTACATGTGCTATTCACTCCAACTCCATAGTAGGACGATGGTGCTTCTGACTTAATAATGGCCGTCGCCGGATCCATTTGAATGTCTTCGGCGAACACTTTTGTCTCATTGTTGAACAGCTTTGAGGTTGCATTGCCCCGCATGTTCGGCGTACTATCGCAGATAAATAGATTATCACTTGGAATGAATGTTTTCGATGCTTCATCACTGCCGAAAGCACCACCAAATGTCGATTGGAAGAAGGCCATATCGTCATTGTCGAGGATATTCGCATCGAAAATATTATCGTTATTCTCAGCCGAGAGTAGTGAATTATCCTCGTAGATTTTAGCACTTTCAGGTGAATCCGGCAAAAGCATCGAGAACTGTGTTATATTATCGGCACATAGAGGGGTTGTCGTATTGAAATTCGTTCTATCCCAATGACATTCCATAAACTTGATATCCTCATTGTTATTGGTGTCGTTTCGATTGCTCATCTGTTTGGTACTGTCATTATGACTGCTACTATTATGATTATTATTGGGGCTGTTACTATTCTTATGATTATTGTAATTATTGGCATGAGTGTTATTTCGTTTGCTGGCAGTTGATTTTGTCTTCTTGACACTTACTGTTGTATTTGGGCTTTTCGGTGTTTTGCCCTGCTTCTTCTTTGGACGGTACTTGTAGCCGGGATACTCTTTCGAATGCAGTTTGCGTAATCTTTCCGCTTCGAGTACATATGGCTCCTTGTCCTCTTTGGAAAGGGTCTGCCACTTAGCACCTAATGTTTTCGAAATTTCCGCATTGTGCTGATCTGGCGTCTCCTCGCAAATCTTACGACGTTGAATTTGACTCCATACCATAAATGCATTCATTGGTCTTTTTATGTGTCCAGGACTGTGTTTTTTGGTCTGTAATGACAACAAAAAAAATCCATTACTCAAAAATTATACATCAATATGCGGGGGTTATTCAGGTTGTTAAAATTAACACAATTATTTTAATTCTATAAAAGTTCCAAAAATGGCCACCCACATATATTCAAATGCATGGTTTGATCATTTAAAAATATCGGTTTGGTTTCAAAAGTCAAAAACGACAAAATGTGTTGAAAAAAATAACACTTTGGACCTCCACCATTTCTAGTTTAGAGAGTGGACAGGTCAGAGATAGCTAAGTCCGTTAAGTTTGAATGTTTACCTGATGATGACCAAAAGTATTTTAAATTATTTTAGTAGTATTTTATATACGGATTTAAAAAATTATTCGAACTCAAGATGTTTTACTTAGTTCATATACCATAAATACGCGTCTATTGTGTATTCAAAAAAAAGTGCAAAAAAATTTAAAAAAAGCTTTTATTTAAAAAAAATGTGTTAAAAAAATTAATTTTTGGGCGCTGTGCATCATGTAGAAGCATAAACATTCTATCTCAGTTTCATTTCTGACACACAGCGCCTGAACACATAAAAAAATATATTTTTCTTTTTGACATTTTTTTAATTTTATTTTCTCTGGGTTTAGATCGAAAAAAAAGAAAATTTAAAAAAGTTACAGAAGCCTTTTATTGATCTTGTTTATATTTTTAAGCAGATGTAATAAGACTTTTTTTTGCATAGAAAAATAAGACTTATGTGATATACATAAGATTCTTTTTGGTGCTTGAGTAAGAATTTTAGTTGATTCCCTAAATAGCAAAGCTCGCATAACTAAAATAACAGCCATACTATCAGCCTCCATTTATGCAGTATCGAACTCATCGAATTCTTGCAAAGTGTTAAATTACAGCAAAACTTTGTCCAAAAAGCGATCGCCAGTCAACCGATTGGAAAATTTTGACAGATCTTTACTGCGACATTCTCGAACACGGGTCATCACTCTTGGAAGCAGACTTGATTTTTGACAAGAAGCAACATGCCGTGATCAGTCCGGTGCTAAAAACGAAAACACGCATTGTGAATCAGTTAACTCGGTTATCGTAACCGGCTTTGTCTACTAATAATTGTCATTCCCGATTTCACACAGTATTTTGAATTTTATCAAAAGTAAAACGAACAAAAAAAAACTTTTACCCGAACTATAATAAATTATAATCAGCTGATACTAAAAAAAACTGTGCTTTTTTTCGTTATCGCTATCAACGTGAGTCACAGATGTTGGTTTGGTTGCGGTCTTATCGGAATTTTACGCGACCTTGCCTACTTATTACCTCCATTCAGACAATATGGCAGAAATTGATAAGTTTATCGAATGATTCAAGTGAATTTCTTTACAAGCCTAAAGTGGGCTTTAACAGGCACGGAAATGCTTTTGTAATGAAATCAAATCAAATTCTGATAAGTCAACAAACAAAAAAAAACATCTTTTTGCGAATAAGCTTGAAGGCAATCTTTAAACGACATATTATGTGATTTACAAACCTTACTGCTAAAAATATAGCAACAGTACAGTAGCTTTATTAACACTCGTCCGGCTATAATAGATCCGCTGAAACCAGCATATTCTGCTATTGGTGGAATAATTTCTATTCACCGTCAACGGTTGACGAACAACATTTCAATGTGTTTTCATTGTTTTTCTGCAATCTAATATCGTGTGAATACCCGGGCAACCGTCAATGCCACATTTCTCTCTCTCTCTCTCTCTCTCTCTCTGTGTGTGTTTTTCTAAGTGTGCTTCTCTTTTTCTATCGTTCCATTTAATTTTCCTTCGGTGTTCCATCTAATTTCACAATGTTAATAATACGTCATGAAACGAAACAATTGATTTTGGGTGATATTTCAGACGAAATTTCCGATGAAATCTCTTATTGGAAGTGCTTTTGTTGCGTTTAAAACAGACATGGGCAAAGTGTGGCCTTTTTGGCCCATTTGGCCCAGTTTGAGAGAACCGAAATAATACAATTGCAACTGGGCCAAATACAATTGCAACTGGGCCAAATTTAGTATCATGCTTACACAGTGCTTGTAACTCTCTACTTTCACAGCGATGAGCGAAAACACATCACAGCCATCGGTCGCTCTGAGTTGTTTTCATGTCATTCGCCATCAGGCACTCCACTAAGTAGGTTGTGTTTGTTATTTGCGCATATACACTGAAATAAATATGAAGCGTTTCTATAATAATAGAAACTTCAAAGATCAATGGGAGGAGGATTTTTTTTTGTAGAAATCCCTGGACAATGCTTGGTTTGTTTTCTTAAGCTTTCATACATCAAAAAATATACAATGCAAAGGCATTATGTAGCCAAGCACAAAAGGGATTTTGATTTTGATGGTGAAAGGAGAAAATTAATTTTTGCAAAATTAAAAGAAGACTTTCTAAAGAAAACTACATGCACTGCTAATGTTACACCAGAGCAGAAAACTAAGTCATGTAATTCGAAAGCAATAAAAAAAAGCTTCGTTTGTAGTCAATTTAAATATCGCACAGCACAATAAATGTTTCAGCGACGGGACTTTATAAAAGACATGTTCTCACAGTGTACTCGATTTTCTGAAGTCTATTTTGGCTTGTTGGTATATGTTTGGCCCGTTTTAATTTTCTCTTGCCCACGTCTGGTTTAAAAAATACTTATAGTGTAAAGGTGCCGCTCCACATGAGAGTAAATGCCGGCGAGAACCTCTCGATAGCAGCTACTCGCAAATGGACACGTCTCTGAGAGTCGCTCGCAAAAACTCGCGAGCTAGTTTCTGCGACCTGTCAAAAGTGATTCTACTCTCTAGTCGACACGCACCTACTGAATTCTCGCGGACTTCCTCGCCAGATACGAACGGCGTTTGAATTTCGCTATTAGCTCTCGAGAACTCGCCAAAGCAAGATGTCAAAAAAATCAAGATATTGGTCTTGCGAAGAGAAAAATCGCCGAAATTAACTCTCAAATGGACAACCTCCTGCAAGTAACTCTCGAGAGTTTTTGAGAGTTACTCGCGTATTTACTCTCATGTGGATCGGCACCTTAAGCTTAGTGTAAATTTAGTGCAGTTGAATTATTTTCATTTTCGACGCACTCCTTGTGTAAAAAATAATTACTATTTTCCAATGCACATGAAGAGTTGTAAGGCTTGCGCCACCTCCAATCATGCAAATTCCTAAAAATTCGGAGTCCCCCAAAATTTTTTCTTTCGCCGTCCTTTTTTTGGTCAGTGGCTTAGATATCGGGGGACGTAACAGTGTTAGAAACATTTTTTTACAGATATCACCCCATATCCCCCTATTGCGGGTGGGGGAGCAGTTTAAAGCGAAATTTTTAATATGGTTTTCCTCGAAAACGGCGGAACAGATTTTTTCGAAAAATAATATATGTTGTAGGGACTAATGAGATACAATTGTAAAAAAAAGCACAAAAAAATTTAGACCAACAAAAATAGTAAAAAAAAAATATTTTTTTCATTAGGACGCTTATATTTCACACACCCGAAATTTTTTATGTAAAACTCTTCCAATATGTTCCTTTAATATATATTTTTTTCAACATTTTCAAAGAAGTACTTCATATAAAAAAGTCCGCACCTTCCCTTTGGACTTGAAGTTATTCAAACTTATTTTGAATGTTCGGAAGAGTTGTGTTAAATCACTTCCTAAATATTTTTTACCATATAACATATTTCGACGCGATAACTAGTATCCAAAAAAAAAATGCAGAGAATAATCCCCTTTACTTGCGTCATATTCCAGAACAAGCCAAACCTAGCGAAACATTAACCGGCCATTCACTACAAACAAATTGTGTTCAAAGCTCAACAAAGTTAACAACTCGTTAATTCATCCAAAGAGTTTAAACGTAAAATACGTCTGAAATTAGCTTATAAAAATTATAATTTCTAGAGTTTTCCATACGGAGGTTGCCGTACGATTTCAAACTCCTGGTTATTGGGGTGCAATTTTCACGTAAATTCTCTTGTTTCTTACAATCACGATTTTTTAATCTTCGTCACGTTTATTAAGTTAGCTCCCTCATCAATGAATTTCAAAATTTTAATCATAATGCTAACTAGTTGCCGCCGTGATCCCAATTTAATTGCTGCTGACGTTTAGCAGGAAAAATGGTAAATTGGGTGGTCAAAAAACTGCATATAGAGCAATCGCGCACCGACCCAACTAATATACTAGAATTAGTTGCTCTAAATATATTTAAAAAAATCACATTTTTTACACACATTTTTGATTTTGCCAAGCACCAGTTAATTTAAATCAGCAATAAAAGCACGAAAAAATCGGTCCAGCCGTTTTCGAGGAAAACCAGATTATAGATGTCGCTTTTAACCTCTCTCTCACCCCCAATAGAGGGGATACGGGAATGATAATTGTAGAAAAAAAAATCCTTCTAACACTTTTGTCTACATCTGGTGAAAATATGTGACCAATCCGGGCACTTGTAACATGGCAACCATGAATTTGGTAGAAATTTTCCATCTATCGGAGGTGTCCGCAAAGACAATTTTTACTGTGTTTAGTTTTATAGATACATTTGGTAAAGCTCCTTTAAGTGAAATAACGCTCTTCATATTTAATGAAAACAACCATTCATCTTGCATGCATAGCTGTGAATCCAAACCATATTTCTCTAATATGTTGTCTACATACACAAAATGCAATATAAGCGATAAATGTATAAGGCATGTGTAATAATAAAATCTTTTTTCCCACAAGTACACTAAAATATCTAGTGGTGTTTCAGTAGAATTTATTTGGACAAATATACAGAAAAGAGGATGGCGTTGACCCATATGTAAACCAGCTAAAGCCCACAGAGTAACCCTCGAACTCCAGTTCAGTCTCCATTCCGACCGACACTTTAAGAGCATTGAAACCCAAAGAACTGTTAAAAAAGAATAAATAAAGAAGACAAGAAAAAAAAACCATTAACAACGACGGTAGTCCAACGGCAACATATTCATGAGCTCTGTCTGGAACTGATGAGTAATGACACATTTGCATGCACATGACACACTCAATTCGACAGTTTTTATAGTTGTTTGCATATGATATATCCGACCATATATAAAACCGTTAATAAATAAGTTTTACTATAAATACATACCCATTTATGGATGTGCAGACTTTTAATACAAACTTTTTTTTACCACTTTGGTACAAAAAGCGCCAAAAGAAAAAACGAATAAATCTTTATGGATTTTACAAGTGAAAAACTTTATTTCGAAAATATAAGAAAGTGTAATTGGATACAAAAATTGTTGATTACAAAATAAATGCCTCTGGCTTTTCTTAAAATTTTAATGAAATTTAGAAAATATTCTTAGAACTTCATCGCTCAAACTTTGTCAGTTTTTAAGATGCACCTTTTTCCGTTCAGATTATAATGCCCAGTTAACATAAGTCTAGTTGAAAGGAGCTGGCAACCGGCTGGGACACAATTAGTCAAATGTCAGCTGATTTTTGAACTAGAATCAAACTAGTTTGACACTTCCAGCTACTGTCATTTAGTAACTAGCCTAATGTCAACTGGACATAAGTCGCTGTGCATAAAATAAGTCAAACTAATTTTAGCTTTTTCGATTTGCTTCAACCTCGTCAAGCTTTTGCATGATATGTTGTGTGGGTTTAAAAACCGCCATCACACCATCACAGACTCGCCTGTCCCCATAGAAAATGTGACATATTTTATAAAAAGAATGTATAAAATCTTTAATTTTTAAAGAACTACATTATTTTCTCTATCGAAAGAAAAACAGCCAAAACATGAAGAGACGCGCAAAATTTGTCAACCATTAATCATGCATGGAAACCATCAAAGACCAGTAAAGTAATGCGCAAATAAATTTTCTTATCAAAAGTGCAGATTGTATATTTTCGTGTTTTTTCAAATTTAAAAAAAAAACACACAACTTTAAAAAAAAATCTATTGGAAATGTATGTAAACAAAAAGATAACTATATAATGTAATGGTGTTAACTACACTTGCCAATGACCTCGGGAAGTTTTTGAATAAGTTTTATGTCACATACATTCATATCTACATATAAATATCAATTTCTGTAAAAACTCCACCATCTATTTCTAAAGCATGAAGTTCTGTCTAGTAACCAATTCAGTACTACGCCATTTATTCGGTATAAAAAGAAGGAACTTTTTTGGTCACAACGAAAACTTAAATTGCTCAATTCTTCTGCGTTCACAGACACCTTTGCCGTTTGACAAAAAATAAATAAAATGAAGTAAATCTTTGACGATGATTTTCTATGTTACCTTTTTTCAAACTCATACAAATAATGTTATATTTAAAGCAACAACTCTAGAAATCACAGTAGGGTAAGGTATGGATAGACGCCGCACCTATCGGAAAAACGGTGTGTAATTCTCATCTTCAGGATTCCAATAATTCAGGATTCCAATATATACCTTTCAAATTTCAGCACCCTGTAGCGAGTAGGAAAAAAAACAATGCGAAAAGATGCCCTTGGACAGAACGAATAATAATAACCATATTTTATTGAAAAAATAAATTTTTAGACACAATTCAAGAATATTAGAATTAAGGCATCATAAGAAACTGAACGTATACTTGAGCTACTTCGAGACGCCATTGTTTTAGACTTTACTTCCTTCACAACACCTTTTCCGATATTTTCTGTCCAAATTGCGAATGGCGGCCAGTAAAATGTTATATTTTAGCGTAAAATTGATTCTTTTTTTCCTAGAAATTACATACATTCATATTAAAAATCCTAATGGGGCATCTATCCTCTGTGAGCATCTATCCGTACCCAAAACTGGGGCAACTATCATTCCTGGCACGCATAGATGCTTTTTTTTTTTAAATTTGACTTCACAAATATTCAAACCATAAAAAAAATCTGAAATTACTCATAAATTACTTTCTGATTTTCGGACAGCACAAAACATATTCAGCCATTTACTGCTACAATTTAATTTTTTAAAAGTTTTGATAAAGCTAATGGGCGTTATTATTGTTTGCAGTTTTTTAAACATACTAGTGGCGGTGTGGGTTTTATATTCAGTAATTTGTATCCGCTCTAGATTGTTTAGTTTAGCAGATTAACGCTTCGAGGCAACTATCCGTACCTTACCCTATATTTTACATCCTTTGTCGAACGCAATTGCCATTTCAGTCCCTGGAACAGACACCTTCTGGTGAAGTTAAATAAATTTCTTACCGTTTTCAATGGCGAATTGCTTATTCGGTGGCCTGGTGTTTTTGTCTGGAGAGGTAGATGAACACCTTATTTTCTACTTAAAAATTGCAATCGTCTGGAAGTCCGAACTGATTTCTATCAAATTTATTTCACAACTTTACAAACATTTTCACGACTTTCTTTTATTTTTCCTTTCTGTTGGAGTTTTAGTTTTCGATTGAACTCAAAAGAAAGAAATATAAATATGTATTGCGCATACTTTCACAAAGTAATGTTTTAATAATTGTATTCGTTTTTTCGTACTAACGAATTAATCGATAGTAAACATTTGGTTATTATCAACAAATTTCGTGTAGTGTGAAATCCAGTACAAGAATTCCATTCTTATCAATGGTCATGAACGATAAAGGTTTTTTGCGAAGCACAGACATGATGCCGTTGAACTTGTTTCGAAAACAGATAACATGTGAAACTTTTTATATTTAGTTTTGTTGAAAAAAAGGCGTTAAGAAATATCAGAGTATTACTTCTGGAGGATGTTTTTATATGACTTTAGGACCAATAAAACATTTTCTGGTACTCAAATTTGACTTGATATACTTGATATACCAAATTATAAATTTTAAAAATCATGTTTTTTTACTTTTTAGCGCTTTAGTTATTTTAAACTTTTTTTTAAAGTCGGTTCAATTTAATTTTTTTTTTTATTTCATACTATTTTTTTTTTCGGGAAATTTTCTGCGAATTTTTGGGGCAACATTTTCGGGGAAAAAAGAGGAGGGAAAAATTCTCTCTCCCCCTTCTTTCTCACCACCTTCACACACTTCCACTGCGCCCCCTCCCCCTTTACCACTTTCTTCCTCACTTCATACTCACATCTTTCCCATTCCCACACTCCCATCACCTTTCACACATCACGCACCCTTACCACACTTCCTTTTGAATAGTTGAAAGAGTTAACGATATTTCTGATGTCTTCGGAACAATAGAAAATTATCCAGTACTCATGCTCATGAGTACTCATAGAATTTTCCAATGCTCATATTAATGAGTAAGAGTTTTTGACTAAACATGCTCACGATGTAACTAAATTACTCATGAGCAATAGGTACTCATGTGTGAGCATTTCCAAACTCTGCCTGTAGTTAAGCTGAACATAATATAAAAAGATTCAACTCAATAGCTCTAACGACGTAGAATCTATCAGGAGAGGAGGTTTGAGGGGATAAGGTCACAGAGGGGACATATATAAAATTCTCTTCCTGGTTTTGTACTGAACACAACACAAAAAATTTCAGCTCGATATCTCAAGCGATGTAGAATCTAGCAGAGGAGGGGGTTGAAGGCATAGCGTCAGGAGGGGAAAACTTACAGCGGCACACAACCAAGAACTTTCTCTACTATTTTTTCTTTGGAATGATCAAAATTTAAAAAAAAAATACATAGGAGTCGAATTGAGAACTTCTTCCTTTTTGGAAGTCGGTTAAAAAATTGAGTCATGATTTGGTTTCCCGGATTGAAAATCATAATCTCTCCTCTTGTGCAGTAAAAACGAACTGAATTATTATTATTTAGTTCAGTGACTTTCAACGTATGAAAAATTAATCGAACATTTGTAAAAAATATCACTTTAACCTTTAGCCGGTTCAACAATAGATGTTATATGAAGTCGTATATCAAAATGTTACAACCAATTTGGTGAGTTACGATCTTACGGGTCCCAAATACGAACGGATTTCAGATACCACCGCGTCTTGCCAGTGACACACGACCAATCGTAATAAGTTATGACTTAAGTAGATTTTTTTTTCTCCGTTTGTGAGTTTTACCTAATTTAAAATTCTAAACGATTTTTAATGGAAATCACTTCGCAAAACTATAAAATATTCAAATATTTATGTGTTTCTTTAGTCACCGTTTTTGTCTATTCTGTTTCATTTAATTTTTTTTTTGTTGTTTCCCTGTGTTCATGCGAAGAGTGTGGGAGGTTGTGTGAGATCTACGAATATTTATTTAAACAAAAAATCGAAAAACTGGCTGATGATATTTTTGGATAACATTTTTGGTGGGTTCATAATTTAATGTCAAGGGTATGGCTTAATCGTTGGGCTATATGATTAATGAACTGTCTTACCGTGATGACTGTTTAGACTTTTTAATAGAATATGTTTCCGATTGCGATTAGATTTTGAATCGATCATTATTTCGCGAATGACATCTTGATAAGTGTGTTTGGCTGGGTCAGCTCTAGCATAGGGTGATTAATAAAAACGCGTAAGATTCGGATTAGGTTTTGGTATCGCCAAAAAAAAATTTTTAATATCGAATGCACAACAACGATTTTTGTTGCTGTCGGCCTGTTGTTTTTTTTGCAGTTTGTGGAAAATATGATTATTTTCATATTGGATTTCAGTTTTAAGAAAAACACCAATTTTGCGGCCTACCTTTTAAGTACTAGGCTCCACATGTGGATATTTTGTATTAATGGCAGTTAGAATTACTAAAAATTCCAAGAAAAAAATGGTGAAAAAAAACTACCAAATATAAAATTTATAAATCTACAATACATAAAAACGGCATAGCCGCTTGTGCGACCACAACGTGACCTTTCAGTTCCAGGCATATCTAGCGATGCGTGATAATTTTGGGGAAGGCAGCTCTCATTACCACCACTACCATTGGTCTGGGTACTGTGCCATTTTTAAATATCCATCCATTTAGCAAAAAAAAATTGTCACTGAAATACAAATTTATTTATTGTAATTGTAGCAATGCTTGCCAAAAAAATTTTACTGGTTAGATTTTCTCTCTGGAATACCAATTATATCTATGGAGATACAAAAATCTTTCCAAAGAGCTTTCTTTGTAAAAGACATTCTCAAATACTAATCTGTTTGTACATTTAAAATTATCCAAATTTAAGGTGGCTAGATTTTTGAAGTCAAACGCAGGCCAACATTTTTCTATTCGTCTATTCAAGAATCGATCGTCTCTACACAAGAGGTATCCAAACTTTCTTTCACCATCAGTCACCTCGGGGATTTCTCCAATTCTCATCATTGCAGAAGAACTGCAACAAGGAAGTGGCCACACTTAGAAGAATAGCAATATTTTTCGTTAGCTACCAGGTTAGTGACGCCCACATATGCCACCAATTGCCTTCAAAAAATAGTTTCTTCTCCTTAAAAAGATTTTAAAGTTAGTTTGCTTAGCTTTTGGTAAAAAGGGAATAAACGAATTGTAACAAAAATTACAACTCAGTGCACTTTTTGTCAATGCGGGATGGTTGTTTTGCATAAAAAAAGTATGTCAAAGAAACAACTGCATCCATACGTAATGCCAACATTAAACGCATCCATTCAATCTTCAAATAAAGGGTGGTTAAATTTTAAGGTCCGATGTTGAATGTGAACCACACCTAAACGTCAAGTTTTTTTCTGCATTTCATTTGACATTTCTCAATTTCAGACTAACTCAATTTGAACCATGGAAAGATACACAATCGAGCAACGCGTTAAAGTTATTCAGGCTTATTATGAAAATGGGTGTTCAAATCAAAATGCATATCGTGCACTTCGTGATTTTTTCGGTCAATTTAATCGTCCAAATGTGCGTACAATCGGAAAAATCGTGCAAAAATTTGAGCAAACCGGGTCTGTAGGAGATGTGAAAACACCAGTGCATGCTCGTACAGCTCGTACTGCAGAAAATATTGCTGCTGTTCGCGATAGTGTGGCTGAAGAGCCGTCCACCTCAACTCGTCGTCGTGCCCAACAATTGCACCTCCCACGCTCGTCGTTGATGAACATTATGCATAAAGACTTGCATTTACACGCTTACAAGGTGCAATTGACTCAAGAACTAAAGCCTCTTGACCATTTCAAGCGTCGTCAATGGTCAGAATGGTGGCAAGAAATGGCAACAGTGGATGATCAATTTTCGAAGAAAATCACATTCAACATCGGCCCTTAAAATTTAACCACCCTTTATATCGCTCTGCATTGAATTTTCTCAAATTATTGATTTGTGTTGCTCAACAAACTTTAATGGATTTTCGGCTCCGGTTAAACGTGTGTTTACAAAAGCGTAGGTAGTTTCAAAACAGAAGAGATCTGCTCTCCAGGTTTCAACGTTGAAATGCATTTTGACTGTGAAAATCAATTTGGAATACACTTTCGTGGATTTCTATAATTTGATCAAAACTCAGCCGGGGCTACTGCGGAAAAATTGCGAACCAGGACGCATTTTTGGGTAGTATTTTGTATGATAGAAGTTGAAGACAATGAAATTTTCTAGACTTGTGTCTTCGACTAGAACTCCATATCGCAAACTGTTAGCGAGATATACCAATTTTTAAAAATAAATGCTTAACCCTTTGCTGCATAACTTTTTTTTATTTGGCTGAAAATATGTTTTCAGATGGAAAACCACCTTCTAAGTTCGAGAAAAACATTTAAAAAAATCGAGCGTCTAAAACATAGAAGATATGAATGAATTTTGATATTTTGTCATCAATGCTTAGCTATGGCATAACAATAAAATGCGTAGATTAAAAATATAAGAAATAGAAGTTATTTCTGTTATTTGTTTAAATTTTTAGATTACACCGCCAAAAGTTTTAACTATTTACCAGTTTTAATTAGTGAAAAAATTCAAAACTAGTGTTTTTTCAACATGGCTGCCATTTTGACAATTTTGAAATTTTGCTCATAATTTTTGATATAATATAAAAGTTAGTAATTTTTTTCAATGCGGCTATCTTTTTTTTTGTGTTAAATGATGAGTTTCTTGCTGAAAATTTAGCTAAAACTTGAATGGCGTAAATATGATATCGAAAAAACCTGGCTGTATCATAAGTGATACACTATGCAGTAAAGGGTTAATATAACTAGTTTAGACAACATGATGCCTGAGAGCCAAAATTTTGTTCTTGATGTCTACAGTGAAAGCTTCCATAAGCGGACACTGTCCAGTTATGTGTAAAGTTTCAAGTCCATCTGATATACGGAAAATTGTCAAAATTAGGTGACAAGATTTGAACCTAACTAACTAACGGGTGAAAGTAAATAAAAACTTTATAATCATATTTTTAATGGTTAAAAGTTAAAGAGTAGTTTGATGCCAAATACGTTATGGTTACTCATACTCCTTTTATAGTATTAAATATCAAGGTGACAAATTATGGCAACTTTGAATTATTTTTCTACGCGTGTGTGTGTGTGTGTGTGTGTGTGTGCAAGACAAAGTAATACCTACTATCTTGTCACAATAAAAAAAAATATAATAAAATAATTGAAAACATTTAACGCAACAAACAGTTTCTAATTCTCGAATAATCTAGTGAAGAAATATTTTTTTCACGAACATTCAATTAAATCCTTTGGTATAGAGAAACACACTAAATCCACCTAATCTCCATGTCTCTCGTCAACGATTTCAATGTTCATGTAAACTTACAAAATATAATTATGTGCTTCGAACGAATCCACCAACAGTTGACTCTTGGTCACTCACTAAGAATTTTTGAGGTCATCTGCCTGGACAAGTGTCAAAAATATCAAGTAATGGCCAGAAGATAACAACAGCATAACAGACGCATGGGCATAACAAATCTTTCTTACCCAACATGTTCTTGTAAATAATTTTACGAATTTTTGTTGCTTTCAATCAAAATTTCCGATTTTGATAAGCCTTCATATCCCACCCCTTATTTCACTACACGTTTCACTATAATTTAACATTATTGTGACAAGATAGTAGGTACAGCATAAACCAATTTTCCAAAAAAAAAACGAAGAATTTCGGACTTTGCGTGACTAACTCTAATTATGACAATCAGAGTGGTTATGTTATAAGCCGCTTTCTGCGGATTTTTTTAGCCTTGATAGAAAGCCGTAGGAATTCCTGCTCTGTCTGAAAATAATGTGGCCGTGAATGGTAATTTAAGGAGCAACAGTTTTTTCCACGATTCAGCACTTATTTGTATATATATATATATTATATATATTATGGTAGAAGTTTTCTCGCAAGTCTTTCATGTGGTGACTAAAACCTCCCTCGCATATTTCATGTTTACGTCATTAATTCGTGGTGTGTGATTGTCCATCCAATTTATGGCTCTTAACCCAAGGGCTGTATGTTTGTGTAAAGGATTTTAAGCCCTTGGAACCGAGGAACTTCGTTATTGGCGTTGTGAGTAATATGTGAGCTCGTACAGATATTTTGGTGACTATTGTTGTCAAACCTTATACAAAATTAGTTTTTAATTGACACCCCCTTCAACCCCAGTAGTTAAAATGTGGGGTGGGTGACCAGTGGCGATTTCCGACATAAAACACACTACGTAAGTCCTGAATCAGAGTTTTTGATGACAGGGTTAACTGAATACACGCATATCGTAACCGGTTTCTGTGAAACACTGTCACCTTAGCATGAAAAACAATACGATAACCAGTATTCATGCTACACCCTTCTGTATTGTCTATTGACAAAAAAACAGTATCGTTCTAATATTACTACTGAACTTGGCAGGAGGGGGTTCGTATCAATAATTCAGTAGTCTTGTCCAACAATTTAGCACTTTTTAGGAGGGAATCGAGAGCTTTTGTGGATTGTAAAAATTCTGACTCCTGCAGGTACATGTGACAGGCTGCTAAAGGTTTTTGCTGTAGTCAAGTATGTAACTTCGATATTTGTTTTTTTTTTTTTATAAATGTAACAAGGTTATGTGTCTCGAGTTCATTAGTTTTAGGTTTAATGAACTGTTGCATGAGTAAATACGATTTGATTTATTTAAGCCCTATAGTATTATAATGCTTTCGTTTTCTTATATTGCTATAATCGACTTCTGCTATTCTCTTAGTCCTTAAAGAAGAATTGTATAACAAGAAGAATTTTTATTGTAAATAATCTCGTGTTTCAATCAAATAAACACTAAACAATCAAAAAAAGGAAATAATTAATAATTCAAATGCTAGAATTTTTAGAATGTTATCTATTTAAATTAGAGAATCCGGAAGATATGATCTGAAAAAGGAGGAACACGGTTCACTAGGCCGGAGGGAAAACCAGGTTTTCTCGAATTTCAAATAGCAAACGAAGTGCGTCCGTATTTAAGCTTATAAGACTCAACAGACTCCGGTGGGCCGGTCATGTCACTCAAATGAGTGCAAGTGACCCGGCTCGGAAAGTCTTCTGCGGTAGGTTATTAACAACAAGGCGACAAGGAAAACCCAACCTTAGATGGCAAGACGGCGTTGACCAGGACACGAAGAGAATTGGGATGCAAAACTGAAGAACATCGGCACGTGACCGGGACCTCTGGCGAGAGACATTGCAGCAGGCCAAGACCGGAAACCGGTTGTAGTGCCGAGAGAGAGAGAACGAAGTGCGTAAATATTTTTCAAAAATGCACCTTTACGTACTAAAACATAACAAAAGCTATAATTGCCAATCTGGCAATTATTGAAAACCCGTATTTTTTTTCAATAATTGCCAGATTGGCAATTATAGGTTTTGTTATGTGTTAGTACGTGATATTCGTATCAAAATTCGAACAGTTGTACCAACATTCCACTTTGAAGTCATTTTTTCCAATAAGATTTTTTTAAATTTATTTCAATCGGATTTTGATGTATGGGAGTTTTATGTAGAATCATATCCTAAATAACTTTTGTTCTTGCACTTTTTTGATAAGATGCACCGTTTTTGAGATATTCACAAAAAACGTTTTCGTTCGTATTCTCCATTTTTGCCCATTAACGAACTTAGCCTTGCATTTTACGACAAACGGATCTGCGTCAAATTTTAAGTCGTTAGCTCAATCCGTGCGCCCGCAATCCGCGCCACAGATGGACGGACAGACATGCAAAAATTAATTATTTTTAATCATTCTAAACACACTGGTGTAATTCAATTTTTTGTGTAATGACGGGATCTTGGCGTTACAAACGGTAAGGCAAAGTTAGTATACCCTTTGGTTTCACCATACGGGTATAAAAAATCTACACACTTCTGCCATAAGCCATCAGAAGTTTGAAAGATACCTTGGAAATTTTTCTGTTCACCAAAATCGCAATATTTCGGCTTCTAAGCTATATTGGAGATCCCCCAAGTGAATAGTGGATGTTTTCTTATTTTTCACCCTTCGATTTTTGTTCAAAAATTACCCTTCTGGGTCAATCCGATCTTTTGCTTGCATGATTTGTCTTTAACTGGATTGGATCTCAACTTTTAATGACGATTTTTTGTGTTGATTTCACCAATTTGTTGTATAAGTAAGTTTTTGTTTAAATATATTTTGTACCTTTTATGAACTACAGTATACTCGCGATTACAGCTGTTCATATTTATAATAAAACGTTCGTATTATCGCGAGTCTACTGTACATATATGGCACAATCTTTACCAAAGTAATTGACTTAGTATTGAAATTTTAAACACATGCGTTTTTCGCAAAAAGCAGGAAAAAATTTTGAATGGACAAAATCGGATTACTTCTTCCCCTTCCCTCATACAACTGAACCATTTTTTTGCGATTTTCTCGAAAAAGGTTCTTTTTCATCAAAAAGGGTATTTTATAGGAATTTTTCCTATGCGATTTTTTTCATCTATCCCACTTGTCATCAAAAAAAAAAACTTCTGACGATGTAGAATATAAGTTGTTACCCGGAAGAACAGTGACTACAATAAACAATTGAAGAACACTGCCAAAACAATTCGATAGATTTACAAGTACATATTAAGAAAACAAGAAATTTATTACCGAAATAGTGTGAGCACTTATTGAAATTTTCGTAAATCATTCGATACTAGTAGTAAAGATAAATGATAAACAAAAACTACTGAAATGTAAATTAAAATAATTAATTTTGTATTTAATTAATTTAGCAGCAAAATACTTAAGTGTATGTATTTGTACATATTTGTATGTAAAAAATGACTACAATAACTTTAAGGCTTTTATTGCGGTGCGAATTTGAATTTGAATTTGCGTCAATCACGTTTGAGAATGTGAGTTGTTAGATGTTATTCACACCGCATGATTAAAATATGACTGGATAGGTATGGTATTAGACTTTCAGTGGTTTTGGCTTGGCTCGATTATACCTCGCCGCCTATGCCCCTGATTTTGTTCGACGATTTCATTTTGCATGGCTCAGCTATCTGGCTAATATGCCGACAATATCTCGAGGTCAGACAAACTGACATATACGGTGGGAAGAAGGACAGCCACCACGTTTTCTATTTATTCATTCAGTCATTTATACATATGTACATACAATATAAGCATACTCAGAGTTCAACATTTTACTTCCTAGTTCTATCCAATTGAATCAGATACAACAGCAGCATGCTTGGATTATTCACTGATTATTAGTCAAGTCGACACTCGACTGCCTACTAAAGATTCTTTTTTATGATACGTAGAATATTTTTTTTTATTAAGACAGATATAAAGCCTCTAAAAATAAATATTAGCGCATTTTTAGCAGGTGTAAATTTACAGGATTTTTTCACCAAATCACGATATTTATTTTAAATTCAAAGACACGCAGGAAGCGCAGTCCATTTCAAAAGCTAATAAAAAAACGTTGAGTAATTTACCACAATTATTTCAATACATGACCAACATTTTTTTTAACAAGGGCGCAAATGAATATTTTTGGCAGTGGCGCAAAAGGAATCTAGCATGCCATGTCCTTTATAGTATTGTTGGTATTAGGGCCCGTCCGCCGTAATCTTTTTAAGAAAATTTTGAGAAAGTTTAACTTATGTAGTGTCATCCTGGATTACAGTTTGAAAAAAAATAACTCTAAACGAGATGTCACACTGGCCATCAGCTGCTGCAGCTGATTGATCCCGACATCGGTTGCATATGTAAACCAATGGCGCATGGGACACTGCAAAAAATGTGCAGCTGCGTGTTTGCGACACGTAGCTGACTTTTTTGAACTGACCTAAATGTAGCTAATATCAGGAACATGTCGGGTAGTTTCTAATGTCATTAATGTTAGATTAAATAAAACAAAATGATAATTTTCAATATTTCTTTCGTCGGGCGGTAATAATTGTCATCAGTGGCACACTCTATTAAGGTAGCATGGCCACTCTCTAGGTTATAGGCTCTCTACTTCATATAATGTTGACTTTAAAATAATTACTAGTTGGGAAAGTTCTTCGTCCGAGTTCGACATTTTGACGTTTGAGGTCAGCTGATCCCAGTTCAGTGTGCCACGTCAACTGATCGAATCAGTTCCTGCAGCTGCGCGACCTGATGTCGGGATCAGTCAGCTGCAGGAGCTGATTCGTCAGTGTGACATCTCGCTAACACAACTTGGATTCGTTAGTTCTGAGAACCTTGTCTATTGGAAATTTGATTGGAGGCAAAGGGTGGGGGGTCGATATTATTGTGCACAAATTGTGCTGGAATATGGCCTACCCAATGACGAAAACTGCGTTAAAACGATTCAGGAGGTGGCAGGGAAGGCGGTAAAAATTAGGCGGTATATTGGGTTCACACAAAGCCTAAAACCCCATCTTATTAGGAATACATACGCGAAAACCGCTTGCCGCTCCGACTCATAGTTTGTCTTGAATGTTGTTTGCAATTCAAAAATATCTTATGTGAACACTAAAACTCGATGAAAGTTCACTTAAAGTTGATTTTTTGTTTACTGAAATATCTCGATAACGGTAAAAAGATATCGAATTATGATTACAGACAAGAATTTAGAGAAGAATTTTAATATCGTTAATTCTTCTTTTAACTATTTTTACAAACAGCAGAAACATATCGCACACCTAGATCAAAACAGCGTCCACTAAAAAGAAATTCATAGTTTTTAACAATATTTGCTATATAATTTTTACAGATCTGCAAATAGATTTACAATTTTTTGTGGTATTATAAAAAAAATCCCTAACACGATATAAACGTTGTTTCCTGTTAGAGATGTTGCTCTAAAATTTATAATGTATTTGATTTGAGTTTATTTTAGCTATAGAAAAAAAATTCTTGAAAAAATTAATTTTAGGTGTCAAAAATAAAAATAAAATTGTAGCCGAGACATAAATTTTTGTCTTACTAAAAATCGATTAAATTAGGCCAGTACTGGCATAAATTACATTTTAACTTTAAACGCAAATATCTCAGCCGTTGTAAATGGCATATATGTACGTCAAAATAATATTCAAACTACGATAACTCTACTGAAAACCACATAATTTCTAACAAAATCGCGAAAAACGAAATTGTGTTTTTTAAAAAGTCTCCCATAGAGCACTTTTGGTTAACGGATTTTTACTAAATATTGATAGCATTTTTCCATTCCATGATCAAAAATGTAGTAAAATTTCATGACTCTAACTCAAGTAGTTTTTGAGAAATCTTGTACACAGACTAACAGACAGACGGAAAAACATTTTTGTAATATCCAATTGACCTGGGAATGCTTTCGAAGTGTTTTTTAAGCAAAATTAAGAGGTCGAAATGTTTCTGATCACAATGCAGTAGAATACCGATAATTTGTAGCCCGATAATTCATATATCTCGCTAATTCATATGAATTTGCCGGTCCCTGGAATAAATCCCGATAGCTCGAAAAAAACCAACGCATTTCGGCTCAACACGTTCGCCGAACGGCGGGCGGCTTTAGCGTCTAAATACAGAGGTCTCCGTGCCAGAAAATCGAACCACTAAAAGTATGGGTTAAACGTTTGTTTTTAGTTAGGGTTTTTTTGGGGGTTTTTATTTGCTTTTATAGGAAAGATTTTTTTATGGTTGACAGCCCTACTGCACTGAATATGCTCGAAAATTAAATCGATAATGGCTTACGCCAACGAAATATTACGGACTTTTTTCAAAATTTAATTTTCGATGTCACACAAATGTATAGTTACGTATTTTTATTTACGTTAATTCGCATTTTTTTTACTCTCGATAATTCGTAATCCCGCTAACTGGAATATCTCGATAATTCGTATTTATCCGTCGGTCCCTTGAAATGCGAATTATGGGGATTCTACTATACATTATTAAACTACGTACAATGTACTCATCTAAGAAGAAAAAGTGACACGCGGAGGAGGAGCGTCTAGCATTTTATATTTAAAAAGTTATTTGGACATCTCGACAAACAGATTTGCAAACGCCACCACAAAATATGTCAACCGCTAACGTTACAGTTGACATAAATGCTACTTAAGCATTATTATCGATTTACTTCAGGATGATTACGGAATATTTTTGGCTGTGACAATATTTGTTATTATTACTCACTGCTTTGAAAATCCAATAAGAATGATAAAATTCACTTGAAATTTAATAACAAGCAGTTAAATGAGGGCAACTAGCCAAATAACCTCCAGCCTCGTCACAATTGGTATTAATTAATAATGGTTTGTTTGGAATAAAACCGAAATGAGAATTTCCAAAGTAGTCTAAAAAATTATGTTTATATAAAATTCTTTGGAAAGTTCTTGACCTTACAATTATTCGTAACATCCGGTCCCTTAATGACTTTAATCATGCTGATATTTATTCTCCAGCACTGATATGTATTCCTTAGCTATATTAATTCCAGTCGTATATATAGATATGAAACTTCTCCTGACTGAGCTATTTACAATTTTAATTTCACTCCTACCCCCGTCAGCAAACCGAACCAAATACAACTCCTGTGCACAAATAATAACAGTGGACTGTCAAAGCCATTTATTTTATGGTCATCAAATGAAGTAAAAAGAGGGAGAGATACACTAGTAAATTTCACAGTAGAGACTGTGGCGCATATATATTTCACAACAGAAATTAAACATAGTCAGCGAAACATGTCCCATATGTTAGTGAACCATTTTACAAAAATGTCAAACAAAATAAAAATATACCCAGCAAAAATAAGAAAAATAAAAATGTTTCGCCAGTTTTTCTAGGTCATCAAAAGAAAACTAATTCTCTTCATTGAAATTACTCTGCAGCCACAGACGTTTTCTTTTTAATTCGATTTCAATTCGCATCTATTCTTACCTCCAAAACAGGAAATGCACACACCTCAATAAGAGTTTAATTGATCGTGGCTCATACGCACGAATCGAATCTTAAAATAAATAAAATCCGAGTTGAAAGAAAAATAAACACAAAACAAAACGTCTTATTCGAGTCGGTTTAATAAAATGAATTTTAAATGTTAAACGATCGGTAGATAATAAAAATTGTTTATAATGTAAATTATTAAGATATTGGTGTACACTTGAAATTTCTCACAAACATAAATAAGTATATTGAAATACTGTAAATGAATTTGAATACAAAGTGGTATCGTTTTGAATTTATCTCTGTGGAAAGATTAAGGACTCGACGCTCTCCGAATTTATCCCTGCAGAAAGATTAAGGACTCGACGCTCCCCGAATAGTTTTAATTGAGTATAAATATAAATACAAGCGTTCCTCGATTCGAGACGAGTCTATATACGACATTTCGTTCTACGACGAAAATTTTGACCCGACCAAAAGCGTCGTGGAACACCTGTACAGGTTAACCTTCTTGATACAACGCAATAGTACGTCCTGGCAGTATCATTTCGTAGGAGATCTACTTGTATTTTTATACCCGTATGGTGAAACCAAAGGGTATATTAACTTTGCCTTACCGTTTGTAACGCCAAGATCCCGTCATCACACAAAAATAAATGAATTACACCAGTGTGTTTAGAATGATAAAAAAAAGTTGAATTTAGTATGTCCGTCCGTCCGTCCGTCTGTGGCGCGGATTGCGGGCGCACGGATTGAGCTAGAGGCTTGAAATTTTGCGCAGATTGGTTTTTCTTAAAATGCAAGGCTAAGTTCGTTAATGGGCAAAAATGGACCATTAGGGGGGTACCCCCCATACGAACGAAAACGATTTTTGCGAATATCTAAAAAACGGTACATCTTATCAAAAAAGTGCAAGAACAAAAGTTATTTAGGATATTCTACATAATTCTACATAAAACTCCCATACATCAAAATCCGATTGGAATAAATTTTAAAAAATCTTATTGGAAAGTTTGATTTCAAAGTGGAATTTTGGTACAACTGTTCGTCGTTCACTTAAATCACCATACGGGTTTTCAATAATTGCCAGATTGGCAATTATAGCTTTTGTTATGTTTAAATGATAAAGTGATCTGGCGATCGGTTTTCTAAAAGATGTCTTCAGAATTGATATATGTATATTTGTATCAATTACTTTAACCCTTTGGACACTATATGAGTGAAATCAAAGTATGTCCCATTAAAATTAGGATATCATCTATCTTCAAATCTAATCTTAGAGGTTTTCCGCAAAATACATAACGCTGATTTTAATTTCCTCTCTTCTTAAACTCTCGCTTTGGATACTATCTACATAAAAAAAATCCACAAATTTGCCATTCACAAAAAAAAAACTTCTAGTTTGATTTTCTTTGCAATCTAAAAATTTTGTTGTAATTGAGTAACTTTTGCGCAACGTAATACATTTATGATACTGCAACGAACGACAACACCATAACTATATCAATATGATGCAATTTTGCGCGCATCACACAAAATAATACGATTTAATTTAAATAGAAATATTTTAAATTGACTGCGCGTTTAAGTATTACCAGATGTTTAATTTCCATAAAATATAGATAGTGTAATACCGATTCGAGCAGAAACTTTCGAGGTTTATTGTAATTTCCACATTGAACGTAATTGTTCGAAGGCCTTCGACAATTATGAGGTGATAACACCCAAAAGCAAACATCTCTTCCGTATTGTGTGTATTTATTGATATCAATTTAAAGTATTACAATTTTTAAAACTTCAATTAATTCTATTCAATCTTAATCGCATTTTCATTCCATCTTAACCAGAGGGGTAACAATCTACCAGAACTTTACAAAACAAGGTAATTTTTTAACAAAAAAAAAAGAAGTCAAATAAAGAAAATTTACTTCCCTTACTTAGAAGCTCGACACAATTCAATATACATACAAGACATACTTACGAAAAAAAAGAAACAAATGCAGAAGTCGTTAAAGCTTCAAGGCTAAAAAGTTCATTACTCAGGCCCAAGAGCTCTTACCATACTTGTTTAAGAGACAACAACATATCACAAGAACTTCTCTATACATAAGTAGTTTTTACAAGTTGTTAGCCAATATAAAGTGGAAAATCTTTTTCATAGCTGGAGTTTAAAATACTCTTGTTTTATGTCTTCTTAGATCTTGATAGCATAAACAGAAATATATGCAGTTCAAAAACTAAGAGTCCCAGCGAATATGAAAATATAAAGGAAATACAAAACAAGTATTAACACACTTTGCTATACAAAAAATTGAACTGAACTTGAGCAGAATTTTTCTCTTCGGACAAAAGCATTAATATGAAATCTATAATGATGATAAAATATAAATGTGTCATTTCCAAATTATTAAAATCTAATTTTTGTGTTGTTAAATAAATGAAACACTCGAATTAAAGCCTTTCCAAAAGACAGAACTCGCCAACAATAAGGGGTCTTTTTTACAATGATCCGATCAGAGATCCGGATTAATTCTCATACAAATGCGTAACCCAAGTTTTATCGAGATCATGATCTGCACTGGGATTCTTGGTAAATTCGATAAATAACGAACTGGAAAATTCGCTAAGGGTAATGGCGTTTTGGGTTTGGTAATTTTTCCATCTGTTGGCGAGCATTTAAAAATAATTGCCAACGCGGGGCGTTTGACGTTCTTAGTTTTAATATTTCGACAAGTAAACAAATATGTAGTAATTTTCAACTGAAAAAGTATAATATTTAGCCACAAATACAGAAGACAAACTCGTAAAATAACCAATTAAACATATAAGAGTAAAGATCACATATCATATTCATAGACAGCAAACACTAGAGTAAATAACACAGCCATATATGTTTGCAACCGAAAAATATGTAAACAAATGCAAAACAGCTGATCGACATTTTTTGCAAGTCCGATTTTGTTATTGTTTGTATTATATTTGAGAGGCGGGAAATTTAAAAATTAAAATCTGTTTTGACTACCATTTCCTATAAACGTAGGTTGAAATTCTATTCTGAATTTAAATTGTCAGAAAATAATTGAAAATCAATTGATATCAAATCTTCGGTCTGTCAAAATCATTTCACAAACGACGTGATGCTAATTTCAAAGTAATTTTCAATTGACTGAATTTCTAGTTACCTACATTCAACTGAACATAATGTGCAGCAGTGTTATGCTACATTTACACGAATGACAAATTTGTCATTTTTTTCTTGTCATTATGTTAATTCCCGTGTAAATGGCATAATTTTTGTAATTTTTTCTGTCAAAAAATGTCAATCTCTCATAAAAAAATGAACTTGTCCATTCTTTTATGCCAGATTGTCATTCGTACAAACGCAATATTAGTTATGACAAAAGTTGAATACTAAAGTTGTCATAACTAATATTGCGTTTGTACGAATGACAATCTGGCATAAAAGAATTGACAAGTTCATTCTTTTATGAGAGATTGACATTTTCTGACAGAAAAAATTACAAAAATTATGCCATTTACACGGGAATTAACATAATGACAAGAAAAAAATGACAAATTTGTCATTCGTGTAAATGTAGCATTGGGCAAAATTCAATCTGATTAATGACTAAAACCTAATGATTAAAAAATATAATCAAAATTATTTTGATTTGTCATTGAATTCCTGTCATTAGTAAAACGTTACTATGATTGTGACTGATCAGTTTTAATCATAATCATGATTTAAAAAATAATTTTTATGTTTTTGTAATAAATCCTATAATAAAAAATGAACCAACAAAGAACGAGGACAAAGAAGCACTTGTAATGTCATAAATTCCAAACAAACTTCGTTTAGGAAAGTTCGTTTTGGAAGGATCGGTGTTGAGTTTTATAGTCGAGGGGTTATTTGATTCCCGCAAACGTAAAGCTCTAATTCGTATTTATTCGTTATGTGTGCCAAAAATCCCAGTGGTGATTAGCTGAGTTAACGGGAAATAAAACATTTCCCTCTGTGTGCGTCTCAGCTTGGTCCTTTGCTTTCATAGGCGTGAGGATATTGAATACTATTTCCATCACATTAACTCTATTATCTGAAAACTGAAAGAATCTAGCGGCGAAAAACAGAAGCTTACTATTCTAGCTGGTAATTGCACATGTTTTTGCGATCTTAGACGTTATTGCCACAACATACAGGTTATTGACATAACCAAAAAACAATTTAAAACCACAATAGACTACCATGTTTTTTTATTATCCATGAGATCAGATCATTAAAAAAAAACAGCTAATGACTTATATATTTTACAAATGGCAAAGTACATGCAATCGATATGCTCTTGGCTTAATACCCAATTGACCAAATTAGTTGGAAAACCAATTGGATTTCTAATCATCTTGTACCAAGAATTTTGACTGGAAATCAAAGATTTTTTCCTGTGAAAATGGTCCTTTTTGTACCATAAGGTCCATAATTCCAAATGTTCCCACAAATATTCTTAAACTTTATAAAGGAAAATTGCGTGGTACATTTGGACACGGTACAAAAATTCCAGCATTGGTCAATTGGGTATAGGTTAAATAATATACAGGATTACTATCAAGGGACGGATCAAAATATAAAAATAGCTTACATTGCTAAATAGGTAATCCTAAAATGGCCTTTACGATGTAATTCGAAACGAACGTTTCCGCTTATACGCGAAGAGAAAAAAAAATAGTAAATCTAACTACCTCATACCACTAAAATAGTTAATTTAAATTAAAAAAAATAGTCATTTTAACTACAAAATATTGAATTTGACTACTGAGCTGTTATTTTTTTTTTAAAATGGTCGATTTTGACTATTTTTGTAATTAAAATCACGATTTCTCATTATAAAATAGTTAAATTTATTATCTTTTCTTTGTGTGTAAGTAGGAAGTGATCCGATCTTAGGTCTTAACGAACTTAATCTCATATTTATAAAAAAAAAACTCATCTGTAGGTAGAAAATTTCAAGTCTCTAGCTCAATTCGTTCGAGAGTTATCAACGGACAGATGTGTTAGCATAAACAATCTGTTTTAATTTGATTTTCGGTCTCTGGATTAATTTTATGCGTTACAAATGTTTTGGCACAACTTACCATACCTAAATATCGATAGGAAAAATCACCTCGTTATTTGTTTGAGGAAATGAAATTAGACTGACTGTTACAGCAAACTTGTAGACAATTTTAACTCGTTTCTCTTTCTGCCCGTTAAAATGTCATTATTATTCTACATTTTTTCTGTCTCATTTAGCATATCGTAAAAACACAAAAATCTAATTGTCGGTTGAAGACATTGGCCACTTTATAACCTAGTCGTGACTGTAGCTGATTGGTCAATTTTCAAAAACGAGTAATCAATTTGTTGTGGCTCGCGAGCAAAATATATTGTAAATTGGTTTTTTAGAACCAATTAATGAACACGAAAAATTGTAAATGGCGCATACCGAAAAAAATATTGCTGACTAAATTTTTGGATAAGACGATAGATAGTAGAATTCCATGATTTTAGTGTTGGACTGCTTAAAGATAGCAACACGGTAATGTTATGCCAAAACTAGATACATTTTGATCGGAAAAGTTTTTTTTTTTCGTCGAACATGGAGAAACATGTTTATCTACAGATAAAAGTGCTGCAAGGTAAATCACAAAAAAAAAATCTATTTACTGGCATTTTAAATGATTTTCATATAATTTAGCTTTTACCTCAGCTTGAAAATCGTAGTTATAGTCAGTTTTCTTATAGGTTCGGTGTTTTTGCTTACAATACTGATCAAACGTGATGTATAGTTCGTTTACGTATCAAATGGATAAAATGGACGGGTGAGTGTAGTTTAAAGAAATTTTTTATATTGGAATTAAGAAAAATATCGGCCAAGGTTCTTTTTTTTAATGTAATTTCATGCTTAATTAAGGCAAGTAATGACTTGCACTCTACAAAAGGTGCATTTTGAAAGTATAACTAAAGTGTGATGGTACAAAAAATTTATAAAACTATATACGATCGGATAATTCGATAATTTAAGACATCAATGGCAGAACACCCGGTTCAATTAATGAACAGATGAGAAAATATAGTCAATGTATAAATGTCTTCTTTTCCAAGCTTACCGAATCATCGAGAGATACAAACTGCTAGAGAGATAACCTTCACTTCACTATTTGAAAATTAAATATAATAATAGAAAATGGCAATAGAAAATTGAAAATCATTTCCTTTATAAATTATTCAAATTAAATTTAAAAAAACATATTTTGATAAACAGTGCAACCTTCGCTAAACGAAACCTCTATTATAACGAAACTAAAGGCCACTATTTATTTTTTTTTGTGAGGAAAATAAAGGAAAACATTTTATATAAGGGAGTGCAGGATATGACGATTCAACACCCTATAAACTGCTGCGAACTTTCGCGATAGCATTTAAAACCTAAATATTTCGGAAAAAATCACCTGTGACAGAATAATAAATTTTCGTTGTTTGGAAGAGGGACAATAGGCCCGACACAATATTTACGGCGGCAGATTACGGCGACAATGTCGCCCTCTATATACAGTTGCGCAAACTTTCTTGTTCTAAACCTCATTTGTGTTTCATTTGATTTTGGCACTCGGACGGTGGGCCACATATAACATTTTTTTGTTACCAAATATCATACAAATTAGGAACAGGGCCGTATCGAAGGCTCTGGATTGGGGGGGGAGACATCTCAATTTTCCCAACTCGAACATCTGATTTTTCCTAACTAGGATGTACCTAATAAAAATTCCTTTTCCTTGCCCAGAATCTCTGACCAGAAATTATAATAAAGAATAATGGTTATGTTAACATATTGTAATTTTTTTTTATTTTTCACATACAATTAAATAAAGGGTAAACACTAATAATCTTATGCGACCCTTGAGAGAAAAGATAACCGTTGAAGATGACTTCAACTAGAGTCTGTACATATCTAATTTATAGTACATGGATTCGTCTTTCCTTTAACTTTGCCCATGCCGAAACAAATTTCGTAAGGTCAATTGTATCAGTTAGGTCTTTTTCGCTGTGTAGTATCATTAAAGAACTCAGTCTTTCGTCTCCCATAGTCACCCTTAGAACGTTTTTCACCAGTTTTAGCTGGCTGAATTTGCGCTCATTCGTAGCTATTCATTTGTTTAAAAAATCCGAACACCGATGGTAAAACAATTACACATATACGGCCCTATTCCAGGATCCGTCGTAGCTACGATTTTCGGAGAATTCGTGAAGATGGTATTCCACGATCCGAAGGAATTAAATTAATTTCGAAAACATTACGAATCGGAATATCTGGTATCATAGAATCCGACGCAATTGATCTTTTGACACCTAAACCTACGAAAAAATTTTGCTTCGTAACTTCATTTTCTTATGATTTTAGCTCAATATATGGCCTGAATTGTACAACAAACAGCAATTTTAACATTTTTATTTGTTTATTTAGTATTAGTGTAACTTTTAACACATTAAGAGGAAATATTTTAGAAAAAAGAGCAATGTGAGTATTCCTAAGTATCCGTTATTTGTTGTCGTTTTCATTCCACTATTAAAGTCCTTCACTTCGATAAATCTTCTTCCAGACACAAAGTTGCAAACGCTGCAGAATCCATTATTAATAACAATTTTCGTTTTAAGTCAAGAAAGTTACATTTTTCACGAAACTATTGCATGTCAGAAATCTATTCCTTATGAGTTTTGCATAGGGACCTTTTTACAAAGACATTTATTTTTCGAAATTAGATTTTAATCAGGCACCACTAAGTTCAATTCCGTTCGGATCGTGGAATACTGATTTCTTCGTATTCGTAACGTAGTTAGTTCTTCGTAATAAAGCTACGACGGATTCTGGAATCGGGCCGATATTTTCAAAACTCACCGTTTCAGCACGAATATACTAGATCGCTCGATTTGCTGTCTCAAATGGTCCCATTTCAATACAGTTCAATGGATCAAAACGAGTTAAGTAAGAGCGAGATAACCGTATGAAAATAAATATAGTCATCTGGTTTAAACCGTGAGCTATCAAAGGAAAATAGACTTTAGGAATATTGTTGGCGCCTAAAGTTAGTCTCAAACTTGTGAAATTTGATTTTCGCGGCAGACGAAATTTGAATTTCGCGAGATTATACAGTTCAGTGGATGCGTTTAACTATGATAAAGAGGGACAATTTTTCAGCAGAGCTTTGTATGGTGACAGTTGTTCTATGTTATATAGTTCTGTGCCATAAACTGATGAGAACATTATACTCCTCCCACGGTCGAGTGTCTACTCTTTCAAAGCCTTTTATTCATTCTCTCCCAACTCGCTGTGACGCTGTTGCCAAAGCAGAATGGTATGTGTAAAAAAGAAACAAGTCATAAAACAGGCGTATGTTCACTAATAGAAAATGTGAGGTAGAAAAAGACAAGTTGGGATTTTGGAAAATCAACTAAAGAGATTTCCCAACTTGGGAAATCTCACATCTTTAACACTAGATTGTTCAAGCAAGTCATCTTGACTGCTTGACTTCCTTGGGCAATCTAGTGTTAAGAAGTGAGATTTCCCAACTTCTAAAGGTCAAATTCCCAACTGAAGACTTATTGGGGGGGGGAGCCTCCCCCCCCCCATCCCCCCCCAGTCGGTACGGCCCTGATTAGGAATATGAATGTAGACCACACAGCATACGAACTATATATTTCCTATTACTTTCTTTAATTTCCCCTTGAGTGACGAAATTTAGATTTTATGACGTCCCCATAAGATTTCATTTTGAATCAACCATGAAATTTTGTCGGTGAGCTGACCGACAAAAATTAAATTCGATTCAACTTTTTACGACGGCAAAGTTGGTCGGATTGATTGTATACAGAAGCATAGGGTGCTATGAGTTTAAAATCTGAAATGTCATCGTGAATGTTGTGTGGGGTCAATTGTATTCCGGCCTTAACTTCAAAAAAAAAATAATCTCCTTGCGAAATAATTTATTGTCGCGTAATTAATTCAATTACACTTTTCTCCATTTGCACACATGTTCTTGTCTCATGCGCATTCATCTCATCGCGCGGATACGCGGAATTCAAAGTAAAATAAAGAAGAAGTAGTTGCTTTTCGGAAACTTGAGTTTTAAATATTTTACACGGTTTTTATGTTCTCGACCAAATATAGGCCCCTCACTGGTAGACTTAAATTTCAAAAAAAAAGCCTTGAGACCGTGAGCAAACCAAACAAATTCTTTAATTTTCGCGATGCTCAAAATATCAGATTTGGTTGCAAAAAAGAATTTTTTTTTTAATAATTTGTAAACAAAAGTTGAAAAAAAAAATGAATTCTAGACGTATTTTAAAGTTCCGTTATTTAAATATCTCACACTGGTATTTAAAAAAAAACTGATTGTAAGTTTTTTGAAAATATCTCGGAAACTATGCGCTTTTAAGGAAAAATACACATAACCAAATTCAAAGAAAAGAAAATTTCCTGCATTAACGATTCTCGAGATATTTAAAAAAAAAATATTTTTCACTTCTTTTTTCCGGAACTAAATATTGCAGGGGAAAGTTTTGTGTTGATCACAACTGATACCAGTTATATCCACTTTATGGGTGTTTTAACGAAATGTATCCAAATAAAAAAAATGGGTGTTCATCAATAGATAATTGATTTTAATGCGAGTTCTAAGGACCATTTCTCACTCATGCAACTCTGTTATTTAAGCTTTTGTGCCTCAGCTTTTCAATAAAATTTAACCCATTAATGCCTATGAGAAAACCACTGAATAAAAAATATTCATGAAATTTATTGTTATAAAACAAACAAAATAAAAATAAAATTCTGAAAAAAATGTGTACATAAATCTGTGGTAATAAGTTAAAGTAGCTTAAGTCCATTTTCAGGCAACGCTAAAGTGATCTGTTTGTAAATGCGAATTCAGATCAGTTTGATTTTGCCTGAAAATCGACTTAAGCAATTTTAACTTATAATCACAAGATATATCCGATGTACTCGGTTGAGTACACCGGGCGTTATTGGGTTAAACAAGGAGGGAAGAAAAACTGTTTACGTTTTTGAACTAAAAAATACGATTTAAATTGTGAATTATCGTCGCCCTCATTTGAAATTTTAAGTACATTTTTTTTTTCAAATTTGATGATTCGATTAGGAAGTCTGATTAAAACAAGGATATAAAAAACTGACTGATCATTTAACCAAAGTTAAGAAGAGACAATGAAATTACAGTTTGACATGTCCGCTAATTAGTTTAAAGCGTTTTTCTTTTGCTTTAGACCCATTCATTCTAGTTTGTAAACTGAACCATGACTTGAGATCGACTGAGTATATTATAAATTAAACACTGTGGTTCCATATGTTGGTTTTTTCCCCTCTATGTAAGTACAAGATGTGATCTTTTGGTCTAGCTATTTATCATTCTAAAAGACAGTGCAAGGTTCTCCTGTTTTTATTTCTTTAGAACTCTATGTTACGGATCATTTAGATCGATGGTTTTTTTTCGGTTTTTTCGTCTTAAAAAAATAGCGACAGCAGCATGAACGAAAGACTTGTTCTAACATCCCATAGATTTTATTATGTTTATTTTGCTGTTGGACTTGAAATGTATGTTACGTACTTTTAGATGGAAGCCAGCACTCCATGACATGGCTTAATTTGTTAGTTCAAGAGATTTCTGTTGTAAATTTGAAATATGTTTTGGATGAGGAAAGCAATAAAAATTGTTGATGTGGTTTTCTAATGTGAAATCATGGACATTTCTGATTTTGATTTTTCTAGAATAATTACTATTTAGTGTTTGTTATGTTATTACAAATGTGATTTTCAGGGATATATTATAAAAAATGTTTTTATTAGTAATTTACGCCAAGTTCTCGTTCCTTAAAAAGTGGTGAGATATAAAATGGGGAAGGCCGCAGTGTCTTTGAAAATTTTTACTAAAGTGCTTCGCCCAAGCGTATACTTTTTTATAAATGCCTCTAGGTTCTACTTTTTGTTGTTGTTCCTTTGGCGTTGCAAGGTTAAACATTCTAATTAAAAATCACAGTTTAAGGACTTGACGGAGTTTTTGACTGGAAGGTTTTGGTTGTTATTTGTTAAAAATTTCTCAAATTTTTCTTTTTTTCGAATGTGTTATTATTGACCGAGAATCAGTCAAGAGGTACAACTAATTATGATTGTTCCCAATTGCGCATATGTGTTTATTCTCCGATTTTCTAACTGAATTGGGCTTTGATTTACAATTTACGATATGTTTAACCTAAATTTTATGAATTTAGTCATACTAATCAAATGCTAAATGACTAAAAAGGATAAAACAAAAAAAATGTACTAAAAAGAGAAAAATGATTTTATGGGCGCTGTGTATCAGAAATAAAAGCGAGATAAAATATTTATTTCGCTTTTAATTGTGATACAAAGCGCCCAAAAAAAATTTATTTCCTTTCTAGTGTTGTACATTTAAAAAAAAAAAAAAAATTGTTTATTTTTTTATTTCTTTGAATATTTACTGACTGTAGGGATAGAACCAACTTATTTAAAACGAAACTAAATTGTGTGTAGTATACTATTAGGCACCTACCAATAAGAAAAACGCGATTCGTCATTATGTAACCCTTAGGGCTAAGCGTCACGTTTATAATAGGGCAGAAATGTGCGTGAATAGACCTACTCAATAAGGCGAAAATGTGAAGAATTGCTGAGATTATCGTACATAGAAACTCCACTTTCGTAGTACATATATTTGAAATGTAAACAGTTTTACAAGTTTTTACCATTCTCTGAATATAATAGGTGGTTATATTCATACCCGCATGACTAAAATTGTGTTAGGTAAACTGGAAAATAGGGGAATCAGACATAAAAATGTGTGCGCAGAGTATAAAATTTACCATGAAATGTCTGATCCTTATCATGCTGAAATTTTTATGACATGCCATTTTTAACTAGCACGACCACCTTAATCCTTTTGTCGTGATAAACGAAACTATAATACGAATACACATACTCTATACAGCTTTTTATATGACATCCTCCCTGTTTACCGCAATTTGAAGGAAGCAGGTACCTCTTGCGTACAAAGAATTCCTCCACAAATGAAATAAATAAAAGTATGTTATCGATGATATAATCATATTTAGAACAGAGCGATGCATAAAAATTGCCCTTTAACCCTGGACCCGTGTACTATAAAACTTCCATTTATCGTGTACTTGGGCACTCAGTGCCCAGATACAATTCCAATAGAAAATGTATGGCTGGTTTGTTTAAAAACCATAAAAATTGGTTTATTCGTTAAACAAGTAGAAATACAATGGGAAAATATAATTTGCAAAAATCGACTGAGAATATAGACCACCTTGTAAGCTCGCGAATCTGGTACTCGATTTCTCCAACAAATCATGTACTCCACGAAAGAAAATGCAATACATGACAACAATACAATATAAATATTATAATATAAATAATATAACAATACAATATAATATCTGCATACAAGAAAAATCTTAAAAGGGGAAAAACCCAAAGCTGTAATCAAAATAAAAACAAAATTCATACAAAATGTACTGACTTGGGCACTGAGTGCCCAAGTACACGATATTACGCTTTTTTTTTGACACCTTCCACAACCCCCCCGAAGATATGCAATTTGGATTTTTTTTTTGTTTTTGTACTCTAAATTTCAGTACCTTTCAGAAATATATTGCATTTCATCATATTCTTTATTAAAAATATGGTTAATTTCGGTTCGAAAATCGTTCTGGGCACTCAGTGCCCAGTACACGGGTCCAGGGTTAAGGCGTAAAGATTTGATAAGCCTGAATTCTTTATATTTAGAAAATATTTATATAGTGGCGTTGCTACAAATGTTGCCCCGTCCTTCGAAAATTTTTTTTTCTATGATCCGAAAAGTGAAAGATCGGGTGACCGATCTTCGAGGCCTCCCAAAAGCTCGAACCCTCTAGTACAGGCCGGTCCAACCCGCGACCCCCATGAGGCCCAGGACGTGTTTGAATGTGGCCGAACAAAAACTGATATATTTACAAACTTTATGAATTAAATAAGTTCAAATTATTTAAAATTGTTAACTAAGTATGTATATATTCTACATTTTTTACTAATCAGCTATTCTAAGGGTTAGTATACTTTATTTGTGGCCCAATATAACTCGTCTTCTCCCAATCTGGCCCAAGAAAGCTAAAAGGTTGGACACCCCTGCTCTACGCTGTAGAGTTTTGCAATGCCCGATTGGATTTTTTCTCTTTTCTTACACATGTATTAAAATCACCAGAAGAATCGTCCTATAGAACTCTAACGGTTGACATTACCGTAAGGATATATATCGTAAGGATATATATATATATATATATATACCGCTAACGTCACGGTTGGCATAAATGATGTTCGGATACGTTTTTAATAATATACAACATAACAAAAGCTATAATTGCCAATCTGGCAATCATTGGAGACCCGTATGGTGATATTCGTATCGAAATTCGAACAGTTATACCAAAATTCCACTTGAAGTCCAACTTTCCAATAAGATTTTTTAAAATGTATTCCAATCGGATTTTGATGTATGGGAGTTTTATGTAGAATAATATCATAAATAACTTTTGTTCTTGGACTTTTTTGATAAGATGCACCGTTTTTGAGATATTCGCAAAAATCGTTTTCGTTCGTATGGGGGGTACCCCCCTAATGGTCCATTTTTGCCCATTAACGAACTTAGCCTCGCATTTTACGAAAAACTAATCTGCGCAAAATTTCAAGTCTCTAGCTCAATCCGCGCCTGCAATCCGCGCCACAGACAGACAGACAGACGAACGGACGGACGGACGGACGGACAGACAGAGAGACAGACAGACAGACAGACGGACGGACATGGAAAATTCAATTTTTTTATCATTCTAAACACACTCGTGTAATTCATTTTTGTGTGTGATGACGGGATCTTGGCGTTACAAACGGTAAAGCAAAGTTAATATACCCTTTGGTTTCACCATACGGGTATAACAATATACGAGAAAATTTACATATTTTGTGGAAAATTCAACACCACAATTCTTCACGAGAGATAGTGTGCGTGGAATATAAAACAAACTGGATCTGTTTGAAGTGAAAATTTTTGGTATACATTATTGTATTTTTGCCGGACATTCGGTTCTATGGATTGCGAATAATATACGCTTACCAATACTATACGATTGCCAACATGAATACAACATTAAATCAATTTAATGGGTATGTGAGCACCCCAATCCAAATCATTCCTAAAATATGCATAAGTCTCTAGTCTGTATATCACCAAAATAAAAGCTCTGTCTCGGATAGCGTTTTAGTGCGTAATCGAATTGAAATTCAAAACCCGGAATTGTATATTTGGTCGAAAGTAAAAGAAAACCACTAAAGGAACTCTATATAGCAGTTAAGCAACAAATTTTTAATAATTGCCCTATGGAATAAGTACCTACAACAACATCACGAATTTCCTATACAAATTTGATATGGTATAAGAGATTAGATTTAATATACAATTTGTATCTCTTTTAACATATTTTGTGACCGTCGTAATTTTCAGGCATTTCCATCGATAAAAGAAAATTAGCATATCCCAAGTCAAGCGGATTTTTTCTCGTTCACGCAAAATGATTTTTGTGACCTATTATAGAGAAGTTCCTTTTGGTTTATTTTCTCGGTTTATAACACTATATTTCATTTATGGTGTGCGTTTGTTTTTAGATTCCATTTTATTATCTTTTGATTGTCCGCTGCTTCGTTAACGGAGCACGTTGTTATTAAACTGGCAACAACTCAAAGGGTTCAACGAATTTATTTTTTTAATTGCCATATAAAACTTTAAAATTGTTTCCGAACATTGAAATTCTAATTAGAGTCTAGAAATTTTTTTTTATGAATTTTGCTTTTAAAAGCAGATTTTTTATTCATCTCCCTTGATATTTAAAAGTACATTACGACTCAGAAAAACGAAAATCGCATTGATGTTGTCAAAGAAATTTCAATATGAAACAAAAAATATTGTAACTAAAATTGCTGCAGAAAAATATATTCATCAAAGGCTTCGTAGTTTTCAATTTCCCAAAAAATTAACTATTTAACTTCAGAAAAGATGAATAAGGAATATCCATGAGGAGTGTTCCCGAATGCGGTTACCAGCCGAGTTACACGAATAGGGCCGCGTCAGGACTAAGCGGCGCTCGGGACAAAATGTGTATTTGGCGCCCCTCCCTTTCTAAAAAAAAGATGCATTTCTGTGTGTTTTAAATCGTAATCAAAGAAAAGAAAGTTTGTCTCAATTTTTGATTGTGATTATCTAAATCAAAATGGTATCTTAGTTCTTCGATACACAACAAAAATTGCGCCGCAGGGAAATTTTGTTAAAAAAATGCTATATAGAAATTCTGAAAAAAAACCTAAGAAAAACTTGAATGGCCAAGGGACAATCGTCAAATACTATATAATATGATGACAGACAAAATGTTTATTTGAAAAAAATCCATTTGTATAGGAGAGGGGGGGAAAGGAGGGGTCCGATTGGGTTTTGATCTATGGAACGGTTATGTAAAATCATATTCTTAACACATTTTTGCTATCCATAAAAATTCTGGGACTTAAATAATTTAAATTGTATATAAGTTGCTAAGTTTCGTTTCACGAACTACTTAAATAATGTCCTAAAAATACATACAAGACATACATATCTGCCCCTATATTAAATACATTTCTTGTGGAAGATATTTGCAATAACTACACTGAAAAAAAGAAATGTTTGGAAAGTTTCTGTGAACATGTATTGAGTGTTTGCAGTAATAATTATATGTTTCTGTAAAAGAAATTTTTTTATAGCAAACAAGGAATGTTCGTCGACAACAAATATTGTTTAATAGTGTTAATTCCAAACGTTTGAAGTATTAAAACAATTTTTGTTTAGATAGAAAGATTTGGGGTTTGTGCTAAACACTTTTTGTCTTCTGTGACAAACACTTTTGATGAAGCGATTTACAAAATTTAAAATATTTATCAGAAACACAATATTTTTTCTCAGAAATATTCACAAGGTTTATAGGAGCCTCCACACGTTCAATGTTACCTGGCAAGTATTATTGATGAACATTTTCGTCAAGTAACATTGATGGAAATTGCTCCCACTCGTAACATTGAAGAGCATCCAAACGATCAATGTTACTTGAGTCATTCAAGAAAAATTGTCAATTAACATTGAACGTATGGAGACTCCTTATGACAAAAACTTTAAATTTAAGTAGTTCGTGAAAAACACAAAAATATTTGTGATCAACTATGATTGTTGAAATCATTAGTAATAAACAAGAAGTGTTTGCCCCGAATAATTTTCCTTCATTGCAAATAATTCTTGTTTATAAATCAAACAAAAAATTGCAATTCTGTTCAACTATCCATGAAGTTAGCGAAAACGTCTTAATAATGATTGAACGTTTAATTTTGGTAAAAAATAGTGTAAATATGGATTTTTTAAATATTGTGCTAGTGTAAATAAGAAAAGTGTTTTAAAAATATGTAGAGCATATTTTCAATTGTGTATGTGGCGAAATGTAATTTGAAGTGAACTTCCGAAATATTGACAAGGTAAACAATGAGTGTAAGTGCAAAACATTTTTAAATCGTAGTTTAGAACACTTAAATATTTTACAGGTGCATGAAGTTTTTAGGAGCATTAGTGGTTTTTTTTGAATGCTCATTAAAAAAAAACATCGATGTTTTCGAATCAGAAACATCGATGTTTCCGACGCATCGATGTTTAATGAGCATCCCTAGTTGTTTCCAACACTTTACTTATGAAGTGTTCAAACAAAACGTAAAAGTGTTGCAAATACCCATTATTATTGGTTACTATAAATATTTTTATATTGTTTCTAATAAACATTCTTATTGTTTGCGTCAAATCTCGTTTGGGACCACCATTCCCTTTTTTTTCAGTGTACTTGAAGCAGTTACGAGTTCTATAGCAATTATTGTTATTTTAGAAGGATTTGATGTGTCGACAATTAAAAAATAAAAATTCATCAAGTTTGAATAGTTGCATTTGAATTTAAATATTTTTATTTTTTTTAAATTTAAATCTACCAGTTTTTCAACATCGTAAACTGTAGGTGAGAATTGATGACTAATACCGTTTAGTCTGGGTTCATCGATAATTCATTTTTTAAGAACAGAAAAAGGCAACAAAATATTGAAGAAGATGTAAAAGAGAATTAAAGAAGGCAATCACAAGCAATTTAACTACCTGTAATTTTTTTATGCTCAAAACCGACAGCGAATCACAATTATAGTCTACACAGAAAAGACCAAAGAAAACTGAAAATGATTTATAGAAAAAAAAACCAATAAGTTGCAAAGTCATGGTTTTAATAATAGTAGGTAATATCACTTTTGTTGGGAGGATATATTTTTGAGAATACACTATGAGTCAACACTTAACACAAATTCAACTGAAAAATCTCAAACCAAAAATCTTTGAAATGCTCGTAAATTGATAGTTGCCGTCATTTAAAGTTTTCATCAATACTAAGTGAACCCCATTTTTATACCCGTATGGTGAAACCAAAGGGTATATTAACTTTGCTTTACCGTTTGTAACGCCAAGATCCCGTCATCACACACAAAAATGAATTACACCAGTGTGTTTAGAATGATAAAAAAAATTGAATTTTGCATGTCCGTCCGTCTGTCCGTCTGTCTGTCCGTCTGTCTGTCTGTCTGTCTGTCTGTCTGTCTGTCCGTCTGTCTGTCTGTCTGTGGCGCGGATTGCGGGCGCACGGATTGAGCTAGAGACTTGAAATTTTGCAAATATCCGTTTTTCGTAAAATGTGAGGCTAAGTTCGTTAATGGGCAAAAATGGACCATTAGGGGGGGTACCCCCCATACGAACGAAAACTTTTTTTCTGAATATCTCAAAAACGGTGAATTTTATCAAAAAAGTCCAAGGACAAAAGTTATTTAGGATATGATTCTACATAAAACTCCCATACATCAAAATCCGATTGGAATAAATTTTAAAAAATCTTATTGGAAAGTTTGACTCAAAGTGGAATTTTAGTACAACTGTTCGAATTTTGATACGAATATCACCATACGGGTCTCCAATGATTGCCAGATTGGCAATTATAGCTTTTGTTATGTTTATTACATATGAAAATCAAAATAACCGCATTGTTTTTAAACTGGTTATAAAGAAAATATTATCGATTGTAAGAAACACGGTAGTTCAATGGACCAGAATTTTTTAACAGATTTCTGCCAATATATGTACATATATGTTGATTGAATATTGCACGACACGTCTCTATCTCCTCCTACTGTAAATGCGGGCCCCCTATTACTATAATATATAATATACAAATGTACTTGTCTGCTGGTACATATTTTCATCGGTAGGTTCATGCTAAAATACTAAATTGCACAATTGCCTCTACGTCTCCCTAAAGGGCTGAGCAAAAGGGCGATCACACATATATGATAGGGGGCTTCATGGCCATTTTAAATGCCTCAATATACTAAACACTGAAACAGATCGGATCTGACTATTACTCGTTTTCATTGCACGCCTTAATTTACTTTATCGATGCCATCGATCGCAACATTGCTGTGTAAAACAGGAAAATGTATTGTAGCTGTTTTCCAAAAGGGCTGTAATAAAGTCGACATAGATGGAGTTCAAGGTCTACAAACTGTTGAGGTAAAGCACAACTTCAAACAGAACATTTTCTGCTATGTTTATTATGACTTATTTTGTATATAATTGCATAAAAATAGCTTTTACAGATTTTTATTCAGTTATTCAGATAGCCATATTTATAGTTCACTCAATATGTATGTATATTTGTATACGGCGGCCAGTAAAAAAAAATGATTGGCTCCGACGAATTGTTCACGAAATTTTATTCAAATTTACAAAAATCTAAAAA
Source organism: Chrysopilus asiliformis (assembly GCA_964034945.1). NCBI lineage: Eukaryota > Metazoa > Arthropoda > Insecta > Diptera > Rhagionidae > Chrysopilus > Chrysopilus asiliformis. The sequence goes on along the minus strand of OZ035961.1, from coordinate 67,260,876 downwards.
CTTAAATTTGCAGATCTTAAACTTATCCCATTTGCAAAAATTTTATTTGTATCGAAAACATTCAGTAATTTTTATTATTTTAATTTAGCTGAAAATGCCTTTTTATCCCCGGTACTTGAGTAAAATATCTTATGCATAAAATATTGAGTAAAATATCTGAGCATTTTCATACAAAATCTATGTTCCTGCGCAATTTACATTATAATCTGACAAGTAAAATATTAAAATGTGATTTTTTCACAAAATCTAAAATATCTCGATATCGATTTACGGTAAAAGGAAAAAGTGTACAGAATTTTAATATCTTAGATTTTTTTAAATGTTTAATGAAAATATCTGAATATTGGTAAAGCTCGATCCAGACTACACGATGTACGGGGTACGAGGTTGGCACGTACCCCGAACATCGAGTGTTTGGATGGGAAATTTGCACATGGTTTCACCTAGTGAGTAAAATCAGAAGCTGTTTGATTATCCTCGTACGTGGTAACCGCGTACACGAATGAGCAAAACCCTGTGCAGTGTGGATGCAGTTCCATGTACGAGGAAACCAAAAACCTCGTATCTCGTACCCCGTACATCGTGTAGTCTGGATCGAGCTTTAAAGATAGCGGATAACAGCACTAGACAAAATTGTGGCAAATATTGGTTCTCTTTATTTCACTCCATACTATCAAAAAACCCGTTAGTTTCCGAGACATGTGCGAAAAATAGATTTTTCAAAATAATGGTATATCTTGATACCGCCTTGAGATACGGAGTTCCAACTTTTGTTGTACATAAGAATACTTGAAAACGCATAGTTTCGAAGTAAATAGCAAAATTGCGATATCTAAAAAAACTGCCATTTTGGTTACTTCCGGTTAACTGATTTCCACCAAAAAAGGACACTGCAAAACTGTACAGCTTTCCATGAAATGTAGGGTATGATCGAATTTATTTTAAAAAAATAGCAAACAAATCAAATATAATTGAGGTAAGCGAACCACGGAAGCTACCCTATATTTTGGTGTATGCCACGTAACTGCCACTAAATAACAAACACATCTAGTGGAAGATTAAATTACTTTTATCTTGACTTTTAACAAATGCCGGAAAGTCGACTGCGAAAAAAAATTATGTTCTGAAATACCAAAACTATCATTTAATTTCTCATAACAAAATGTAGTTTTAAACTCTGATGACGATTTTGAGAAGAAACGAAAAATGTTTTTATAGCATGAAGTGTATCAAAACTAAACTGAAAACCAAAATCAGTAATTTTATAATGGTACAGCTGCTAGTTGACTAGGTTCAAATTGCCTTATATGTAAGATATCTGTATATACATTATTCAGGTTCCGTGAAAAAAAAACATTTATGTGTGTCAGAAATGTTGAGAGTGTACGACAGAATAAAAATATGCTCGATAAATGAACACTAGATAGCAATATAAGCATTAGAAGCCTAGAATATGATATTTATGTTGTGTATAAATCAACAAAATATAGTTTTTCTATGGCAGTGGTACAATCATATGATTCTATCCACAATTTAATACAGCTGAGCGAAACAGAGGCAAGTCATGAAGAATAATAGGAAAAAGAAGAAATTAAAATAAACACTTTCATAATTAAAAACCAACCCAAGATTTTCTGGTTTTCCATGTATTACCCCCGACGCAGAAAACGTGTGATGAACTAGAGAAACATTGCGTACACTATATTTCGAAACATATTCCATTACCAAGGGGTACACAAGCAAGCCAAATAAATATACATACAAATATATATTTATGGTATAAACACAAGTCGACATTTATCACTTATGTATAAATATATATAGCTATATGTCATAAATAGATATCTCGGCTTATAGTTATTATTATGAAATTTTAAATCCAGCATAATGTCAGAAAATTTCCGGCACAGTAGAACCTGATAAATCAACATTAGAACTTTGAGTCTGAAAATGCAGCAACCCAAAAATTCGCTGAATAGAATTTCAATAGCCAACGTACCGACTGACGGACGATTCCCCATTACAAAATAATTAAATATATGTATATTTTTTTCTCTGCGTGTAGTAGCGATCAGATATTGATTTTCCGGGATCTCTAGTTTAACGACTATTAACAACTACACTAGCGTAACTTTAATATTTCATCAAGAAGGTATCATGAAATTTAGTAGAAACAATATCCGAACTCGCTGAGTCTGCGGAAGTTTGAGAAGTTGTAGGGTGAGATGGGCCCGTTTCATCATGCAATTTCTTATTTAATAGAACCCCAAAAACTAAAAAAAAAACTTTGAAAAGAATTCTACAAACAGCATTTTATGTTGCTGATTTGTATTTGCAGAGAAAATCAAGCTGTATGAAATTCTGTCCCACGTTACTTATTTTGCAAAGAATCAATATGTCGTCTTGTAAATTTATACAACAGTTCCACTGTAGCCATAAACAAGTCTTGTTGCATGAAAACGAAATCGTAAGATAGCATCGCACAAGACGAGCAGAAATCGGAGCACATGGGATGCCTTGCAGAGAGTACCAAGCCTACTAGTTATGCCTGCCTATATGTTTATATTTTTTATATCTTTATGTTGTCTTTCTGGTTAGATTATTATATAGTATAAGCTAAAGGTTGCTACAAGAAACCAGTTTAGTTGGGTCTGATAAACAAAAAAAAAAGAAAAAGAAAAAAAAGAAACGATCATAAGCTGAGACATACTCCTCATAATAACAACAGCAGAGTTTAGATTGGTTTAATGCATAGAACGTGCATAGCATATGATTCAAAATGGTTTAGTATTGGTTTTATTTCTATTATAACTTTGTTGCCGTGGTCAGGTAAGTGGCTACTATTTCTGGGAAACTGGTTTTCTCGACATCTGAGTACAAATCAGCTGTGAAAACTCTGTAAACACCCACTTCCCTGAAAGATGCTGTGTGTCTGCTTTATTATGCTTGCCATAAACCGAATGACTGATATTACTCTATCTATAATAATGCTTCGATATAAATGTATTTCACATATAAATATATCTACATGTGAAAAAATACAGTGCTGATTTTTACAAAATATATTCATTCCATTCGTTAATTTTAACATTTTTTGCTTGATATTCGTCTATACGTAACTGTTTTTCCTTCACATGCTTTCTACGAATTATTCTAAATTACGGCATCTTTAATGGCACATTGATAGATCAATAGATAGACAGATGGTTAGATAGATTATCAGAAATCGATCAAGTTACGTTGTTTAAATGCAGAGCTTGTTTCGTTAGAATCTTTACTATTTCTTATTATTGATAATTATTGTAATTACAACTTTCTCAAAATGCCTAAAAATCTACACCAATAATAGTAATGATTTATTTATTGGAAAGAAGCTAAACTATCTCCTAGACTAATCTATTCGTAAATAACAAAATCAAATAAATTATAAAAAATAAAATAAAACTTAAAAATAAGAAAACCTAATATAAAACCTAATATAAAACCTAATATAAAACCTAATATAAAACCTATTAAAAATCATTTCTAATATAAACCTACAAAAAAATAATAAAAAACAAAAAAAACACCAGAAATTAAAAAACTTTTCATAGTAAGAAGTTAAAAAACACAAAAATGTATGTGAGAAAACTCACAAACATCTAAAAAGATAAGAAGTAATAAAGTTAATATTTTCGGGATAAAAAAAATTTGGGGTAATTTCTAATTGTAACCAAAAAAAGGTTAATTTTTAGTTGATGAGTATTTCTGAGTCTGGCATTTCTAAATTCAGGATCGTACAGGTTTGCAAATGACTGGTAATCGTTTTGTTTCTTTATTTTATTTTAAAGAGGTTTTCAACAGTGTGATGCTATTAACGAGTGAGTTTTTGATAGCTTTCAATTATTTTATATGCAGTTGTGTAGTGGTGATGTTAATTTTAATAAAATGTCTGTTATTTTCTTGTATGTTTAGTTAGCGTGTTTATAACGGTTTGTTTCATACCAAATACCTTTGTTTGAAATATTAAAATTTTTTCTTTACGAAATTTTCATGTTAAGTGAGCTGATGAAGGATCAGTGGCGTGATCCGAAACATGTCCTCACTGCAGAGCTGGGCATACTTCAGTACATTTGATACTGCAGTACACGAGCAGTACCAATACATACATATGTAGATACTTGTACTGGCCTTGGCACCAGTATCAATACCTTAAGTATTGGTACTACACGATCAGTACCAGTACTTGAAGTACTGGTAATAGATGCATGGATCCAGTCCCAGTACAAAAAGTACTGGTACTGGTTTTTTACAATATTTGTATTTTTGTACTGGTTTTTTGCAATACCAGTACTTTTTGTACTGGTTTTGGTTTTTGCAGTACCAGTACTTTTTGCAGTAAAAGTACTGGAATTTTTTCAAGTACTTTTGCAAAAGTACTGGAACTTTTTCAAGTACTTTTGCAAAAGTACTGGAATTTTATCAAATATTTTTCGCGAAAGTACTGATATTTTTCAAGTACATAGCACTGGGACTGGAGTTTCAGTACCAGTACCGATGTTGGTATTTTTGTACTGCTCAGTCAGAGCAATACCAGTACAAAATTTACTGGTACTGAAATCTCAGTACCAGTACTTTTTGTACTGATACTGGAATGAGGTTAAAAGTATCATTACCATATACTGGTACTGATACTTGAGTATTTGAGTTTTGCCCAGCTCTGCTTCACTGCCACCAACAGGACCTTCACGGTCGGTACATTTGTACATATGTACCTACATGTTTTCATGCTTTGTATTAGGGATTTTAAGAAATACAAAAATTAAAGCAGAACTGGCATTACTATTTTTGATATTAAATTATTTTTTCAACAATTTTTTTTTTCAATCTTCAATCAAATGCCATTTTTTTGGATTTTTTGTTTTGGATGTTTGTGAGTCTTCTCACATACATTTTTGTATTTTTTAACTTCTTATTATAAAAGGTGTTTTAATTTCTGGTGCTTTTTTTTTGATTTTTATTATTTTTTTGTAGATTTATATTAGAATTGATTTTTATTAGGTTTTATATTAGGTTTTCTCATTTTTATGTTTTACTTTATTTTTCATTTTTTTATTTTTTATCATTTATTTGATTTTGTTAGTTAAGAATAGATTAGTCTGGGAGATAGTTTAGCTTCTTTCCAAAAAACATAATAAATATAAATTATAACCTCGATACTGTATACCCCTCGATAGTGTATGCCTCACATTTTGTTGAACGTCGTACTCGCAAGGAAACCTTCGGAAGTGTTTCTCCCCAAGTTTAATCACACTTCGCACATAATGTAGAACTATGAAAAATATTCGACACTTATTTTTCTATTTGGGCAGTAATTCGGTTTTAAGGAGTTTCCCCTTTAGGGGGCTTCATGCAAAAACGTGTTTTTTGGCAAATACTCAAAAACTAAACGTATAAATGAATAAAAGGTTAAAAGGTTTAAAAAATGTATTCGATGTTATTTATAATAATTGTAACCATAACAATATTTTCTTTTCTCAGTAGCGTATACTCTTCGAGGTGTGTTGTCCTCCCTGGTTTGATATAGGTATACGGTATCGAGGTTCAAATGTACTATCATGTATTCAATTTTCGCAAAATGTTATCGTGAAAACAGTTTTGTATTATATAATTAAATTAAAAATAGTTTTCAGCTCTGAGAGGTTTGCTCCAATCAAATTGAGGTTGTCACAAGTTCAATTCAAGCAAGCATGCTCATATCAAGTATGAATAACACCGAAAAATTATCAAAATTAGAACCGATTGAATGATCCCTTAAAAATTAGTTTAAAGTTCATTATACAGTTGAGAAGACATTCATTAAACGGCAATCAAAATTCTAACACATGATTGAGTATTGATTGCATCATTTTCTTACAGAAAGCGGGGCATTTAGCTGATAACTAAAACTAACTGTCTGCTTAAAAAGATAATGACCACATTTCAAAGCTTAAGAACGAATCATTGAACGAATTTGATAACTTTGTATAATTTGTTGACTTTTAAGAAATAAATAAATTTTTATCGCGCTGTGTATACGACCTCCTAATTGAAATTAAATTACAACGATACACACAATTACGGTGAAATAATCTCTTAACGACCACAAAAAACGTTTTTTTTTTTTTGCTTCCAGTGTTTTTTTTTTAAATTCATTATCTCATATAGCGATTCTTGGAAGTGTTTATGTCTAGAGCACTACTGAGCTTATTGAACGCTAATGTTTAATTAAAGCCGATTAGAAAAATAATGTGGAATAAGAAGTAACTATTTATCTATATGAGTGAGAAAATTGCAGAAAATTCGACTATTGAATATGACTTTACGAAATTCCGCCGAAAGCTCTAAATTGCCATCATAAGCGAAATATATAAAAGAAAAACAGTTCATCGCACTTGAGTTTAGATAAAGTTACTCTAGGACATATGGGTTATAAAACTTATCCAATAACCATATTTTTCAAAGCGACGAAAAGTATAAGAAATTACGAATTAATATCTTTTAAATGAAATTATAGTCAGCTTAGTATTGTGTTCCCTTAAGCTCGGAAAAATTTCTATTTGCTGACTTAGCATCATGTCTATTCATCACACATTTATAATTCATATACAGAATTATGCAGCTTTGTATTTATTGAAATTTTTATTTTTTGTATTCTTTTGATTACTATTCTAACACATGGATCAATAAGTCCCGAGACTAACAATGAAAACAACATTTTTTTTGCAAAATTTTTTTTTATTCATCAATATAATCACCTTTTAGGGTGATACAATCGTCACGCCATGCGTATCCCAAAAAACTGACGCCATAACTTTGCCAGCTGACTGCTGCGTTTTCGGACGCTTCGGACGGCTTTCGCCAGCTGTGCGCCACTCAGATGACTGCCGCTTCGACTCTGGAGTGTAGTGATGTATCCATGTTTCGTCCATGGTCACGTAACGACGCAAGAAATCTTTTTTATTGCGAGTAAATAGCGATAAACAGCTTTCTGAATCATCGACTCGTTGCTGTTTTTGTTTCATCGAAAGCAATCGCGGCACCCACTTGGAAAAAACCTTTTTCATGCTCAATTTTTCATGAAGGATAGTAAATGCACTTCCATATGATATCTGTGTTATCTCAGCAATCTCACGGAGCTTCACTTTACGATCTTTCATTATAATTTTTGTCACTTCACTCACATTTTCCGGTGTAACGGCTTCCACAGGTCTACCCGAGCGTTCCGCGTCATTTGTGTCGGTACGACCACGTTTAAACTCGGCAAACCACCGACAAATCGTTGCTTTTGATGGACAAGAGTCCGGGTAACATTTTTCAATCCATTGTTTCGCTTGCACGGTGTTTTTATCCATTAAAAAACAATGTTTTATCAGAACACGAAACTCGGTTTTTTCCATTTTTTAAACAAACTACAAAACGACTTTACTCCAACCTCGATAACTCAGCTGTTTCTGGTCCGATCGACTTAAAATTTTGACACGTTTCAAGCAAAGGTTAGTACTCTAGAAAGACGTGGTTACTGGTTTACTACGAGCGTCATCTCTGGGTTAGTCTCGGGACTTATTGATCCATGTGTTATATCGACATACAGTCTGGTCGAATCATACTCTATAACTGTAGTTATATGATTACTTATATCGAACCATTCTGTTGTACGTGACCGATTTCTGGTTATTGATATCACTTAAATTTATATCATTTTACACTGATGGCATTTTGAAGTGTATTTCAACGAAATTAATACAGACTTTTGATTATTATATATTTTGAATGTCTGAAGCAATACATCTCAACACAAGAATTTATAATAAGCACAAATAACCTAATTTCAAAATACAATTTAAATTAATTTCAATAAATATGGATATTTTGACCGCAACTATAAAAATTCTCTATAAGATAAATATGGATATAAAAATTAATTTCAACTAAATTAAGATAATACGGAAAAACGAAAAGAAAAACATTTTCGAAAAAACTTATGGTCTTACAAGTAAACCTCGGGAGGTGTGACTCTGAAATCTTGATGAAACCTACGTACATATCGCACATGGTCCCGTAGACTGTAGTATCTCAAAAAAATGTGTTTTTGAGTAATTATTACATTATGTAAAGGAAAATTGACTGAATCAAATGAAAAACAAATTTAAATGTAAACGTAGTCCTAAAATTTATTTATTTTTGGTTTTTTAAATTCCCATTTTTTAAAATTTAAATTGATTTTGTGGAAAACAAACCTAACTCTATCTTTTATTATTGCAAAAAAAAAAAAAATGAAGCAAATGATCTGTAAATTATTATCAAAAGAGTAATAAATTGAAATATTACTGTACAGGCAACAGAAAAAACAATTATTTATAAACAATTATTTTGAAATGAAAACTTTGAATGCGTTTTTCTTGAAATGGCCGATTTTGAGATACTACAGTCTACGGGACCATGTGCGATATGTGAAAGATTGCTAAAAAAACAATAAGAAACTTATATTTTCTTTTATCGGCAACCATCGGTGTTTACGGTATTTTTTTGGTCTCCCAAAGGGTTTAAGGTTATTTTTGACCTCCTTAAAGCGTGCAAATTTTCCGTTTATTTGCATTTTTTAAAAGATAAAAATCTTTTTTCGTCCAGTGCAACAATTTTAGATTTTATTTCATTGAAATCGAGTAACTTTTTCTATCAAAAAATGCAAATAAATGAAAATTTGCACGCTTAGGTGGTTATCGATAAGAAATGTCTTATTTTGTCTCTTATTTTCCAAGATTTTTTCAGATATGTAAATTTCATCACGATCTCAGAGCTACACTTCGCGACGTTTACTTGTTAATTTCGATTGGTATATATACAACTGAAAATTGAGAAAAGTAAAAATAACATGGAAGATTGACTTGAACATTATTCTAAACAAAAACCCTATTCATGATCTCTGGTTTATTGATGGGAAAGCTAAATTCTAGAACTCGATATATTAAAGTTGAATGTTCCCTTTACCCTAAATCAATGCTAGGCCGTATCCTGTCAAGTGTTTTTGTGGTATCTTTCAATAAACATTAATCGCATAAGTGTGTATTTGGAATACGATCATACAAACATTGATTAATCGAGGCAGTCATGCAAGCGGGGTCCATGAAAATACTGCCTATATAAACAACTTTTTTTTCTTCATGTGTTTTTGAATCGAGTTTGGGTAAATAAAAGGACAAGCCTAAGATTTGATGGATGAAAGGTACACAAACCCTATAATTATGTTCGTATTCTTCGGTTTTTTCAATAATGAATATACGATAGTTCAAATTTCATTTTTATTTTGAACATATGAAATCTGATGCACTTAAGCAAATTCCCATCAACGAATAAACAGAGATTAAACTCAATATAAATACATTTATATATGCGTTCCAAACTATTCCAATAGATTCAAATTGCTTAAAAGAATACTTACATACTTATACGTTATACAGAAAACATTATTGTTATGAAGAGTTTCATTCTCGATATTTCGCATAAAAACATTTTACAAACGCTCCTGAATCACTCAGACCTGTTTTACAAAGAATGTTTCAAAAACTACAAAACTTAACTTACAGTCCAATCATGAAGTGTGCATTAAAACTTGCTTTTAAGCCTTATTTACACTACAGGCACTGTCCTGAAAATGCACGAATTTTAACTAAGCGGATGCCCAAATTCACCCAGAGTGGTCCAGATAAAAGTTTTTAATACTTGATGGGAATGGATTTGTTGCCACCGTCCGGGAAATTAAATCGCTAGGTAACTTCACGGACAGAAATCGCATACCTAACATTATAATGATACAAATCGCGTATAGCGGCGAGGCACTTACCAGACAGTAGCAAGTGTTGTAAATTTAATATGATTGAACGATTTTACTGAAATAAGTCAATTTTTCAAAATAGTATTCGGGTATAAAAATATTTTCCTGATTTCTTGGCATTCAATGACGGTATTCGCCGCACTTTATAAGAATTATAAAAGAAAGGCGAAAATTGCTCGGTCAGACAGAGCAATTTATATTGTTTGGGTTTAAGTTTTGAATCATTTCTGATTCATAGGTTTACTCCATACAATGAAGTTTGGGCCCTAAGGTTCCTGAGCGGGCACTGGTGCGCGGGCGAGATATAAAACATGGCTTCACTATTTAACATGTTTCTAATGTATCGCGAATCCGTATATAAATCAACTACGTTTGTATTAAAATCAAACAATCTCTAGAAAAATTTTAATCAACGATAAGTTGTTAGTTGATTTAGGCCCGTTTGCTGAAACAAGTCATAGCGTCTTATGTTCAACTTAAATTATTTAAGACCCAGAATTTCTACGGCTTAAGTAGGCTAAGCACAACTTAAATTGTTATGACTTGTTTCAGCAAACGGGCCTTAATCACACAGCAGGGTAAATTCAATCACATTCGTAGTTAATTTCACCATGTTCATTGTATTGTTGTTAATCACGAAACGTAGTTGAATCAACCAATGATTTTTCTCTCCGTACGAAAGCATTATCGTTGAAAAATAATAACGAATTGGCAAACGACAACTAAATACAATCACAACATTTTTCAAAAATTTACCATAATTTTTTATGTATTAATCGCTTGTCGCAAAAATGCTAATTTCGCTTAAATATTCAAATCAAGTAAAAAGCAATCCGCTCATATTTAACAGTTTTAAATCATTTTTTGGAAAAGAAAAAAAAATCAAAAACAGTGTTTGTGATGATGAAAGGTGAAATGTTTAGTGCTTGATTGGAAGAAAATACAATATTTTCAGCAAGTAATGTGAGTAGTGGTATTTTCAATTTTAATGCAACCACGATAAGGTGTGTTCAGGATTCCGAGTAAAAGGTTATCAATTAAAATTATTTTGCGACGATAACAGCATAGTTAACATTTTCGGTGAATACCCCTAATGTTCCGAAATGTTGTAATATTTCAGTTTCTTGCTATTTATCCCTAAACGATAGTGCTATGTAAATACAGTTAAAATTCCTAAGCCTTATCTAGATTAATTCAATTCTGTTCATTTATTTCAATATTAAGGCATAGTGCCTTTTGTTAGAGGTAAATACAATAATGGTACACTCTAATAGTTCAAAAGGAAACAAAAATCGTTTAATACAAAAACGGATAAAATGTCCAATTTTTGATATATATTTATAATGAAAAAGCCTTAAAAACGTTATTTCCTGGCGACATTCCAACGCCAGGACAAAGACATGGACGGAATGTATGTCTTTATCAAGACCTTAAAATTAGTAAACCCTTTTAATGTTTTTCATTAAATATAATCAAAAAATATATGAGGTAACTGTGTGTGTGAACTGTTAAAGATCAGCAACAATATCGTCAAAAGTACTCCAAGGGGTCTTACAATAGCTTGTATGTATGAATAGAGTTCTTAATTAAAATTTTGGTTCAAATTGACCTTGATAAAGTCGGTCTCAGCACAGCGGAATGAAGGCGGAAGTCGAGAAAGAATCTGAAAAGATAAACACGAACAAAAAATATTTTTAAATGAAAAACTCTGTCAGCTGTTCTGATCTCAGTGAGAGAATTCGATTAAAGTGATGTAGACATTCGAAAAAAAAACACCGAGGGGGTTTTTTCCTAAATATTCACTGAATTGACTTAATTTAATGCTAATCTCTCATTTCGTATGTCATTTCGACGCCTCTTGAACACACCAACAATGTAACACCATCTATGTCTAAATGCAAAATAGACTGACCTGAACCGATATCAAACCTTTTTTTCATTGGTTTTTTCAAACATCGAGAAAATTTGAGTACGTAAGTGAACAAAAATTACTTAAGATAATTGTTCTTCGTGTCTAATTTTTCGAATCTTTCGGGCACGTTTCAAATTTAAGAAAACAAAAAAAAAACAAGACCAAGAAAAAAAACTGGATTTTTTTTCGTACAGGTAACGTTGGTTTCTATAAGAAATCTTCAAGGTTTCGCAATAAATTATTATGGAATCGCCAAAATAAACTAATTTCAATAACATTAGACATACCTATGGATTATGTTTGTATCGCCTTTTAATATAAATTGTATTTAGATTTAAAAAATAATAAACATGCGTCACGGCTGGCAAGACATATTATTTCTTTCGTGTACGGTGGATAGTCTATAATCTAGAGCAGTGGTTCCTAAACTTCTCAGTGGCCTGCACCCCTTGGAATCTCAAACCTCTACCCCGCATCCCCTAAAAAAATTTCAGGAACTTGTATGCAAATATATTTGTTTACCAATATTAAATATTATTTAAAAAACATGTTCTAGTATTGATTAGTTTTTTTGATTAATTAAGGGGTCCCTAATTTGGAAAAAATAAGTAATACATTTTGATGCTTCCGTGCAAGACATTGGTATCTCTCTGAAGGTCTAAAAATTCTGATATTTTTGAAAACCGTTTACACCCTTGTTATGGGAAGACTTAATTTTTTTTTGCGAACTTTGGAAGAATATGTTTTCCCAATTAAGCGTATCCAGGGGTGTAAGGGGTAAAAAAAATATGGTAATTGCGGATATTTTGTACCACCGTTCCTAATTTTTACTCATATGAGGCAACTATAAGATTTTTTTAAAAAACAGCAATTTGTTATCCAACAGAAAATCGTAACCTTTTTAATGTAAGATCAAAAAATTCTGATCTGATGATTTTTGTTTTTCTTCTACGGAGTATAATAAAGTATTGTATTCATGAAAAATTTCGACCTCTTAATTTTGCCTAAAAAACATTTCCCGATCACTCCTGAGTCGATTGGAGTCATATTTAAAAAATGTCTTTCTGTCTGTCAGTCTGTCTGTCAGTCTGTCTGTCAGTCTGTCTGTCAGTCTGTCTGTCAGTCTGTCTGTCAGTCTGTCTGTCAGTCTGTCTGTCAGTCTGTCTGTCAGTCTGTCTGTCAGTCTGTCTGTCAGTCTGTCTGTCAGTCTGTGTACAAGATTTCTCAAAAACTAATAGAGCTAGCGCCATGAAATTTTATAGGCATGTTGGGTCCTGAAATGGGACGATCCTATCAACTTTTGGTGGAAATCCGTTAACCGGAAGTATCCAAAATGGCGGTTTTTCAAAAATCGCAATTTCGTTTTTCTCGATTTACTCCCAAACTACGCGTTTTTTAGTGGCCTTAAGTATGACAAAACTTGGAGAAAATAAAATTTCCCACACTTTTGTCTTTAGCTATAATTCGATATCTCAACCTGTTATCGAGATAAACCGTTATTTCCAAAAAAAACAGTTTTTTGCGATTATCTCGAAAACTAACGGGTTTTTGCTGACTGAATGTATGAAGTGAATTAATAAGAATGGCATTCTGCACAATTTTGTCTTTTACCGTTATCCGTTATCTTTTACCGTTATCGAGATATTTTCATTAATATGTAAAAAATCATATTTTTGCGAATAATTTGCAAACTAACGGTTTTTCGACAAATCAGTTAAAAGAATAATTAAAGACGTTAACATTTTCTACATTTTTGCCATTTACCGTAAATTGATATCTTTTACCGTTCTCAAGTTATCTCAAATTTTGTACATTTTTGATATTTTTGAATACACCAAGAATTTATTGGGAGGTCGTCTTAGGTTGACAACGCGACAGGGCTCTAGCGTAAATTGCGCAGGGTCGTAGATTTTGTAGAAGAAAGTTTTGTGTTGACCACAACTGATATTTTTTCTTTTTAAATCGAAAAATGTGAAGATTGACACAATAAGTCAATTTGAGACTTGAAATTTTGAGCAGATCTGTTTTTCGTAAAATGCGAGGCCAAGTTCGTTAATGGGCAAAAATGGACCATTACAAACGAAAATGTTTTTTGCGAATATCTTAAAAACGGTGCATCTTATCAAAAAAGTGCAAGAACAAAAGTTATTTAGGATATGATTCTACATAAAACTCCCATACATCAAAATCCGATTGGAATAAATTTTAAAAAATCTTATTGGAAAGTTTGACTTCAAAGTGGAATTTTGGTACAACTGTTCGAATTTTGATACGAATATCACCATACGGGTTTTCAATAATTGCCAGACTGGCAATTATAGCTTTTGTTATGTTTTATTCTTCAAGTAGAGTTACCCAAGTGCGAAATTTCACTAAAGTCGGTTAAGCCAATTACACAAATATTCAAACAGACAGGCAAACGCTATCCTTAAACATAAGAAAAGCTATAATTGCGAGGAGCCCATCAGGAGCCCACAAAGATTTTAATTGTTTATTAATAATCCAAAATCCGGTTTTGCTTAAACTGCTGCTAAATTTTACTTAGCAAAGATCTATGAATAGGACCCAATGTTTTTAATAATTTTTCAAACCAGAAATGTTTAGATTTTTGAAAATAAATGTATGAATCAATCAAATTTTTATTAAATGTATTACACACACGAGTAATTTTACTAGACTGATATCAGTCAATGATGTTGCTGCCAGACCCCATGGATAAGCTAAAATGCTTTCTAGCACAAGTCATGGGAAATTTTGAGAAAGTTTGTTGGCTCAATCTAACCCTGAACCGGTGGCGGGTGGATAAATTATTTTCAATATGATGATCTAATCGCTTAACGCGTACTACGAACATATTTCCTCGACGTTATTTTTCTCGTATTTTAGCAAGAGCAAATATTTTTTTTCGATTTTTTCTCTTTTTTGACACATCTGAGTTAAATGAGTAAGGCATTAAATTGATTACATTTCAGTAAGTTCAAGTAAACCATCGTCAGGTCGTTGTCGTCGTTTTGAAGAAAAATAAATAAAAACAAATAAAGCTTTTGACGACCTTGTCTGAGAATGCATTAAAAAGTCAATGTCGATGAACAGACTTTCGCGTATATTCGCTTTTATATACAACGTTACTTTAATTTGATCGAATTTTATTTCAATTGCGTGTTTTTTTATTAACGGGATGCGAGGACGGAAAATCAAACAATTTAAAAAAAAAATCGCAACCAAAAGAAATTAGGTGCTGCTCAGAAAATACACTCTATTCAAGTTTCATTAGATTTCACTACAGTTGCATTAGGATTATACAAAATTGAGTGTGGAAACTTTTGTTGATGGAAATCACGCTGAACGCGTTTTTTTACGCTTAGAACAGAGTTTTTTGCGTATTTTTTTTTGTTCAAATTCTTCGGTTAGAGTGTACGTCACAAATTTAAAGGAGATACCGAGGCCTACAATAAACCGCGACGAAAGGGTGAGGAGAGTCTGAGGAAACGAAAATTAGCGTGCCGTTTTTTATCGACAGCCCCTTAAAAGATTTCATTAGTTGAAAATGTTGTTCTGACCAGCCAACTAAAAAAAAACATACAGATTAAACACACAGAACTAACGAAATTCAGAATTTTGTGCTAAAACGTTGCAGATACACATATTTTGCTGAAAGGAAGTTTGTTTTTTAATGTGGAAAGTGCTGTAGTAATTTTGTTTACTTTTTCTTTTGTATATATTTCAACAAAAGTTCCGTATTTTGTTTGCTTTCCTTGCAGTTTTTGTAAAATTCTCAAAAGTTGTCATGTGGAGAATCTCGAACGTCCTAAGTTCAAATATCGAATTTCTTTATAAATAAAACGTAAGAAAAGCTACAATTGCCAGGGGACAATCGTTAAATACTCTATATGATGACAGACAAAATGTTTATTTAAAAAAAAATCCATTTGTATAGGAGAGGGAGAAACGAGTGGTCTGATTATATTTTGATGTATGGAACGGGTATGTAAAATCATATCTTAAACACATTTCATCATTATTAATTGCTCGATACGATGCACAGTTTTCAAGAAATTCGCAAAAAACTGTTTCGTTTGTATAAGGGAGGGGGAAAGGGATGGGCCAATTTGGTCCGTTCAAGAACCGTTCAAGAACTTGTACAAAATTTCTAGTGTCTAGCTCAATCCTTTCGTATGTTATAGAGTTCACGGATGGACGGACATGCGAAAATCAAAATCTTTTATCATCCCAAACACCCTGGTGTAGTTCATTTTGATTGGTTCGACAAACGGTATAGTAAAATACTTCTATATGATATATCATGTAGAGTACAAAAATAATGCAATAAAACTACAAGAAAATATCAAAACGGATGAATAGCAAAACGCTTTACAATGCATCAGTGCGTTGCATTTGTCAAGAAAGGGGTCCGGCTCAGGGTCACGACCGAAATTTAATAAGGCCCCGATTTTTAGCATTTTCATGTGTGTATTTTATCCGTAATATTAATATAAGGCGAAACAGGTATGAATAGTAATCCTTCTCAAAAGAGATATAAACTGATACTTTTGAGATTTTTTTTTTGGTTGTGCAATTCACACGACGACGGTCAACCTACCTGAAGTTCTTTACATCTTTTTACCTGCATTTTTTGGTTTGGAAGTTTTACCCTTTCTTCACTAAATAGATGTTTCTCCAAGGTTGTTAAAATGGGTGATTTTGTATAGAAATCGATATTTGGTTTGTGTAGATACTTTTTGGAAATTCCCAGACATTGAAATACCTACTAGATATTCTAATCATTCTTATTCTGATGCAAAAATATAATTTTATATAAAGGTAGGGTGGCTAACTGTTCTCTTCTTAAAGGTCGTTGTTTATTTAATTAAACCTAATTAAATTGTCCAGTTAATTTCTCGTTTGATTACAAAAATTAATTAATTTCTTTTAACCACTACAAGATTATAATAATGTTTTAAATGTAAAAATTGCAGCTTGAAAAGCTCTTAAGACAATTTTAATATAAAAACCTAATTATTCTCTGAAATTTTTATAATTTCTTTTTATTGGATATACTGTGATGATGTTAAATTACCGGATAAGTTCAATCCAAATGTCCATATATCGTTTCTCTATTTTTTTCTTCTTCATTAAAGTAGTTTTTGTTTTCATCTCTTATGGGATGTGGTCTGCTGGGGATACTATAATGTGAAAATTGTTTTCACAGAATTGAAACATGATGAACTTGACTTTGCTTAATAATGTAGCATAGAATTTTGTGATATTTTCGCTGTTGTCGAGGTGGCAAAAGCTCATTTAGAAAAGTAAAGTTCAAGGGTATTAAATATTAGAGAGCCCATTGAACTCTTTTTGGCAGGTAACAAGATTGACGCAAATTAAACTGGTTAAGTGGATGTATTTTTTCTCTTGCCATTCCATGACTTTCAACAAAAACAATAAATGACGTGAATTACTCATTTTTCTCTTTTTGTGCAATAGCATTCAGATTTTTAAATTAATTATATTAGAAATTTATTGTCAAATCACTCAATTTATAGACAACATTTTTTTGGTTTTAGCTTAATCAGGGATGGCAAAAGAGAAACAATAACGAAATTCAAATTTTGTTTCGTTACGTTCTTTGGTTTCGTACCGATAAAAAAAATCATTTTGTTACGTTCAACGTTATTATTTTGTTACACGGTATAAGAAACCAATATTAAAAAAAAGTCTGCGGGGCATGGTGGGTACAAGGACATTTTCAATTTTTAGTTTTACCTTTCAAAAATTTGCCTTAAAATTATTTTTCATAAATGTTCGCCAAATTTTATAGCGGTATAACAGCATTTTTCGATTTTTTTAACTTTTAAAAATCAATTTGTTCTAATTCTGTTGCATTTTGTTTGAGAAATTAAAAAATTTGCACAATTCGGGATAAAGATTTCAAGTAACGGCTTTTTTAATGCTGACTTGCCACACTACCAAAAATGTCATTAAAAAAAACTAGTCATTTTTAGCACAATGCTAGCAATTAAATAACATCACTTAGCAAAAAAAAAAAAAAAAAAAAAAAAAAAAAAAAAAAATTTTTAATATCGCAATTTTGAAATCATTTCGTTATTTCGTGTTTCCCCTGAGCTTAATATTTTATTTTAAAATTAAATTAAAAAATATGAGATTCTTTTAATCAATTATTGATGAAGAAAAACATAAAAAACTACTATTGCAGCCTCCCCCGTCGCCTATTGTCAGAAATCTTATGGACTGCCCCTGAATTTTTATGTAAATATAAAAGAGTTGACATATATTGATTTCTATAGAGAAATTTGAACTGTCCTCCTTCGACCACACGCTTCGTGGTCAGGTCAGTGAAAGAGATCTATGGCGTTACTCCGATAAGATCAAACCATTAGATTATCATGATCGTAACTTGATGTTTCCTATCGAAAAGATATCCAGTTCCTTCTTGTTTCCATTAAAATTTTATTCAATTGTGACCATGAGACTATAGCCCAAAAATTATCAAAATAAACATAACAAAAGCTATAATTGCCAATCTGGCAATTATTGAAAACCCGTATGGTGATTTCAGTGAACGGCGAACAGTTGTATCAAAATTCCACTTTGAAGTCAAACTTTTCAATAAGATTTTTTAAAATTTATTCCAATTGGATTTTGATGTATGGGACTTTTATGAAGAATCATATCCTAAATAACTTTTGTTCTTGCGCTTTTTTGATAAGATGCACCGTTTTTGAGATATTCGCAAAAAACGTTTTCGTTCGTCCATTTTTGTCCAATTTTACCCATTAACGAACTTAGCCTTGCATTCTGCGTAAAATTTCAAGTCTCTAGCTCAATCCGTGCGCCCGCAATCTGCGCCACAGACGGAGGGACAGACGGACGGACAGACGAACGGACAGACGGACGGACATACGGACGGACGGACTTGCGAAATTCGATTTTTTTTATTATTCTAAACACACTGGTGTAATTCATGTTTCCATCCGACGATAAATTTTCTGCGTTATAAATTGTCCTGCAAACCTTTATGTCATCTAATTTAATAAGACTTGTGTGTCTCCCTTGAGAACCGCTGACCCGATTTGGATGACACTTTAATGCAAGAGCGGTCAGGGGTAAAACCTCTAGTATTTTTCTGTTATGCATTTAAACTTTTTTGTCCAAAATCCACTCTCAATAATACCAATCGTGATTGGATCATTTATTTCGTATATCTTATAAATGCATACAAAATATTGTATTATCAAAAATTTTCAAACTTCAATGAATTGAAAAATACTTTAAACACATGATTCAAACAATTTTCATTTCTTTAAAATCAAAAAAATCTTTAACTTCGATTTTTATCGACTATATAAACGACAACTAATATGCAGGTTATAATACAAGATTATGGTATATTAATATCAGAATGGTATTCTAAAATAATTACCGATGCATTTAATTTTCAGGCACGTTTCGATTGCGTTGTAGATTTCACGGGAGGCGCAATTCACCGAACCATGCTTTTAGCTGAAGCCAATGTAAATATGCAACTAATCTTCTTCGTAATTACGTTTTCCATTAAAAATAAACTCTACAAAGTAGAACTTTGTTAAATATTCAGAAATAACATCAAATTGATTCCATAAATATGCAATATATGTCTCTAGAAATAAATGTAGGAGAAGTATGATTGGAAAATCGGTTTTAATTAAATTTCACCTATTCTAAGGGATAGTGAAGTGTTTTAAAATCTTCAAGTCTGTCTCAAAAACTTTCATTTGAAATTAAAACCTCATCAAAATAAAAACCAAATAAGACTCGGTCTTTAGGAAGGAACTTCTTTTATACATGTGTCTGTAATACAACAAAAAATAGTAAGGGTAGTCATACAATCTCGGAAATGCTTCGTAAACGGCGTAAGTTTACTAACTCGTAAATGAACTGTCAATGTTTTAACCGACCATCGTAAGTTTATGAGACGATTTTGGTATACAAACAACCTCGTAAACTTACGCAAACGTCAAATATGGAAATTTCGAGAAATCGTGAAATTCAGCTCCAACAATAAGATTTTTTGTACAATTTTTTCGAATATTTTAATTAATTTTAATTCCTCACTGGGCTCGTTTATACCGTTGCTAAGTTGGGACCTTTTTCAATGTAGCACCGGTACAAATGCATTCTCCTTCAACAATGTCTGCCAGCTTAGCCGCGGTATTTCGGCACTGCTAACTCTTGGCGCTGACATAATTGCAAAATTAACTTGTTTGTAAGTAAAATTTTTACTTTAACGTTGCCTTTTGGCCCTGTGGATTTTATTTCTGCCTTTTCGAATCCTTTGCGTTCTTTGCGAACAACTGACATGTTGCAAAAATTGTACATAAATCCAACAAATTGACAGTATACGCAACATACACTTCTAATTTAGCACCGCCAGATTGGCAGTGCCCAGTTAGCTCGATCTTAATGCGCCCACTGATTCTTAGCATTTTCAAATTCTAATTGTGCGACTGCTGAGAGAGAAGACAACAACCAAACAGCTGATCGATTTACAGAAATTATTTGAAGAATACGTTTATGAAACACTCCGCGTAAAAATTCGGAAATACGCAATCGGTGAACTTATCTCAAATATCCATAGTATAAAACATATGATCTCTTCGTAATTTTCATACAAAAACATAATAAGAGAAGAATATGTTATGCCTTTTTATATTAGAAATAGCCATACATACATAAATCGCAATTGTCGAACAACAACACTAAGATTTTTTTTTTATATTCTCTTCTTCGAAGTGTTAAGCCTTGTCAATTATGCTTGTCATTAAATTCTCTTTTATATTCCTGTGAATTTTCATCCGCACGCTATTTACACTCGAGTGTTCATAACTAACTACACATGCATGTAGATGATTTTTCTAAAGGAAGCATAAATGGGTGCATACATTGAATAAGAATATAGAGCAGTTTTTTTTTGTTATGATTTGCCTATCACGTTTATCATCGCTAAAATGCACCGTATCTCGCATATGATAAACCATATGTTGCATGGTACTTAAAAACCTATATTCAAGTCGGCCCTATGTGTAACTGCGCATATCATATGTTTTTCATTCGTTAGATACGTCTTAAAATACTCGTGTACGAAGCATATGATCATGCCTGCTGCTGATGCACTCAGTGCAGCAACATAATAACAAAATCATTGCATTTTGTTATCGCCATGACTTTGATCGTGTACGAATGTGGATATTTTTGATTCTACTCAACGTTACAATTTGAAATGATAAAATGCGGATATGTATACAACATATATGTGTACATGTACGTACATTGTATAACATTTGTGTTTAAATTCAAGCGAAAAACTACGAGAAAGTTGATCAAATTGAAGTAATTTTATAGCTTTGACAAATTCAACAAGTAATATAAAAATGTCATAACTACAAAATTCGTAAAAAAAAAATTATATTGGCGTACAGGATATCGCATTCTAACCTAAATGAACCTCGAATTTCACACTACCGTACTAAAATTCAAACGTTTCAGTACATATTTAGAAGTGCAACGGATTGGGAATTAAAAAGGAATTTTTACAGAAAATCATTCAATTAGCTGTCAGTCTCGTCTAAGCAATTTCGACACAGATAAATTATCCCATCCAATATTTAAATATTGCCTCTCATAGTCAAATGGGGTTCGAGTATAAAACATATCCCCGAGAGGAAAAACCCATAGAAATAGTTTTTCACTTGTTTTTCAAGTTAAGTAAAAAAAAGGACTGAATTATTGCATATAAAATAATACTCTGTATATACAATTAACATTCATTTCCTTAATCCTAATTAACCCCAGGTCAACAAGTGGCGTGACATTGCGTCTTTTTCTAGTTAAATTGCTCACGAACCTGAATTCTCGTCACCCCTCAAAATATGTACACATTTCTACCTTATATTACAGTGTAATCAGAAGGAATAGAAATTCTTTATTGCCGCCACATTCAAAATATATCGTATAATCAAAAAATATATTGTATATACACGCGTATTCATCTACCTGGCTTGAATTTGGAAAAACTGCGTTAATATACCGGCCTACACGTTTTACCAAAGTCTACACGTTCTAACAAAAGTTTCACCTTAAAAAAATTACCTGCTCACCATTACTGCTGATGTTTCCTTATTTAATGCCCTTCGTACTCTTTGTTATTGTTATCTAGACAAGTTAATTGAAAAGCAGCACACAAAGTATTTTTAAGGGATTACTAACTTAACCTTCAGATAACAGTTCAACACATTGAATTTCTCTTTATGTATATGTATGTATGTGGGAGGAAACGAACTATCGTTTCATTAAAATATTTTACTTCCCTATAAGGGCCAATTTGCATGAGGAAGCCAGCCACTACGCACAATTCAATTTAATACACAAACGCACAAAAATTTATTTTGATAAAAATTATGGGGGCTCTTAAACGCACAATTTCACTCACGCACATTTCGATCTTAAGGTAATTACGAAATTTTTAAATAACTTAAATATTTAGAGATTTGTGCACGTTTCCCCAAGAACAAGACACTTGAAAAAAAAAATAATAGAAATATAAAAAAATTTTAATGAGTATCGTGTTGCATAATCTATGTTACCAATTCCTATACCCTCGAAAAAATGGAGTCGATCACGCACCGAAACGAAGTTTGAGGGAGTCCATCACATTTCGAATAAAATCGAACTCTGGGCTAGGGGATTCCACAACAGTTCCCTGTGGGTAGTTATTTTAGGTATCTCGAAACTTAGGGTCAATATTTTTGAATAATATTTGCTTCTCTCGAAACGAATTTTCTATTCATTTGTACCGAATTTCTCCTGGCGAACGATTGAAAATTTTGAAATTTTAATTCAATTGCATCAAAGGAAGGGAAAATTGTGAAGGAAGCGTCAGTCAAGTTTCGGCCCGAAGTGTTAATTTTTAACAATTTTTCAGTGTTAAACCAATTTATAAAAAAAATAAATAAAATGCACTTTGCAAATGCTTGTGTAAGCATTTGAGAGGTTTGGATTTTTCTTTTCGTATTTTTAGATTTAAGGACTCGACCCTGTAACCTCTCGAATTGTACGCCATTCGCGTACAATTTTTTTTTTTTGCATGATTCCCTTTTGTCTGGGAGTCATTATCAGACAATTTCACTATCTCGTATATTCCAATTTTTTGTAGAAATCTGTCTTATTCTTTCTCTCTGTGTATAATTTATTTATTAAATAGCGATGCATATTTATATATCCCAATAGAAATTACAAAATTAACAGACTTACGTAAGATTAGCAACATAGTTATCATTCAATTTACCTGTAAAAAAAAGAGAAAAATATTTTAGATGGTTTTGTATAAAATATTTATATAAAAGTCAATAAAAAATCGTAAGTGATATTTCTGGTGTATAGCCCGTATTTGGCAATATATTAGGCAGATACGTTCCATACACCAACAATGCTAATAGGATAGTTCGTGAAACTCTGCAACACAACACCTGTTACGCCGTCAGCTATTCCTTACAGCTTTGAGTTTCCTGAATTCAAAACGAAATAACAGAAAAATAAACGTTAATGCCAGTGTGGTTGATTTTCCCTTATAGGAAAAAACTCTACACTCACATTTTTTTACTGTTTTGGATTTTTTCTTTGATAGCGTAAAGTTTTGTCATTTTTATTTCTATTTTAATCATTATTTTTAACCTTTAGATTTTTTTTAACCTTTAGAGCAGACGTGGGCAAGAGAAAATTAAAACGGGCCAAACATATACCAACAAGCCAAAATAGACTTCAGAAAATCGAGTACACTGTGAGAAAATGTCTTTTATAAAGTCCCGTCGCTGAAACATTTATTGTGCTGTGCGATTTTTAAACTGACTACAAACGAAGCGTTTTTTATTGCTTTCGAATTACATGACTTAGTTTTCTGCTCTGGTATAACATTAGCAGTGCATGTAGTTTTCTTTAGAAAGTCTTCTTTTAATTTTGCAAAAATTAATTTTCTCCTTTCACCATCAAAATCAAAATCCCTTTTGTGCTTGGCTACATAATGCCTTTGCATTGCTTATTTTTTGATGTGGGAAAGCTTAAGAAAACAAACCAAGCAATGTACGGCCTGTCCAGGGATTTCTACAAAAAAAAATCCTCCTCCCATTGATCTTTGAAGTTTCTATTATTATAGAAACGCTTCATATTTATTTCAGTGTATATGCGCAAATAACAAACACAACCTACTTAGTGGAGTGCCTGATGGCGAATGACATGAGTGTTTTCGCTCATCGCTGTGAAAGTAGAGAGTTACAAGCACTGTGTAAGCATGATACTAAATTTGGCCCAGTTGCAATTGTATTTGGCCCAGTTGCAATTGTATTATTTCGGATCTCTCAAACTGGGCCAAATGGGCCAAAAAGGCCACACTTTGCCCATGTCTGCTTTAGAGTCACCTAAATATAATCTCGGCGCCTTCACACAATATGTAGATTCCAAATATATCACAAGTATTCAAAACAAAAACCTATCATCAAAGATTATAAAGATATGTATCTATGATCTTTATTATGATTTTAATGAAAAAATGCCAGTAGTTTAAAAGTAAAGACTGGACAACTGGAAATTTTCCAAAAAAGTATTCTGTAAGAACAACTTCACTGTATTTGTATTTTTCTGTAATTTACTCCCGTATGTCTGACAGCAAAAAAATTAAATTTAGTCATATTTTCCAAGATCCCGCTATGGTCGAAAACAACTTTTAGTTGTGCTTAAGGACGACTAAGGGCAAACTCACGGTACCGCTCAAAACAATCGCTATTGTTTAGTATTCTAGAAATGACAGTTACACTGAGAGTAATCGGGCATGTAGTAGAATCAGGAACCGTCATTTGATTTAACTGATTCTCATTTCGTCACCCGAATGCAGAACTGCTGTAAGCCACATTTTGCAAACTGTTCAGGAGAGCCATTTTAAAATTGAAAATCTTGCTGGACAAAAATCCATTATAATGGTGCCGATGGTGGAATACGGCGTATCTGAGATTCACTTCACCCATTCGATTCACTTTCACTTGACGCGGTATCATTGAATACGACGTTTAACGAATCCTTCGTTAAGTTTTTTTTGTGTTTTTGCCAATTTTGACAGCTAAAAAAGTTAGGTTTGTTGTTCTTTTCCTATAATAATAAGTTTAAAATGTACTAATTATTCAATTAAATCCTTTAAACTTACATTTTTGCCTTTTGTCCCTCACTCAGATCCGCAATGAAAGTGGCGCGTATTTGAAACGTCAAACGTGAATGATTCACAACTCCCTTCGAACGTTTTCAATTATCGAAAAACGAGAGATACGCACTCGCGTGTCTGACTCCGTATCCCACGATCGGCACCAATATTTTTGAGTAGTAAAATACTTTGACGCAACGTTTGAAAGGGAACAAAAACAATTCTATGTAGAGAGGTCATAATTTTTGAAGAAATTAGGATATTTACACACACACAATTTTTCGATAAATATAATTTATTTCCACGATTTGGATATAGGAGTAATCAGTTTTAAAATTAGTTTTGAACAATTAATTAGAGCGGTGGAATTGCGATGTCAACATCCCCGCATAGATTTTGACAGAAATGGACTTACAACAGTTCTGCTTTTGGGTGACGATTTAAGCTCCAAATTCAAATGTTTTGTATTTGAATAAAAAGAGAAAGTATTAAAAACAAATACGAAATCATTCATTTTAAATGCAAATATTTGATTTACAGACAAACATATGACCGTGTTTTTGTTCGCAACAACAGTACATGTGCTAGTAGTAACTATAAACCAAAAGTATAAAATGTATTTTATTGGTGTTACAAATCAGGATCATGACAGCTTTTAGGCCTTAAAACATTTGGTAAATCATCGTGCTTCATCAGGACAATTAATGGACAAAATATAATTTTAATGCAGATCTGCACGATGAATAATGTGGACTTTCGTTTTTGGTTTACTATTTTTTTTTTGTTTTTGAACTGAAAACTTGGACCGTTTACAACACTTGTCGCCAATGAAAAAAATTCTTTTGCTTTTAGTTTCACTAAAAAATTTTTAATAAATGTACGTTAAGGCAAAACACAAAAAAAACATCCATATTCTCACAGCAACGATAATTACTACAGTACAACCATCGGCATTGAAGTAACAGTTGCGAAAATTCATCTTTCCGAAATAAGTTATTCGTAAAAAATACAGGTACGTGTGTGAATACAAGCTTCCATGACCAAGTTTAAAATTGCATCTGTTGCACATGGAGAAGTCCGCATACCTTCGCGGCGTCTGCTGAAATTGTTGGACTGTCAGCTGTTTTGCATAACACGAACCCAAGTATAAATGTCACAGCTTAAAGGTTCGGCAACTGCAGTAATGTGTACTATTTGTACTTAAGATATATAGAATTGATGAAGTGCAAAAAATTAAAATGACGACATCAGGTGGACTCTCACCAGATTGTTGAATATAAGAATATTGGAAGAAAATCACACATGGAATAAAAAAAAACAAAAAAACCTCATGAACAAGCGAAATCCAGTTACAAAACTCGTTTCAAATTTATAGTTTTTTCACTTTAATTTTTCGCATTTAATTTAAAATACATTAACAGCCTTATTAATAAACGTTAGTTAATTTTTATCAATGGTTTACGCAGTGGATAACTCGAAATTCTTATTAATAAAAAATTTTAAGAGTTAACTGACGTTAGTTAACTTTGTGTTAGCTAACATACCGATTTCCTCGAGTTAAGGAGTTGATAACTCTTGACGGCGCATAACTCTTGCAAAAAAGACTGGAAGTAGCAATGATCCATTAAAAAAATGCAATTTATGTTGTTTTATTATATTACCTTATCACTTGAACACCACTTTTCTGATCGCTTTCCTTCAATTTTTAAATTTTCCACTTTTAATTACTTTACAGTGAATCACAATTAAAATAAAAACATTAATTTCACTCCTATTTTAATATTGTCTCCAAGGAAACGGATTTAAAAAACCAAAATATGACTTATTTTAATATCGTCTCCAAGGAAACGGATTTAAAAAACCAAAATTTGACTTAAATGTAAAAGATTTTCGTATTTTTTGGTACAATTCGGCACAAGGGTTGCCGTATTCCAGCGAAATTTTTAAATAAAATACGAGTTAGCTATTATATGGAGGAAATTTTTTTATTAATAAGAATAGTTATCTAATGGATAAGTTTGCTATCTCGGAGTTAGTTAGCACATGAGTTATCTCCGTGTTAGGGATTTTTTATTAATAAGGCTGTAAAAATATAAACACTCCGGCTCGTACAATTTTTTATTTTGATTTTTCTTCTTTGCCTTCTGTCAATAGTTCATATCTAGAAATAAGCGTTTGCATAAAATTACTATAAGCATGACTGATTCATTTGTCAAGGTGTAAACTCCTAAATTAAACTTCTTCCCGCTTCTGACAAAACTATCGAATTAAGATTTTTTTGGAAAGTTGACATTTTACATCGCTAACTGGTTTGGGCGCGTGTTCAAATTAAAAAATACCTCATATGTTTTATTTTGATAGCGTGATTCGGTTTTAGCACTAATGATAGAAATATCAAATTTGCTACAACTTATCCAGTTTTACAGGATTTAAATCATTGATTTGTGACTATAATTATGCTAAGATCAAAGTTCCATAACGTCGTCTTCTACTATAAATAAAAAATGTTTCACATTTACAAAAGTGTAGCGTAAATATCGCTAAGAAATTGCTGTCTATACTCTAAATGGGTGAATATTGACGCCTAACAAGGTAATGATGCATGCGAACGGAATAAGGATTTCTTTTTCATTTTTGAACGAATCCTTAAACAGATAAAAAAAAACTGTTTTATTTGACTTCTTTGAAAATAACACTTGAAACAACCATCAAAAGTACACAATGTAAGAGGAGAGATAATGGAATCACATTTCAAATTTTCTTATGCAATCTACATAAAAGCAATATTTTTAATGACATTATAATATAAAATGTTTTATGTGTAAATAAAAAATTTACTTTTTAAGTGATAAAATATTTATTTGTCATCCTTGCACGCTTATTGTGCTGTTTTTGCATCTTACATTATCCTTTACCTAAGGGTGTATTTATTCAAACGTCATTTTCTCTCGCTCTGGGACTGTATCTAAGCTAGACCCATTCAATCGTGAAATTTATGGTATTTTTTATCACTATAATATGAAAATAAAATAGCTACAAAGATATTTACAAAAAAAAAAAAAATGCATCACTTAGGTTGGCTACATAAAATATCACATGTTGTAAAAAATATGGTTTATTCGAGACATTAAACAAGAGAAAAGCTAATAATAATCAGAATTTGTAAGTCAAAACAGTGCAAAGAGCACACCGTTTTAAAGCTTTGTGTACGCGATAGACATAATAGGCGAGTGTTTGATAAAAATCTCACTAGGGATGTGTAAACACCCAACTTCTACGACAGATATTTTAGGCGAAATATTTCTACCGTGTAAACGCAGTCTATCGTCTAGCCATGGGATAGCAAAATAGAACTCGCGGTGAGTGCATTCGGTACAGTTATGGTCGTGATCAGTGATGCGCATTTGATACATTTGTATCAATTTCGATACTTCTTTTTCATAAATTTCACTTTTGATACAAAGATACATTTTTCCCTAAATATCATGAAATTGATACTTTTTTTAAAAAATGACAGTAAAAGGTTTTTTTAAAATTAAAATTGTATCAGTCAACATTATGCGGAAGTTGGTAAACACTACACAAATTATCGCATTATCCTGAACTCAGCCTGCCTGTAATCTTAAGCAAGAAATAAGCCGTATTGCTATGTAAATACAATAATTTTAAATACAATTAATATGTGCAGATCACAGATATCCTACTACTAGATCAAGCCATTTGCTATCTCAAATGGGCCACTGAAACGTCAAAAAGCTATGACGAAAAAAAGGGAAATTAAAATTCTGGAAAAAAATGCTTATGCAGGTCCTCGATGGAATATTATTCAATCCCTATACCGATTATTCATGTTAATATTCAGAGCTGCCACATACATTAATATGCAATTCCCTAAACCTGTGTATAAGTCTTATGAGTTCGACGTAAAACATATAATTCAAGTGTTATTGAGTTTGTTAATTCGAACATCTGACATCACTAAAGTTCGAAAAATAAATGAGACAACCATAGTCACGCTGTCCCATATTTTTGCTATGGAATTGTTCGAGTGCCGCGATCTAGTAATACGATATCTGTGGTGCAGACGAAAAACACGGACAATTTCAGAACTAACAACCCTATTCCGGTGACTAGCAGTGACCGATAACTAGTCACAGCTCGGTCACAAAAGCTTCAAATTCTATGGACTTATGATCTGTGACTTAAGGGTCCCAACGGCAGAATAGGGCCAATGAAATGTTTTTTTTGTTATACGTTTGATTTTTTTGTATGTGATTATATAGAAGAATCGACCTGCTAGTTTTGAAATTATAACAAATAATCTGAAAATTATGATTTTTTTCCGAAAATAAAATTGTTACTGCTTTTTTTACGTTTTTACATCTTTTCCTTAGGTTGATACTTTTTGATACTTTTTTCTGAAAAATTTGATACAAAAATTTTTTTATCATGCGCATCACTGGTCGTGATGTGATATTTGCTTATATTTAGTGATTGTTTGTAATTTGTCTAAACTTTTAGGAAACGGGCAAAAAAAAAATAAAACAAGGCTTAATTAATAAGTTGGACACCGGAGGGAAAAAATCACTGCACCAGTGACTATAAATAGACAAAGGAAAAAAATTTCCGGAATAATTGAATTATATGAATTTTAGAATACTTTATGGAACTAGCAGGTGTTATATGAGCCGCTCACTGCACACTCCGACTAACTCCATAAAACAAAAAGTTGAGAAATTCGATGAAATAATGTGCATTGTTTTCTAAAATTCTCCTTATAATATAAAAATTTTGTCGCTTATTATTCAGGAATCCTTATTATTCAGCAAAATTATTATAAATATAAAAAGTTATGACTATACGAAGTGCTTTACACTTAATTTTAAGGTTTTTCAAAAGTGGAGTTAATCGATGTGTGCAGTGAGCGGCTCATATAGCAATCAGTAAATATTTGATTTTTGTTTAGGAAATTGAGTAGCGACAAAAATTTATCTTAATTTGCTGAATTGTCGGGTAGTTATTTTATTTTCTAAATCAATCTATTGCCAGAGAGAGATAAAGAGAGTCAAAATGTAAATGCTTTTCGCTCGGATGTATCTCTAGTCGAGAGAAACATATCACCAACCGTGTAATTACTCGGTATGTAGAGCTCTACTGAACTTTTCTCTCGAGCCACTTTAGATGAGTGAAATTTTCGTAGGATTCTCGCCCCGCACATAGTTATGGCAGAGGAGATTTTTTTCCAGTAGAGCTCTCGCCTATTTTCTCTACCGTGTATATTAGATTGCCCATATGTGCAAAGTTGTAATTTTTGTTGCTCCCCGTCCATTTTCGTGAAGTTTAGGTCAAAAAAATAAGATTTAAAAAAAAAAGTAGGAACCTGTAGTGGAAAAAGCCCAGTCGGTTTTTCATTGAAGTTTCAAAAATAGACTTTAAAATGGTGAATCGCTTTAACTGTCCGTAACTCCTATAATATTTAATTTTTCGTTGATGGTCTAAAGACAACTTTTGTAGAGGATAACTAGACGAACATCTAATTCTCACGAAGTTTTGACCTACGGTTGAAATTTAATGCTTTTTTGGTCCCAAAACAGCGATTTTTTAAGAACATTTTCATGAAATATTTTCTTTAAATGTATTTTTTGCACTTTCTAAAGGGTGGAATATTTCTTCTGGTAAGTCTATGTTCTAGAGAATGAAATGTAGATTTATTTAAAAAAAAAAATTAAGCCGATCTAAAGTTATACGACATACATACAGACCGACAAACAGACAGATCCTAAATTTTTTGTCTGAAACGGATTTTGTACTGGTCAGAAGTATTGAAAAGTATATTTTTTTTTAAGTTTTTCCGATATTCTTATTTGTTATAAAACATTTTAACCCTTAATTTGTGAGGTGAAAATCATATGCGTAAATGATGAGGTGGTTTCCAATGGACTTGTTCTAATCACATACCAAATCCGTGCTTTTAACTCGGCACACAACACCATACTATATGAAGGTACTGAAGATTTCAGAGTCACTGTGCTGAAAACATGAGAAATAGCAAAGAGAGAAAAGTCAATGTGGGTCCACTGGACCCACCTCATCAATTAAGGGTTAAAATACAAAATTTAATGGATTTTTTTTAAATTTTTTTCTTGAAATTGTTCATAATTTTTTGTTAAATATTCAATAAATTTTGCTATCGAATAGCTTTGCATTGATATTTGTTTATAATGCTGTTCCATCGCATGCAGGATATACTGTTTTTGTTGCTCCTGGTGCGTTGGAACAGTATTATATCGAGTCATCAGAATTGTGCGATTTTGTTAGTAATAACACATACTTTTTCTTTGATAAAATATTAAATCAAGAAATCACTGGTATAAGGAACAATTTTTTGACGGTCAATCCACCAACATGGGAGGAAGACGAGAACTACATCGCTGCGAAGGCAATGATTAAAAATTTACTTGTTGTTAATGATATAGCAGAGCATGGAGTAGCTTTGATGACTCGATATAATACTGTTCTAACACACCAGGAGTAACAAAAACAGTATATCCTGCATGCTATGGAACAGCATTATAAACAAATATCAATGCAAAGCTATTCGAAAGCAAAATTCATTGAATATTTAACAAAAAATTATGTACAATTTCAAGAAAAAAATTAAAAAAAAATTCCATTAAACTTTGTATTTTAAAAATGTTTTATAAAATATCGGAAAAACTTAAAAAAAAACTACTTTTGAATACTTAGGAAAAATCTGACCAGTACAAAATCCGTTTCAGACAAAAAATTTAGGATCTGTCTGTTTGTCGGTCTGTATGTATGCCGTATAACTTTAGATCGGCTTAATTTTTTTTTTAAATAAATCTACATTTCATTATCTAGAACATAGGCTTACCAGAAGAAATATTCCACCCTTTAGAAAGTGCAAAAAATACATTTAAAGAAAATAATTCATGAAAATATTCTTAAAAAATTGCTGTTTTGGGACCAAAAAAGCATTAAATTTCAACCGTAGGTCAAAACTTCGTGAGAATTAGATGTTCGTCTAGTTATCCTCTACAAAAGTTGTCTTTAGACCATCAACGAAAAATTAAATATTATAGGAGTTACGGACAGTTAAAGCGATTCACCATTTTAAAGTCTATTTTTGAAACTTCAATGAAAAACCGACTGGGTTTTTTCCACTACAGGTTCCTACTTTTTTTTTTAAATCTTATTTTTTTGACCTAAACTTCAGGAAAATGGACGGGGAGCAACAAAAATTACAACTTTGCACATTTCATATATCTTGTGGGCAATCTAGTGTATATAAAGCTCAAAAGGACGTCATAGAGACTTTAATACACCATCTCAGATGAGCAATTTTGAAGAAGCTAATAGC
Source organism: Chrysopilus asiliformis (assembly GCA_964034945.1). NCBI lineage: Eukaryota > Metazoa > Arthropoda > Insecta > Diptera > Rhagionidae > Chrysopilus > Chrysopilus asiliformis. The sequence continues at coordinate 67,228,493 of OZ035961.1, read as the reverse complement.
GTCCAGCATAGTCCAAGTGGTAAAGTACTTGGCCCGTACTCCAGAGGTTGGTCGCACGCTGTGATTCAAATTCAAGTCCACTGAACTTGCCTTACGAAATGAGTGGTGGTAGTTGCCGTTTGGGATTAACAACATCATCAGTTTAGATTGCTATCACGGCCTCTGCTGTTGATGGGTGGCAACGTAAAATCCTTACAAATGTTTTAATTCACCCAAGGTTTGCAATCCATGTAAAAACAGTAGGTACGAAGCAATGAAGAAATTGTTATGAAACCTCAATTGAGGAAGCCCAGACTCTTCGAGAGTTGTTAACACCGAAAATGATGATGATAAGAGCGTATGTGAAATTATTGGAGTTGATTAAAACTGTAAACAAAACTAACCAATATTGATTTTTTTTAAATCAGTGTGGATTAGTTTTTTATTTTCAATAGCTTGTTTTTAATAATAACTAGGCAGAATTTACATCCGAGCTTTCAATAGATAAAAAGCTGTGATAAAGTTGCGAAAAAATTTTGACGTGCATTTTCTGGTTGTTTACAAATATGTATCAATCACCATTTATTTTTTTAAGGAAAAAATAATAATAAAAAAATAGTTAACAATTATTGCGCGTAGGTATATTTACGCATTGGTGATATATCCAGGAAAACATAAAGTATTGTCTACAATGTGAAGTTCGGCACAAACTAAAAAGAGATCTCTTACATAGAGTAGAGAAAATATTTAGCTTTTTTTGTGAGCACGCTCCGAATGCATGACATGTATTTTTCAGGTTAATTCGACAAAATAAATTTTGTTTTTCTAAATTACGTACAAAAACGATAAAAATATCGTTTATGAAAAATCATATGCTTTAATTCAAAAGTTTACTGTGCGCCTTCTCTTCAGTCCATTGAGCTTCTTCCATCTGTTCATCTATCTAGCTCTCTATCTATAAATTTGTACTCCTACAGGTAAACGACCCAAACGATCGTATTTTGTGCTTTTGACTGAAGTCAATGTCAAAAACTTTTTCAAGTTGAAATAAATAAAGCAAAAAAAAAATACAAAAAGTAATCAACGAATCAAAAAATCACAAACATTTTGCCATGTAGGTGAGTATACTCTACGATCGAGTGTAGTAGTCATAACTTTGATAAAGTTTTAGTGACTTTTATACTGTAAGTGATTAACATTGCGAGTTGGTGGTTTCATATCACCATTTTAACTAACTGATTCTATTAGTACTAGACACTAGGATACATTACTTCATATTATTAAGGTTATATTGTACTTTTTGGCAATCAAAATATGTCACAGTCTGCTTTGAATGTGAGTAATTTTCAGCGCTTATCTCAAAGATAGATACTCACGTATAATCAAATTAAAGCGTATTTAAGAGGACAGTGACGCATATTATAGAGATGTACGAATATTATAGATGAGATCGATTGAGCTTTGGCCCGTCTATAAATAGATCTGCCACCATTTGCTTGATTTATCACTTCAAGTCTTTGGCAGTTTTGTGATATTTTATATTTTTTTGCTTGGCTTTGCTGGCTTTTATTTTGGTGATGTTTAATGGTGCTACTCTTTTCGTCAGATTTATGTTTTCATGTTTATCATATAAATATGCAAGAGTTTAATTTCAAAAGGTAAAAATTATCAGTGATGTCATATTCCATTCAAATTATTGTAAAATTTTATCATACAATACACGGAAAAAATCCGCATAAGAAACGTTCCTATAAAATATGGGAAATCGAATATAGGACTCGTTACACATTTTTGCAGCAAAGGTTTCCATAAATATTGGAACTAATCCTATTTTTCGTGGAATCATTACTATATATATAGGGCTGAGAGAGGAATAGACATATTCCAACAAAAGTAGCATCCGTTCCTAGTTTTTACTGGTTCCTAGTATTTACTATACTGAGGGGTGAACAATCCTATATTATGGAATGGAATCGTTCCCATTGTTTTTTGGACGAATCCTAACTGTTTGTGGACACATTCCTATGCAAATGGGATTCAGCGAATGTGTTTATTTAAGCCAGATTTTTATATTCGATTATAATTTGCTTGTGGTTTGCGAACTCCTGGTTTATATAGTTTGGACCTGCCTACTACCACACTCTAACACTTGTATCGGAGGATTTTTTTAATTACAGGGCATTTTATTACTTGTGCTGTTTGATATCTCGAATATTTTCAAGCCCCTCGAACTTCCCTATCGTATATTCGAACTCGAATTTTTGTCTGTTCTCTTTAGATTGGACAGAATCCAATTAAAAAAAAGGTCATCAAGCTTGGTGCTATAATTATAGGAACGAATCCTAATGTCGCACATATATATAGGAGAAAGTCCAATAAATCAATGAAGACATTTTATAGGATTCATTCCCTTCATTTTAAGATTGAGTCTCTTACAAAAGCAAACGTTCTCCAATTTTCTATCGTAACATGTTCTAAATATACAGTAATCCCTCCCATAATTTTGGAAAATATTACACAAAAAAAAAGAATACGACAATTTTCTATTGGAATTTTTCCCATAAATATGGGACTGGAGCATGCAATCTTCGTGGAACGGTTCCCATATGTTTTTTCCGTGTACAAAAAAAAAAAAATTTCTCTTAAATTCTGATAAAAATTAATACACCAGTCGAGCCTTCTACAATATTTATTTTGTGCCTATCTAGGACAAGTCCAGCCGTATGAATTCGTGTTCAGCATGGCAAAACTATCTAAAATTAGTTAAAATAATTTCAGATAGCTTTTCACTGTTGCTTACTGTTATTTTTCTAAAACACAACGCTAACAAAAACAATAAAGAAATTGAATTTCTAGGTAATTTCAAACAAAATGAAATAAAGTTATTTCCAAAAGTTATTTCCGCCCAATAAGACAAAACAAAATTATAAATAACAAGAGTTTTCACATATGGATAAAATCTGAGATATAAATATTGAAAAAATATTGTTTCTATGAGTTAATGTGTCAACGATGGACAGTAAACACAAAAATCTATTTGTAAGCAACAAAAAGTGCTGAATTCAATTAGGCAACAAAGATTTAAAGGACTTGATCATGTTGTGGCTCCCCACAATAATGTGCGAAGCATGAAAAAAAAATTGTTGGCGCCATTGAATTTTAGGTTACATAGGTATGTGACAATTTATGACCATGTTATATAAGTATAAGTAAGCGACATCAAGACCCGATAAAGAGATAGCATTTTGGACGAAGTTTTTACAACGGTCCTGGCAAAGGGGGAAATAAAAGACGAAAATCGTACAACCAAAAATAATCAATCCGGAAAATTCATCTCGGAAGTTCTTCCTACTTAGGGTTTGTTTATTCAACATGACAATTTGTCCTAATTTTCCAATATTGTACAGTAAACTTACTGTTTCCCCTAATTTTATTACAACGCAATCGAATTTTGTTCCTTTTACGTCATGTCATTTTATCGTCACTATCTTCTGCCCTGTGCAAGAAAGATTATTTTTTTTAAAATATTCTAACTAATGGCACTTTTTTGTCGCAATTTAATGAAGAAAAATTAGAGTAATTTTAACACTCAATTAATTTTAATAGATTTATATTTGATCAATAATCTGTAAAAGTTTTCTAACTTAAAAACCCACTTCCTATTATTAAATATACACTCAGAAAAATGTCCAGGTTAACTTTTTGTCAGGTTAACTCTGACCTTACAGAGGTGTCTGTAAGCCAGCTAGCGGTCAGAGTTAACCTATCTAAGGTCAACTCGTGCAGCTCCCAATGCCCTAATTCACCTGCTGGTGGCTTAATTTCAGAATTTCTCCGACCACAGGTCAACTCAGTTTTACTTGCCCACATGCAGGCGAACGCGCGCCTGCCCGAGGCCAATTACGCCGTATGTAGGTCGTCGAGTTAGCCTCCATTTTTCTGAGTGTTAGTTTGAACGGCTATGGGGTTTTTAGGTTAGTAAAACAAACGAAAAGAAATAGTTAATTTACAGCAACGGAAAGAAGAAATATTTACTATTATCGTTACTGATAATAATTAATATAAGTGTTTATTGGGGAAATAAAGATTATGAGACAACATAGTATTTATTACTCATTAAAATTTAATCAAAATGAAAATATTGAAAAAATAATTTTAAAAATTTCCGTAATGACCGCTTTTTTTTGGTTTTGTATTTTCGATTTCATTTATTACTTTTTGTAATTTTGTTCTTAGTGATAATTCAATGAATGGATTTTTCTGTCAAATTACAAATTTCAAAATTCTAATGGCGTCATGTAAACGCAATTTTATTTTTTCCAGAGTTCGAAATTAAAAAAAACCCCACACACTGTAATCCAGTATAATTAATTTACGAACATAGTGCTTAACAGACGCTGTTTTCTTTTTATACTCCATATGATATATCATATAGAAGTATGTTAGATTTGGTATACCGTTTGTAACGCATCGAAGCAAGGATGACAAAAGATTTTGATTTCCGCATGTCCGTCCGTCTGTCTGTACGTCTGTCTGTCCGTCTGTCTGTCCGTCTGTCTGTCCGTCTGTCTGTCCGTCTGTCTGTCCGTCTGTCTGTCCGTCTGTCCGTCTGTCCGTCCGTCCGTCTGTCTGTCCGTCTGTCTGTCCGTCTGTCTGTCCGTCTGTCTGTCCGTCTGTCCGTCTGTCGGTCCGTCTGTCTGTCCGTCTGTCTGTCCGTCTGTCTGTCCGTCTGTCTGTCCGTCTGTCTGTCCGTCTGTCTGTCCGTCTGTCTGTCCGTCTGTCTGTCCGTCTGCCTGCCTGTTCGTCTGTCTGTCTGCCCGTCTGTCTGTCCATCCGTGAACAGCATAACTTTCAAAAATATTGAGCTAGATACTTGAAATTCTGTATATTTGCGTTTTTTGTAAATGGTTAGACTAAGTTCTTGAACGGGCAAAATTGGCCAATTCCTTGCCCCATCCCCCATCCCCCAACAGTTTTTTGCAATTTTATCGAAAACGGTGAGTCATATTGAAAAATTTATTAAGGTAAAATGTATTAATAGGATTTTACATAACTCATCTATACATCAAAATCCAATCGGACCACTCCTTTCCCCCTCTCCTATGCAAAAGGATTTTTTTTTAATAAACATTTTGTCTGCCATCATAAAGTATTTGACGATTGGCTCCTGATAATTGTAGCGTTTCTTATGTTTTAAGGATTGTAATCAGACTTACATAAGTGTACCAAGTTTCAAGTCAATCAGATATGCGGAAGTGAGTTAACATTAGGTTACAAAATTTTAACCTAAATAATGAGTTAAAGTATTTAAAAGTTTGTAAGAAAAGTGTATAAAAGTAAGATGTATGGTAGTATGGTAACTAAAGAATTTTTTGTTCCAGTGTAAAATAGTTTTATAAAGCAAGGGGATAGAATATTTTTTAAGCGACAATTAGGTGACGTTTGACAAGATATGTGTACAAAATGGTCAAAGTAACGTATAATATAGAGAATAAAACACTAATTTTTTTTTGTAATAATTTTTTGGAAAGAAAGAGTTAAATTTTCATTTGGTTTGAATTAGGCGTAATTTATGAATTAATATTAAGAGTTTATTGCTTTAATGTGAGTTATCCCCAACCTTTTTTAATCGAAATTTACCACTATTCAGGTTTTGCACAAAAATGTAAAGAATTGCGATTTTTACTCCCTTTTGCTATTTTTTTTTGCTTGAGAATTTTGAGAGGAATTAGATAACAAATATTCCTACAGAAACTAAATATCACAGACCTGTCAAGCGATTTTGCTAGATCCCATCTTCGAAATACTCGTTAAGGTCTTGTTGTGATAATGTGGTTATCTATCATTTTTTTTTCTCGGGAAAAATCATTTAAAGTTTTGGTCACGAATCAAGGCTTACAATTTTTACCCAAAATTTAACGCTATTCTCACAAAAATGGTTACGAAAGTAATTTTTAGTGTTTTTTTTTATCCTTATTTCTAGAGAAGTATACAAAATACTTTAACGCGGCAACGGCGAATACAGATTTTAGTTACTTTTTTTAAAAAAAAAATATTACTTATAACATGTGTTATCAGCGATTTATTACTTATCTGCAAAATTAAAATGAGTTATTAAGACATCGATTCCGGGTCAAGGTAAATGCCAGCACACGAGTATTTCTCATGTTCGAAAGTGGATAATTTTTGAGGATTAAACTTGTTTTTAAGATACGGATGAAAAAAAATCGTTTTATTACTCGCTTCCGCAAATAATATCCAAACATACGTGGTGAAAAATGGTAATAGCCAATGTCAGTTTCACAATAATTCCAAATTGAACTATTTCGTATTACCAGCTATGAAATTAATTTTTTTTCAGGCTTCATTTTTTCACGTATGGTTAAAATGATGACTGGTCAAACTAAGAGATCAACAACATTCAGAACATTTTGCGAAAAAATAACACAAAAAAAAAACAACACCAACTGTGGCTGAGCTGAGCACATGGCAGCGGTATGGCGCACAGAAAAATTACTTTCTTCCATGAAACCTGAAATGCGTCATCATACGCGGTCTCATGAACCCAATAATAATAACGCAAAAAAAAAACTGCCAAAAACCGCAGAGTTTGCGCATAAAAAATTGTTGTTTTTTTCACGAACATTTTATTTCTCAGTAGTTGAATAGTATTCTTGCCTGATGAGATTTACCTACGCTAAGAACTATATTTTTTACTAATACTATTATGGATCCGAATTAACTCCATTTCAATGACATTTCTACACCGATGTGGTAAAATTTTCAACAATTTCACAAGCGGAATTGACTTTATGAACGCAATTTACGCGAAATGTCGCTGAACTTTTTTGCGATGATAAATTCACTTATCAGAAGCTGAAATGATGTCTTTAGCCTCACACCACTGCCATCTCGCACCACTTTACATCTTATGTCGATTTGTTTTCGAGAAATATATACACATCTATTTATTTGTTTTCTGTTTTTTTTTTTTTAAATTTGCGACTTGAAGATTGATAACGCACATTGAATGGAAATGGATGGAAAAATATTTATATGAATTCTCACGAAACAGAAATTTTCATAGGTGGGTGTGTTACTTCCTCACAAGAAGGGGTAACAACATACCGAATATTTGTTTTTTTTCGGTTTTACCTAAAGATAGCAAGATAATAATAATCTTATGTCGTTTTAATTTTTTTGTTTATTTACACTTAACCATTTAGAATGAATTTCTATTATAATAAAAAAAATTACGTTTCACGTAAAGTTTAATGAATGGATAAACAAAAATTTCAAAAACAATCGTGTAAAAATTAAAATTAGAGTGGAAAAGTTTTACGCATTTAAAAAAAATCCATCTCTCTCCGTTGCACGTAATCCAATATTACAGTCGAATCTTGATTTACGCCAGGTAAAATTTCAGACCTTTGCATAAATCGAAAAACTACAACAATCGAATGTCTAAAAAAAAACATTTTTATGCATTTAATGGAGTTTAAAAAAAATGGTTACAACTTTTATTTATGAATAAGAACAAATATCTTCTCTGGTGCGTAATTCGAGTATTTTCACAAATCGAGCATTGCGTAAATCGACTGTATTATTTATTACACATACAGAAAGTGTTATTCTGATTATTATTATTATCAAAACTGCAAAACGATGTGAGATTTCGATTTTGCATTCTCATTACTCCTTCACTATATAGAGAATTTGTCGCGCAAGAGCATTTACTTTTTACTATGGATATTTTCCAACCAATACAGACGGCTATAAATCTCAACCACAAAATCCCTTAAAGCATTTTAATTGAGATTTATTCTGACATCTCGTAAATCTTTCAAAATACCATGAGGAACTATAAGAAATCGAATCGACGAATTGGATTATGTGTACTGCAAATGGAATGAAAAATATCCAAAAGTAATGAAATTAATTAAATGATAAGTGCTTTTTTACATATTTTCTTGAATATTCATTTATTATTTGCCGTTTAAAGGTGCACTCATTTAACTCAGATTGTTAATTAAAAATAGAAAAAAAAAAACACTTTTATAGAACTTCGGATTGGACTTGTGTAATCGATTTGGATTTTTTGTGATTTTAGTGAATCGGAATGTAATGAATGGAAGAGTTATGTAAATTTTTTTTCGATTAGATTTGTGGATCTCAAAGAAATAAGACGTTTGGAATTTATTGGAATTCGAGTAACTAATTGAAAAAAAGTTGTTCCAAGGATGAGAGAATAGGGGGTCCAATTCTCGTTATTCCGTAACATATGATAATTATAAAATACGGTCTATAAGAAAAATATCGGATACCCCAACCCCTACTTTAGCCCTCTTCACTTTTCGCCATTTGCGATTGTTTATAAATTGATACCGCCGTCACACTACCAATACCCACTCTAAATGAGTGACGTATTTTATGGACATCCCCTTAAAGATTCGTTTTTGGACTAAATGCTCCAACCACAAGCTTGATTTCTTACTCATTTGTTCAGAAATGTTTAAAACCAATTAAAATGTACAAATCAAACAAATGAACAATCATACATATTTTCAATTAAATTTTACTGTTTTATTTATTGGTTGTGGCTATAAATATAAATTTAAAATATTTGGGTGACTATTAAATATTAATCACACAAGCAGGGTGGAAGACCTCTAATTTAAAATACAATTTCAAATTAAGGTAAAAGTGTACAGCTTGAATATCATTTGTAAGGTTAGAAGAAATTCTATCGAAATGAATCATCCAAGTTTTATTTCTACGTCGTTTGGATTTCGTGTGATTAATTCTGTTGAAATTTTAATTAATGATGACTTTTTCGTTAAGTTATACCGCAAGCTTAACTAATTAAGAAGATTGATTTAATTGTGGAAATTTTAATTTAAAGAAAATTAGAAATGTTTAGTGATCAAAAAAATCTTCACATCAATAATTGAATAATTAAATAATATCTCCGTATTTTCGAATACAGTCGGTTCGTAATCTCAATCTGTGTTTTAAAGAACGTTCACAAACCGAAACACCTGTCCAAGAAGTAGGGGAGACTGGGGTATTCTGGACCACGGGGAATTGCGGACCACCGTCATTTTTTTCCCCTAGTAGGGGTTGGTAGCTGAAAATAACTGTAATCAGTTTGCCTCATGTTAAGCTAATTTTCCTAACAGTACTCGACTTGTGTATACGCACTATCACCTCGCTTCGATAGCAAATAGAAAAGTGCTCGCGGAGCCTTAAGCATTCGACACTGACAAGAAATTTTGCATGAAGTTTGCATTGTGTTACTAATAGCTGCCATATTGTAAAAAAGAGCATTCGGGGAATTGTGGACCACTTTTGTCGGGGAATTATGGACCACTCAATTCTTGACATTTGACAAGCAAACTTCGTGTATTTGATGCATATAAGTGTTTTTTCATGCAAAAACACAGCATTAGATTTTCGGCAATCATACTAACATATAAAAATGAGTTGGTGTATGTCTGCCTGTCTGTCTGTTCCTCTTTCACGCGAAAACGGCTGAACCGATTGACTTGAAATTTGGCATGAGTGTCTGTGGTAGTTCTGGTTCCAACATAGGCATACGGAAAAGTAGCGCGAGGGGTGGGGGGAGTAAGGGGAGGGGGTAAAGTGATTTCGAAACTTAGTTTTCCCTCTATGTTACTCTTTCGCGGGGAAACTACTGAACCAATTGGCCTGAAATTTGGCATAGATGTTCGTCGTCGGTCCAGCCCCAACATAGACCCATTAAAAAGTTTTTAAGTTCTTTCCGGTTTTCTTCGTATTCTAATATTTAGACAAAAAACTTAACCCGGCAACGACGGGTATACAAGCTAGTTTCTAAATCGGCCGTTTTGACATCGCCAGAGGATGTAAATGATCTTCGTGAGAAGGCTGATATGAAGCGAAAGAGATTGGAGAGAAAAGGTGATAAACCATAATCGAAAAAGCAAAAAGATCGTGTCAAATCGAAGACATCACAGAAGAAACAACCATCTTCAACCTATTGTGAGGTGGAAGAATACATCGATTTCTGCATAATTTGTAAGAAAAATATGCCAAAAAAAATGAACCGCCGAAATACCATCCATTGCAACGTGTGCGATCGAGCTGTTCACTTGGGATGCTCCGGAATGACTGCAAGTTACTGGACTTGCGAACATTGCGTTTCGGACTGATTTTCATTGCAATTTTTCACTTCATTTCACTTTGTCTGTTATATAATAAATATATGAATCAAAAAAAAAAGTTTGTCTATCACATTTTTCCATTTTTAATCGATTTACAAAGTGGTCCAAAATACCCCGAGATTTTTCAAAATCGCAAAAACGCCATTTTTGCGCCAACTGATAAAAATTGTATAATTTAATACAATTTGACCGAACTGCTGTGACCCAAAGAGGGGTTATTTATCGTACTACAAATTCAAGCTTTGAAATTTTCAGAAGAAGTTATTTTTTTGCAAGTTTTTAGCCAAAATGAAAATGCGGTCCAGAACACCCCAGTCTCCCCTACTGAAATTTTGTTCATAAACCGAGGCATTTTCGGGGTATCAAAAGTAGTTTACAAATCAAAACGTTCACAACCAAACGCGCGTAAAACAAGGAATTTGAAAATAGTATTTGAAAAATTTAACGGATCTTTCGGAATAAAATGAAGATTGATAAGAAATATATTGCAATTATGTCAGTTGAACCTGACTGCCGGGGTGGTCCCGTGAAATAGTATTTTTAATTGCTTCAAACAGACAAATCAAAAATTTGATCAAAAATTTGATTTGTTGTGAGTTCTCTTAAACTTTTGCAAGATTCGATTGGCGTGACCCAAGGCAAGGCGCGCGTTGGGGAATCGACCTATAAAAAATCATAGTTAACCCTAATCCTCCTAGGATGAGTCTTTGGGACTCATTTCAACTTTGCTTTGGATGCCACCAAATGGAAATCAAGTCCGTTTACATCTGGACGAACGTGCTCACATAACATTATGTGAAAAAAAATATTCTAATACTGTTAAATTTAGTGTTTTATATATAACTTTCATATGAGTGCGCGGGACTCATCCTAGGTGTTTTTGTTTGTAAATTAACCCAGGATGATTAGGGTTAAGTAAAAGCACAAAATCAAGAAATTTATTATTACAAAATTTGTGTTTTTGCTACAAGGTCAAATCAATTTATTTAGTCGATTGAGAATTATGATCTTTTTTTACCAATAACTTTTGTTGTCTAATAGAATTTGATATATTTTGAAAATAATTTCAGTGTTAAATTCAAGGGCGTAATTGATTCTCGTCTATTTGAAATTATCAATCAAGGTACGCTGAAAAATGTAAATTTCATCTCCTTAAAGCATGAATAGGGAAATTTTTTTTACTAAAAATGAGATGATCAGGGACGGTTTTTGTTACTTGTCGCCACAGACGTAATTTCAGACCATATCCATACTCACTTTGTCGCCCATATAACCGTAAGTGAACCCTCAACCACCATTTGCTTGTAAAATCATCATCATCATCGTTAGCATTGTAATCTTCATAGCTCCATCATGACCTAACAATTTTTAAATCATAAGTGTAATGGTCGACATTGCTTCCCGTCTGGGCATCATCATTAAATTGTCTGACTATAATTTTGAAAAGGGTATTTCGTCGTTCGCCCACCAGCTATCCATGTCTACGACCGACTGGATTGTTGGTATATGAAGAAAACAACATAGCCATTATTATTAACCATACTCGAACTTTTAAGAATCAAAACCATATACAAAGAATTTCAAATTATGAAATTTCTAGTAAAATAAACATTCCATCGTTTCTGGTGTTAGCTCCTAATATCCTTATCAAACGTTTCTATAACAAGATCTAGTTTTCTCTAATTTATGTTTTCACGCAAACATTCTAAAAGTCGAATTTTGAAACTAGAAGACTATTAATTATTTTAGGCCAATCGGCAGAGTTGTTTTAGAGTTTCAGATAAAGATCAGGCGCGTTTAGATATATTATGTAAGAAGTCAATTACAGTGGAACCTCAATAGTTTTTGCATACCTACTAGATGTGATTTTCAACAAACTGGCATTCTGCCACTCGAAATTTGGAAATTTATTGGAAATCACATCTAGTTGGTGCGCATAAACTCGGTTTTTAGCTAAATGTAAATGAAAATTTTTTCGACAGAATAAGGCCCATTGTGTAAGAAGTCAATTACAGTGGAACCTCAATAACTCGAATTTGTCGAAAACACGAATTCCTCAATAACTCGAAGACTGTTCCATCCTTTAAACTTCAATATCTTATAATAAGATATTGTATTTATAAAAAATTTCGACCTCTTAAATTTGCCTAAAAAACATTTCCCGAACACTGCTGAGTCGATTGGAGCAATATTACTAAAAATGTCTTTCTGTCTGTCAGTCTGTGTACAAGATTTCTCAAAAACTAATAAAGTTAGAGCCATGAAATTTTACAGGTAACCAAAATGGCGGCTTTTTAAAAATCGAAACTTCGTTTTTTTGCAATTTATTCCGAGGCCACACGTTTTTCAGTTAGTCTTAAGCAGGACATAAGTTGAAAACAATAAAATTTTCTCGATGTTTGTCTTTTATTCGAATTCCTTGTCTCAAACCGTTATGAAGATATTCCGTTATTAATAAAGGTCAGCTTTTTGCGACTATCTCTAAAACTAATAGTTTTTCGGTAGTTCAATTTATGAGGCGAATTAAAGAGAATAACGAACCCACAAATTCTGTCTTTTACCGTTATCCCGTATCATTTACCGCTATTGAGATGTTTTCATTAAAAGGTAAAAAACTGCGAACTTTTTGCAAAATTCTTTAAAAGAATAATAGATATTAAAATTCGAGATATTCCAGATATTGTATTAAAAAAAAACCTGTTTTCAAGTAGTAAAAAAATCTTCACGGTCAATTCCGGCGTAGTCCAAGTGGTAAAGTACTTGGCTCATATTCCGAAGGTCGGTGGTTCGGTTCCCGACTGTCGCATGCTGTGATTCAAATTGCTTTACGAAATGAGTAGGGGATAGTTGCCGCTTGGTGTTAACGACATCATCAGTCTAGATTGCTATCACGGCCTCTGCTATTAATGGTTGGCATCGTAAAATCCTTACAAATGTTGTAATTCAGCCATGGTTTGCAATCCCTCTAAAAACAGTAGGTATGAAGCAGGGAAGAAATTGTTATGAAACCTAAATTGAGGAGGTCCAGGCTCTTCGAGAGCTGTGGCGCCGAAGATGATGATGAAAAAAAAACCTTTACGGTCAAAACAAAATGTTAAAAATATTTAAAATTTCAACAAAAGTTCGAAAAAATTAAATATATATATTTTTCATTGGGTTTTCTGACAAGTTTTTTTTGAGGAAAAACGAAGAATTCTAAATGCTTCCGCTTCATATTACCAACACTGTCTTAAAGAACCTCATCTCCAGAAACCATATTTTCGTATTAAAGACAAAAAGGGGAATAAAATATGCACTCGTGTTTTTATATGTCTCATGTCTAAACTTTTTTTTTTCGATGTTTTACAGTATTTTTTCCAATTCCAATTGATTTATTTTTGAAAACTATTTCCATATTATTTAAATGTTGCTACTAGATCGTATATCATGTCGTCGACATATAATTTTACCTGAGTCACACTCAACGCCAAACGAATTCGTCAACGCGAAATTTGGGTCAGCATTTAATAATATGACGAATTGGTTTACATATGGAATTGAATTCGAATGTCGTTGACGTATTTGTTGTTGCCACTATGTTATTCCATATCATCATATTACATTTTATTTTATTTCATTATTGCGAAAATCGCAATATTTATTAAAAAGAGTTCAAGGTTTTACTGTTTCAACAAATTGTAAAACCTAAATTTTATATTCTGGCACAGAAAAGAAGTATGCCTGAATTGATTAAACACCATTTCCACTGTACAAAAACAAATCAATATTATTTTCTGGTTAATGGTATTTTCGTTTGCGAAAATTACAAGTTGAAATATTCAAAAAAAAATCCTACGCCATCGATGGAATGTTAACAATTTATTTATTTATTTATGAGCATTTCAATTGTGTCGGAGGAAATCTTATTTCCCTAGGGGAAATCAACCCTGGTTACAACGTTGATAAACGGAATTTCATTAGCATATCAAATCAAAGTTATTGATGACTTTATTTGCCAGAAAGTTTCACTTGAAAGAAATTGATGACACATAAAATTTCCTTGACTTTTATTTGATTTCTGGTATCAGGATAATTTGTCTTATACGGCTTTCATTACAAACACAACACGGGAATTTTTCTAATTCTCGCAAGCAATTTTGTGGCCATTTCGTATACAATAAATTACGCAAATTTATCAGTTTTATGTTATATTCTCCAAATTCTTGAATTAAAGTTAGATTTATCTACAAAAAAAAAATTCCAAACAATTTTAAAAAGGGAAAAAATAATAAAAAAAAAATCTTATTAAAAAAAATAACATTAAACAATATAAACATTAATAATCAACGCCTATTGTAAAATAGGCTATACAGTAATCCGTCCAACTGCGCGGTAGATACGTTCCACAAAAAGAGCGCGCAAACCGAAACCGCGCAAACCGAAACCGCGCACTGTGAACCCTACTTTGTATGAAATTTTGGGGTTAGGTCCCAGATATTAGAAAAATTCCAAAAAAAAAATAGAAAAAAGTCTTTGGTTAACGACATATTTAAATTAATACAAACATATGCTATGTACTACTAATCTTTTTGAATAAACCTTGTTATTAGTAATTGATTACCCGATTTTTGTTTTTCATTATGCATTTCTGCATATGGGGCTAAAGCGGCGGTCAAATTTCTCCGAAATTTTAAGACACGCTCCATATCAGGGTCCATATTAAGAGCTTCTTATTCAAGTTGACTACCAAGCAGTAAAAAATTTGCTAGTTTTTCGCACTAAATATAAGCACGAAATTACCAAATATGTACGAAGATACCAAATGACCAGCTGATTCCTTCTTGTCGGGGATTCACCAAAATATATATTCAGAACACGTTTTTTAAAACAAAAATTATAAAAAAAAACGCGCGAAATTTTTACCGCGCAGTTCGAAATTTTGGTATTAAATACTTAACCGCGCAGTTGCGAAACCGCGCAGTTGCGAAACCGCGCAGTTGGAGGGATTACTGTATGTCTTTTTATTTGAACAATCCCTTCCGCCTTCCCAATACAAATGACATAGTATCAAAAACAGTGCGTTATATAACATAACTTTTTCATACATAAAAATTCAATCAGACCACCTCTTCCCCTTCCCTCATACAAATGAAGACATTTGCTTTTCGACTTTCTTGAAATCGGTGCGTTGGAATTAAGAGACAATGTTTTTAGAATAAAATTCTACATAACACTTTCATACATCAAAATTCAATCAGTTCACTCCTTACCCCTATACAACGGAAATATCTTTCAAAAACAGTGCGTCCTGTCGAAAAAGTAGAAAAAAAAAAGTGTTTGGAATGGAATTTTGCACAATTTTTCCATACAAAATTTCAATTGGAGTCACTGTTGACGAATTACAGTTTTATAAACGATTTTCTAGAAAACGGGTCAAGCTGGAAATGCAAGGGAGAAGTGCGGTTGTGTTTGTTGAGACTTAAAATCAACCCATCGACGAATTCTTGAAATGTTTTATTGGTTAATGTCAATTAGCTTAGATTTTGGTTGTGTAAACCTTGGGTTATTGACACATAAATAAAAATAAATCGAATAAAAATTATTATGAAAGTCTGTTAACAATTCTTTGCCCCTCTAAATGCCGAAATTATCACATCATTTACGAAAATATAGGAAAACATCGCCAAGTGTGATAATCTTATAAAAATATCATGAAATCTTGTTGCGTTCAAGTTTTTTGCTTTCGTCGTAGTTGAATTAGAAAATATTTTTCCCCAATTCTGAGAAAAATTTAAACGTATAGGAAAATTTAATATGAAAACAACATATATTTCGCACTAATAGGTAAACCATATAAATTTGATCGAAAAAAAAAATAGTGAATTTAATTCACTCATGGAATCGTAAAATATGCGTAGTTTATAAACGATAAATTCTACGGCATATCACAATCACGTTTACTACGTATTTAAATAATATAGCCTCGAATATGGAGTGTGGTTATATTTTAAGAATTTTTTACTTGAAGAGGATTAAAATTAATGACTTAAACGTTACCTAAAAATAGCTGGCATAAACGCCAAGATGAGATGAAGGTTAACAACCCAGAGAAGTTCAACACATCGCTAAATCTTAAAAAGTACAATAATTTTTTTATTTTGAGTTTTGGATTCTTTTTTTTATTCCATTTTTTTTACTCTTTCAATTTTGTATTATTTCATTTTTCAACATTATTGAAAATATGTCTAAATAAAAATATACAAAAATATATGTAGGTAAGATATTAACGTAAATATTCGATTATGATACAACAAAAACGTGCCTATAATTCGTTCATGCGTGATATTTAGTCAAGATGAGAGAAAAATGTTTTGAAAAAGCAATGAATAGCAGCTTAGCACTAAGAAAAATGTTTGAAGCTAGGCTATGTGCCCCCACATCTTATCTTTATTTCTCTTCTTAATATTCCTCTTCATGTTTGTATTATTTTTTTTTTATATTTTCTGTTCTAAAGCGAATGAATTGTTTTGTTAGTGTGGTAGAGACCTTGACCTCCTGCAGATTTCGCGAAAAATTAATGATACTGAAGTAGATTTAGAGAAGTCTCGTATTGACGATGGCTGACTAACTGCCTGTTGATTTTTTCGCAAGAAAAATGTGTAAGTACATGACTTTCTTATTCGGAATCTACGTCCATGCGTAATTTCCGCTATAACGGGACGAATAAAATATTAGTTCACATAAAAATACATTGAAACTTCGATACCCTATACCGCTATCCAGCCGGGCAAGTATACGCTACTAAGGGAAGAAAATATTTTTATGGTTGCTGAAGGTCTTAACGTTATGATCATGTCGTTTTAAATTCCCCCATAAATCTACGTAAGCTTACGCTAAAAAGTTGGTAAAAATTTCATGTAATTTCACCCTAACGACGCATGGAAAACTCTTTCCTGGTATTAAAGATGTAAAATAGCAATAAAATTTTCTACAGTGTAAACTGCATTTCTTTAACCTTTTATTCATTTATACATTTATGTTTCATTCAAATCGGGCTGTTAGTTTTCGAGTAAATCTTGTACTGACAGACAGAAAGACATTTTTGTACTATGACTCCAATCAACTCAGGAGTGCTCGGGAAATGTTTTTAAAGCACAATTAAGAGGTCGGAATTTTTCGTGACCACAATACTTGATTATAATTCGTACTTCGTATAATTAAAAAAAAAACAATACTGACTTGCATGAAAATGAAACTAAAAGAGAGTACTTAGTATTTGAAATATTTTATGAGAATATTCTACGGGAACAGTTTATATTTTTTCTCTTCCCTGTACGAATTAATATTCTTTGAATTTCATCTCACGCATAGTTAAATCTTAAAAATAAACCTCAAACACATTGCCGTTTTCCAACTAATTTTAGTGTAAGTACGCATTTGTGTAGAAATAAATTGCTATATGTAAAAAAAAACTCTGTAAATTCATTTATGAATACAGACTTAATAGGAAAATTACTATTTTTGTTTAAATCTGATCTAAATTCATTATATTTACTGAATCACAGTCTCTGGAAGGGAATGAATCCGACCAATTTGTGTATTATGTGAAATCATATTCAAAGAGAAAATTATAAAATTTGAATTAGTAAAATGAAGAAATGATAGATTTTGGTAATAATTGTTTTTCTTTCCCAAAAAAAAAACTCGATTTTGTAGATCGAATAATAGTCGTTCAACCACTGAACTTAACCCATTAATGCCCATGAGAAAACCACTGAATATTTTTAACACAAAAACAAATTTATTATTTTAAAATAAAAAGAAAATTGCAGAAAAAAATGTTGTGCATAAATCTTTGATAAAGCTACTTTAAAGTACCTTAAGTCGATTTTCAGGCAAAGCCAAAGTGATCTGTTTGTAAATGCAAATACAGATCAGTTTGGTTTCGCATGAAAATCGACTTAAGCTAGTTTAATTTATTACCACAGATATATCCGGTGTAATCGTTTGAGTACAGCGGGCGTTAATGGGTTAAGCGAACAGCGAGCGGTGAAGACCAAAAGTTGAGGCTATAAAAAAAAACTTTAAGGTAGGTTTCCATAGCAAAAAACTCACAGAAGATTTGCTCTCGGCGAATCAATTCGCAAGTCAAAACACCTAAATTTCATCTCGCTATCGGAAAATTCTCCGAGAAGTGTCAAAGAAAATTTATATATATATTTTTTTTCCTTCAAAAGTCTCCTTCCACTCCTACGGCGTCGGCAACTCACAAAAGTTAACCTTTTGTTGACTGGCTCCGAGTTTTTAAATAATTTTTAGCTGTATAACAACAGGTCGAAGAATTTTTGCCCGGTGATTGTCAATTCGTATCCGTATGAAATAAAAGAATTATTTGTGAAATAATTATTTAAAAAGTGAATAGTAAATTGCCGTTTTGGATCGGGTAATATTTTTTCCACCAGACGATATCGAAAGACTTCTGCCATCCCTACGACCCAATTAGCACCCCAGCTAGGTGTCTCAGAAAAGTTTTTCCATTTTACAATTTCATGTGAAACGGCAATCTCGCAGAAATTACATTTTAATAAAAAAAATTCAAAAATTTTTATTACATTTCCATTTCTAAAATGGCCTAACATTTCTAAAATTATTTTTCATTTCAGTTTCTATAAAAACTTGTAAAATATCGGGAAATATTTTTGCAGGAAATCGACACATTTTTATGAAATAAATTGCTTATATCTTCGCAATCCAAAGGCTTTCACGAATAGAAATTTCCCAATGTTGTGTCAAAAAAAAAAGAACGGAGAATAATCTAACTTTTCCATTTAATACAACGCATTTTGTAATGGCGTGTAACTGTAAATTGGACAGGAAAACTTAATTCCGTCTTAAATAAATAGTTTGGAATTTAAACACTGAAAGGTGATTTTCCACTAAAAAAAATTCTAATCAAATTCACGAAAGAAAAACGGAAAAAATAATCACAAATAGAATAGAAATTATTTCTTTAATATTTTATCACGCACTATTCAAACATTTTCTTTAGAAATATGAAAAAAAAAATGTTAATTTCACTTTAGCTTAACCGAAAACAATAAACGGAAACGAATTTAACGATAGGAAAGCAACTTAATTCCCCAAAATTAAATCCCACGCAAATTTTTTCAACCATGTGACGATGATTTGTTTAAGAGTGAAGAATTTCCAAAAATTGTCGGCCCAAAAATTATCTTTCGGTTTCTGTTGAAAACTGACACAGTGTTTAAATTATTTTCTTTGGAATTGTTAATATTAGCCATCAAGGAAAAACAGTCATTATTTAACTACCAGAAAGTCATTATTTCAAGTTAAATAAAATTGAGAAGAAACTCGGATTTTGCTCTAAATGAAATTTCCAGATAGTTAGTAGGACTCGCAATTAATTTTAAGTTGTCAATACTATGCATACGATCATATTATGATGGTTTCAATCAAACTGTGTTGTGCGAAAACTCAACGTTCGACTATAAATACAAATTTGTTAACACAGAAATTCATAATTTTTCATTTTTAGGCATCGTTAAGCACACGGCAAACGCGAAATTCTGTAATGCAGTCAACGCTAGACAAAGTGGCGCCCAATTAGAAGCGTGTTCAGATATCGTTGGCCGTCAAAGTCATCAAGTTTATACACCACCGAGTTCGAGCTCTGGTCGGCGGATCTCGAACTTTTAAACTAATAGAAGCCAACCCAACGTGATGTGATTAAAGGCGAAATGCAAGCAAAGTTATGCTTAGGAATCGCATGCAAAACATAGCAACAACAACAAAAAAAAAGGCAAAGCGTTATACGAGTATTGCAGCAGCATATAAGAAAATGTTGCATAAAAACGGTTTATATTACAAGTACTCGTCAAACTCAAACCAGTATTGGAATATGACCAGACCAGAGTACCCTTCATGACATTTCAATGGTCTCTAAATATTTACCACTAGTTATGTATTTCAAGTGCTCTGATCCACAATAGTAGACATTTATGTTGAAAGCTTTAGTAGATAAATTACGAGTATTTCCACGATTTAATGTTGATGTTTTTTTTTATATTCTTTTAGGCACGTTTGGAACTCTATGAAAACGAGATTTCTTCTATTATACCACTCGTACCATACATATGTAGTCCGATTAAATAACAATTAAAGCGAGAAAAAAATCACGCTGCAAACCACATTAAATATGTTCGAAAAACCGCAAATTAGACCGCTTACCGCCATCGGTTGAATTACGAGAAATCAGTGCTGTGCCTGAATCATTCTCTCTATGATGAGTACACCGTCAACAAAACGCGATCCGAACAAGGTTAACAATGTAAATTGATATTTTAATAACACTTTTCACACACCTGTACACGATAGATTATAACCCTAAATTGAATACTATCAGTGGTCATTTTAGCAAGATAAGAAGAACTTCTTTAAATTGCGTTTTTCCCAAATTGAGTTTTTCCCGATGTACGAGTATGATAGAAGTTGAAGACAATAAATCGTTATCGAGATAACGCAGTGCTAGTGAAAGACAAAAATGTAGGAAATCAACCCGTTATCGAGATATACCGTTATTTAAAAAAAAACTCAGTCTTTTTCGATTCACTCGAAAACTAATATCAGATGAATTAAAGAGAATAACATCTTTTTCTTTCACTGTTCTCCACTATCGTTTACCGTTATTGAGACAATTTCATTAAAAATTAAAAAAAATAATTAAACACATAATTAAAAATACCTTCAGTTCTTTCTTTAACTGTTTTTTTTTTCGAAACCCCGTTAGCCTTTTACCATAATTCGACCTTTTTTTTACCGTTATCAAGATATTTCAGATTTTGTAAAAAAAAACATCGCATTTTTTTAAAGTATTTTTTTCGTATTTTTTTTTTTTTTTTTATTAAAACTGATATTTTATTCTTACGATTATAAATTGCGCAAGAACGTAGATTTTGTATAAGAAAGTCATGTCACATCAAACATTTATTCTCGGGAATCACTCTAGTTATTTTCACTAATCACCAAATCACTTAAAACACTGAGCACTACAGATTCTAATCACTTCCACACAGATTTTCAACACTTTTTGTATTAATAAACAAATAATTAAAAATATAAGCGAATATTTTTGCTTATTTCAAATATTTACCCAAATTTGATATTTTAAAGTTGTGTTAAAGTCCCAAAAAATATCGCTGTGTATTTTGTTGTTGTTTACAAAACTTTAAAAAATAATACTATTTTCCGACTATGACAACTATTTCAATACAAAATATTAATACCCCTTATGCAATTTAAAAAAAAAACTTTAACCCGAAAAAACAGAAAAAAAAATTATTACCTATATTTAAGTTTGAAAATTAACACATCTTAGCAATATAATAACCTACAGTGGATATTCGACTACTTTTGAGTTTTTTCATTATTTTTATATAGGTCTGAGGCTCGAAAAATTTTCGTTTGTAACCTTAAAAAATTCAATGGAACTCAGAAATTCGCATGATGTCAGGATTCAAATATAGACTGTAAATTTAGTTTGAAATTCTTGTTCCTTTTGAAATGGAGCAGTTTTTGCAATTCTTTTCTAATGTTTTTTCTTGAAATTTTTAAAACAGGCTTACCGTTATGCTGTAGCACTGGCTTTTTCCAAAATGAGTGACAAAATCATCAGTTTAGACAGCTATCCGGTTTTTGCTTCTGATGAACTCAATGTCTTACAAGTTACAGGTGCGACAGAAAATAGGAACATGATTAAGAACCTTCAAGTTAAGAACTCAGTGATCATCACACTATTGGGTAAAAATATCGAAAATTTTCAATTTCGTACAAACGTAGAAGATTTGTAAATGTCTGCGAGATTTTTTTTTTAGAATTTTAGTAATTTCCAAAAAAAAAACCAATATTATGGGGCACTGTGGAAGTTCAATTTTGCTCATTTAATGTCATTTGCACCAACGAAACTTAGCCATTTATATACAGCTTAAATAATTTAAGGAGAAGAATCTCTACGGTTTAAGCAGGCTAAGCACGACTTAATTTTTTAAGAGTAGTACGTGCAAATGGACCTTTAAAACTTAAATTTACTTCTTATGAGAATTTTTTTTTTCACAATTCTGTATCCCAGAAGTAAACTGTCGTAACTGACATTTTGCAAATTTTACAGGAGAGCCATTTTTAGTTCGGAATTGCAAACTTTTTATTGTGTATGATTTTCGGTAATTATTTGAAACTTTTGTAGTTTATTTTATTTTAGGACATTGTTTAAACAAAATATTAGTTGATATAATATATACGTCCCCACAATGTAGTTACAACAACAACCCCAAAATCGCGGTTTTGGCAGTTACGACAGTTTACCTCTGGGGTACAGAATTTTAAAACATCAAGTTGTAAACTATAGGCAACCCTCGATTTACAATGCTTTTGAGCGGTAAAATTTGGCGATATTTCGTCATATCTCGGAACGTCTTAAATCGAGTGATGCATGTGTTATCAAAGTTTTCACAACAGAACCCCCATTTGAAACCTCACAAAGTCACATGGTAAAAAAAAAATATAGCCATATAACGGTACTCACCTGTGTTGCATCCGAATACGGTGTACTAGAATTAATATCCACAAGTTGAGAGCCGAATATGATACCGGAATCGGTAACGGATCCAATTAAACCATTATTTGAACGTGACATTGTATTTTTGGAGTTGTTTGATGTGCTATTACCGTTATTTGATCCAATCGCTGATGCAGGTGATGGGGGTGTTACTATAGTTGATTCTTGTGAATGTTGTGGCACCATTTTAAAATCTCAAAAACAAATCACAATTTTTTTTCTGTTGAATTTCGCTTTTTTTTAATGTTTTGTTTATAACCGAAATGTACAAAACTTGTTCTATGCCTTCGTTCTTGTCACAACAATTCAACATAGACAGAATTATTATTTTTTGGTATCGGATAGCTTATAAGGCAGTGTAATTTCAATGCAGACAAAGTTTTCGACCTGACAAAAATATACCGAGTGACCTTGAGCTGTTTTGTTATTATGATTTTATTCTTGAAATATAATCACGTTCTTAATTTATATTAAATATGTTTAGATAAATTTTAGTGTAAAATACACATACACAAGAATTGTTTGTTTAAGAAAATTCACACGTTGATTTTTTTTTTAAATTGTAATTCGTAAGCACTTTTCTATAACATTTATTATTGCTTTTTTTAAAAAAAAAAAAATTTCGTTTTCACAATTCTAAGCACTAGATTTTTCTTTAAAATTTATTTTAATGACTAATTAGTATATTTTGTAAAAAATTGTGCGCTTCGACCGCTATATGTAAATTCTTAATTAAAATTTCAGTGGCATTCACTATTTCAGATAAAAATCACTTTTGAAATGTGTATTTACTAAAAAGTATACTGTGTTTGGTAACCAAATAGTTTGCGTTCGAATTCAATGTCAATTTTCATATGCTGTTTAATGATATTATTAAGTTCATCAAAGATATTTTTAAAGTAGCATCCATGGGATTCTGACATCCAACTAAGTATTATCATTTTACAAAAACAAGATTATCACGTTGTAAACGGTCAACTTTAATGCATATTTCTCTTTTTTATATACAGTTCTATTGATGAAAATCCAAAAACAGTGTATGGATAACAAATGCCACAAAATCACTAAATGTCTTGTTCTTTTTATGATTACGCTAGTCTCTCTGTTCGTTTTGGGTTTTTGAACCAGACGCCTTTCAGACACAAAACGAAAACTTTGGCTCGTATTAACTTAACTTGTCCCGAACCCAAAAGGTAGATTTTCGCAGACGAACCAAAAAAAAAAAGCTGATGAAAAAAAGTTTTATTTCGTCTCGTCTCCTTCCAAGTAATTGTTTTGAGAGGGGATTTCTGTTTTTATTTTTTAGGACAAAGTTTTTTCTATTCTTTGGTGGTGATCCCACACTATCAGGAGTTGCGAACGGTTGCGATTATAAGCAGTTTGTTGAAACCTGGTGCCATTAACCTTTTTCGTGTTTTTGACACAAAAAAATTTTTTTTTAACGAAATTATTTTCAAAATACCCGTTAAAACTTGTATTTTTTTTAATCTTGTCTGGCTAGTTGGAAATATGCAATTTCTTTACAGTTCTGTAGAGTGTTCCTTGTGAGTAAAGGGAATTCCCAAAAATTTCAGTTAACTGTAGAATGTTAACTCTCTCCTAGTCGATATAAAATAGTCAGCAGGGCTGTGAGCAGCAGCAACAGCAGCAGCGCACTTTACTATCAGAAAATATAGCAAGTTTACACATATAAAACACAAAACAACATAAAATCGATATTATTCAAAATGGTGTCTTTTGCAACATTAATTTTCTCAATTGCACTCAGAAATCATAATAAAGACACAATTTTCAAATTGTTTCAAATCAAAGTTAATTTTCTCACTAGATTGAAAATGCCTTAAAAATTATATCCACTTAGAAATTCATATCAATACATTTCCATAGATGAAAAAAAAACATTTTTCTTTTCTAATAATAAACTTTTCTGATACTGTTATAACACGATTGAATTAATCATCGATTCAATTTAAAGTTCAGTTGAATGAGACACAATTTTTTTTTATATGTAAAATAAGGATTCAGAAACTCAAAGTTGAATTGAACAAAATTAAAACACTTTGTGGACGATTTAAGTCCAAATTATCCCAACCGTTCACTGTGACAGCTTGTAGTCGAGTGAATTTCGTGCTGGTTTCATGTAAACGGAAAACGAAACACGGGCAACGAAAAAAACGACAAACAAATCAAATCGAATATAGAAACGCAACACCATACCACTAACACCATTGCAGTGGAGCAACAGCCAAAATGTTCTGACGAAACAAAAATCAGCTGGTGCGAACCAGTGGTGGGGGCAAGCGTGACTGATGATATTTTACTACTGACAGGCGCGTCGGAACGCGTCTTGTCGTGTAACGTCGCATCATTCTTTCCAACCAATTCTCAGAATCCTCGCACACAAGTTTCGTTTTGTTTTTCACTTTACATCGCGCTTTGATCGTGTGCGTGAATATTTCGCACGTACACATCCAGCCATTTTTTTATTTTCCCAGGTTTTCCCCTAGAAAACAGTATGTGCGACGCGACAGCAGCAAAAACGAGACCAAAACAAAATTGATTAAAACCTGTGCACAAAACAAAACAACACCACTACCATCGCATATGCTCGTAAACGAAGATTGCACATATGAATCCAAGCACAATAAGAGCAATTCGATGTTCTCACGATTTTCCATTTTTTTTGTTGCAGTCTGAATTGCTCTCTCGAAACGCAGCCAGAATTCACAAATTTAAAATAGTGTGCATTTTCCCAACCTACACATGCGCAAATTTTATCAGCTGGCCCGAGGTTTTTATTGGCTCTCTCTCAGCTGTGTATCGCATGACGTCAAAAAGTATCTAGCTAGAATCTCAGTGAATTTCGCATCTTAATAAATGTACTAGATCTGAGGATTTCTGTACCATATCAAAACAAACGGCGTTTTGTAAACACAACTAAAATGTGGGGATTTTTAAATTTCTTCATGGGAGTAAAATTATTATGGAATAAGCGATATGTGTAAAAAATAATTTTGTGCGAATAGTGAAATAAAAAGCTCGGTTCAACTATCTAATTTCATATTTTCAACTTTGAGATAAATAATAAATATCAGGTCCCTTATCAGCTGAAATTCAACAGCGATTACTAATTCTCTGCGTTATAAATAATTGTGTAATGAATCCTGATTATTGCATCATCCATATTAAAATTTCGCAAAATTGACAAACTTTTAATTGCTGCCTAAAATAATAAGAAACTTTATCCGTTCCTAAATAGTGTTCATCAACCGAAGCATTGACGAATTTTTCAACGTGTTTTATGTAACTGCGAGACTTACAACGTAAATGGGAACAATGAGGAAGACGAAATTATTCATTAACGCGTTTCCAAAATGGGTCTATCATCGATGACATTTTTTTAAATCTAATACTTGATGGTTTTCGTCAAAATTCTTGTCATCGTTCAGTACAGTTCAAGCTAGGGATGTCAAAAAAGAACCGGTTACCCGGTATTTTTGCTTCGGTTAACCGGTTTTTTCGGTGTTTTTTTTTTAAAGCCAAAAACCGATCATTTTTTTTGTACGGACAAATAATTTTAAACCAATTTTCGTGCAACTGATTTGTTATAAACAATTCTTTTTAGGCACTCTGAACCAAATGCAATATTATATTATGTCATTTATGGCCCCTTTATGTATTATATGGCACTTCACGTCTTTTGTTTGTATTACAATGTATTTGTTACGTCTAAGACCTAACCTACCCATTTTGAACAAAACGGTTTTTCGGTGTTTTAATAACCGGTTTAAACCGAGATCTTAAAAACCGGTTTAACCGAAAACCGGTTTTTTTCAAAAATTTGACATCCCTAGTTCGAGCCCGTAGCTAACCCCTCTCCCCTCTTCAGCCTTGAAATTTTTTTAGGGAAATACCTCGCAAGTCAAAAATTTTCGTCTGCCTATAATACATTTCTTTAATAAAAAATTTACTTGCGACGCAGCTCTTTTTTTAATAAATTGCCTGTGGCACAATTTCTGTTATTATCGAAGAACTAAGGTGCTATTATATATTTTTATCTACTCAACCATTCCAAGTTTCAAACCACACAAAAATGCTTTTTCATACATTTTTTTAGAAAAGGAGGGGATCCAAATACAGTAAAACACACTTAAATGCAACACGCTTAAATGCAAAACTCGTGTAATTGCTCGCAAAATTTGTGCCTGGAGGATTTTCAAGCATTTTTTATATAAATATACACGGATAAATGAAACACGCTTAATTGCAATACTTGCTTAAATGCAATCATTTTCACATTCGCAAAAGTATAAATTACATGAAATTTCAGACGTTTTAATGCACATGTGCAAAAATAAAATATAATTACACCAAAAATATTTTGCACACCCCTAAACTGCCGTACTTCATTTTATTGTTTTTTATTATTATTTTATGAAACGAAATGTGATTTTTGTTATTTTTATTTGATAAAATGAATTCTTAATTAGATGCTTTGTTTTTGTGTAGCCTTGTTGAATTTAAATGTTTATTACAGGAATATTAAAGTTGCATGTTTATCTTTGACTCGCATAATTGCACATGCTACGGATGCTACGGATAAATGCACAAAAAATTCTGCGAAATTCGATGTGCATTTAAGCGTATTTTACTGTATAGGTTTTACCCCGCTGCTTTGCCTGAAAGTTAAACCGGTTCTAGTTTTGGTGCCTCTTATACCATCTTTGACCCGTTTAGACGTGACGTAATTTTATTCACTACTCTAAAGTTTATGGTCAAGCACATTTCGCACGCACAAACTTTGGAGTAACGAACATTATGTATGTACCATGTAAAGCAGGCCTGGCCAACCCAAATCGTTCCACGGGCCAATCTGATGATTCATTAGTTGCCCATCAGTTGTCTGATTTTACGTTCACACCAATCAGTTTCCCATCAGTTTCCCAAAAACTGATGGAAAACTGATAGATGTGTAGCCTACTTAAGGAGATTTAAATCATGATGCAAGATTTAAATCCAATCTGGAAAAGAGTCTAATGGAGTCGTGGGATAAGAAAAAAATATTTACTAAACAAATATATATATAAATGGACTTATGCAAATGTAAATGTGTATATACGAGCAGTACTTATATAAAATAAAACATAACAAAAGCTAAAACTGCCAATCTGGCAATTATTGAAACCCCGTATGGTGATTTAAGTGAACGGCGAACAGTTATATCAAAATTCCACTTTGAAGTCAAACTGTCGAAGAAGATGTTTTAAAATTTATTCCAATCGGACTTTGAGGTATGGGAGTTTTATGTAGAATCATATCCTAAATAACTTTTGTTCTTGTACTTTTTAGATAAGAGGCACCGTTTTTGAGATATTAGCAAAAAACGTTTTTATTTGTTATGGGGGGTACCCCCACTAATGGTCCGTTTTTGCCCATTAACGAACTTAGCCTCGCATTTTACGAAAAACGAATCTGCGTAAAATTTCAAGTCTGTAGCTCCGCGCCACAGACGGACAGACGGACGGACATGCACAAATTAATTTATTAAAAGCTTTTATTTAGCTTGCCTTCGTGTCTGTCTGTTTGTCTGTTTGTCTGTCTGTCAGATCAAATCTTGCAACCCAATTTTGACCCACTTCCACTTGTCTGATTGACTTGAAATTTTGCACACTTATATAAGTCCGATGACAATACAATATTTTCACTACTTCGTCCTTGTGAGGATAATGGAAGGTCCTGTAAAGATAACGCGATTATCCTTTTCTCCAAATTTTCCGGAAAAAAATCTATTCTGGGGGTTTTTGGGGTCACTGAATACGATTCTCAAGTTAAAAAGCCTGTAAGGACATCTCAAATGTAAGAATATATATTCGAAGACTAAAAAGAACAAAATAAAAAAAATAAAAAATAAATTTTAAAAAAAAAGCTTTTATTAAAAAAGAATGCACTAAAAAGAAAAAAATAATTTTCTGGACGCTGTGTATCACAAATATAAAAGCTTTTAAAAAGCGAGATAAAGCATAAAACAATAAAATAAAAATTTATCTCGCTTTTAAAAAGCTTTTATATTTGTGATACACAGCGTCCAGAAAATTATTTTTTTCTTTTTAGTGCATTCTTTTTTAATAAAAGCTTTTTTTAAAAAAAAATTTTTTTTTTTTTTTTATCATTCTAAACGCATTGGCGCAATTCATTTTTGTGTGTAATGACGGGATCTTGGCGTTACAAACGATAAGGCTAAGTTAATATACGCTTTGGATTCACCATACGGGTATAAAAATTAAATTGTAAAATTGCATATAAACTTTATGAGCAGTTTTAGTATTTTGTATTTTATTAGTTACATATATTTTTTTTTTTGTAAATTTCAAATCATTTGGCGGGCCGCATTTTCAAACGTCTCGGGCCGTATGCGGCCCGCGGGCCGCGGGTTGGCCACCGCTGATGTAAAGGGTGTTTTTTTAAGCCCGATAGAACTTCAAATTTTAAAAAATAACACAAAAAATTAAATTCTAATCAAAATTTTTTTTTATTCGAAAGATCATTACATGGCATTAACATTTGAAAATGATTTTGGGCATATGGCCACCGCGGCTGTTCTTGACGAATCGCATTCTGGACGTCCAATTTTCGGCCACTTTTTCGAGCGCTGCTGGCCGTATGTCACGAATACCACAAACAATGTTGGCCTCCAAGGCGTCAATTGTTGCTGGTTTATCAGCATAAACCAGTGACTTCACGTAGCCCCACAGGAAATCTCGATTATAGGTGTCAAATCGCACGACCTTGGAGTCCAATAACAGGATTATTTCTTGAGATGATTTTTTCATCGAACGTTCCCCTCAATAAAGCGATTATATCGTTAGCTGTATGACATGTAGCGCCATCCTGTTGAAACCACAAGTCAGCTACACCAATATCTTGAATTTTTGGCAACAAAAATTCATTGATCATTGCTCTGTAGCGAGCTCCATTGATTGATCACGGTCTTCACGAGCACTCTCTGCTACTGCAGCAATATTCTCACTATTACGGGCTGTACGCACTCTGGTTGATGGATGAATGTCTAATAGTGTAAAATTAGTTCGAAATTTGGTGATGGTTTCACGAATAGTGCGTTCAGTGGGACGATTATGACGACCAAAAATGTGGACGAATAGCTCTATAACAATTCCTAACTGAGCACTGATTTTGGAAATAAGTTTCCACAATTAGTAAACGTTGTTCACACGTAAGTCTATTTATGATGATTTGCCAGAATATACTGATCATAAATGTCAAAAAGTGAGCGCAGTATAACAGCTCGTGTCAAAAAGTCAGCTAAGTTCTATCTAAGCAAAAAAACACCCTTTATGTTAATAAATAAATATATACAGACGGTTCCAAGATGGAAAACCTGACTGGCGCTGAACTGTTCTGCGAGGAGCTCGGAGTGGAGCGATCGTTCAAATTAGACAACCACGCTACAGTTTTTAAAGCCGAAATAATGGCAATTAAAAAAAATAGTTTGTTTCTGTTGGACCGTGCAGTAATAGTTTGTTTCTGTTGGACCGTGCAGTATCCTGTTCAGACAGTCAAGCAGCAATCAAAGTGATTTCTTTACACACTGTCAAGTCCAACCTTGTGCAGTCATGTAAGGAAGACCTAAAGAGACTTTGAAACCAACCATCTTAAAATTGTATAGTAATATTCCTGTAATATTCCTAGAAATGAGATGGCAGATGAACTTGCTCGTAAGGGTTCATGTATGGACAGTGGATGGATAACGAAAACCAACAACTTTGGTCCACATGCCGGATTGGCACAACAGCAAAGGGATTATAGGGTGGCTTAAATGCAAACCTTACAACAAAAAAGGATCACGCCTTCAAGATGAGGCTGGTGGATAATCCACAATGCAGGAGATGCGGGAAAGAGCAATAAACGGCGAAGCATTCCAGCTTTAACTCGTACTCGCATCAAATGCTTCGGCCATCCCTTTCTAGAGGAACTCCACGAGGCAGGAACTACGGGCAATTCAAAAGTACATTTCAAAAGTACATAGCATTGTCGGGATGGCTGAATAATCGGGTTTGAGCTCAATCTGCTCCACGGCGGGACATCGGAGGTGTACAATGGGCCCATTTTGGGCTTACGTGGGGTTTCTTGTTAAACCGCCCTCCTAAACCAACCAAGTGATCTAATTTCGAGACCACACATTTGTACAACCCTCGCCGTCGAGAACGCTGCGAATAATAAAGTGCGGAAATTCGCAAAAGCTTTTTGTTGTGTGGGTTTTAAGGTGTTTCAACTCCATGATAGAATTCATTTGACATACGTAACACAGTAAAAAATGCTCAAAAATTGCAAATACTTCTTATCTATTATATCATAGGCTTATGTGTCTGTTTATCTGTTCGCTTAAAACTCAAGGACCACTGAACCGATTTGAATGAAACTTACAGGGGAACTTACTAGCGTCAATGGCCGGTGTCAACCGATGGGTTATTCCAATGTTCGCCTTCTTTTTTACCAGTTGATGCATATTACTATCTGTTTTTCTGTCTGTTCACCAATAACTAGAGAACCAGGATAAAATTTTCGCAAGTTCACCCAAGGTTTTTATTCTAAACACTCATATTCTAAAGACATCATAAACTTTCATAAACTTTTTTATATGACTCACCAGTTTCGAAAAAATCTCAAAAAACTATTTCGTTTGTATGGGGGAGGAGGGAAGGAATGATCCAATTTTGCTTAGCCTAGACATTTGCGATTAACGTAACTATACAAAATTTTAAGTCTCTAGCTCAATCCTTTCGAAAGTTATGGTGTTCACAGACAGACAGTTCGACGGACAGACAGATAGACGGACAGGATAGGCTGGCAGACGAACATACAAAAATCAAAATATTTTGTCATCATTAACACCCTGGTGTAGTTCATTTTTGTGTCCGATGATTGGTTCGATGCGTTACAAACGGTATATTAAATCAAATATACCCCCATATGATATATCATTAGTGTTGATTCGATACGGCGAAGTATCGATACTTTTATTTGTAAGTAACGTAGCAAATAAACATCGATACCACATTTGATATCGGGCTAAAGTATCGATACCTACTCGGATCGCATGAAAAAAAACGAAAATTTTTACACATTTTATTGTGAAACATCAAAATTTCACCAGGATGTTTATTTTTCATAAAAATTAATTAACATATTTATATATAAAGACAAACATATAACTGTCTTAGTTTCATTTAGATTTATTGAATTAGATTTTCATACGAAAATCTCTTTCAATTGAAGAATGGGAGGAAAACTAGCACAGGTTTTTTAGTTCGAATACCACCTTTTATAAATAAAATTGGTTATGCTACAAATTAAATTGATTCTTTTGCACATCTAAGTGACTTTTTTCAAATTGAAGATAGTTAATTTAACCCGCAGAAAGTCAGTTAAATGTTCAAAAACCCCAATTTAATTTGTAAAACAACAATTTTTATGTGTAAAACGTGGTATTCGAACTAAAAACCTTTTACACTAGTCAAAAAAATCGTTTTTTGGAACATTTCACAAAAACAATAATTGTTCAAGGTGTTTTCCGGATAGTCGATTGCTCTTTAGAATAATGGTTGCACCCGCCTTTGAAAATAACCTTTCCAAGGAACTGACGATACAACCACTACTAAAAACGCTCTGGCATGTTGATATAATAAAAGAAACATCCATTTTATTTCCTCCTATTCTTCAAGTGGAGGCGATTTTAATGATGAAACGGCCAAGCTAAAGTAACGAAAAACTTGATATATTCCACAAAAATTATAAAAAAAGCCCTAGAATCCCTATATGAGCTCCACACTTCCATTAGAAAAGTTGGCAAAGAATGCGAGTTTGATGCCATGGTCATAAGGGTGAAAATGCCTAAATATTCAATATAACGTACACCCAACTCTTTTTTTACACGGTAGATACGTTCCAACGAAAATCGTGTAAAAAAAGATATGCAGCACATATTAAAATTGAGGATGTGTTCCACAGCTTTAAAAAACCGTGTAAGATGAAAAAAAAGCTATATGTTGTCTTAAAAACCGTGCAAAAAAAATATAATCTATATATATAAAAATGGTTGTTTGTCTGTCTGTCTGTTTGTTTGAGATTACAAAACTCAAAAACTACTGGACCGATTTTTACGCGGTTTTTTGCAAAATGATCTGTGTTGCCAGGAGCAGGTTTTTAGCTATGTAGATTTTCAAAATTCGAAACAAAAGGTCCTGTAAGGATAACGTTTTTTCCCAAAAGTTTTTAAGTTATTTATGGTTTTTTGGCATTCCAAAATTTATACAAAAAACTTTAAGCTGCCAATGTAGGGTCTGCTAGTAAATTATAAAGAAAAACAAAATATATTGAGGCGTTAAAAGCTAGAGTGGACCAACCCACATGTCGAAATCGTGAATTTTTTTTGTGTTTGAATCACTATTGCGAGTGAGTTTTTAGATAAAAATGTTTGGTTGCACAAAAGAACATTTCAACATTGAGTAATAAAGTCCACAGAAATTTTTTTTCCAAAAATTTACAGTAAATAATAGTACAAAAGTGAAAAAGCTTCAAAAACTCGATTATGTGGCTTGGTCCACTCTAGCTTTTAACGCCTCAATTATAAAAAAAAACCAAATTAGAATAGAAATAAAAATATTATTTAGATTATTCATCGCTACTTGATATTAAGCGTGAACGTTTATTACTGACTTGATAAAATCGCTTCCATTACTAGAGATGTCTAACACATCTGACGAGTTTGAATCCAATGAAGAGTATGGTTCCTTATTAACGTTCACTGAATGCGCCCAATAACTCAATAATGTGCTTAATGCAATTTTAAATAGACAAATATAAAATCGACTATAAAAATTTCCCCAATTAATTTTTTTTTTGTAACTACATGTAAAAAATTTTTCTTTAGACTTCGTGTTAGAACAAAAAATTCGTGGAAAAAAAATTTTTTTTTTCTTTTTGTGAACCGTGTTATTTCAAAATCGCGTAAAAAAAGACCGTGTAAAAAAAGAGTTGGGTGTACTCACTTTTCGATATCAGTCAAAAAGTATCGATACCTATTTGATATTGGGATAAAGGTATCGATTACAAAATTACTTGATATCAACACAAAATTCCACTTTGAAGTCAAATATTTCAATAAGATTTTTCAAAATTTATTTCAATCGGATTTTGATGTATGGGAGTTTTATGTAGAACCATATCCTAAATAACTTTTGGTCTTGCACTTTTTTCATAAGATGCACCGTTTTTGAGATATTCACAAAAATTGTTTTCGTTCGTATGGGGGTCGATTTTTGCTCATGAACGAACTTGGCCTCGCATTTTACGAAAAACGGATCTGCTCAAAATTTCCGGACGGACGGACGTACGGACATGCTAAATTCAACTTTTTTTTATCATTCTAAATACACTGGTGTAATTCATTTTTGTGTGTGATGACGGGATCTTGGCGTTACAAACGGTAAGGCAAATCTAATATTTGGTTTCACCATACGGGTATAAAAATCTGTCTGTGTTTCACCATACGGGTATAAAAAGTGCCATTTTAATCAAGACGAAATCTTATCGTGAAAATTTTTCTGGCCAAATATTTTGAATTGACGATGAAATTTCACTGGCAAATAAATCTTTTGCTATGATACCGTTCACCAAATACAAAATTTTGAGAAATTTGAGTTTAAAATAAATACGCCAAATTTTTGTTTTTACTGCATTGATATTTGACAGTTCAATTGCACCTTCGGCTTCGGCCAAACCTTCAGCTTAATTTTTTGCTGAAGCCGAAGTTTAACCGAAGGTGTGATTTTAGGTCGAAAGTGGCCCCAGCCGATTAATCGGTCTGGCCCTAGTTATATGCTGAATCCAATTTCTAAAATCTTATGAAATTCGTCTGTTGGTAAAAGAGAGAGATGTGGTTGCTGCCATATATGTATGATCCCTAAGGTGTCTCTATTCAATGGTGAAAACCCAAAAAAAATCTGATCACTGGTTTCTCATAACCATGACAATATTCCTAACAAAATTGTTGTCGCCCTGACCTGAAAACCGTCGAGTTTGTGGTTTTATATAGAAAAACTTCTAAGACGCAGTTTATTTCGCAAACATTTAACGATAAATTGAATTATTATCTGAAATATTATTGTTTATTTAGATTACTTAGTAAACTAAAAGTTTTATCTATATGTAACTGTGATGTGTCATTAAAGTCACAAACAAAAAAAAACTTTATTTGTAGTCAGTGTGTCTGAGGTGTTATCAAGTTATCAACTAACTTATCATGCAACCACTGTGTAGCAGAGCAATATACTCAAATTATTATTGAATGCAGCGGCAAAGCCAGGTGGTGAAGGGGGTTCGAAATTTATAAAACTTAGAAAGGCTAGAATGAGTGCGAGGTAGTGATGTACTGACATTTACTTTCTTCTATTAAAGGTAAAAAAAATATTGGTTTCATGAAAATTTTCTACCCCGGGATTCTGCACTTCTGGAGTATTCCTGTGTCTAAAATTTCGAGCAACTCTATACAAATTTCTATGGGTCTCGAAGGCCGATAGGCTTATGAGTGTCCGTGCATGAACAAACTAATGCTATCGCGTCGGCTTTGCCCATCATACACATCATGCAAACAAACTCGGATAAGGCTTGGCAAGGCAATTTTCGTTGCAATTCTTTATACAGTGAGTGTAAAAAGTCAGCGTACAGTGACGATTTTTGAATAAAATACTAAATATAGCAAACACTGTATTTATTTTTCAAATTCTGGTTACAAGATTTTGTTGCTTGGACAATTCTTTACAGATCTGTAAAAAAAAATAATTAAAAAAATAATAATTTATTACTTAAATTTATTACTTTAACTAAAAATATGCTTTTTTAAGAGCGCAAAAAGTCACCGTACAGCTATTAAAACAACCAATAAATATGGGCTAATTTACCGTTAGTATTTGGTTGGGTATCCATTAGATCGAATTACTGCTTGAAGTTGCCTGGGCATCGATTCTACCAACTTCCGGTTCACTTCCGGGTCACTTCCGGGGTTATTTTTGTCCAATTCTTCTTGCAACACCGCCTTAAGCGTTTTCTCGCTAGTAATAGTGTGGCTGCGGATTTTCTAATCAAGCAAGTCCCATAGATGTTCGAGGGGGTTAATATCAGGAGAATGGGCTGACGTTTAGAAATATTTTGGAGTGTTGTAGAGCAGCCATAAGCGTGTATTGAGTGATCTATGCTTCAAATCGTTATCTTGCATAAACACAAACGTGTCCTTAGTCCCATTTCTTCAGCGCTAGCATGTAAATTTTGTTTTTATTTGTCAATATACACATACTGGTCCATAACCTCATCAATAAAATGCAGCCTACCCACCCCCGCCCCGCTAATGCCGCCCCATACCCTGACTCCATACTTGAGGTTTTCCTTTTGAAACTCCATATTCTTTTTACGCCACAAAATTGGCCTTTCTTTCGATTGGAAAATGTTAAATTTACTCTCGTCAGTAATATTCACTATTTACTGACTAATATTTACTGACGAGAGTAAATTTAACATTTTCTAATCGAAAGAAAGGCCAATTTTGTGGCGTAAAAAGAATATGGAGTTTCAAAAGGAAAACCTCAAGTATGGAGTCAGGGTATGGGGCGGCATTAGCGGGGCGGGGGGTGGGTAGGCTGCATTTTATTGATGAGGTTATGGACCAGTATGTGTATATTGACAAATAAAAACAAAATTTACATGCTAGCGCTGAAGAAATGGGACTAAGGACACGTTTGTGTTTATGCAAGATAACGATTTGAAGCATAGATCACTCAATACACGCTTATGGCTGCTCTACAACACTCCAAAATATTTCTAAACGTCAGCCCATTCTCCTGATATTAACCCCCTCGATCATCTATGGGACTTGCTTGATTAGAAAATCCGCAGCCACACTATTACTAGCGAGAAAACGCTTAAGGCGGTGTTGCAAGAAGAATTGGACAAAAATAACCCCGGAAGTGACCCGGAAGTGAACCGGAAGTTGGTAGAATCGATGCCCAGGCAACTTCAAGCAGTAATTCGATCTAATGGATACCCAACCAAATACTAACGGTAAATTAGCCCATATTTATTGGTTGTTTTAATAGCTGTACGGTGACTTTTTGCGCTCTTAAAAAAGCATATTTTTAGTTAAAGTAATAAATTTAAGTAATAAATTATTATTTTTTTAATTATTTTTTTTTACAGATCTGTAAAGAATTGTCCAAGCAACAAAATCTTGTAACCAGAATTTGAAAAATAAATACAGTGTTTGCTATATTTAGTATTTTATTCAAAAATCGTCACTGTACGCTGACTTTTTACACTCACTGTAAAACTCAAAGAGCCCGCAAATTTAAAATAATTTTTTCTTAATTTTTAACTTATAAACGTTTTAAAGTAGAATTAATGATGTTTAACATTAGCTGTATTTTTTTTAATGATCCGATCAGAGATCCGGAGTAACTCATAAGCGCGGTCCACACGCTCCGTCTTAGTTTGCGCAGTTTTCCTTCTTAAAAAAACTGCGTAAATTTTGCGTCCACACGGTTCCGTCTTTTATATATTTTACACAGTTTTATTTGAAACTTGATAGCGTCAGCATATCGTATTTAGAACTTTTTTTTATAATGAATGGTTTAAGCGAGCAAGACGTATTAATTTTCAGCTTAGCTGTTTGTATGATTTGTAAAAAAAATGTCGACAAACTAAATGGTGCAAACAGTGGTTGTTACAAAGATGCATTTATTCTCATGTGAACTTGCTTCAAGAACTGCTCCACGAAGAAAATGATTGTACTTTTATCAATTTCCTTGAGTTTATTTATTAGCACTCCGTATGCCTTGTTTTTCACATGTCTGTCACTATATTCCTTGCTTTCAACTTGCCACAAGCAAGGAAACTCTTCATATTTATAAAGTCCTCTAAAAACTGTTTTGAACAATGCCGCAAATCACTCTTTTTCGTGTAAAATGATTGACGATTGCATAAAACTGTGTAAAAAGACTGAATTTTCATCCACACGCTACGATTTGCCTGCGCGTTTTTTTTTTCAAAACTTTTATTTTAAAAAATGTGCTAAAAAGAGAAAAAAAAACGTTTTTTTAGGCGCCTCCCCTTCTTCTCCGCTTTCGGTCTTGGTAACTATTCGGGCTCCTGGCTCACGGTGAACTACGTTAAAATTACTTTAAAATTTCAAAAGATAAATAATATCTATTAAAGGTTGACGAATCAAGAAAAATATAGAGCGAATAAAGCCAAAAACCCAAGATATTACATCCAATTAATAATTAGCCATTCGTTCTATATTTGTTCCTGTTACAGGCGAATTTTTGAATAGTGAGTGTTAATGGTTTTATGGCAGGGATGGAGAACTTTGGATCAACTTATGAAAGTTTTATCCTAATCGGTTCAGTGGTTCTCTAGTTATAGACGAGCAGACAGAAAAACAGAAAGAAATACACATAAATCCACGAAACTGTTAAGAAATAAGGATACCTAGGGTTTATCTCAGGGTTGTCAAAAAAACCCAGGATTTTTGCAAAAATCCATGGGTTTTACTGGATTTTTTTTGGATTTTTGGGTTTTGGGTTTTTCCTGAATTTTTTTTCATATAACACAAGAAAAAAATCTAGAAAGGACAACCCCAATGTGTTTAACAGATCGATGACGACGCACGATTAATTCTGTGGTCATAACCCTTAAAGACGAGTTAAGTATATTTTCAATTTGAACTATATCTGGGCATCAATCATGTAACGCGACGCAGACACAAAATTGCGTCTTTCATTATGAAAAGCAATCATGTATGGCGACGCGTCGTTGCATAGTAGCGACGTGTCTTTTCGTTCAGCGACACAGTTCGAGGCGTCGTTCAGTGTCATTTCACAATGGAGGAACCAAAGTAAATATAAGTTAAATTATAATAAATTTATATTATTTTAGGAAGATAACGAATGAAAACCAGTGGGAAACCCTTGTAAGGTTCATGGATGAAAATAATGCCTTAGCGAGGGGTGTGTTTGACACTGGTGCCTCCGGAAACAAAAAGAAAAAACTTTTGTGGGAGGATTTGATTTTTATTCACTTCAAGCAAAAAGTCTATTAATTATACATTACTGTTTTGAGGTGAGCTGGAACGGATCATTTTTGTCCCTTAAGAACTTGCGAATAACTCGTAATTCACTTTTTTCTGGTGAACTTATCACAAAATTAATTTCAGCTAATCCAAGCATTTTTATTTTGACGTCTCTGTAGCAAGATATTTGTAGTGAGCAAAACTGGTCCGTATTGTGCACTCGGAAAGCTTTATTTAGCATGACCTATAATTGATTTAAGAAATTCAATCCATTGAACATTCAAACTTTTTAGTGTCGCGATACAAGATTAGAAAAACCTGTCGCGTCGATGTCGCCGTCTCAGCTCAAAGACGGAGACGCGTCTCTTTACACGATTGATGCCCTGCAAAAAGAATATTTTAGCTTCACATGAAAATTGACTTAAGCGGTTATTCCTAGTGGCTACAATATTGGTACGGAAAAACAATTTCCCCCGCGTATGAAAGAGACAGGATGTATGACGACAAGACAGGTTGGTTTGTGTTTTGTTTCTCATTTTCGTGTCAACTTTCAACCGATTTGAATTTTAAAAAAAATGATTGCCCATGGAGGAATATCAATGGCGGAAATTTTCGAAGTTTCCGAGCAGAAACAGGCTTGTAGTATTACTAACTCGGAAATCTTCGCCTAGTTTACTGCAAGTTAATTTTCGAATGTGAAAACATTCAATTGTTGTCCCGCTGAGGCAGTACTAGAATCATTTTTCAAAAAACAATATACGGTCGAATGCAAATCAAATGCAAAAATACAACATTTAAATAAAATAAAGAAAGAATGCAAAAAAAAAGTTTTTGAGTTTGGGTTTAAGTTTTAAGTCGGGTTTTTTAAAAGTGGGTAAAACCCATAAAACCCCAGAAAATTGGGTTTTTGGGTTTTTTGGGCAGATAACCCTGGTTTATCTATAGTTTAAAATATCCTGCTTGATGCCAGCAAACTCCCATATGTAAACCTTTTATACACTAAAAAACCAAGAAATAACTTAAAATCTTGTGAAAAAAAATCGGTATGCGTTATCCTTACAGGACCTTCCGTTTCGAATTTTGTAACACCATTTCTTAGCGAGCCCCAATGAGGTGAGATCAATCTGTGTGCAAAATTTCATGGCAATCGGTTTAGTGGTTCGAGAGATACTGTCAGTGGCATTTGGCTTTTATATATATATAGATAACACTACACAATAGGCATTTCGCTGTCAAAGATTTTACAATTTTTTTAGGATAATTTGATGTCGCTGATTCCGAATCTGCAAATGGTTTGGCCAGATTGGCTTTAATTTTTGAAAAATATACATGAAAAACGATAGGGGGATAAAATTTATCCTTCAGAATTTCATTTCCCAAGATAAATAATTTTTTTCAACCAGAAATGTCTGATCATCATTGGAATAAAAAATGATAAAAAGTTTGAAAGTTTCATAACAATATGTCGTGATTTGTAGATTTTGCAGGAGCTCAAACAACAATAAGCGCCAAATTTACCTCATCCGTCTTTCTAGTGTTAACTCCTGAATCAGATGCAGCAATCCCAAAAACCCCCAGATGACACTTTTTCCGGAAAATTCGAGGTAAAGGATAATGACGTTGTCCTTACAGGATGTTCCGTTAACTTTTTAGATTTCTTAACGTTAGAATCGAATTCAGCGATCCCAAAACCCCCAGATGAGGTTTTTTCCGGAAAATTTGAGGAAAAGGATAATAACGTCATGTTAACAAGATCTTCCGTTATCCTTACAAGGACGAAGTAGTGAAAATATGTCATCGGGCTTCTGAATGTGTGCAGAATTTCAAGTCAATCAGATGAGTGGAAGTGGGTCAAAATTGAATCGCAAGATTCGACCCTGACAGACAGCTACGAAAGCAAGCTAAATAAAAGCCTTTAAAAAACTATATTGGCTACAATCTTACAATTGGTGACAATGGGCTAGTGCCACCAAAATTGACAATTACACGTTCAATTTGGGACTATCTATCAGGGTTGACACGGATCTGCAAATGCAGAAGTGAGTACAAATGACCAAACTTCCAGATTTATGGATGCCAACATCCGCAGCAACTTTGGTATTTAAATCTAATGCGGGACAGTTTATGCCCGGGAAAATTACAAATGCGGAACTTAGGTATCGTTAAAAACAAATCAAAATTTCGAAAACATGAAAAAACTTGCCTCCCTCTAACAATGAAATATTGTTAGAGGGAGGCAAGTTTTTTCATGTTTTCGAAATTTTGATTTGTTATTGCATTTTAAATAATAATTTGCTTTTACTATCAACATAGCCCTGAATTACAAAATATACATAATATGCTATGCTACTATCTTCTAGAATTTGCTAAACTGACCCGTGCCGAATCTGGCCTAGAAGATTGAGGCTTTATGTCTATGGGTATGTGTATGTATATGTATAGAAAAGTGTGCCATTCTCATAATAAATTATCGCATAAATTTCTTTGCTGCTGATAGCAGAACCTGAAACATTTTTACGCAATTTCATCACTATCGCTGTTTTCCAGATTAA
Source organism: Chrysopilus asiliformis (assembly GCA_964034945.1). Lineage (NCBI taxonomy): Eukaryota > Metazoa > Arthropoda > Insecta > Diptera > Rhagionidae > Chrysopilus > Chrysopilus asiliformis. The sequence continues at coordinate 67,187,015 of OZ035961.1, read as the reverse complement.
TCCACTTGGGGATTGTCGGTCTCATCAGTTTCGTAGCACGAACGCGAGAAAACTACAAAACGAAATGTCCAGGCCATCTAACATGTCGTGACATGAACACACAGGGATGACTCAGTTTCGAAGACGGTTGCGGTTTCTCGACCTGAATCGACGGGTTGAACACCGCGTCTTTCGTCCCGCTTCAAGCCGGCCGTCAGGCAAACAACGCAGCAAATTCGAATATTTATATACACATTTTTATAAATGTATTATAAAACGATATTCATATTTATGCTGACCGCTTCAAATTATTTATTTACTCATCCATTCGACTACATTGAGGGTGATTAAGAGCAACGCGAACAAAAGAACAGCTCTAAAGGAAATGACTACATTAATTGGTAGGCAGGTAAGAGCTTTTCACTTGGAACCTTTAAAACTCATCTCAAGTTTTGATCAGTTAAAACACAGTCGAGTATATCCGTAGTCATTTTTACATCATAGGTTTTTTAAAGCATGAGTTTAAACTGACAGTTTGCTATGATTTTTTGTCAGTTTAAACTCACTTTTAACAAAACCTGTGTTTAAACATAATGAAAACTACAATTGCCAGGCAATCGTATAGCATGACTCTCTAAACTTTCAAATAGATTCATTTCCATTTTAACATTCCGATTGAAATTTTTTAACGATGCTCCGATTGGATATTTGTGTATGAAGCACTAATGTAAAATTGCATCACGAATATGGTTACCAGACTTTGAAAGCAAAGTAATCGGTTTTGCAGTAAAAAAGTGACATTATTGATATACAGTAGACGCGCGTTTATATGAACATTGCGTTATATGAACGGTTGCATTATAATGAATACCAAATATTTAACTTTAACCACAAAAAAGGTTTTATGTTATTATTGATGTGCTGAGATAGAATCGCTTACAGTGATAGTTAATGGAAATAACTATCGGTGAATTTTTTAAGCATTATCAAGACAATATTATAAAATTTATAGTCCAATATTCGAAATGAAAAGCGGGAGCTATCAGAGTATCACTACATTGTTATTGCTTTAAGGTAGAACCTGAATCGTACGTCGATGCGTCCGTCACGTTGACAGTTCGAGTAAAATCAACGGGATGTTATGAGTACTCCCCTAATAATACGTTTTCCGATGCGGCAACCGCATAGAGTAGGTTGAATTTCTACTTTTACATGCGGCAACGCACAGAAATGTCTTTTCGCAAAAAAGTTTGTTTACGATTTAAGTATGGAACAAATTGAAAGTAATTGTTTCGACGATAAACTAATAGAAGAAGTGCAAAACAATGAATTAACTCCAGATTCGTTGCCGTACCCAACTGTCACCGCATCGAACTGTCAACCGGACGCACGCATGACGGACGCATCGACGTACGATTCAGGTTCTAGCTTTATGGTCGAAATTTGAAAAATTTTCTCACTGACGAGGTTTGAAAAATCGATAGTTGATAACCACGATCAACTACCTTAGGCGATTCTACTCCTGTAAACTTAAACCCCGTTTATATGAAAACCCACTTATATGAACTCAAGGTGTTTTAATGAGGTCATATAAACTGTATTGACAAAAAAAATTGTATAAATAGACATATTGTGTTTCTCCATGACTCATGGAAAACACAATAGTACTATTCTTATACCATTTTTTTTATCGCATGATCCAATATCACTGAAAGTTTGATATGTTAATGGTACTAGATTTAAAATGAGTACTGGAATAGCAGGATAAGTCTAAACTATTACCATGGTTTGGAAGACGTATTAATTAATGCAATTAAAAACCCTGAAAAAAATAAAGCTGTTTGGCAAAAGTCCGATACAGGAAAAAGGTGACTCAAAAAAAGAAAGAATAAGAAAGAAGTGGTCGGCAATAGTGACTATTGTCACTATAAAATTACGTCTGATAGCCCTAATTATGAGCGATGTTCTCTTTATAACTATTTTCATACTTCGATTAGCTTGCATACTCGTCGTTGGCGGGTTAAATGTTTTTACATAAGTTTTTTCGCACCAAAATACCGAGAAAAAAAAATCGTTCAGCCTTTAGGACTTCTAGTTCGAATATTGAAATGCTAACGCTATTTTTCCCGTGAAAAAAAAAACAGGAAAAAGCATATCTGCGTTATCCTTACCGCATCTTCCGTTTTCAATTTTGAAATCTCAGCACCAGATTCGTAATTTATTTATTGACCAACCAGAGCTTGAGTTGGTGGCGAGAAAAAATCCCCGAGAGAAAGTCCATGGAAGATTTCACTGCTGAAATACCATTTTTTTTACGTTTCCCAATTTATGGTTGCGGAATCTAAATTCACTCTACAGGAAGGCGCAAAAATAACTTGTTGAATTTCATATTTTGAATGGATTGCAATAACTGTGACTAGAGACCATATAGAGATTGGCAAAGTTACGGTTTCTGGCCAACATCATCCAGTATCACTGAAAATGTAGATCAGGGAGAGCGGGTAGATTCGGTACAGAGCGGAGTAGAGTAGTAAAGCCAGTCGAATCGGAGTAGATCTACTCTGATCGGAGTAAATGCACATATTGGCTACAAATGCATTGATATCAACCGATTGATTTGTTCGGCATGTTGGAGTGGAAAATTGTCAGCGGTCGATTCGCCGCTCGTTTAGTTTCGGTTTTGAAAGCTGATTTGCAATGCAGCCGCAACAGCAACGTCACGGAGAAAGTGTTTTGATTGGTCGAGAATCAACTCTGTGACGTCAGATTTTCAGAGAGATATTTTGCTGCCGATACATTTCCTACTGAGTTGGGCAGTCTATTAAGTACTGATGTCCACTCTCTAGATTATGTTGTATCTAGCAGTGACGAGTTATTTTCATTTTAAAAGCATATGAAGAAGAAAAATTCCACTAATTAGCTGTATAACTGTTAAAAAAATATCATTAATGTCACAGTTTTTTAATAGGTAGGGTGGCCAATCTTTTTTGGGCTAATTCGGGCCAAGATCAATAAATTTTATATAGGAAATAAAACATGCCTTAAATTAAAACCAAGGAAAAAAATCATTAATGTGCGCCGCAGACGAAATTATTTAAACAGAATGCATGGCAGTTATTTAAATCAAGAGATACTAAGTTTCAAGCAAAAATCAACTTAAATTCTTGCGCTCTGTACTTTTTACAATTAGTCGCAACGAAAATTGTAAACAAAAATAGCAATAAAGAGAAATGCGCCGCAGGCTACATATTTTGAGATAATACATCTTTTGTGGAAAATTGTTGAAAAAATGTGCCGCAGGCGAAAAAATATATATAAATAGAACAACAGAAACACAGATGATGTCGCCAAAAGTAGAAAGTTGGTCTACTCTCGCGACGCGTCCCTTTAGCGCGCACTTATTAACATAACTTTGTGAGCACGATGCTCTCACTGTAATTTCACCTTCGTTCAAGAAATGGAAAAAAAAAACCAATAGTTTTTTTCTATTGTGCAAGTTTTTTCGAGGGGGAGGATCATGTGAGATATTTCCTGGGATGAAAAATCTGTATCGAGATCTGGGGTTACAATACTAGAAAGTAAATGCACATTTTTTTGTAATGTTTTTGTAAGTCCCCCTGATAAGTGCACGATTTCGTGCAGTGAAAATGGTTTCGCACCGGATGAGCGCAAATCCTCGTAATTGAACAAAAAATCAAGGATTTTTCCGTGGTAAATTATCTGGGAATATTTTCTTTTTCTATTTTGACTGATCGAAAAGTGAATGCTCTGAATCTTACCAGGCTTCGCCACTGCTACCAGCAATTAACGAATATGCGAATTCTCTGTTTCCAAGCACCAGTTACGTCAAAGCTTTTTTCTTAAAATTTTTCAAGGACATTTTCGCTTGTCATAAAAGTTATTTGACCCGAAATTGTGATACTCACAAAAACTATCTCAAATTTTCCAATTTTAAATTTCATGTTGAACGTGCCGTGGTAGTGCAGTAGAAAATGACGGTTTTTAGGTGGTAAACCAAATGCAAGAATTTAGAAGATAACGCATTGAAAGCTAAAATTAATTCAAACAGAAAAAAAACGGAAATCTGTCTTTTCTTGTCATTTTCTAGAATTTATTTAGACAGCAAAACGAAAAGTTTTTTCCTGGCAAAAGCGCAAAGGGAAAATTTTGGCAACGTTCCATATGTGGCTGCTCTTGGACTTGACACATTATGTTTGCATATATTTTGAACTGCGAGCAGAGATTTATGTTCAAAACCAAGCAAAGCATAAACGAAGCAAAGACGAAGATACAGAAATAGCCCTCGAAGGTTCAATACTTCATACTATGCAGTACCAGATTAATCAAAACAAGTTGAGCTAATATGGGTATATAAACAACACTGCTTATTAGGTATTGAAGTTCCACAGACTAACCCACTCAAACAAAATAGGCCCAGCTGAGAGCTCACACCCACATTCTCGGAAGGGCTGCTATAAATGTTTACAAACCAAGTGGCTCAGAACGGGTTTGTTTGCAAACATTGGCTCGCTTATATACATATGTTTGTAGTTGTGAGTTTACTGTCAGCTGGTGGAGTGGTATGGATAACCTATAGATCAGAGTTGGGCAAAATGTAATTAAATTAACAATTAAAATTGTGTTTAACCGTAATTCTAACTACAATTATCAAAAACTGATAATTAATTTGCTTGTAATTGCGATCCAAGTAATTTAATTAAATTAATTGTAATTAAAAAACATAATAATTAAGGCTTACTAAATTACTTGTAATTTAATCATTTTGTAAATAATTACGCCCAATAGAGTATTCCAACAATGGCTAGCGTTAGTTTCTGTATCGGAAAATCAATTTAAAAAAGTAAATTGTTGAAACTTTCATTTTTGTTATAAAAAGGAACTGCTTTTCGAAATGCCACACCAATTAGGATTATTAATAGAGATAAGATCCCCGTATACATCCAAAGTTCTGAATAAAGCACGCACAGCTACAACACCGATTTGCTCTAACACTATCACTTTGAACTCAACAATTCGTTTCCCGATTTCTCCAAAATTCCCGGGCAATTTTTTTCCCGATTCTCAAGAAATTAATGTCGAGAATTTCGAGAATTTTTTGAATAGAAAAAAACATTATCAAGGATAATCGCAAAAACTATTTTTTTTATAAATCCTTCGTCAACATTTTTTGGTGGTTTTTAGTACATATATTATAGTATTTTTGCATTTTATATGTGGTTTCATGAAATTTTCAATTGACAAGTCATTTTTTGAACGATAAAATTCAACGGAATGCAGTGATTTAGTTTTGTCAGCTCCCTTGTGTTATACCAAAACACCAAACTCCTGTATTTAATTCAGTGAATTACTAAGTCACCAAAATTTTATGCAATCAACTTAACAGGGCATCGAAATACGTTCTCATCTATTTTTAATAGATTTTATAGTCAAAAAAATTCTTTAACTTCTAAGAAGGTATATGAAAGTTTTCAAGTCAAAATTGGGAACGCACAGAAAATATATTTTTCTGTAGCAGCTTAACTGGGGTTGTCAGAACCTCTATTTGTCAAAAGATAACCTCTACGTTAAAAAAAATAGCCTATAAAAGTATGAAATTAACAAAATGAAAAAATATTCATATATACCAATGCACTTTTTGGTAGCCCTGGACCTAATTTATTCAATAATTAGCCACTTATTTACAATATTTATTTACCTGCTCGTACATTAACCCTTTCAACCGCCAGAGATTTTCAATCAGCTCGTCATTCATCAACCTCAATTTTGAATCGTTGTAGATTTGATTTGTGTTGATTTCGACAGCACCTGACCCTGGGAGTCTGTTCTGGTTTGGTAAAGAAACTATTCTTGGTGGTAGATTCAAAAAAGACCTTCAGTTAAAAATATAATGCTCAATTTCAATTAGAATTGGAAATGTCCGAAATAATTAAAAGCACTTTCCAATAGGCATGACACACAGTAAATAGCATTTACATGAGTCGATTGGAGCATTTAAAAAAAAGATCTCTCTGTATGCTAGTTTGTCTGTCAGTCAGTATGGCAGTCTGTCCGTTTGTCTGTGTACAAGATTTTTCAAAAACTGCTAGAGCAAGAGCCATGAAATTTTACAGAGATGTTACGTCCTGCAATAGGGATGTTACGTGCTGAAAACGCGTAAACAGCAAAAAATGAAATCACGATTTTGAAAAAGCCCCCATTTTGGTTATTCTCGGTTAACGGATTTCCATCCACAGTTGATAAGATCGTCCCACTCCAGGACCAAATATTCATGTAAAATTTTATGGTTCTATAGACTGTAAGATATTTTTGTAATAATGCTCCAATTCAGGCAGAAGTGCTCGGGAAATGTTTTCAGGCAGAATTAAGAGGTCGAACTTTTTCACGAGTACAATAGGTATCTCTTTTATTATGCTTCGTATAAGAAAGTAAAAAAGAAAGTTAATTATTATGCCATGCGTTTTGTTCCGCAAACAGCAAAGAATGTAACAAACTTAGTTTTAGTTCACCACTTCAGGACTTGCTACTTTTTGTTAGCTTACACTCTCTCAGCTTGCAGCGTCCTGGTACGTTTATAAAATCTGGGACAAAATCCATTTAACAATTAAGCATATACTAGCTCAAGGCTGGCGATGCCGTACACTCAGAAAAATCTGTAACTGCAAACCAATGTATTTTTGTATTTCGTTTGAAGATATCGTGAATAAAGAAAATCTTCTACTTTTTGAAGAATTTTCTTCACTATAAGTAAATGTTACTTATTTTCAAAGGCATGGAGTAGAACACAGCTTCAAAACTACCAATTCCCTTATTTTAAGTCAAACGTTTATTTTCAATCAAAAATTTCATGTCAAGGAAGTATTTCTTCATTCCAAAGAAATGTTTCAATTTTGAGGTTTTTCAAATAAAGTATGTGTGTCGACTATAATGGTATTAAATAAAATGCCGTGATATTACATAAATAAAATTCGCACATCCAACGAAATTCCATAGTTGACAATAGTTGTAGGATTTAATAGAGGTCAATCAGAGTGTAAGTGAATCCAAAAACCAAATTAAAAAGAGTGTAAGCGGATCCAAATTAGAAAATGACATTCAAAAAATAAACGAAAATAAATTGTGCGTAAATAATAATTGTTGACTTTGGGAAAAACTTTTTGATTTTTCAATATCATTAGCAAAGATTCAAACCAAACTAGGGCTAAAACTAGAACTTTTATACGTAAATATTTTCGTTATTTGAAACAAAATTTCTTTAAGGGGGTATTCCTACCTGCTAGGACTGAACCGTTTTTTTTTTTTGGTAATTTATACACTGTTTAAAAAGTTATTTTTGCATGTTATTTTTGGACCCCCCCATACGAACAAAAACGTTTTTTGTAAATATCTCAAAAACGGTGCATCTTATCAAAAAAGTGCAAGAACAAAAGGTATTTAGGATATGATTCTACATAAAATTCTCCTACATCAAAATTCGATTGGAATAAATTTTAAAACATAACAAAAGCTATAATTGCCAATCTGGCAATCATTGGAGACCTGTATGGTGACATTCGTATCAAAATTCGAACAGTTGTACCAAAATTCCACTTTGAACTCAAACTTTGAAAAAAGATTTTTTAAAATTTATTCCGATCGGAATTTGATGTATAGGAGTTTTATGTAGAATCATATCCTAAATAACTTTTGTTCTTGCACTTTTTTAATAAGATGCACTGTTTTTGAAATCTTCGCAAAAATCGTTTTCGTTCGTATGGGGAGTTTCACCAAACGGGTATAAAAATCTTCGCCGTTCACTTAAATCACCACACGGGTTTTCAATAATTGCCAGATTGGCAATTATAGCTTTTGTTATGTTTTTTATTCAGTATTACAAAATGATCTGGTCGGACCAGAATTTTAAAAAATCAATTGCGAACATAATGCTGTCCATTTTAAAATAAAGTATCGATTTTATGGTAAAAACTTGCCTATTTTTTGACAAATTTTAATTTTTTAAAATTTAAAAAAAAACCTTCGTACAGGACTAATAGATAAATTAATCGTAATAATTCTCTAAAACTTCGACGAAATCAATTGAGCGGTTATTGAATAATCGTCGCCGCCGACAGTTTTGGGAAAATCGTGATTAAAGAGGTAAACAGAATGCGAGCGGCAACGGCGGGTGTTCGCACCATTTTTTAACCAACGAAACGCAATTGAAGCTGACAAAATGACGATTGCAACGCTGCTGAGTTTGCACAAAAAGTGCCGCGACGGGAAATTTTTAGTTATGAAACCTACAGCGATAGGTGCTACTATCTATGCCGAATTAGTTACAAAACCCACCACGAGCAGGACTACTATCTACCTACACTTATATTTAACAGAAAATGACGTTCCCCGTTGACGCCATTGCGAATTGGAAAGTTAACAGCTCGCGGCAACGGCAGGCATCGAATTTTGACGTTTTCCCCAAAATGTCTGAGACATTTTCCTCCGAGTGACACTTTCTCCTCCGAGTGACACTTTCAAGCCTCCCACACCCTCTTACATCTCGTTTACCCCTTAGCGTTTAAATTTCGGAAAACCCCGCCTTAGTGAGCGCTTACGTGATGGATCGGACATACTGTGAAAATTTCAAGTTTCTAGCTTGAGCGGTTTGGGCTGGGCGTGGATGAGTCAGTCAATCAGTCAGGTTAAACGATTTTATATACACTTGTATATATGTAGATAAATATATGATATATAGGCACAATATAGAAGAAATACTATGAAGCGAATTTACCTGTTGAGAGGAAGAATTATACACGGAGAGAAATCCAAATGGGAATATACGAGACAATGGACTCTTTCGTAAGGATTCCCTAGAAATAGGGATTTTCGCTATATTTTCAAATATAAATTTCGCTAAAATATAAAAATTTTTAATTTGAACGAATATTTATTATGAAACCGTTATACAAAAAAAAAGAATTTAAGTGAAATTAAGTCAATTGAGTGGAGTATTTTTACAATACCGGTTTATAAACCTTCGCTGTACTTATTTTTATAACAGAAAAATTAATAGTGACTACTAATTATTAACGTTAGAATCTCAAATTAAAGTAAATAAATGAGAAGAGTTCATTGTACGGCACCATTTATGAATACAAAAGTTGAAAAACGAATATCCGAAAGGCGTTTCACTTCGAAGTGGCCTAGAATATTGCATGTGATTTTATAGAAAATGCGACGCAATTTCTTTAAGCAATGAATTCAGCCTGAGATACCAGATCTCATACCATTGCCATATAGCACTTATAGCATATCTAAAGAGGTGCAGCAACTTAAGGGTAGATTTATGCTTCGCAATTCACACCCCTTTTGAAAGTTCCCCTTAGTTTTTGGGGTGAACTACCTTTCGGGTTGAAGGTTTTCGTGGATGTTTGTTGACTGACTGACTGACAATAAAAGGCTACTTGAGCACGATGAAACGATATCAGTGTATAAAACGCAAAAGGGAAAAAATAATCATAGATTCTCAACGATTGCAGGCAGGACATGTTGAATTTCACTACAGTTCTTCTCTCTTCGACCGGAACAGGGATTTATGTACTTGTGCCACCACAACGTCCTGATGCATGTATTATGATAAATCGATATCGCGCAAACATTGTGCAAATAAAACACACTGTGAATGAAACAACAACAAAATTTGTTCCCTTTTTGAATTTCTGCGCACTTTATATTGTGGATTTTATTATAGTTTAAAACCAATAGAAATTGTATTGACTTAGAAAGTACTTCGAGAACTGAAATATAAATGGCAAAATCAAATTTGAAACATAAAGAGACTACAATTTCCAGAGGCAAATTGCCAAATACCTTAAACGAAATTCAGCGACGAGGCGTCCTAACGGACTTTTCTATCTTGGACGGTATTTTCACTAGATAACTAAAATACCTGATGTGAACAGCACATGACTTTCTTATATAAAATCTACGTTTTTGTGCAATTTACAATATAACCCGACGAATAAAATTTTAGATTGTATAAAAAGTGAGTTTATTGCAAGAGAATTCTAATAGGTATCTTTAATTCTACTTTTAACTGTTTTTTTATCTTCAAAAAACCGTTAATTTGCAGGCAATTCGTAAAAGTCTATTTTTTAAACTTTTAAAGAAAATATTTTAACGGATAACAGTAAAAGACAAAATTATGGGAAATATTATTCTCTTCAATTCGTCTCATATATTGGGTATTTTTTGAGATAATGGCAAAAATTGATATTTTTAAAATAACGGCATAGTTCTAGGAAAAGACAAAAATGTAGAAAATTTTATTGTCTCCAATTTTTGTCATACATTAGACTACTGAAAATCGCATAGTTTCGGAGTAAAAAACAATAAATGTAATTGCAATTTTTAAAAAGGCGCCATTTTAGTTACTTCCGGTTAAGAGATTTCCACCAAAAGTTGATAGGATCGTCCCAGTCAGGACTAAACAAATCTGTAAAATTTCATGACTCTAGCTGTATTAGTTTTTAATAAATACTGTACACCGACTGACACACAGACAGACAGGCAGAAAGACTTTTTTGTAATAATGCTCTAATCGACTCAGAAGTACGCGGGAAGTGTTTTTTAGGCAAAATTAAGAGGTCGGAATTTTTCATGAATACATTACTTTGTTATACTACGTATACGAAACTAAAAAGCATAACTTAATTTTAACTTAAGTTATGCTTTTAGTTTCGTATACGTAGTATAACAAAGTAGTGTATTCATGAAGAACGTTCACAAATCGAAACGCTCACGAACCAAAACAGTTTTTTTCCATGTAAATCAATGTAAAATTAATTAATCCACTTCCCAGCCTCGCAAGATGGGTTTTTCAAACCCACATGTCACTACGAAAATGTATTTTCTGGAATAAACATAAGAAAGCTACAATTGCCAGGGAGCTATCGTCAAATACTCCATATGACGGCAAACAAAATTGTTATGCAAAAAATCCATTTGTATGGGAGAGGGGGAAGGATCGGTCCAATTGGATTTTGATGTATGGAGTAGTCATGAAAAAAATTAAAATCATGAAAATCGGTCCGGCAGGACTCCGTAACTAAGGATTATGCTAAATCCAGATTTTTTTATAAGATAGTAAATTTATTTAATTAAATTGTGTGAATATTTCTAATCAAGGACTACAAATTCAGCATTTTGAATAATTTTACTTTTTTTAAAATATTAGTAATCCTTGAAGAAAAACCACCGAACCGACTGGCCTGAAATTCGGCACAGATGTTCCTCGGGGTCCCTCTCTAACACATCCCCATTTAAAAGTAGACCTGGTGGTTGAAGAAGTAAGAAAAATGGGTAAAAATAATTTATTGTCTTTTTATTAATTATTGAAAACCATTTTCCAACTTTAAAGAAAGGCACATACCGCCCTACTCTAGGCTATCTAATCTATAACCAACTGAATTTTGTTCTCCTCGCTTTTTTTTACTCACGTTTTAGCCAGGCGAAGTCGGGTCCAAAATCCAGTACAGCTGTCATAATTTAGAGTATTTGACGATTCTCTCCTGGTTTCTGATTCCATCCGGTCCAACTGTGGCTTGTCGGTTCCGGTGGTGACTCGTAGGCGGAGGACTATCGGGTCAGAAATTTAAATGAACGATCGGGAGATTCTTCTCTTTCTAAAGCTTGATCCATACTACACGATGTACGGGGCACAAGATTGGCACGTACCCCGAACATCGAGTGTTTGGATGGGAAATTTACACATGGTTTCACCTAGTGAGTAAAATCAGAAGCTGTTTGAATTTCCTCGTACGTGGTAACCCCGTACATGGCAACATCGTAGGTGTAGATGGAACAGTTCGGGGTTTTCCATTGACGCAGTGGTATTTCGAAATGGCGGATTTTCGTAATTTTCCAAAAGAATTTGTATTAGAATTTATTGAACTTTACCGAAGTTTTCCTTGCGTATGGAAAATAAAAAGTAAAGATTATTTAGAGAGCCATTTTTTACGTTTGGTAATTTTTGATTTTTCTTTTACACATAAAACCGCCGCCACTGCTAGCAATACGTCAGCGTTCATCACGAAGCTCAAAACACGAATGAGCAAACCCCTGTGCAGTGTGGATACAGTTCCATGTACGAGGAAACCAGAAACCTCGTACCTCGTACCCCGTACATCGTGTAGTGTGGATCAAGCTTAAGGGACTTTACGATCAAAAATGCACAAAAGAATTTTTTTTCATCACTACGAATATGAATTTGGATTTTATATGCAAAAGAGTCAATTTACTGGCAGTGGCAACAGGTCCAGTTGCTCCAGTCTAAAGGGGCCTCCACACGATCAATGTTACTTGACATTGATGAAAATTTGATGAAAATATCTTAGCGATGATGGTTGGTAAACTACGTCCTGCCCTGACCCCGATTTCTTAGATTTTTCTATCTTTTTTAATTTGGCTCTAAAATTTATTCGCAAACTATTTTTTTTTTCACGGTATCAACTGTGGCATGTGGATTCACTTCTCTCATTTTATCTAGTAGTTTTCCATACGCTTTCAGTTTCAAATCTTTATTAATATAACGCATAGATTTTACTTTCCATCGACACTCATTCTTCCAGTAAATGTCAATGAACTCACTGAGGAACATTGCCGAATATCGGACATATTTCCTTGAATAACAGAGAGCAACTGGTATATTGGCAAGTAACATTTATGAATGCTCTAAACCATCAATGTTACTGTCAATGAACATTGATGAATATCAAAATAATTTTGATTTTCGTCAATGTAGATTTTTTACTTGACAAGACCATTGAAGAGCATCCAAACGATCAATGTTACTTGAAACATGAGTCATTCAAGTAAAATTGTCAAGTAACATTGAACGTGTGGAGGCTCCTTAAGATCTAAGAAAACCTGCGCCGCCGTTTTTGAAAATTCTCTTTACGTCGTGTCCCTCGTCTGATATCTCCTGCAACGTTGAAGGGATTTATATTCGGTTAGTGTTGTATGATCGGCAAGAGGTAAAAAATGAAGCCCCCGGTATTCACATAATTTAATTCTACCTTAGAATTTTGCGATATTATTTTTTTTAGAAACTACCTCGTATTGAAGTTTTGACCCATAAAGTATGGAGGAACATAAAAATTTTCGGTTTATTGAAAAATGCTTACTTTCCTTTTAATGTAAGGCTTGTTAGCGTAGGTGTAATTATTTCTTAAAAATTTAACTTAACCCTGTAACAGAAAATGTTTGATCATACAATATTAATTATTCAAAACAGCACATACTGGCCGCGTGATTAAAATTTATCACAACGAAATTCGATATCTTGAACTGCAGTCACAACAAGTCGCTATACCTTCTGCTACCCATGCCTGGATAGATCGTCAGCTGTCCATCTATAATGTGTCTGTTGTAGAAAAAGTTTGCTACTCTTTATCTAATCACTATGGGGGACAGAAAAAGGAAAACAAACTTTATATGTAAATAAACTCCAGCATATATAAACTACAGAGGCAGAAGTTATATGACTATACAATATGCCCTTTTAGAATCAAGTCGAGCTGCGACTTCATTTCTAATCCAGAGTCCAAGTGGACAATGATTCATTTATGGGGCTTCGATTTGAGCAGCGTGAAATGTACGTGACCTGAACAAAAAATCGAAAACTCAACAAGCCGCATGCATTGCGAATGATAGCTATAGATATAGAAGATAAAAAGTATATGATCGATGTGATCCCGATCTTCTTCAAAGAAAACTTAAAAAAAATTGCCTCAATCGATGGTTCGATTCTTTTACATTCGAGCTATGGGCGCTCAATCAGGTTAGGGACCCTAACATTAACAATCACCTCTTATGATATACGCGGTACGCTGAAAAACGGATTCGATGTATGAATCAACTGTGTTTTGCCTTGTACGAAGAGATTCAACCGAACGCGATCTTTCTGGGAATTACACGAAATGCCGGAATAAAATCGCGATTTGGCTTTGCCGATTTGGAGAAGATTTGTGACTTCCGAAAGCCAGGGATCTACTTAACGAAAAGTTAACTTGGAATCTATGAGCTTCATGTTATTTTCGTAATGTTACGCACCCCATCTTTGTGTCGCGAAGTAAAATAAATTACGCTACTGATTTTTTTTTAAATTTAAGCGATTAATAGCGCTAATTAGATATATTCAATAGTCCGTTGACGCATATATCTAGTGTAGATACTTAAAATTCACTCCCGTCCGTTTGCACAAAGAAAGAGTGGTTGCAACGTGAGAGGGGTAAAACGAACTACAATTTATCCGTGCTTTGTGCAAAAAAAAATCAAAAAAGTTAAAAATTATGCGTCAAGTCGGGCTCTTTGCGGGATCGTAATTAAAGTCAACACGCTGAATTCATGTTCTCTTGTTACGGTTTTCGGCCCTAAAAGGCACCTCACAAAGTTACGTAGGGAGGCTATGAACACATGTGTTCGGTGTGCAATGACTAACTGAAATACCACGAATGACTAATCGCCTCCAAATGTATCTATACGATGTTGAAACTTATTTTCTTTATAAATTCAATCCAAGATACTCTAAGATAATTGCTAATAACAGAATATCTTATCATTTAATTATTCGCGTTCGGTTTGTTTTTGAAATTGTCTCTAAAAATATGTACCCAGATGGCACAAATTAGCAATTCGCAGTAAGATTGAACAAAATTAGAAAATGTTTCAAAAAGTTTCTGAGCGCTCAAAGTGCTACATAACATGTATTTTAAGTAAATCGTTAAAAATGACGGATTCCTCCGCCATAGCCGAGCATGTTACAGGCAACACCTCATTAGATAATTGAATACGTTGCATGAATTTTGACCACGGAAAATCGATATCATCCAAGACTCGTATGGAAGGCGATCGAAATTAAATGGTGGCCAAAGTTTAATAGAGGTAATAGATTCCGTTTGTAAAAAAAATACGCTGAGGAATCACACCGTTACAATTTACGGAGTTCTAATGTTTTGGTGCATGTGGAGCCCGAAATCTCTCGGTACAATAAAGTAAATACCTGTATTAATTTACAATACCTGTATTATTTTAATTTAAAACAATAATGAACAGTGAGAGCAGATTTAATTAAAGCATTTTAATCTACAGAAATTCAATAGACCAACATTTTGTGAATCCATAAATGAAACAAAATTTACACAAAAACTAATCTGAAATATTTTGAATCTTCCTGTTTATCCAAAATTCAACCTCCTTCACATCAAAATAATGTTTTGACAAATCCAATCATTTTACAAATGTAATCTCTTAAAAAAGCAGACCCTTATTCCAATTCTGGCACCTTGACCCTATTCCTTGTAAGTTTAGAATCCTCGTATTGTATATTAAAAAAACTATTTTTTCCTGGAATTTTCGTCTTTTCTTTATGTAGGTACTATAGTTAGCTAATTTACAAACAATTACTTATTTTTTCATTTCAATTGAGTTTCTTTTTTCAATTGAGTAAATTTTAAATTAAAAATAGGTTAGAATTCAAATTTACTCTCCTCGCTCGTCCACAACCTTCGTAGTCAGGCAGTGACAGAAATCATGGCGTCACTCTGATGAGATCCAGCCACTGATTCTCAGGTCCGAACCTTGATGTTTCCTTTCAAGAAATTTATTTTCCGATTCCTCACTGTTTCCATTTAAATTTAATTTCATTGTATAATTCAATTGTGGCCATCGGAAATCTGGTATTTGAATCGAAATGGTTTCGATAGATGCAAACATATTCCAATATGACATAAAGCCCTATAATTATCAAAATAAATAACATAAAAATCTAAATTGTCGAGAAATTCAAGTAATTAAATCATGTAACTATTAAGGCCAGAATACAATTGGCCCCACACAACATTTACGGCGACATTTCAAATTTTAAACTCATAACACCCTATGCTTCTGTATACAATCAATCCGACCAACTTTGCCGTCGTAAAAAGTTGAATCGAATTTAAGTTTTGTCGGTCAGCTCGCCGACCAAATTTCATGGTTGATTCAAAATGAAATCTTATGGGGATGTCATAAAATCTAAATTTCGTCACTCAAGAGGAAATTAAAGATAGTTCGTATGCTGTGTTGCTTACATTCACATTCCTAATTTGTCTGATATTTTGTAACAAAAAATGTTATATGTGGCTCACCGTCCGAGTGTCAAAATCAAATGAAAAAACATAACAAAAGCTATAATTGCCAATCTGGCAATTATTGAAAACCAATATGGTGATATTCGTATCAAAATTCGAACAGTTGTACCAAAATTCCACTTTGAAGTCAAACTTTCCAATAAGATTTTTTTAAATTTATTCCAATTGGATTTTGATGTATGGGAGTTTTATGTAGAATCATAGCCTAAATAACTTTTGTTCTTGCACTTTTTTGATAAAATGCACCGTTTTTGAGATATTCGCAAAAATCGTTTTCGTTCGTATGGGGGGTACCCCCCCTAATAGTCCATTTTTGACCATTAACGAACTTAGCCTCGCATTTTACGAAAAACGAATCTGCGCAAAATTTCAAGTCTCTAGCTCAATCCGTGCGCCCGCAATCCGCGCCACAGACAGACAGACGGACAGACGGACAGACAGACGGACGGACATGCAGAAATTAATTATTTTTATCACTCTAAACACACTGGTGTAATTCATTTTTGTGTGTGATGACGGGATCTTGGCGTTACAAACGGTAAGGCAAAGTTAATATACCCTTTGGTTTCACCATATGGGTATAAAAACAAATGATGTTTAGAACAACAAAGAGTGCGTAATTATACATGGAGGGCGGTATTCTCGCCATAATCTGCCGCCGCAAATGTTGTGTCGGGGCAATTGTATTTTGGGCTTTAAATTAAATAAGATAAAGTACTACTTTTTTGTCGCTTGTAGCTTTTTTGTCATTCTTTTGACACTTTTGCCCTTATTTTGGCATTGTGACCGGTCATAAGTCACAATCTGTTGTGACCATCCATTGTGATGTTTACCTTGTGACTTTTTTGTGACTAAGTCACCATTTGGTGTTCTTGACGTTGGGTCACAAGAAACGTACCAAAAAATTCACGTCAGTGTAATGCCAGAGTGGTGAATAAGTTTGACAGTCGCTCTGTAATTATTTGGTTCAGTTTTTGGTTTCGTTAGTTTTTAAAGTTATTAAAATATTTTTTGTTCTGCGGAAATTGTGGAGAACGCGCGTGTGTGCCGTGCGTGTCCAATTATAGAAAAAGGTTTTGGAAATCTGAACATTTTCTACAAAAAATTTCTTTTTTCGCAAACGAATCTTCTTTGTTTGTCAAATGGCCAGAAATCGTCTCTCTGGAAATACCGTGTTCAATGAAATAGTTCATGAAAAAGTTTTTTTTGTCTTGTTTTTATCTTGTGATCTGGTCATAAGACGGTCACAACTTCGACCGTAATTGTGACTAGTTGAAATTGTAATTGGGCGCATAGAAGACCAAAAAGTCACAAGTTGTGATTCAACTCGCTGTTGTCACCGAGTTGTGACTAGTGACCGGCCACTGATAGTACAGTGAGTCACAGTCAAAAGTATCCACGTGAGTTCTTTTTTCTAAAAATGCGATTGGTGATAGTTAATGAATAAATTCAATTTTATTATTTTTTATAATTGAACATTAACATCTTAACTTAAAATTAGTGAAAAAAAATTAACAAAATCTATATAAATTCGACATAAAAAAATAATAATTCTTAAACAAAATCAATTTCTGCATCACAGTGAAAAGTATCCACGATAAATGTTTGATTAAAAAAAGGATTTTTCTTAGGTGGCTAATATTTTGTAGGATATCCCTTGTTGTCCTTTACAGCTTTGAGCCTTTTTGGAATCGATTTCACCAAATTTTCCGTGTAAGAAGTCTGAATTTTTTCCCATTCCTCTTGCAAAGCACGTTTAAGAGTTGGTATGCTTGAGATGTTATGACTTCTGATTTTTTTCTCCAAAACACTCCACAAATTTTCAATAGGATTCAAATCCGGGGAATGGGGGGGTGTTTGAATCACTTTTGGGCAGTTATAAAGCATCCATTCTCTAACAATATGGGATTTGTGCTTGGGGTCATTATCTTGGTAAAATTGGAATGTTGTCCCCAATCCCAATTTTTCGGCACTACTTTTCAAATTATCTTTCAGAATATTTAAATAATAAATTTTATCCATGATCCCTTCGATGAAAACCAGATTTCCTACGCCGGCAGCACTCATACAACCCCATACCATTACGGAGCCTCCTCCGTGCTTTACGGTTGGAATAGTGTGTTTAGGGTTCAAGGCCTCATTCGCCCTTCGCCATACCTTACTTGGTCCATCCGGCCCAAACATGTTGAATTTGCTTTCATCTGCAAAAACAACACTTTTCCAAAATTCAAAATCTTTTTTTCTGTGTTCCTGAACGAACTCCAATCGAATCTGGCGGTTTTTGGAATTTATGAATGGCTTTTTCCGTGCAGCTCTACCATGAAGACCATCGTTACGCAAAATTCTCCGAATAGTTTCTGGGTGACACTTTTTTTTTAGATATTTTTCAGCGATTTCAGCAAGTTTAGGTGCACTAAGCTTCGGATTATCGGCCATCTGTCGAAGCAACCACTTTTCGTCCCTTGCGGTGAATATTTTTTTCTCGCTAGTTTTCGGTTTGTTGCAGATACGATTTTCGGTTTTGTACCTCAATATAATTTTTTGGACAGCAGATCGAGTGATATTAAGAATATCTGCTATTTTTCGTTGAGATTTGCCTAGTTCTGCATGATGAATAACTAATTTTCTTTCTACAATCGTTGTATGGCGTCCCATGGTTTTAATTTGTCAAAATTGTTTACAAATTGACACACTTGATACGTAAAAAGTATCAAAAAGACTGATGCAATCTTTTGCATGTAACTTCATGAGCAGATGAACTGTTAACCGTTACAAAAATTAAAGTATTGCCAGTGGATACTTTTCACTGTGACGTTTAAATTGATTTTGTGTAACAATTATTTTTTTATTGTGCTGAAGTTATATAAATGTTGTCAATTTTTTTTCATTAATTTTAAGTTAAGATGTTTATGTTCAAATATAAAAAAGAATAAAATTGAATTGCACCATTAACTATCACCAATCGCATTTTTAGAAAAAAGAACTCACGTGGATACTTTTGACTGTGACTCACTGTAGTTAGAAGAGCGCTATCTGTGCTAAATTTTATGTCAAAAATATAAGAAGCTACAATTGCCAGGGACCAATCGCCAAATTCTCTGTATCAGTCTCTCTCGAGTTGCCGATTGAGGTGGTCGAGTTTGGTTCCGGTCGGAGGAATCGCCATCTTTGAGTGTCTTTAGAGTGCAGAGTTGTGTGTTCCAGGGGGGCTCGGGTGTCGGTCGTGATCCCGACTGTACACGCCAGATTATACGTGTCGCCATTTTCATGGCGCACGTGTAAAAATATTATTTCATAAAACCTACTCGCTGCACCATTTATGTGCAGTGTGAGAAGACTTATTCCAGACATGGCCATATAGTATAACTAGGCCAACCTAAATCAAATTCCAAAAAAAAAAAAAAATTCTCTGTATGATGACAAACAAAATATTTATTTAAAAAAATCCATTTGTAGTCCGATTGGATTTTGATGTTTCCAACGGTTATGTAAAATCATATTCCGGACACATTTCATCTTTATAAATTTTTCAATTCTACGCACCGTTTTGTAAAAACGAGAAAATTGCATTAAACTGTTTCGTTTGTATGACGGAGTGGGAAGCAGTGGTCCGGTTGAATTTTGATGTATGGATGAGCTAAGTAAAATTTTATTTTAAACATATCTTACCTTAATAATTTTTCAGCATGACTCAACGTTTTCGAGAAAACATAAAAAAGTATTCAATGGGAGAGGGATAAAACATTAGCCCAAATGTATTTGATGTATAGACAAGTTGTGTAAAACTCTGTTCTAAACACTTCCATCAATGTTTCAATATGACTCACCATTTTCGAGAAAATGGCAAAAAAAATGTTTCGCTTGTATGAGGGAGAGGGGAACGAATGGTCCAGATTTGCCCATTCAAGAACTTAGCCTAGCCATTTACGAGGAACGCAACTATACTAAATTTCAAGTCTCTAGCTCAATATTTTTGAAAGTTATGGTGTTCACGGACGGACAGACAGACGGATGGACATGCGAAATTCAAAATCTTTTGTCATCCCTAATACGTTGCGTTAGAAACGGTATACTATATCTAATATACTTCTATATAGTATATCATATCTATATATATAAAAATGAATCGTGGTCCGTTTGACTATCCATAACTCGGCTGAATATAATCCGATTTGCATGGGGTTTTTTTTGTTGGATTCGTATTGCAACATGTAAAAACACAACGGAGCCGAAAATTGGAAATGTCTACCGGAAAAGTTGGAAAATCTTGGAAAACCGAAATTGCATACTTTCAGGGGAGCGGTTTTCTGGTTTGCACTTTCAGTAATTCCAAATCAAAAATCTCGAATCTTTTTTCGTTTTGTTGGAAAAGTCGAGAAAAATTTTGGGGAAAAACGGGAATATCGGAAAAATTGAAATTTGCATTTTGTATGGGATTTTGATATGGAAGGAGAAAATATTGTATTTGGAATTGAAAAACGGAAAATTTTGTACCTCACAATAATTTTATCGCCAACAGATGGCGTTACGCTCTCAGACTCGCGTTTGACAACTGAGAAATATATTCGCCCTTTCCTTATTGATGATCGATGCGAAGCGGTTGTTTATTGATATAGTGCGCAAATTATCGCTGTTTTTCCCACTTTTAAATCGTCGAAAGTATTTTATTTTGTGTACAACGAAGTGAATCAAGGTATTTACTCAGTGACCAAGTAAAATTAAATGGATTGGTGTTGTCATTATTCATTTTGTGGAGAACGAATTTAAATAATGTATTTTGTCACCAACCAATTCGTTTATTTAAAATAAATCTATTTGTATGGGAGAGGGAGGTAGGAGTGGTCCAACTGAATAGATAAGTTGTATAAAATCATATTCTAAACAAATTTCGTCTTTATAAACTTTTCGATACGATGCACAGTTTTCGAGAAAATAAAGAAAAAGTATTCAATTTGTATCGGGGAGGGGAAAGAGGTAGTCTAACTAAATTTTGATGTATAGATAAGTTATGTAAAATCATATTCAAAACACATTTTAGCTTTATAAATTTTTCAATGCGATTCACCGTTTTCGAGAAAATTGCGAAAAAAGTTTCATTTATATGGAGAAGGGAATGGTCCGATTTTGCCAGTTCAAGAACTTATCATTGCCATTTACGAGAAAAGCAACTGTAAATATTTCAAATCTCTAGCTCAATCCTTCCGAAAGTTATGATATTCACGGATATATAGACGGACAGACGACAGATAGACAGACGATCGGGCATGCCAAAATCAAAATCTTTTGTCATCCCAAACACCCTGGTGTAGTTCATTTTTGTGTCCAGCGATTGGTTTGATACGTTACAACTAAATCTAATATACTTCAATATGATTCTCATATAGTGTGGAGGTCCCCAATCTGGAGTGCAGCAACAAACTTATTGGGGTGCGGAAGCGTTTTTTTTTTTGATTTGTGAGATAGAGTTATAAATTTTTTTGATTTGTGAGATGGAGTAACGTATAAACTCAAGAACTACTGCACCAACATAGACTATGTATCATGACCACGGTTTATAGTTAGGTGTGGTCGCGATATCGGCTCCCCTTTCACCCCCTCGCCTGTTATCTTCTGAACCACTGAAGGGATTTGAATACGGTTGTCAGTGTTGGGCAGGTCAATCATAAAAGAAATTTTCATCCACTCAAACTACTCCGCTCTACATGGTGCGAGCCCCCTCTCCTGCTATCTACTAAACTACAGAACGGATTTTTATACAATTTTTAGTGTTGGATAGGTTATCTGTCAGGGTAAATTTTCGACCAATCCCCTTCTCAGCTATCTCTGAAACTATTTTATGGTTGTTCAACATATGTTACAACATAAATGCTAAAATCTTAAGTGTCTGGCAATAAGGGAATTCGCTCTATTCCCTTTCTCCCAAGCAGATGGAAAAAATATTTGCAATTTTCTTGAAAACAGTGCGTTAAACCAAAAAAATTATGAACAAAAAATGGTTTGAAATATAATTACTGCATAATTTTTCTATACATTAAAATACTTTTGAAAAAAAAGGATTTTTTCATATTCAAAAATTTTTTACTACCCGGGCAACGCCGGGTTCTTTCAAACTAGTAGAGTATAAAAATGTAAAATGGATACACACTTAGAAAAGCGTGGAATCTTAGCACCTTGACACAAGTTCGTGTAACTACACGGAAAAAAATCCACATAGTAATCGTCCCTATAAAATGGTGGAAATTATAGCAATTATAGGAGTCATTGCACCATTTTGTAGGAAAGGCTTCAATAAATGTTGGAACTAGTCCTACTTTTCGTGGAATCATTACTATGTAAATAGGGCTGAGAGAAGAATGGACACATTCCAACAAAAGTAGCACTCGTCCCTAGTTTGCATTGGAGACATTGTTAATCTGAGGTGGAATCATTACTATATTATGGAATGGAATCATTCCCACTGTTTTTAGAAATGACTCCAATATTATGTAGGGCTCAGTCCTACAAAAAAAATAGAATGAATCCTAAGTTTTGGTGGACTCATTCCTATGCAAATGGGATTCAGCGAATATGATAATTCAAGTCGATTTTTTTCTTCGATTATAATTCACACGTGGTTTGCGAACTCGGAGTATATATTATAGCTTGGACCGGCCTAGTGCCACACTCTGACACTTGTGTCGGAGAAATTTTTTAATTACGGGACGTTTTTTTTTGCTCGAGCTATTTCATATCTCGAATATTTTGAGGCCCCTAACTTCTCTATCTCGAAAATAAACATATTGTACGTAAGTTACTTTTTTTACTCCAAAATCCACTATTTCGCTTTCAAAGTCTGGTCACCTTTGATGTATGAAAAACTTGGTGTAAATACTTTTGCAGTATTTACTATTTATTTAGTATTGTAAATAATTTTGCAGCGTAGAAACTACGTTACAAATGGTAGAGATTTTATCCTATTTTTGGGGCTGTTATATTGTTTAAGAACTTATGTTTCCCTTTTTGACAGATAATGTTGTGACTCGGATAACGCAACTGACTCGGTTATTGCAATAGGCTCTGTCTACTATGGTTGCGGTTACCGAGGTCACACTGTATATCTATTCATAAGACAGTTAAAAATCACATTTTTAGATTCACCGTATCTGATACCCCGAACGAAACTAATTATTTTTCAAGAATCCGTTGTATTTAGTATATTACAAAGAAAAAAAAACAATTCAGTATTTGAAATGAACATTTGTTTTGTTTTAGCTTATTTCTGAGTCTTTACAAATAATTTCTGTTATTATGAAATTAATAAATTGATGTTTTCAAAGATATCAAGTGCCTATTTTTACTCAATTTTATTTATCAACAGAAATTACAAGAATATATTTCTTTTTCTTTATCTTTTGATGTTTTCGCTTATAGTGTCAAACACTTTCCAAGCTATAAAAAATTCGATTTGAAGGTCTTTTTGGTGCAAAATAGACTGATTGTAAATGATTCATCTTAATTCTAAGCAACATTTTTAACATTTCGTATCATGTTAGAGCTAGTAGCACATATTATTATATTTACTTCAACATAAAAAACGTCAAATTTCGAGCTATACCCACAATTCCTTCCAATCCAATAGGTTTGTACATTTGTGTTCGTCAATTCCACCTTATAGTATTGTTATCTGGCGTCGATATCAAAAATTATGACTCACGTTTAAAGTCGAAAGGTACAAATAATATCGACCATTATTACAAGAAAGATTCTTAAACCTGGCACAAAAAATCGCCGATTATATACGACTAGGTACAAAATAACACAAATCAGCATCAACCGACAGCAACATCGACAAGGCTTTTTAGTTAAATGTTAAATTTACAGCTCATATATATATTTAGATATGTATATACTTCCATTAAAAGATTTTTTTCTTCTTCTTACAGTAACACATGACGGTTGGATAAAACTTAATAGCAAACAGAAAGTTTGTATGTATTCTAGAATAGGTATATATTTTTCAGAATAGTGGTACGTGTATTTATAATAAATACACAGTTAAAAATGATGGCTCAATTCCAACATTCAAAAAAATGGAAACTTTCACAGGTTTTTTTTTTCGTAAAATTTCTCATTGTATGTTAACTTTAAGTATGAATGTGTGATTTCATAAATTTTTTTGCAGTTACAGAAAAATAACGTAAAAATACATATTTGTTGTAAAATTACAGTACTTTTGTGTGAAATTCATAGTTTCGTTGTAATGTTACAATTCTCATGAATCTAAAGTGGAAGAACTAGGTTAGGTTAGGTTGAGAAGACCGCGCGCGCCCAGGAGCGAGCACAGCGCTACACTCGGAGGCCTAGAGGCCCATTGTGATGTCTTGGAAAAACTAAAATGGACTCAAAGTGACAAGAATCAATCAACATTGAGAACTTGAACAAGTTATTGTTCCGTTGCCTTATTTGTAGACATATAAATGTACTGATATTAAACACATCAAAATATAAACAATTGCATAATGAGACCAATTTGTTTTAACATTATTTATAAGCATGTTCTTATTACTTTCCTCTGCGTTGCTATAGAAGGAAAGTATTGTATCTATGACGGTGCCCGATGAAAACGGGGGCAGATACAAAATTTCGGATCAATATGAAATATGTTTTAGGAAAAATGATGAGCGTCTGTTATCTATTTGTGCGATGTACGTATCTTAAACACCTCGAAAACGAGCTAGCGACTTGAATTTTTTTTTGTGGATGAGCTTTTGCAAAAAAAAAATTTGTTTCTGTCAACTTTTGGTACCTTTCATACCTCTCATTGTAAAAAAACTTTTTTTTTTTAATTTCGAAAATTATGCGCTTTTGAAATTTTTTTTGAAAACTATTAGGTGTTGAGAAAAAATGCAGGCAATGGAAATAAAATTTCCTACATTTGCTTTAACGATTTTTACGTATTTTTAGTGGTTTCGATATATTTGAAAATATATTACTTTTTACATATTTTTTCGAAATTTTAATTATTGCGAAGAAAAGTCACAATATTAGCTTCATAAAATTTAGAGCCCAATATTTACCATTAGTAATGCTGTAAAATTACATACTAATTTCCATTTTACAACACTGAAATATAAATTTAAGTTAATTTGAGATTTTATAACTTGTGATTTTTTTGTGATTTTACGAGCTGAATTTGTGATTTTACAACACTATTTTGCGATTTTACGTAACAAATGTGTGATTCGAATTGTAATTTTACTTGATGCAACGTTTGTAAATTTACATCATTGATGTATTCTTACAATATTTTAAAATACATCACGTACCATTTATGGCAACATTGAATGTTGTAATGATTTTTAACTGTGTATACTCATCCATCTACTCATCCATAGGAATACTTCGAGCTAAACAGACACGGTTCTTACTGCTTCAATCAATCAACGTGGCAAGTGTCTGGTCTTGAACTATCTACCCTGGATGACTATGGAGTAATCCTTCCATTTTAGGACAAAATAAACACAAAAATGCTCTTTACGATCTCACCAGACAAGGTGATTGTACACATAAGATGCAGGGTTAGCCTTTTTAAAAAGCGTCTCCGTCAACGCTCATTGCACCAGCCAATGCTATTTTATACGTGAGGAAATAATATATTTTACAGTCACGATAGACCAGAAATTGTGTATTTATTTAATTCTATCATAATATTCGTACCTTAACAGTTCCACCGGCTAATAAAGGAATCACTCTGACTCACACTAATCCTACGGTGATGGCGGTAGTATTATAGATTTTTTTGTCACAAGGCTATATTGAAAACTCTACTATCCGTTTGCCTACATATTAGCAGTAGTTAATTTGGTTAGATGTTTGTACCTTTGAACCTTTTTGCATTGAATTCTTTTATTCACAAGCAGGTAGCTTGACTGGCGAAAACAACCCACGGAAGTTCCGTCGTCTAGATATCAAAATTGATGCTGCATTTTATTGAATTGAAATCGAGCCGATGGAACTTCTGAACTCTTATTTTGTTTTGGTTCAAAGAACTATATGTACGTTTTGGGCTCGAAAAAATTCCAAAGGAGTTGGTTTTGGTGAGCAAGCACAGCCTTTACCTCACGCTCAAGCATAATTACAGGCCGATAACGAAACTTTCCAATGCAGTTTCATATATATGTATATTTAAATTATACTTATATATGCACACCTATGACTGAGTCGTGAATGTCTACCTCTTTTATAAAATGTATGCACCTGGAGCAGGTGGTCGGTCGGTCAGTGAATTAATATGATTTGCTCAAATAAGGATTTCGAACATGCAAATTTATGTGATCTTGTGCATTTTATATCACATGAATGTGGTTTAACTATACAATAGATTTATTTTCAATTTATTTTGAGAAAAATAACTTTACTTGCGAGATAGTAAGTAATTTTACGAACAGTGAAAGCTCCTATAAACGCACACTTATGGTTTCAACATATTTGGAAAGTGTCACTTTATCATAGGATGACCATACGTCCTGAAATGGCCATACGTCCTGAAATAAATAATTTAGTATTATAATTTACTAGCTTGCAAGTATCCGGATTTGCTCAGGTAATAATAAGTTTTTGAATATGAAATAAATACTTTTTTGTCTATAAGTATTGAAACCAAAGGGTATATTAAATTTGCCTTACCGTTTTTAACGCCAAGATCCCGCCATCACACACAAAAATGTATTACACCAGTGTGTTTAGAATGATCCGTCTGTCCGTCCGTCTGTGGCGCGGATTGCGGGTAAACGGATTGAGCTAGAGACTTGAAATTTTACGCAGATTCGTTTTTCGTAAAATGCAAGGCTAAGTTCGTTAATGGGCAAAATTGGACAAAAATGGACGAACGAAAATGTTTTTGCGAATATCTCAAAAACAGTGCATCTTATCAAAATAGTGCAAGAACAAAAGTTATTTAGGATATGATTCTACATAAAACTACCTTGGAATAAATTTTAAAAAATCTTATTGAAAAGTTTGACTTCAAAGTGGAATTTTGATACAACTGTTCGCCGTTCACTTAAATCACCATACGGGTGTTCAATAATTGCCAGATTGGCAAATATAGCTTTTGTTATGTTTTTTCTATCTGCTTGGGAGAAAGGCAGTAGGGCGAATACCCCTAGCGCCGGACACTTGCATTTATTTTGTAATATATGTTGAAAATCCATACAATAGTTTCGGAAATAGCTGAAGAGGGAGTTCGCATCATGTAGGGGTCGCTCGAATGGCCAAAAAGTTTCCTTGACAGTGGTTCAGAATATAGCAGGCGAGAGGTAAAACGGGAGTCGATACTGGGGCCACACATAACTATTAATCATGCTCATGATCCATAGAATATATATATAAATTTTCGTCTAAATTGGTAGAGTATTTCTTCAGTTGATGCGTTACGAATAAACACGTCTCTTTTATATATACATATATATAATAGATTTCACGGGAAAAGCTAACACCACTAATTTTACAAACAATCTTTAAAATAACCCAACGCTACAGGTGAACAAATGTAGTCACCGACTTAAAAACGTCGTAAAAGAAATTTCTGGCAAATACGAACTTTAGTTATAGCTCATCCCGACAGCGGAATTGTGTCTCATAATTGAGGCGTTAAGAGTAAAAGTGGTCCAAGCCACATAAGCTTTTCCACTTTTGTAATATTATTGACTGTAAATATCTGGAAAAAAAATTTTTTTGATGGACTTTATTAGTCGATGTTAAAATGTTCTATTGTGCATCCAAACATTTTTGTCTAAAAATTCACTCGCAATAGTGGTTCAAACACAAAAAATTTCACGATTTCGACATGTCGGACCACTTTTGCTCTCGACGCCTCATATGGATTAGCAGATGGCAGTACATCTTCAAGGTGGGACTGGGACTTCTCGATTGAGGTTTCCAACAATTTTTCGTTCGTGCAAAAACCTACAGTTTTTACATGGATAGCAATCTGTTGATGAATTGAAACATTTGTAAGGATTTTTTCGTCGTAACTCATCAAGACAAAAACAATGTATAACACAGACGATTCAAATCAAACAAATCATTTTAGAAGAAGCATGAATTTTTCAATCAAAAACGCTAAAGCGTCGTTGTCATTGATCAAGTTACTTGAATCAAGTAGTCGTACATGCACGATATTTGACGTTCTGTACGTCGCACGCATATGTGTTAGTTGCTGACAAATCAACTTGATTCAAAGTAGACGGCATTCCTACTTTTGTTTCAACTTGATTCCAACACATGCTCATAAAAGCGTGTGGAAACGAAGCAGTTCTATATGTGTGTGTTAAATTAATTTTGTTTTCTGTTTTCGCTGGAGAAGGTTGCCGACTTTTGTGAGGTAAATGTAGCGATTTATTTCCTCAGAAAATTTTAGGTTATGTTGATGGACTAATAAAGTCCATCAAAAAATTTTTTTTTCCAGATATTTACAGTCAATAATATTACAAAAGTGGAAAAGCTTATGTGGCTGACTGAATGTAGCGGAATGTTGCTGAAGTATCTACTTGCAATCAAGTAACTTGCATAATGACAACGGCGCTTAAGGCACAAACCAGAAAATACTCGCGTCACTTAAAAGCACAGTAGACACAAAAGTTTGCGCTGTTGTCTAATGGCTAACATTTGAAGTAAAAACTTAGAAAAAATGCTCGAGTTATGGTTTTTTCCATTTTTAAAACTTGCTAGAGAAAGAAGTATCGACTGCTGAGGAACATGCAATCAACAACGAATGAATAGAAAAAATATTTGGCAACAAGGGATAATTATACTTAAGCTTTCTCATAAAGCGACTATCTTCTGGTTTGTGCCTTAGCTGAACACGTGGCGATGGGGTATTAAGTTTTTGATTGAAAAATTCATGCTTCTTCTAAAATGATTTGTTTGATTTGAATCGTCTGTGTTATGTGGCCCCTAGACGTACAATATTATTATACAATATTTCAATATTGTGCAATATATTGACCGTCTAGGGGTAATATTGAACGGTTGTGCAATATATTGAAGGAATCAAAATCGGTTTGATTTTTATTGCACAATAAGGTTTATTGTATAGTCTGAGAGCGATATTGCACAATATTGGCTCAGTATCGTATGAAATATCGCTGAGAGTACACTTAATCATGGCAAAGAAAACAAATGAAGATCGTGCTTTTATCCTCGAAGTTATCGAAGTGTATCGTGCGTTGCCGGCTCTGTGGAATGTGATGGCTACACAACTAGCTTCAATGTCATTTAGAGACATGTTGACTGCTCACGAATCAAACGTAAAATGATTTATTGTGCAATAACATTGCATCGTCTAGGAGCATATCAATAATATTGTACAATATATTGCACAATAATATTGTACGTCTAGGGGCCGCATTATACATTGTTTTTGGTCTAGACCCAAAATGTCGTTAAGACTAAGCGGGCGGCAACTCATTTCGTTTAAGCCAGTTGATTGGACTTGAAATCAGGGTGTGGAGTCAATAGCTCTACCGTTGACTCCGACTCCAACTTTGGCTACCGAAATTTCTGGAGATCCAACTCTGGCTCCCACTCCCACTACTTCGTTTTAAAAAATCATATTCCATCAAACCTCAAATTAAACAAAATATGGTTATAAATTTTGCGTTTTTTAAACTTTAAATAAAAAAACATAACAAAAGCTATAATTGCCAATCTGGCAATTATTGAAAACCCGTATGGTGATATTCGTATCAAAATTCGAACAATTGTACCAAAATTCCACTTTGAAGTCAAACTTTCCAAAAAGATTTTTTAAAATTTACTCCAATCGGATTTTGATGTATGGGAGTTTTATGTAGAATCACATCCTAAATAACTTTTGTTCTTGGACTTTTTTGATAAGATGCACTGTTTTTGAGATATTCACAAAAAACGATTTCGTTCGTATGGGGGGTACCCCCCCCTAATGGTCCATTTTTGCCCATTAACGAACTTACCCTCGCATTTTACGAAAAACGGACCTGCGCAAAATTTCAAGTCTGTAGCTCAATCCGTGCGCCCGCAATCCGCGCCATAGACGGACGGACGGACATGAAAAATTCAATTTTTTTTTTCATTCTAAAAACACTGGTGTAATTCATTTTTATGTGTGATGACGGGATCTTGGCGTTACAAACGGTAAGGCAAATCTAATATACCCTTTGGTTTCACCATACGTGTATAAATATATAAATTCTTAAGGTCACTAAAGCGTATTTTGTGGCCATTTTTCCTTCAATGCTTTTCACTAATAGAAGCCTCACCATAAGTTTTAGCGCTCCTTATCCGCAGACTTTTTCGAATTGAGGGGAAAAACAAAACTTCCCGCTAATTACGCTTTTTTGGCTCAAATTTGAACATTTCCACGCACAAAAAAATATATGAAGCCGATAAAAATTCACAAATTTATTGATAAGGAGTTGTTGCCAGATTGTCATTTAACGTTTCTGATTTGAAATTTCTCACCAGCATTTTACTGGTAGCGCCATCTATTGGAAAACAGCAGTTTTTGATTTGTACTCCCAATAGTTTAGTGTATTTTTTTAATGTTTTTTGGTGACTTTAACAAATTAGATTGACCAAACAGTGGGACTTTTATTGCGAAATGCAAGGAGGCGTCGATATGTACTTTTACTATAATAGCATGTGTCTTTCACATACATTTCTATGTAGCATGGGCGCCCGCACGTAAGAGCAAGGTGGGCCTGTGGCCCTCCTCCTTGGTTTTTGAAAAGGATATTGGATTTTTATATTGTTTAAATAAATAGTACCGGGTAGACCGAGCCATGCTCGATGACCTCAAAATCCTCCTTTTGTTGATTGTTTGGAGAAAAAAGTACAATCACGTTATCTTTACAGTATCTTTCCTGGGGTTTGAAATCCCCGATCCAAAAACCCCCTCTGCTAACCCAAGCAGCACAATAGATCATGACGTAGATGTCGCGACAACTACTTTACGACCATTTGTGCTACTTAGAAATTTCCACGAGAAAAAAGGAAAGAAAGGATATTTCTGTTATCACCAATATTGAAATTCCATCTTCAGATTCAGGATTGGCGACCTTCAGAATTAGCGAAAAACCCTTTGATGTTGATTTACCCGAAAACATGGAAAACAGGATATTCGCGTCTTCTTTACAGGACCTTTCCTCAAATTCGAAATTCGCAATCTCAAAGACCCCCAAAGATATTTTTCTCGAGCAAAAATGATAAAAAGGATATTTGCTTTGTCCTTACAGGACCTTTCGCTTCGAATTTCGATACTCCAATATCAGATCCAGGATCAGCGACCTCAAAAACCCCGAAATGTAAATTTCGTCGAGACAAAAATGAAAAAAGGATATTCGTACAAGCATAGAAAAATATACTTAAATAGAACTGTCGCTTCAGGGGTTTTCCATATACCAGTGTAAGAGGAAGCGGGATGAACTTAGGAATTTTATATACTTTCTCTCTTTACCACATTCATCAGATAGGAAACATAAAAAAAAGTGCTAAAAGCAAGCAATCAGGGTTAGTCAGCTATATTCTAAACGTTAAAAATTTCTCTAAAGTATGGAGCAAAACAAAAATTTTTAGTATGGTTTTAACTGTTTAAGTGTTTTTTAGTCATGTTTATGGTGAAAGGAATTTTACTAAAGATTCTTAATGCGGAAAAAATTGAATTACAATGGAAAAATTGCACTTAAACTGTTTTGTTGTACTAAAATGCAAATTCATGCGTGTACTAAAACTTTGCACATCCCTGAAATTTCTATTTGACATTTTCTCTTACACCCGACCCCCTTTGTCAGTTGTACCAGAACATACAAGGCAAGTTGAGGTGAGAGGCAAGCGGATTTTTTGTTTTGAACTATTTGTTTATGTTTCAGTATCTTATCCTTCGAATAAGAATAACAGGAAGACAGAATCTGCACATCTACAGTGTCCGTGAGTGAAGCATTTTTTCTGAATAGCCCCAAATAGATTTCTGATTATCCCCAAAGAGATTTTACCGTCCGAAAAGTCACATTTAGTCACATTTTTTCACATTTCCACAGCATGTCACGTTATTTTATGTTTTTATCATTAATAAGCGGTGAGTTTTGCATCGAAATTAATTTAGTTTGCGCGAATTAAGTCAGTAAATTAAACAAAATTCGATGAAAACCGAAACGTGAAAACTGGCTTCAATTATAAACACGAGAACTGTCAAATAGATGGTATTGCCATATAACTTTTATTTGTACTTAAACTAAAAATAGCGCCAAATTTAAAATTTATGGATGTTTTTGTATACCCTATTCTAAAATACAACCTAACATTTGTTATACAGTAATCCCCCGCTTTACGGACGGGATGCGTTCTACGGAAACTGTCCGTATATCGAAAATCCGTAAAACGAAACCTATTTTAGTATGAGATTGTACTGGGAATAAATAGATGTGTTCCAATCAATAGAAATGTCCGTAGAAAGAAACCTATTTTAGTATAAGATCGTATTAACAATAGATAGATGCGTACCAAAAAAATCCGTAATACGAAACAGATTAGTATAATATATTAAAATTATTTAACCACTAGAATAATGAGAAAACTATATAATTATAGAAAAAAAATATTTATACTACTTGAAATGGAGCATAAATCAATTGAATATGTTAAAACCAACAAAATATTATGGGACAAATCATGCCGCGGACAAAAAAACGTAGCTGTTTCTACGTAGGTTTCTGCTAGTTTCGTCAGAATTCAAATTTCATTGTGGGACAGAAAGCAGATTCTGCTTCTGCTGCTGCTTCTGCCTCTGCTGCTGCCTCTGCCCAATTGGAGTTCTCGCTTAAGAATAGCAAATAGATTTTTTAAAAATACACCGCACTGCAGTTTTTTATTGCCTTTTTTTAATTCTCTTTTGTGTATACACAAAATGTGTCAGAAATTTCGGGGAAATTAAGTATGTACATTTACAATAAATACAACATTTTTTCTTTTTCTTTTTCTTGATTTTTTTCTGTGATTCAAAAAAAAATTTTTTTTGTCCGTAATAGCGAATTTTTTTATCCGTATAGCGAATTTGTTCCTATATTAGTCATGTCCGTAACTTCGAATTTCCGTAAAACGAGCGTCCGTATAGCGGGGGATTACTGTACTCCTTTTATACCTTCAAAATGGCGTACCTAAAAAAAATAACTGAAACTAAACTCCTATTACCCTTCTGCAAACTAATTTCATTGTTAGGATAATATTAAATGAAGTATGACTTGAGCAGAAAACATTTTATTTTCGCTCTTATTCAACTTAACAAAACACAAATCATGGACAAAAAATAACCAAACGTTAATATTTCTTGTCCACTCTTGCAAAGAGCATTATAGAGAAGTTGAAAATTCTCTATAATGCTCTTTATTTTAACTGAAAACCAGCGTTTATTAAACTATTTGTACAGGGGTTTGGATGGAAAAAATAGTTACAAACAAAAGTGTATTGAAGAGTTTTACTAAATTTCGTAATGTTAACACTATTTATAAATAAAAAGTCTGAAAACATTTACTTCATTTACGGATTGCAAAAATATTTTTTTCCTTGTACTAAACATTAATATATATCTGGCAATATTGGTTCTCAACATTTATAAACATGACATATATTTTCTCATTCCCTCTCAAATGCGAAGCGAGAGGCCTTTGCTCGCGCTGCAAAGAAGAGATAGCGCGACTTTCCCCTCATTTTAGGGGAAATATTTCAAGAATTTAGTTCTGAGCAAAAGTTCTATTTAAGTATATTTTTCTATGGTACAAGTCCCCAACGAATTTTCCTAAAGATAGAATCTAGCGGAATCGCATTTTTGTCCTCGAAAACTATAGTATTGAAAACTAGTAACCAAATTTAATCAAAATCTATAGACGTTTTCGAGAAAAAATCTACATACAAACATTAAAAGTGTTGTGCAACACCTTTTAAATAAAACAAAACCTCGTGGAACATTCAAATTTACTGTTTTTGTAATTTTTCTAAGAGAAAATATCAAAAAAGTGGATTGCGGGTAAGTTGAATAACGGCTTAGCGGGCAAGTTGAATCATTTTTTTCTTACGTATTTTTTGTTTTTTTGACGTTTGTTTCACATTTTCTTTGTTCTTTTATCAATTTTTGTTTGTTTCTTGATGAATTTTTACATCATATCATACTAATATATAAAAATGAATTGGTGTCTGTCTGTTCCTCTTTCACGCAAAAACGGCTGAACCGATTGACTTGAAATTTGGCATGAGTCTCTGTGGTAGTTCTGGTTCCAACATAGGCATACGGAAAAGCAACGCGAGGAGTGGGGGAGTAAGGGGAGGGGGTAAAGTGATCTCGAAACTTAGCTCTTCCACTATGTTACCCTTTCGCGGGGAAACGACTGACGCGCGGCCCGAGGCCGTGTATGATTTGAGGCCGAAGGCCGACGTGGACACGAAGGCCGACCTGTGGGTGGAGGGTGAACCGCGAAACGGTTCGGGGCGCAGCCCCTAGTTTTATATAAAAAAGCAGCAGGAAAAAAAAACAAAAATTGGACAACTAAAAAAACCAAACAAGCGATTAACTAAATCGTAAATTTGATTTTTTTTTCATGTTTACATTATGTAATGTATATTTAAATTTTTTGCTTAATAAAATACTTTATTTCATTCTTTTTTTTCTTAAGAAATAACGTTTTTTCATTCTTAAGTATGGAAACTTACAATTATTCAACTTACCCGCACCACTTGTAAATCGGCGGGCATGTTGAATCACCCTTTAAATTGAGCTACAGGGCAGTTAATAAAACATTTAAAAAAAATTTCTTCTATGAAATGTAGTCAAGGAATCCCTCTATCGACTGGCTTAACCATTGGAGCGATATGTGACTTTATGTGCGCGCTACAACCTAAATTCTAAAAAGTAATTCAACATTCCGGTACTACCCTATAGGATTGAATTTTCCCACATTCCTTGATCAAAGTGAAATTACAATGAAAGCATCTTGCACTATCCTACTATAGAGCTATCTGATAGCAGAAATGAAATCAAACGCAGCAATTGAATCCTTGATCTTTATTCGTTGACTGTTAATACAGGAATGAATTTAGTGAACTTAGAATAAGCTAACCAATTGCAACGGTTTTAAGTTAAACAATATCCAATTCAATATTAATATTGCGTTGCTAACAAAGTATTACTATATAATTTAACACTATCCTATGCCTAAGGCGATGCAACACGAGAGCAGGCCAACTTTTTACTTTTGGCAGCGTCGGCTGTGTTTCAATGGTTCTTTAGGCGCGAAAAGCGAATTTTTATCACATGTTAACTTCTTTTTTGTTTTCAATTGAATTGTTTGTTTTAAAAGCTGTTTAAATGACTTTAAAAGTTTTAAATAAAAATATTCCATTTGCATGACATCTTTTCCAATAAAAGAAGTTTTGGCCCCCTACCCTGGAAAAATCCCTTCGGGCGACCATGCTATGTAGCATAAAATTTATGAACAGATATAAATAAAACCATACTGATGCAAACAGTGAGCATTTTCCTTATTTTTTTTTAAGTTTTTAATGTTCGATCACATTCAGCTCCTAACTTAAAAATAGTTCTTATGTCCAATGAATATTACTTATCTTCTTAGAACCACATTTAATCGACGATAAATTGTAAAAAATCAGAATCCAAATAGCGTACGAGTTTGTCTATGTTACTGAATTGCCCACGCGAAAGTTTCTATTTGGTTGCATGTGTTTAAGCCATATCGCTGTTTTTACACTAAAATAGCGCAAAGCGATTGGAATTTCCGGTCCTGAGATGGTTCCCATCCAAATTTATCGGATGATGGTTACAATTTAATCAGCAAAAAAACTAGAAAAAAAAACTTTTTTTTTTTAAAGCTTGTAGGACAATCAGTTCAATATCCTCTATCTGCGAAGACCTTGCGTTGGAAAAGTCTACGACCCTACAATTTCTGTTTACGTTTCAGCAGTGAGTCGTGCTGCTCAGATTCCCCCCAATCAAATAGGGGTATGAGCAGAATAACCAGTACAGTTCATAAATGTTTGCATTATGAATTAAAGAATAGCATGTGGTTCTGGTGTCGGTGACGAATTGACAAACATTAAAAACCTTTTAACAAAAGAGAAGCATAAAAACAATTAAAAGACAATTTTTATAGGTGTATAATATATATAAAAACTTATAATTCTATGCTGGTGCTTCTTTTTTGAAGGTGTGCTTCATCTTTTTGTAAATTCTGGTAATGACGTTGGGCCTATGGTGCATTTGCTTTGCTTGCACTTCAACTGCGCACTAAGGACGTGTCTTCTCTGACCAGCTTAGCCCGCCAGGTGAGTTTATGTTTACTAATAACATTTAGTTAAAAAAAAATAAACAAAGTTAGCTACGGTGATTTCAACTTCGATTAGTTGACTGGGTAGTTGTAACGATCTGAACTTTGGATCATTGCGTTTAGTTTTGACACGTGAACCCATATGAAAGTTGATTATAAATGCGACGTGATAAGTCGGCCGTGGATTTGTCACAGTATATCAGGGGGGCGAAAATTATAAGGGAGTCATCGGCTGTTGTGTTGTTTACCGTGATGCGCCATGCGACATTTACGATAATCGAAGTTTCAGTTCAATTTAGAGGTAGCAGTTTGCAGTTATAATTATGGAACATGCCTTCACGCTTACAAATAAGAATTAACTCGTCTTATCGGCAATTTACGTAGTTAACTGGTCATCCGCGTGTATACTGTAATAATTTGGATCAGATAATTACAAGTAAAACAAAAAAATCGAGAATCACCATCGTAAATATTGGACAAACGATAAATCTGTTTCCACTACAATTTGGGGAATTCTCTTATGTTTTTTTTCTATTTTCATTTTATATAATTCTTATTAGCTAGTCAATTGTAGCACAGATTTGTTCTGATTGAAGATGTGCAACAAAGCTTATGCTTTCGTCTTTAAAGAAAAACATAACAAAAGCTATAATTGCCAATCTGGCAATCATTGGAGACCCGTATGGTGATATTCGTATCAAAATTCGAACAGTTGTGCCAAAATTCCACTTTGAAGGCAAACTTTCCAATAAGATTTTTTAAAACTTATTCCAATCGGATTTTGATGTATGGGAGTTTTATGTAGAATCATATCCTAAATAACTTTTGTTCTTGCACTTTTTGGAAAGGATGCACCGTTTTTAAGATATTCGCACAAAACATTTTCGTTCGTATGGGAGGTACCCCCCCCCCCCCCCCCCCCCCCCCCCCCCCCCCCACCCTAATGGTCAATTATTGCCCATTTACGAACTTGGCCTCGCATTTTACGAAAAACGGATCTGCTCAAAATTTCAAGTCTCTAGCTCAATCCGTGCGCCCGCAATCCGCGCCACAGACCGACGGACGGACGGACGGACATGCTAAATTCAACTTTTTTTTTATCATTCTAAACACACTGGTGTAACTCATTTTTTGTGTGTGATGATGGGATCTTGACGTTACAAACGGTAAGGCAAAGTTAATATACCCTTTGGTTTCACCATACGGGTATAAAAATTCGGACGGTTTGGACTGCAAATTGAACCAGACCCGGGCAAAAATTACCACATAGGCACATATTTGTACGCGTATATAACTTTTTTACAATTCTCTACTTCTCTCAACGATGGATTTACGGGGTTGGAGGTTCTACAGAGAGTCGTAAAACCCTATTACAAGGCGTATCCAACTACAAACTTTTTTACAGAAATTTTGGAAAATGCGTATAAAAAAGTTTGCAAGCCAATTGAATGGAAAAAATTGATTTTGTATTTGCCCTAAAAATGTTCGAAAATAAATATTTTAAAAGAATTTTTTGATTCCAACACGTGACTTAAGAAGAACAGAAAATATGCCGAAGGAATTTCTCTTTTCAAAAGTTGCGTCATGGTCAAAAATCATTAAAAAAAATGAGCCGCAGGTGAAAATTCTACCAAAACATTCCCTAAGATATTATTACATAAGTTGATAAGGAAAATGTAGAAAAAAGGTAGATGTATCGGTGAGACAGAGAAAGTGCTGCCTTTGCTTCCAATTGCATTGAAAAATTATACCGAAAATATTTCCAAGCACTGCAGTGGCGCAAAAGTACAGGAAACTAGACGAGCTAAGAAAGAAATTAAATTTCTTTGCCTAACTAGTAATCCACATCTGCCATGAATGCCGTCAGTGTCGCTGCTACATCTGATGTTATGTCTAGTGAAGATTGAAATGTCAGCTGTTACGACAGAAAAGTCTAACAGTTTTTGCTGACATCTTTGCTAACAGAAATGCTAACAGAAATGGAATTTAAGATGGCGGATTCTAAATTTTCATGTGCAGAGACGCTCCGTTCTATAAACGAATGCTGTTTAAAAGTAATTTTTACAAAGAAATGATTTGAAAAAAAACATCGTGGGAGCAGCTGGAGGCCGAATTTAATTTTAGTGCGGAGATTTTAAAGAAAAAAGTGAAATCACTGAGATCGTCATATTTACTACTCAGTTGTTTAC
Organism: Chrysopilus asiliformis; assembly: GCA_964034945.1. NCBI lineage: Eukaryota > Metazoa > Arthropoda > Insecta > Diptera > Rhagionidae > Chrysopilus > Chrysopilus asiliformis. The sequence continues at coordinate 67,148,315 of OZ035961.1, read as the reverse complement.
TGCTCAACGCATTTCTGGAACTGAAATGTCATGCCAGAATCAGCAGCCCACCTACGTCACAACAGAATTTTCTAAGGACATTTCTGTTAGCAGTTCTGTCAACGTTTCCGGCAGGTCTGGATGGCGTGTAAAAACTAAAATCAAAGCACGAATTTGGACAGACAAACGTAAATTTTTCGCCTACTTGGACTTAAATTCAAGAACTTGCTTTAATTATACTCTATATAGCATATTAGATTTAATATACCGTTTGTAACGCATCGAACCAATCGTTGGACACAAAAACGAACTACACCAGGGTGTTAGGGATGACAAAAGATTTTGATTCCCGCATGTCTGTCCGTCCGTCTGGCTGTCTGTCCGTGAACACCATAACTTTCGAAAGGATTAAGCTAGAGACTTGAAATTTTGTATAGTTGCGATCCTCGTAAATGGCTACGCCAAATTCTTGAACGGGCAAAATTGGAGCATTCATTTTCCCTCCCCCATACAAACGAAACAGCTTTTCGTAATTTTCTCGAAAATGGTAATTCATATTGAAAAATTTATAAAGGTAAAATGTGTTAGAATGGGAGTTTGCATAACTTATCCATACACCCCTCTCCCATACAGATGGAATACTTTTTTCCGGTTTTCCCGAAAACTGTGCATCGTATCGAAAAATTTATGAAGATGGAATGAGTTTAGAATATGAATTTACATAACCGTTCAATAGATCATAATCCAATCGGACCCCTCCTTTCCTCCTCTTTAAGGCAAATAAATTTTTTAAATACACATTTTGTCTGTCATCATATAGAGTATTTAACAATTGGCCCCTAGCAATTGTAGCTTTTTTTATGTTTATACCCGTATGGTGAAACCAAAGGGTATATTAGATTTGCCTTACCGTTTATAACGCCAAGATCCCGTCATCACACACAAAAATGAACTACACCAGTGTGTTTAGAATGATAAAAATAATTAATTTTTGCATGTCCGTCCGTCCGTCCGTCCGTCTGTCCGTCCGTCCGTTTGTCCGTCTGTAGCGCGGATTGGGGGCGCACGGATTGAGCTAAAGACTTGAAACTTTGAGCAGATCCGTTTTTCGTGAAATGCAAGGCCAAGTTCGTTAATAGGCAAAAATTGACCATTAGGGGCGGTACACCCTATACAAATGAAAATGTTTTTGTGACTATCTCAAAAACGGTGCATCTTATCAAAAAAGTGCAAGAACAAAAGTTATTTAGGATATGATTCTACATAAAACTCCCATACATCAAAATCCGATTGGAATAAATTTTAAAAAATCTTTTTGGAAAGTTTGACTTCAAAGTGGAATTTTGGTACAACTGTTCGAATTTTGATACGAATATCACCATACGGGTCTCCAATGATTGCCAGATTGGCAATTATAGCTTTTGTTATGTTTAATTTCTGCATGTCCGTCCGCCTGTCTGTCTGTGGCGCGGATTGCGGGCGCACGGATTGAGCTAGAGACTTGAAATTTTGCGCAGATCCGTTTTTCGTTAAATGAGAGGCTAAGTTCGTTAATGGGCAAAAATGGACCATTAGGGGGGGTACCCCCCATACGAACGAAAACGGTTTTTGTGAATATCTCAAAAACGGTGCATCTTATCAAAAAAGTCCAAGAACAAAAGTTATTTAGGATATGATTCTACATAAAACTCCCATACATCAAAATCCGATTGGAATAAATTTTAAAAAATCTTATTGGAAAGTTTGACTTCAAAGTGGAATTTTGGTACAACTGTTCGAATTTTGATACGAATATCACCATACGGGTCTCCAATGATTGCCAGATTGGCAATTATAGCTTTTGTTATGTTTATCATTCTAAACACACTGGTGTAATTCATTTTTATGTGTGATGACGGGATCTTGGCGTTACAAACGGTAAGGCAAAGTTAATATACACAGTTGAAAATTTGAGGATAAATTTTATAAATATATTTATCTATATAAATCCATAAGTAAATTTATCAATTTTATAAATAACGGGGATAAAAATTGATAAATTCAATTTATTAATTGTATAAATCCCCAAGTATGTATAAAAATTTTCTGATTTTTTTTAAAAAAAGTAGGCGGGAATTTATAGTAGCGTGGTTTATATTTGTATTGTGTTTTAATCATTACCCTTTAACATTTTTGTTTCCATTTACTTATACAAATTCATTTACCTTTTGCCTTATAGAATATTTTTGTTTCTTCTTAGGTTAGGTTAGGTTGAGAAGACCGCGCGCGCCCAGGCGTGAGCACAGCGCTACACTCGGAGGCCTACAGGCCCATTGTGATGTCTTCGGTACTCATAAGACCTTTCATCAAAACTAGCTGATCCTATTTGAACCAGCCCGACTTGTTGACGAAGCTCAGCATATCCTCGAGTGGGTGGTTGCCAAGCTCCGTCAGTCCACTATAAAATCTGGCCCCAAGCGTGCCATATCGGCGTGCTTGTAGGGCTGGACACTCACAGAGTAAGTGTTTCACGGTCTCCGGCTCCTCCTCGTCACCACAACTGCGGCAAAAATCATTTGCGGCCGCGCCCCACCTTCTGGCCATAGCGCCAAGGGGGCAGTGCCCCGTGATTAAGCCTGTGAGTAGCCTTACGGAGGTCCTGCTGAGTCTCAGAAGGGTGTCGGTTCTGTTCCTATTAAATCTAGGCCAGAGTGACCTTGTGATTACACAATCGCTCCTTGTTTGCCAACGGATATTTATGTTGTTCACCCCTTTCCTATCAATTATACTTTTTGCGCATTCAATCGGCATTTCGACCGAGCGATCCGCGCTCTCCATAGCCATTTCGGTCCCTAGTTTTGCCAGCTCGTCAACTCTCTCATTGCCATATATGTTGCTGTGCCCGGGGACCCAGCAAAGTCTAACGGCATGTTGGAGGCCGAGTTGATTGAGTGCTCTGCGGCAATTTGACACGGTCTTTGACTTGATCGTCGATGAATCCAGTGCCTTAATTGCCGCCTGACTGTCGACGTAGATTGAAACCCTTGTTCTGGGTAGTTCTCTCGTCATTATCAAGCTTGCAGCCGCTCCTATGGCATAGACCTCAGCTTGAAATACACTGCTCTCGTTAGGCAGTTTGTAGCTCCTTTGGAGGTCAAGGTTATCCGAGAACACTCCCGCCCCCGTGCCTTCTGCAGTTTTAGATCCATCCGTGTAAACCGAGACCTCTTGCTCGTCTATGACGCTGCCGAGATCCCACAGTCTCCTTTCAGGAATCAAAACTGTGAAGTTCACATTCATATTCAGGTGAGGTATACAGTAATCCGTAGAGTCTGGGATACCCCATTCATCGCTTTTAAGGATGCTATTATGACCGAAGGTACTGTGCTTCCAGAGGCCGGACTCTCTGAGCCTTAGTGCACTCTTAGCAGCCGTACACCTCGTGTACTCATTCAGGGGAATGAGGTGCAGTAGAGCTTCCATTCCCGCTGTTGGTGTTGATCTAACAGCTCCTGTGGTTCCTAGCGCCGCTAGTCTTTGTACTTTGTTAAGGGCTTGATATCGGCAGTTGACCCTCATGGTCGGCCACCAAACCAGACATCCGTAAGTGAGAATAGGTCTGATCACCGCTGTGTACAACCAATGGGTAATGCGCGGTGATGTGCCCCAATTCCTTCCAATCATTTTTTTACATGCGTAGAATGCACACAACGCTTTGTTCATCCTCTCTTCCGTATTCCTTTTCCAAGATAGTTTGGAGTCCAGAATTAAACCAAGGTATTTCGCCTCAGGAGAGAGACTGAGTTGGGTTGTTCCTATCCTTGGGAGTTGAAAGGTTGGTACCTTCCTTTTTCTTGTGAAGAGCACTAGTTCAGTTTTGGAGGGGTTAACCCCAAGACCATTGCGCTCCGCCCACTTTGTTATATCGCGTAATGCTAATTCCATGAGTTCGCTTAGTGTTGGGAGAAATTTTCCTGTTACCAAAACGACCACATCGTCAGCGTACGCAACAACTTCTATTCCTTTTTCTTGTAACGATAGGAGGATTTCGTTCAGAGCTAGATTCCACAAGAGTGGCGATAGGATCCCCCCCTGCGGTGTTCCCCTGTTGATCGCTCTCTTTACGTTACTTATACCAATGGTGGCCGAGACTGTTCTGCTATTGAGCAACTGCTCTGTCCACTCAGTTAGCATCTCGTCGACATTGTGTGCCCTAAGTGCACCCACTAAAGACCTTGTGTGTACGTTATTAAACGCACCTTCAATGTCCAGGAATGCTGCTAGGGCATACTCCTTGTGGTGGGCAGTTTCCTCTAGAGTTCGCACCACCTTGTGCAGAGCTGTCTCTACAGACTTGCCTTTAGTGTAGGCATGTTGGGCCGTAGATATTGAGCTGCTGTCCAAGGAATTCTTAATACTAAGATCAATAACTCTTTCTAGTGTTTTCAGTAAAAACGATGAAAGACTTATAGGTCGGAAGTCCTTTGGTTTAACGTGACAACGTTTCCCAGCCTTGGGGATGAATGCCACACGAACTTCTCTCCAGCACTCCGGTATATACCTGGCTAGCAGGCAACCTCTGAAGAGTTTTATCAACCAAGATTTGATAAAAGGCAACGCGTGCTGAAGCATGGCCGGAATGATTCCGTCCGTGCCCGCTGCTTTATAGGGGCTGAAGGAGTGTATCGCCCACGCTACAGAACGTTCATTTATTATCTCATTTGCTACCCGAAAGTCCCTATCCGTTATTTTTGGAGCATGATAACTACCATTGCTGCCTTGACAATCCATAGGGAAATGGGTATCCATTAGGAGGTCCAGTGTTTCCTGGCTTGATTCGGTCGTGCTTCCATCTGGATTTTCCAAGAGCACCGGGGCCGATGGAGTCCTACTTAGGATCCTTCGGAGTCTGGCAGCATCTTGTGTATCCTCGATTGAGCAACAGAAATCTTTCCACGATGTCCACTTGGCCCTCCTAATCTCTTTTTTATACTCATTGAAGCTGGCCTTGTAGTTGGTCCAAGCTTCCTCGCTCTTTGTAGACTTTGCCTTATTAAACAGTTTTCTAGTCTGTTCTCGCAGTTGCCGTAGATCTCCATTCCACCATGGGGTGGTCGAGCTTTTGATACTGCGTGTTACCGGACAGGAAGCGTTAAAGGCTTGGGTAAGTCTATGTTTAATTTTCCCTACCACTTTCTCAATGGAAGAAGCGGTGAGGGGTGTGGGTCCATGCGGACCAGCTGTCTCCCGCCTCATTTCCTCCGAGAATTTAAACCAGTCAGTTCTCCTAGCATTCCTGTAATGTTCAGGTACCTCCTTTGAGAAGTTAATACCGAAGACTATCCTAGCATGATCCGAAAAGGAGTGCTTAGGGGATACTCTCCAATTGTCAACCCTCAAGTCTCGGTAGCTAGTCGCGAGTGTTATATCGATTACCTCTTCTCTGTTTTTGTTAATGAATGTTGGTTTATTGCCTCGATTGCATATAACAAGATCCGAGTAGAGAATGTACTCAAATAAAGACTCACCTCGTTCGTTGATGTTCGTGCTCCCCCATTGTGAGTGATGAGCGTTGGCATCACATCCCATCACTAGATTTAGGTGGCGGTCCCTGGCAAAACTTACCAAGCTGCGTACCTTGCTTGTCGGTGGATCCCTTTCCTCGTATGGCATGTAAATTGAAGCAATGATCAGAGATTGCTCTCTTCTCCGTTGCTCAATTAAGATTGCCGAGACATCTCCGCTGCAGAGGCTACCTAGAAAGAAAGCGTTAATATTTTTCTTGGCGACGATACAGCTCCTTAATTTTTCATTGGTTTTACTATAATGTAATACATACCCTTTAGGTGTCAGTCCAAGGATCTTGTTATTGCCGTCTAACCAGGGCTCCTGGACTAAAGCCACGTCGATATCATCTTCTGTCAGGGTAAGCATCAGATCCTCTGTCGCCGCCTGACAATGATGCAGATTAATCTGCACCACTGACAGCTGCTTCGAGTTCAACATGATGACCCTCCAGCCTCACCCTGACTGTTCCCAGGCCAAAATGTATGGTCCCAGAAGACTTTGCAAGGGATAGGCTGGACTTTTGATCCAATAGGATCTGGTAGTCCTTGCCGTTACCCTTAGCCCCTTTGAGGGACTTCAAAATCTTCCAGTCTTTGACTGAGATTTCAGGGTTCTGCGCTTCCAATATTCTCAGTATGGATTCGTCCGGTAGTTCCGGTGGGGGAATCCACATCCAAGCTTTGGGTCTCAGCGGCAGTGCACTGCGTGGGATGACCTGTAGCTGGGCCCCTTCCCAAAGTTCTCCTATATTGGAGATGGTTTTGGAGAGGAAGCTCAAGGACTCCTCGCTGTCGCACATGACCACCTTGACCCCTTTAAGCCAGCCGGCCCCGTGGAAGGTGCATCCGACTGGAGGAATGCTTTTCTCGGGGTCCCCGGCTAGTGCTTCAAGTATTTTGGCTTCTATGAGTAGCCATCGATCGTATGTGATCTTACCATCAGGATCACTGTTATCGACGATGGCCACTTTAAAATGGTCGGGGGTGCCCACATCGGCAGTGCCTACGCTCGCAGATGTTCTCTGCTTTTTCGGCTCGTTGCCAGTTTCCTCCCCCTGAGATCTCACCCTCTTGGTCTTAACCGAGCTCTTGCCTGTGCTGGCGTCAGCTCCCGTTGAGGTTGAGGGTCCGGCAGATGCCCTAGCTGTTGCAACCGCCTGTTGCTTGCTGGTATTGCCTCCTATTTTCTTACTAGCCGCGCTCCCCTCCTGCGCAGGGGGGTTTGCGGTTTTTATCACCTTGCCCTTCGCTTCAATAGACAGACTGAGCGGCGGTTCACCCTCCGGTTTGGCAACCTTCGATTTCTCGAAGGATGCTACTACCCTCCGGTGTTTTGCCATCAGAGCCTTATCTCTTGCGCTTAAGGCTGCGGGATCAGTTTTCTTCATCTTTTCCAGATACCGTCGCGAAGATTTGTAGAAGACGTACTTCTTTCTTACTGACGGGTCTGGATTCGCACTACGAGAATCTTCCGAAGACTTGACGGTCTCCAGTGCACTCTCAGTAGGCTTTGGTTTCTTACTACGAGAATCTTCCGAAGACTTAACGGTCTCCAGCGCACTCTCAGTAGCACTGTGCTTCACCTCTGATTGCTCCAGATCCACTAGAGTGTCCAGGCTATCCAGAGAACTGCTAAGTTCCCGGAAATTTAGCGCACTCAGCGATATTGAAGACGTCAAAGATGAAGCCGGCGAAGGGAAGGGTTTAAGGGTATCCCTATTACCCTGTGTTTCTGGGGATTTTGGGGGAAAGGAGGACGATGGAGTGGGATTAGGAGGATTAGACGTGGAGGGGGTTGGGATAGGGGTAGGGGTAGGGTTTGATGAGACATCACTACACAAAGGGTTTTGGTTTTTCGGATTCATGTTTAGGTCCCACGAGTAAGGCGAGAAGGGGAAGGTCCGCGCCCGCAGAGCTCCCTTACGGGCGTAAGGCTGATTAAAACAGGAGGTCGCCAGGTATCCTGAGTCCGCATATTCGCGACTAGATAACCCTCTAGCCATTCATCCCTCAGCATATGCTGTTCCACCTTGGATTGGGGGTTTTTTGTCAAGGTTTGCTCCTTTAGCGCTGCGTTTTGGCCTAGAGAGACTAGTTACCGGTGATCGCCACGAGGAGGCAACGCATGCACTTGCGAATCGTAATGGAGCGGGCCCCATTACGACTATCAGCCCCACACACCCACAACTACCCGAAACATGACCGGCCCAGTTGCGGTGGGGGGACGATCCTACTATAGGTTACGGGGCTGACAGTAGTCAGCCGATTCCCCCCCATAGCAGTCGCCATGATCACCTTGTTTCTTCTTGATAGTTTTTATATGTAATATGAAGTATATACAGCCTTGGCCAAAAGTATTGAGCACCCTGTAAATTTTACTAATATACAAAATCTAATGCTCCAAATCAATCGTATTGTTTATTAAAGTTTTGTCGGCATCTAAAAAATAAAATTTAAACAATAGTCAAGTGGCTGGTTAGTAACAAAACATCTAGAACCTTAAAAATTTGCTTTTGTGGTGTTTTTTGATATCCGATTAGTTCGCTTTCTCAGCTCGCTGTGAAGACATACAGTTGTGTAGTGCCTTGAAGTGATTTTTTTTTCAATAAATTAAATATTTTAATGTAAATATGGCGAAAAAAAAAGATAACTGACATTGCAACAGCGGGTAGAAATTCAACTTTTGAATCAGCAAGGCAAGTCCCAAGTGGAAATTTCTAAAACCGTTAAATTTTCGCGTCGAGCTGTGCAATATGTTATCGAACGGTTCGAGAAGACTGGGTCGCATAAAAATAGACACAGATCTGGACGAAAACGACTTACTATAGATCGTGAAGATAGAATATTAGTAAGGGATTCACTGAAAAATAGGAGAAAAACGTCTTTCGAGCTCGCTGCTGATTTTTCAGTAACAATTAAAAAGCCAATATCTGCCAGGACGACACGAAGAAGACTGCAGAAAGCTGGTCTAAAAGGCTGCAAAGCCAGGAAGAAGCCGTGGCTTTCCGAAAAAAACAAAAAGGCTCGCTTCCAATGGGCTCTAAAACACAAAAGTTTAACCGAGCAAGATTGGTCAAATATTCTATGGTCGGACGAATCAAACTTTCAGGGGAGTAAAATAATTCCTTTTTCTGTAGAAAAACATTATTTTCGAAGTTTGATTCGTCCGACCATAGAATATTTGACCAATCTTGCTCGGTTAAACTTTTGTTTTAGAGCCCATTGGAAGCGAGCCTTTTTGTTTTTTTCGGAAAGCCACGGCTTCTTCCTGGCTTTGCAGCCTTTTAGACCAGCTTTCTGCAGTCTTCTTCGTGTCGTCCTGGCAGATATTGGCTTTTTAATTGTTACTGAAAAATCAGCAGCGAGCTCGAAAGACGTTTTTCTCCTATTTTTCAGTGAATCCCTTACTAATATTCTATCTTCACGATCTATAGTAAGTCGTTTTCGTCCAGATCTGTGTCTATTTTTATGCGACCCAGTCTTCTCGAACCGTTCGATAACATATTGCACAGCTCGACGCGAAAATTTAACGGTTTTAGAAATTTCCACTTGGGACTTGCCTTGCTGCTTCAAAAGTTGAATTTCTACCCGCTGTTGCAATGTCAGTTATCTTTTTTTCGCCATATTTACATTAAAATATTTAATTTATTGAAAAAAAAATCACTTCAAGGCACTACACAACTGTATGTCTTCACAGCGAGCTGAGAAAGCGAACTAATCGGATATCAAAAAACACCACAAAAGCAAATTTTTAAGGTTCTAGATGTTTTGTTACTAACCAGCCACTTGACTATTGTTTAAATTTTATTTTTTAGATGCCGACAAAACTTTAATAAACAATACGATTGATTTGGAGCATTAGATTTTGTATATTAGTAAAATTTACAGGGTGCTCAATACTTTTGGCCAAGGCTGTATACTAACTATGAAATTTCTTTCGAAACGCGAATTATATCACAACAAAAGAAATTGCTTGCGTATTTTATAAATTGATATATTAATTTTATACCAAAGTTCTATTGAATTTTTGAACCAAATCAAAATTGGCTGTTTTTATAAAACTCAGGATAAAATTTATACTTTTTATTTATCAATGCTTTTAATATTTCATAATTTATTAATTCTATTACAATTTTGGTATAGAATGACTTTATGTGGAAAATTTATCAAAAAAGGATAAATTTTATACCCAAATTTTCAATTGTGTACCCTTTGGTTTCACCATACGGGTATAATAACAATGAATAAATTATTAGCGATTTTTATGTCCTAAGTAAAATATTTATAGTTAGACATATTGGGTTTTATTATTTATTATAATGCACCCTAAAAGTTATAGCTTAGGTACTATTTTATATTTTTGTTTAATTTGTTTACTTCTGCGAATAACCAAATCCGCGAATGTTTGGAATTACTGTATATTACTGTATTATTATATTCTGTTGTGAATTAATTGGTACAAAATGAGTACCTACACAATATGTGACATTCACATGAAATTTTATCCTCACATCTCAAATAATTAATTCAAGAGAGCGTTACATTGCAGCATTCAATTTTTATTATAATTAACAGTGGTTTGTTGCAAATAAAATTTTTGATATTGTAACGGTCCACGGGTAAGAAGTTGCAAGGACATTCGAGATCTGGCGTGAACGCTTTGAGAATGTTTGAGATCTGCACACGAGAACGTTCGAGACCTCGGCCGAACATACAGGAACGTTGGCAAACGAGCCGCGAATATAAAAGGCCGCGAATATAAAAGGCCGCGTTTTCGGCGGAGATTCAATAAATACAGGGTGGGCCAGAATAGACGCAGGGGTTTGAAGTCTTTATAACTTTTTTTTTATTTTTTTTTTTTAATTTTGTTTCAGCATTTTGTTAAGAAGACTTGGGCAATTTAAAATGGACCTGTACACAATAGAACAACGAACCGGTGGGTGGTGGGCTCAATGGCTCTTTTACGGGACATGTTTGGCGGACGCATTATTTCGAAAAGTTGCGATTTCAATTGGCCTCCGCGTTCACCTGATCTAACGACTCCAGATTGTTTCCTTTGGGGATATTTGAAAGAAAAGGTGTACGTCAACAAGCCAACAACCATCAGCCAATTGAAAACCAACATTCGCAGTGAAATCGAGGCCATAACACGAAAGGTTATGGAAAATGTATTGGAAAGAGCACGGATTTGCGAAGCAGAAAATGGCCACCACTTGCGGGATATAATTTTCCATGTTTAGATCAAAAATATTGCCCATCAATCAACTACATGTATTTGAAAAAAAAATTATAGGTTTCGCTAAAATAAAAAATTTATAAAGAATTCAAACCCCCGCGTCTATTCTGGCCCACCCTGTACTTCTTCAACAAAATGTTTTATTTATATTTTATTTTTACATCACCATTTACCATTCAAGACATTAAAGTTAAATTTGTAATTTTATGTAGTTTTTCACCCAGGGTCCGTGGGCAAGTTTTGACTATGAAAAGGGGTCCGTGGGCCAAAAGAGTTTGGGAACCACTAATCTAGCGTAATGGGTATTCTTATGTTTGTAAATATAAGTTGGCGCAATAATAGTGTGTATGCAAGAAAACGGTAGTAAGTCATTTTGAGACTTTTTTAGTTTAAGATGTATTATACTGATATTGCTTCAACTTTATATTTACAAACATAAGAATACCCATTACGCTAGATTTTAATAACAATCAAAGTTTTTCTGGTACTCAAATCACTCGTGAGTTCTCATTAGTACTCATAAAACTTGTCAATGCTCATTCTCATGAATAAGAGTTTTTGACTAAACATTTAGTTCACTGCTCACGAGGTGAATAAATTACTCATGAGCAGTACTCACCACAAAATTATGCTTCTCGTATGTGAGAATACTTACCTTTTCCGGTATCATCGCTATACTGGCTCCAAAATCGCTGTTTTGTAAAACTTTATGTGAGAGGCGAAACCGATACGACGGCGATATGTACATCACTTCTGTATATACAACTGCTAAAAATCACGTTCGAATCAGTTGATAGTATTTACCATCATAGTGCGAAAATAATGTGGTTAAATATGATATTAGTTCCCAAATATTGTACTTCAGCTTTATTTGTGACAGAAATGAAAGTTTTCGCATATTTATTGCTACAAAATTTATTCTTGAATGTTTTATGTTTAAAAATGCCGCGAAAATAGTTAACTTTGTACTCATTTTTGAATTTTCCGCCCATAATTAAAATAATCTGAGCTAGTAACATTAAACCACCACCAAAAAGCACTAGCGCTAACCTCAATTTTTAATCTACCCTAACCACAATTTTCAATATCGGTCATGCTCAAATTTATCGACTCACTGTGACATACTAACTCATTTCAGTATTCGAAATCAGACAACAGCGATATCTAAAACAGATCGTTATCAGTAGCTGATGCTAGTGTGGCATCTGCGTAAGGTCAATAAAAATTTTGTTCTATAGGCAAAAGGCACATTCTGGTAAATTTCGTGTGAAAAATTCCATAAACATCTGGCAATACTGGGCCAGAGGAGTCGAAGGCAGAGAAAAGGGGTGGTCGCTGGTTGCGGGAAGAAGTTGGACCAAGTCCCTATTCGATTTTATAAATAAATCCGAAAACACGGGGTTAACCTAGTTACATGAGATATAACGGATAAGTCTGACTTACCAAGGTACAAAAAGGTAGACTTTTTATCTCAAAATCAATTAGACCAAATAAATACAACATCTATATATATATATAGACTGTAGCTAAACACGAGCATGTTGCAATGTAGTAAAAAAAGATAGACGCATTATTACGACAAAACCAAATCACTCGTCGATTCAGGCCGATCAAAATGTAGGAAGCATGAATTTTATTATGCCACTCAGAAATATGTTATATACTTGTATATAAAATTTCATGGCAGCGCACTATACTGCATCAGTTCGAGACTCGTAGTACTACGTAATTGTATAAGAAACCACGAGTATTCAAAAAGTTCTTATCTAAATGTTAAAAGTTGTTTGGCTTTTGCGACGCTGTTATAAGTTAGCATAAGCCCATGCTAAAATATACGTTGAAAGAGTAACTGCTATAATAGAAGAACGAATCCACTTGAATAGTGTTTCAAGCGCGTGTGGATCGCGCTCTCAAATTACATCACGAAGATCGTCACGATCTTATTGAAGTCAAGTATAGGAAAACACTTGCAGGGATTGAATTGAAGATTTAAAGATGGCTGTATTTATCCCTTTTACCCCTCTATATCAGTTTAAAAGAGTCTCTAACTTCACAATAACACTAACAGTTTGTTATGCCATTGAACAAACTTCTTAATTGCCTATTTCTCTAGCTGAAATTATAATAATTCTTCTCAAGTTATAGCCGCCCATCACAAGTCTATAAATGTATCGGGAAAACGCCAATGATCTTTTATCCAATCCTAGGAGTGTCAGCATTTCGCCTAACTCTACTCTAGTACTTGTCAGTTGGGGATCTTACTACAATGAACGTAAATATCATTACAGTATAACCCAATGATATATTGGACTGGATAAACAAAGATATACGAGTAGTAAATGCTTCAAAACACCATTTTTACATCATTAAGCAGAAGATGAAGTAGTTTCGCTCATCAATTACAACATAAACAATTCGAACGTTTTTTAGATCGTCTAGTAGCTTATTATTGCTAAACCATATGCTAACAATTATTGAAATTCAAAGTATGATCCAAAGGGTAACAGCTTCACCCATCGCGGGACAATCGACGCTAATAAACCAAATAACATCTCAACACATTACTGAAGAAATTCATTACAAGTGTTTTCCCCGCAATTGGATTTCAATGATTTCTTAATCTCTCCATCAACCACACTTTAGAGCGTTAGATTGATGTTATAAGACAAAAAATTCCGGATGATTTGCTAAGATTTAGCTGCGTTTAAACTTTTTACAAAAGGGTCATAAAATAATTCTCTGACAATTGAATTTGGTCAAATGTATAGCTATAATAGAATTTCACATATTTGATTCCATTTGATTTTCAAGTGGTTTACGTTTTAAAGTTTACTATTTTGAGATACCCACGGAGTGACAGAGTTATGACCGAAGGAGATTCTCGAGAAATCGGAAAATCATTTTTGCGGTTAACGAGAATTTCGAGAAAAACTTCGATTTAGAAGACCACTTTCATTATTGAGAATAAAAATTGTACTTTAGTATCTAGAACAGGCCTGGGCACCATGTATGTAGTGATTTACTATTACTCGAAGAAATTTTATGTTTCTTCATATACTATAACACAAAATGAGAATACGCATCTTTTTCATTTTTTACGCTCTTTCGCTTTTGATGGAGACGTTTAGGAACAGTGAACTACACAATTTATCATTATGCAATTTCAGAATCATATGTTCCGCCTAAGAGAAATTTCTCTAAAAAAGCTTTCTTTAAGTTGTCAACCTGTCTTACTCTTCCTACTTCATTGTATCGGGCAAAATCGGACTTATGGCAGCTGTTGTAATGGCGTTCTAGATTGAATTTTTTATTCGACATGTAACTGCAAACTAGACATTGACGGTTATCATTATTTGTGGTTATTAAATATTTGTTTTCCCAATCACATGACATAGTATTTGAATTTGAATATGAACGCTTCATAATGGAAAATGAAAACTGAAAAAATCAAATATCTGAAAAAATTTCGTACGTCAGTGTACTTTGGAAAGCAATTAGGGTTTTGGGGAGCAAATATATACATCCGTACGCATCAACAGCAGAAATCATACTGAATGGCTGTCGTAGGCTCGCTGCATCGATTGTTAGTGAATCGTTTGATTTCGGCTGCCGAAGTGGCCGTCGTCAACCAACACGTATCATTGCGTTGGAGAGTCAAGTAAAAATGTTCATACATTGATTGTATTCTCGTAAAATTTGAATAAAAATGTTATCGTATTGAGGAGCCAGACGAGCCAAGGAGGGCCCAGGCTTGATCTAGAAGATTTTCAAACCAACACACGCAAAAGAAAAAGAAGAGAAATAGACATAACTTAACCTATACACTGAGAGAAATACCCCATTGCGATATTTACAATGATGCATTGTAAATCTTCGCATTGTAAAAACTTTCCCCAAATTGGAAAGGCACGCAATTTTCAATATAAACTTATAGATCTTACATTTACATTAATATGAAAACAGGGAAAACTATGTTTTCATGGTAAATTTTACATTGTTTGTTGATGAATTGATATGTACTATTGAAAAACCCAGAGTAAAATACAAAATAATATAAATCATATATAATTTTACATTGAAGATTTGTAAATTTTACAATTTTCCATATCATTTAATACATGTGAGTTAATAAAATCCGAAATTACATTTTTCGACTTTACATTTTTCGACTTACATACGAAATTACATTTTTCGACTATAAAATCATGCATTTCAACTTATACTTTTATATTTTTGTGAGGTTAATTTTGTATTTTCAAATGTAAAAAGAAAAAGAAAGTTGATGCCTTCAGCCGCCATATTTCCCTTTGACATTTGATGGAAACGATTTCGTTTCGAGAATTAAATTTCTTATTTCAGGCGAATGACTGAAGGATATTGCATAAAAAGTATATAGCAGATATTTTTGAAACAGCATAATTTTATTGGCATCAAAATTTCATTGCAAAAGAAAAAATAAATTTGACCGGTAAAATAAAATTAAAGAAATGTTTCATTAAAAACTAAATAATTTGATGGCCCATTAAAATCTGTTTAAATTTCAGATCCAATATTGTCGAAAAATTTTCGTGGCAACTAAAATCACGACATGCAATCGGAGGAAAAGTCCATTATAAAATAATACTCCACAAAAAGTTTCTATTAATTTATCGCCATTAGATTTTTCTTGTTCGCTTTCTGTTTACGTTTTAATTTGTTCATCTCTGTTCACTCACCAAGCTAAGTAACCATTCGAGGGAGAAAGAAAACGCCGCATATTTGGTGCTTAAAATGCACAATATGGGTATCAATTCATATGGCAAAATGTTGAATTCACAATGCGGCCGTGTTTCACATTGCTCAATGTAAATCTTACAATTTTGCGCAATGGCGCCCTTTTATAGTTGAAACATACGAATTCATATGCGTTTTCTATGACTTTTTCGCTCAGTGTACCATCACATTAAAAACTGTTTATTGCTGTAATGAACTGTTATCACGGTCAGCTGTTTTCCTTTTTCGTTTTTTTCTTTTTTTCGTTTTTTCTTCTTCATATTTGCTTTGTTAATTTTAAGTATATGTCATATGTTATTTATTTATTTATTTTATTGTAACATTTCGACAAAGTTTTTATGGCTAACTATTGACAGTTAAAACATAAAGTATTTAAATGATTGTTCAACGTAATACTAAGTTCAAACCGACGCAAAATCCAGTAATTTTGCGAAATGATTTAGATCTTAAACCAAAGTGTTCACACAGAGGTTAGATAATTTTGTTTGACATTTCAACTACAGGATTGCTATGAATTTTAGTGTAGGATTGCTATGAATTTTAGTAATATGATGAATAATACAATTCCAAACATCGATCAAATATGTGCAAACAGAATTAGACACTTTAGACGACAATGGAAATTATCTGTAATGAAAATAAACAATTATTTTCCATTTCATATCTAATCACATCAAAAACAGGTCCATTTTTTTTTGCCCCGCGTAGGTTGTTTACTAATATATCCTCTTCGCGTGCGGAACACGGCTTCTTTTTCTTATATTTCCGTCTTTCCAATCCAGCACAAATGTCAAAACTTCTCAAAACTGATGTACCGAAGAGAGCTGAATAAGTGATGCAGCGTTGTATTCATTGTTTTTACTTGATTTCGTTCCTAATTTTTGGAAATTGCATACTTTTAGTGATTTTTGAAAACAGGTTAATGTACTGGAAAGCTCGTGATTTCGAGGAAGACTTCGTTCAAAATTACGAAAATCTTCAAAATTACGTGATTTTGTGTCGGTCTGAACTTAGTATAAGTCCCCTATATAATTATAATTGTAAAAATAATAGTTTTTGGTGTTTAATCAAATATATTAAGGGTATTCACTCTTTATCGTAGTTGATTGTAAACTCGTAGAATCGTAAAATTGTAAATACAATCGTAGTTTTTTGACAGTTCTCCATATAATTTATTTTTACGACGAAAACTACAATCTACCCCACCCGAAGGTATGGTAAAATAGTAGTTTTTGTCGTAATTCTAATAAAGTGAGGTTAAGACATGTTTTGTGACATGTCAACTTGGTGCCAACTCTAAAATGGACATTGGAAAAGTAAGTAAATTAAAGTATTTATATGATTTAGTATAAATTAAGAGTTAAAAAATGCTTTAAACAATTTAGGTAAAGAAAATAAATAAAATAGTCAAAAATTTACGACAAAACCAACAACCTCTAGTAAAGCGCTGCTCACGCTTCGTTGTACTTTTCCATCGTAGATTTACATTACAATCTACGATTTTACTATCTACGATCAAGAGTGAATAGCCCTATTATAAAAAAACCTTTGAAGATGAGCGAAAACAAGGCTCGAAACGTCAGGCTGGAAAATTGAACATGATTTTCGTTTTATTTCCTAAAATTGGACCGCTAAGCCCGCCAAACTAAGGCAAATAATATTATACGGTCGACATATTATCAAAATAAAAATTATGTAATTTAAAAATAAATAACAAATACGGATAGCAACTAAATAAAATACAATTTTCGAATATAATTACGTATTACGAATGAATTAATTGTTGAAAAATTTAATCGAGGATTATATCGACAAAACTGGGTTTTCAGTAAACTGTGATAAATATCTGTAGCCATTGCCATCAATCAAATGCAGTTTACAATGTTGTTGGCTTATTTAAAACAAATACAAATTTGTATTGCCACAAGCAATAAGAATATTTATAAAACCCAAAGATTCCAGTCGATTTTTGTCACAATGAGATAAAAAGATAACCTCAATTTGTATAATACTTTAGGACAATTTTTTACTTTCCTCTGCTATAGAAGGAAAGTATTGTATTCATGACGGAGACCGAATCCAGGGGCCTATTCCACAAAAGTACAAGACTTGTATTTGTAGCTATTTTTGACAAATTGTAGAACTTGTAAATACATTTTCATTTCTTAAAATACAATTTATAAATCACAAGTACAAATTCGGAGTAATTTTACAATCCGAAATGTTTTCACAAGGCTTTATTTTCTGTTTCTCAACACATTTTGGCAAGCTACGGACAGTAGCGATAGTAGCGAAAATGAAGCTACTATGCTATTAGCAACTCGTCGCAGAAGAATTTATCGTCTTAGAATAAATTTCGACTTAACTTCTGTGTTTGAATTCGACGAAAAATTTCGTTGATACAAAAAATTGATACATTTGTATAAATCGAAATTGTGAAAATGTAAAGAAAAAATATTTACAAATGTGTGAGTTCCTGGAACGGTTTTTTTTTCTGATCAGTACGAAATATATTTCAGGCAAAATTATTAGAATGTCCGTGTATGTGTCTGTTTGTCTGTCCGTGGGTCTGTCTGATTGTCTGTCCCTCAGTCTGTCCGTTCTACGTAAGTTAAATAATTCGAGGACGCGTTGCGCTAGCGACTTGAAATTTTCTGAAATAAGTTTTAGGAAAATCGTGGTTTTCTATCAACTCTTGCTAAAGTAACGTTAGCTATAACGGGTACCCCCAATACAATTTTTTGAAAAAAAAACACGTTTTTTTAATTTTTTTTTTCGAAAGCTATGCGTTTTTGGGAAAAATGAACATAACAAAATTTGCGACATTTTTTCCTTTAACTGAACGACATTAAATATACGCCAAATTTAACGGTTTCCGAAACATATTTTTTGCTCATCACAACCGACATCTTTAATAAATTCTGAACGGATATGGATATTTTCAAATTGTCTCCAATTTTATTTTTTTTTTTCAAAAAGCCAAAAAAGACGGTATAAGCTCTTACTAATTGATTCAGAATATCGTCGGCTAAAAGTGAAATTGTGCTTAGTCCATTATACCAAATTTGACAGAAGAGCAATAAAAAACCTTGTTAAATCATTTTAATTTTCAGTTAACGAAAACAGAGTCTCATTTAAAGAAAACTGAGTCCAATTTTTCTCATTTAAAGAAAACTCAGTCCCAATTGACCAAATTGGTTGGAAAACCAATTGGATTTCCAATCTTCTTGTACCAAGTACCGAAGGTACGATTTATGGAATTTTGACTGGAAATCCAGGATTTTTTTCCTGTGAAAATGGTCCTTTTTGTACCATAAGGTCCATAATTCCAAATGTTCCCACAAATATTCTTAAACTTTATAAAGGAAAATTGCGTGGTACATTTGGACACGGTACAAAAATTCCAACATTGGTCAATTGGGGTGTTATTGAAAGAGAATTAAAACGATTTAACAAGGTTTTCATTGCTCTTCTGGAAAATTATACCAAATGGACTTAGCACAATTTCACTTTTAGCCGACGACATGTTTAAAAATTTCAGTCAAAAATGTTGAAAATTATATAATGCTATTACCGAAAAACAGGTTTTCAAGGAAACAAATTATCGTCACGGTTCAAATTTTGACGTGAAAATTTTCAGATATTTTCTTAGAAGTTATAGAGTTTTTTGACTATAAAATAGATTAAAAATATTAAATGTTTGTGCAAACATTTTAACATTAAAATTTAATTAGTAAAGCATTTATAATGTATGCTATTTGTGTTTTTTTCCATCGATTAGGTGAAAAACCAAATTGTCAGAACTGTCAAAGCGCACAAAGCAAAGCATCGAATTGAGAATTGCTCAAAGCGAAGCTTTGCTTGCTTCGCTTTGCATTAAGCGCTTTTGTATTAGGCCAGCTCCCATAAAGAAACACGGACTTCAATTCAGCTGTCAAAGCGGGTAAACCCTTCTCCCTTTTCCCTCGCGACTCTTTTCCATCACCTTCACACACTTTCTCGTTCCGCACCGCCACCTTCACCGCCCATTTTACCTCCCCCCTTCACAATCACACCCTTTCCTTTCCCACACTCCCACTCATAAGTGAGCATTTCCAAACTCTGCCTATAGGTAAGCTGAACATAATATAAAAATATTCAACTCAATATCTCTAACGATGTAGAATCTAGCAGCGGACCTTGAGCAGATAGAACCACAGGAGAAAAATACGTAAAATATCCTTCCGGGTGCCGTACTGAACACTACACAAAAAATTTCAACACGATATCTCAAACGGTGTAGAATCTAGCTGGAGAGGAGGTTTGAGCGGGTGGGTCGATAGAGGGGAAATGTATAAAATAACTTTCCTGCTGTTGTACTGACACCACACAAAAAAAACAGCTCGATATCTCAAGCTATGTAGAATCTAGCAGAGGAGGAGGTATGAAGGCATAGCGCCACGGGGGGTTCTTACGGTGGCACCACAAACTAATGATAAGCAGACTAACATTTTCATTCAATCCATTCTAGAACAAAATTGAAATTCCAATTCCAAAAAATAAATACCCATAGCAGCCATGAGCTTTTCCGCCAGCAGCACAAGACTTCGTGATGCAAGCTTTCCAGTAGTAAAAGTCCGATAAATCTGTTCGTTTTGTTGATCGCATTTTGTCTTTTTTTTTTGCTATTTTCGCTTGATTGTGCTGCTAGCAGAAAAGCTCATGGCTGCTACGGCTGGAGTGGCTGGTATGGGTATTTATTTTTTGGAATTGGAAATTCAATTTTGTTCTAGAATGGATTGAACGAAAATGTTAGTCCGCTTATGATTAGTTTGTGGTGGCACACAACCAAAAACTTTCTCTACAACTTTCTCTTTTGAATTACCAAAATCCGTCAACCCAGTAAAAAGTTATGCGTGAACATACATAGGAGTCGAATTGAGAACATTTTCCTTTTTCGAAGTCGGTTAAAAATGGCTTTGGAATGTACTTTTGACCATATTTCAATGTACTTTTTAACCGCTTTGAAAAAAAAATTGAATTTCGTTACGTAACGAAATGTATAACGCTGTGTTTTTTTTTCATTTGCCATCCCTGTATAATTTTAAAGTTGCAATGGATTTTTGTCATTGTTTAAAGTGAATGCGAATAACACTGCATGGAAGAATGACTGACCCAAAACTTCATTGAGCCGTAACTATTAAAAAGCTCATGTGATGTCTGACTTCGTGGACATTAATTGCAGAATATGTGAAAAGGCTTTTATGCATTTTGGCTCCGCGATCAAGATAATTGTTACTGAGATTCCGTTATAAAATCAAAAGAACTTTATCCAATCGAGGTCCACATAAACCACATTCGACGTATTAAGACAATGCGATGCGCGAAGGTGGATCAGAAGGATGATGACTTGCATGCAGGTTAAATTCATTGGGCACGGGATTTCTACACGAAACTCTTGATCGCGAAATCCATTTCTGATGGAAGCAAGAATCAGATGCCTGCAAACAAAGATAAAGATATAATGGATTAAATTATATTTACGAGAACGTAACCGCAAATAAAATACGATTTTAATACGAATATGTACAATAATAAACTGAAATATACTGCTTCCGATTGAATTCTGTGGAAAGCAGCACCTTCGTGTTGATGGAGTTGATATCCTCAGTTCTTCGAAATTTTTACGGCTCCTGGAATTGTAACTGTGGCGTAGATAGCTGGGCTCGGGATACGCGATATACGCCATCACACCATAACCTTACCCTAAGTTGCCACATCTTTTAATGATGATGGCGAAGTCCCATTAAGGTGTATAATCTCATAAAAACGGTTTTGTGATGAAATGACAAAAACGTTTTTAATATGATGGATTCATCATCATCATCGTTGTAATTTCATTTTATTTGTACACCAACCAAAACTGTACTCTCATTTAAGCCATACTTTCATATAAACACTCGTATAGTTGCATTTCCGCCCCTTAAATATGAAAATTAGTTTTCATTTCCCGCTCTTTATTTTAATGCTGCCAATGACTTTCTGTAATGGATTTCATTGCTATATTATGCGTTCATTAAATGTCAAGACAATTTATTCAGCGAAATTGCAAATGAGAATATACACTTTAAAATATAAACCAAAGTTAATAACCACAAAGGAACATATCCTGTTCATCTAGCGTAACATAAAAATTATAAGAAACCATACCATCTATAACAATACCTCGAAGTTCTTTGATTGAATTTACACGATAAACTAGCAGCAATTACCTTCGCTTAAGGCACTTAAAATTTTTATACCGCATAGTGTCATTTCTTATGAATTATAATCGTATTCTAAATGCATTTTACCTTTGTGAATAAAACTTACAAAAATTACGAATATTAAGCGAATTCATTAGAATTTGGAAGAGTTTTGCTAAGATTTAAATTATGTACATATACAGTGAAACCTGTATAAGCCCAACTCGCATGGGACCAGGAAATTAGTCTTATTTAGAGAGGTTTCCGGCTTACTATGAAAAACAATATCATGGGACTTTAAAAGGTGTGTGGCTTAGACAGGTTTCCAAGCTATCCAGGGTTTGGTTTATTCAGTTTTCACTTTAAAAAAACTTTGGTGTGGGTGGTGTTTAATCTTATAAAATACTTGCATCAATCCTCTAAATACGCTAATTTAGGGTAAAATTGCTGAAATCGTATCCGGCTAAGAAAAATCTGAACAAATGGGCTTACAGAAGTAAATGGGAATTTTACTTTGGTAAGAGGGAGATAAATATACTTATCAGAAGATAGCGACACGATAAACTTCAGAACAATTGAATTGAAGCAAATTCTCGATTGCGTGAAAAATTTACGTTTGCCTTTGCAAATTCATGCTCTTAACCTTTTGGACCGAACTTTCACATTAGTTTTTGGGCAAACAAACTCATAGAAAAATTCAATATTCTTCTCAACTCGTCTAATATTCTCTAAACAATAAAACAGAATTGGTTTTCTCGACAATTATGACAGAAAATTTTAAATTTAGCGCAATTTGATTTTTAAATGCAGCGCCTTTTGCTCGAAAAATGTTTTCGGTATAACTTTTCGATTCAATTTTGGAAGCAGTCGAAATTCAATACATTTTTCTCTAGCCAACTCTTCACGCAGTTTCACGTCAATAGTCCTCTTTTCCCCAAATCAGTCTATCTATTTCTCACACTTGTAGAATTTTCAGACCATTTGTTCTAATAGTAGACTAGAGCTATAATGGGAAATCGGGACTATCACTAAAATAGTGAATTTCAATTGCAAAATAATTAATTTCAAATACCACCAATAAGTAGTTAAATCTTTATATATAAAAATGAATCGTGGTCCGTTTGACTATCCATAACTCGGCTGAATATAATCCGATTTGCATGGGGTTTTTTTTGTTGGATTCGTATTGCAACATATAAAAACACAACGGAGCCGAAAATTGGAAATTTCTACCGGAAAAGTTGGAAAATCTTGGAAAACCGAAATTGCATACTTTCAGGGGAGCGGTTTTCTGGTTTGCACTTTCAGTAATTCCAAATCAAAAATCTCGAATCTTTTTTCGTTTTGTTGGAAAAGTCGAGAAAAATTTTGGGGAAAAACGGGAATATCGGAAAAATTGAAATTTGCATTTTGTATGGGATTTTGGTATGGAAAGAGAAAATATTGTATTTGGAATTGAAAAACGGAAAATTTTGTACCTCACAATAATGTTATCGCCAACAGATGGCGTTAAGCTCTCAGAATCACGTTTGACGGCTGAGAAATACATTCGCTCTTTCCTCATTGATGATCGATGCGAAGCGGTTGTTTATCGATATAGTGCGCAAATTATCGCTATTTTTCCCACTTTTAAATCGTCGAAAGTATTTTATTTTGTAATCAACGAAGTGAATCAAGGTATTTTTTCAGTGACCAAGTGAAATTAAATGGATTGGTGTTGAATTTTGTGCTTTTTTCCAGAACATTGTAATTTCCCATCGAATCTGGACTTGCATCAACACAAATTTCCTTTATTCATCCACTGTTTTTGTGCTAATTTAAATTATTCATTTTGTGGAGAACGAATTTAAATAAGGTATTTTGTCACCGACCAATTCATTTATTTAAAAAAAATCTATTTGTATGGGAGAGGGAGGTAGGAGTGGTCTAACTGGATAGATAAGTTGTATAATATCATATTTTAAACACATTTCGTCTTTATAAATTTTTCGATACGATGCACCGTTTTCGAGAAAATAAGGAAAAAGTATTCAATTTGTATCGGGGGGGAGGAATAGGTAGTCTAACTGAATTTTTATGTATAGATAAGTTATGTAAAATCATATTTTAGCTTTATAAATTTTTCAATGCGATTCACCGTTTTTGAGAAAATTGCGAAAAAAGTTTAATTTATATGGAGAAGGGAATGGTCTGATTTTGCCAGTTCAAGAACTTAGCATTGCCATTTACGAGAAACGCAACTGTAAATATTTCAAATCTCTAGCTCAATCCTTCCGAAAGTTATGATATTCATGGATATATAGACGGACAGACGACAGAGAGACAGACGGGCAGACAGACGGTCGGACATGCCAAAATCAAAATCTTTTGTCATCCCAAACATCCTGGTGTAATTCATTTTTGTGTCCAGCGATTGGTTTGATACGTTATAATTAAAGCTAATATACTTCAATATGATTCTCATATCGTCTGGAGGTCCCCAATCTGGAGTGCAGGAACAAACTTATTGGGGTCGGAAGCGTTTTTTTTATTTGTGAGATAGTTATAAATTTTTTTGATTTGTGAGATGGAGTAACATATAAACTCAAGAACTACTGCACCAACATAGACTATGTATCATGACCACGGTTTATAGTTAGGTGTGGTCACGGTATCAGCTCCCCTTTCACCCCCTCGCCTGTTTTTGAATACGGTTTTCAGTGTTGGGCAGGTCAATCATAAAATAAATTTTCACCCACTCAAACTACTCCGCTCTACATGGTGCGAGCCCCCTCTCCTGCTCTTTACTAAACTACAGAACGGATTTTTATACAATTTTTAGTGTTGGATAGGTTATCTGTCAGGGTAAATTTTCGACCAATCCCCTTCTCAGCTATCTCTGAAACTATTTTATGGTTGTTCAACATATGTTACAACATAAATGCAAAAATCTTAAGTGTCTGGCAATAAGGGAATTCGCTCTATTCCCTTTCTCCCAAGCAGATGGAAAAAATATTTGCAATTTTCTTGAAAACAGTGCGTTAAACCAAAAAAATTATGAACAAAATATAATTACTGCATAATTTTTCTATACATCAAAATACTTTTGAAAAAAAAGGATTTTTTCATATTCAAAAATTTTTTACTACCCGGGCAACGCCGGGTTCTTTCAAGCTAGTTTCATATAAAAATGAAAATTGTCGGTTTTGACTATTTTTGGAATTGTAATTAACTATTTTAGTAATACATAGTCACGATTCCCCATTTTAAAATAGTAAAATTTACTATCTTTTCTCTGTGCGAAAGGCAAAACTTGTAAAACTTAAATGTAAAACTTTAGTTTGTCATATCGTCCTTTGAATCTTATCTTATACTAAACGCCATTTTTGACTTTTTCAACTCATGATCAGGAATTGGGTTTTGGTTCAATCTCTTTCAAATGCAATAGGCCCCAGAGTTCTAGTGCCTTCGGTAGCCGAGAAAACCACTATGAAAGAGCCGTTAGTTTGCAAAAAATTTCTTGAAATCAATTTTTTCGCATTGTAATGAGAATATCCCGAATACGGATAAAGATAAAAATTGAAGGTCAAAAGCAAATAGTGGGAACTATTATTTCCTTTAATTTATTTCTTACATACCACCATACAAATGTTTAGAAATAATAGTAAATCTCAATAACTGTTGGAGATATGGTGTTCTTGTGACCACTAAAAAAATAGGAAATTTTCCCAAAATTATAGGAATATTTCCCAATTTTATGGAAATCATTGCAGAAGAGTCCACTGCCTTGTATATTCTCTCCGTGAAATTTCACCTATAGCAAATTTGTTTTAAAAAGAATGTACATTTGTTTTCCCTCTTAAATGTGTCTTCGGTACATTTGTTTTCCTTCTTACCCTCCTAAACATAGTCACTTCCCTGTTACAATTTTATTGCATTGATGAGAATTTAAGAAATTGAAGCAGAGTTAAGTTAATTCGCATTCTCGCAGAAAAAGTTTCACTTGCAGCGCTTTCATTTGAGATATTTCAAGATATATATTTTTTAATTTTATATGAAATATAATATACTTGTGTGTCTATCTGTTCACTTAAAATTATAGAATAGAGCTGTTGATAAGAACCAAAAATTTTCGAGTACCGGTTCTGCGAAAAACGGGTACCCGGTTCCAACTCTAAAAACCGAGATCCGAGTACACAATTTCAAGTCTAAAACATAACAAAAGCTATAATTGCCAATCTGGCAATCATTGGAGACCCGTATGGTGATATTCGTATCAAAATTCGAACAGTTATACCAAAATTCCACTTTGAAGTCAAACTTTCTAATAAGATTTTTTAAAATGTATTCCAATCGGATTTTGATGTATGGGAGTTTTATGTAGAATCATATCCTAAATAACTTTTGTTCTTGCACTTTTTTGATAAGATGCACCGTTTTTGAGATATTCACAAAAAACGATTTCGTTCGTATGGGGGGTACCCCCCCTAATGGTCCATTTTTGCCCATTAACGAACTTAGCCTCGCATTTTATGAAAAACGGATCTGTGCAAACTTTCAAGTCTCTAGCTCAATCCGTGCGCCCGCAATCCGCGCCACAGACAGACAGACAGACGGACGGACGGACAGACGGACAGACGGACGGACAGACGGACGGACAGACGGACGGACATGCAAAAATTAAATATTTTTATCATTCTAAACACACTGGTGTAATTCATTTTTTTGTGCGATGACGGGATCTTGGCGTTACAAACGGTAAGGCAAAGTTAATATACCCTTTGGTTTCACCATACGGGTATAAAAACCGAGAACCTGGTGCAGTTTTGTACATACACTCTAGAAAATTTTATTGTAATTTTACCCCTATTATCGTAGGAAACCATTTTCCTACGATAATAGGGGTAAAATTACACCGAGTCGTAATGGCTTAAAAGCTATGCATTTTTACTCATTTTGTGGCGTACAAAAGCCTCTTTTACGGGGGAACTTTAAGCTAAATAAGAAGTAAAAGTACAATACGGGTGTAATTTTACGACATGGATGTTTAAAATTACCACATTTTTGTTGTAATTTTCCTCCTATTTGGTAGCAAAACCGCGTCTTAAAGGTGTAATTTTACGACATTTTTTGTTTAAAATTACACCGAAAATGGTATTAGAATTTCTCGGCTTGTAAAAACAAAAATATTATATTATTTTTGCGGATGTTTTCACATCCAAATTTCCCGGGCATGTCTGCCATGTGGCAGGCGCCACACAGGATTTTGGTAGAGTAAAACTCGATTCGAGTATTTATACTCCGATGCCACAAACCTTATGCGAATTATAAGGTTAAGGTTAAATTGTCCGTACAATAATGCAAAAATACCCTGCGAGCGTGTTTTTACACCAAAATGAGAGTAAAAATACGAAAATTGGTCGAAATTTTACGCAAGGTTTAAAATTACCCTATTTCTAGTGTAATATTAATGTTTTTTGGGTGATTTTACAACTTAAATGGTGTGCGAGCTAAATTCTGATTTTTTTTCGAAATTTTACGACGTTTTTGCAAATTTACCCCGTTTTTACCCCATTTTTCGGTTTAAATTCAAATCCATTTTCTACAGTGTAGGACTTTTTTGGAATATTTTTCGAAAAATGCCCCAAATTTCACTCAATTCTAATTTTGTCATTAAATCAGTTGCATCTGCATTTTGATTTTGACTTTGACATTTATTTGAGATCTAACCTAAGTTATTTTATTGTGATTTTGGTACAACTCAGTGCATTTTCGTTGCCTTGACATGTTACGATCAGGACTATGATTAAATCTGTGCTGTGCGATCAGAGGCGAAGTCCTTTTTGTATAAAATTCGGCCCACTTCATAATATAAGCCTGGGCGTGACACTGGTTGGAAAATATTTTTAAAAATCTCATTTCTAGTAATTTTTGGAACTTTTCATTTCTTACATATTTTATTTAAATATTAGCTGTGTTCTCGATCACGACTCGCCCATAGATTTTTCTGTCCAGCGAAACCCAGAAGTTAACTGAAAGGTTTTTCACTCGACTGGTTCAGTTCTTTGTGCTCGGCACTAGAAGCGCATGAGTAAGAAGGTAATTTGATTTCTTAACCTAATGTTCTGTTGCTGCAGAAACTAAAATAATATTTCGTGGCCGTTATTTTCAAATACCAAAATCCAAGTCAACTTCGAAACACCTGTTATATGTAATTGCCAATCTATCATTTTTGCAAATTAATACGTTTAAGAACGTTTAACCAGAAGAGTTAACAGAGATTGTACATAATGTTTTGCCCTTTCCCAAAGATTTGAAAAAAGTAATTTTGTGCCTAATTGTATTTAAAAATTAATACATAATTTGATACTCAAATCATAACATTTGAGACTTCTAGCTTTGTACGGCCGCTAAGGTAAAAAAAAACCAAATTGAAAATCGACACCGAGCTCCTATTCCATCCTTCGTTACCCCTTTGGGGATAGAATTTCGAAAAAAGATCTCCCACCTTGGGGAAAGTGTGAGTCATGTAAGGGACATACTCTAGTTTGGCTAGACATTCATGAGCCAACCAAACAATCAATAAGTTATGCCGCGTTCATAATTGCAGATCTAACGCAGTACTAAAGCAGCGCGTTCATCATCATATCTGCGCAGTATGCAGTGCGTTCATGAAAGCAGCCTGCAGAAAATTTTCGGCAGCAACTGCGCAGCAAGCGCAGTAAAGAAATTTAGCTGACGATAACGCAGCAGAAAGTAACATGTGAAATAATGGCGGACAGCGATAGCGAGATCTAAGTACTCGTAAATAACATTAATAAAATGTGAAAAATTACATTAAAATTTTGAGTTTTAATGAGTTGCGGGATGAGAAAAAGTGGAGAGCGTCAGCTTGAAAGCTTTTGATTGTTGAACGACTTAAATTAGAGCGAATGTTGAATTCCGGGGAGCGAAAGAAATCTGCTTTGTGGAAAATGGTTCTACGTAACATCACAGAAATTAAGGCCGATTTTCCGTTCTCGCAAGACGATGTCAAAAAGAAATTTGGTAATTTGCTTGTCACGTATAACAAAATATTGTGTAATATTGCGTCTGATCACTCGACTTATCAAAAAACGATGGCGTTTTCTTTTCTTCTCCAAAATACGAAAAGCCTTTAATACATTTGACTTCGGAGTTTGTATACAATCAAGAATTGCTCATTTTATTGGAGACAACGAAAATATTCGTGTACAGCGCTATCAAAAACGAAAACTGTTAATAGAAAATTTTAACTGTCAGATTCTCTATTTCTTTCTTTACTCAGCCAAGCAGGTTATGAACGCACTGCAGCAGCTAAAGCAGTCCAAAAGTCTGCTGCATCGCAGACTGTCTGCGCGCAGCTGACTTTTGCGCAGTACTGCGATAGATGTCTGCAATTATGAACGCAGCCTTAGTCAAGTTAAGCAAGCTTTAACCAGTGTTCAAAACTTTATTTTGTTATTTCGCAAGAGCGTTTGCTGCGGTTTCCGACTGTCGTTCTCGGGAACGAAAATGATTTCCAAGCGCAATCGTTCTCTAAAGAGAGCAATTTTGAGCTCCGGGGTCCTCGTTCTTGTAAAATCAAAGTTTGTAAAATCGAATCTAGACTGATAAAATGAAAGTTTTTTTTCTTTAATTGTCGCTACATAGGATTGAAAATTATCTTCTATACAAAATATTCCTACATATTCGAGTCAATAAAACGTTTCTTAAACATATTCTTCTTTTTTGGTACAATAATCTTAATTTTAACCGGATAGGAACTTCTGATGTGACGATAAAAACTCTAATGGTTTCAAAGAAATCTTTATCCATTAACAGTAGTCGTATTTTAATTTATGAATACTTGAGTATTTGCACTTTTAATGCATTTATTTAAGTAACAATTATTAATGGCTTTCTAATGCTGTCATCGATGTAACATCTTAATAACAATAAATCATATAGTCGACACTTTTACATTGTTTTATTATAATTTCCAGCAGTAAAGTCGTAATTCAACAGCACAATGGATCTGGACACTGGACGAACATTAAAAAATTAATCACTTGAAATTCAATTAAGGTCTACACAAAGACCAAAAATCCACAATTCCCCTTTCCACTAAAGGTTCTCCATTGCATCTACAATATAAGATAATACCATAGGATAAATACACATATCTGATGTATGTACGAATAATAAATAAAATTATTCCCCAGTTCGCTTTCCATGGGCTATCTTCACTTAATACCTACAAAAATGTACAGATTTTATGGGCGAAACGTTTGGTTGATGGGTTCTGCATATGCTTTTTTCGAGTTTATTTTTCTACACCATCAGATTTTGAGCTCATTTTGTTGCATGGTGTTGGCAGTGCATTATTTCGAAGTCCAATATGCAAGCAACATAAAATGAAAAAGCCAGTATTCAACTAGTATTAGGCATTGCAGGCAATAAAAATTACATAAAAGTTATTTATGGGTCATAAACGTAAAAAAATCATAAAATAGGGGAAAAATAAAATTGAACAGTATATGGATCAATACGAGTGTGTTATTCGAAATTCGGGCACAATTACACTATTTTATTCGAGATTATATTCAATGATTATTAAACATGCTATAAACAAGGGCATGTTTCAAAACGAGATATAACTGTGTAAGAGCTGTTCGATAGTTAATTGTGCACTCTCGAAAAAATCCGGGATCAAATTAATACCGCTCTAAAATATAACTAGACGTACACATGCGCATCCATTCGCATTGTTTTTCACATCGGCGCGCGCGAATCCTTTCATCATAACGTGATTATCCTTTTCCTCGTATTTTCCGGAAAAAATCTCGTCTGGTCGTTTTTGGGGTCGCTGGATCAGATTCTGACGTAAAGAGCGTCTGTAGGAATAACGGGAGAATTATCATTTTCCCCAAATTTTCCAGGTTTTTAGGGTCGATGAGTCCGATTCTGAAGTCGGAAAGTCCGTAAGGATATTTCAAAGGAAAGGATATATATTCGAAAATTAATCATAACAAAAGCTATAATTGCCAATCTGGCAATTATTGAAAATCCCGTATGGTGATTTAAGTGAACAGCGAACAGTTGTATCAAAATTCCACTTGGAAATCAAACTTTTCAATAAGATTTTTTAAAATTTATTCCAATCGGATTTTGATATATGGGAGTTTTAATCATATCCTAAATAACTTTTGTTCTTGATCTTTTTGATAAGATGCATAGTTTTTGAGATATTCGCAAAAAATATTTTCGTTCGTATCAGGTTTGCCTATTAACGAACTTAGCCTCGCATTTTACGAAAAACGAATCTGC
Source organism: Chrysopilus asiliformis (assembly GCA_964034945.1). Classification (NCBI taxonomy): domain Eukaryota; kingdom Metazoa; phylum Arthropoda; class Insecta; order Diptera; family Rhagionidae; genus Chrysopilus; species Chrysopilus asiliformis. The sequence goes on along the minus strand of OZ035961.1, from coordinate 67,117,251 downwards.
GTAAAATTTCAAGTCTCTAGCTCAATCCTTGCCCCCGCAATCCGCCCCACAGACAGACAGACGGACGGACGGACGGACAGACGGACATGCAAAATTCAATTTTTTTTAATCATTCTAAACACACTGGTGTAATTTATTTTTGTGTGTGATGACAGGATCTTGGCGTTACAAACGGTAAGGCAAAGTTAGTATAGCTTTTGGTTTCACAATACGGGTATAAAAAGTGAATAAAATAATTTTCAAGAAAATAAAATAAGTTCGGGGCGAAACTTGACTGACGCTTCCTTTACAATTTTCCCTACCTTTGATGCAATTGAAATAAAATTTCAAAATATTTAATCGTTCGCCAGGAGAAATCCGGTACAAATGAATGGAAAATTCGTTTCGAGAGAAGCAAATATTACTCAAAAATATTAACCGAGAAGCGCATTTTAGTAATTTTTGACCATATCGTTGCCAAAAAACGGAAAATTGGAGAATTTTAACCTATTTATATTCAGGGTATTCACAGTCCTCTTTTAATTTTCGGTATTCGGTATTTTCGGTAATATTAAAATACTGAAAATATTCTGCTGTGAACATCCCACAGCACAGATTTGAGAACAGCGCTTTTATTGGATACGTGACCAAATCATGAACTGCGAATTTGATTGTAAAATATGTCACATACCTTTCAATCCATGTTTGATGTATTCTTTTGAATTTCTATTGTGGCAACAGCTATCAAAATTGAAAAAATTTGCAGTCCGATGAGATAACCAGCGAGAAAATTTGACAACTAAAACATTACTAGCGCCACTCGCGGTTGATTCTTGATACCGAATAACCGGGCCGGAAAACACGACTCAAGGCATGTATACAATTACCGAATCCGGTAATTCATTTTTACATGAACCAAATTACCGTCTCGGTAAAAATCTGTTAAATTCGACTGAATTACCGAGCGGTAAAATTACTCGCAATTTAAAAGAGGACTGTGAATACCCTGATTATAATAAACAATCATTGCAAGTTTCAATTGGTAATTCTGGCGCATTTTGGTAGCGGTGGGTAATGATTGAACCATACAGGAGTTACCAAAATGTTTTATCCAAATCATTTAAATTGTTCTCGAGGTTTAAGCGAACGGACAGGCGGACATACAAACCCATAATAGATTAATATAAATTACCCTTTACACTGTATCGATCTGCACTTCGCAATTGCCGAGTGCAAGAAAGACTGGACACGTTGAAATCAATATGGCATCATTCTGAGCAGTCACAAAAAGTCACAAAAACCATGATTATATTAGAACAAAATGTGCTCATCTATAATGGAATGCTAAATATCTAAGTTAATTTAATTTTGTATTGAAACAAAGACATTAGTTAAAAAATAATAGTTTTGCTTTAGAATCGTGTAACGTAAATAATATTTCTTCCTGTTACCAACTAAATATTGATTAAGTAATTACAATCTACGTATATATATATATATATATATATATATATATATTAATATGCGTATGTATTTATTTTACAAATAGACACACACTTAAATCAATTAATCAAAATTACACTTCGTGAATTCCTCTTCATCATACAAATTACAATTTCTTATATGACAAATGACTTAATCTACGACATGCAAATCGCTGCTATTATCATTTGGTTTGCACGAGTTGTTATGAATTTAATTTAAGGGAGAAAAAAAAATGAAATTTACACATATGAAATATAATGACAAAAAAATGCGAAACTAAACTGATCATGTCCGTATGCGGACGGTTGTAGTGAAATTAAAACTCATTAAAATAAGGAGTGGACGATGCAATGCAATCCGATGTTGACAATGTCGGCTGATGGATATAGAACTCCCATCTGTGTTGTTTTGGCTGAAACGTTCATTAAGCTCTCCTCGGACTTTCGCGATTATTTTTAATTTAACGAACTCGTGCTGAGGTGACATAAATAACACTTGATTGCAGCGGCACGCAAATATGAGTGAATGACTCTTTAGACAGCACAAGGAGGTCATTTTTCTTTGACTGAAAAAATATTTTCACTGCACCCAGCCAGATCTAGAGCTGTGGCCCAAACCCCCAAATAACAAATGGGGGATCTACTCTGAATCCCGAGACCCAGTCCTGCTATCCGCGACACCAGATGCACATGTGGGCGCAGTAATAATTTCAATTCATTTTTGTCCCATATGGATCAAGTGGAATAACCAGCTGAAACATCACAGGAAGGTCCCTCATCCCGAAATCTGGGAAATTTCAATGAAAATTTCTCCGAATCTGTGTGTGTCGTCAATAATTCTTCTACTATAGAAATTTTAAGATATTTTTTTTCATCTCTCGATTTTTTCAGTCTATTCTACTTTTATCTCAATTATACAGGCATCTTTTAAGAAATCAGACAACAGATTGTAAATATCTCTTTGATCTGCAGGTAATGACGTGGGAATTCCGTGTTAAAAAAGATTAAATTTGCACCGCTTCTACGAAAAAATGACAATGTTTTTGTTAAATATCAACTGCATGGTTATTTATGATGCTCGGGCAAATTTAAAAATTCAAGGAAAATATAAGAGTATTTCTGAGATTAACGACACTTTTAATGAAATAATTTGGTTGAGCTGCAATGATACTGAAATCGATGTCACCTTTTAAATCACAGAATGTTATAAATTGTTCCAAGGAATTTGACCAGATATTTTAATTTTATTTTATAAAATATGATATATAGATAGTTTGCGGGATTTCTAATGGGGGTAAATAATGGTTATATCTATACTAGCTTGCAAGAACCCGGCGTTGCCCGGATAGTAATAAATTTTCGAATATGAAAAAATCCTTTTTCTTTCAAAAGTATTTTGATGTATAGAAAAATTATGCAGTAATTATATTTCAATTAATTTTTTGTTCATAATTTTTTTGGTTTGAGGCACTGTTTTCAAGTGAATTGCAAATACTTTTTTCGAGAAAGGGAATAGAGCGAATTACCTTATCGCCAGACACTTAAAATTTTTGCATTTATGTTGTAACATATGTTGAACATCCATAAAATAGTTTGAAAGATAGATGAGGAGGGGATTGGTCGAAAATTTATCTCGACAGATAACCTATCCAACACTAAAAATCGTATAAAAATCCGCTCTGTAGTTTAGGAGATAGCAGGAGAGGGGGCTCGCACCATGTAGAGCGGAGTAGTTTGAGTGGATGAAAATTTCTTTTATGATTGACCTGCCCAGCACTGAAAAGCGTATTCCAATCCCTTCAGTGGTTCAGAAAATAACAGGCGAGGGGACGAAAGGGGAGCCGGTCATGATACATAGTCTATCTTGGTGCAGTACACGGAGAAAAATGTTGTTTCTTAATTTAAGAAACATGTTACTAAACCAATAAAAGTGGCTAAAAATTTTCAGTTACTATTATTTAGTAACATTTTTCTTGAATACAGTAACGGATTTTATGGATCACACCACCTGTTACTTAAATCAAGAAACTTGAGATTTTTACCAAAATCATATTTCTCTGTCAACTTAATCTCGTTCCGTTACTGAAATCATGCCACTTTTGTCTTGAATTTAGTAACATTTTCCATTAAATCATCAACATTTTCGATCCGGTATTTAGTAACATTTTTCTTGAATTAAGAAACATTTTTGCACCGTGAAATTTTCGGTTACTAGAATTAAGAAACACGTTTCTTAATTTCAGCTGCTTTATAAAAATCGGTTACTAAAATTAAGAAACATGTTTCTTAGATTGAGCTGATTTTAAAAAATCGGTTACTTAAATTAAGAAACATGTTTCTTAATTCCCACCGCTCGTTAAAAATCGGTTACTAGAATCAAGAAAATATTGTTTTAAATTTAGTAACGACAATCAATAAAATTTTCGGTTACTAGAATCAAGAAAATATTTTCTAAATATATATCTTCTTTTATAATTCGCATATAAACAGCAGAATAGACATATAAAAGGAAAAATAATCGAATTGAAATGAACTAATATTTAGTAAATATTAGTTCATTTTTTTGGCCATAAACCGTGCAATCGGCTTTGAGGTTTTCGGGAGAAATCCTCGAACCGATACCATAGTTTAACTAGTTAGGAAACCTAGGAATTTTTACGTGTTCCTATGTTGGAGTAAAGATAACCGATATACTCGTGGATGCGGTTTTTCTTTCTTTCCTATGTGTAAATTACCAACAAAACACAACACATGTAAAACCTAGCCACATTTTCATACACCAACCAACACAAGCAATCTTCCGACAGCGGAAGCATCTGAAATTAAGAAACATGTTTCTTGATTTCAGTAACCGATTTTTAAAGAGCGGTCGAAATTAAGAAACACGTTTCTCAATTTAAGTAACCGGTTTTGATAAAGCAGCTGAAATTAAGAAACATGTTTCTTGATTTCAGTAACCGATTTTTAAAGAGCGGTCGAATTTAATAAACATGTTTCTCAATTTAAGTAACCGATTTCTATAATCAATTTAAAATGAAGTAACATTTTCTCCATATAAGTAACAAAATGTTACTAGATTTAAGAAACATGTGTATTAGGGCCATACGCTACCACATGTTTCTTAAATCTAGTAACATTTTTTCTCCGTGTAGTTTTTGAGTTTATACATTACTCAATCTCACAAATCAAAAAAATTTATAACTCTATCTCACAAATAAAAAAAAAACGCTCTCGCACTCCAATAAGTTTGTTCCTGCACTCCAGATTGAGGACCTCGACACTATATGAGAATCATATTGAAGTAAATTAGTTTGGGATGACAAGGGTGTTTGGGATGATTTTGATTTTGGCATGTCCGACCGTCTGTCTGTCCGTCTGTCTCTCTGTCTCTCTGTCGTCGATCCGTCTATATATCCATGAATATCATAACTTTCGGAAGGATTAAGCTAGAGATTTGAAATATTTACAGTTGTGTTTCTCGTAAATGGCAATGCTAAGTTCTTGAACTGGCAAAATCAGATCAAACTTTTTTCGCAATTTTCTCGAAAACGGTGAATCGCATTGAAAAATTTATAAAGCTAAAATGTCTTTTGAATATGATTTTACATAACTTATCTATACATCAAAATTCAGTTAGACTACCTCTTTCCCCTCCCCGATACCCATTGAATACTTTTTCCTTATTTTCTCGAAAACGGTGCATCGTATCGAAAAGTTTATAACGACGAAATGTGTTTAGAATATGATTTTATACAACTTATCTATCCAGTTGGACCACTCCTACCTCCCTCTCCCATACAAATAGATTTTTTTAAATAAACGAATTGGTCGGTGACAAAATACATTATTTAAATTCGTTCTCTATAAAATGAATAATTTAAATTATCAAATTGCACAAAAGCAGTGGATGAATAAAGGAAATTTGTGTTGATGCAAGTCCAGATTCGATGGGAAATTACAATGTTCTGGAAAAAAGCACAAAATTCAACACCAATCCATTTACGTTCACGTGGTCACTGAGTAAATTCCTTGATTCACTTCGTTGTACACAAAATAAAATACTTTCGACGATTTAAAAGTGGGAAAAACAGCGATAATTTGCGCACTATATCGATAAACAACCGCTTCGCATCGATCATCAATGAGGAAAGAGCAAATATATTTCTCAGTTGTCAAACGCGAGTCTGAGAGCGTAACGGGATCTGTTGGCGATAAAATTATTGTGAGGTACAAAATTTTCCGTTTTTCAATTCCAAATACAATATTTTCTCTTTCCATACCAAAATCCCATACAAAATGCAAATTTCAATTTTTCCGATATTCCCGTTTTTCCCCAAAATTTTTCTCGACTTTTCCAACAAAACGAAAAAAGATTCGAGATTTTTGATTTGGAATTACTGAAAGTGCAAATCAGAAAACCGCTCCCCTGAAAGTATGCAATTTCGGTTTTCCAAGATTTTCCAACTTTTCCGGTAGAAATTTCCAATTTTCGGCTCCGTTGTGTTTTTATATGTTGCAATACGAATCCAACAAAAAAAACCCCATGCAAATCGGATTATATTCAGCCGAGTTATGGATAGTCAAACGGACCACGATTCATTTTTATATATAAAGATATAGATTATCAGCTGTCAATGTCATTAATTTTGCACACACACAATTCAAATGGTACTTCGAGCATAAAAACCACATCCTGAGCTTTTATTCCTGTGCACTTGTTAGTCCCACACAGTGCAGTGGTGGAGATCAGACTAGTCCTTAATTTGTAAAAATCCATTTTTTTATTCAAGCGCGGGCCGTCTTTCTGACAAATGGCCTAAAACGAACGCAATTTTTTTTTGTGTCATTTGGATAATTCTAACACGTACCTAGAAGCGCTTAAAAATTTGCCAAAAAAATAAAATCTAGCAAAATTTTTTAAAATATAGATTCAAATATAAGTTTAAAAAGAAAATTCTGTTGAAATCGGGATACCAGTTTCTTAGTTATGTCCATTTAAAAAGTGCAAGTTTCATCAAAATTCTCTCCTGGTAAATTCCACACCACCTCATACTCAATTTATATTGGAAGTCACCTTTGATTTTCCAATTTTTTTCATTTGGATGTTGCTAACCAATCTAAAAAAAGTTACCTGTATTTTTTTTGTTTGATCAAAGTCGGAGAAACCCGAAACGGTTTCAGGGATGATATTGAAAATATGGGAAAGGTAATTACATTTCCTTTTCTTTAAAAATTTTTTTTTTATTTCTCCCTCCTCACCGTCAGTTTCTAAAATTCCATTTAATGATAAAATTTAAAATATGTCTATTAATTCTTGAAAAATGAAAATTAACTAAAAATACTATAGGCCCTATCACAGAATCCGATACGAATGATTCGAATCGTAAACTCAATATTGTTGTTAGTGTTTTATACCAACAACAACATTGAGTTTACGATTCGAACCATTCGTTTCGGATTCTGTGATAGGGCCTTATATCATAATCTCTCAAATGTTTTCTTAAAAATTGGAAGATTTGAACGGTAACGGTAAATTACACTTCGGTGTATAATTTTACTTCATTGAATTGAATGAACTAAAATTAGACAAAAAGTTTTTAGAATGTGCCTTAAGGTCTTAACTTCATGATCGTGTCGTTTTAAATCTGGGTGCGAAAAAATACATTCGCGAATGAAAAATATATGTACATTCTTTTTGATTCGCGTATGAATTTTTCCGATAATGTGCATGCATATGTTACCGGCCAAACCTGATTTCAGGCTAAACTAGTTAAGCCTAGGCCAAACTGGTTTGTCCTAATAGAAAAACGCACGCTCTAGGACAGGCCTGGCCAACCCAAATCGTTCCACGGGCCAATCTGATGATTAATTTTTTTTGGCGGGCCGCACATAAAAAAATAGAATAACCGCCGTTTCTTAGTAAAATTTTCAAATAATATTTTGTTGTTTTTTAACAGTCACTTGTTTTAAAAAAAATTTAGAACAAAATGCAAAAAGTTGAGCATAACCCCACTCCATATTTTGGCGAATAAATAAATCACCGCGTGGGCATCTTCAGTCATGATTTTTCATATTTATCGTGTCACCATAGCGTACTTAGAAATGTCAACCAGGAGGTAATCAGGGCAGCCAACTAGAAATCAGCTAATTTGACTGAACAAATGTCAAAAAAAAAATCCTACTTTTCAGTAGCCGAAAAAATCATGACATTAAGGAGATTTAAATCATGATGCAAGATTTTTTGAGTCTCCATTAGACTTTTTCGTGATTGGATTTAAATCCAATCTGGAAAAGTGTCTAATGGAGTCGTGGGGTAAGAAAAAAATATTTGCTAAACAAATATATGTATAAATGGACTTATGTAAATGTATATATACGAGTAGTAGGTACTTATGTAAAATAAAACATAACAAAAGCTAAAATTGCCAATCTGGCAATTATTGAAACCCCGTATGGTGATTTAAGTGAACGGCGAACAGTTATATCAAAATTCCACTTTGAAGTCAAACTGTCGAAGAAGATGTTTTAAAATTTATTTCAATCGGATTTTGAGGTATGGGAGTTTTATGTAGAATCATATCCTGAATAACTTTTGTTCTTGTACTTTTTAGATAAGAGGCACCGTTTTTGAGATATTCGCAACAAACATTTTCAATCGTATGGGGGATGCCCTTCCCTAATGGTCCATTTTTGCTCATGGACGAACTTAACCTCGCATTTTACGAAAAACGAATCTGCGTAAAATTTCAAGTCTGTAGCTCCGCGCCACAGACGGACAGACGGACGGACATGCTAAATTCAACTTTTTTTATCATTCTAAACACATTGGCGCAATTCATTTTTGTGTGTAATGACGGGATCTTGGCGTTACAAACGATGAGGCAAAGTTAATATACCCTTTGGTTTCACCATACGGCTATAAAAATTAAATTGTAAAATTGCATATAAACTTTATGAGCAGTTTTAGTATTTTGTATTTTATTAGTTACATATTTTTTTTTGTAAATTTAAAATCATTTGGCGGGCCGCATTTTCAAACGTCTCGGGCCGCATGCGGCCCGCGGGCCGCGGGTTGGCCACCGCTGCTCTAGGATAAACTGTCGGCCCACCGAATGAATGTATAGTGAATTAACGTACAGACAAAAAATGAATCCCCCTTTAGATTTTCTTTTTAAAATATTGTATTTAGGCCTCCCTTCGCACCTCTCTCCCCATAACCCACACCCCGATAGGTTTTTTGGAAATTCAATTTTTGTTTTTCGCATTTTACTCCGAAACTCAGCTTTTTTTGATAGTAGGTTCTATGACGGAAATTGAAGATATTAGTATTTCCTATATTTATGCTTTACACAAGAATTTCATATCTCGAACCGTTATCGAGATGTACCGTAACTTCTAAAACTTTATTGTTTGGAGTTTTTCTCGAAAACTAACGGGTTGTTTAAAGTGCCATGTAAGAAATAAATTAAAGGAAATATTAGTGCCCACAATTTATATTTTACCGTCAATTTTATTCTTTATTCGTATATGTGAAAAAGCTGATTTTACCAAATTGCTTACAACCTAAAGGTTTTTCGAAAAACCTGATTACAGAGGATTTAAAAATAATACAGTTCTCTAGATTCTTGTCTTTAACGGCAAATCCCAATCTTCTACCATTCTCGAAATATTGCACCTTCGCTGATTTTTTGTGCATATTTTTGACAATTTTTTGGAAAGTCGTAGTTAGTATAACAAAGTCATATGCTGTTCAGAAATTGTCTGTTTAATTTTATTTTGCTCTACAATATTTTCCAAAAAAAACCGATTTTTTGTTGCATATGAAAGTCATGAATGTGCAGACATTTTCTGGCTAATTTTATTTTGTATAAAAAAGTCATGTGCTGTTCAGAAATATTCTGTCTAATTTTATTACGCCCTATTTCGATTACGCCATACACTCTCGAAAAAATGGAGTCGATTACGCACCGAAAGGGAGTTTGAGGGAGTCCATCACCTATTGGAGAAAATCGAACTCCGGGCTACGGAGTTCACAACAATTCCCAGTGGGTGTTAATTTTTAACAATTTTTCGGTGTTAAACCAACTTATTAGATGGCCCAAAAAAAAAAAACCTCGCAAATTCTCTTTTTTTGCAAGCATTTGAGATGTTTTGAGTTTTTTTCGTGTTTTCAAAGTGAATATTGACTTGTTAAAAACTTTTCTTGCATGTCTCTGCCGGGACTCGAACACGGGACCTCTCGAATTGTAAACCATTTGCCTTCCCAATAGGCTGTTGAAGCCAATTGGCAAGCCTCTTCTAAACGTGAACACCCTTTACAATTAAATAACTCCTAAAAGGAGTTGTAGTGAATTTTTGACTCCTTTTCGGAGTTCATTTAAAATTTAGGTCAAAACGGTGTTAAATTGAATATTTAGCTCCGTAAAATAAAAATGTAAAAATAACTCCGCGCTACGGTGTAAAACTTTTAGCTATGTTTTCAGGCGGAGTTAATTCGTCCCCGGATTTTTTCGAGAGTGTACGCCTCAAATTCAGGAGATTTGGCAAAAATCATTCGCGAATTTTTGATTTTGGGAAAAATGGTTTTCATTCTCTCGCGAAAAGAGGGGGACGTGTTAGAATCATCCAAATGACCTACAAAAAATTGCGTTCGTTTCAGTTAACTTCCCAACAATGATCCGTACTTGAAGAAAACGATTTTTGCAAAACAAGCACCACTCTGCTGGAAGTCCATGCTTGTCTGTTGGTCTGTTGGTCTCTTTAAAAACTCGAGAACGCGTTTAGATAGCGACTTTTTTTTGTAAATGATATTTAGGACAATCGTAGTTTTCTATCAACTTTTGGAAAAGTAAGGTCAGATATAATGGGTACCTCCTATCCAACCGGATATGACGACCAGATTTTTCGGCCCCTTTAGTGTCACTTTACCCGTTTTCACAACAAAATTTAAAGGATATAAAATGTTCTACATTTGTTTCTTTCCATGCAAAACAGAAATGCTTCATTCTGAAATTGATGTAATATTAATCTTTTTTCCCCACTTACAGCCTTATTCTAGCTACGGTCACTAGTCACAACTCGGTCACAAGAGCCTCAAATTCTATGGACTTGTGACTTGCGACTTAAGTATCACAACGCCAGAATACGGCTGTTAATCTTTTTCCGTTTTGAAGTATCTCTAACGGTTCTCAAGATATTTGGAAAATATGTCGCTTTCTGTTTTTGTTTTTATATTCCATATGATATATCAGATAGGAGCATACGTTTGTAAAGCAACGAACCAATCGTCGGACACAAAAATGAACATCAGGGTGTTTGGAATGACAAACGACTTTGATTTCCGCATGTCCATCCGTCTATTCGTGAACACCAAAACTTTCGAAAAGATTGAGCTAGAAACTTGATTTTTTTACGGTACCGTTTTTCGTAGATTACAAGGCAAAATCGGATCAATTCTTCGCCCCTCCCCCAAACAAACGAAACAATTAGCAACATTTATGAAGGTAAAATATTTAAAATTTGTAGCACTATTCCGGCTAATATCAATGACCGGTCACTAGTCACAACTCAGTCATAAGAGCGAGGTAAATCACAACTTGTGATTTTTTGGTATTCTGTGTGTTCAGTCACAATTATTGTCAGAGTTGTGACCGTCTCCTGAGCAAATCACAAGACAAAAACAACAAGAGAAAACCAAGTTCATGCACTATTTAATTAAATGCGATATTTACAGAGTGCAACGGAGACGATTTCTGGTCATTTGACAAACAAAAATAGATTTTTTGTAGAAAATGTTCAGTATAGGGATTCTGAGGGAACTGTCGATAATTATCGACAAGCGAGTTATGTGCACATATTCAACTTTCTTTTAATTGTGTTGGTGGATACAGCACACTAATGCAGGTTTGACTTCCAATACGATTTCCTTCACTCGGGTAACACTAATGGTTTGACGTCTGGAAATCTATTCCACATTTCCAACGTTTTTATCGACATTTCCAATGGATATCACTTGTTTTATGAGGTAGTGAAAACAGTGCGTTTGCGTATTAGTTTAGCGCACACAAAACACGAAGAGCAGGCGATATTAAAATTCGATTGGGCCCCACTTCAGTCATGTGCGGAGTCAAGTTTTCAATTATTTCCACTGCCACTGCCTGTGGAAGCCTATATATTTCTATAAACCTACAAAACACATAAATTTAAAGTTTTTAAACATACATAAATTACGCTTTTTTACCTTTCTTCGGGTATCGGAAAAGGATCTGACGCGTCCCGTAGATTTCGTCTCATTATTCGCATTTGATTCCTCCTAAAGTAATAATAAACGGGTACTGCGGAATTCATTGTCTTTGGTAAATTATTAAAACCACTATCTAAAGTTTTTCGCGGTACATTTGTGGCTGTCAAAGCGAGATTTTTTGGGTTGCTTATTACACTTGCAACTTATAAAATTCACATCAGGTAGGTAAAAAATTCTTCATCGCTGCGGATCTTCAAGAAAATTTTCTAACTTTAAAAAAAATTCCCTCTTTTCGATATTCCACTGGCGATAAGTTTCGATTATGCTCAGAATCGGTGTACAGATTTCCAAAAACATTGCACTTTTTCCTATAATTAAATGCGCACTATACAAACGCACTTTCTCCATAATTTTCACAGATTTCCAAATATTTTAATCACTTTAAAAACTAACATATAGAGTATTTGCAATTGTCTGTAATCATATAGAGTATTTGCAATTGTTACGTTTATACATAAGTTTAGTTCAACATGAGTTAAGTTACAGTTTGCTATAGTTTTTTCCTAGTTGAAACTCATGTTTAACTAAACCTATGTTTAAACATAACAAAAGCTATAATTGCCAATCTGGCAATTATTGAAAACCCGTATGGTGATTTAAGTGAATGGCAAACAGTTGTATCAAAATTCCACTTTGAAGTCAAACTTTCCAATAAGATTTTTTAAAATTTATTCCAATCGGATTTTGATGTATGGGAGTTTTATGTAGAATAATATTCTAAATAACTTTTGTTCTTGCACTTTTTTGATAAGATGCACCGTTTTTGAGATATTCGCAAAAAAACGTTTTCGTTCGCATTAGTTATGACAAAAGTTGAATACTAAAGTTGTCATAACTAATATTGCGTTTGCACGAATGACAATCTGGCATAAAAGAATGGACAAGTTCATTCTTTTATGAGAGATTGACATTTTCTGACAGAAAAAATTACAAAAATTATGCCATTTACACGGGAATTAACATAATGACAAGAAAAAAATGACAAATTTGTCATTCGTGTAAATGTAGCATTACCGTGAAAAATTTTCTGGCCAAATATTGTGAATTGGCGAGGAAATTTCACTCGCGAATAAACCATTTCCTATGATCCGTCGTTCACCAAATACAAAGGAACTAGCCGGATAACTATGGGAAAACGGCCTAAGAAGATATCATCTTGAAACTTTTACCAGATGTTGGTACTAAAGAAAACACCTATAACGTAAAAAGGGATACCGATGAAATTGCTGCGGTATATTGTGCTTTATTAGATAACACAAACACAAAAAAAAACGAAAATTTGACACATTAAATAATAGTCCTGATCGAGAAAATAAACGAACACGATTTATAAACTAGCTTTATTCACACAAACAATTAAAAACAACACCATATCCAAAATAAAAAATAAATAAACCGTTTTTGTACTTCCTGTTAATTTTGTTTTTCAACTTTTGATTAGTCACTTTCATTTCGTTTTAATGTTCAAACCGTGGCCATTGTTAGTAAAAGTTTCAATATTAATTTTCATAATTTATTTATTACTGTTTATTTATAATTATTTATTAAAATTTTTTGTTTTTATTTATTTTAAAGTAACTGACAAGAAAATGTTTCGCTAAACTGTTTTATTTCTGATTACTAAATGTTAAATATTTTAAACTATAAGTTAACGTAAGTGACTATTCATAAGTGTGATTTTCTATTATAAACATACATATATATAATTGTTCCAGTATATAGCTCCTGAAGATGGTGAAATAAATTTGCCGAAACGTAGAGCAGTAAAAAAGTTAAAAACCAGCGTTTTTATTTTAATTTAAAATTTCGACCGAAAAGCCTATGTATACATCACAAAAATAATTATAAAATAACGGTCAACAACAAAGAAAAATTGAATAAAGTCTTTAATGTTTCTGCAAAGTATGAATCCTGTACCCCCCTTATTTTTGGTGGGAGAGGGGTTCAAAGCAAAATATAAAAATATTTTTTTCTCGAAAACGGCTGAACCGATTTGGATGAAAAAAAATATATTGTACAGACCAATGGGGCAATGTTGCAGAAAAGAAAATTGAAAAAAAATGACTTATGCCACTTTCAAAATTAACGGCTCATATATAGTATATTAAACTACAATTAACATTTATACATATCCATATATGCATGAGATGTTCTTAAATAATATCATAACATATCATAACATATTACAGAATAAAATGTAAGTAAAATTTTTTTAACAGTAAAAAGTGCATACATACGTATTATAACGTTTTTCTCATTTTATAAAATTGTAGTAACTCGAAAAAACTCTCTGATGATGTCCAGGATTTCTGGACGAAACGTCGGATGAGAAAATAAAAAACGTGATGATAAAAAAGAAACCATTTGTGTTTTAATTTATATTAGTCCGTTTTTATAATTTTTCACTAATAACTACATGGCCGCTAAGCCCGAATGAACCAGGAATTCAACAAATAATACGGCCGAAAAGAATCATTAATAACATATGTTATATGGTGACATTGTGGTCAAAAGTTTAAAAAAATCATCTATTCGTCTGCCACCACAACAATCCGCGAACAAGTTGAGAACTAAGGCTAAGCTCAAAGATGTATAAAATTTGACAACCAATTCTTTAGGAAAAAGTATAGTGGGAGATATATAGGGTAGACACCCATATATGCGTGAATTTCCCATAGTTCCAAATCAGTGACCATTCCAGTATATATATATTATATTGAAAATACACTTTCCACGGATTTTTTTGACAAAAACTCAGAGTGGTCAATTAACAGGATCTAAGAATTTTTTTTTTTTTGAAAACTTTAATATTTTTTTTCACCCACTTTTTTTTGTCCAATTTTTTTTTCAATTTTCTGCAACATTGCCCCATTGGTCTGTACAATATAAATTTTTTAATCCAAATCGGTTCAGCCGTTTTCGAGAAAAAAATATTTTTATATTTTGCTTTGAACCCCACTCCCACCAAACATAAGGGGGGTACAGGATTCATACTTTGCAGAAACATTAAAGACTTTAGTACCAACATCTGATAAAAGTTTCAAGATGATATCTTGTTAGGCCGTTTTCCCATAGTTATCCAGCTAGTCCCTTTTTGGGAAACTTGGGGAAATCTGGCAGTTCTGAATTCAAGATTGTACAGGTTTGGAAATAACTGGTAATCGTTTTGTTTTTTATTTTGAGAGGTTTTGAACAGTGTGGTGCTATTAATGACTGAGTTTTTGCTAATTTTCAATTAATTTATATGCAATTTTGTGGTGGTGATGTTAATTTTAATAAAATGTCTGTAATTTCATGTATGTTTAGTGAGCGTGTTAATAACGGTTTGTTTCACACAAAATCCCCTTGGTTTGAAATAATAAATTAAGTTATTCTTCACGAAATTTTCACATTAAGTGAGCTGATGAAGGATCAGTGGCGTGATCCGAAACATGTCCTCGCTGCATCAACAGGACCTTCACGGTCGGTACTTTTGTACTTACATCCTTACATGTTTTTATGTTTTGTGATGGGTATTTAAAAAATACAAAAAAAAATTATTTTTTTATAAAAAGTGTTTTAATTTCTGGGGTTTTTTTTGGTTTTTATTTTTTTATTATTTATATTTTTTTGTAGGTTTATATTAGAATTGATTTTTAATAGGTTTTATATTAGAATTTCTCATTTTTATGCTTAATTTATTTTTCATTTTTATTTTTTATCATTTTTTATCATTTGTTTGATTTTGTTATTTAAGAATAGATTAGTCTAGGAGAGATATTTTAGCTTCTTTCCAATAAATAAGTATATTAGTACTCTAAATTGATGAATTTCAATTATCACCACTACAAAAATCACTTCTTTATTGTGGATATAATCAAAAAATCTGTACTTTTTGCTTACATTTTTTTTCAATCCCGGTCTGTCCTACTCGTATAAAATAATAAAATCACAACCCTTGAAAATACCAAGTCCCAAGCTGTTGAGTTCAACAGTTCTGATGCACATCTCTTCGTTTGACTTCATCTCTTCGTTTGTATTTATAGCCGACAGTGGCATCCAAGGACATAAATTCTGTAGCAATGACCTCCTGAATCCAATCCGAATCCGCCTGAATAATCTTCAAGGCATCGAACTAAACTTAGATGCACTTTGCTGCACCGCGATATCCAGCCGATAATTCTTATGTGCTGGTTATTAAACTTTCAGCCAGTTTATTGATCATTGAGATGTGCACTGATCGCTAACTTGTACCTTTCATACGGATCCACGTAATAATCTGGCGCTGCGTGAATTTTTGTTGCTGCAGAAAATATTTCAGAAAAATATTTTTTTCATCTTGTCGTATGGGAAAAGTCTTCTAGCTTTATTCACTTTTAAGGTAGTACAAAAACCTCCAGATTTGACCGATGATGCGATGAGATATAAATTATTCTATCCCAGTTTACACATGAGAAATGAAACGAAAATTTATTTTCGTTTTTAGCCTTTAATCACAGAAAAGTGAATGATCGTTCCTCAGATCGATGCACCATAACTGTTTGTTGATTTGTTTCCTTCCATGCAAAACAGAACTGCTTCATTCTGAAATTGATGCAATTTTAATCTTTTTTCGCCGCCCAAAAAAAGCGCAAAATTCCCATCTTGTGTCTTTTGTTATTTGTGTTCATTTTGTAAAAATACCGCTCTTCTTGTTGATTTATTTGAGAGATTTCTTTTAATCGCAGCGAACTTTCAATTTGGTGACACATCCTGAAATTTTTTAATACGTTTCTTTACTTGGAGACTAATGACTTTTCAATGGAGCAAATAAGTTTCTTTGGCGTCTCGACTTCATGCAAGAACATAGTCCGTTATCGTTTTCGGATTCCAGGATTTCGATGCCACGTATTTCTTACATTTCGTCATTACAAGTTATAATAACCTTTGCATATGGATTACGGTTGTAAATTGTCATATAATAAAAAAAAATTAAAACTTTATACTGCGAGTTTTTAACCGGATTCAAAATTACATTTTCTTTTTAACAATAAAAGTTGGCTATAGAGAGTTTTCAAACTGGTGTACATTGGGGTTTCTTATAGCGACCACTAAATCCAGTTAACAGGCTCTTTTTTTGAAATTTGCCCGCTAACTCGATTATAGAAACAATCTGTCTGTTTGTTTGTTTGTCTGTCGGGGTCAAATCTTGCAATCCAATTTTTACCCAGATCCACTCATGCGATTGACTTGAAATTTTGCACACATACGTAAGTCCGATGACAATACAATTTTTCCACTACTTCGTAGGAATAGGGAAGATCCTGTAAGGATAATGTTATTATCCTGTCCCTCAAATTTCCCGAGAAAAATCTCATCTGGGGGTTTTTCGGGTCGCTGAATCAGATTCTGGAATATATATTCGAAGATTAGAAAGTATAAACAAGCATGACGACAGACAAACGTTATTTTGTATTTTTAGTCGTACTAATCAAATACGAAATTATTTAAAAGATAAAATTTAAAAAAATAAAATAAAATATTTTTTTATAGCCTTTATTTAGAAAAATGCACTAAAAAGGAAAAAAAAAACATTTTTTTGGACACTGTGTAAGAAATAAAAAGCGAGATAAAAGGTCTGTTCGATATGAGTCCTGGACTTACTCGGAGTAAAAATTTTTACTCTTTTCTGTTCGATATGAGTCCTGGACATACTCCGAACACATATCGAACAGAAAAATGTAAGCCCAGGACTCATCTTTTCAGTCCTGGACTTACTTTTGCTTTTAGCTGGAGTAAACTTTGGACAGCTGATATTTGTCAGACATAACCTCTCTTTTACAGTGTTTGGAAGTCAAGAAAATTTATAAAATGTATAATTATGAAAATTTATATGTTGAAAATCATTCTGGAGAGAAATCAAATTAAACATGATTAGTTCCTTGATATTCATTTTAAAAATGTTGTACACAAACGTAAAACTTAACCTCAACCTTGACAGTTCAAACGTGACTTACTCTGAACTTACTCCAAGTTGTTCGATAAAAACAAATTCAGAGTAAGAAAATCCGCCATTTTGTGGAGTAAAGTGAAAATATTCGGAGTAAGTCCAGGACTTATATCGAACAGACCTAAAAGCATAAAAAATAAAATCAAATAAATATTTATCTCGTTTTTATTTCTGATACACAGTACCAAAAAAATATTTTTTCCTTTTTCGTACATTTTTTTAACTAATTTTTCTATTGTGATGTTCTTGATTATTTCCAAAATTCTAACCAAAATATTTCCAGGTTCGGAATTAACGACGCCAATTTATCCAAAAATGACTGCTGAGTTGTAAACACAGCCAATTCTGATTTGGTTTAAAAATTTAATAACAATTTGATATTAAATTTATATATTAGTTTATAAAATTGTGAGGTTTAGAATACCTTTTTAGCATTGAACTCTAGTAATTTTTCGGCTTAACAAAATATTACAGTGGTCGCTCGATAATTCGGACACTTGGTAATTCGGACACCTCAGTAATCTGGACAGAAAGTTTTTAATATTAAAGACTCTGTAATCGTGTCTGAACCTGTCACATATGTTCAACAAAGACTTCTCGCGATTAACGGTATAATACGAATACAAATACCTATATCTATATACGTAGAATTTGATTATGCTTATTCAGTTTCCTTCATATTCTTGTTCAAAGTAAGTTGTTTTTTCAAGTGCTCTATTATAATATTTTGTTTAAAAAACTAACTATGGTTCCAATTAATAAAAATAAACACAACTTCCTAACAATAAAAGAAAAACTTGAAATTTTAAATAAATTAAAGAAAGGCAATAGCACTAGAAGTCCGTCCGTTCGTCTGTGGCGCGTATTGCGGGCGCACGGATTGAGCTAGAGACTTGAAAAACAACGCAGATTCATTCTTCGTAAAATGCAAGGCTAAGTTCGCAAAAACGGACCCTTAGGGGGGTGGCGGTACCCCACATACGAAGGAAAACGCTTTTTGCGAATATCTCAAAAACGGTGAATCTTATCAAAAAAGTCAAAGAACAAAAGTTATTTAGGATATGATTCTACATAAAACTCCCATACACTAAAATCCGATTGGAATAAATATTAAAAAATCTTATTCAGGGTATTCACAGTCGTCTTTTAAATTGCGGGTAAATTTACCGCTCGGTAATTCAGTCAAATTTAACAGATTTTTACCGAGACGGTAACTTGGTTCATGTAAAAATGAATGACCGGATTCGGTAATTGTAGACATGCCTTGAGTCGTGTTTTCCGGCCCGGTTATTCGGTATCAAGAATCAATCGCGGGTGGCGCTAGTAATGTTTTTAGTTGTCAAATTTTCTCGCTGGCTTTTTGTTAATCTCATCGGACTGATGCAAATTTTTTCAATTTTGATAGCCGTTGCCACAATAGAAATTCAAAAGAATACATCAAACATGGATTTAAAGGTATGTGACATATTTTACAATTAAATTCGCAGTTCATGATTTGGTCACGTATCCAATAAAAGCGCTGTTCTCAAATCTGTGCAGTGGGATGTTCACAGCAGAATATTTTCAGTCTTTTAATATTACCGAAAACACCGAATACCGAAAATTAAAAGAGGACTGTGAATACCCTGATTGAAAAGTTTGACTTCAAAATGGAATTTTGATACAACTGTTCGCTGTTCAATTAAACTTCGAACAATGCCATATCACAGATTGGCAATTATAACTTTTGTTATGTTTAAATCAAAAATTAGGGTGGAAATATATAGGTTTTAGTAATTCGGACTCATCGATAATTCGGACAACGTCCGGAATTGCAGTTGTCCGAATTATCGAGCCACCACTGTATATTAGTTTTGTGGATGTTTTCCACATCCGAAAAATTACTCCTAATAAGTCAGGCATGTCTGCTCTGAAACCCCACTAAAAGCATGTTTCTGGCATGGAAGCTGACTCACCATCATCAGAGCCTGCTTCGAGTCTTAAGCATGCTACAGACAGAGCTACATGTCCGTAGACATGTCCATGAAAACTGAATTTTAAGCGTCTGTAGGCTGGTAGACAGACAGTTGAGCTACATGTCGACAAAATCAAAATATTTTGAATTTCTGGGGGCGTGGCTTCAAGTTTGGCTACATGTCTTAACGTCTGTACGTCGGTATGCTAACTTGATTGCTAACATCATTGTGAAAACGGAGCCGCAGTGTTCACATCTAAATAAATTGAGAGTCGTTGAAGGAAAACAATTGTTTTATGATGGCTTCTATAGCGAATAATGAATTTTGGCGAGATTTTTTCGAACTCTATCGAAGTCTACCGGTGTTGTGGCAAATAAAATCTGAAAATTTTAAAAACAAAAGTTTAAAAAATAAGGCTTGGGATGATTTATTAATAAAGTTTAAGGAAGTGGAACCCAATTGCAGCATAGAAAAACTTAAAAACTGTCTGAAATCCATGTTGTTCATCAACAGAGGACTTTGTCGCACTGGTGATTTTTCTAAAATGATGTCCATACTACATGTCTATCGACATGTAGACAGTCTGTAGGGGCTTTTACCTGCGCGGAAGCTGCTAAAGCAAAATAACTACCTCGCACCGATCGAACATGGCTGCAGTTCGATGCAAACAACAATAATCATTTAAAGTGTCGCGGCGCATAAACTAACACCGCGTCTTGATTTGGGATTTTTCATCGCAGAGATTTTTGATTGACCAATCAGAGCTCGAGTTGACGGCGATAAAAAATCCCAGAGATAAATTTCAAGAAATCTTGCAATAGCAAAATTTCTTGGAATTTCACAATTCAAGATGGCGGAATCCAAACTCTCCCGACAAGTAATTGCGAAAATAACTAATTTTTACAAAATACGATACAAAAAGCTTTGGAAGAGAATATATAACATTAAGAGGTTTTTCTTTTCGTCTGTTCTTCTGTTTCAGCCTTTTCAATTTCACGTATTGCATTAATTGCGGGAGCGGCGACTATGTGTTTTCTTTTCATCGGCATTTTGAGTACTAAATTTCAAGAGATTTTCGGCCCAGCTGTCAAAAAAATCTCATTGCGGTGAGATATTTCTTGGGATGAAAAATTGTTAATCAAGACGCGGTGTAATGTACAGACGAAACCAATAGCGTCCTAGTAAAGTGCCAGGGCATAAAGCTTTTTAAAGCCCTTTTATAACACCTTTTCCGGCCGGGCGGAGTTTCTGCGGGGTGCATGGTGCTGAAGCGGTTGACATCTGGCTGCTTAAAGGTGGGTTTAGAAACACGAGCATTTTCATTTTTACTGGCAAAGTGAGTGAAATGCCAGATTTCTTATGACTTTTTCACCAAGTGGGAAAGGGACGGGAAACCACTCAGTAAAAATTTTACCGGAAATTTTGCTTGCATGTAGTGGTTTTACTATCCATAATTTTCGTCGACGATAGGAAAGTTATGGCAGTAAACAACAACAAACACATTGGACTTAGGGATGCCAACGATATATCGATGTTTGCGAAACATCGAGGTTTCGTTAAAAAATATCGAGTTTTAACCTCGATGTTGAACAGGTCGATATTTCGAGGTATCGATGTTGTTATCCACGATGTTGAAAAAGCCGATATATCGAAGTATCGATGTTGTCCGCGATGTTAGAACATTACTCTTCATAAAATTAGTAGAGAAACTAATTTTAGCTGATTTAATATAGCCACTCTACTTAAAGATTTGTTTCAAATTTTCTTTGCTATCAATTTTCGGTTTCATCTTTCTACAAGATTTCGCAAAAAATACCAGAGCTAGCCATGAAATTTTACAGAGAAGTTTGGTCCTGATGTGGAAATCCGTTAACCGGAAGTAACTAAAACGGCGGCTTTTTAAAAACTATGCGGTTTTTTACGATTTATTCCGAAACTAACCATTTTCCAGTAGTCTTATGTATTACAAAACTTGGAGACAATAAAATTTGCTACATTTGTGTCTTTTACTAGAACTCCGTTATGAAGATATGCCGGTATTTCAAAAAAAATAGTTTTTTGCGAATATCTCGAAAACTAACGGGTTTTTGGTGGTTCAACGTATAAGAAGAATTAAAACCGTGTTAATTCTACCTGGGTGCACTCCACCCACAGTAGAGCATCCACCAGGTGGCTAAATTATTTATTAAATGTAACTTTTACAAAACATCGGAAAAACATCGAGGTATCGATGTTTTCAGGACGATGTTTTCTGACATCGATGTCGCCTTAAAACAAACATCGATTTTCGATATATCGATGTTGTATGAACGATGTTGCATCCCTAATTGGACTTCCCCGCCCTGCCAGCAAAATGTTACCCCTGAATTATGGGGAATTATGGCAGCCAGCAAAAGTAAGGTTAAGTTCGATGTAGCTTTCAAACGCATTTTAAATGGAAACGGGAGGTAATAATAATTATGTTATTAATTATAACATCACACAAAATGATTTTGTTAGGTGAAATTGAAGTGCTAATAAACGTATTGCTGCGAGAAGGTGATTTGCAGTGACAGTTCGCCATAAAGTGGAAGGGAAAGTACGTGTGAGACACTGATGTGACTTTTTGCGCACGTAAATTTGAATTTCGCTATCCCGCTCACTTTGCCAGTAAAAATGAAAATGCTCGTGTTTCTAAACCCAACTTTAGGCTTTTGTACTGAGCATCCGTCAACCGTTTCTCTTTTATATCCTCGTAGGCTCCACTTGGCTTTTGGTTGTGTGCATGTTGTAGTTTTGTATTCTTTGTTGGATCGATGCGGGTAAGTCAAAATTCTAAATTTGATTTTTATAATGTTCGCGGAATTAGGGAAAACCATCTTTCTGTATACATTCATCTAACCCATATTCTATATATATTTCCATGGAAATTGTTTTACCGAAATTTCCCAACTTATTCCTCCACGGTATATTTTCCCTAGACCCTCTCGTGCAGCTGCACGCGCGCACGACTTTTTCATTGAGCATCCCCGTTTTTGTATAATAAAGTTTAGGAGTTCCTTCATTCCGCGAACCCCAAGACTTTGGAACGATTTATCATCCAATGTGATCCCCTTGGATTATAACCTGAAGAAGTTCAAGGAGAACATAAACCGACATCTCCTTTCGTTCTTCTGACCATCCTGAGTTGTACTTTGGCATTAAGGGGTCTTCCCCTAAGCTCTGGGCTGAAACTATAAAAAAATTGATCAATTTTTATTCACGTTATTTATAATAATTTATAAATTTGCTTATGGATTTATACAAATAAATTTATTTATAAAATAGATACTCAAATTTTCAACCCTGTGGTTGTACCCCTGGTTAGGAAACACAGCTGTACACAATGCAAATAAAGTTTATTTTTCAATTTTTTATGAAATTACGGCATTTGTTGGCACCAAATGAAACACCCAGTTTCGCCAACAGTACTCGAATCCAAAGATGCACCACCATGGCAAGTATTAAGAATTAGAAGTAGCAGCTCAACAATCAAACAGCGCGTTTTTTCAAATTGCTAAAGCATCTAAAATCAATTTGTCAGATCTATGAAAATACTTCATTACTTTTAATATGTGCTCTATTTCATTAAAACTAGGTATCAGTGAAATTTTTTCATAAATCCTATGAGTAGATTTCATAGATTTTATGAAAATACGTCTAAAATTCCATTAAACACTTCATGATATCTATCTATGAAAAATTTCATAAATGCTATCAAAATCGTTTGATAAAAATAAAAATAATGCATTTTTTGTCACTGGTTTGCTTTTTTTTGTCATATTTTTTGTCATAGAGCACACTTTAATGTTTCCAAATCACTCCCAAATTTTCATAAACGTTATTAAGTAAATGGATGTTTGTCTGTCTGTTTGTCTGTCTGTCTGTTTGTTTGAGATTACAAAACTCAAAAACTACTGGACCGATTTTTACGCGGTTTTTTGCAAAATGATCTGCGTTGCCAGGAGCAGGTTTTTAACTATGTAGATTTTCAAAATTCGAAACGGAAGGTCCTGTAAGGATAATGAAAATATCCTTTTTCCCATTTCTCCCCGGAAAAATTTGCATTATGGGGTTTTTGGGGTCGCTGATCACGGCTCTGCTGTTGGAATTTTAAAATTCGAAACGGAAGGTCCTGTAAGGATAATGAAAATATCCTTTTTCCCATTTTTACCGGGGAAAATTTGCATTATGGGGTTTTTGGGATCGCTGATCACGAATTCGGTATTAGATTTTCAAAGTTCGAAACAGAAGGTCCTGTAAGGATAATACAAATATCCTTTTTCCCCTTTTTCCTCGGAAAAATCGGCATAAGGGGGTTTTTGGGGTCGCTGATCACGAATCCGGTATTAAATTTTGAAAAATTCGAAACGGAAGGTCCTGTAAGAATAACGCAAATATCCTTTTTCCAGTTTTTACTGGGAAAAATCGTCATTAGGGGGTTTTTGGGGTCGCTGATCACGAATCCGGTGTTGGAATTTCAAAATTCTAACCGAAAAGTCCTGCAAGGTTAACGCAAATGTCCTTTTTCCAATTTTTCTTGAAACAATTGCCACTAAGGGGTTTTCGAGGTCGCTGATCGCGAATCCGGTGTTAGATTTTCAAAATTCGAAACGGAAGGCCCTGTAAGAATAACACAAATATCCTTTTTCCCGTTTTTCCCCGGAAAAATCGGCATAAGGGGGTTTTTGGGGTCGCTGATCACGAATCCGGTATTAGATTTTGAAAAATTCGAAACGGAAGGTCCTGTAAGAATAACACAAATATCCTTTTTCCCGTTTTTCCCCGGAAAAATCGGCATAAGGGGTTTTTTTTGGGCCGCTGATCACGAATCCGATATTAGATTTTCAAAATTCGAAACGGAAGGTCCTGTAAGGATAACATTTTTTCCCAAAACTTTTTAAGTTATTTATGGTTTTTTGCCATTCTAAAATTTATACAAAAAACTTTTAGCTGCCAACGTAGGGTCTGCTAGTATATTATATTATGAATGAGTGTTTATCTTTACCACGTTCAAGTAGCTATGATATACACCAAATACAAAGTTCCATTGATTTCAGATTTCAAATTTCTATTTTGATTGAGAAATTGTCATCTTAATTCAATGAAGGGAAATAATTTTCCTAAAGCGCAAAATTTAGGTAAGATTTAATAGTAAGTCCAGATAGAAGTGTGTGATACGATTTGTTAATAGAAAAGGGAATCTATTTGATATTAATGTTTATTACTTTTTGTATATATTGGTGTATATATCAGAATGGTATTTGTAGGAAAAAAGGACAACTTGTGAATAAGCACGGATTCAAGAAAGTACAAAGGGCCAAAAATTTATTTTTACGACGCCCGTACATCGTATTTCATTGCTGCATTGTGTCGATTTGAAAAGGCATTTTACAGTCTCCCATCTACAAAACCAGTATATTGTACTGCACTACAAGAATAGTCTGACGCAGCTAAAAGAAATCCATTGAAGCGAGTTTTTATTTAAGTGCCAACCATTGTGAGCCACCATCGTTTGGTTTAGAAAAGCGTTATTCAAACGTTAAGTCTCGAATTTGAACACAATTCGTCCATTCGCACAGACATGTTTTTCTTCAATGAAAATTATACATTCCATAACGGACTGTATCACAAATACTGATACCACCCTCATTTGTAACCTTCAAAATATTTTTATCGTTTTCCATATCGGTGATACGGTCACCGTGTTAGACTGAAATCATCAGACGAAAAGTTGTGAATAGAAAAGGGAATCTATTTGATATTAATGTTTACTTTATGCATTTTCAACTTCCAATTTTGTAGCTGCTGACAGTAGACTTCCGAACAGCTGATCAAAACACTCCGTGTAAAAATATGATATTTCTAGGCATGGGGTCCGCAATTTTGTTTTTTCGGGAGCCTCACGTAGCCAGTTTTACTCGCAAGCACTTCGCGAATTTTATGGTAGACCTAGTCTTCTGGCTTCGTAATAGGCCTAGTCCACCTATAAATAGATAGATATATTATTGAGACAGAGAAAGTGTAACTGACACGAAAACTGCGCGAAAAGTTGGCCAGAGAAAAATGTATTGTATTTCCTCTGCTTACACCATTAAATAGAAAAGTTATACTGAAAACATTTTTCGAGCAAAGGGCGCTGAATTTAAAAATCAAATGGCGCTCAATTTGAAATTTGAGCTTTTTGTCATAATTATCAAAAAGCTATTCCTATTTTATTACAATATTTACAGAATATTAGACGACTTGAGAAGAATATTTAATTTTTCTTAAAAGTGTAGAGCACGAATTTACAAAGGCAAACGTAAATTTTTCGCGCATCGGTCTTACTTTCGAGAACTCGCGTTAATTTTTAGTACACGTTTATTCGGAAGTTTATCGTGTCGCTCTTTTCTAGTAAATATATTTATCTCTCCGTATTTGGAGTAACGACAATCCTTATGTAACGGTTGACATAAATGCTGATTGGGATTACTTCCACAAAAAATCCCACATGGTGCAGATTGTACGTTGGTGACACTATCGGTTCTTACCATCAATTTCAGCCGGCTTTTGGCACCTCAGAACATTAATTCAAACAGAAATATTTGTAAAGGGCTCGAATGGCCTCGTTTGGATATTTACAGAATATAGCACGAGAAAATTAACAAATAAATTAATTCAATAATTCACAATTTATAACAGTTTACAATACAAAATCGCTACTTTCTATTAGAACTTATATCTACACTACCACTAAATAATCACTTGGTCACTTGAGGTACTCTAGTCGATCCGATTCAAATGTCAGAATGAATACTTGAGGCTCGATTTATAAGGGTGTTTGGAAAATTGTGGAGTTTCCCAATCCTTACCCCCGTAGCACACTTAAGCTAAGCTATGTGAGCGAGGCTAGCTATAGTTACATAGTTTAGCTGACTTAGCTCACATCGTTGCACACTTGAGCTAAACTACGCGGCGATATTTAAATAAATGTATGCCAGTTGTATGCAATTGGCACTTACACATTTATGTCTACAAAATACTACACTTTCGCAAACACCGATTCTACACTGTATAACGCCGAAAGTGTGTATAAGTAAGTGTCAGCGATGCAGTTCGCGTAGTTGAAGTCTGAACTACGCAAGCGAAGTTAGTTCGCGTCGCCCATGACTACGCGATGTAGTTTCATAGTTTCGCTGAAGTGTGCGGTCACCAATGCAAATGCTAAGGATTTTACTTTCAGCGAGAAACTTAGCTCACGTAGTTGAGCTCGCTTAGCTGAAGTGTGCGACGGGGGTAACGTGGCCCAGAATCTTCATCACTTTTCTGCAATATTCTAATAGGACACCGTTTTTCCGAACATTCGTGTGTTGCTGGCTTATCTGACAATTGCGTTGCTGCTTTGTCGGAAATTGTATTTTACAAGGGTGCTGCCGTTTCAATATTTTGCATAGCTTAAAATTAGTTTTCATATGATTTTTGCTAATTCAGCGAAATCATCGAGCAAATTAAAGTCTGGATCCAAAGTGATATTAAATATCAATCGCACTAAACATTCTCACGAATGAGTGCAAATAATTTCTGATGCTCTTAATAAACACCCTTTGGTAGCCAGTTATTAAAGCCATTAAACTTACCTTATCTAAACATTTTTAATTTCGAAATTTTTTTTTACGTAGCTATCTAAAGAATAGAATATGTTATAACTAGCTAAAGAATATAAAAGTTATGACAGAAATTTCTCTTCTACAGGTTCTGCTAGGACAGAAGTATGGAAATTTGTGTTTTTGTTTTTACGGAATTATGTTTTGTCAGTTTATTTCTTATTTATATGTTATAGCACAAAAAATCATTTTGCCAGTTGGCTTGACTTTATGGATTTGAAAATCACATTGACAGAAATTAAATGCCATTAAGAAAAAATCCCTTTCTAACCAAAAGTTTACTGAACAAGCAAAGCAAATGGAAAAATGGGAAAAACTCAACAAAAATAAGAAGAAAAACTAGAAAAAATTATGAATAACTCATAAATTTTCCGCAAGAACTCAGCTCTTTTCTGAAAAATTGCTGTGTTAGCGTCTGATAAAGGATCATTAAATCCATCACATTAGCATTCGTTGGATAAACATATTCGCCGTCCTCCAATATCGATTTTGAATTCATTTAACACCACGTGCAGTCCAGGACGACGGTGCAATTTTTATGGTTTTAAGAGAAGCTAAACGACCATCAGTTCTTACTGGATTTGCTGTCAAACTCGAATGTGGCTCATAAAAAATTTAGTTCATACATCTATTCTATAGTTAATGTGTGTGTATTATAAGATCCATCCAAGTCTTCCAAACAATTCACTACATACCCACCCCCGTGGCCATAGAAAGCTACCACGCTATACGAGTATTTATAAAGAACACAAAGAAAGAATTTAGTGGTTAAAGGAAGTTCCTTCATTCATACAACTTGTTACTGGAAGGACAGAATTTCCCGAGCTGTGCAAGAATGTTGAATAAATCCTTTGTGAAGGATTCGATATTCAACGGGGATATTAATGAGTTTTAAGCTATTATCGACTAGTTTGCAATGAATATACGAAGTATGTTCACAACGTGGATGACCATCATATCGGCGATATACAAGTTTAAGGGTAGGTGACTGAAATAAAATCTTAGGAAATTGCTTTCTGTTCATAAATCATCATCAACCAAACAAAAAAGGGTTAATTACAGAAAATCTCTCTCAGTCTCATCCGTTACGAAAAAGTATGGAAATGTTATTAATTTTTGCGGTCAATGTCTATGCTATACATATGGGAGAAGGATGTATTCTTAGTCAATGAATTCTTTCAAAAAACAAACTAAAAAATATAAGAATAGTTAAAGAACATTAATAAAATTTAATTAACCATTTGTTATATCCATATATGTGTCAACAAAATACGAGGAATTATAAAAAAGATTCATATAGAGCTCTGATACCCAGACTTGGTTTACAAAAACTTGCTGCAGTTCAACAAAAAAAACATGTGGTCAATTTGATTCATAGGAAAAGATTCAACGTTGTTGGCACAGACACCAATTTATCAAATCCTCAGCTGGAAATAGATCTTCACGCTTGACATCTCAATGTTACATGACCAAAGAAAATGGATGAAAGCAGTCTTGAAACTTCCCAAAAATACGAAAAAAATTTAATATTGAATCAAAATGCATTTGAACAATTTTTCCCCAGGGAGCTTTAACTTTTGTAACTCAGATCGATTTTCTGATGAAGCATCTTTGATTTTATGCATCATTATTCTCTTTGAAATTTCATTTACATGATAAAAATCTCACATTGTTGTGTGGAAGAATGTAAAAAAAGAAAATTCTTTGAATGGAAAAAAGGCCAATTTCTACAATGTTTAGAAAATTTAAAAAAAATATGCAGAACTAAACGCGGTAGAAACTTTACATTTAACACAAATTTGAATTTTATTTTATCAAAAGTTAAATCTATCCAAAAACGTCAAAAATAAAGCCACTCTTTCCAACCTCCACAGGAAGAAAAAGTTTTAAAGTAGCTGCTATCGTCATAAAATAGTATTATTTGTTAAAATTTTGCTCTAAACCGTGAACTAAAAACTAGACTTCGGAAACTAGATTATTTTTACTAATCACAAAATCACTTAATTATCACATATTCTAATTACTCAAACACAATTTTTTAACACTTTTTGTATTAATAGTACCAGGAAGACCGAGCCATGCTCGGAATCCTCAGAATCCTCCTTTTGTTATTTTTTTTGGGAAAAAAGTAGATTCACGTTAACTTCACAGTAGTTTTCCTGAGGTTTTAAATCTCCTATCCAAAAGCTCACTCCGCTAACTTCCTCTGAGAAAAAGGAAAGAAAGAATATTTTTGTTATCACCTTTGGTTTCGAATATTGAATTTCCAACATCAGATTCGGCATCAGCGACCTCAAAAACTCCCTGATGTATATTTTCCAGAAAAAATAGGATATTCCCGATATTCTATAGGACCTTCCGTTTCAAATTTTGAAACTCCAACATCATATTCGGGATCAGCGAACTCACAAACCCTATAGTGTAAACTTTCCTGAAGAAAAACGGGACAAAGAATATTCGCAGTATCCTTATAGAACTTTAACGAATTTCCCTGAAGATGGGACCTAAGGTGATCGCATTTTCATCCCCAAAAACTATAAGTAGCCGAATTTCATCAAAATCTATAGAACCTGTTTCGAAAAAAATATATATACAAACATGAAAACATACTATTGTAATTCTTAATTCAGTCTGTCTCTGAGTAATTGAATCCGATTGTAATTGCAACATGATTCGTATAATGAGGTTCAGGGAACTTGATTGTTTTGTAATTACTATTTATCGCTGCCGATAGATATCTAATGTGATATTTTTAGAATGCATATCGAAAAACCTTACTCCCTAGCAATATTGCGAATTTCCATTAAAATACCTTCACGTAATTCGAAGACACAAGGCTAGGGGTATCGAGGGGAGGGAAAAGTCAGGTTTGTAGTGGAAAAATCGAAAGCCCTTAGCCCCTTTAGTAATACTGTAAAGTTTCATTAAGATCGGATCACTCAATTTCGAGATACCAGGCGAGGGGTATCGAGGGGAGGCAAAAGTCAGGTTTGTAGTGGAAAAATCGAAAGCCCTTAGCCCCTTAGTAATACTGTAAAGTTTCATTAAGATCGGACCACCCAATTCAAAGATACCAGGCGAGGGGTATCGAGGGGAATTTTCTCAGAGGTAAGACCTATCTAGATCGATTCCTTGTGCCCGAAAATCCCGAACCACCAAGTTTCGTGAAAATCGTTAGGCGGGTTTTCGAGATCGTTTGTGCAGACAGACAGACAGACAGACAGACAAACAGACAGACATTCCTCGTATTGAGGATAGGATAGGACACAATTGGTTAATTAAGCTCACTAATTATATTTTTGCTTTTTTTTAATATTTAGCAAAATTTGATATTTCACACCAAGCGCTTAATACAATACATAAAAAAATGTGTTAAAGTTGCAAAAAATGTTGCCGTGTTTTTATACCCGTATGGTGAAACCAAAGGGTATATTAACTTTGCTTTACCGTTTGTAACGCCAAGATCCCGTCATCACACACAAAAATGAATTACACCAGTGTGTTTAGAATGATAAAAAAATTGAATTTTGCATGTTCGTTAATG
Source organism: Chrysopilus asiliformis (assembly GCA_964034945.1). NCBI lineage: Eukaryota > Metazoa > Arthropoda > Insecta > Diptera > Rhagionidae > Chrysopilus > Chrysopilus asiliformis. Next base: position 67,086,354 of record OZ035961.1, on the reverse strand, counting down.
GGCAAAAATGGACCATTAGGGGGAGTACCCCCCATACGAACGAAAATGATTTCTATGAATATTTCAAAAACGGTGCATCTTATCAAAAAAGTCCAAGAACAAAAGTTATTTAGGATATGATTCTACATAAAACTCCCATACATCAAAATCCGATTGGAATAAACTTTAAAAAATCCTATTGGAAAGTTTGACTTCCAAGTGGAATTTTGATACAACTGTTCGCTGTTCACTTAAATCACCATACGGGTTTTCAATAATTGCCAGACTGGCAATTACAACTTTTGTTATGTTATTATCGAAAATTTAATGCAAGATACCTTTTTTTAATTTTTTGTGACGGGAATCTTTTTTTAGAATTTCAGAGCAAAAGTTTTTGTCCAGTATTATATAGAATTTTACATACCAAAATTTGTTTTCGATATTTTTCAATTTTGACACTATCTGATTTATACCCAACTGAATTTGGTTTTCCTAGATTTTGCCGTATTTACACTTTTAGAAAAGAAGCCGCAACCAAATTCTAGTTCCAAATATTATAAAAAATAGGTGGCTGCCATGAAAAGCGATTATATACAGAGAATGATCATTTATGCTCCTTATATTGATCAAAAAAAATCGTACCAGACATCTTGAGGATGCAATGCGACAGCTGATGCTGTAAAGTCTGGTTTTTTCCTGCACAATTCAGGTATCGCATATCACATACGAACAGAATGGGCAAACCCTATTATAAAACCACTTAATAACCCGATCAGCTGATTGCTGGTCCATTGTGATCAAGTTTACATGTATAGATGAGTAAAATAAAAATTCCTGATTTTGTTCAGCGTCTGAGTTCCACATCCAGTCAGCCTGTTGTACACAGTTGAGTTAAATGCATAGAGGTGGACTTTGTGAGAGGTTAATGATACCAAATGTAATGGCGTTCTTCACGAAAGACTTGTTCAAAAGGAAATTCGAGACGCTCAACAGCTGTTCCTTAAAAAGACCGTTTACAGATGCAAGAACTCAGGTCTTGGTTGGTGTTTATTGAGAATCATTGAGATACGATCAAGTGGATTATTCGTATTTGTGAAGGTGATTTTTTTCCTCCCTAACAGCAACACACTGGTCAATCTTTTCAGTGTATTTTAACATCACGGTTATTATTCTTCTTAACGACAGAATGTTTTTTGTTAGTGGTTTTAATAACATCTCCTATAAAATTTTGTACTTAGAAAGTATATTTTATTGAATCATTTATTTTCTTTATATGGAAACGATCATCACGTTTTATTCGAATTTACGTTTATAGATAAGCAAATAGCTGGAGATGTAGTACTACACGGTAAAAACTGGAGTCTAATTTTTTTTAACTTTTCTCCTCTATTTTTTAAACTTTTGAAAGTTTAGTGGAATTTTAAACTATTTTCTCTATATTTAAAACTTTAGAAGGTTATGAATATTTTTTAAGCATTCTAGTCTAAATTTAAGACTCAGGCATCTTAAACTTAAACCGTAAGGTTTTAATTTGAGAATTTTTAGAAATTTGGAACTAATTTTTAAACTATTTTAGACTAAAATTTAAATTTTAATACCTTAAATTTAGACCGGATAATACTATTCAAAATTTGAAAATAATTTCAAACTTTTAAGTTTGGTTTTTAGGCTCAAAAAGGTGTTGACCTATATGTAGGAAAAAAGTCTAAAAATTAGACTTTATTTTTTAGCGTGTAGGTAAGTTAACAGTGCGGCTATTGGCGCACGCCGATGACATCGTACTGCTAGTTGAAGAAGAAAAGCTATTCCAAAGCAGGATAGATAACTTCGTCAATTACTGTCAGAAATTGGACTTAGACATCAATTTAGCCAAGTCTGAGAATTAGGTGTTAAACATAAGAAAAGCTACAATTGCCAGGGGCCATTCGTCAAATACTCTATATGATGACAGACAACATTTTTATTTAAAAAAAATCATTTGTCTGGGAGAAAGGTGAAGAAGTGGTCCGATTGAATTTCGATGTATGTATAAAATATGTAAAATCGTATTCTAAATACATTTCATGTTAATAAATTTTTAGGTTCAAACAATTTTGCGTGTGAGTTGCGGAAAACCAAACATTACGAGTTTTCGACGTATTTTTTTTACAATTTGATTTTACAATAAATTAAAGAAGCCAAAAAAGCAGATCACAGGAGTTATAAGACAGGCAAAACAACACGTATATAAAAGACTAACAATTGTTCAGTAGTGTATGGCAAATCACTATGGAAGGTTATAGCGTTGAACAACGTGTACAAATCATCAAGTTTTATTTTCAAAATCAGTGCTCTGTTCGAGAAACGTTCTGCGCATTACGTGATTTTTATCACAACCGTCCTGCTGAGTCGACTATTCGACGTTTTGTGGCCAAATTCGAGTCAACCGGTTCGATAAATAATCAGCCAACACTCGTACGTTACCGAAACGCAAGGTCTGTTGAAAACATCGCTGTTGTACGTGAGGGTGTGTGGGAAAACCTGAGGTAGTCAAATTCTCGTCGTTCACCAGAACTTTGCCGTTTTGCGTCTTCAACTTGGCGAATTTTGCGTTGGGACTGCACCCATATAAAATCCAACTGACCCAGGAACTTAAGGTAGACGACCATAGACAACGCCGTGTGCTCGCTGATTGGGCTCTGGAGCAATTGGAAGTCGGTCAAAATTTCGCCAAAAAAATCATCTTTAGAGACGAGGCTCATTTTTAGATGAATTAAAATGTGAACAAGCAAAATTGTCGGACTTGGGGCGATATCAATCCACACGAGATGCACTAGCACCAAATGCATCCCGAGAAGTCACGGTTTGGTGCGGATTTTGGTCTGGCGAAAGCATCGGTCCGTACTTCTTCCAAAACGAAACTGGCATTGTCATACCGTTAATGACGAGCGCTACAGATCGATGAGAAGTAACTTCTTGTGGCCTATACTGGATGATATACAATATATGGTTCCAACAGGATGGCGCTACATGCCGCACAGCCCATGCCACGATGGACATCCTGCACGAACGATTTGAAGGCATGGTTAACTCGCACGGCGGCGACGCGAACTGGCCACCGAGATCGTGCAATTTAACGCCTTTAGACTTCTTCCTTTGAGGCTATCTTAAATCGCAGGTCTATGCGAATAAACCACAAACAAATGATGCCCTCAAAGCCAACATAACGATCGCAAATTCAGCCAGATTTATTCAGCCAGGTTTATTTAGCCAGATTTATTCAGCCAAATTTATTCAGCCAGATTTATTCAGCCAGATTTATTCAGCCAGATTTATTCAGCCAGACAGAGTCATCGAATTAAAAAAAAACCAAAAAAAAAAAATTAAGTGGATATCTCACACACAACTTGTTTTAATTACATATAAAAATTGAGCGTCCTAATTGAAATACCCTTTATTATATAATAGACTTGTGTGTCTGTCTGTCTGTTTGCTTAAAACTCGAGAATCACTGAACCGATTTGGATGAATCTTTCAGGGGAGTTTACTATTTTTAGACCTCAGGTAAAGATTTATTTGTTATTCTAAATCAGCGCTCTGAAGCCATGTGCACCAAGGGCAACTTCGAGGCTCAAATTGCCCTTCTATCCATCGATTCTTCATGCTACCCGTTTCATTCTGGCTTGTACGCAAACTGCATACATACGCATATGAAAGAAATAATCTGTCTCACTTTGCATATAACCCGTTCTGCTTCCACTTGTGCATTTTGCATATCATGGAGCTTTGCTGAGCTCTAAGTAAGGCCATTTATGCGAGAGATTTTTATTAGCTCAGTTGTCATTAGGACATTGACTGAAGCAGTGGTGTATTTCATACTGCTGAAAATCATGAAAAATTTAACACTGCTGAAAATCATGAAGCGTTCTGTCTCAAAAGACGACACGAATTTTGGACATGATTGTTTTCTTATTCGGTGTGATAACACAATGCAATGTTTACTATGATTTCAGGAAATTAAAACAATAAAAAAATACAATTTATATAGGCATTTTCAGTCGTTTCATAAAATATCAATTGATCAAATTAATGTTTCTGGTTTTATGAAATTATTTTTATTTTCCGATTGTAATTCGGAAATTTCATATAAAAGTTTTTCATTATCAAAACTTTGTTTAACGTAAAGTAAAACAATTAACAGTGTGTCAAAACCAAGCATAACGAAAAGAGCTTTCAACAAGCTTGTTTCACTTGGCTCGGAGAGCAAGCCATATAAACAAGTAAATCGCTTGTCAGTGGTAGTGGATGCCCGAGAACTTTCAAAGCTTTCCTGGCCCTGTTCTAAATCTATTTCATCTTGAAGGCGAATCCCCATTCGGTACAATGCACCTATCCAACGTTTTTTCCAATTCTCAAAACAACCGAAAAAGTCACTTTTCCGAATAGCTTTCAAAGCTTACAACGATTCACGTTGCATCTATTCTACGGTCTCGAAACGGTGACGTTGGAGCGATGTTTTGAGTTCAGGGAATAGCCATAAGTCACACGTCCTAAATCAGACAAATACGATGGCTGCAGAATATGGGTCGAATTTTCGCGTAATTGATTCCAAAAACTCTCCAAAACATTGAGAATTTTTGGAACCAATCTAGATTTAACACGTCTTAGGCACAAAACATCTTTTAAAATGCTACTAACCGATCATTTTGAAATGTCAACCATATCAACCAGGTCTCTACATGTTAACAAGATCTTTGATTTGATTGAGGCTGTTTTTATTAATTGACATTGATGGTCGTCTGGGCCGCTCTTCGTCTTCTACGCGTTCTGTGCCTTCTTTGAACTGTTTATACCAACCAAAAATTCTAATTCTCGACATACACTGGTCACCGAAGGCCTTCTCTAACATTTTATTCGTGCCTATTGACGAAATATCATTCCGCAAACAAAATTTAATGCAAATTCTTTGTTCAACAAAATCAGACATTAATAGAAATCGCCGAATGCACTGTTTTTGATTCAGAAAAACAAGCATATCTCAATAACTAAGCAAGCTAATGTCATGAAATTTTGCATAGATGCCAAAAACAGTGCTACCAACCTAAAAAATATTTGCATGAATTCATAATACCCGCGAAGTTTAAATGAACCAATCCTGATACTTTTTGGGCACAGTAGTAACTCCGTTTTTATGCCCTTAATGTCTACTCTCGGGGGTAACCGAAAATATGCTATTAAATACCACCTGGAGCTAGTGAAAGTGTTGTTCTCGGAATAATGGTGAGAAATAACTTTCCTGCAAGGCAAAACAGCCGGCACTATGTGCCTGGCACCCAGCAATGAAAAAGGCAATTGCCCAAAACTCTGTTTGGCCGATCAAGGCGTTTGCGTCACAAGAGTCGACGCACAAACTCATGGACATAACAGTTAAAAGGTGAACAATGGTAAAATACATTTCGTACCCCGGCTGATTAACACATTGCGTGCCAATTTTATTTTGTTTTACAGTAAAATTAGCAAATGTCCCATCGAGTTTATGAAACTTATTAGCAATTGCTGTCACTTTCATTTTACAAACCTATGAATCACTCGTTTTCTAAAGCTACCCACAATCGATATATAAACATTTTACACAAAATTGTTGGAAACTTGCGAATGAATTACGTGAAAAGCAAACAAATATTCAACTCTTACCTCGCACAGCCAATTAACTCATTTTTTATGCTATTTAGGTGGTATCTTCTGATTGACTATTCTATATCTGCATAATGCCGTATCACCTCAAATATTGACAAACACGCCAGACTCGTATTTGAACTGAAAATAATAGCTTTTTTCCTGGACGAAAGGTGCTTCGAACTGTTATTGCAAGAGAACTTCGGTCCAGATATCGTAGATAGAAGATGCATACAACTCGAATTAGGATGAGTGAACCTTTAGAGGTTGGCATCGCATTGTACACTCAGTTAACTCCTGAGGTGTTATTTTGTTGTTTTTCCAGTTTCATGCTGCGATCACTTATTGTCATTACACTACACATGGTAAAATGAGTAGTTATTGCCTCTTTTTGTCCATTTTGTTATGATTCGATTGATTACAAACAATTTTATCATATGTCTGGCGCATTTTTTAGATGCATGATATTTGTTTGTACCTTAATAGTGATTAGTCATATTTTCAATTTAATTGTAACACTAGTTTAATACTAAACTTGCTGAACTGTGTCGCTCTAAACAGCAAATTTATAGCAAATTTAAATGCATTTTCTATCTGGTATTGTAAATATTATAAACAATTGAATTAACTGATTGAATTCAAAACTGACTAACAAGAAACGTACGCGAAGTGGCCAATTCGGATTATGATTCACAGATGTGAGGAAAGATTAAAAAAAAATATTTTTTTAAAAAAAAAACCTTTTTGCGGAAAAATAATTTTTTGGGCTGTGTATCAGAAATAAAAGCGAGATAAATATATTTTTTTTTATTATTTTTTATTATTTTTCTCGCTTTTATTTCTGATATAAAAACGCCCAAAAAAATACTTTCGCCTTTCAGTTCATATTTTTTCTATTTTATCTTAGGCATTTCGTATTCGAGCTTGGCCCCAGATTGACCAAATAGTGGCGCTTTTAATGCGAAACTAGCCTCTACGAGGCCTGCTCTAAAGTTATCATGTCACAAACCGTTGTTTGGAGAAAAAGTAGTAAGTGCTAGAAGACCGCAAAAGATTTCGCCAGCACTTAGTGTTTTTCTCCCAAAAAATAGTTTGTAACGTGATAACTCTAGGGTAGGTTATCACTCGTAGACGCCTAGTTTCGTACTAAAAGCCCACTGTTTGGCCAAGCTCAGGCCAAGCTAGTTTTATTTTAAAATTGGTCAATATTTAAGTTTTTCGTTTGATTGAATTTACTGAAATATCTTATGTGAACAATTTTTTCAAATATTTCGAGAACCGTACAGATATTTTTACCCGCGAAGAAAAAATTTCCCTTCCGGGCGTCCACTATATTGTATACCTATAGACTATGTTTACACACAGATTGGGCATGAACATGGGACTGAATCAAAAATGTTGCTCGTGTTTACACACAGATTGGAACTGAACGCTACTCTCAGTTTGCCAGAAAACAATTGGAAACGAAACGTAATTGAATTTGTGCATTGAATAGTTAAAGGAAAATTATTTTCAATTAATATTCGTCAGAATAAACTAAAAAATTTTTGAAATGGATAATAAAAAGTTTCTGGCAGCAGCAAGCATGCTTTATGTTAGAGTTTACTCCATTTTTGCTTGCGAGATCCGAATTCTTTCACCACTGGAACGCAAATGACAATGGAACGAGAAAAATACGCACTGAAAAATACCAACCAATCAGAACCACATGTACGAAACGCTGAAAATAGAAAATCTTTGTTTTCTGGTTCAGTACCCCAATATTGTCCCCGTTCTTCCCTTTATCATCATTTCGACATTTTCGTTCAGTCCCATGTTCATGCCCAATCTGTGTGTAAACATGGTCATAGAACGAACGTCCAGTATAGCGAACAGTGTCGAATTATTATTACGTATTATTATTATATTATTGTATTATTATTATTATTATTATTATTATTATTATTATTATTATTATTATTATTATTATTATTATTATTATTATTATTATTATTATTAGCATCTCTATAGTGAAAGACGAAAAATTTTGTTATTCTATATAACGAAAAACTATTTGTTTCGTAAATAATGTGTGTTATACGTGAAACCGTCGCGAAAAATTAAACTTTTAAGGTAATGTAATCAGTTTAAGTGGGATTTGTAACGCTTATACATACATTAAAGCATTATCCCACTTAAGAATAAATCGTATTAAAATTTACCTCAATCTAAAATCTCATTATGATAATGTTCATAAAAACATATGTTGATCTTTAATGCGCATTTCGTTATAACGAACCCGATTTAACGTACGAGCTGAACATTATATATGTAGGTTGATATATTGGGCCTCCACTGTATTTTGCAATCACTAAGTTCCAGTTCATACAAAATTATTGGGCAAAGTGACTGTATTACCGAAGATAGAGGTAAATCTTTTGCGGTCTTCTAGCACTTACTACTTTTTCTCCAAACAACGGTTTGTGACATGATAACTTTAGAGCAGGCCTCGTAGAGGCTAGTTTCGCATTAAAAGCGCCACTATTTGGTCAATCTGGGGCCAAGCTAAGGCCAAGCTAGTTTCACCTTAAAATTTCACCATATTTAAGTTTTTCGTATTTTAGTTGTAATTTTTTATACAATTTGTTCTATTCTAACATAGGTTGTCTTTAAACTTTGATCGACGTACATATTGTGTGACACAAGGAGGTAATAGTAAGCCTCGTAGAGACTAGTTAGGCCCTATATTCACCATTAACCCTTTCAGTCACCACGTACACTATAGTGTACACACTTTTCAGAAGCCATAACTCATAACTTGACTTGGTAGAAAGTGTGCACACTATAGTGAACGTGGTGACTGAAAGGGTTAAATACATTTGTGACCCAATTTTGATTTTTTGAGTAAAAAGCTGGACTACAGTGGACGTAATTTAAGAAAAATTAAAATTTTTGATTTTTTTTTTTTTTTTTTTTTTGTTTTAAATGAATACTAATAGTTTAAACATCATTAATTTGTATAGAGAGTATTTTTAACCCCCATAGAACAAAATAGGTACTGAAAGGGTTAACATGAGTTTTTTTTAAATAATGTATCAATCGGGTTATTTACTTTAATAAAAACATAACAAAAGCTATAATTGCCAATCTGGCAATCATTGGAGACCCGTATGGTGATATTCGTATCAAAATTCGAACAGTTATACCAAAATTCCACTTTGAAGTCAAACTTTCCAATAAGATTTTTTTAAATTTATTCCAATCGGATTTTGATGTATGGAAGTTTTATGTAGAATCATATCCTAAATAACTTTTGTTCTTGGACTTTTTTGATAAGATGCACCGTTTTCGAGATATTCACAAAAAACGATTTCGTTCGTATGGGGGGTACCCCCCCTAATGGTCCATTTTTGCCCATTAACGAACTTAGCCTCACATTTTACGAAAAACGGATCTGTACACAATTTCAAGTCTCTAGCTCAATCCGTGCGTCCGCAATCCGCGCCACAGACAGACGGACGGACAGACGGACAGACGGACGGACGGACAGACGGACGGACATGGAAAATTCAACTTTTTTCATCATTCTAAACACACTGGTGTAATTCATTTTTTTGTGCGATGACGGGATCTTGGCGTTACAAACGGTAAGGCAAAGTTAATATACCCTTTGGTTTCACCATACGGGTATAAAAAGTATGACTTCAAAAAAATGTATACAATTTTACTGTGCCATACCTTTTTTAATTGTATAAATTATTGTATTTTGAATTCTATAACTCCAACATCCACACATTTTTATACACATTCACACATATTTATACACATTCACACATATTTAGATATTCGCGATTGGCATGATTAGTAAATCTCCCTGGGAAAAGCATTTCTATATTTTATTTCAATTTTCAAGACCTTTTTAGACATAAGAAAAGTTGAAATTAAAAACAACAAAATTCTAGCTATTGACACAAATAAATTACCTGAGAGGACAACGTATATTTGCCCGTGGGAGAAAACGGGCTCGTACCACACAATCCCCACTTTGTCAAATGTCTGGCCTTGAGATTTGTTGATGGTCATGGAAAACGCAGGTCGAATGGGAAAATACAATATAATAATAGCTTTGTCAAAATTTTCCGCTTATAATTAATCATTAAAGTTAAATTTCCAACAACGGCAGAGTATTGAAAAACTAAGTTATTTACATAAGTTTTAATGAAAAACTTCATTTAATTAAAACTTATGTAAGTTTATTTGAGTAAAATTATGAAATCAAATTTATTATTTTTCACATCGAATTGACCATTCCTTAGATTTTTTAAATCTGTATAAGCCGGGCGCTGTATAAGCCGGAAACCTACCTAAGCTGAATAGTTTTCAAGTCCCGTGATTTTGAAGTAGTTTTCCATGAATCTGGATAAGCCGGAACCTGCTTAACGCGAACCCGGACATAATTTTTTGTTGTATAAGCCGGAAACTTTTTTCTATATAAAAATGTTTTTAGAGTTAGTAGACCATTTCACAAGGAAAAACTGCTTAAGTCGAAAAAGCGTGTTTTGAGTAATTTGGGTTTAAAGTTTTGATTATTTTTTTTTGCAAGCAAAACTGACTTAGGTTATATGGTTTTTGCTCTACCGTTCCTCATAGGGGTACAGCATCAAAACCAAATTTTGACAGAATATAGAACTGGATAAGGAGAATTCAAATATGCACCAACCTTTAAAACTACATAACTCGACTTAAGCGGTTTTTCCTTGTGACCACAGATTTCTAAAGCATAGAACAAATCGCCCGATCAAAAAATTAGTTACAGTAGTGTGTTTAGCATGACATAAAAATTTGATTTGCCCTAGTCAGTGGGTAAATCGGAATATTTGCTCTCCCCTCCCCCATACAAATAAAAAAGATTTTAGAATTTTTTGAAAAATACTTTGAGCCAAAAAGGTTCTAAAGACCAAAATAAATCTATAGTTTGAATTCTAATTGGAGTTCTATCAACATTTTAACAGAAAAATCAATGTAAAATGATTTTGTTCGTTTCCAAGCTCCGGAAGGGTTATTCAAACCCACAGCAATAGTTTATGCTAAAAACCAGTGTTGGGGTTATCTAGATAATAATTATCTAGATAATCATCTAGATAAAAAAAAATGTTATCTTTATCTTATCTAGATAACACCCCAAAAAAGTTATCTTTATCTTATCTAGATAAAGGAAAATCCCATTTATCTAGAGATAATCGTTACCACCGAAAATCAAAAAATTAAATCTGAAAAAATGCTGAAACGAAATTGTTTTCTGCATACTTTTGAAAACCTAAAAACTTTTTTTAGGAACAGTTTTATACTTGGCAACAATTTTTGTTTACGGACAAGGAAGCGAAGTGTCACTCTTTCCCTCGCCTCTCTTCTCTTGTCCATAAAAAAAAAGTTCTGCCAGTAACTGTTGCCAAGTGTAAACCGGGCTATGAACGAAATAAAAAATCATAACGTTATAAATTTCCTTACGTAGCAAAATTAAACTTATATTTCGTGACGTTATTTCGTTTTGTATCGATAAAAAACTTAATTTCGTTATGTTATAATGTTATTATTCCGTTACACATTGTATTGAAACTGAAAACAAAAACATAACAAAAGCTATAATTGCCAATCTGGCAATCATTGGAGACCCGTATGGTGATATTCGTATCAAAATTCGAACAGTTATACCAAAATTCCACTTTGAAGTTAAACTTTCCAATAAGATTTTTTAAAATTTATTCCAATCAGATTTTGATGTATGGGAGTTTTATGTATAATCATATCCTAAATAACTTTTGTTCTTGGACTTTTTTGATAAGATGCACCGTCTTCGAGATATTCACAAAAAACGATTTCGTTCGTATGGGGGGTACCCCCCCTAATGGTCCATTTTTGCCCATTAACGAACTTAGCCTCACATTTTACGAAAAACGAATCTGCGCAAAATTTCAAGTCTCTAGCTCAATCCATGCGCCCGCAATCCGCGCCACAGACAGACGGACAGACGGACAGACAGACAGACGGACGGACGGACATGCTAAATTCAACTTTTTTCATCATTCTAAACACACTGGTGTAATTCATTTTTGTGTGCGATGACGAGATCTTGGCGTTACAAACGGTGGTCGTACCGACACAAATGACGCGGAACGCTCGGGTAGACCTGTGGAAGCCGTTACACCGGAAAATGTGAGTGAAGTGACAAAAATTATAATGAAAGATCGTAAAGTGAAGCTCCGTGAGATTGCTGAGATAACACAGATATCATATGGAAGTGCATTTACTATCCTTCATGAAAAATTGAGCATGAAAAAGGTTTTTTCCAAGTGGGTGCCGCGATTGCTTTCGATGGAACAAAAACAGCAACGAGTCGATGATTCAGAAAGCTGTTTATCGCTATTTACTCGCAATAAAAAAGATTTCTTGCGTCGTTACGTGTCCATGGACGAAACATGGATACATCACTACACTCCAGAGTCGAAGCGGCAGTCATCTGAGTGGCGCACAGCTGGCGAAAGCCGTCCGAAGCGTCCGAAAACGCAGCAGTCAGCTGGCAAAGTCATGGCGTCAGTTTTTTGGGATACGCATGGCGTGATTTTCATTGACTACCTCGAAAAAGGTAAATCGATCAACAGTGATTATTATATTGACTTGCTGGTGCGTTTGAAGGAGGAAATCGCAAAAAAACGACCGCACATGCAGAGAAAAAAAATCCTTTTTCACCAAGACAATGCACCCTGCCACAAGTCGATGAAAACAATGGCAAAATTGAACGAATTGGGCTTTCATCTGCTTCCCCACCCCCCATACTCGCCAGATTTAGCCCCCAGTGACTACTGGCTCTTTGCTGATCTTAAAAAAATGCTCCAGGGAAAAAGATTTGGCTCAAATGAGGAGGTCATCGCTGAAACTGAAGCTTATTTTGAAGCGAAAGATAATTTTTTTTATAAACATGGTATTGAAAAATTGGAAAAGCGTTGGAACGATTGTATCACCCTAAAAGGTGATTATATTGATGAATAAAAAAAAAATTGGCAAAAAAAATGTTGTTTTCATTGTTAGTCTCGGGACTTATTGATCCATGTGTTATAAGTGTGCAAAATTTCAAGTCAATCGGACAAGTGGAAGTGGGTCAAAATTGGGTTGCAAGATTTGATCTGACAGACAGACAAACAGACAAACAAACAGACAAGATAGCGAGCTAAATAAAAGCTTTTAAAAAAACTCTCTCCACAAAAGCGTGATTGCTAAATTCAACTTTTTTCATCATTCTAAACACACTGGTGTAATTCATTTTTGTGTGCGATGACGAGATCTTGGCGTTACAAACGGTAAGGCAAAGTTAATATACCCTTTGGTTTCACCATACGGGTATAAAAACGCACTGTAATAATAGTTTATCACAAAGTAATTCAGTTCATTTTCCATAAAAATAAATTGTATAACAAATAATAAAACTCAGCAAAAAGAAAATACAAATAAAAACGGAAAAAAATGTGATTATTAAGTTAAAACATAACAAAAGCTATAATTGCCAATCTGGCAATCATTGGAGACCCGTATGGTGATATTCGTATCAAAATTCGAACAGTTGTACCAAAATTCCACTTTGAAGTCAAACTTTCCAATAAGAGTTTTTAAAATTTATTCCAATCGGATTTTGATGTATGGGAGTTTTATGTAGAATCATAACCTAAATAACTTTTGTTCTTGGACTTTTTTGATGAGATGCACCGTTTTTGAGATATTTACAAAAACCGTTTTCGTTCGTATGGGGGGTACCCCCCCTAATGGTCCATTTTTGCCCATTAACGATTTTAGCCTTGCATTTTACAAAAAACGGATCTGTGCAAAATTTCAAGACTCTAGCTCAATCCGTGCGCCCGCAATCCGCGCCACAGACAGACAGACGGACAGACAGACAGACGGACAGACAGACGGACAGACAGACGGACAGACGGACGGACATGCAAAAATCAATTTTTTTAGTCATTCTAAACTCACTGGTGTATTTCATTTTTGTGTGTGATAACGGGATCTTGGCGTTACAAACGGTAAGGCAAAGTTAATATACCCTTTGGTTTCACCATACGGGTATAAAAATCAATAAAAAATACAAAAGACAAAAAATCACACAAAAGTTTTGTTCATTAAAAAAAAAATAAAAAAATTTTTTTAAAAAAAGCTTTTATTAAAAAAAATGCACTAAAAAGAAAAAAATAATTTTCTGGACGCTGTGTATCACAAATATAAAAGCTTTTAAAAAGCGAGATAAATGTTTATTTTATTGTTTTATGCTTTATCTCGCTTTTTAAAAGCTTTTATATTTGTGATACACAGCGTCCAGAAAATTATTTTTTTCTTTTTAGTGCATTTTTTTTAATAAAAGCTTTTTTTAAAAATTTATTTTTTTTATTTTGTTCTTTTTAGTCTTCGAATATATAGTTTTACATTTGAGATGTCCTTACAGGCTTTTTAACTTGAGAATCGTATTCAGCGACCCTAAAAACCCCCAGAATAGATTTTCTTCCGGAAAATTTGGAGAAAAGGATAATCACGTTATCCTTACAGGACCTTCCGTTATCCTTACAGACTTTTTAATGACAGATTCGGATTCAGCGACCCCAAAAACCCCCAGAATAGATTTTTGTCCGGAAAATTTGGAGAAAAGGATAATCACGTTATCCTTACAGGACCTTCCGTTATCCTTACAGACTTTTTAATGACAGATTCGGATTCAGCGACTCCAAAAACCCCCAGGATAGATTTTTTTCCGGAAAATTTGGAGAAAAGGATAATCACGTTATCCTTACAGGACCTTCCGTTATCCTTACTGACTTTTTAATGACAGATTCGGATTCAGCGACCCCAAAAACCCCCAGGATAGATTTTTTTCCGGAAAATTTGGAGAAAAGGATAATCACGTTATCCTTACAGGACCTTCCGTTATCCTTATAAGGACGAAGTAGTGAAAATATTGTATTGTCATCGGACTTATAACACATGGATCAATAAGTCCCGAGACTAACCCAGAGATGACGCTCGTAGTAAACCAGTAACCACGTCTTTCTAGAGTACTAACCTTTGCTTGAAACGTGTCAAAATTTTAAGTCGATCGGACCAGAAACAGCTGAGTTATCGAGGTTGGAGTAAAGTCGTTTTGTAGTTTGTTTAAAAAATGGAAAAAACCGAGTTTCGTGTTCTGATAAAACATTGTTTTTTAATGGGTAAAAACACCGTGCAAGCGAAACAATGGATTGAAAAATGTTACCCGGACTCTTGTCCATCAAAAGCAACGATTTGTCGGTGGTTTGCCGAGTTTAAACGTGGTCGTACCGACACAAATGACGCGGAACGCTCGGGTAGACCTGTGGAAGCCGTTACACCGGAAAATGTGAGTGAAGTGACAAAAATTATAATGAAAGATCGTAAAGTGAAGCTCCGTGAGATTGCTGAGATAACACAGATATCATATGGAAGTGCATTTACTATCCTTCATGAAAAATTGAGCATGAAAAAGGTTTTTTCCAAGTGGGTGCCGCGATTGCTTTCGATGGAACAAAAACAGCAACGAGTCGATGATTCAGAAAGCTGTTTATCGCTATTTACTCGCAATAAAAAAGATTTCTTGCGTCGTTACGTGTCCATGGACGAAACATGGATACATCACTACACTCCAGAGTCGAAGCGGCAGTCATCTGAGTGGCGCACAGCTGGCGAAAGCCGTCCGAAGCGTCCGAAAACGCAGCAGTCAGCTGGCAAAGTCATGGCGTCAGTTTTTTGGGATACGCATGGCGTGATTTTCATTGACTACCTCGAAAAAGGTAAATCGATCAACAGTGATTATTATATTGACTTGCTGGTGCGTTTGAAGGAGGAAATCGCAAAAAAACGACCGCACATGCAGAGAAAAAAAATCCTTTTTCACCAAGACAATGCACCCTGCCACAAGTCGATGAAAACAATGGCAAAATTGAACGAATTGGGCTTTCATCTGCTTCCCCACCCCCCATACTCGCCAGATTTAGCCCCCAGTGACTACTGGCTCTTTGCTGATCTTAAAAAAATGCTCCAGGGAAAAAGATTTGGCTCAAATGAGGAGGTCATCGCTGAAACTGAAGCTTATTTTGAAGCGAAAGATAATTTTTTTTATAAACATGGTATTGAAAAATTGGAAAAGCGTTGGAACGATTGTATCACCCTAAAAGGTGATTATATTGATGAATAAAAAAAAAATTGGCAAAAAAAATGTTGTTTTCATTGTTAGTCTCGGGACTTATTGATCCATGTGTTATAAGTGTGCAAAATTTCAAGTCAATCGGACAAGTGGAAGTGGGTCAAAATTGGGTTGCAAGATTTGATCTGACAGACAGACAAACAGACAAACAAACAGACAAGATAGCGAGCTAAATAAAAGCTTTTAAAAAAACTCTCTCCACAAAAGCGTGATTTTGATATCAAAGATATAGAATTTTTTTTTATAGAATTTCGCTCTACTTCTGGAGTTACTAAAAAGAAAATCTTTTCGCTACCAAAAAACTTGCTTAGAAGATTTCCATTTTTGTATCTCCAGAAATAGAGTGAATCTGGCCAAAACAAAATCCGATTTAGAATCAAAATACGATTAAAAACACTACTCCAATATTTTTGATTATATTTTATGTCTGTGGGGTTATACTTGATGAACTTTTGTGGGAAATTTCACAAAAAATAATACTGAACAAAACAAGGAAATACTAATAAACAACGAAAAAACGTAATATTTTTTTCGTTTTTCGTTATGGTAACGGAATTGAATTTCTATAACGTTCATTATAACGTAATTTTGAAGAAAAAGCCCGAAAATCATTTCGTTATTTCGTTACGTTACGATAACGTTTCTTATCCGTTTTCTTTTATTATTATTTCGTTTCTTATTATATTTAAATTGGAAATCAAGAAAAGCAAAAAATTTTGTGCTATTTTTTTTACTACGTAATTTTGAATTTTGTGCAATGTCAAAATAAATATTTATCTAAAAATTATCTAGATAATTTGGCTTTTTATCTTATCTTATCTATTATCTTTCATATTTTCATTATCTATTATCTTATCTAGATAAACATTACGAGCATTTATCTTTATCTTTATCTAGATAAAAAAATAATTATCTGGCCCCAACACTGCTAAAAACCATATCCGCAAGTTTTGAAAATGCATAAAATCTTGCACAAAGTTATTAACTTATGTTACAAAAAGACGCTTCAAGTAGATCTTGTTTCAGCAAGGAGAAGGGAGACATAGTTTAGAGGAAAAATTTCTTTCATAAAAACGTCAGACAACAGTTTTATTGGGAGTATTTATACCCGTATGGTGAAACCAAAGGGTATATTAACTTTGCCTTACCGTTTGTAACGCCAAGATCCCGTCATCGCACAAAAAAATGAATTACACCGGTGTGTTTAGAATGATAAAAAAAGTTGAATTTAGCATGTCCGTCCGTCTGTCTGTCTGTCTGTCCGTCCGTCCGTCTGTCTGTCTGTCTGTCCGTCTGTCTGTGGCGCGGATTGCGGGCGCACGGATTGAGCTAGAGACTTGAAAGTTTGCACAGCTCCGTTTTTCGTAAAATGCGAGGCTAAGTTCGTTAATGGGCAAAAATGGACCATTAGGGGGGGTACCCCCCATACGAACGAAATCGTTTTTTGTGAATATCTCGAAGACGGTGCATCTTATCAAAAAAGTCCAAGAACAAAAGTTATTTAGGATATGATTCTACATAAAACTCCCATACATCAAAATCCGATTGGAATAAATTTTAAAAATTCTTATTGGAAAGTTTGACTTCAAAGTGGAATTTTGATACAACTGTTCGCTGTTCACTTAAATCACCATACGGGTTTTCAATAATTGCCAGATTGGCAATTATAGCTTTTGTTATGTTTTTCATCTCTCGTCTCTAATTGAAATCAATTCGAAATCTTCATACTTTTTATTGTCACATGTATGTCGAAGAAACATATTTTTTTATAAACCGGATCATTGTTCAAGAACTGGGACAGTTTTAGGCTCAAAAGTAATGCACAAATTCAAAAATTTACACTACGAGGTTTCATCGCATAGTTTTGTATATAGTTACATTATCGTAAAATAAAATAAAAACCCGTGTTTTTTACTCCAACCTGTATAAGCCAGAAATCTGTCTCAGCCGGACAAATTTCTTGGTTCTGTGCGAGTTGGCTAAAACAGGTTTTCCTGTATTGGATCATTTCAGATCATTTGATGTTTAACAAAAAAAAATTAATATATGAATATATTCAAAACTCGATAAAGCTTCACAAAAATCAAATTTACCACAAAGAAAAACCTCTAAAAATCATTTAAACAAATTTTGTCATGGGACTGAAAAATCTGCAATTAGGCCATAGCTTTTCCCGTGTTGCAGTTGGCCTGCCCTTAAAACTTCGTCCAAATCGGTTGAGTACTTCTCAAATTTTGAACACAAGCTTTAAAACCTATAAGGTTATTATAATATATGAATAACATTTAAACAATAAAATCAAAAATTTCACAAAAAAAAATCCCACATGAGGAGTTGAACCCACAGAAACATTTACTCGGAGCTAATCATTTCCACGCTACACTATTCAGTCACTCAAAAATTTGGTGACGAAAATACGTTTAAAAAACTTTGTTGATTTATCCGTCAAATCTAATTTTTTTTTTGAATTTATAAATACGTCAAACACTTTTTTGAATTCATAATTTCGATCAAAGTTTGCTTACTTTGTTGCACCTATAATACATTTAAACAACTAATGCCAGAATTGTGAGTGGCTCAATCGCTATGTCTGTTGGGGTGCAAGCTATTGGTCCCTGGTTCTAATCCTATGTGCCGCAATTTTTATTATTTTTAAAATAAGCTTGTAGGTGAGGGGAGAAGTGGGAGCGGGGTCGACTTATTTAAGAAAAACAATTTGAAATAAGCGCCTTTAGTATAATAGGAATTGGTCCCTGGTTCTAATCCTATGTGCCGCAATTTTTATTATTTTTAAAATAAGCTTGTAGGTGAGGGGAGAAGTGGGAGCGGGGTCGACTTATTTAAGAAAAACAATTTGAAATAAGCGCCTTTAGTATAATAGGATTGGTATGACTAAAACTCCAAAATGACGCCTGTTTCTCACCACGATTGTTTATACTTTTTGCTTTTGAGATATTCTTTTATATTGAGAAAAAGGTTATTCTTACAGACTTCTTTACGTCAGAATCGGATTCAGCGAATCCAAGAACTCCCAGATGAGATTTTACCCAAAAAATTTGAGGAAAGGATAATCACGGTATCCTTACAGGACCTTCCGCTATCCTTGAAAAGACGAAGTAATGAAAATATTGTATTGTCATCGGAGTTACATATGTGTGCAAACTTTAAAGTCAATCGGATGAGTGGAAGTGGGTCAAGATTACCCTGACAAACGGACAAACAGATAAACATGAAGGCAAGCTAAATAAAAGTATTTTAACTTAGTGCCGTTTGCACCAACAAAACTTAGCAACTTATGTACAACTTAAAAAATTTAAGTCGAAGAATTTCTACGGTTTAACAACTTAATTTTTTAAGAATAATACGCGCAAACGTCAGTCAGTTAACGTCAGTCACAAAGACCTGGACAACTGAGGCGTTAAAAGCTAGAGTGGACCAACCCACATGTCGAAATCGTGAATTTTTTGGTGCTTGAATCACTATTGCGAGTGAGTTTCTAGATAAAAATGTTTGGATGCACAAAAGAACATTTCAACATTGAGTAATAAAGTCCACACAAATTTTTTTTTCCAAAAATTTACAGTTTATAATAGTAAAAATGTGAAAAAGCTTCAAAAACTAGATTATGTGGGTTGGTCCACTCTAGCTTTTAACGCCTCAACTAATTGTACACAACGGCCACAATGAAAATTATTAAAGTGTTCGCTGCAACCGCAACGATTTTTTGTAGTTGCACACATTTTATGGTAATAAAATAACATTTACGTATATAATTTTGTTTCAATTTTTTTTTCTCTTAGTGCTTTTTTGACTGACAACTAAATATTCGAAAAAGGCCTAAAACTGTCGTGGCAGTTAGAGTGTTAAAAGTATTTCGTTTTTCATTTTTCTTTTTTTAGAAACTCAAATAATATAATTAAACATAACAAAAGCTATAATTGCCAATCTGGCAATCATTGGAGACCCGTATGGTGATATTCGTATCAAAATTCGAACAGTTATACCAAAATTCCACTTTGAAGTCAAACTTTCCAATAAGATTTTTTTAAAAATTTTCCAATCGGATTTTGATGTATGGGAGTTTTATGTAGAATCATATCCTAAATAACTTTTGTTCTTGGACTTTTTTGATAAGATGCACCGTTTTTGAGATATTCACAAAAAACGATTTCGTTCGTAAGGGGGGTACCCCCCCCTAATGGTCCATTTTTGCCCATTAACGAACTTAGCCTCGCATTTTACGAAAAACGGATCTGCGCAAAATTTCAAGTCTCTAGCTCAATCCGTGCGCCCGCAATCCGCGCCACAGACAGACAGACAGACAGACGGACGGACAGACGGACGGACAGACCAACGGACATGCAGAAATTAAATATTTTTATCATTCTAAACACACTGGTGTAATTCATTTTTTTGTGCGATGACGGGATCTTGGCGTTACAAACGGTAAGGCAAAGTTAATATACCCTTTGGTTTCACCATACGGGTATAAAAATTAACGAAAAGTTTGAAATCATTTATAATGAAAATGCAACTATAGCTGCAAATTCGTATTAAAACGTTATAAATTTCTCCGGAAAAATCAGACTTACACCAAATGGGTGAAAGATATGGGTGAAAGAAGTCTTTAGGAGAAGAGATCTTATGCAACAGGCATTGCTTCTAATCTATATATATAAAAATTGATGTTTGTCTGTGTGTCTGTCTGTCTGAGATTACAAAACTCAAAAACTACTGGACCGATTTTTACGCGTTTTTTTTTGCAAAATGATCTGTGTTGCCAGGAGCAGGTTTTTAGCTATGTAGATTTTCAAAATTCGAAACGGAGAGTCCTGAAGGATAATGAACATATCCTTTTTCCCATTTTTCCCCGGAAAAATTTGCATTATAGGGTTTTTGGGGTCGCTGATCACGAATCTGGTATTAGATTTTCAAAATTCGAAACCCTACGTTGGCAGCTAAAAGTTTTTTGTAAAAATTTTAGAATGCCAAAAAACCATAAATAACTTAAAAAGTTTTGGGAAAAAATGTTATCCTTACAGGACCGTCCGTTTCGAATTTTGAAATTCCAACTCCAGATTCGTGATAAGCAACCATGAAAACCTCCCAAAGCCTGTTTTTGCGAGAAAAATTGGAAAAAGGACATTTGCGTTATCCTTACAGAACTTTACGGTTAGAATTTTGAAATTCCAAACCAGATTCGTGATCAGCGACCCTAAAAACCCCCTTATGCCGATTTTTCCGGGGAAAAACGGGAAAAAGGATATTTATCCTTACAGGACCTTTCGTGTCGAATTTTGAAAATCTAATATCGGATTCGTGTTAAGCGATCTCAAAAACCCCCTTATGCCGATTTTTCCGGGGAAAAATGGGAAAAAGAATATTTGCGTTATCCTTTTTTCCGTTTAGAATTTTCAAATTCCAACAGCCAGCTCGTGATCAGCGACCACGGAAACACCCTACAGCCAGTTTTTCGGAGACAAAATTAGAAAACGGATATTTGCGTATTCCTTACAGGACCTTCCGTTTCGAATTGTGAAATTCCAACACCGGATTCGTGATCACCGACCCCAAAAACCCATGGCAATTTTTCCGGACAAAAATGGGAAAAAGGATATTTGCGTTATCCTTACAGAACCTTCCGTTTCGAATTTTAAAATCTAACATAGCTAAAAACCTGCTCCTGGCAACGCAGACCATTTTGCAAAAAACCGCGTCAAAATCGGTCCAGTAGTTTTTGAGTTTTGTAATCTCAAACGGACAGACAAACCAACAGACAGACAGACAGACAAACATCCATTTTTATACCCGTATGGTGAAACCAAAGGGTATATTAACTTTGCCTTACCGTTTGTAACGCCAAGATCCCGTCATCACACATAAAAATGAATTACACCATTGTGTTTAGAATGAAAAAAATAATTAATTTCTGCATGTCCGTCCGTCTGTCCGTCTGTCCGTCTGTCCGTCTGTCTGTCCGTCTGTCCGTCTGTCTGTCCGTCTGTCTGTGGCGCGGATTGCGGGCGCACGGATTGAGCTAGAGACTTGAAATTTTGCACAGATCCGTTTTTCGTAAAATGCGAGGCTAAGTTCGTTAATGGGCAAAAACGGACCATTAGGGGGGGTACCCCCCATACGAACGAAAACGTTTTTTGCGAATATCTCAAAAACGGTGCATCTTATCAAAAAAGTGCAAGAACAAAAGTTATTTAGGATATGATTCTACATAAAACTCCCATACATCAAAATCCAATTGGAATAAATTTTAAAAAATCTTATTGGAAAGTTTGACTTCAAAGTGGAATTTTGGTATAACTGTTCGAATTTTGATACGAATATCACCATACGGGTCTCCAATGATTGCCAGATTGGCAATTATAGCTTTTGTTATGTTTATATATATAGATAATGCAATATCAACTGGATAGCCTTGGCATTTGCATGGAGTCGTAAGTTATTGAGAGCGGAAAAATCGTCTTCACAATTTAAAAAAAGCCACTTTCATTAAAATAAGCTCAAAAAGTCGTCTAAAGGGTGCTCTTAAAAAAATTTGGTTTTGGAATATAAATGAAAAACATAACAAAAGCTATAATTGCCAATCTGGCAATTATTGAAAACCCGTATGGTGATTTAAGTGAACAGCGAACCGTTGTATCAAAATTCCACTTTGAAGTCAGACTTTCCAATAAGATTTTTTAAAATTTATTCCAATCCGATTTTGATGTATGGGACTTTTATGTAGAATCATATCCTAAATAAGTTTTGTTCTTGGACTTTTTTGATAAAATTCACCGTTTTTGAGATATTCAGAAAAAAAGTTTTCGTTCGTATGGGGGGTACCCCCCCTAATAGTCCATTTTTGCCCATTAACGAACTTGGCCTCGCATTTTACGAAAAACGAATCTGCGCAAAATTTCAAGTCTCTAGCTCAATCCGTGCGCCCGCAATCCGCGCCACAGACAGACAGACGGACAGACAGACGGACAGACAGACGGACAGACAGACGGACAGACAGACGGACAGACAGACGGACAGACAGACGGACGGACATGCAAAATTCAATTTTTTTTATCATTCTAAACACACTGGTGTAATTCATTTTTGTGTGTGATGACGGGATCTTGGCGTTACAAACGGTAAGGCAAAGTTAATATACCCTTTGGTTTCACCATACGGGTATAAAAACAATTAAATCAATTGACGGTTCTTGATTGAACTACATGCTCGATTTCTATCAGTGAATATAGAATTGCTAATTATATCTACCTACAGTAGTATACTAGAATTAATATACATAAACTTCATAGCTTATAGCAACTTAAATGCAAAACATTTTCTAATTTTGTGTTGTGTCGTTCGTGCTCTTTATAACATCTTCCTTCCATATTTCTTTCAATATAAACAAGTAAAGAGTTTTAAATTATGGTGCTCTTGCATGTGACAAAATGACTCACGTGAGGGTATGTCGGTTTGTCGTCTTCCTTGAAATACATTTTTGATATGACCATTAGGAAAGTCTGATGGTGGAGCCACTAGAAAATGTCGTGTCCTGTTTCAATTTCTTGTGGTGCACTTTATTTTCATTTTTTTTTCTCTTTCTTCATTAATAATCCGACAACTAAAATTCTATTGTTTTCTGCATTTCTTTCATTAAAATGTTGGGTGAATCCATCAACATACAAGCATGATTACCCTGCAACGAAATAACGTGAAAGGACAATGCTTAAAAAAAAGAAAAAAAAACACTTCCTTGGTCTGAATATCAAAATATATAGTTAGTAAAATTTCAATAGGTGCTATCAAGAAATTCATTTATTTTTTATTTATATCACCATATACAGTAATTTCTCCATCTGCGCGGTTTTTAATTGCGCGATTTTGTAATTGCGCGATTTTGTAATTGCGCGGCCAAGTTTTCAATATTAAAGCTGCGCGATTTGGCAGAGCAATTTCCCTCTTTCGAGCAGAAAGAGCAATTTTTAGACCAGTTTTCTGCTCTGTAGAAATCGGCGGATTTACCCAAAATATCATAAAAAACTTTTTGGCAACTCGAAATTTTTCGCGTATTCGAGGCAAACTCTATTCCGGGGCAACAAAATGTAAAATTTAAAAAAAGCAAAACTGCTTTGCTTAAAAGTAGAACGTGCTCTCAATTTGCGGTTCGAATTCGTCATTAGTTTCGGAAAAAATATGTGACAAATAATATTTTTTTCGAATATCTCGAGAACTGTTAAAAAATGATAAAAACCGATAAAGGGAAATATGCAGGAAAATTTATTTTCTTTCAATTTGGTTATGTGCATTTTTTATGCTGAGAACCCTTAGAGATACGCAAAAACCGCGGAAGAAAAAATGTAGAAAATTTTACTTTCTATAAATTTTGGTATAATAGTTAAAGGAAGAATTAAAGATATTAAAAATCTCCATATTTTTGCCTTTTACCACTTTGATATTAGAATATCTCGAAACTTAGGGTTTATTGGTCAATATTTTTGAATAATATTTGTTTCTCTCGAAACGAATTTTCTATTCATTTGTCCCGGATTTCTCCTGGCGAACGATTAAATATTTTGAAATTTTAATTCAATAGCATCAAAATTGTAAAGGAAGCATCAATCAAGTTTCGGCCCGAAGTGTAGTTGGCCTCATCAGAACAACTACTACACTTCTGTTGTTGACCTGACGACGAGACACAGATAGGAGTGGACGCAGCCGTTTCGTGAGAAGCAAATATTATTCAATAATATTGACCAAAAAACCCTAAGTTATGAGATATTCAGATATATTTTACCGTTATCAAGATATTTGAGATTTTCTAAAATTAAAATTCATGTTTTCATATAAAATAAAATTTTATTCGTCGGGTTATAGTGTAAATTGTGCACAAACGTAGATTTTGTTTAAGAAAGTCATGTGCTCTTTAAATCAGATATATTTTACTAAAACTACCAATTATGACAAAGCAAAATAAAGGGTGTTTTTTTTTTTGGCGTGTGGTTTTCAATCTGGCACTACTTTTTTCGGAGTTGGTCTTTTTGACAGTTGGTACTTGATTTATGCTCAGTTTGGTTTGCCATTTCGTCAAACGACCATCAAGCGCGTCGCACGTTCGGTGAATGGGCCCAAAGCGAGATGGCCACCGATCCCGATTTTCACAAGAAAATTTTGTTCAGCGATGAAGCTCACTTTTGGTTGAATGGGTACGTCAATAAGCAAAATTGTCACATTTGGAGTGATGGTAATCCACAAACCATTCTTCAGACGCCGTTACTTCCTCAAAAAGTCACTGTTTGGTGTGCTCTATGGGCAAAGGGAATCATTGGTCCATATTTCTTTAAAAATGAAGCCGGCCATAATGTTACAGTCAATGGGGAACGCTATAGAGCCATGATTAATGACTTTTTCGTGCCTGAATTGGAGTATGTTGATGTGGACGACCTTTGGTTCCAACAAGACGGCGCTACATGCCATACAGCCAACGAAACAATCAATTTATTGAAGGAAACTTTTGGTGAGCGCATTATCTCGCGTCGTGGGCCTGTGGCGTGGCCTCCAAGATCGGACGATTTAACACCGCTGGACTATTTTTTGTGGGGTTATGTGAAGTCGCTTGTCTACGCAGATAAGCCCGAGACGATTGACTCCTTGGAAGAGAATATTCGGCGCGTTATTGCTGACATACGGCCCCAAGTGCTGCAAAAAGTGGTCGAAAATTGGGCCTCTCGGCTGGAATTTATTCGAACCAGCCGCGGCGGCCACTTGTCCGAAATCATTTTTAAAACATAATGGCAAACCCTTATCTTTATAATAAAGCTAAACTCATGGCCATAACATTAAATTATATGCGTTTTATTTCTTCTTGAAAACCACACGTCTAAAAAAAACACCCTTTAGTATCTTTTATGCCTTTTCGAAATTCATCCGAGGACTTTGGTGGTAGTTGAAAAGAACAAAAATACTAAGGTTTTCTAATATATTAATTAATATATTATTTTTTCACAAACTTCTATAAAAAGCTTTTTTTTAATTTTTTATTTTTAGCCTTATACATATAAGGAAGGTATTAAAATCACTCCGAAAACCGGAATCATAATGGAGCCCCGCACGTTCCCGAGACATATATCCATAGACTCAGTTCGATGAGTCCGCAACATGTATGTGTGTGTACGTGTGTTGTGTGTTCGGTCGTTTGTACAGTAATCCCTCCAACTACGCGGTAGATACATTCTACAAAAAGAGCGCGCAAACCGAAACTGCGCACTGTAAACCTTACTTAGTATGAAATGTTAGGGTTAGGTCCCAGATATTAGAAAAATTCAAAAAAAAATAGAAAAAAATTTTTAATTAACGACATATTTAAAGTAATACAAAGATATGATATGTACTACTAATCTTTTTGAAAAAACCTTGTTATTAGTGATTGATTACCCGATTTTTGTTTTTCATTATGAATTTCTGCGTATGGGGCTAAAGCGGCTGTCAAATTTCTCCGAAAGACACGCTCCACATCAGAGTCCATATTAAGAGCTTCTTAAAAAATTTGCTAGTTTTTCGCACTAAATATAAGCACGAAATTACCAAATATGTACGAAGTACCAAATGACCAGCTGATTCCATCTTGTCGGGGATTCACCAAAATATATAGGTATTCAAAACATGTTTTTTAAAACGAAAATTATAAAAAAAACCGCGCAGCTGCGAAATTTTTACCGCGCAGTTCGAAATTTTGGTATTAAATACCAAATTTTGGTATTAAATGCAGTTAGAAACCGCGCGGTTGGAGGGATTACTGTATATATATAACGAAATTTGTAAGATCGATTTATAGCAATAAACCTTATCCGATTATGACGCGGTTGCATTCAAAATCTATTATGGTCCCATAGAACTCTATGGAACGCGATTTTAGAAAAAATTAACCATTTCCATTTGTGTGGGAAAGAGGGAAAGAGTGGACCGATTTAATTTTGATGTATTTAAAATTTAGGGGAATCATATTGTAAACACTTTTCGTCTAAACAAATTTTTCGAAAAATGAAGTCTGTGCAAAATTTCAACTTTCTACTTCAATTATTTCTCGAGTTATAAAATGTTTTTTTATAAAAACTTTCAAAATTATACCCACTTATATTGATCATTATGATATTTGATTATGTAAAAAAGGTATCATCTCACCCTTAGGTGAAGCTGTATTTTTCATTTTTTTCAAACAAATTGATTTGAACTCCATTAAACATTGTAAACAAATGGACTTCAATTTCAACTTTGTCTATAAACATAACAAAAGCTATAATTGCCAATCTGGCAATCATTGGAGACCCGTATGGTGATATTCGTATCAAAATTCGAACAGTTATACCAAAATTCCACTTTGAAGTCAAACTTTCCAATAAGATTTTTTAAAATTTATTCCAATCGGATTTTGATGTATGGAAGTTTTATGTAGAATCATATCCTAAATAACTTTTGTTCTTGGACTTTTTTGATAAGATGCACCGTTTTCGAGATATTCACAAAAAACGATTTCGTTCGTATGGGGGGTACCCCCCCTAATGGTCCATTTTTGCCCATTAACGAACTTAGCCTCGCATTTTACGAAAAACGAATCTGCGCAAAATTTCAAGTCTCTAGCTCAATCCGTGCGCCCGCAATCCGCGCCACAGACAGACAGACAGACGGACGGACGGACAGACAGACAGACAGACAGACAGACAGACAGACGGACGGACATGCTAAATTCAACTTTTTGTATCATTCTAAACACACTGGTGTAATTCATTTTTTTGTGCGATGACGGGATCTTGGCGTTACAAACGGTAAGGCAAAGTTAATATACCCTTTGGTTTCACCATACGGGTATAAAAAGTTTAAAATTCACAGAAATCAGTGTTGCTAACTGAATTCGTTCTAAGAAGATGGTATGTACAAGTTCCGTGCATGTCAAAAGACGTTATGGCATGATCAGGTGATATAGGTATGTCCTTCGAATAAATTGTTGAGGAGAAAAGGATAGACAATGAAACTTCAGTACAGGTAATCGCAGCACCTGTTTAGTCATAACCCAAAAATCGCTTATGTCTTCTGTGATAGCATTACCGCACTTAGATTACATGGTTTTCACTGGAGTTTTCCAAAGTGACAGTGGTGT
Organism: Chrysopilus asiliformis; assembly: GCA_964034945.1. Classification (NCBI taxonomy): domain Eukaryota; kingdom Metazoa; phylum Arthropoda; class Insecta; order Diptera; family Rhagionidae; genus Chrysopilus; species Chrysopilus asiliformis. The sequence continues at coordinate 67,058,332 of OZ035961.1, read as the reverse complement.
ATGTTTTTACATGTACTTCGGATCCTTGATTGTGAACTCTAATTGTACAATATCGACACCAATGTCATGTGAAAACTTTACGACATTTTCTATGTTTCCGTAAATGTTCAACAAGATGCTATCAGGTTTTATTTACGTGAAGCGAAGTTGCTCTTACTTCGGCAGTGACTAAGACTGCAAGGAAAACGATATTTCCTAGAAGGTTGCATCATTTATTATGCTTGAATGCCATTTTTATTTTTTGATTTTGTTCCATTTATTTTATAGCCGGTCTTAACTAAGCACTTGTGAATATCGTCCTCATCAATGGTGATTGCTTGATACAAATCCTGGAAAAGGTACTCAGTGTTTACTCATTGAATGTGATATTATTTCATCAATATTAATTTTTATTTAAGTTGAATTAATGTTTCATCACTGTATTTATGATAAATCGATACAATAACCTCGAAATTTTATGGTAATGTTTGTTTTTGGAACGTCAGAAGCTTAAGACACGTTAACTAAAGGGTGTTTTTAACTAAACGATAGCAAAAACCAAAGAAATTAATCAAACGTTTTTTTGTAAGGATCAATACATGGTAATAACATTTGAAAACGATTTCGAGCATATGAAACAATTGCGATGTTCTTGACGAAGCGCAATCTTGGCACTTTTGCGAGCACTGCTGGCCTAGGGTGACCATATTTTGCAGGAATAAAAAAAAACGGAGAAGCCAAACAAGTGGAACAGAGGTATCATATGCCTCATACATAAAAAGGGAAGTATTATCGAGTTCAGCAATTATAGGACATTATGGACAATAGTGGGCATTGGATGCACTTTTATAAAGCTGATATTTAGCCACAGAGAAATAACGGATCTCCACGCCTTGTACGAAAAGCTATCGAAATGAAACGTCGATAAACGTTTAATCGTGTTGAGCGGTTAAGATTACCAAATGCATGAAATCCTGTACTAAATCTATTGGAACCGCCACTTAAGACAGTGAATGCTCCAGATGGATCTCATAACGGATACTGGACACCGTTATAATTTACGATCAAATACTTTGCGTGGGAAGTAACTCCAGTCTGCAAGCGACCATGGAGATCATAGCAGCTTCGAAACGTCTTTTATTTATTTATCTTAAAAAACATTTTACGCGGTTAAACCGAAAATTCAAAAAAAATCATTATGTACAATCGCGAAAGCCTCAAATCGTATTTATGGTGCATAATGTCGAAAAATGTGTAAGGTACAGTTAAATGCCGCGGTGGGGTAGATGCCCCGAAAGCTGAATCTGCTAAAATAAATTGTCTAGACCGAAGACAAATCACTGAATAGAAAACCCGCATTGCCCCTATTATGTTTGCAAAATTACAAACAAGAACCATGCCCATGCACTTTATGACAGCTTTTTAAAAAATTAAATTGTAGCAGCAAATGGCTGAATATGTTTTGTGTTGTCAGAAAATTTTTATGTGACAACTAATTTTTAGAAAGATTTCATTTTTTTCAGTTTGTTTACGTTAAATAAATAGTAATTATGTCATTTTAATAGTTTGTTTAAATATTTGTAAAGTGAAATTTTTAAAAAAATCGAAAAGGCCAAGAAAAATACTTGCCCAGTTTTGGGTACGAATAGATGCGCCATTTGGTTTTAATTTTAATATGGATGTAAGTCATAAAAAAATTGGATAAAAAGAATAAATTTTACGCTAAAATATAACATTTTAATGATTGCCACTCAAAGTTTGGATAGAAAAAATCGCGAAAGGTGCCATAAACGAACTAGACAATAGAGTCAAAAAGTAGCTCAAGTATACGGTCGTCTATTTTCAACATAGTTCATTTTGCTGTGTTGTATTCATTATAATATTCTTGAATGCTGTTCAGAGATTTATTTTTCCAATAAATCATGCTTATTTTTATTCATTCTGCCCAAAGGCATTTATCCGGGCGAGGCATCTATCCGTACCAAAATTAGATCCTTTTTATTTTTACACTATTCTTTCCCTGTTCACTCTAGGATTCTGAAATTTTACAGGGATATAGATGAATAATGAAACTATCCTATAGATGTAAAATTACGTATTTTTATATAATTTTAAATTTATAGCATAGTGTATTTTTAACAAATAAGAATTTAACATCGTTTTTTCGAAAAGCGCGCCTTCTGTCCGTACCTTACCCTAAAGACAAAGTGTGTCATGATTTTACATAACTGTTCCATACATCAGAATTCAATCGGACCAATCATTCCCCAGTCTCGCATATAAATGTTTTTTTTTTCATAAAACTTTTGTCGTCGGTCCTCAGACGATTGCCTCCTGGCAATTGTAGCTTTTCTGATGTTTTTGTAAAATGGTTTATATCAATCCCAAAACTGATATAGTGGGAGAAATTTTTCGGTTGTGAAAATATCTAGAAAGAATATTTTATTTATAAGTTTTATCTTGAATAAACAATTTTAAATACGAGTAGATTCGAAGAAACAAAAAATACTTGTATGACCAAATCTAGAGGGAAATTCAGTAACCCTCTAACACTTTAAGTGTAATTTTTTAAATTAGGTAGTTTTGTGATTGTCAAAATTTACAAAAAGATATTTACCACTTTTATGAAGTTTAATAAAATGTTCTCATCTTGAAAAGCAATCTAGAATTCCCATTTGCGATATAATAGCGAAGTAGATATTGTGCCGATGCTTGTGTTTCGTAATGCCTTTGGTTGAGCAATTGAGCTTGGTGCAGAAATTGGTCCATTTAGAAACAAAATATAAATGCTACGGCTCATTCTCCTGAAGATTCTTCTAGTTATGGAGATGAACTTTATTTGTATTAGTGGTTGCGACTAACTAACGATACAATATCTGAGGTTCTTCAATGTTATATGCGCACATTGTATGCTGATTTCGAGAACATAACGATGCAATTTCCATGCAAAGGGCTAAACAAGGTTTTCGATAAAACCGAATGCAACAAGGTTTCCGTTTTTGTTGGATATATTAACTGACTCTGCTGTTGTTATCGCTGCCACTTGTGTCTGGATGCCAATATGCTAATATTTGGTTTCTGGTGATATCTGCTTCCGTCAATTTACGGCACATCAGAGGAATTCAACCATAGAAGATGGATTTATAGAATATCATTAACATATATATGGTTCTGGTCAACTGTTTTACTTTATCCTTGCGGATTTTCATACACTGTATTATATTTGATAAACCATTGTGAAGCATCCTTTATTACCATTGCAACTTTCTATAGTTGAGCCGTAAAAAAAAACTTTCGAGTAATGAAAAAAAAAATTTGTCGAGTAATCAGTTTTTGAGCTCATATTTATTGATGCTACTGAAAAATGGTAATATTTAGTTCCAAAAACAGGATTTGTTCTTAAATAGACTTGGACGAATTCCCAAATCTTCACCTAAAGGTAGTTCTCGGTTTTTGTGAATAAAACACCACGATTTTCAATTTCAACATTGTAAGCATTTTATTGCCATAATTTTTTCCAATTATTGGGACTAAAAATGATTCAATCCTCATTTTATTGGATTTTTTATGAATTGCAATTACATATTTACGAGTTGCACACGTTTTATCGTAATTCTTCGTCTATAATATATTATTCTCCTAACAGTAAATTTAAAGGATATTTTTTTAAATCTATGTGCTTTCATTTTTTATTGTCAAGCCATTTCTATTGTCCTTTAAACGAAAAAATGTAGTAAAAAATATCTATAAAGAGATTTAATTTACCTATAACTGCATTCCCTGATAAAGATTAATAAATTTCAATTACGACCATTGTAATATTCAGAATAGATTTCCAATAATATCTATAGTGTTTTCTCATAAAACAAAATAAATATGATCACAGATTGAAGCTTCCAACAAAGATAAAAATCATTTCCGTTAGAAAATCGCTGAAAAGAATCATCGTAAAATGCAAGTGGTTATAGAAATAAAAAAAAAAACGAAAATAAAAAGTAAATAAATAGCGCAACAGAAATATGAGTTGAAAAAGGAAAAAAATTATGTAGACATCGGTTCTATCTGAAGTTTCAAGTGCCCTTCGTAGAAGCATAAGAGCCATAAAAAGAAATGCCCCCATTGCCAACCACCATCGTTGCACCATTTTAACCAATGATTTTTATCGGCACGGGTGAAGACATAGGAAAATGAATATCCAGCGAGGGGGTTAAAAATTGTACGAATAATAAAAATCATGGAGTTAAAATATATAAGTATATTCCATACATTAACATACATTATGTATATCTTCAATTCGGTTTACAATACAATACTAGTGCGATAAAGTGAAACATATCCTTACTTATTCGTATGAAATGCTGTGTGTGATACAATGGTCTTAAGAGTTCTAGTCAGGCGCGTATCCAGGGGAGTGTTCACGGGGGTCATGACCCCTCTGCAATAATTAGAATTTGAGAAATTCTCGTAGTGATTGGTGGTAACAAAAAGTCTGACTACCTCTCATATAATGATCAACACCATCGATTATTAAACCGATGAATTTAAAAAAAATTGCCTGCATCCCGCTGCCTGACTTTAAAAATCTGGTCACATTACTTATGAAGCAGAGTTGACATCTGCCTGTTTGTTCGTCATCCAACACAACGTTCCTATGAATATGTAGCAAAGCGATGATATAGTTAATAGTTTATATAGTTTCTATTTATAATAGGAAATCCTTTTGATAAATAAAATAGAGGTCTTTTTGTTTTGATTTAAAAAAAATGTAATATTTAGTTAAATGAAATTGTCTTTAGGTTTCACTGTTCCAAGATTCCGTGACCCACCTCCCCCTGAATGAAAGCCTGATACCGCAACTGGTTTACTGTTCTAATTTTCCATGCCCGTGACCCCCCCCCCCCCCCCCCCCCCCCCCCCCCCCCCCCAGAATGAAAGTCAGGATCCGCGCCTGGTTCTGGTATACTTGTATATCTAAATATGCAAAATAGGTAAACAATAAACGTTCCTGAAATACATCTTTCCAATAGAATTTCCTTCATGAAGTTGATATGTGGAAAAATGAAGATAAATAAAAATTATTCAAATTTCTAAGTCAAACAAGTAGCATAGCACTTCGAAAATAGTGGTATTTTGATGCTATTTGCTACTGAAGGGTGAAGTCATTGACGGTTTGAAAATAATACGAGTGTTTGATGAAACTGTCATTTTTTCGTTTTTCCAATGCAAGGAGATTTGATGTATCCCTATTGAAGTATCGTACCACGATTGGTCTGACATAAACCAAAGCACAATACGTGAACTTACTGCATTTTATATGTAAAAAATCATGAGACGGATTTACGATTGTCATAAAGTTTGTGTAACGAAACAATTCTTTTAACTAATAAAAGTATTTTCCTGTATAACAGATTTATATGCAGTAAAAGGATCTAAAATATCTTTAAGATGGTAAAACAAAAAAAAACTGTACATTTCCATTGAAAATTTAAAAAATGGTTGCAATCGAACATAAAAAAATTCGAAAGGTTTTCACAAAAAGAAACAAAAATTGGTGTTGGTAACGGGAAATAACCTGGTTTTGGGCCGAGGTGTTTCGAAGTCACCAGACATTTCAAATACAGGTATGATCCGATTAAAAAATCTATATGGTTTTAATTTGTTTTTTGGGTTTTTTTTTAAATCGAAACGTGGCATCATAATAATCCATAAGTTTTGCCCAGTAGCTTTTAAAATCGCAAAATCACATTCAATAACCAGCTAATTATCAGCTAGAATATTAGGCTTTTGTTTTTCGCCGCTGGATGTTTTCAGTTTTCGGATAATAGCCTTATTGTGGTGGTAAAAGTATTCAATATTCACACAACTATGAAAACAAAGACGCAAGCTGAGACACACACCGAGGCAAATTTTTTATTTTCCACTAACAAGCAATCCACACCTGCCATGAATGCCGTCACTGTCGCTGTTACATCTGTACAGCGATTTTTGTGCAAAAGGTGATAAGTGATAAAAGCCGTGATAAAAATAAAGACACAAATTCCTGTCAATGTATGCTTGTTTGCATGCACCTGTATTGGTGAGATTTTATTGGAAAGTCGACTGGAAATTTCCCTCGAAATTTGTATATGGTCACACTAGCTGTGCTCTTCACTTTGAACTGTCAAGGCTGATTTACAATGAAGCAGCAACGCCAACAGCAACAGCAACGTCGACGTAAAGAGCGACGGCAAAAAGAGAAATGCTGTCGGATGAATTACAATGAAGCAGCAACAGCAACATCAAAAATTGACGTTCCCGAATTGTTAGAAGTTTTTTGGGGATTGATGTTTGTTTCATGATTACCTAAATAAAATTTTTATTAATTAACAATCTTAAACTTCATTTTAAACACAAAATTCGCTACCAAATTCGTTCCTAAAATGTCAATCACCTGTATACATAACCAACAAAAACCAGCTATCAACGTTGCTGTTTAGCGTTGCTGCTCAAATTTAGGATTAGAAATGAATCGCCAGCAAAATATCTCTCTGAGAATCTGACGTCAAAGAGTCGATTCTCGACCAATCAAAACACTTTCTCCGTGACGTTGCTGTTGCTGCCGGCGTTGCTGCTGCATTGTAAATCAGCTTTCACTGACGCACCGAGATTTTTCGAGGGTGGCTGAGTTTTGTTTTGTGTGTTGAAATTTGTAATACGCGAATTCCTGTCATATTAGATGTGTCTCCTCCATCGCTATAAAATAAAATCAAAACTTCATCTGTAAAAAAACCATTTTGTATAAATATAAGCCGCAATAAATTGAATTTGAACTTGAATTAAATTCAATGAATTTCAATTTTTGTGTGTTGATTGATTAGCGAAAAAATGTCACAAATTAATGTTAAAATTGTTAATGTTTAGGTTGCTAGGCCAACGGCGGAACAACGGCTGCTTCTCATAAATTTAGTGGAGAAGAACTTCTCTGTTTTGCACCGCCGTCTAACCCCCAACGCAAAAGCAAACAAACAGTGTCTTTGGGAAGAGATAATAAGGGAGGTCAACAGAAAAGGGCCACCACAAAAAACTACAGGGCAACCGGGTTCCCAAAACCAAATTTTTTTTTGTTTTCGAGATAAAATTTCCCAGTCTTGTGACTTTCTGAATTGAAATTTGAAAAACTTCCCATTTCATTTATCACGGGAAAGATCACGGGAAAATTATCACCTTTTGCACAAAGATCGCTGTACTGATGTTACGTTTAGTGAAGATTGAACTGTCGCCTGTTACGACAGAAAAGTCAGACAGTTTTTTCTGAGATATTTGCTAACAGAAATGGTGACGGAAATTTGACATTTGTGAATTTAAGATGTCGGATTGTAATTTTTCACGTGGAGAGACGCTCCGTTTTATAAACGAATACCGTTTAAAAGAGTGTCTCTGGAATACCAAAAGTAATCTTTACAAAAGAAATTGTTTGAAAAAGGCATCGTGGGAGCAGCTGGAGGCCGCATTTCATTTTAGTGCGGAAATTTTAGTTCTTGTAACAACTTTAAAATATTTACACGCCATCCAGACCTGCCGGAAACGTTGACAGAATTGTTAACAGAAACGTCATTAGAAAATTCTGTTGTAACGTAGGTGGGCTGATTTTGGCATGACGTTTCAGTTCCAGAAATGCGTTGAGCAGTAAACAACTGAGAGTAGTAAATATGACGATCTCAGTGATTTCACTTTTTTCTTTAAAATCTCCGCACTAAAATTAAATTCGGCCTCCAGCTGCTCCCACGATGCCTTTTTCAAATCATTTATTTGCAAAAATTACTTTTAAACAGCATTCGTTTATAGAACGGAGCGTCTCTGCACGTGAAAAATTAGAATCCGCCATCTTAAATTCAATTCTGTTACCATTTCTGTTAGCAAAGATGTCAGCAAAAACTGTCAGACTTTTCTGTTGTAACAGCTGTCATTTCAATCTTCACTAGACATAACATCAGACGTAACAGCGACAGTGACGGGATTCATGGCTGGTGTGGATTACTAGTTAGTACTCTCAGTTTACTATTCAACGCCATTTCTGAAAATGAAATGTCATGCCAGAATCAGCCCGCCTACGTCACAACAGAATTTTCTAATGACATTTCTGTTAACAGTTCTGTCAACGTTTCCGGCAGGTGTGGATGGCGTGTAACTCAGAAAGCAAATCGGATCATGATCCCGATAAAACGAATTTGTATGAGCGTTAATCTGAATCTCTGATCGGATCATTAAAAAAATACAACAAATACTAGTTGTGTTTAATATTTCGTATCTATACAGAACTATCCAGCATCGAGGGTATAAAGAAATTTTTGGGAAATTTAATAACTTTAACGACAGCTGACTAGACTTTGCACAATAAATTGAGGTTAAAGAAGAAATTTAAATTGCCAATTGCAAGTAATTTAAAATAATGTAAACAATGCGGTATTAAAAATTATGTATTTTATGAAAAATATTACAGTTAATTTGTTTTTTGCTGGGGTCCATTTTTTAATTATGCTTGCTGTCCACAGCTGTAAATCATTGAAAAAAGAACATGTCCGATGTTGGATTACTTATATACCGTTCAGACACAGCGGAATCTGTGCCGAAAAATAACACCACCAGAAATGTGGTCCACTGTGTCTGAACAGGGTCTTATCATCCCGATTCTGATAGTCGTGTCGTTTTCGACAACAGTCGTTTTACGGGTTTTTTTTGGTGGAAAAGCATTAACAACAACACGTAAAAGGACCCTTGTCAAAAACGAAATTGGCTATTAAAACCGAGTTGTATAGCTCAATCAGCACTGCGATTCCTGGCAAATTCGATAAAATAACGAACTCGAAAGTTCGCTAAGGGTAATTGTGGATTTGGTTCATGGAATTCTCCATCTGGTCGTACCATTCGTTATCAAAATTCGTTTTGGAAGGACCAGTGTTGCAGAGTCACACTCGAGGGGTAATTTCATTGGAGGGGTTCAACCCCATTTCATCGCAAACGTAAAAGCTCTAATACGTATTTATGGATAGCAAATTTCGTGATCGACGAACTTCGTTATGTGTGCCAGGAATCGCAGTACTGATTTTCGATAAATTTTCATAAAATCGATATTAAAACCACTTTTTGCACGAAATTAATTAAAAATGCAAAACATTTCAAACTTCACTGTCGTTTGTTGATTTGTGTGATTCTGATGATTCAGTCATAGAAAATTTACCTTCACAAATCATGTTATCGTGACTAATTTGTAGAGAATTTTCTACACATTTCTCCTTTTTTTGTGTACGGTTTGTGATTTATTGCAAGAAAATGTTTGCTATATATTTCTTTGTTATTTCGAATAACCTCTTCCCTTAACCTACAAATACATACATATGTACACAGTTTGAGAATCTTTTAGTTAGTATATGTAAAACCTTGAAAGAAATACAGTTATATGCTCCTATCGATTTAATTATTTTAATGCGTTTTTTATGTTTTGACATTCACGTCACAAAACAAACAGCAAGAATAGAAAAAAAAACATGGAAGCAATATTCAAGCAGAGGTCCCAGATGGGACGTAAATGCCATTTAGTTAACTCTAGCTGGGAAACTTATTTACTCTTGTGTGTCCCTGTATGAACACTTTGGGGTTTCCTTCTTTGAAGGATCTCTTTGTAGGATCTTGAATGCCTTTGGATGTACACCGCCCACATCCGAAACACTACTGCATTCAGTCTCCTGAAACCACCCCAAAAAAAACTCGGTTATCCTGGCGCTTCTGATCCGACATATTCATTCATTCATCGTTTCGCCTCGGAAAGCTAAAAAGAAGATATCTAAAAAAAGAAAGACTAAAAATAAACAAAATACTCGTACGACTAAAAGAGGAATAAAAACTAAAAACAAACAGCTGGGGAGCACCTCCAAGGAATCCACACGATTGAGTTTCATGTAGAGGAAAACCTTGGCCCAATTGGATAGCGAATTTCCATGGACAAATACTTTTGATAGGAATGGGTGGAATGTGGGTTGATAAAATAACATCAATATAGCTTGCTGCTTAACTACGATAATAAAAGTATCGAGCTTTATGTTGTAGCATGTATTAAGATTGAGCAAGGGTAATTGGAAAAGGGAAGGGGTTGACTCAGCAGCGCCAGTTGCACTTAAATGTTGACTGGGAATTTGTGTGGGAAGTGAACAGTGAAAAGATTTTTACTTTTTTATACGTAATATAATAAGGTATTAGTTGTATGAAAGTTTTTGATTTTTAATATTCCCTTGAAAATCAACTACAGTTGAACCTCGGTTCATAACTGCTTAGGGATGCCAAATAAATATAGATGTTCACAAAATATTAAGCTATCGTTGATAAACATCGATATTTTAAAATTAATGCTTTACAGGCCGATATATTGGGGCATCGTGTTACAATATCGCTCATCATATCTGCGGCAAAAAAACCAAAACATCTTAAGTCGAAAATCAGACTTTTTCAGGAGAGCAATTTTGAACTATATATTCAAAACTATATATTGTTTTGTGAACAAATCTATTGGATACAACAAAATTTTAACAAGACTATTATTAAGAGTAAAATCAGTACTTTGCAACAATATGGCGCTCATTTATGTTAGGTATCTCTGTATTTTGGAAAATTTTCGACATAAGTTTTTTTCCTTCACAAATTGAAAGCGGAATATTTTTTTTCTAAAATCCAAAACTAATAAACAGAGGCCTTATTACCGAACACGATACGATTGGATCGAGTCGTAAACTCCATGTTGTTGTTAGTGTAAAACACTAACAACAACATTGAATTTACGATACGAACTAATCGTATCGTGTTCGGTAATAAGGCCTCAGATTACTTGGTTTGGTTTGATTATAGGAGAGGGGTATACAGATTACTTAGGTAATCTTAAGATTGCATTGTACAAATAAGATATTATCGTATATTGTAAATTTGTTTTTATGCGTAATGAACTTCTTAAATCGACTGAAGTTGTTTTAGCATTTTTAACCCTAATCAGCCCAGTCTAATTTTGTCCTTAATCCACGCAGGCGGTGACTCACAGTCACCATGCCGAAAGAAAAGAATAATTTAATAAAAAAAAAATTTTGTAAGTTTGCATTTTTAAATTCAGTTAATAATATTTATTTATATATATGTACATCATTCGTACTCTTTATAATTGTAGCATAAAATAGATTTTCAAAAATTTCCGTTACAAACATTTTTTTTGCATTTGCACATATCGCACATGGTCCCGTAGACTGTAGTATCTCAAAAAATGTGTTTTTGAGTAATTATTCCATTATGTAAAGGAAAATTGACTGAATCAAATGAAAAACAAATTTAAATGTAAACGTAGTCCTAAAATGTATTTATTTTTGGTTTTTTAAATTCCCTATTTTTTAAAATTTAAATTGATTTTGTGGAAAACCAACCTAACTCTATCTTTTATTATTGCAAAAAAAAAAAAAATGAAGCAAATGATCTGTAAATTATTATCAAAAGAGTAATAAATTGAAATATTACTGTACAGACAACAGAAAAAAACAATTATTTATTAACAATTATTTTGAAATGAAAACTTTAAATGCGTTTTTCTTGAAATGGCCGATTTTGAGATACTACAGTCTACGGGACCATGTGCGATATTTGCTTCAAAGCGCGACCTTAGCAATGGGGACACAGGAAGCAACTTTTGGGAAATGCTACAATTATTATCCCCTACTACGGTCCGATATTTTGCGAAACAGAAGCAAAGTGATACCAAAATAACCTTTCTTTGCTGGTAAAACCGTTACGGTGACTGTAAGTCACCGCCTGCGTGGATTAAGGGTGAATTTCATAAAAGCGAAATATTATTGTTGTAGTAAAAAAATTCAATTTTTTTTTCGTTTTTAAATAGTATTTGCATAAAAAACAAAGTCAAGGAGCATGAATGCAATAACTTTTCTAACATTCGTAACAATCACTCTCAAAACTGAAACGATGACTCAAAGTCACCGGGTGTGCGGATTAGGGTTAAATACGCTTACCACGTTGAGCATTAATAACCTATTGTAGTTAACTGAAGCTACACGGTTAGAAATCTGAGACTAATTCTGAAACTTCGTTTTGGTTTACAGGCATTTTAAACCTATTTTGGGCTTATTTTCAAACTTCTGGTTTTATTCCAAATTTAAAATTCAAAAAAGTTTCATTTTTAAGCATTTGAAGAGTTTAAATTCTATTTGGAGAGTACATTAGGGTTACCTTAGTTGCTGTGAAATTTAATTCATTGTAATATTCGTATAAAGTACTGAAAAGCTCGTAGTTTGTTCCAAATATTTTTGATAGACAGATGAAGTACGGACATACAAATATAATATGAAAACATAACAAAAGCTATAATTGCCAATCTGGCAATCATTTGAGACCCGTATGGTGATATTCGTATCAAAATTCGAACAGTTGTACCAAAATTCCACTTTGAAGTTAAACTTTCCAATAAGATTTTTTAAAATTTATTCCAATCGGATTTTGATGTATGGAGGTTTTATGTAGAATCATATCCTAAATAACTTTTGTTCTTGCACTTTTACGATAGGATGCACCGTTTTTGAGATATTCACAAAAAACGATTTCATTCGTATGGGGGGTACCCCCCCTAAGGGTCCATTTTTGCCCATTAACGAACTTAGCCTCGCATTTTACGAAAAACGGATCTGTGCAAAATTTCAAGTCTCTAGCTCAATCCGTGCGCCCGCAATCCGCGCCACAGACGGACAGACAGACAGACGGACAGACAGACGGACAGACAGACGGACGGACGGACAGACGGACGGACATGCTAAATTCAACTTTTTTCATCATTCTAAACACACTGGTGTAATTCATTTTTTTGTGCGATGACGGGATCTTGGCGTTACAAACGGTAAGGCAAAGTTAATATACCCTTTGGTTTCACCATACGGGTATAAAAAAAATTGAGTATTTTTTTCACCAAAAATTAACTTTATAAGTTTGATATCGTACAACATTGTTACGTGATGGTAACACCCAAAGTTATGCCAGACAAATGTTTTGCTGTTCTTTGGTGTGTTTGTGTTTGCCAATGCAATTTCTAGAACATTTCCTAATACACAGATCTATTGCTGCATTTGTATTTGTGCTTTTGGACGCGTTTTTCGGAACTTTTATTACCATACAGATTTTTTTCTGTATCTGTATTTGTTATTGCCGGCTCAGTATTTGGACAAAAGAAACGGTACTTTCTTTCTGCTGCAGTTTTTGTGAGAGTTGGACTGGATTGTGAAATTAATCAGTATTTCGTTTATTTTTTCGGTTGTGCTTTTATAAAATTCAACTGCAAAACGTTGTTCAATAAAAATGGAATTAGTTACGATGACGTGTTACTTTCAGGTGAATAATTTTTAATCGTTTATATTCATAACACTATTTCAATTTGATAAACTCATAATATGATTTCATTAAATTACTACTTTAAAGTGCTAATGGAAACAAAGTTAGCAGAAGATTAATTTTTATATTTTTCTGATAAAACAGATGTAAAGCTGGATCCTACAAATTTAATTGATGTATTAAATCAATTTATTGCTAATTTCGAGTTTTATATAAAGGTGTGGAAAAAGAATGATAGTCCAGAACAATTAGGTAAACTTTGGTATAATTTTCCATTTGTTATTTTTGACAAAGTTTTATTCAAAGCAGATCCAGAATGTTCCAGCGGTGCTGTCAGTGTTGACAAGAATCCTAGGAAATTGTATTCTAATAACCAGTGAAGTAGGTTTACAGTTGGTTCAAAATATTATATTTTTTTAATATTTTTTTTTTAAATTACATAGGAATTCAAAAAATTTATTCTCGTCTGTAATGGAGAAAGACTATTAGCTGAAGAGAAGTCTTCTAAACTCAGTGATACCAGTCGGCGGCATCTGATAAGGCTTCTAGAGTAGTTTTTGAGAGTAAAATTTACATCAAATTATTCAAAAAGCCATAAAATCGCAGTCGCTAGAGCAACAATAATACTGTTTCCATAACTGAGGTATGAAAATAGCGACATCGGAGGTATTGATCTTATATGCAACCCAAAAAATAATTCAGGTTATTTAGTCTCTAATATTAAAAACTCAAATCAACGGTGTAAACGGTATGCAGAAATTTCAGAAGCTTTTGAAACCCCTAATTCTATAACTCAGAATGAAAATGAAATTTATGTTGTAACTAAGTGTACATTATAATACTTTTAATTTTAACGAACTGTGAATTTATAATTATAAGATACTAAAGTTAATAATTTCAACAAAATGTGAATTTATAATTATAAGAGATTAATGTGTGTAATAAAAAAATATTAAAAAACATTGGTTGTTCTCTTTGCAAATTTCTAGACCACTAAAAAGACCAGAAATAGAGTTAAAATCAATTCTGATGTCGGTTTTGAGTTGAAGATATGGCGGACTAAAATTTAAGCTAAAAAAGGTTTGTAAATTAAACGATTTTGGGTCTTGAAAGGAAACTTCACATATTTAAAATCAAACCTTTTGATCTTAAATCAAAACAATTTTCAGATAATATTAAAACTATTTTTCGTTTAAAAATGAAACAGTTCTAGTTTCAAAAGAAACTACGTCGGGTTTAAAAATAAAACTTGATATGGTTTAAAAACAAAAGCCGCACGGTAGTTTAAACTCAAAACCTGGTTTGAATTAAAAATTAAACCCGCGGAGATATTAAAATCAACTCTTTTTTGGCTTAGTTGAAATGAAACCAAACAAGAGTTTAAAAACAAGAGATTTTCTGATTGGATTTATATACAATACGATTTGGTTTAAAAAGAAAACCCAAATTTCCAACCGTGTAGCTATTATTCCCTTTCGTAAGTCACATAAGCAAATTTTCCCTTTTGCAGGTTGCTATCCATTGGCCTTAAGATATTTAGTTTTCTTAAGATAACTTTTCGATTTTTTGAGAATATTGCAACAAAATTTTGACAGTGGATAGAAGATATTACGCTGAATTCAAATTCAATGAAAAATGCAAATCTACTTATGTCGACATAAGATGTTTTGGATTTTTGAAATTAATTTTTTTACTAATGACATTTCAAACAAAACCCTTGTTTGATGCAACCAAAAAACTTGTTATGATGTATTTCAACAAAGCTTTAACTTTAGATTTGAGCCAAAAATGATTGGGCCAATCGCAAAATGAGGGAAGCATATTATAATGGTTGGAAAAGTGCTTGGGCTAACCATACCAAATGCTTCCGTGTTCCTCTGCCACATACAAATTTGAAGACATTGCCATGTATGATTGCGCCAAGCATTTCAAAATTAGAAATTTGATGACTCCAAGGAGATTCGTTCAAAAGAAGTTGTGATTGTCACAATCATTTAACCCTATCACATCTTTTCTTTGCGTGTAGGCACTTAATATTTGCATAATAAAAAAATGTATTAATGATTGTAAAAGGTATAGAATTGAAAGAAATGAATGATATTCTTTACAATTTATTAAAACGTCCTTATCCTTTTACAAATTTTATACTAATGATTTTTAAAACACAGGCAAACTATTTTTAAAATATAGTGATTACTTCATCAAAAACGATTTTATTTAAATGTCAGTTAAAGCACAGTGTTTTTACAATATGGCCTACATGATTATAAACTGTAAACTCTTGATTAGTTTGCAATAGGGGAGAATACGGAGATTTGATCCCCTTTTTTCTTTTAGCTGTAACTTTTGGTGTTATTACTTTAAACATCCCTTATTTTGCCAAAATATGTCAAAGAAATTAAAATACAGGTGACTCCCATATATCGTCATACTTAAATAATGCGGTAAAGATATGAGAAAATTTTTGTATGACTCGCCCTCAGATAACGCGGATTTATTTTTCAATCAAGAACTTAAGACGTTCTTTGTGTGAGTTTTGTCGTAAAAAGAATCTGTCCCATTCTAACTTGTGTGTTAATGTCTAGGGTGCACGTTTAAGAGCACTAAAATGCGTGGATTAACACATCTTTTAAAGGAATATACAGTCGAACCTCGATAATTCGAATCTAATAGGCAGCACATGAAAATCCGAACTATCCAATGCTTTGAGATATTAATGGTCGTAGAGTAGGAACGGGAACTTCAAGTGCAATTAAAGTATATATCGGCAATTAGTAATCACTAATCTGTATTATCTGAATTTTCGTGATTTGTACAACGCGGCAATTGAGAGAAACCTACGGTCAAGAAGAAATTTTATTCATATCACAAAACTGTAGTGTTAAGTCCAAAATCAACAAAAGATTTCTTCATTTAGCCAGGAATTTTGGTCATATAGACAAAATTTGACACTTGGACAAAGCTTTTGTTATATGAGAAAAACTTTCGTTAAATTTGGACTAAACAAACCGATTTTGTTATATTTACAAATTTTTTTGGCATATGTAGCTTTCGTTTTATACGAGAATTATGTGTACATGTACATGTCTGGGACACACAGCTGACTTTTTTGAACTGACCTACATGAACTTGATATCAAGAACATCTCGGGTAGTTTATAATGTCATTTTTGTTAGATTAACAGCCCTATTCTGGCATTATGACTGGTCACAAGTCACAACTCGTTAGAGACGATCGGCTTGTTACTTTCTTTGTGACTGACCGAGTATTCCATATTCTTGGCGTTGGGTCACAAGAAACGTAACAAATAATTCACCTCAGTATAATTCCAGAATGGTGAATAAATTTGACAGCCGCTTTGTGATTATTTAGTTTAGTTCAGTTTTTGGTTTTGTTAGTTTTTAAAGTAATTTTAATATTTGTAAATCTGTGAAAATGGTAGAGAAAGTGCGTGTGTGCCGTGCGTGTTCAATTATAAAAAAAAGGTGGGATGTTATTGGAAACCTGAACATTTTCAATAAAAATTTTCTTATTTCGCAAAAAAATCTTCTTTGTTTGTCAATTGACCAGAAATCGTCTCCGTTGTACTCTGGAAATATCACATTCAATTAAATAGTGCAGGAAATAGTTTCTTTTTGTCTTGTTTTTATCTTGTTACCTGCTTGTGAGTCGATCGCAGTTTTAACAGTAGCTGAGATCAGTCGAAATTGTGACTGAACGCTGAGAATACCAAAAAGTCACAACTTGTGATTCACCTCGCTCTTGTGATCGAGTTGTGACTAGTGACCTTTGCCAGAATAAGGCTGTAAATAAAATAAAATGATAATTTTCAATATTTTTTTCGTCTGGCGGTAATAATTGTCATCAGTGGCACAGTCTATAAAGGTAGCATGGCCACTCTCTAGGTTATAGGCTCTCTACTTCATATAATGTTGACTTTCAATAATTACTATTTGGGAACATCATAAAATTTTGACAAGTCTGTTTAACTAATAAACTTTTGATCAAGTGAAAATAAATACGATGTCCATAGAAGAGGAGAAATTAAACACAGCGATCGTACAAGCTGTAGAAAAAGGTAGATGCTTGTACGATTGCACATATTCAGTTTTTTTAGTAGAGAAATTAGGAGAAGTTCTTCCTCCGAGTCCGACATTTTAACGTTTGAGGTCAGCTGATCCCAGTTCAGTATGCCATGTCAACTGATCGAATCAGTTCCTGCAGCTGCACGACCTGATGTCGGGATCAGTCAGCTGCAGGAGCTGATGCGCCAGTGGGACATCTCCCTAATAATTTTCATTTTGGCCGTTGTGTACAATTAGGTGTCAGGTCTTTTTGACTGATGTGGCAGTTAGAGTGTTAAGAAATTTATGGGAAGGTCAAGTCTCCCAAGGGATCAAGTCTCCCTATTTTTCCTTCTATATAAAGACTTGAAAAAAAAATGTTTTTTTTTAAATAAGCATTTTTAGATCAATTTCGTTTTCTTTTGTATTTAGAAATCGAATTTTAATCATTTTTATAAGTTCAATGTAAATTCGGATGGCCTTGTAAAAATATCCAAAATTTCGTTTATACAACCATTTTTATCCTACCCACCCACAGTAGAGAATCACCCAGGTGGCTAAATATATTATTATATTTAACTTTTTCAAAACGTCGAGAAAATATCATTGTATCGATGTTGTCGAGCCGATGTTTTTTGACATCGATGTCTCCTTAAAAACAACAATTTTCGATATTTCATGGACGATGTTGTATCTCTATAACTGCCAAGTTTGGAGACGGCCCTAAGTTCATCAATAGAGGTTCCACTGCATTGCATATTCTTAAAATCTCAGAAATATCTTTCTGTTAGTGTCCTCTTATAGTTTATCGTAGCACAGTGTTTCCCAAGAGTTTTAGTTTTTTTCGGCCCGCTAGTTTTTTCCAGTAACCCTCTTAACCATATTTGAGGTGAAATATTGTTTGAGGTGAAATATTGTTGTACAATTGTAAAAAAAAATGCATATAACAAAAAAAAAACAACCGGCAGAAATGCGTCGCAGATGAAAATTTTTCTAACTAGAATCGTTAATATGCTGCTATAATGTGCTGCCACCCTGGTGTTAACTTCTAGCAATTTTACGGCAAATTTACAGCAGTAAAAAGTAAGATTGCCTTTTAATAGTTCCTGCTTTTAATTATATCCGTTGTTCCACAAAAATATATTTAAACTAGAATTTGGACCCGGCTTCGCCCGGCTAAAAGCGTGAACAGAAAAAAAACTTAGGAAAACTAAATTCATTTGGTTAAAAATTAGGTAGCCTGCATGCTGTTCGTTAGTTTTTTCTCTTCGGAAAATGATTAACCCATTCGGTATTTTGATGCCATATGGCAACGCAGTTAAAAATTTGAATTGACTTATTATTTATTTATTTTCAACACTCTATTCTCATTTAGTGCACCTTTAAGTGCATTTGTCACCCAATTTTGATTTTTTGAGTAAAAAGCTGAACTACAGTGGACGTATTTGTGAAAAATAAAAATTTTTATTTTTTTTTTGTTTTAAATGAATACTGATAGCTTAAACATCATTAATTTGTATAGAGAGTATTTTTAACCCCCATAGAAAAAAACATGTACCGAACGGGTTAACAAACTAACAAAAAAATTCCAGCACTTGCATTCGGTATTATTTTACGCCCTCCTTTTACTCCCCCCACCGCTCGGGCTACTTTTTAATGAGTCTGTGTTGGTGCTGAACCCCCGACGAACATCTGTGCCAAATTTCAGGCTAATCAGTTCAGTAGTTTCCCCGCGAAAGAGTAACATAGCGCAAAAACTAAGTTTCGAAATCACTTTACCCCCTCCCCTTACTCCCGCCACCTATCGGGCTACTTTTTAATGGGTCTATGTTGGTGCTGGACCCGCGACGAAGATCTATGCCAAATTTCAGGCCAATTGGTTCAGTAGTTTCCTAGCGAAAGAGTAACATAACGCAAAAACTAAGTTTCGAAATCACTTTACCCCCTCCCCTTACTCCCCCAACCTCTCGGGCTACTTTTTAATGCGTCTATGTTGGTGCTGGACCCGCGACGAACATCTATGCCAAATTTCAGGCCAATTGGTTCAGTAGTTTCCTAGCGAAAGAGTAACATAACGCAAAAACTAAGTTTCGAAATCACTTTACCCCCTCCCCTTACTCCCCCCACTGCTCGGGCTACTTTTTAATGGGTCTGTGTTGGGCCTGGACCCTCGACGAACATCTATGCCGAATTTCAAGGCAATCGGTTCAGTAGTTTCCCCGCGAAAGAGTAACATAGCGCAAAAACTAAGTTTCGAAATCACTTTACCGCCTCCCCTTACTCGCCCCACCTATCGGGCTACTTTTTAATGGATCTGTGTTGGGGCTGGACCCTCGACGAACATTTATGCCAAATTTCAGGCCAATCGGTTACGTAGTTTCCTCGCGAAAGAGTAACATAGCGCAAAAACTAAGTTTCGAAATCACTTTACCCCCTCCCCTTACTCCCCCAACCTCTCGCGCTACTTTTAATGGGTCTGTGTTCGGCCTGGACCCTCGACGAACATCTATGCCGAATTTCAAGGCAATCGGTTCAGTAGTTTCCCCGCGAAAGAGTAACATAGCGCAAAAACTAAGTTTCGAAATCACTTTACCCCCTCCCCTTACTCGCCCCACCTATCGGGTTACTTTTTAATGGATCTGTGTTGGGGCTGGACCCTCGACGAACATTTATGCCAAATTTCAGGCCAATCGGTTAAGTAGTTTCCTCGCGAAAGAGTAACATAGCGCAAAAACTAAGTTTCGAAATCACTTTACCCCCTCCCCTTACTCCCCCCACCTATCGGGCTACTTTTTAATGGGTCTATGTTGGTGCTGGACCCGCGACGAACATCTATGCCAAATTTCAGGCCAATTGGTTCAGTAGTTTCCCCGCGAAAGAGTAACATAGCGCAAAAACTAAGTTTCGAAATCACTTTACCCCCTCCCCTTACTCGCCCCACCTATCGGGTTACTTTTTAATGGATCTGTGTTGGGGCTGGACCCGCGACGAACATCTATGCCAAATTTCAGGCCAATTGGTTCAGTAGTTTCCCCGCGAAAGAGTAACATAGCGCAAAAACTAAGTTTCGAAATCACTTTACCCCCTCCCCTTACTCCCCCCACCTATCGGGCTACTTTTTAATGGGTCTGTGTTGGGCCTGGATCCTCGACGAACATCTATGCCAAATTTCAGGCCAATCGGTTAAGTAGTTTCCCCGCGAAAGAGTAACATAGCGCAAAAACTAAGTTTCGAAATCACTTTACCCCCTCCCCTTACTCCCCCCACCCCTCGCGCTACTTTTCCGTATGCCTATGTTGGAACCAGAACTACCACAGACACTCATGCCAAATTTCAAGTCAATCGGTTCAGCCGTTTTTGCGTGAAAGAGGAACAGACAGACAGACGGATGTCAAGAACTGAGTGATCCATAATTCCTCGACAAAAGTGGTCCACAATTCCCCGAACGCTCTTTTTTACAATATGTCAGCTATTAGTAACACAATGCAAACTTCATGCAAAATTTCTTGTCTGTGTCGAATTCTTATGGCTCCGCCAATATTATGAACATATTTACCTGAGTTGGTTCTCGAAAAATGTGGTTAAATTTAAACGAAACACAAAGTGAAAATTTTTTTTTCTAAGTATCATATTTCTATTTGTTATCGAAGCGAGGTGATAGTGCGTATACACAAGTCGAGTAGTGTTGGGAAAATGAGTTTAACATGAGGCGAACTGATTACAGTTATTTGCAGCTACCAACCACTACTAGGGAAAAAAATATGACGCTGGTCCACAATTCCCCGTGGTCCACAAAGCCCAGTCCCCCCTAAATATTTCAAATATGCAAAAATGAACATAGTTAATGTAGATATATGTTCATTTTTGCGCCAAAATAAAATATTTTCGATAAAAAACAGGCTTTTATTGATTTTAATTTTTAGTACTGAGTTTATAAGTGAGTTGGTGATTATTTTAACTGATTGGAGTGATTTCCGAAAAGAAGAAAAGGAAAAATTGGTGCGAGAAATCGTGTGTATTTTTGATTTTACTACAACCGCGAAAGAGTGCGTTCACGGTTCGAGAAAACTCTAACAATCAGTATTATTTTGCATTATTTGTAACACCTATTTTAATAACAAATGTGAATACCTGTTTAATTTGTATACATATGTATGTATATATTAATATATAAAAATGTGTTGGTTTCTGTCTGCCTGTTCCTCTTTCACAGGAAAACGGCTGAACCGATTGGCCTGAAATTCGGCATAGATACCCACCGCGGGTCCAACTCTAACATAAATCCATCAGGCCGGAGGGTGAGGGAAGTAAGGGGAGGAGGTAACGGAATCTGAAGCTTTGTTTTTCCTCAACGACACTCTTTCCCGGGAAAACTACATAGCCGATTGCCCTGAAATTCTGTACAGATGTTTATCGGGGTCCATCTCTAACATATCCCCATTTAAAAGTAGCCCGAGAGAGGGGGGTAAAGGGAGGGGGTAAAGTGAATCCGAGCCTTTTTGTTAGTTTTTGTTTATTTTCCGAAGAAAAAAATACTGAAAAAAAGCACGGACCGCCCTAGTCTAGACTATTTAATTTATAACCAACTGCATTTGGTTTTCCTAGGTTTTGTTTTACTCATGCTTTTAGCCGGGCGAAGTCGGGTACAAATTCTAGTTTACAATAAAATGAAAAATTTAAAACAAAAAAAAAATTTAAACTTTTAGCGACATCTCGCGACTTTTAGCCTATTTTCGCTTCAGACTTTCGAGCCATAATCTGGAGACTTGGTGAGGACTGTACTTGGCAAAGCTGTAAGTCACCAAGAGAGATCGCATGAGAGTGGATCGACTGTTTGTGTGGAGAACTTAACACCGTGTCTTCACTTGGGATTTTTCATCGCAGAGATTTTTGATTGACCAATCAGAGCTCGAGTTGACGGCGAGAAAAAATCCCAGAGATAAATTTCTTGAAATCTTGCAATTGCAAAATTTCTTGGAATTTTCTGATTCAAGATGGCGGAATCTAAATTCTCCCGACAAGTAGTTGTGAAAATAACTAATTTTTACAAACAATACGATACAAAAAGCTTTGGAAGAGAATATATAACATTAAGAGGTGTTTCTTTTCGTCTGTTCTTCTGTTTCAGCCTTTTCAATTTCACGTATTGCATTAATTGCAAGAGCGGCGACTAGCTGTTTTCTTTTCATCGCCATCTTGAGAAATAAAATTTCAAGAAATTTTCGGCCCAGCTGTCAAAAAAATCTCATTGCGGTGAGATATTTCTTGGGATAAAAAATTGTTAATCAAGACGCGGTGTAAGTCTTTTTAATTACTGGCAACTATTAGAAGATGAAAAAATAGATATGAAGTTGTTGTGTCAAAAAACATAAATCAGAAATGCAAAAATATGAATGGCTGACGATTTGAAACTAGATTTTGACAAAGTTATTTAACATAGCGCTCAGGTAAACACTCATGCGACCCGTTTCGCTAGAACTCGTCATTGAGCTTAATTTGTAATGCGAAGATCGCGAATATTTCGCGTAGTAGAAGGTCTGCGTTTACATGAAAAATATAATTTATAAACCGCGTTGTGCCGAAAGTCGCTTTGTAGGGAAATTTTCGCATTTTCCCGACAGCGTTGTAGACGTACCGCCTTATAAAGATACCACCTTGTAGGAACTTACCCATCCTTGCTTATGAGCCGATTGGAGCATTATTACAAAAATGTCTCTCTGTCTCTCTGTCTCTCTGCCTCTCTGCCTCTCTGCCTCTCTGCCTCTCTGCCTCTCTGTCTCTCTGTCTCTCTGTCTCTCTGTCTCTCTGTCTCTCTGTCTCTCTGTCTCTCTGTCTCTCTGTCTCTCTGTCTCTCTGTCTCTCTGTCTCTCTGTCTCTCTGTCTCTCTGTCTCTCTGTCTCTCTGTCTCTCTGTCTCTCTGTCTCTCTGTCTCTCTGTCTCTCTGTCTCTCTGTCTCTCTGTCTCTCTGTCTCTCTGTCTCTCTGTCTCTCTGTCTCTCTGTCTCTCTGTCTCTCTGTCTCTCTGTCTCTCTGTCTCTCTGTCTCTCTGTCTCTCTGTCTCTCTGTCTCTCTGTCTCTCTGTCTTTCGGTCTTTCGGTCTTTCTGTCTTTCTGACTTTTTAAAAATGCGATTTCGTTTTTTGCTGTTTACTCCGAAACCACGTTTTCCGTACCTAGTCTAATGAAACACAAAAGTTGAAGACAGTAAAATTTCCTGCATTTTTATCTTGTCTTTTCTAGAACTACGTATCTAACTCAGGCCGTTATTGAGATATACCGTTATTTCAAAAAAATCATTTTTTGCGATTATCTCGAAACATAACGATTATCTCAAAGAAACCTCCTCCATATTTTTGTATTTTATCGTATTCGTTATCTTTATCTTTTATCGTTATTAAGATATTTTCATTAAAATATAGAAAATTAGATTTTTCCAAATTTCTTGCAAACTAACGATTTTTCTAAAGAAAAGTTAAGATAAGAATCAAAGATATATTAAAATTCTTTACATTTTTGACATGTACCGTACATCGATATCTTTTACCGTTTTCGAGATATTAAAATTTATATTTTTATAAAAGCTAATATTTTACTTGTCGGGTTATAGTGTAAATTGTGCATAAACGTAGATTTTATATAAGAAAGTCATGTACTGTTCATATTAGATATTTTTACTGTGCATTCGAAAAAATTTGAAGGTGATGGGAATCGTCCGACAATGCTCTTTTCCGCATTGTCAAGCAACAAATGTAGAAAGCAACTCAGGTGGATTGGTGTGGATTTAAGTTTTCAAAGTCATTGCAATTTCAAGGAAGTTAGTTAAATATATGGCCATGGAATGCATTTCCAGGGATCTGAATGAAAATTTAAGAAAAGTATTCATTCGTTGCATCCGTCTCTAATGTCTGCTGGTTTCCCAAATACCATACTCAAGGTGTACGTGAAATATTCATAGATAAAGGTAACATTTTGTGCACGTGTAGATAATTTTACTTTTATGAGATGGACTGTATTTTCCACGTTATATCTGAGAGAAATTTACATCTAGCAATTTTAAATGATGGCATGGGTTTACTTCCTTTTCATAGGTATTAGTGTAGATGAAAAAAGCTTTTTTCAAACATTTAAGGTTAATTAAAACGATTCTCAAGAACTATTTGAAAGTTTAAATAAATAAAAAGCCTTTACAGACAAGAAAATCTCGTAAATAATGTGAAATCTTTGAACTTTTTTCTAAATATTTAAATTTTTTTTTTTTGGTGATATATAGAAAAACCGACATCAAATTAAACGCCCTAAGGCCAAAGAATAAATTACATTTTCAAGTCAAGTAATGCCTATTTACATTTTTCAATCTTGTATACCTTATGTTGCAACTATTGGGTGAAAATTCCTAAAAATTGAGTCGCGTAATTGGAATCGCGTAAATCTGTCGGTCTGTTAGTCAGTCTGTCAGCCTCTCAGCCTGTCAGCCTGTCAATCTGTCTGTATATTTAGCTCAATCAAAAGATTTTCCTAGACGAAAGTTACTGACAGACTGATTGATTGACAGACTGATTGACAGATTGACAGACTGGGAGACTGACAGACAGAAAGAAATTTTTGTTATATGACTCCAATCGACTCTGGAGTGCTCGGGAAATGTTTATACCCGTATGGTGAAACCAAAGGGTATATTAACTTTGCCTTACCGTTTGTAACGCCAAGATCCCGTCATCACACACAAAAATGAATTACACCAGTGTGTTTAGAACAGTGGTTCCCAAAGTGGTCCCTACGGACCCCCAGGGGTCCCCGGGATCATTCAGGGGGTCCGTGGAAAATTAAAATTGATTTGGGGGTCCCTGAACAACGTCAGGGGGTCCGCGCAAGGTTTAATATGAAATAAAAAAATGGTGACACATTTTTATTAATATGGAAGTTAAAATAAATAACAATGAATAAATTATTAGCGATTTTTACGTCTATTTATAGTTAGACATATTGGGTTTTATTATTTAATATAATGCACCCTAAAAGTTATAGCTTTACTATTTTATATTTTTGTTTAATTTGTTTACTTCTGCGAATAACCAAATCCGCGAATGTTTGGAATTACTGTATATTACTGTATTATTATATTCTGTTGTGAATTAATTGGTACAAAATGAGTACCTACACAATATGTGACATTTACATGAAATTTTATCCTCACATATCAAATAATTAATTCAAGAGAGCGTTACAATGCAGCATTCAATTTTTATTATAATTAACAGTGGTTTGTTGCAAATAAAATTTTTGATATTGTAACGGTCCACGGGTAAGAAGTTGCAAGGACATTCGAGATTAGGGATGCCAACGATACCTCGATGTTTGCAAAACATCGAGGTATTGTTGAAAAATATCGAGTTTTAACCTGGATGTTGAACAGACCGATATATCGAGGTATCGATGTTGTTATCCACGATGTTAGAACATTACTCTTTATAAAATTAGTAGAGAAACTAATTTTAGGAATAGAGGGACTAGTTTTTAGATAGATTTAATATAGCCACTCAAAGATTTGTTTAAATTTTCTTTGGTATCAATTTTCGGTTTCATCTTTCTACAAGATTTCGCAAAAAATACCAGAGCTAGCCATGAAATTTTACAGAGAAGTTTGGTCATGATGTGGAAATCGGCGGCCTTTTAAAAACTATGCGGTTTTTTGCGATTTATTCCGAAACTAACCATTTTCCAGTAGTCTTATGTATTACAAAACTTGCAGACAATAAAATTTGCTACATTTATGTCTTTTACTAGAACTCCGGTATAAAGATATGCCGGTATTTCAAAAAAAATTTTTTTTTGCGAATATCTCGAAAACTAACGGGTTTTTGGTGGTTCAACGTTTAAGAAGAGTTAAAACCGTGTTAATTCTACCTGGGTGCACTCCACCCACAGTAGAGCATCCGCCAGGTGGCTAAATTATTTATTAAATTTAACTTTTTCAAAACATCGGAAAAACGATGTTTTCAGAACGATGTTTTTTGACATCGATGTCGCCATAAAAAAAACATCGATTTTCGATATATCGAGGTTTTATAAACGATGTTGCATCCCTATTCGAGATCTGGCGTGAACGCTTCGAGAATCTGCACACGAGAACGTTCGAGACCTCGGCCGAACATACAGGAACGTTGGCAAACGAGCCGCGAATATAAAAGGCCGCGTCTTCGGCGGGGATTCAATAAATAATTCTTCAACAAAATGTTTTATTTATATTTTATTTCTACATCATCATTTACCATTCAAGACATTAAAGTTAAATTTGTAATTTTTCTATTATGTAGTTTTTCACCCAGGGTCCGTGGGCAAGTTTTGACTATGAAAAGGGGTCCGTGGGCAAGTTTTGACTATGAAAAGGGGTCCGTGGGCCAAAAGAGTTTGGAAACCACTGGTTTAGAATGATAAAAATAATTAATTTCTGCATGTCCGTCCGTCTGTCCGTCTGTCCGTCTGTCTGTGCGTCTGTCCGTCTGTCCGTCCGTCTGTCCGTCCGTCTGTCCGTCTGTCTGTGGCGCGGATTGCGGGCGCACGGATTGAGCTAGAGACTTGAAATTTTGCGCAGATCCGTTTTTCATAAAATGCGAGGCTAAGTTCGTTAATGGGCAAAAATGGACCATTAGGGGGGGCACCCCCCATACGAACGAAAACGGTTTTTGTGAATATCTCAAAAACGGTGCATCTTATCAAAAAAGTGCAAGAACAAAAGTTATTTAGGATATGATTCTACATAAAACTCCCATACATCAAAATCCGATTGGAATAAATTTTAAAAATTCTTATTGGAAAGTTTGACTTCAAAGTGGAATACGAATATCACCATACGGGTCTCCAATGATTGCCAGATTGGCAATTATAGCTTTTGTTATGTTTTTTACACAAAATTAAGAGGTCGAAATTTTTCATGAATACAATATTTTATTATACTTCGTATAAGTAAGTAATTAATCCGAAGGGTAAAAAAAACTGAAAAGAGAAAAAAGCACTAAAAAGAAAAAAATAATTTCAAACTATGTCCATTAATAGCGTATTTAAAATTTGGCTTTTTTGGAGTGGCGTTAAATTTACACTAAATAAAATCGTTGTAAAATTTCTATTGTAAGAGCCGTGTCTATAGTTAATCTGTTTGACAACAAAATTTTTGGAGTCGATCTTAGTTCTTAGTTAGCCTTAAGGGTTAGAAAGTATGTAAACGATTAGCCTTAAGGGTTAGAAAGTATGTAATTTATTTTAGTTGCAAATTTAACGCCACTCCAAAAAAGCCAAATTTTAAATACGCTATTAATGGACATAGTTTGAAATTATTTTTTTCTTTTTAGTGCTTTTTTCTCTTTTCAAATTTTTTTTTAAAGTCGGTTTTATTTTTTTTAGAAAATTTTTTTTTTATTTCGAACGTTTTTAGTTTTAATTTTTAATATAGGTAAAATTACAAAGGGTTTGAGGGGATAAGTCCGCAGATGAGAAATATATAAAAGAATCTTCCAAATATTGTACTGAACACAATACAAAGAATTTTACTCGATATCCCAAGCAGGGAGGGGTTTGAAGGGGTAGGTTAACACGGGGGAAATATATAAAAGAACCTTCCTTGTGTTGTACTGAACACAACGTAAAAACATAACAAAAGCTATAATTGCCAATCTGGCAATTATTGAAAACCTGTATGGTGATATTGGTATCTTAATTTGAGCACTTGTACCAAAATTACACTTTGAAGTCGAACTTTCCAATCAGATTTTTTAAAATTTATTCCAATCGGATCTTGATGTATGGGAGTTTTATGTAGAATCATATTCTAAATAACTTTTGTTCTCAGACTTTTTTGATAAGATGCACCGTTTTTGAGATATTCGGAAAAAACGTTTTCGTTTGTATGGGGGGTACCCCCCCTAATGGTCCATTTTTGCCCATGAATGAACCAGGGTCCAACCAGGAACTTTCTCTACAACTTTCTCTTTGGGATGATCAAAATCGGTCCACCCAGTAAAAAGTTAAGCGTGAACATACATTAAAAACATAACAAAAGCTATAATTGCCAATCTGGCAATTATTGAAAACCCGTATGGTGATTTAAGTGAACAGCGAACAGTTGTATCAAAATTCCACTTTGAAGTCAAACTTTCCAATAAGATTTTTTAAAATTTATTCCAATCGGATTTTGATGTATGGGAGTTTTATGTAGAATCATATCCTAAATAACTTTTGTTCTTGCACTTTTTTGCTAAGATGCACCGTTTTCGAGATATTCACAAAAAACGATTTCGTTCGTATGGGGGGTACCCCCCCCCCCCCCCCCTAATGGTCCATTTTTGCCCATTAACGAACTTAGCCTCACATTTTACGAAAAACGGATCTGTGCAAAATTTCAAGTCTCTAGCTCAATCCGTGCGCCCGCAATCCGCGCCACAGACAGACGGACAGACAGACGGACGGACATGCTAAATTCAACTTTTTTTATCATTCTAAACACACTGGTGTAATTCATTTTTTTGTGCGATGACGGGATCTTGGCGTTACAAACGGTAAGGCAAAGTTAATATACCCTTTGGTTTCACCATACGGGTATAAAAAAAATATATATATTCAGGTGGAATTGAGAACCTTTTCCTTTTTGGAAGTCGGTTAAAAACAAATAAAGTTTCATACTTTTCCAAAAAAAAAAAGATGTGTGAAAAAAAATGTTACCGGAAAGACAATTTCAATGTTGCTGCATCAAGAATTTGTAGCAAACATTTTGTTTCAACGGATTATGAAGCACGAAATGTGCTGCACGATCTTTTAGGTACTTAAGTCAGTAAAGGCAAAAACTCTATGCTGCTGAAAGATGACTCAATTCCGTGACTGTTCTTGAAAATAAACAAAAACCTTATAAACGAAATGTAGAACATAAGTGTTTACCAACAAAAGAAATTCGAAAAATTACAAAAATTGTAACACAACTATATTCAGAATAATACATTTTTTAAACTAAAATAAAACCCTTTGAAAAATCAACTTAGCTGAACAATTTCAAAACCCCGTTATCCTTACAGGATCTCCCGTTACCCTTGCGGAAATTTCCACATAAAATTCTGCCTTAGTGACCCCAAAAACCCCACTGTACGAAACAAAAGTTCAGATTAACAACTTTCGCTACAGGAAAGTTTCTTTTAAATTTGAATTAACACTCTTAGTGACGTCATGCGCAAAACATCGAAATAATTTTTGGGCCTACTTAGAGCATTCAATACCGGGATCCCGAAACCCGGTTTCCGGCAATCCCGGCCATTTTCTGGAACCGAAAACCGGGTTTGAATTGGGTAAAATTACCCGGTTTTCGGTGCTGAAAGCAAGCAATTTCTTACATGCTAAAATATCAAAATACTGTTCGTTCGCTGCTGAATATATACGAAATACATATTTGTAAGTACATATTTCTGTTAATAATAACTGTAAATTAAAAGATTAATGCAAAATTAAGCCATCCGATTACATTTTCTTTACAAATTCTCTTTAAAACAACGACAATATAATAGATTTATATGCGCTCACAGAAAGTATTAAATTTCCTGTAAAGTTAAAATGGTTTTTTTATGTATAGGCAGGGAACAACTATTCTATAGAATGGAAAATAAGACCTTTCCTCATTAACTTCCACTAGAGTAAGCACTACACTATAGAAATTGGTTTTGATGTCTTACTTCTCCTTTCTGCTGTCACACACTCGATGAAAAAAATCAAATATGATGTTTTTTTATAATGCCACAGAGTAATTCAAAAGGTGAATTTTTTAACTGTAATTTTCGGATGTACGCTTTCAACGCAAAAAAAATTGTAAAAAAATTACTTTTTTTTTTTTGGTAATTTCTTATTTTTTATTTACATTTTCAGCACCGGTTCCAGAACCGGGTACCCGGTTCTCGAAGATTCTAGCACCGAAACCCGGTTCCTTAAAATTGTCTCGGTGCTGAATGCTATAGGCCTACTGTCGCAATCTTGTTTTCTTTGATTCATGTGCTTCAATGATAATGGTGATGATTTGTGGTTTGATGAGACGAATCCGTTTTATATTCATCGATTAGAGGCATTGCATTTTTTTGTTAGTTAGTTTTGTTAAGAAAAAACTGAAAAAGCAGAAAAATTTACATGTCAGAAACTTATAATATGATAAAATCATGTGACCATTCACATGATTTATTGCATACGGTAATTTCTCAGAATGTAGCCCTAACTCTTTCAGTTTATTATTATTTTTTAGTTAGCCACCAAGTTAGCCAGCTTAAGTTAACTACGCTTGACATATTGCACATATATTTTTTTAAAAAAAGATAATTAAATTTGGTTACACTACTCAATTTAACAATTTTAAAATACAGTATACCTTCCGTATAGTTAGCTCAAAGAACCAAGGGCGTTCGCTAGATCGCATGGTTCACTATATAGAGCGAACCAAAACTACCTACACGGTAAAAACTGGAGTCTAATTTTAAGACTTTTTCCTTCTATTTTTTAAACTTTTGAAAGTTTAGTGGAATTTTAAACTATTTTCTCTATTTTTAAAACTTTTTGAAAGTTTAGAGTATATTTTAGTCGAAAAGTTTAATATTTAGTGAGTTTCGGTTTATTTTTAAGACTATAGTTTAAAAAGTAAACTTTTTCTTTCTTAAAAATTTGTTTTAAACCTCTCCGCCTTATTTCTAGACTTTTAATCGAAATATTAGACCTATAAGTTTGAGAACTAAACCTTGTAAGTTTTACTTCAATTCGGATAAAATTGAATTAAACTTTTTGTCTAATATTTAGTCTTTTCAGTTTATTTTTCTTTTTCAAATTCATCAGTCGGTCGGTCAATTTTAGAAAAGTCGCGAAACTCGAATTCGACTTTTCGGTCTAAAAACAAAACTTCAAAGTCTACAATTTATTCAGTTTTAGAAAATTGTGACTACTTTTTAATCATTTCAGCCTATAATTAAAACTCATTATTCTAAAATTTAGAAAGTAAAGTCTGGAATTGGTTTATTTTAGAAGTCTGAGTATATTTTCTATACATATTAATCTAAAATTAAGGATTTAATTTGCGGGCGTGGATGGCTCAGTCAACTAAGTGCTTGCCTTGTGATCCAAAGAGCAGTGGTTCAAATCCCACTCAGGGCAAAAATAATTCGGCTTGAATTTGAATTTGGAAGTTTTCTGCTCATGGACCTAAACACTTCGGCATTAGAGGCAATTTGCCTAAGCTCCTGGCATAAACATAAAAAAAAGGTTTGAAATTTAAACTTCGAAGTCTAAATTTGAGTCAGTTTTAGAAAATTGTAACTACTTTTTAGTAATTTCAGTTTGAAATTAAAACTTTTAAGTCTTAAATTTAGACCGGATAGTCTTATTTACCCGGATAATTCACGAATTTTAGAAGTTTATGACTATTTTTTAACCATTCCAGTCTAAATTTAAGACTCAGGCATCTTAAACTTAAACCGTAAGGTTTTAATTTGAGAATTTTTAGAAATTTGGAACTAATTTTTAGATTTTTTAGACTAAAATTTAAATTTTAATACCTTAAATTTAGACCGGATAATACTATTTAAAAGGAAAATAATTTCAAACTTTTAAAGTTTGATTTTTAGGCTCAAAAAGGTGTTGACCTATATGTAGGAAAAAAAGTCTTAAAATTAGACTCCAGTTTTTACCGTGTATTATAAGTTTTTTTAGAACAATTATTTTACAGATCAAAATCAACTTATTACAAACCGTGTTTAATAATCAAATTTGTCAATTTTTCATTGTATTTAAAAAATAGTAAAATATATAACCGACTTGAATTTTTCAGACTTCAACATTGAATACTGAGGTTACAAATATCTTAAGAACCAATAGAGATAAGGAACAAAAATCGTTTTTGATAGGAAATTACAATTTTACAATTTTGCTCAAAAGTAATTACAAACAGAAAAAAATTGAATGTTTATCAAGGTTTTTAAAATATAAAAATTTTAAAAAAATAATAGTAATGTACTTTTGAAATAACTTGAAAAACAAGAAGTAATGAAAAACTGTTACGTGAAATTGCAGGATATTCTATTTTCTTTAATAACAAAATGCAATAAAAAAAACCTAACAAAAGCTATAATTGCCAATCTGGCAATTATTGAAAACCGGTATGTGATATGGCATTGCCACAGACGGTCTATGCACAATTCAATGTTTTTTTTATCATTCTAAACACACTGGTGTAATTAATTTTTGTGTGTGATGACGGGATCTTGGCTTTACAAACGGTAAGGCAAAGTTAATATACCCTTTGGTTTCACCATACGAGTATAAAAAGCATACATGTACAATCAAATCAAGAATGATAAATTCTATGGGATTGAAAATGGTAGCCGAGATCCGAAACTTATGGGGCTATTCACGAATGTAAATGTATCTGCAACTGTAACTTTACATGTTCCACATGATCCACACTAATTTTACATTAGATTCCAAATTGGTATTCACAAACTGTAACTGTAGTCTTGTTCCAATTTGATTTGTAATTCCTTCTCATCGTTGGAAAATAAGAAACTTTTTGTTTAGTTTCATGAAACCTAAATCAACTACCGCAAACGGATAAACTGAATTGCGTAAATTCTTCAAAACTTGTGAATAATAGGGATTCCTGACAGTTGCTTTTTCTGAACTGTATAACAAATCGTATAAACATTTCTTTCTAAGTATTTTTATTTAACTTACTCAGAATCTTCTTCCCATCCATTATACAACAATATTAAGTCCGACATATTTCCTTTATTCTTAAAATTTTGCATTTTTCTTAAAAAATGTAACCTTATGGATAAGTTTTCTCTCGGCATAAACTTACAGATGATTTGACAGCTAGTTACAAATACAGAATGTCAAAGTTACAGTTTGTGAATAGCAAAGTGGACTGAAAATGTAAAGTTACAGATACAGAGCAATCTTACATTTTAAGAATAGGCCCATTAAGCGAGAACTCCAATTGGGCAGAGGCAGCAGCAGAGGCAGAAGCAGAACTTTAGAACACATAAGCCCATATCAGAATGCAGCAGCGTTTTCGGGGCAGCGGGCAGCAAAAGTTTCCAATTGGCTAAGAGCAAAATTATGACGTACTGAAAGCAGCAAAAATTCTCGCTGCTTTTTTAGCGCTATTTCTATTTTTACTGACGCTGCCCGAGCAGTAAATTTTCCATATAGTTCGAATATACGCTATATGCCGTCAGAGCGCTAATGCCTTCATTAATTTTATCTAAATCATCAATTTTATGAACGAATAGACGAGAACGAATAGAACGAGTAGACATTTTATGAACGAATAGATAAATTAACAAAATTTCACGAGAAAATCAAACAAATGAGAACTGTCAAACTGATTTTACTCCGGATTCGTGCTGCTCCATTCCGTGATGGAAGTCAGCAAAACCAGTTTTACTGCCAAGGCAGTTTTGCTGCCGCAGCGAATGCTGCTTCAATCTGATATGCGTTATGCGTTAGCTCTAATCTCTAAATTTCTGCTTTCAATTTAACCTCACAAATCGTTGTTGATATTTTTTGCATATATGGACGGAAGTAAATATTTGTAATACTTGAAATGGAGGAGAAATTAATTGAATATGTTAAAAACAACAAAATATTATACGACAAATCATGCCGCGAATATAAATACGTACAACATTTTGACAGGTTTCTGCTATTTTCGTCTGAATTCAAATTTCATTGTGGGACAGAAAGCAGATTCTACTTCTGCTACTGCTACTGCCTCTGCCCAATTGGAGTTCTCCCTTTAAAGAAGCAATTTCAGCATTAATATTTTTTTTTGTTGAAAAATTAGAGCTGGTACAATCAAACTACAGCCAGATTCAGATTCACCGGTCCCAAATTACCCATTAAAGGTCATTATATATTGTGCACCAGAATGAATGTAGACATGTTTTTTTTTTTATTTTTTTTTTATAGTTTTACCCAGAGCTTATTTTTTTTTATAGTTTTACCCAGAAGGGAAAGGCCCTTTAATGCCGAGGCACAGCTCGGGATGGTCGGAAGGACAAAAGGAGATGCCGATTTATGTTCTCCTTGAACTTTTGCGGGTTGGAAATCGTTCCAAAGTCTTGTTGTTCGCGGAATGAAGGAACCCCTAAACTTTACTGTACGAACACGGGGAGGCTCAAGGAAGAAGTCGTGCGCACGTGCAGCTGCACGTGAGGGTCTAGGGAAAATATACCGTGGAGGAATAAGTTGGGAAATTTCGGTGGGACATTTCCCATGGAAATATCTATAGAATATGCTGAGTACCCCAACAGAGCGACGATGCTCGAGAGACGGTAATAAATCTGTCAAAGACTTGTCTCCAATCAATCGGATCGCACGTTTTTGAATTCGGTCCAGCAGTTGCAGGACAGTTTTTGGGGTTCCCGCCCAAATGTGCGAATTGTACTCAAGTCTCGGTCGAATGTAGGTTTTGTAAATGTTTAAGACGTCGATTGGCGCGAAATATTTTTTGCTGCCTCCTAGAAAGCCTAGGCACTGTGACGCTTCCTTTGCTATTTTATATGGTCGCTCCATTGGAGCTTCTCATTTATTTCGATGCATTCTGATGTTTTTAGAATCATTAATGGATTTTTCACATTTCATTTCGAGGGATTTTTCACATTTCATCGACAACAACATTGATTGGGTTTTAGATGCTTTGAATTTTGAATTCCAACCGGTTGATTCTGCCCCAAGCCAGAATTGTGTTCAAATCAGTATTCAAAGATCTAATTTGCTCATTGCGTTTCGATCGAACTGCAATGGCGTTCGATTCTAATGTTTAATCAGTTTTGGTCGACTAAAGATTTCCTTCTACTAGTTAGTCGATCGAAAATAAGTAACATGAAGCCACCCCTAATTTTTGTGAACAAAAGGCATTAGCTGAATACCCTCGTGTCGTTTTTACATCAAATTAAAGTGTGGAATGGAAATGAAGCACCCAAAACTGTGAATAATGCTGGTAGTTCGTTGGTCCTCAACAGAAGCCAACTACCATCAGCCTTGATCCGGTTCAACTTTCTACACAAGTTCAACTTTCTAAAATTCTCTTAAAAACAAGATTGCTGTTACCCGGCATAGGACGGGCCTTTGTTTTAGTACTTAATAATTACCTAATGTTTAATTTTATTATCTCAGCTTCATCGGTGGTTCAGGAAAATGATACAAACTAAAGTGAAAAAGGCAACACGCTATTATTAGTGGTATAAATTATAAAAAAAACATATATATAAAAGATCTCTTTTACAGTTTTTTTTTAATTTAAATATTTATGTGAATCACACCATTCTCAAAATGAGTCATGTTAAGGAACTCGAAAGGCTAATACGAATGTGATTAGGTGTAATTACCGACAGGGCCGTATCGAAGGTTCTGGATTGGGGGGGGAGACGTCTCAATTTTCCCAACTCGAACATCTAATTTTTCCCAACTGGGATGTACATAATAAAAATTCCTTTTCCTTGCCCAGAATCTCTGACAAGAAACAACTGATATAATGAAATATCAGTTGTGGTCAACACAAAACTTACTTCTACAAAATCTACGATCCTGCGCAATTTACGCTAGAGCCCTGTCGCGTTGTCAACCTAAGACGACATCCCAATAAATTCTTGGTTTATTCAAAAATATCAAAAACGTTAGTTTGCCAGTAATTTGCAAAAACATATTTTTTTATATTTTAATCTAAATATCTCAATAACGGTAAGAAACAAAATTGTGCAGAATGTCATTCTCATTATTTCACTTCATACATTCAGTCAGCAAAACCCCATTAGTTTTCAAGATAATCGCAAAAACTGTTTTTTTTTTTGGAAATAACGTTTTATCTCGATAACAGGTTGAGATATCGAGTTATATCTAAAGACAAAAGTGTGGGAAATTTTATTTTCTAAAAGTTTCGTCGTACTTAAGGCCACTAAAAAACGCGTAGTTTGGGAGTAAATCGAGAAAAACGAAATTGCGATTTTTGAAAAACCGCCATTTTGGATACTTCCGGTTAACGGATTTCCACCAAAAGTTGATAGGATCGTCCCATTTCAGGACCCAACATGCCTATAAAATTTCATGGCTCTAGCTTTATTAGTTTTTGAGAAATCTTGTACACAGACTGACAGACAAACTGACAGACTGACAGACAAACTGACAGACTGACAGACAGAACGACATTTTTTTAATATGACTCCAATCGACTCAGGAGTGATCGGGAAATTTTTTTTAGGCAAAATTAAGAGGTCGAAATTTTTCATGAATACAATACTTTATTGCACTCCGTAGAAGAAAGTAAATTTTTTTTATTTTTCACAATTAAATAAAGGGTAAACACTAATAATCTTATGCGACTTGTGACCACAAGAAGTACATTTGACTTTATATCGCTTATTTTTGGCACTTTCTTTTGTATTCAGATTTTATCCGAATCCAGTGTTGACAAAAACTTATAAGAAATTAAATACATATTACTTGAAACAGTTCTTACCTATTCATTTGTTTAAAAAATCCGAACACCGATGGTACAACAATTACACTATATTTTCAAAACTCACTGTTTCAGCACGAATATACTAGATCGCTCGATTTGCTGTCTCAAATGGTCCCATTTCAATACAGTTCAATGAATCAAAACGAGTTAAGTAAGAGCGAGATAACCGTATGACTATAAATATAGTTCTTTCGTTTAAACCGTGAGCTGTCAAAGGAAAATAGACTTTCGGAATGGTGTTGGCGCATAAAGTTAGTCTCAAACTTGTGAAATTTGAATTTCGCGGCGGACGAAATTTGAATTTCGCGATATTATACAGTTCAGTGGATGCGTTTAAGTATGATAAAGAGGGAAATACTTTTGGGACCATTTTTCAGCAGAGCTTTGTGTCACCATACTATGTTATATAGTTCTGTGCCATAAACTGATGAGAACATTATACTCCCCCCATGGTCGAGTGTCTACTCTACTCTTTCAAAGCCTTTTATTCATTCTCTCCCAACTCGCTGTGACGCTGTCGCCAAAGCAGAATGGCATGTGGAAACACAAACAAGTCATAAAACACGCCTTTGTTCACTAATAGAAAATTTGAGGTAGAAAAAGACAAGTTGGGATTTTGGAAAATCGACAAAAGAGATTTCCCAACTTGGGAAATCTCACATCTTCAAGAAGTGAGATTTCCCAACTCCTAAGGGTCAAATTCCCAACTGAAGACTTATTGGGGGGGGAGCCTCCCCCCCCATCCCCCCCCAGTCGGTACGGCCCTGATTACCGATAGATCTGGATAGACATCTTCACAGGTAAACGGGAGTTGTAATAAAAACAGATAATATCAGTCAAGGTGTAATATTAAATGAAGAACTCGAAACGAATTATTTACTACATTTCGATTCTCACTGAATCGTTTGATTTAAGTCAGTTCGATGTATGTTACACGCTTTAAGATCCATTTGGTATTTGTCAGGTTCAGATCTCAACCGCGAAATTCAAAAAATACCTTTCTTTGAACAAAATTGAAGAAGTAAAAGCACTCTCGCAGATGATTGAGAAGTTTTATTTTCTGGCCCTTTTAACTGTACTATCCCACGTGATTTATTACCCCTCATTATTCACCGTGAAGTTCACTTTTTTTGTATATTAAAGGTAGAAATCTAAAGCCATTCTATTCGATTCAATGCAATATCCGACAAAAAATATATTCGTTACTTCAAGCTATTTCGTTTTTTTTTTTCAATGAAATCATAGAATACTAAGGTCACTGTTCTGAACGAAAATAATAGTGAAATCACTTAGCTTATAGACCAACATCTGTACATCATTATAGATAACTTGGTATCTATTACCATGCTCGCTTCTCTTTTTTATATTTCCAATATTTTCGTCCAAAATTTCTAGAGATCGTGAATATGCTTTGGTTTTTCTTCATAAACAGCGAGTATAAATTAGGCACGTTCAGCAACTTACCTAGAATAAAATGAATTTGGGAATTAGCCCATAATATTTTATGTATTTGTCTATGCACATTGAATATTAAAAT
Source organism: Chrysopilus asiliformis (assembly GCA_964034945.1). Lineage (NCBI taxonomy): Eukaryota > Metazoa > Arthropoda > Insecta > Diptera > Rhagionidae > Chrysopilus > Chrysopilus asiliformis. The sequence continues at coordinate 67,019,831 of OZ035961.1, read as the reverse complement.
ACGTCGTACTAAAACGAATTTCTGATGCTCAAGTCACCCAAACGTATTAAACAAATTACTTAAAATATTAGCAAAAAAAAAAGGTTTGTCGTAATAGCTACCACGAAAACACGTAACTGTTTTACTTTTGGGCTCCCTTAAGATACCCGACCGGTAACATGTAATTGTCAAATTAGTTCGATGGTAATTTTAAAATTTAACGGTCAACACCATTTATCATTTTGCTTCTGCCTGTGCTGGTTCAGTACCTGACAAATTAAATCCGTATACACGAACAAAAACCATTGACTGCCAATTAATTTTTAAAAGCGCGTCTCGATTAGAAATCAATCTTTTTCTCGTAGATTTGTTTTTCTCTTAAAGTGTGCTTGGACGCTTTCGTCAAAACATTTCATTCGAAAACTGTTTTTGAAAAGACAACAACGTCATGCGAATATAATAAATAATAACCTAAAGGAATTGCAATGTTCTCGAATTCTAAACACACTACTTTTCAATAAATGCACTTTTAATTAATATTTCACTTCATTTTTCGGCCGTCATTTACACCTCCTGTTATATTTTTTTCTTCAAACATTTCCACTGCGATGTGTTCGTCGATGTCTCATATTTTTGCAAAAAAAAATCCTAGAAAAACCGTCTCGCTAAACCATTTAATGGCAAGGTATGGACGAAAGCATAATTAATTTCGATTCGCGGACAATTTATCGTAAGAACAATTTATCGTGAGAACAATTTATCGTAAGACAATTTATCGTAAAACAATTTATCGTAAGACAATTTATCGTTAAACAATTTATCGTAAGACAATTTATCGTAAAACAATTTATCGTAAACATTTTGTCTTAAGCAATATTATTTTTACAAATTCGGGCGCCCGAATTTATATATATATATATATATATATGTGTGTGTGTGTGTGTGTGTGTGTGTGTGTGTGTGTGACGAAACTTCATTAATTTATCCCCCCTTCCCCTTCCCTCACCTCCCCTCTCGCCGTTCCCCTGCCCCTTCCCCTTCCCATTCCCTTAAAATAAGTCGTTTGAAAATTACTTTGCAAATAAGTCAAATGCTAAAATTTTGCAGTAATTACTTCAATTTTTTTTCTTTATCAGGTTGGACCGCGAAAGTACGATAAGAAATGCTTCCTACATTGCACTATACTAAATTAAAAATCCTTTCAAGATTTCCAGATCAAACTATTGTAATATACTCTCAAATATTAAAGGATTAGTAAAAATATCAAGAGAATCAAGCCGAAAAACTAATTATAAAAAAAAAAAAACTAAAAAATACACTTAAAAAGAAAAAATAATGTTTTGGGCACTGTGAATCAGAAATAAAAGCGATATAAATAATTATTTCATTTTATTTTTTATGCTTTATCTCGCTTTTATTGCTGATTCGCAGTGCCCAAAAAAAAATTTTTTTTTCTTTTTAGTGCGTTTTTTTAAATAAAAGCTGTTTTTGAAAAAAAAAAAAATTTTATTTTGTCAATTCGTATTTGATTAGTATGACCAAAAATCCAAAATGACGTTTGTATTTTGCTACGCTTGTTCATACTTTTCAGTTTTCGAATATATATCCTTGCTGTTAGAATAATGTTACGGACTTTTTTATTCCAGAATCGTAAAACGCCAATTTTTAGCGTTAAAATTTGTTGCAGCCACCTAAAAACATAAATAAAAGACTGGCATTAGTACTGGAAAATCAAAATGGAAATTCAGAACGGATACTCAGCTTTCAATGTTATTCTGCTCTTCGATCCGGGCACCTTAATGTGCCTCAGCTCAGCAACATTCCCTCCGTATGAACGTTCATGACGATTGTTGAGGTTAAGACCTGCCGGAAACGTTGACAGAACTGTTAACAGAAATGTCATTAGAAAATTCTGTTGTGACGTAGGTGGGCTGATTCTGTCATAACGTTTCAGTTCCAGAAATGCGTTGAGCAATAAACAACTGAGAGTAGTAAATATGACGATCTCAGTGATTTCACTTGTTTCTTTCAAATTTCCGCACTAAAATGAAATTCGGCCTCCAGCTGCTCTCACGATGCCTTTTTCAAATCACGTGATTGTAAAAATTACTTTTAAACAGTATTAGTTTATAGAACGGAGCGTCTCTGCACGTGAAAAATTAGAATCCGCCATCTTAAATTCCATTTCTGTTACCATTTCTGTTAGCTAAGATGTCAGCAAAAACTGTCAGACTTTTCTGACGTAACAGCTGTCATTTTAATCTTCACTAGACGTAACATAAGACGTAACAGCGACAGTGACGGGATTCATGGCTGGTGTGGATTACTAGTAAGTGATCTATCAGAAGAAAATTAGGATAAAGGGTTTATTGTAAGAGTTGACCATTATAATGACGTTTATACATACTTATTTGTATTACCGTTGGTGTCGTATCAGGTTCTTGGAAAGGCCAATTCCGTCGCACCTGTTGTGCACGGGCTACCCGGGGTACGCTAGCGTAGTCACCAGGTTTATACGAATGCGCAAATACCAGGCATAATAAACCTCTGCACATTAGATAGGGTTTCCATTCACGAACATGGACTTAAAGTAGGTACTTGGAAAGTGAGCGAGATAGCTAAAAATAAGTTCGTGTGCGAAAAAATTTGGCAATAATAGACCGCACGCATACTCTCGCTTTCATTTTTTTACTTCGACGTTTCTGTTCACTTTTAGTTCTTTGAAAATGTTGGTAAATTTTCACTAAACGGAAGTCAAATGAATGTCGTTAGTCGTTGGAAAACAGTTTCATTTCAAATCTCTATAAGCAATAAATCAGAAATGAATAAGGTTACCATACGTCCCGGAAAGGCTCGTGCAGTCCCGGATCTAGACTTTTTGTCCCGACGTCCCGAAAGTAAATTTATCAAAGCAGCATTTTTTCAGCGATTTACTGTTTTTTCGAAAAAATATTTTTCTAATTTTACATGGTAAAATACAAAATTATGGCAAACATTCTCTCAAAACCCCGTTTTTTTTCGAGATAATAGAAAAACTGATATTTTTAAATAACGGTATGTATCTCGATAATGGCTTGGGATACGAAGTTCTAGTGAAATAAAAAGATACAAAAAATTTTATTGTCTTCAACTTTTGTTGAACATAAGACTACTGAAAAACGCGTAGTTTGCGATTTCTAAAAAGCCGCCATTTTGAGTACTTCTGGTTAAGGTTAAGAGGTCCCATTCCAGGACCAAACATGTAAAATTTCAAGGCCTCCGCTCTATTAGTTTTTGAGAAATCTGGTACACAGACTGACAGACAGAAAGATACAGTGTTTAAAATGCTCCCATTTGTAGTCTTTCGTTCTGCTCCCAAGGAGGCATTGAAATCAATAGAAAATAAAAATCACTCTCTAGAGAACGAAATTCGGCATTTCAGAAAAACGCTCCCAAGAACGAGAACGAAATTATTGTTTTTACGTTCTTGCTCTTAGGATTTTTATATTTGCATTTTGTTTTTACGTTCTTTGAGAACAGAACGTTAATGCTGGGAGCGAAATATCGTTCTCTCACTATTAAAATACATACTTATATGTGTGTGTGTATCATACCAAAAAGCCATCGCTCGAGGCTTTCATTCATTTTTATGCGAGGCCCACAAACCGGTTTGAACAAGGAGCGAAAACTTAAATAGAAATCATTTCGTTCTTAATTTGGGAGGCAGAACGAAAAATGTGCATAGCTCGTTCCGACTCCTAGCAATAGTACAGCGGAGCTGAAAATTTCTCTCTTTACAGAACGATTGCGTTTGAAAATCATTTTCGTTCTTGAGAACGGGAGTCGGAAAACGCAGCAAGCGTTCTTGTCGTTGGGAGCGAAACTTTTAAGAGCGAAAAGAACGATAAAACAAAATAAAGTTTTGAACACTGGAAAGATATCTTTGTAATAGTACACCAATCGACTCAGGAGTGCTCGGGAAATGTTTTTTAGGCAAAAGAAAGAGGTCGAAATTTTTCATGAATACAATACTTTATTATAAAGGGTCTTTCAATAAGGACGCTCGAAGTTTGTTAGTTTATAGCGGCCATGTTGTTAAAGCAACATCTGTCAAATTTGTTGTGAATTGTTCAGTAGTGTATGGCAAGCAAATCACCATGAAAGGTTATAGCGTTGAACAACGTGTGTAAATCATCAAATTTTTTTTTACGAAATTTTCTATTAAATTTAATTTTATTTTCAAAATTTTACGAAGCTCATTTTTGGAAGAATGAATATCGTCGGCTAAAAGTGAAATTGTGCTAATTAAAGAAAACTGAGCCCAATTTTTCTCATTTAAAGAAAACTCAGTGTTATTGAAAGAGAATTAAAACGATTTAACAAGGTTTTCATTGCTCTTCTGGAAAATTATACCAAATGGACTTAGCACAATTTCACTTTTAGCCGACGATATGTGAACAAGCAAAATTGTCGGATTTGGGGCGATACCAATCCACAACAATCCAGAGAAACACCAGCACCAAATGCATCCCGCGAAAGTCACTGTTTGGTGCGGATTTTGGTCTGGCGGAACCATCGGTCCGTACTTCTTCCAAAACGAAACTGGCATTGCCATAACCGTCAACGACGAGCGCTACAGATCGATGATAAGTAAGTTCTTGTGGCCTCAACTGGATGATATGGATGCCGACAACACTTGATTCCAACAGGACGGCGCTACATGCCACACAGCCCATGCCACGATGGACATTCTGAGGGCATGGTTATCTCGCGCGGCGGCGATGTGAACTGGACATCGGTATCGTGCGATTTAACGCCTTTAGATGTCTTCCTTTGGAGCTATCTTAAATCGCAGGTCTATGCGAATACACGCCAACATAACGAACGACATCCAGCAAATTCAGCCAGATTTATACGACAAAGTCATCGAAAATTGGACCTCCCGAATACATGCCACCATTTCTTATAAACGCACAAAAACTCATCACTTTAGGCTGAAATTGGATGCTGAATTTAAATTGTCAAAAACTAATTGAAATCCACTTGATATCAAATTTTCGGTTTGTAAAAATCATTTTACAAACGACGTGACGGTAATTTCAAAGCAACAACGATGTTTGAAAAAAATACAGTACCACTTTTGACTAAATTTCTAGTTTTTATATTCAAACGAACATAATGTATGACTTATTTTAGAACTGTATTTAATTTCTAAGAAAAAAATACACATCTAGCTCATCTGGTAACGCCGTTGCGTCTCTTATGTTTGACACTATATTTGTTTCTCTGTTTCACATTTATTAAGGTGATGGCACAATAGAAGCTTTGCTTGCTTCGCTTGCTTTACTTTGCTGAAGCATCCGAGGCAATCAAAGCAAGCAAAGCATCTCTAGACCCAATGTACGCTTTACTATGAGCGCTTTGATATCTGGAAATTCTATTGTATTTATATCCTTTGTGTGAAAAAAAAGTTTGTGCAAATATTTTAACAATAAACATTAATTTATAAAGCAATTAAAATGCATTTTGTATGCTATTGGTGTTTTATTCCATCGATTAGGTGAAAAACTGAATTGTCAGAACTGTCAAAGCGCAAAAAGCAAAGCGTCTAATCGAGAATTGCTCAAATCGAAGCTTTGCTTGCTTCGCTTTGCTTTAAGCGCTTTTGTATTGGGCCAGCTCCCATAAGGAAACGGAGTTCAATTCAGCTGTCAAAGCGAGTAAAGCAAGCGAAGCAAGCAAAGCTTCTATTGGGCCATCACCTTTAGATTCCTCTGTGGCCATATTACTTGTTCATTCTTTCTACTCCAAATATGTAAGATTTTTCTAGGCAATTAGAATGCTAAGTTCTGGGTATTTCTGAGTTATTCGTTTCCGATTACATGTGTTTTCTTTCTCATCTCTATATATAAAATCGTTTCACGATTGACTGACTGACTGACTCATCAACGCCCAGCCCCAACCCCGGAAGCTAGAAACTTGAAACTTTCACAGTATGTCCCGACCATCACGTAGGCGCTCACTAAGGCGGGGTTTTACGAAATTTCACCGCTAAGGGGGTTTGGGTGTTTTTAAACCGTGATTTCGCCATGAATCCTGCTCAATAGGGGGCTGAAAAGTTTCCGCGGGGGTTTTCGGGGTCGCTGATCACGAATCCGGTATTAGATTTTCAAAACTCGAAATGGAAGGTCCTGTAAGGATAACGCAAATATCCTTTTCCCCTTTTTTCCCGGGATACTCGGCATTAGGGGGTTTTCGGAACTGCTGATCACGAATCTGGTGTTAGAATTTTAAAATTCGGAACGGGGGGTCCTGAAAGCATAACGTTTTTTTTTCAAAAGTTTTTATGTTATTTCTTCGTTTTTTTTGGCGCAAGTAAACTTTTACACGGCAACGATGGGTTTGCAAGCTAGTTTAATATATAGAGGTTTGTCTTCTGTATTCTACGGTATGAATATTTGTTTTCTATATTCTGTGATAGTAAGTAATCAAAAGTCATTGCAGTCGTTTTTTGGTCGGCAAAGTTTTTTTTCATACCGAAAACAAAGTCAGGACATAAAATTACATTGAAAGTAATTTTTTACTAAAAAGTCCGCATTCTAGTAACTTAAGTATTTTTTTTTTTTGTTAAGAATAAATAAAACAAGAATTTTATAGTTTCCGCACTTGGAAGTTTTAATCAAAGTACAAATCTTAACAACAAAGCGAATAGATTTCAGTAGAAATTGTTTCTAAACAACTTAATACCAATTGAAGCATTTCACAATTAAAACTTTAAAGAAAATTACGAGTCTTAAATATGTTTTTCTCTCTGCTTCCGTTTTCGTTCTTTAGTTTACATCGCAAACTATCCCGAGTTGCTGTAAATAGAAAATTCCCATGGTCTAAAACAAACTTTTCCAGTGGATAGTATTTTCTACTCTCTCTTAAAAATATGGACATGGACATCGTATACATATATTGTATAGAAGTAATTATACACCTTGAATACAAAAGTATTGTATTTCGAGAGTATGAAGGGTGTATAGTCCAGCTAAAACTTTACTTGCAATTATAATACTCACACAGAGTCTGTATATCACACAAACAATCCGACTTCAAATTCGACCGGACAAGCCCTTTACCATTGTTCTCCAAATGTCATATGTAGACTCGCTTATTATTCAGCATAAGTGGCTGAGTTCAGTTTGCATCATTTATTTTTATTACGCGATAACACAAAGTTGATGCAAGTGCTACATATCACCCCTAATCTAAGTCCTTCGGGGTGCTGTTACTTGTCGAGAATTTTCATGTATAGATAGTCGTATATGTTAGAAAATTCATGATGAAAAACAGGACAACAAGAGTCAAAGCTGCGATTCCAATAGAATACGTTGTCCTGCTAGCCAAATGCTGATTCCTTTACAATTTTATAGAGGATTTTACGGTACTGAAACAAACCCCAGATAAGATAACTTACTTTGCACGTAACGAATGGGACAAAAACTGTTTCAGTGCTTGACGTTTAAAAGGGCAATTTAACCTTACCATGATTTTGCCAAATAGGCCATTAAATGAATTGTCGGCTATTCCAATGAGGAGGTGAATAAAATTAAACAAAAAACTATTTACTGGCATTATATCAAACCATTTACTCATTTAATTTAAGGATTCTTTTTATGTCCACCAGTATCCCCAGCATACCAAGTTATTGTTATTTTCCGTCACTAGAAAAAAGTCTATGGTCGAAATTGTGTTGAAAACTATGCCAATAGAAATTATTAAACGCAATCATAAAGCACTAACACCCGCGAAACTGGGGTTGTGACTTGTGTATGACCATAGATAAAGCATTAAGATATCGCAAGTCTAATGAAGAACAGGGGCTATTTTTTGATTCACTGAACTTTCAAGTTTTCCAAAAGCTTCCAGCAGTAATCAAGAAAGCTTTGAAGAACGTTTCTTTCAGTGCACTTCAAATAAATAGCGAATGTACTTCATATTTGTGTGTGTGCATCCGCCACCGATCAATGTTGAACATATAAACGAATTTTGTGATGAAACGAAACGAAACGACAGAGTAAAATCCCTCATATCAGTTCGCAATCGTCATCGTTTCGTCATTTCGCTGCGTTGTTTATCTCTTTTGTTTCTTTTTGCTCCACCAAAGCTGTCTTCTTCCCACTCATTTAATTATGAGTACTAACCCTAGCATAAGCTGTACACTGAGAATAAATATGTACTAATTCTTCTATCAGATTTTGAATTAAATGCCCTTTCTTGCAACAATACGTAATACAATCGATTAATTTAGATTACAAACACAAACCAATAATCATAATAAAACTTACAATTTTTGCTGATATTATAGTTATTTAAATCAATTTAAATTACTTGAATTGTACATTAATATATAAAATTTAGTATACCGTTTGTAAAGCATCGAACCAATCGCCACACACAAATTTGACTTACACCACAGTGTTTAAGATGACAAAATATTTTGATTTCCGTCCGTCCGTGAACACAAGTAAATAAGCTATAGGCTTGAAATTGTGCTTAGACAAGGGTCTCGTAAAAATAATTTCTCATAAAAAGTTCTTGAATTTGCACAATCAGACCACTCGTCTCCCTCCCCCATGCAAATGAAATAATTCTTTGCGACGAAATTCGATCTGTCACTGGAAATCGAAGCTTTTTTTATGTTATCTAATAAATGTTTTTGGAGTAGGATTTGAAATTTGACGCAACACATTTTCCCCATAAAATGTGAGATAGAGTTTTTAACGGGCATAACTGAACTATCCTTTCCCTTCTCAATACCAACAAACAGGTTGGAGTCATTAGACCGTATTTCCAGCAAAGGGACACAAGACGCCATTTTGTTGACTTCCAACAAAAAATGCACCCTTGTGAGTCCCCAAATTAAATAGCTTGAGAAAAGCTATTACAAGGGAACTTTGGTTCATGAACTAAATCCGATCCTCAAGATCGTTTACAAACCGAGACGTTCACGAACCGAAACCATTTTTCCCATATAAATTAGTGTAAAATCAATAAACTCGTTCCTGAGTCTCGGAAGATTTAGTACTGAAACCTAAACTTTATGCTTATAAATACATAACATCTTATTCAAAGTAAACTGACCCACTAAATAAGAAAAACATAACAAAAGCTATAATTGCCAATCTGGCAATCATTGGAGACCCGTATGGTGATATTCGTATCAAAATTCGAACAGTTGTACCAAAATTCCAATTTGAAGTCAAACTTTCCAATAAGATTTTTTAAAATTTATTCCAATCGGATTTTGATGTATGGGAGTTTTATGTAGAATCATATCCTAAATAACTTTTGTTCTTGTACTTTTTTGATGAGATGCACCGTTTTTGAGATATTCACAAAAACCGTTTTCGTTCGTATGGGGGGTACCCCCCCTAATGGTCCATTTTTGCCCATTAATGAACTTAGCCTCGCATTTTACGAAAAACGGATCCACGCAAAATTTCAAGTCTCTAGCTCAATCCGTTCGCCCGCAATCCGCGCCACAGACAGACAGACTGACAGACAGACTGACAGACAGACAGACTGACAGACAGACAGACAGACAGACAGACAGACAGACAGACGGACAGACGGACGGACGGACGGACGGACGGACGGACGGACGGACGGACAGACGGACGGACAGACGGACGGACATGCTAAATTCAACTTTTTTTATCATTCTAAACACACTGGTGTAATTCATTTTTTTGTGCGATGACGGGATATTGGCGTTACAAACGGTAAGGCAAAGTTAATATACCCTTTCACCATACGGGTATAAATATCGACGAAAATGCGCCAACTTGGAACCGTACATCCCCCCTGAGACTTAAAGACAGTTTTATATCACTAATTATTGCATTTTTTTTTAAATCAAATCAAAAAATCCTTTGTTAGGTTCTCATCATAGCAGAAGAACTGCAACAAGGAAAAAGGGAAAGAAATGCGCCGAAGCCAAATTTTTTAAAAACAAATGTGCCGATGTGCTGTAGGTGACAGTTCTCGCGTAATTTTATGCGAGCTAATAAACATTGTTCCCGAGCATAACTGTCTCGTATATAATATGTTTCTCAAGCCCATGTGCACTTGCGCTCGGAGGGACATTCATATATTTTTGTTCGAAACTGTTAATAGTGTCTTTGAGTTTTGAGTTTTCGTCTCGTTAGATAGGAGGCCGATAGTTGGCAAGTTATGGGTGAATTGAACATCATTAAATAAATTTGCTAAAAGAAAAAATAATGTATGGTATAAAAATATTATTGTAATTTCTAGGTCTGCAAAAACAAAAAATAATATAACTGCCCTGAAACCCCATCAGGAGCCCGTTTCTGGTATGGAAATTCCAATAGGATTCAAAGCTAAAAGGTCGAGTATAAACCATGAATCAGAAAAGGTTCAATAGTTAAACACTAAATGGTATAAAAATATGTACCTATCACAGTGACGTGGCGTGCTGCTTTCAGTAGGGTGTTCAATATTAAGTTTCTGTTAAATGATATAGACGTCTACTCTTAGTTTTATCCAGGATCATGTCCGGGACGTGATAGACGAAGATCCAATTTTTCCTCGATATTTAATTGAGAAAATGGTTTCTCAAACAATTTTTCGATTGCGCATCCGCATTCACAAGCCATAATATTAAATTAATTATTTCTCATACACAAAAGCCAACTGAACACCTGTAAAATCAGAAACCGACTGAGCTGATGAGCAAGCAATATTGCTGTTTTGCTTGGCACTCACACCCACACGCATCAGCACGTCAGCCGAACAGCCATACGATGGTCGGTTTTCTATTGTCGGGTTTCGCAGCATCGCGGCCAGCAGCAAGCAACATTGCATCGGTTCGCCGTGCGGCTTTTTCTGGAGCACCCAAATTCATCGTTGTGTGCGGTTATTTCTTGTGAACTTTGTGTGCGGTGAAACGTTTTTTATTATAGACTTTTACTTAGTCATATGTGTTTTTACTTTGCTTTGGTGCGCTGTAAATTGGAGAACACTCGAGTCGGTCGAACGACCGAAAGAGTCGGTATTGCGTTTCGAGTGTGTTTCGCTAAGGGGCGAGTAGGAAAGAAGGCCACAAGCAATTTTTACTTTGGTTCGCTGTAAAGTGGAGAACACTTGGTTGGTCGAAAGATCGAAAGATAAAGAAACAGGTTGGTAATGTAGGGTGCGGGTGCTTTAGGCAACCATTGCCATTGGTAAATTGTCGAAAGAATTGGCACAAAAAAAAAGATTTCCGATACATATTGGATTTCAGTAGGGTGTGCAGTGAACACCCTCGCACCTTAGAAGAAACGTCACTGACCTATCAACAAAAGAGTAAAAGGCCTTGGTCGTCCAGGACGGATCATGACCTCCATGACCCCTTCTGAGCTCTTAAGGGGGGAAGGGGGTCATGGGCATAAAATAAAATACTGTTTCGGCCAATAATCTAAATCAAGCAAAAATGAACCTAGTGGGCCTAGCAACATTTGACGATTTCGGATTTTTTTTAATCTATAGGTGTTTGAAAACAGTGTTTTGGTGTCAAAATATTTAGTGCCGTGACTAACGGAAATAAAAAGTAAAAAAATTCAAAAATATAAGTGAAAATGTGAGAATGTTTTCAATTTTACTACAACTATAAAAAAGGGCATGGAAGTTTATCAACTGGTATTATTTTGCAACGATAGCAGCGTAGTGAATACTTTCGTAAAATTGCTACGACAATGCTACGTTAGCACAGTGTATTATCTGAAATCAACTGTAAGCAATAGTCTGCTGGGTATATTTTCACATATCCTTGAATGGGGCCACATTGCATTAATGAAACATGCTAAACTGGTTACCTCGGTTTACATACATGTAGTTCGTCCCCATCACTGATGTTAATGGTCAAAGCTTACGTAATTAAAGGAATCGTCTTCTTGAGCTAAAGGTTAATTTACCGACAAATTATAAATATACTAGTAGTGTGTTGTTTGTCTTATGTCCGGTATGTCCATTTATTTGCTCAATGAACAATAGCACCTTGATTCAGATACATATGTATGTAGGTGTGCGTTAGATGATTTAACTGCTTCGCAATAAGTGGCGCTTGATGTACTCGAAACTTTATCATTTCATGCGATTTTTTATTGGGACATAACATTAGTTTGCTTATACTTCATTGAAGCTGACTAGAAGAAAAAGGAAAAAAACGCATTTAAAAGCAATGCTATGCGAGATTAATTTAAGATTAAAGTAAATATTTGAAACGTAAAATCGTTGATTGCTCCTAAGCAATTGTATTAATATCTTGTTTTTTTATAACAAGTAAAGTTATTACTTCACCTTTCCTACGGCATCTACACTGATGGTGTCATATTTAAAACACAATTTTTTATATATACAAAACCTTAAAATATTATTTCTATCTGCTGCGCCCTCGACTGGGTACCTTTTAAAATTTTAAATATTTTTTTAAGTTTATTGCTTTATTAAAAAGAATTATCTTCCATTTAGTTGTGGAATATAATTTCAGTCATGGCTGCCTCGGCTGGATTTGTAGTATAGTCGATGAATGTGCTTCAGTGCCTAAATCATTTCTGGATTGTCAGCGTAAGAAGGATATTTAACGGCACCCCCACAAAAAGAAACACAAACGCGTCAAATCGTGGTTGGTCGAATCACTTCGTACCGAGGAGATTCAACACTAAAAATATGTCGAAATTTCGAGTGCACTAGTGTTGACCATATCGAAATAGCACGTAGTTCACACAGAAACACAGCCAAAATCCTTAAAAATTATTACAGTGCAACCTTGTTAGTCCGAACCTCCTGTAATCCGGATTATTCAGTATTTCGGACAAGCTAATTCATTGCGGTATGTTGTAATCCGGATTGATATTTTGATAGTCCGGATCTTTTTAGGTTTTGATTAATCCGGACTAACAAGGTTGCACTGTATTAATAATCTATTTATATACGACTATCCATAACTGGGCTGAATATAATCCGATTTGCATGGGGATTTCTTTGTTGGATTTGTATTAACCAGGTAAAAACACTACGGAGCCGAAAAATGGAAATTTCCACCGGAAAGGTCGGAAAATCTTGAAAAACCGAAATTGCATACTTTCAGGGGTTGCTGGTGGCAGCGGTTTTCTGGCTTGCACTTTCAGTAATTCCAAATCAAAAATTCCTATTCTTTTTTCGTTTTGTTGGAAAAATCGAGAAAAATTTTGGAAAAAACCGGAAATAGCGGGAATATCGGAAAAATTGAAAGGCCATAGAGGGATAAGGGAACAAAAAGTGCCCCCAGAGATAGAAGCTTGAAATTATTTTCGTAAGTAGCCACCATTACAACAAATAATTTCCCAAAATTTCAATCCAAAAAAAACAAGTAATTTTGGAGAAAAAAAAACAAAACATATTTTTTTTTTTAATTCTAGCTCCGTAACGGGTTAACGGATTTTAATGAAACCGGTTCGAATTTTTTCGCTGAAAGTCATAGTTTCAAAAAAAAAATTAAGTGTAAGGAACCGTTGGGAAAAAATACTTTTTGTTTTTAAAAAATTATAACGGTAACTTAACGGTTTGGGACCACTTCTATTTTTCTCCCAAAAACTCCTTAATCCCTTACCTAAAAAACAAAAAAAAAATCAGGGCAATCGGAGAGGTACTTCATATTCAAAAAAAAATAAAATGTGAAAGATGAATCAATTTGTGAACTAAAAAGTTTAGGCGAAGAGGTAGAGGGCGAAAAAGGCAGATACTTAAAACTGTGCTTTTATGACAAAGTCACTTAACCCTCATACTGTCCTTAAGAAAAATAACGTATGATGTCTTCGTGGGTCAAAAATGACCCATTATGACCCATTTATGACCCATGAAGACTACAGTGCTCTTCAATGGATTAAAATATGAAAAAATAGATTATTGTTTTCGGTATTCAAAAGAAATTTGTTCACAGAGCCTACACCATACAAACATTGTTCATGTAGTTGAGAAGATACTTTTAATTAAAATCGAATTTGGGTCAGAAATGACCCGAGGACAGTATGAGGGTTAAGTCGAAAATCGGCATTTTTCAGGAGAGCGATTTTAAGAGTAAAATAAAATTCTGAAAAAAACTATAAGTATTTAACACATGTGAAGTATACCATTCGATAGCCAAATGGGAGCTCCGTATTTCATCCATAGACTGTATTTGCATATCTTGTTTCAAAAAAGCGATACTATTAATAATATAAAATAAGTTCTTTTGACTTATTAAGAAATACGATTAATTCAAATCCCAAAAAAACTTATGTAACATAAAGGCTTTTACCAAAAAAATGAAATACCAAAACGTTGTATAATGTCGACTTAAGTTGTTTTGCGAAAAAGATTTTATGTTTCAATAACCTTTCGAAATCATCATATCGTCGGCTAAAAGTGAAATTGTGCTAAGTCCATTATACCAAATTTGACAGAAGAGCAATAAAAAACCTTGTTAAATAACTTTAATTTTCATTTAAAGAAACAGAGTCTCATTTAAAGAAAACTGAGCCCAATTTTTCTCATTTAAAGAAAACTCAGTGTTATTGAAAAAGAATTAAAACGATTTAACAAGGTTTTCATTGCTCTTCTGGAAAATTATACCAAATGGACTTAACACAATTTCAATTTTAGCCGACGATATGTAAACTTAGGAGTAAGCTTGTAAGAATTCTTAATTTGGTAAAAGCCATAATTTCGACTTAAGAAGTTTTTTCAAAACGAAAAATTACAGTTAGACGATTTTTTTGCGGGAAATTTTTGACATAAGTTTTTTTACCAGAATTATTTTTAGAAGCTAACTATGTACAAAATAACTAATATATACCTAAAATATTTTTCGAAAACCATTGTGTATCAAAACTCTACTTAACCCTTTGTAGCGCGACATGTTAGTTTTGAAGCAAATTTAGATTTTTGGCTTCGTATTGCATAAAAAAACATTATTTGTTCAGCAAAAAAACGCAATTTTTTTTGTAATTTTTTTTTGTTGCACATATGCAAGGAACCAAAACTCCATTGTTTTCTTCGTATTTTTTTTCAATCACTGTTTTTAGCGATTTTTAATAATTTTTAATAATTTTTCAAAAGCGCATTTCTCGACCGAATTCTAACGCAACCAAAATAAAGTTTCAACTGAGAACAATCCACATATAACGGCATATGCTGCCAACCAAATAAATTTTTGTCAGTAGAAGAAACGTTGCGCTATTGCAACAATGCGTTAAAGCGTCGTTAACCCATTCGGTATTTTGATGCCATATGGCAACGCTAAAAAATTGCCTTATTATTTATTTATGTTCAACACTCTATTCTCATTCAGTGCACCTTTAAGTGCATTTGTGACCCAATTTTGATTTTTTAAGTAAAAAGCTGGACTACAGTGGAGGTATTTGTAAAAAATAAAAATTTTTAATTTTTTTTTTTTTTGTTTTAAATGAATACTGATAGCTTAAACATCATTAATTTGTATAGAGATTATTTTTAATCCCCATAGAAAAAAACATGTACCGAACGGGTGAAATATCTCTCAGCCTTTTACAAGAGAGGTTTTTAGATATGTTGCAGAACTACAACATGGCAACACAAAGGGTTAAGTTATTTAGGCGGTTTAATATCTCTGTATCTATTAGCCGTAGAAACATACCGAAAATACCAAAATAAAGTTCTTTAAGAGCATAACACGATTCTTGACATAACTCGAAATTTGCTTAAGTCGACTTAAGTGACTTTGTCATACAAGCACAGATTATAATGCCGGGTTTTAAATATCTGCCTGTTTCGTCCTCCTTTAACTCTTCGCCTAAACTTGTTAGTTCACAATTTGATTTATCTTCCACATTTTATTTTTTTTTTAATATGGAGTACCTCTCCGATTGCCCTGATTTTTTTTTGTTTTTTAGGTAAGGGATTAAGGAGTTTTTGGGAGAAAAATAGAAGTGGTGCCAAACGGTTAAGTTACCGTTATAATTTTTTAAAAACAAAAAGTATTTTTTCCTAACGGTTCCTTACACTTAATTTTTTTTTGAAACTATGACTTTCAGCGAAAAAATTCGAACCGATTTCATTAAAATCCGTTAACCCGTGTAGTGTACAGGAGTGGGTAGGTTAGATTAGGAAGGGTACGGGAGGACGTAAGGTTCAGGAAGAGGAGGGGGACTTAGACAAGGGAAGGAATATCTTCAGGTTCAGAGGGGTAGACACGCTTGATGGTATGAGGCTTAGCTCGCCGGATGTGGGGGGGTTCTTTCTCTGACCTGTCGATGACGTCCACTACACAATAAAATCGTGTCTACATACATAAGGGATTAATAATCAATCAATGTAAATCAACGGATATCTGTAAAATAAATTATTGCCATGCTGAAGCAGCATGGTTCTGTTCATCTCCCAGAATCACTAGTCACCACCACCAAATAAAAAAAACTCACTGATTCATTTTATGTTTAATAACCCTTTTTAATAATATTTCATGTACCATTCTATTTCTTATCTATCTAGCGCTAATATAAATACATTCTAATCGGTCTTAAGGTATATGATAAATAAGTTAAATAAGTTAACATGAACGAATAATAAAATCAAAGTATATCATGAAAATAAATAAATTATTATGCCATACGGACACTATCACCACCAATGATAAAAAAAATAAATATTGGAAAAATCGTCTTTCGATTCACAGAAAAATTAAATAAATTATTGGGTACGATGCGTAGTTGGGCCCATCTAAACATGTAGAGTTAAATATATCGATTGTATTTTTCGCGCACAAAGAAAGTGGTTCAAGTTTACACTGATTTATATAAAAAACTTGAAGAAAAAAAAATGAATAATTTGGAAAACTATTATAATATTAAATTCATCAAACGTTGCACAAAATGTTTTAGGTTAAATAAAGCTATTAGGTTCCGCGTGGATTCTCCTTCGAAGAAACTTCCCGAAATGTTAGGTTAATTGTATCCTTACTGAATGTTATTTCCTTAATTTTTAATTTAGATGATAATTTTTATGTGGTAGGTAATTACTAGATTCGTAAGTTTTATCCTTAAGTCGTAGTGTATTTAATCTTAAGGATTTGAATAATTGTAGTCTTAAATTAGCCGATTTCAAAGACGTGAACGTAATTTTAAGTAGATATTAGTTTTGATATTTAATTCGTAGATTGTTAGATTAGATTCCTTAGCGTAATTTCTTAGATTTTAACTATATTAAAATCAATTAAACTAGTATCTAATAAACTAATTGAATTAATATTAGGAAATATCAAAAAAATTCTAAATTGAAAGAAATATGAAACCGGGAAAAACTGATGCCGTTATTTTAACACCCAGGTCGAAAATTCCTAAGGAATCACAAAGTTTTCCACTAAATTCACAGAATACTAAATTGGAAGATCTTACTTGTTCGATTTTTTTTTTGTTTCAAAAAAAAACCTTCGAAAAATGAATTTGGATTCCAATAGAGGTTTTTCCTGGCCACACGTGCACAAGTTTTCCCACACCTGGGCTGGACTTTTCCCACGCTTTCCACTTCAGAAATTCTGTAATCCTTTTCTGGATCCCCGCTTTGATTCGCCAGATGATGCGGCCTTCACCAGTCAGAGTTATTTTCCCAGAAAACTTTTTTGAAAAAAATGTGGTCCAATATGGAGGACTCGGCCCTCGAGCTAATAAGAATTGGTTTTTTTTGTTGTTAGCTAATGCTCACTGATAATAAAATAAGATGGTTTGCTTACCCTTTCCCGGTTCAAAAAAAACTTAAAGTAGCCTATTTCCTAGGACTTATTTTAAAAATGAAACTAACATTTATTTTAACTAAACTACACAAAACTAAACTAAAAAAAGTTTAGCCCACTTAACATGGCCAACATCTGGGAGAAAAATGTCGCCGGAACCCTCAAACCTTCTCACAGATTCATCATGTAAATTACTCCCAAAAAAAATTACATGTAGTTGTAAGTTGCCCCACTATTTAGCGACATCGGTTGCAATGTAAATTACATTGCAAATCCTTACAAGTTCATAAAAAAGTGTAGTAGAGTAATATGGCTGTAATTACTTTGCCAAAAATTGTAAGTATCAAAAGAATTTGAATCGTTTACATCAACTTTTGTTCTTAATTTCTCTCCTCATTACAGATAATCATCGATGGTAAATAAAAATCACAACCAGAAGAAAAACATGGACAACGACCCACCAGCTGATCAGGCTTCAAATTCAAATGTAAGTACAATTGAATTTGAATTAAGTATTATCGAAAATATCGAACATTTTGACCAAAACATATTTGAAATAAATTCTTTTCTTATAGAAAACTTTGCCTTTGTTCTACCAGTGGATTATTTGCTGCGGTTTAAATGAAAACAGGTAAGAAAAGTGAAAATGCTTGAATTTGAATAAGTTGTACTGATGGTAAATTGTTTTAAGTGAAGTTCCGCATGCAAAAGTAAAAAAAATGTGCAATTTAATGTTTAAATATCTCATCCCCCTTGATTATCATATTAAAAATATGATTAAATAAGGCTAATGAGATATTCAAAAAAAATAACAATTCGTCGATTTAAATTTCGTGCAAAAGATTCGTTTGTCATTACCAGTTTTTTTGTTCTTGTTCACTGAGACTCGAAATCAATTTGCAAGTTCGTGTTGTTGTAATTGCATGTAAATATCTTATCGGTTTGTGTGTTTGTACTTCATGGATTAACTCCAAGTAATTTTATTCTTCTCCACTAGAATCAATCAGCTGATCGATGGACATGGGGCGATCGAAGCTAATGAAGTGGTTAGACGGCGTTCAAAAATGGAAATGAAAAACCAACTCAGTTCAGTATTCTTTCTTTTCTTAGAACATTTTCTAATTACTATTTTTACTAATTTTTGTTTATTTTATTTTCAGGGATTCCGCAAAATCATCCAGAAGCTACTGAACCGTTGAGTCAACAAAATTACCAACTTCGGGGATATCTTCATACGGACAGACATGGAACAGGACTAACATCCTAAATGGACGTGTGTATGATGGTCAATTTTGCTGAGAAAATATTTAAATTCGAATTTTCTTGATTTTCAGGCGGCTGCAACACCCGTTTTAAAAAAAAATTATATTTTATTTTTTTCTCTAAAACTACTTGTTTTTTTGGATTGAAATTTTGGTAAATTCTTTGTTGTAATGGTGGCTACTTACGAAAAAAATTTCAAGCTTCTATCTCTGGGGGCACTTTTTGTTCCCTTATCCCTCTATGGCCTTTGCATTTTGTATGGGATTATGGTATGAAAGAAGAAAATATTGTATTTGGAACTGAAAAATGGATAATTTTGTCCCTCACGATAATGTTATCGCCAACAGATGGCGTTACACTCTCAGACTCACGTTTGACAGCTGAGAAATATATTCGCTCTTTCCTCATTGATGATCGATGCGAAGCGTTTATGTATCGATATAGTGCGCAAATTATCGCTATTTTTCCCACTTTTAAATCGTCGAAAGTATTTTATTTTGTGATCAACGAAATGAATCAAGGTATTTACTCAGTGACCAAGTGAAATTAAATGGATTGGTGTTGAATTTTGTGATTTTTTCCAGAACATAGTGATTTCCAAAAGTGAGGTTAGCGGAATCCATCGAATCTGGACTTGCATCAACACAAATTTCCTTTATTCATCCACTGCTTTTGTGCGATTTGATAATTTAAATTATTCATTTTATAGAGAACGAATTTAAATAATGTATTTTGTCACCGACCAATTCGTTTATTTAAAAAAATCTATTTTTATGGGAGAGGGAGGTAGGAGTGGTCCAACTGGATAGATAAGTTGTATAAAATCATATTCTAAACACATTTCGTCGTTATAAACTTTTCGATACGATGCGCCGTTTTCGGGAAAATAAGGAAAAAGTTTCATTTATATGGAGGAGGGAATCGTCCGATTTTGCCAGTTCAAGAACTTAGCACTGCCATTTACGAGAAACGCAACTGTAAATATTTCAAATCTCTAGCTCAATCCTTTCGAAAGTTATGATATTCACGGACAGACAGACGGACAGACGACAAAGACACAGACGGGCAGACGGACGGTCGGACATGCCAAAATCAAAATCTTTTGTCATCCCAAACACCCTGGTGTAATTCATTTTTGTGTCCAGCGATCCGTTTGATACATTACAACTAAATCTAATATACTTCAATATGATTCTCATATAGTGTGGAGGTCCCCAATCTGGAATGCAGGAACAAACTTATTGGGGTGCGAGAGATAGTTATAAATTTTTTTAATTTTTGAGATGGAGTAACGTATAAACTCAAGAGTAACGTATAAACTCAATAACTATGACCACAGTTTATAGTTAGGTGTGGTCGCGGTATCGGCTCCCCTGTCACCCACTCGCCTGTTATCTTCTGAACCACTGAAGGGATTTGAATACGGTTTTCAGTGATGGGCAGGTCAATCATAAAAGAAATTTTCATCCACTCAAACTAGTCCGCTCTACAGGGTGCGAGCCCCCTCTCCTGCTATCTCCTAAACTACAGAGCGGATTTTTATACGATTTTTAGTGTTGGATAGGTTATCTGTCAAGGTAAATTTTCGACCAATCCTCTGCTCAGCTATCTCTGAAACTATTTTATGGATGTTCAACATATGTTACAACATAAATGCAAAAATCTTAAGTGTCTGGCGATAAGGGAATTCGCTCTATTGGAAAAAATATTTGCAATTTTCTTGAAAGCACGAACAAAAAAATATTTGAAATATAATTACTGCATAATTTTTCTATACATCAAAATACTTTTGAAAAAACATTCAAAAATTTATTACTACCCGCCGGGCAACGCCGGGTTCTTGCAAGCTAGTAATAAATAGAACCGACTTGGGATAGTTCTGTCAACCTTTGTTGCAGAAAAATTTAAATTGTTGCTAAAATGTAGCGTATTGGTATCATAAAATTAAACTCTATTGGAATTTGTCGGCTCAAAATAAAATATCCTACTAAGCATGCCTGCTCTGAAACTCGAAAAATTCCTACTAAGCATGCCTGCTCTGAAGCTGACTAACCGTCATCAGCGCCTGCTTTACCAGCTTCCACGCTGGCTTACAGGATTTGGCGGGGTAAGACTCGATTCGAGCACTTATGTTAAGTCTAAAGCATTAATAGTTTATACAAAGGAAAAGTTTAAGTCATTTTGGGACTTAATTCGATGTAAGATTTGCTATACGAATATTACTTCGAAATGAGGCGCTCAAAGCAAAAAGGGTATGAACTTAAAAATTACTTATTAAAATTGTACAGAGGCGAGAAATAGGTAGATATATTAGTGAGAGAGAGAAAGTGACACGAAAATTGCGCGAAAAGTTGGCTAGAGAGAAATGAAATATTTAGTTTTTAAAGGTCATACGTAATGAATTCAAAATTCAAATGTCGTATGTATGCATTTAGAGAACAAAAAAGTACGAAGTTGCTACATACGATATGAAAAAAACTATGAATTTTAAAAATAGTGGGGCTACAGATATTTTATTTTTTCATCAAAACCCACTGTTTTTGTTTGACATGCAAGCAGCATGGCAAAACCTGCCCTGCGTATGAAAAAAGCGCAACTTAAATAGCTCATGAAATATTTTGGCTATACACTTATTGCCATCTTTTACGTCAATCTAAAGACACTGAACCCAGATATCTTTTGTCGTACGGTCGGAATAGGTTCCATTGGTTGAATTTTTTTATTGAGGCATTATATATCTAAAGGTGCCGTTCTACATGAGAGTAAATGCCGGCGAGAACCTCTCGATAGCAGCTACTCGCAAACAGGGTTCCCACCCCAAAAGTGAAAAGCTGAGTGTTACTGATCGAAAAATAGTAGTGTCAGAAGGATTCCAGTAGTGTCAACTTTTTTAACAGTCATTTGGAGTTTCATTGAGACAACACATTTTGAATGTTAATATCTAATGTTTTATTGCATATCATATCAGTACATTTTCATATTACTGTGTGACCTCGGTAAACGCAACCCTCCAAGAACGCAACTCTTCGGTTAACGCAACACCTAAAATTTTACACTGTTGACTCAATAAACGCGACTTCCAAATAAGGTTGACTCGATTAACGCAACTTTTTTAAAGTCTGATACTGTTTCGACCAAAAAATAGTTACAGGAAATCTTTTATTGACTTTATTCTCTGTTCCTTATATTTATTTATTAAAAAATAGTTGTTACAAAACAAGTCTGTGCCAATAAAAATAAAAAACACACGAAAACTATAATTGGCAGGCAATCGTACAATTTTTGTATGGCGAGATTATAAACTCTCAAAGTGGAATTTTTAAATTGGATCATAATATTCCAGTTGAATTTTTTGGGGGCTAATCCGACTGAACTTTGATGTATGAAAAACTTGGTGTAAATACTTTTATAGTATTTACTAGTTATTTAGTATTGTAAATAATTTTGCAGCGTAAAAACTACGTTACAAATGGCAGAGGTTTTACCGTATTTTTGGAGCTGCTATATTGTTTAAGAACTTATGTTTCCCTTTTTGACTGATAATGTTGTGACTCGGTTAACGCAACTGACTTGGTTATTGCAACAGGCTCTGTCTACTATAGTTGCGATTATCGAGGTCACACTGTATATCAAAAATCACATTTTTTTAAAATTAAAATTAAAGGACGGAATTAAGTATTATATGTGCGCTTTATTCAAGAATTGAGTACGTTTAGTCAGTCACTTTTCGATAGGGAATACCTAAAGTATTTAAATATTTTAAATAAAGAGTCTGAATAATTACATATTAATATTACATATTATTTAATTTTCCCCAGATAAATGAACTTTTCAAATCTAAAAATTAACTTTCTTTGTAGCACGTTTTTTATAGGGCGAAAATGGTAGTGTTTTGAATTTTTCAGTAGTGTAAGTAGTGTTAGGTCAAATTATATCCAAATAGTAGTGTAAAACTACGATAGTAGTGTAAACGGGATCCCTGGTGTTGGTAGACGACGGCCACTTCGGCAGCCGAAATCAAACGATTCACTAAGAATCGATGGAGCGAGCCCATGGTACTTACAAACTAAGGTAATATATTCCAATCGGATTCCAATCGGATTTTGATGTATGGGAGTTTTATGTAGAATCATATCCTAAATAACTTTTGTTCTTGTATTTCTCTGATAAGATGCACAGTTTTTGAGATATTCACAAAAAATGTTTTCGTTCGTATTCATCATATTCATCAGCCAACAACAAACAGTCTCAAACGGCTGATCTCGAGGCAAAACGGACTCATAAATTTCCATTTCATTCGACCGGCAAAATTCGTGAAAACACGAAAAAATATCAAAACTTCTTCAACCAAACAAAAGACGTTGAGGAGACATTTTCAATGTGGACAAAAAAAAAATCATTTTCGTACGTATTTTTTTAAAAAAAGCAATAAAAAAATCGTTCCCTTTGTGCGGTTGGTGTCATTTTGTATGGGAAATTCGGGGTAAATTTCGGTTTTTTCTCCCAAGAGGCGATGACGCTTCTTGACCAGTGGTGGGATTTTATAAGGCGATTCGCCAGGCGATCGCCTACTTTTCGCTAAGTTGGTATTTTATAAGGCGATTCGCCTGGCGTACGCTTCGCTATCTTGGCGATAAAGTTATAGTTATCGCCAGCTGTGACAGTTCATTTTTTTCCATAAGAAAAATTAAATTTTCGACATGTGAGTATATATTTATTGAAAAACGTTTTTAGTTTTTAGCCATATATTGTTTTGTGTCATTGTAGGAGCGGTGTAAGAAGGACTACCCAACAACAGTTCACGATTTTTATGGACTTCATGGAAGATAATGAAGGGCTGGCTAGTGGCAGAATTAATTCTGCTAACGCCAGAACCAAAAGCGATGACTTGTGGAATCAATTGGACCTAAAATTAAATGCTGAAGGGCCGCCCACAAGAGATGCAGAAGGATGGAAAAAGATGATATTGTATTTGTATTCAATTGCAATAAGATAAAAATGGGTCCGAGTCTTTTATTCGGGGTCCAATTCCACAGGAAACAATGAACTTCCATCCGGAGAAAATTGCATATTTGCATTTGAGAAAAAACATTTTTATCCCGGATGAAAGTGCATTTTTTACGGACAAATACACAAGGGACTAACATTTTTTTATAAGTTGTCTGTCTGTGTCACGCGGAAACTAACATATATAAATTTGTAGATTGCAAATGTTATAGCTGCGTACATTTTTGACAGTTCTTACTTGAAAATTTCCATTGAAATTTCCAGTCTTTCAGCAATTTTCCATTTATAGCTTACAACCCTAAACTGGCGAAGCGATAAAGATATAAAATTCAAACTAAGCGAAACATCGCTTCGCCTCCTGACGTTTTCTTGGCAAAGCGATCGAGTTGTAAAATCGCACCACAGTAATAACAATAATAGTAGTTGAAAAATCTACAAGAGGCCAATAAAACATGGATAAATATTATCTGGGCTTGGGTTAAGCTTTAATGTTTTGTTTTTATGGCTGAAAACACGCAATATAAAATGTGTCATTAAACTAAAATCCGAAAAAGGCAGTCAAGACAAGTCATGATCCATGATCCGGCATGAGCATCAGCGGCTTGATCCATGATACGGCATCAGGCACGAGCCGGCATGATGCATGATTCGGCATCAGCGGCATGATCCGGCATCAGCCGGCACGAGCCGGCACGAACCGGCACGAGCCGGCATGATCCGGCATCAGCCGGCACGAGCCGGCACGAACCGGCACGAGCCGGCATGAACCGGTACGAGCCGGCATGACGAACCGGCACGAACCGGCACGAGCCGGCACGAACCGGCACGAACCGGCACGAACCGGCACGAGCCGGCATGACGAACAGATCGTTCCGGCTCGTGCCGGTTCGTGCCGGCTGATGCCAGATCATGCTCCGGCATGATGAATACGAACGAAAACATCCGTCATCCCGGCTCGTGCCAACTGATGCCAGATCATCCCGGGTCGTTCAGGCTGATGCCTCGTGCCGGTTCGTGCCAGCTGATGCTGGTAAAAATGAAAATGCTCCTTAAAGCCTAAACCCCAATTACGCGCTCGTGCGTGCGGCATGATTTTGTTCTGGCATCTAGTAGTTGTCACCGCGTCTAAAAGTAGAAACTGAGCCTACTCTACGCGGCACGGACGCGGCAACGCGTCTGAGCAACGCGCAATTATACATTTACTCATTTAAATGCGTAGTTTTTACCTTCACCGCGTGGGTGCCGCACGCACGAACGCGTAATTGGGGTTTGGAACCGGCACGAGCCGGCATGACGAACCGGCACGATGCCAGATCATCCCGGGTCGTTCAGGCTGATGCCTCGTGCCGGTTCGTGCCGGCTGATGCCAGATCATGCCGGATCGTTCAGGCTGATGCCTCGTGCCGGTTCGTGCCGGCTGATGCCAGATCATGCCGGATCATGCGGGTTCGTGCCGGCTCGTGCCGGTTCGTGCCGGCTCGTGCCGGCTGATGCCGGATCATGCCGGCTCGTGCCGGCTCGTGCCGGTTCGTGCCGGCTCGTGCCGGGTGATGCCAGATCATGCCGGCTGATGCCAGATCATGCCGGCTCGTGCCCTTTCCAAAAATTATTCAACTAAAGTGAAAACTACACGGGTTCAAAGGTTAACCCAGGCGCACGAAAAATGCTATTTATTGCATGGTTCTGTATCCCTTATGCATCTACCTTAAAACAGCTAGAAACTAGTATTTAATTTTTTATTTTGTGATAATTTATTTTGTTTTTTGTTGTTTTTATCTTGTTGCCATGATCCATGATCCGGCATCAGGCACGAGCCGGCATGATCCGGCATCAGGCACGAGCCGGCATGATGCATGATCCGGCATAGTGAGCGAAATGCCAGATTTCTTATGACTTTTTCACCAAGTGGGAAAGGGACGGGAAACCACTCAGTAAAAATTTTACTGGAAATTTTGCTTGCATGTAGTGGTTTTACTATCCATAATTTTCGTCGACGATAAGAAAGTTATGGCAGTAAACAACAACAAACACATTGGACTTCCCCGCCCTGCCAGCAAAATGTTACCCCTGAATTATGCGGAATTATGGCAGCCAGCAAAAGTAAGGTTAAGTTCGATGTTTATTTGAAAGCTACGCATTTTAAATGGAAACGGGAGGTAATAATAATTATGTTATTAATTATAACATCACACAAAATGATTTTGTTAGGTGAAATTGAAGTGATAACAAACGTATTGCTGCGAGAAGGTGATGTGCAGTGACAGTTCGCCATAAAGTGGAAGGGAAAGTACGTGTGACCCACTGATGTGATCGACTTTTTGCGCACGTAAATTTGAATTTCGCTATCCCGCTCACTTTGCCACCATACGGGTATTTCACGATACGGGTATAAAAAAGCCCATTATCAAAAGTTATTTCATTAAAACATTTGAAGACCTCGGTGCAAAAAGCGGTCATCTCCACTTTTTGACGAAAATGAGTTATTGATGTCAACTGCAAGAATAAACGAATGCGCATATTTGGCTGCAAACACCATACTTATTGGAGGTCTGCGTAAAAAGTTATTAAAGAAAAGGGGACGACTGAAAGCATTGTTTCATATAATTTGACGCAGAATTTTTTTTTCAAAAAAAATTTTTTTTTTTCTGAGAGTTTTGTTTTGTGAAATTGAAGATTTTTTTATTTGTTTATTTTTAAACGCTATTGAACATATTTTGGACTGTTTTTTCTAGCCAATAATGCATTTTGAAAACCGCTAGCATCCTCTTGGGTGGCAGAAACAGCTATCTCCAAAATCAAATTAAAACGATGTAAGAATACATGCTTGATTTAAATTGTAACAGCCTTATTAATAAACGTTAGTTAATTTTTATCAATGGTTTACGCAGTGGATAACTCGAAATTCTTATTAATAAAAAATTTTAAGAGTTAACTGACGTTAGTTAACTCTGTGTTAGCTAACATACCGATTTCTTCGAGTTAAGGAGTTGATAACTCTTGACGGCGCATAACTCTTGCAAAAAAGACTGGAAGAAGCAATGATCCATTAAAAAAATGCAATTTATGTTGTTATATTATATTACCTTATCACTTGAACACCAATTTTCTGATCGCTTTCGTTTAATTTTTAAATTTTCCATTTTTAATTACTTTGCAGTCAATCACAATCAAAATGAAAACACTAATTTCACTCGTATTTTAATACCGTCTCCAAGGAAACGAATTTAAAAAACCCAAATATGAGTCAAATGTAAAAGATTTTCGTATTTTTTGGTACAATTTGGCACAAGGGTTGCCGCATTCCAGCTAAATTTTTAAATAAAATACGAGTTAGCTATTATATGGAGGAAAATTTTTTATTAATAAGAATAGTTATCTAATGGATAAGTTTGCTATCTCGGAGTTAGTTAGCACATGAGTTATCTCCGTGTTAGGGATTTTTTATTAATAAGGCTGTAATTTTTTAACTTTGTCCCAGAGCAAAAATTTCACGCTAATATCTTTTTTGTCTCTCCTGAAAAATTTGAAAAAGTGGAGATGACCGCTTTTTGCACCGAGGTCTTCATTTAGAAAAAAAAATACCAGAAGTTGTGTTTTAATTTTCAGCCTGACGTTTCGAGCCTTGTTTTGGCTCATTTTTAACACTAGATTGCCCAAGGAAGTCAAGCAGTCAAAATGACTGCTTTTGGAAATATAGGTATAACACATATATATATACCGGAAATGAAGGAGGGGGGAGGTAACTACAATTATAAACGCATTTATATGTTGTACAAAAAGTCACAAAATTCTAACAAATTGTGTCATTATATACATAATTGTTTTTCGGATTGAAATTAAAAAGCAGTCAAAATGACTTGCTTTGCAATCTAGTGTTAATGTAACATTTTGACAAAGGTTTTACGGCTAAATATAAAACAAGGCTCGAAACGTCAGGCTGGAAAATTAAAACACAACTTTTGTTTTTATTTCTTAAAATTTGACCGCTAAGCCCGCCAAACTAATACAAAAAAAATTACCGGTATTTTTTAAAAAAATTTACCGGTAATTTCGGTAGTAAAATTGGCCGGTAAAACCGGTAAACCGGTTACCGGTATTGCAGCCCCTACATATTACATATTATTTAATTTTCCCCAGATAAATGAACTTTTCAAATCTAAAAATTAACTTTCTTTGTAGCACGTTTTTTATAGGGCGAAAATGGTAGTGTTTTGAATTTTTCAGTAGTGTAAGTAGTGTTAGGTCAAATTATATCCAAATAGTAGTGTAAAACTACGATAGTAGTGTAAACGGGATCCCTGCTCGCAAATGGACACGTCTCCGAGAGCCACTCGCAGAAACTCGTTTCTGTCAAAAGTGATTCTACTCTCTAGTCGACACGCACCCACTGAACTTTCGGGGAGTTGCTCGCCAGATACGAAGGGCGTTTGAATTTCGCTAGTAGCTCTCGAGAACTCGCCAAAGCAAGATGTCAAAAAAATCAAGATATTGGTCTTGAAAGGAGAAAAATCGCCGAAATTAACTCTCAAATGGACAACCTCCTGCGAGTAACTCTCGAGAGTTTTTGAGAGTTACTCGCGTATTTACTCTCATATGGAGCGGCACCTTTACAGAGAAAACCGTACCAAAATCCATACAATACTTTAGGATACGGCAGAAGAGGGAGTTCGCATAATGCGGGAAAGGTTTGCGCGACCGAAAGTTTCCCTTGGTGAATAAAACTCAAAACCGTATCAGAATTCATTCAGTAGTTGAAGATATAGCAGGAAAGGGGTTCGCTGCATATAGAAGTGATTTGGTTGGGTAAAAATATTCCTTGACGGCAGGCGCTTTTGTCGGACAAATCGTTTTGAAAATGTTTCACAGTAAATTTTTGGAAATCAGTTTTTACAGACCTAATCATTTGTAGTTCCATAGAAATCAGAGCGGCATAGTGTTTTAGTGGTTTTCCTTCCTACTATTAATATCATATGATTATTTTATTCCTTTCCTGCTTTTAAACATTTAAACGATAATGCACGATGTAGCAAGTGTGACATCTTTAATTATTATACAAAGGTAGAAAAGACAGAACCCACCTTCTTTCAGTTTGGGATTATTTTATAATGTTGAAATGCGATTCACCAAATTGTTATTAACTTCTAATCCCATTCGTGGGATCAGCAAATACCTCCAAAATATCTTATGAATTGGTAAATCTTGATGGTTTGTCTGTTTCATTCACCTCAAATGGCACTTATTTCCGGCTATCACTGAGTGGATCTAGGGGGTCCTTCTTGAGGGAGAAAACAGAACTCGTAACATTAGAAAAATATGTCGAATTAAAATAAACATACGAAAAGGAAAATCTAATTAAGAAGATGTAAGAAAATAGTAGGAATGTTTACATTATATTAACAAAATGAAACTTCATTAATGACCGAAGCCGAAGATATACCGGGAAAAATTTAAATTTGGCGCCAAATTTCTATCCATCATCGTTACTCATTTCTCTTCCCCTATCTCTAAAACTCCTAGCAAATCATTACGAAATCGATTCCTAATTCAAATACTAGAAATACGGACAATGACCATTTGATAATTCATTTAACTATTTTAATAAAATCCCTCTCTTCTTAGTCTAATATTTAGTTTTTATAAAATAATAATTCAGGTAATTAATTTTAACATTTTTTTGGGGAATTTTCATATTTAGGTTTAGATCTCGACTAGAAATTCGTTTTAGTTTTAACTATAATAATCGATTTTGTAAATGGTTCGATTCTGAACTAATTGATAAAATGAACAAATTCACAATAGACTCTGTAAAAAAAATTGAAATTTTAAATTATACCGTGCAAATAAATTAAATAATCAAACAAATACTCGATGGATGATTGATAGACAAATGGTTGATTGAGCAGTGGACTGTAACTTTTTCTTGTGGTCGACGATGGATAAATAAAACGAGGGATAGATACGATATCCTGTTTCCAAAAATCCCATTTTTTCAAAATCCCGTTTTTTTTTAAAATCCGGTTTTTTAAAATCTCGTTTTACAAAATCCCGTTTTTAGTGTATCCCGTGGAAAATGAGAGAAACGGGATTTTTTCGGTCATTAAAAAAAATAAAACAAATAAAAATTTTACAATATTTAATCAGAGTTACTTATTGTATATCTACTAATTTAAAGCTATATTGTAAGCAATATTTTTAAGAAAATCTATTTTTGGCGATAAATTCATGGAGACTTTTTGTGGGGTATTATTTAATAATGGACTTTTCTTCCGATTGCATGTCGTGATTTTAGTTGCAATTAAAAATTTCCGACAATATTGGATCTGAAATTTAAACAGATTTTAATGGGCCATCAAATTATTTAGTTTTTAATGAAAAATTTCTTTAGTTTTATCCTACCGGTTAAATTTATTTTTTCTTTTGCAATGAAATTTTGATGCTGTCGAACGAAAAGTTTGACCACGAAATTGAAACGCGTGTTAATACTTCAGCAGTTTATAATCGAATGAAAAATAATACAAGAGATTACAGTTGAATAAGAATACAGTTGAATAATAATACAATTGAGTAACAATTCAAAAGATTACAGAAAAGAGAATTCAATATAAAAATATTACAATAATATTACCGTAAACTTAAACAAACTAAAATAGAACAAAGTGCTCGAAATGACTAATTAAAATGCAATATTTCAACACGCCACCTCAATGAGTAGCACTTTATGTCTCCTGCATCCCCAATCCTGACAAGCACCCGGCTTCGGTCCGGGTAGGGCCTTGGTCAAAATATCGGCTGGCATCTCATCAGTACATATATGTTCCAGCGAAATTTCACCTCTTGATAATACGTTTCTGACGAAATGGTGACGAATATCGATGTGTTTCGTCCTTTGATGAAACACGGGATTCTCAGCTAGAAGTTTAGCTCCACGGTTATCGTTGAAAACGACGATTCCTTCCAGATCTCGAAGACCAAGCTCCTTCATAAAACCTTGAAAATGAATAGCCTCTTTCATTGCTTCAGTTATGCTCATGTATTCAGCTTCTGTTGATGAAAGAGCTACAGTGTGCTGTTTTTGAGATTTCCAACTGATGGCCGCATTGGAAAGCATGAATGCATATCCAGTATACGAAGTCCTATCTATTACGCATCTTCCCCCGTCTGAGTCAACGAAGCCTCGAATTTTTCTATTATCGTTAGAATATCGAAGACCATAATTTATTGTACCTTGAAGATAACGCAATACACGTTTGGCTGCGGCCCAATGGGTGTCAGTATGACAACTGTTAAATTGCGCTAATACACTTACAGTGTGCGCAATGTCCGGACGAGTTGCGGTTGCGGCATACATTAATCCACCGACTAACTCTCGGTACGGACGGGATTCATCTCCAACGGAATCTTCATCCTTGTTCAACCTTGCTCCAGGCTGAAGCGGTATATTTAGGGATTTTGCCTCGCTCATGTTAAATTTTCTAAGTAGTTCACGAATATATCCTTTTTGAGAAATGGTAATTCCACTTAAGTTCTGATGAATCTCAATTCCGAGACAATACTTCGCCTTTCCCAGATCTTTAATGTCTAGATTTTGTCTCAGTCTTTCTTTGATTGCCATAATCCATTTCACGTTTTTCGAGGCAATAAGTACATCATCTACGTAAATTGACAGAATCAAAATGTCCCCATTCTTCCAAGCAAAATAAACACAGGGGTCTGCGTTAGTTGGTTTCAGCCCCATTTGCCGTAATAGACTGTCAAATTTTACGTTCCATTGACGTCCAGCTTGTTTTAAGCCGTATAATGCCTTATTAAGGCGACAAACCTGATTTCCACTTCGGAAGATTTGAACCATGGAATTTGCCTTCCTTGCTATGGCGTTGTCCTTTGGCTCGTTCTGAACTATTTCTTCTAAAACCTCCTCCAATAACGGTGGTGTTTTCATAAAGATATCTTCCTTTAAGGAACCGTTTAAATAAGCAGTCGTTATATCGACTTGATGAATTTGTAAATTGTATCTCGCAGTTACCGCGAACAGAAGGCGTATAGACTCTAGTCGAGCTACTGGAGCAAAAGTTCCTACGTAGTCTACGCCGGGCTGTTGAGTAAAGCCTTGTGCTACGAGTCGAGCCTTCCTTCTTGCCAAAGATCCGTCTGGGGAAAATTTGTTCGTAAGAACGTACCTGCATCCGATTATGTTTCGATCTTTCGGAGGATTAACAAGTTGCCAAGTATCGTTTTTGATCAAACTCTTGACTTCTTCGATGATGGCAGTTTTCCATTCACCATAATTCGATCCCTTGAGAGCATCTCGAAAGTTGACTTCTGCGTTGAACGCATAACCAGCGACATCGGATAGTAGATTCGCCTCAGCAACTCGTTCAGGATTCTCCTCAGCAATAGCTTCTGGATTAGAACTACATGGCTCGAACACATCATCATCTTCCTCATTATCCGGAACAGTAACATTTGGTATGTTTGCCTCACTATTGCTTACAGAAGACTCAGCAGAAGATGGTCTTGGAACGTTGGCTATCTTCGTTACACTATGGACCTTGTTTGGTCGACCACGTTGCCCGGTCCTCAATATGCGAGGTCTACCTCTCCCTCGTTTGTACCTAGGAGTTTCGTCTTCATTCTCCTCATCAGACTTTTGTTGCTCATGCGCCACCTCAGTATTACCTTCGTCAGATTCATATTCATCTTCAAGCAACTTGGTGGATCCGCATTTTGTAGAACTCGTTACTATGTCTTCGCCATGATGTGAATTTTCGATTACATCCAAAAATTTTACGTCTCGGGTGATAGTAATTTTCCTTTCACTCGGCATCCAAATTCGAAATGCCTTCGCTTCCTCGGAATAACCGACGAATACACCTTGGGTCGATCGCGCCGCAAATTTGTCTTTGTTTGGTTCCTTGTTGAGAACATACGCTGTAGACCCAAATATTTGAAGGTGTTTTAGGTTTGGAGTTCGTCTCATCCAAAGCTCGAAGGGAGTTTTACCATCAAGACTCTTTGACGGACATCGATTTCTCACATAATTGGCAGCACAAATAGCCTCTGCCCAAAATGACGTTGGCAGACGTGATTGGAGGACCATACATCTGGCCATTTCAACGAGGGTACGATTTTTCCTCTCGGATACACCGTTTTGTTGGGGCGTATAAGGCGCAGATAATCTCCTTTTTATCCCATTCGACGTGAGGAATTCACTGAATTCATTGGATAAATAATCTCTTCCATTATCAGTCTGAAGAGATTTTATTTGCCGACCAGTTTGCTTTTCGACCAGACTTTTGTAGGTTAAGAACGCTTGAAATATGTCACTTCTCCTTTTCAAGATGTACACCTCACACCATCGAGAATAATCATCTATAAACGTAGCGAAATATCGTCCCTTCCCATTTGACTCAGTCCTCATTGGTCCACAAATGTCGGAGTGGACGATCATTAACAGCTCCGGGCTCCTTGAGATCCTATCAGGAAATGGTGATACTGACAATTTTCCTTTAAGACAAACCGCACAAGGAGGTAATTGTCCACCCTTAACGTTAACGCCATTTACAGCTTCACTTTTCATCATCTTTAGCACGTCGCAGGAATTTAGATGGCCTAGCCGCTCATGCCAAATCTGAATACTGGGTTTTGTCGTCCTTTCAGGTTCCACAACTTTCGCAGACTCCAACGACTGTCGTAGATAATATAAATCGTTTACTCTGTCAGCTATCATCTTCACGTTGCCTTCCTTGTCCTGAACTAGTGCTCTTGTCTTTTGAAAGATCACTTCGCAGTCGTTATCGGTAATTTTAGCAACTGAAAGAAGATTGGTACGCAGATCGGGTACGAATAAAGTATTTTTGAGATCTACTGACCTGTTTTTGGCTCCAATTGAAGTGTGGAGCCTCACTGTCCCCTTTGCCTTCACCTCAGTCGACGCACTGCTTGCCAGATTTAAACGTCCGCGATCGGCAGGAGTCCACGTGTAAAACTTTTTCTCCTCATGACACAGGTGGGATGTACATCCGCTGTCGAGGCACCAATTGGATGTGGAATTCACGGGTTGTGTGTTAAGAGCAGCTTCTACACCGACATGCATCCCGAAAAATGATTCGTCAGCTACACTGGCTCTTCCTCACTGATTTTTCGTCGGGCAATCAGCAGCTTTATGACCGTAGTTGTGACATTTACCACACTTGAAGGGAAACTCCTTCTTTGTGTCACTTTTACTTGATTGTTGAGACTGCCTTCCCCGCTGGAATTTCTTCCTCTGCACGTTTCTCATTGCAACCATGGCTCCAGATTCACTTTCCTTTGATTTTTGCCGTCTCGCCTCTGCCTCCTCAATGATTTTGACTTTTAGTGAGTCAGCGCTGGACAAATCGTCTCGCGTCTCGATTGCACATCGAAAGTTTTCATAGCTGTCAGGCAGACTATAAAGCAACATAATACTTAAGAGGTCCTTATGAATTTTCACATCCATTGCTTCGAGCTTATCCACAGCGTCGAAGAATTTATTGATGTGTTCTCGGACGTCGTCTCCTTCTGCCATTCTCTGAAGCGTCAATTGTTTGAGAAGTGTTGCTTTCCTCGCAGGACCTGAAGACGCGTAGATGGTCTCAAGCTTTAACCAAATATCACGGGAAGTGGAACAGCCACGAATTTGTTTCAATTCGGACGGACTTATGGACAAAGTTAAATCCGCTTTCGCCTTCTTATCGCTGTTTATCCACGCCGTCAGCGCTGCTAATTTTGTGGCTCGATCAGCGGCTGCACTGTCGGGTTCTGGCGGCTTGGGAATTTCTCCACTCACGTAGCCCCACGTGTCATTTTTAATTAACAGCACCTCAACTTGTAGACACCATGTGTCATAATTGTCCTTACACAGCATCTCTAATCGAGTTGAATTAACAGTGCTCATTTGGGCCATTTTATCAACGCATACAGCAATCAAACAATTCGATTAACTTGGCAAGTAAAACAATTTAATTAACCACGCTTTCAATTTACGCTTTGTCACGGTTTTCTCGATCTATCAGAATCCCAGCTAATTGTGACCTGGGCCCATAACCTGTCGAACGAAAAGTTTGACCACGAAATTGAAACGCGTGTTAATACTTCAGCAGTTTATAATCGAATGAAAAATAATACAAGAGATTACAGTTGAATAAGAATACAGTTGAATAATAATACAATTGAGTAACAATTCAAAAGATTACAGAAAAGAGAATTCAATATAAAAATATTACAATAATATTACCGTAAACTTAAACAAACTAAAATAGAACAAAGTGCTCGAAATGACTAATTAAAATGCAATATTTCAACAGATGCCAATAAAATTGTGTTGTTTCAAAAATCTTTTATACAATTTCATTCAGTTATTAGCCTGAAATAAGAAATTTAATTCTCGAAGCAAAATCCTTTGCATCAAATGTCAATGTTGAATATGGCGGCTGAAGGCATCAAATTTTTTTTCTTTTGTTTGCAAACCGGGGGCTTTGAGGTAACTCTAAGGGCAACCGGGTCGACCCTGTTCCCATCACACGCTTCTTCAAAGCGAAACTGGCTCCACAACTAATCACTGTTTCGACCCGAAAAACCATCAAATGCTGCTCTATCGCTGCAGGATTTTCATGAAGCGAGTGTTGCCCCAAAGACGAACCGTCGATCACCAATTTCCCACTAAAGCAATTGTGGCTTTGCAGACGTATTATTAATCAGTGCGTCGTGCTCGTCACTTCTTACGCTTCTTGTACGCAGATGTGAATTATAGGTGTAAATTTTTAGTCCCGATTGCGTAAATTGCTGCATTTTAAAGTCACAAAGAACAAATCTCATGTGCCCGTGCCTTTCGATGCTATTTGGGTTGTTTTTTCTCCGAAAAATGTCAATATAATAAACAATTGTTTTGGGAAATTCATTGCGGTATTTTGGAATTGTAGTTAGTAACCTCATTCAAACCTTTTATCAATGTCGTTTTAAAAGACAAAAATTACTTTCATTAATCAGGCGCCTGATTAATGAAAGTAATTTTTGTCTTTTAAAACGGAATTTTAAAAAACGGGATTCTGAAAAATGGTATTTTAGAAAACGGGATTTTTTTACACGGTATTTTTAAAAACGGGATTTTGGAAAACAGGATTTTAAATACGAGATTATAAAAAACGGGATTTCGTACCCAATCCATAAAACGATCGACCTTTAATTTCTTTTGATTTAACTATAACGGAAATTTTTAATAAAAAACATATTATTGGTAAATAAAAAA
The DNA here is from genome assembly GCA_964034945.1 of Chrysopilus asiliformis. Taxonomy (NCBI): domain Eukaryota; kingdom Metazoa; phylum Arthropoda; class Insecta; order Diptera; family Rhagionidae; genus Chrysopilus; species Chrysopilus asiliformis. Next base: position 66,983,568 of record OZ035961.1, on the reverse strand, counting down.
CTTATAAGGGTATTACTTACAATTAATTCCTTTCCTAATTCAAATATAAACTCATGAAGCAGCTGCAGAAGTCGCGCACCAGCTTATCATGAACCTTAAGTCATGGCCAAAAATTCATACTTTTAATGAAAAAACATAACAAAAGCTATAATTGCAATTATTGAAAACCCGTATGGTGATATTCGTATCAAAATTCGAACAGTTGTACCAAAATTCCACTTTGAAGTCAAACTTTCCAATAAGATTTTTTAAAATTTGTTCCAATCGGATTTTGATGTATGGGAGTTTTATGTATAATAATATCCTGAATAACTATTGTTCTTGGACTTTTTTGATAAGATGTACCGTTTTTGAGATATTCGCAAAAATCGTTTTCGGTCCATTTTTGCCCATTAACGAACTTAGCCTCGCATTTTACGAAAAACGGATCTGCGCAAAATTTCAAGTCTCTAGCTCAATCCATGCGCCCGCAATCCGCGCCCCAGACAGACAGACGGACAGACGGACAGACAGACGGACGGACATGCAGAAATTAATTATTTTTATCATTCTAAACACACTGGTGTAATTAATTTTTATGGGTGATGACGGGATCTTGGCGTTACAAACGGTAAGGCAAAGTTAATACACCCTTTGGTTTCACCATACGGGTATAAAAAAATATTCGCCTACATAAAAATATGTCGTCCACATATCGGGTCAACCTGAAATTAACCTTTTTGTATATACATACGTGTATATGCTAGGTATATTTGACCAAAAAAAAACGGTGTCTTTCGCTAGCGTAGAACATAGGATAAAAATTTTCTGAAAAATCAATTGATTTTTTTTCGGGGGAAATCATAGCCCGAAGATCATCACATTTTTTTTATGATGAACCTTAACTACCTTTAAAACATAATAAAATTTCAGAAAAATCGGACAAAAGTTTTGTCAAAAACAATTTTTTTTGAAAATAAAAAAAAATTGCCAAAAGTATGACTTTTTGGGAACGACTTAAGATTCATGATAAGCTACTTCCACAAACATTTCAACCAAATCGAAGTAGGTGCCGATTTCACAAGCTACCCGGCTACAGCCTTTGCAAAAAATATCTAGAATAATAGCTGGATAGCCAATTGACTATCTCCAGGCGTTGGAATTAATGAAACATTTAAATGTGTTGCAGAAAATCCTTTTTTCGGCCACATAAAGGTGGGTTTAGAAACACGAGCATTTTCATTTTTACTGGCAAAGTGAGTGAAATGCCAGATTTCTTATGACTTTTTCACCAAGTGGGAAAGGGACGGGAAACCACTCAGTAAAAATTTTACTGGAAATTTTGCTTGCATGTAGTGGTTTTACTATCCATAATTTTCGTCGACGATAAGAAAGTTATGGCAGTAAACAACAACAAACACATTGGACTTCCCCGCCCTGCCAGCAAAATGTTACCCCTGAATTATGCGGAATTATGGCAGCCAGCAAAAGTAAGGTTAAGTTCGATGTTTATTTGAAAGCTACGCATTTTAAATGGAAACGGGAGGTAATAATAATTATGTTATTAATTATAACATCACACAAAATGATTTTGTTAGGTGAAATTGAAGTGATAACAAACGTATTGCTGCGAGAAGTGACAGTTCGCCATAAAGTGGAAGGGAAAGTACGTGTGAGACACTGATGTGATTTCGCTATCCCGCTCACTTTGCCAGTAAAAATGAAAATGCTCGTGTTTCTAAACCCACCTTAACAAACTAAAAAGTTTATTTAAAAAAAAGGCAGGTTCAGTTTTGATTTTATTTTTATACTTTATAGCCGTGGTTCCCAAACTGGGGGGCGCGCCAATTTCAGCCGCGCCCCCCTTGGGGGGCGTAGAGCTACGGACGGTAGTCGTGAAGAAATTTGAAATTAACATTTCAAGATATTGTTCTCGTCTTGTCTAATAAAAACAAAGCAGCGTTGCAGACTTAATCTGGAAAGCGATCTCCGGTGTGCTCTGTCAAACATCAGACCTAATATTCAGATTTTAATGAAAGAAAAACAGTGTCACTCATCCCATTAATTTTCTATTTTTTTAGTTTTTTTTTATAGAAACTAGGGAAATAAATAATTGAAATGGACAGTAAAAGAGTGTGTGGATTTTTAACTCAAAATATTAGAATAGAACCACGGAGGTTTGACAGGTTTTCAAAAAAGGGGGGCGTCAGCTGTTTGATAAGTGTTCAAGGGGGGCGTCAACTGAAAAAGTTTGGGAACCACGGCTTTATAGGATATATCATATAGGAGTATATTAGATTTAGTACACCTTTTGTAACGCATCGAACCAATCATTGGACACAAAAATTAACTACACAAAAGATTTTGATTTCTGCATGTCTATCCGTGAACACCATAACTCTCGAAAGAGACTTGAAATTTTGTAGCATTTCTCGTAACTAGGAAGGCTAAATTCATGAACAATCAAAATCGCACCATTCCTCTCTCACAAACGAAACCTTCTTTTGGAAACCCCTAATTTTGTAGCATTTCTCGTAACTAGGAAGGCTAAATTCATGAACAATCAAAATCGCACCATTCCTCTCTCACAAACGAAACCTTCTTTTGGAAACCCCTAATGCCATTTTTCGCCGGGAAAAAAGGGGAAAAGGATATTTGCGTTATCCTTACAGGACCTTCCATTTCGAGTTTCGAAAATCTAACACCGGATTCGTGATCAACGACCCCGAAAACTTCCGAGTGAAACTTTTCAGCCTCCTATTGAGCAGGATTAATGGCGAAACCACGACTTAAAAACACCCAAACCCCCTTTACCCCCCGTTTACCCCCTTAGCGGTAAAATCTCGAAAAACCCTGCCTTAGTGAGCGCCTACGAGATGGTTGGGACATACTGTGAAAGTTTCAAGTTTCTAGCTTCAGGGACTTGGGCTGGGCGTTGATGAGTCAGTCTGTTAGTCAGGTTAAACGATTTTGGATATATAGATTTATATATATATATCACAGAGCTTTTAGAGAACAGAGGTTAAAATCACACTGAGCGACAAAAATATGGCGTGAAATATGGGATTTTATCATTAGCTCGAAAGCTTTACGAAAGCTTTTTTCTGCTTGTGCTAATGATAAAGTCCCATATTTCACGCCATATTTTTTGTCGCTCAGTGTGATTTTAACCTCTGTTCTATAGAAGCTCTGTGTATATAGATTTTAAAATCCAATTGAACCACTCCTCCCCAATGCAAATTGAATACTTTTTCCTGTTTTCTCGAAAAGTGTGCATCGTATCGAAAAATTTATAAAGATAAAATGTGTCTAGAATATAATTTTACATAACCATTCCATAGATGAAAATCCAATCGGATCATTCCTTTCCCCCTCTCCTATACAAATGGATTTTTTTAAACGTTTTGTCTGTGATCATATTGAATGTTTGACGATTGGCCCTTTTCTTATGTTTCAAAAATGCGTTTAAATATCGATGTTGGAAATCTGTCTTTTTGTCAAAAGCGTCATAGCATCAATGATCAACTTAAAAGCGTCATAGCATCAATAAATCAGCCAGATAAATCAGCCAGAGAAAATCTTTAGATTTCTTCTCAAAATGCAAATCTTGCACAAAATAACAAAAAATGATAATAATAGTAAAAAGAAAGTATTTTTCAAATACAAAATTGAGACGTCTGGCTTTGAATCATGTATACGTTTGTATGGATATGCCAGCTTGATATAAGTTATGCAACTTCTCTTTAAAGTATCCGTGCAGTCAACTGTCTGTTAAACTAAATTTTTCGTTTTACAACTTCATCCGTCTGCATAAGAAAGAAATCAAATATCCTGTTTCGTATTCGGGACTTTTACGATGATATCATATCCCGAGACGTAAAATATAAATACATTTTCCTAATATTGCGATACATTCGTAAGGGAAAAATATGAAAAGGGGCTTTTTCACTGTTCGTTTTACATTTGGTGAGGTATGTCTCATACTTGTGGACAGTATTTGATGCAGCTGAAAATAAAAAGGAAATAAATACAGGGTTTCCTAGATCAACTACAGAAGCACAATATAATTTCCTCATCTCCTCTCACTCATGAAGATAAATTAAATGGATGCAAATATTTCCAGTTTGTCCTTTTTATTTTGCAATTTAAAATATTGAATTTGTTTTTGTAGGGGTAAAACATCTTTTGCATCTGAAAGCTTATTATTAATGAAGTGTAACGTATGATAAGAGTACGTATAAAAGATTGCAATTTCTCTGCTACATATAACACAAAATACTTTTATTGTAAAAATAGTAAATATTTAAATGTATGCCTTCCATAAATTAAAGTTACAAAACAAAAAAATATGAAACTTCCACATGTCCCAACCATCACGTACGCGCTCACTAAGGCCGGGTTTTCCGAAATTTTACCACTAAAGGGGTAAACGGGGGGTAAAGGGAGTTTGAATGTTTTAAACCGTGATTTTCGCCATGAATCCTGCTCAATAGGAGGCTAAAGATTTTTATTTGGGGGTTTTCGGGGTCGCTGATCACGAATCCGGTGTTTGATTCTTGAGGGTAACGCAAATATCATTTTCCCCATTTTTCCCGGGGATAAATGGCATTAGGAGTTTTTGTAAAACAGATTTTACTTTTAAAAATTTTTCAATACAACTCACCGTTTTCGAAAAAATTGCAAAAAAATGTTTCGTTTGTGGGGGGAGGAATGGTACGACTTTGATCGTTCAAGAACATAGCCTAGCGATTTACGAGAAACGGAACTATACAAAATTTCCAGTCAATCCTTTCGCAAGTTATGGTGTTCACGGACAGACAGACGGACGAACACGCGGGAATCAAAACCTTTTGTCATCCCTAACACCCTGGTGTAGGTAGTTCATGTTTGTGTCTGCCGATTGGTTCGATACTCTACAAACGGTATATTTAATTTAATAGATTTCTGTTCGAAGCTTCGCTCCGAACCCCTTCGAAGTTCATCCCCCTCCTAACAGGTCGGCCTTCGGCCTCATTTTGTCTTGCAAACCTAGCCTAAATATTTTATAAATCAAAATGGTTAACGTAAACGCATCTTAAGATTATACTGTTGTATTTTATTGTTAACTTAGAATCCAAAATTTATGAATTCTTTCTTTCTTCTCTTCTCGGCTGCCGATCCGATAACTTCGTTTTTTGATCTCGGTTAAAATATAGTTTTGAAATTGTAATAAAGGTGTTAAAATTTAATTACCGAATTAAAGAATTAAATTCATGTATTTATTTATATTTCATTCTCAAACAATAACGCAATTTTGAGGAAAAACCGGAAAACCGTTATTTCGTTTCGTTATTTTGTTACGTTACAAGTCGCGACCGGGATTCGCCTCCATGCGAATAATTGTTGTATTTCTACTTGCGTGTTTGTATTCCGGGCACTTTGTCATTGATCCATGCATTCTTCTGGTGAAGATTGGTCAAAATTAGTTAACTAAGGCAAATTTTAAAGGTGACCATCAAATTACCGATCTAATTAATTATCATCAACAAAGAACTTCTACTTAAAATATTTTTATGTGTAAAACATGGGAACCACTTTCCATTAAGATATTTTAAAGTAGTTTAGTAGTGAATGTAAATGTGAGAATTTAAAACAAATAGCAAAAATGTATAGGCGAAAATCTTGGCGATACCAGAAAAGGGCAGAAATATTGCAAAAAGTAATTGTCATCGAAATTGATTTAGCTGCCGCGCGTGTTGCTAATGTCCATAAATTGGTTTAAGAGAAATATACCTCTAAATTAGCGTGACCATGAGGGTGATGATGGGGGATGAGAAATAAAAATGAAAAAAATTGTATTAATCAATCAAAATATTGATTTTTTATTTATGTTTTTCAATTTCAAGCACAAACTGATGATGAACTTGTCGATTCATTGTATTTTTCTTGAGAAGAGATTTGTTTCAACATATCTTTGTAATCGAAAAACTCCAAACAGCTGAGATTTATATTGTTTTTGGTGAAAAGAATCGATTTAAGAGTTTTAGCTTGTAAACTGATGTTCATAGCAGAGCGAACGCGTATTCGACAATAGCCGAAAACTCGAAAAATGGCGTTTCTTTCATAAATAAATCTTGGGAAAAAGCTGGATTTTTCAGGGGGACATGGGGGATAGCCAAGTTCGAAAAGGGGATAATCTCCCTCAAACGGGGATAAATGGTCAGGCTACTTTAAATACAACTGACGAAAGAAATCCAGTTAAGTTTGAACTTAAACCTATTTCGATTTTTCTCGTTTCCTACAGACTAGGAATTTAAACCATTTAATTGAGTTAAACCGGGTTAAGTTTGCTAGTCTGTCACGGCATGGTCATTACAGCGAATAACGAATAAATGCATTGCGCAGAGGAAGCATGCTTTTTATACCCGTATGGTGAAACCAAAGGGTATATTAGATTTGCCTTACCGTTTGTAACGCCAAGATCCCGTCATCGCACACAAAAATGAATTACACCAGTGTGTTTAGAATGATAAAAATAATTAATTTCTGCATGTCCGTCCGTCTGTCTGTCCGTCTTTCCGCCTGTGGCGCGGATTGCTGGCGCACGGATTGAGCTAGAGACTTGAAATTTTGAGTAGATCCGTTTTTCGTAAAATGCGAGGCTAAGTTCGTTAATAAGCAAAAATGGACCATTAAGGGGGGTGCCCCCCATACGAACGAAAACGTTTTTTGTGAATATCTCAAAAACGCTGTATCTTATCAAAAAAGTACAAGAACAAAAGTTATTTAGGACATGATTGTACATTAAAGTTTCATACATCAAAATCCAATTGGAACAAGTTTTAAAAAAATCTTATTGGAAAGTTTGACTTCAAAGTGGAATTTTGGTATAACTGTTCGAATTTTGATACGAATATCACCATACGGGTCTCCAATGATTGCCAGATTGGCAATTATAGCTTTTGTTATGTTTTTGTGACTATAGTTTATATAGTTTTGTGACTACACTAAGATATGCTTCTATTATAGACTGCCTTTTTATACTCTATATGAGAATCATATAGAAGTACATATATTAGATTTAATATAGCGGTTGAACTAATTGTCGGACACAGAACTCAACTACAGTAGGGTGTAAAACAAAAGCTATCAAACAAGAAAAGCTCTTTTAAGCTCTCTAAAACAAAAGCGTTTTGTCAGCTACGACTGTCGGCTACGGGTTAAAAATGGGTTCAGATGCTACTATGGGCACTGGTTATCTGAGTATGTTTATTTGTGGTGATAGTTTAGTAACAATGAAATAAACGTAAAAATGTTGTTTTAATAACACTACGGAACCGAAGGCCGACACTTGTGGAGGATGCGAACCACAAAGCGATCACCGTCAAGGTGCTTTGTAACATATATATACCAGATATAAAAATATTAAAATAATTTAACAAATCAATTGTCATGCGACATGAAATATAAAGAACAGTTTGTTGATTAAAAGAACATCTTCTCTGGAATAGTGTGATTCATATTTTAACTATTATTTTAACACTGAACGGAGTTATAAGTAATAACAATAGAAGGACATAAATTAATGATGCTATTAACTAAAAAGCAGCTTCGCTCTTACGAAAGGCATTATTTAAATCCATAATGAATATTCATAATTTTTCCTATGAATAAAAGCAGTTTTATCTGCTTAATACTAAAATATAACGTATCTGACAGTGATAAAAGGACCAAAACCCCAACATGCACCTATACAATAAAATGCTTCCTCAGGTCTTCAAAAAATGTACACTACGACTTCTACCTTGTGTGAATATCTAGCTCATCATCGCATCCTGACTATGTACAAGAGCCATAACTAACAAATTTAATAATGAAAACGACAAATAATGAGAATGGAGAAAAATCTCCCTCTAGATCACATTTAATGTTATAAAGTTGCATGCACTCAAGGACACAGTTATTCATGCAAGTTATAATCTTACCTTTATACGGAACCACTTGACACAAACCAGGCGATTTCTTCTTAGATATATACGCAGGTAGATACATAATATCAACACACAGTTTAAAATAACACTATATTTTGTATATCGGGGCAAAACTGCAAGTGTCTTCCTTTGTCCATAGAACTGATACCATTCCTTATAAAATTATAGGTACTGTTTGAGCTTTTAATTAATAAATCTATGCTTTAATCAAGATTATGCTTGTTTTATTTCACCACTAAAAATGATTCAAACACTATCGAAAGGGAAAAAAAATTATGAGTTTTTTGCCATGTCCATAAAATGTTTGCAAAACCAGTAATAAAAATTATAAAAACCAGTACAAAGGCATCGAGAAATGGAAAAAGTTCTTGCAAAGTTTTAAGATTTCTTTATTATCCACCAGAATGGCTGTACTAAAACTACTAATGCAATTTTATTTTTCGTATATTTGTAGAAACGAATCTTATATACACTTATATATGGCTAAAGTGTATAAGTTTGTAAAATCATTCAAAGTACGTTTATGTACATTTGTGAAACATTTTTTAACTGAAAAATTATTGTCTCTCTATCTGTAGCATTTATTTGCACGCAGCAATAACAAAATAAAACTTTAATATTTTAATTAAGCGCATAAATTAACTCATAAAATTTTTTACAACTGAAAAACTATTTTCCGACGATTTTAATTACTTTTAACAAAATCAAGTTGTTCTATTGCTAGAATTATATTCATTTACGAGTATTCATTTGATTTCTATCGCTCTAAGACATTAAGAACAAAAGTTTCACAAGAAATTAAAACGAATTTTGGTTGTCAATTTCTGTTTTTCAGTATTCAATAGCACAGAAATAAAAACTTTCATAAAACCTATCCAATTGGGAATTGAAAATGTTCAAATAAAAAGTACTCATAAACACATTCATATTTACATTGAAAGTTTTCAAAAGCTAATTAATTTTATTATTATCACATAATTCAATGGGGCGAACGATCCGTTTTAATTTTGATGCGTATATTCAGCGCACCGTTTTTGAAAATACCGCGAAAAACATTTAACAGTCAGATTTTCTCCTTCAACGAACTAGACTTCATATTATATAATTTAATTTTTGATTCTCTAAGTGCCGTTTGCACCAACAAAACTTAGCAACTTATGTACAACTTAAAAAAATTAAGTCGAAGAATTTCTACGGTTTAAGTAGGCTAACCACAACTTAATTTTTTAAGAATAATACGCGCAAACGGGCCTAACTCAGTTTATTTGCGAGTTAAGTTCTCCACGAACGAGGATAGAGCCGGATGTCCAGGTATATATCATTTTAAACACTTTAGTGTAATTGATATTTTTTCTCCGATGTTTGGATTTATGCGTTACATGCGATTTGGCAAACCGACACCCAATATACAATACATTAATCCTTCCATCTGCGCGGTTTTTAATTGCCCGTTTTCGCAATTGCGCGGCCAAATTTTCAAAACCAAATTTTCGAACTGCGCGGTAATAATTTCGTAGCTGTGCGTTTTTTTTGTGCAATTTTCCTTTTTTAACCGACTTGCATAAAGGAAAAGGTTCTCAATTCGACCTGAATGTATTTTTAATGGATGTTCACGCCTTACTTTTTACTGGGTTTTGGACCGATTTTGGTCGCCCCAAAGTGAAAGTTCCTCGTTGGGCCCCGCTGCAAATTCCTAATCTATAAATTACTATTAATCTTTAATCTAATAATTAAACTTAAACTATTACTTAATGTAATTAACTAATTATACTTAATAATTTTCTAATAAACTAATATTGTGATTAAGCTAAGTTTTAATAAAATACTATTGAAAACGCATTTCGCCTATTTCATTTTCGGTAATAACAGAATTGAAATTTTTTGTGGGGTGTTCAGTACAACACCAGGAAGAACATTTTACGTATTATACCCTGTGCTTCTATCCCTTCAAACCGCTCCCCTGCTAGATTGTGCCTCGTTAGAAATATTGAGTTGAATTTTTTGTGTTGTGTTCAGTACAATACCTGGAAGATTCTTTTATATATTTCCCCTCTGCGGACTTATCCACTCAAACCCCCTACCCATCTAAATTCTACATCGTTTGAGATATGGAGTTGAATTTTTTGTGTTACGACACTGCGGAGGATATTTTACATATTTTTTTTACAAGCCAAATTTTAAATACGCTATTAATGGACATAGTTTTAAATAATTTTTATTTCTTTTTAGTGCTTTTTTTTCCTTTTTAGTTTTTTAAGAAAAAAAAATCATGTTATGAATGTATTTATATCTGGTAAGCAATCACTATTAACTAGGTTTCTTCAAAAAGAGAGAGTATTAGAATCATTAGTCATCAGAATATAGCAGTGATTAAAACAAGATCATATGCTATACAGAATATGGTGAAGAAAGTGCCTAAGATTTTTGACGTGGATACGTCTTGGATTTTGGTTATGGGGGTACAAATTAGAAAATCGGCTTGCTGCCATGATAACAAATTTGCAATCGATGATACTCGATAGTTTGTGGTGACATCCGAACAGAAACTGTGTTATAAGATCCGGCCTACATTAATGCATTGTTTAGGGTATTTTGTTATGTTAAACTATGTTCAATTATTTTTTTAAATGTCAAAATCAAAATTTTTACTTTCGCTGCTTCGCTGCTTGTAGTACAGATTTCACATTTATACTCTTTTTATGCTCCTCCTTTGCGTGTATAGAATCTGATGTATTGAATGTCACGTTATCATGGAACAACTATTATATAGAATGGAAAGTAAGGCCTTTCCTCATTAACTTCCACTAGAGTAAGCACTACACTATAGAAATCGGGTTTTTTATCTCACTTCCCCTTTCTGCTGTCATACACTCGACCAAAAAAAATCAAATAGAATTCCCTTTTACAATACATACAGAAAAGTGCTGGCATTTTTGTTTACATTTTGCATGACATTTCATTGCAACATTGATTCATTTCATTGCAACGATTGATTTTGATGGATAATCACATTTTGGCGTGTTAACATTGCATAATTTTACATGAAAATGAATAAATCACAAATTCACCACTATTTAGTGAAGGAATGTTCCGCTAATTCCATTAAAATCCCAAACAGAAAGTTTTTTCGAGTCCCATCAACAACAGAAAGGTAAAGTATAACGAAAGATCGACAGAATTGCACATGAACGGGCCTTAAAACAATTAAAAACTAAAACTAAATTAAATTTAACACCTTTCAACACATAAGAACATTACTAATTTAATGGAAATATCAAATTCTCCATAAAACATTTCCATTATCCGATTTTGTTTTCATTTCAAGTGACAGATGGGAATCCATATTGCCACACACCACCAAATCGCTCAGTGTTCATGTACACTGTCATGTAACAGCTATAGAAATCCTCGGATGTACGCTCCCAACACAAAAAATTTTGTTGGAGCTTTCCATTCTATAATAGTAATTGTTCTGTGACGTTATTTCGTTCTTTTCGCTCTTAACGGCAAAAGCGTTTGCTGTGGTTTCCGACTCTCGTTCTTGGGAACGAAAATGATTTCTATTTAAGTTTTCGGTTCTTGTTCAAAGCGGTTTGTGGGTCTCAAATAAAAATGAATGAAAGCCTCGAGCGATGGCTGTTGGTTATGATGCACACACATAAATAAGTATGTGTTTCATTAGTAAGAGAGCGATATTTCGCTCCCAGCATTAAAGTTCTGTTCAGGGCTGTGACTTTTCATTTTCGAAATCGTAGTAAATCGGCCGAAAAATAGTAGTAGAATCGATGAAATAGTAGTAAATTTATGTAAAACCTTCGTCATTATATATCTAACTAATTTGAACAAAAGACTAGAAATAGGAGTGTATTGAACACTGTATGTATGATATTTACTTCATACTTCTCTTATCATAAACCAATTACTTATAAATAAAATTATTATTATAAATAAAATTATTATATTATAAAATTATGAAACCGAATATCTCAAAAACGGTGCATCTTATCAAAAAAGTTCAAGAACAAAAGTTATTTAGGATATGATTCTACATAAAACTCCCATACATCAAAATCCGATTGGAATAAATTTTAAAAAAATCTTATTGAAAAGTTTAACTTCAAAGTGGAATTTTGATACAACTGTTCGCCGTTTACTTAAATCACCATACGGATTTTCAATAATTGCCAGATTGGCAATTATAGCTTTTGTTATGTTTTAAAAAAAATTTGTTTCCTTAATTTCCTTTTCACTAAAATTTCTTACTTAAATATCTATTGGCGATCGTTGTAGGCGGATCCACGTCTTCTGGCCGTCTCTACGAGACAGACACCTGCTTTTTTTATTTATATTCAATTATTGTTAATGTTTTTTATTAAAACATTAACAATAATTGAATATTTATAACGAGCTGGAGAGTGTAGGGCATTTGCCTCGATCTGCTGTGATTAGCCTAAGTTTGGACTACATTCGGCTTGAGGTGTAAAACTTAATTTTTCAACTGTAAAATACCATTAAAAGCTACACTGTTCCAAGCGAAAAATTCAATTTTTTCCAAGCGAAAAATTCCATTTAATAAAAAATGTGATGCACACTGCCAGAAAAATTACTGCTCCTCTGATTTACCTCCCCGGCCCGATATTTTCCAGTTTTTTTATTTCTCCGCTCTTCAAATTTTCCAATCCTACATTTATCGCTCCAGGCAATTATCCCGTTCGTCTCCTCAGATCGGGCCTTGCCCGCCATATCCCACTTTTACAGAACCAGGTTTTGTCTCATAACAAAAACCAAAGGGAGTGGAGTCCCGTACGGAGGTGGAACTAGTGATACTGATTGTCACCTCAAAATTCTTGGGAATTCGGGTTGTATGAAAGTTTTACAAGTTAAAATCCCAATAATTGATAGGCGACAGTCACTAATGGCCGTATCACACCGGCGGTTGTTTCTCGACCAATAAAATCAAACCTATTGCAGTTACGATTGAGAGTTTAGGCTCACTACTAATTTAAATCGGCCGGTTGACAATTGTAACTGCTGTCAGCTCCCAATCGGCCGATTTTTGTGCTTCGAATGTGATGTTTGTTGAGGTTTTATTAAATAGCTTAAGTTAAATTTTGGTTTGAGAGGATAAGACAAAAAATGCCACCGAAAATGATATTGTGGATGTGGAGTAAAAACTAATAAATTAAGTACAAAACTCAATTAACTGCAATCGAAAATCGAATTGCTGGTAGTGTGAAAGGAAAACGTCAACGATCGATTGTCATTGACAATCATAATAGCCATAGTTGTAATAACACTTGTCAACTTACGCGATTCTACTCAAGGTTTTCTCCGTTACTTACTTAATTAAATCAAACCATTTGACATAAATTGAATCAAAGAAAATTACATTTTTATTAAACATATTTCAACACAACAATCAAATATTTACTAAAAAATAAAATTATATATATTACATTCCAGAATACTGACAAACAAGTATTTTTGGGAAATCAATTTTCAACTTAAACTCCAAGCCGGTGGTAAGAAACGAAACGGTCTGATGGAATGAAATATTGATGCGAGCGTTTTTTTATTTATCATATGAAATACAACTATGTGAACGAAATATTTAAAAAATCTCTCTAAGAAAACAATTAACCGCACCAAATATTTGAATATTGTTGGGACATAGTTGTATATCAATTATTGGTATTCTGATTAGATATAATTTTGTACATCGCCCGAAATTACAAAATATTGGAACAGAATAAACTAATCAGAAGCCGTAATGGTGATGGTTTTCCCTTTCGGGTCATCAAATCTATCCATTGTATTTATATCCATCATCCACGTGATACCAATTGACAGTATTGCCAAAAACATGAATGTTACAAACAAACCACTCCATATTCCTGCACTGGTAAATCCCACACAATGCCAGGCATCAGAGAACTTAAAGTCTTTCGAATCGTCCTTAGACTTAGAAAACCTCGGTTGAACCTGAATTCCCATGCATAGAATTTTATCGTTTTTGTCGGTTTGTAATGTGTAGTTGGACTGAATTGAGCACGCATAGGAGAGGTCCAGAGGGATTGAAAAATTGAACTCAATTCTATATTTTTTATCATTAAAATGTAGCTCAGAGATATTCCAATAGCCACTCTTCTCTGCAAATATTATATTCAGTTTGTTCGTTTTAAGCGCATCGGTGAGCGCAATCTCGATTTTATCAGGTTTCTCTTCTCCGACTATTTCTGCATGTTCGAATTGGAGCGTGTCATTTTTGTCCGAGACGATGTGATAAATTGCTTCGTAATATATAAGAACTTTGTTATCGATGTTAAAACCTACTGGCTTATTCGGTTCTGGAGCTGGAGTTGGACTTTGTTTTTGCGCTTCCGACTTTTCTTCTATGGAAACTTGCCGAATTTTTCGTACAACACCATGAGACTTGTCACCGGTGTAAACTCCAATTACTTTTCCATGTTTTGATACCTTGCTGAACACGCTATCGATGGCATTATCTGAAAATTATCCTTTAATTAAGAGGATAAAGTTATGGCTGCTAATAACATACCATGCGCATGAAGGGTTTCCGGTCTTGGCAAAATGTCATTCGTGTACAAATTGACAAAAACCACTTTTCCAACTTCGAATTTTATTTCACTTTGGAGCTCCCCATCAGCATTTAAGTCGAAATACTCCCTTTTTTGAGTTGCCCGCGAAATAGCTTCGATTGGATTATCGACACTCAAAAAGTAGGATCGCGAACTATAAGATGATAAATGTGTAAAACAAGTTTTTCCTTCAATTTTACACAAACTAAGATCCTCGCTTGTTAGCTAAACAGAATAAAAAAATATACTCAGAGGTCGTATTTTTTTAGTAATCATGCAATTGTCTTACCTTATCTTCCTGGAAGACAACAACCATTGCCTCGTCCAACTTCGGTTTTATAAGTTCAGAAAAATCCTCAGTCGACAGTTCTTTCAAAGCCGGATTCAGGACACTATTATAAAAGATGAAAAATGAGTGGCACAGTAAAAAGTTATAGATATTATGTTTCATAGAAACTTGAGTGTATAGAAATTTTGCGCATGAAGAAGGGAGTGGTCAAATTGAAACTTGATGTAGGGAAAAGTTAAATAAAATTCTAGTATTAATCCCTATGAGGCTGTTTAGATTAGCCGATCCAGGCGCCAGGCATTGCACGAAACTGTCAAAATTACAGGCAAGACGAGGAAGTGGGGGGACCGGCTAATCTAAACAGCCTATATTAGGGCATTCAATTATTCGTGTTTTCGAAAAAATCGAATATCGGATTTTTTTTTTAAATCGAATATCGAATTATATTTTAAAAAAAAAGGTTTTTCGGTTTTTGATGAATACTTGATAAAACTCTAGAGTAGGGTCCCTTTGGAAACAAATTGCAAAGAAGAAACAAAACAAAATAGAGGATTGTTTAAAAGTAATATTTTATTAACAGTTTTGTTTTTGATAGAAAAGTGCAAGCATAATAAAGCATCAGGATTTTGGAATTTCGACTCTCTCAGTCGTTGTTGAAGTTGGATGTATCGCTAGTAATGCGTCGTTCAAAATATCCACATTGTTCGTTAATCGCATTCAAATAATTAAAATTTCTTTTTAGTCTATAGTTTGTCGAATACCAAATTCACTTTTTTGTCGTAGTAGAAGAGATCGATCTTTGAGCTGCTCTTTTATTATATTTGTCATTTTCACAAACATATTGATCAATTTCTCCAACATATTGATCAATTTCTCCAACATATTGATCAATTTCTCCAACTTCTCAGGAATAAATTATATAATACTGACATGATATTTGGCAATTTGAAAAATAGCTCCTAATATGGATCACCAACTGAATTTCTGGATATATGGGCGGGCTTTTGTCGATTATTATTCCAATTGGTGGTAAAGTAAATACACTACCTATTGATTCGATCCCTAGGTAGTCATTTGGAAATTTTAATATATACTTTTGTCTTTTACCGCTTCTATAAGATGTAATAAGGCGATCTAACCATTAATTTCCTCTATTTTAAATTTAAAAAATCTAAAAAAAAGTTAGACATAAGTCAGTGATCCTGGAAAAAAAATACGTCAGATGACAATCATCGATATCAGTATTTCTTTAACAGTGAAGTTTATCTTTTTATAATAACAGTTTCGTAATTTTATTTAGGCTTATGGAATATCAGAAAAGATTAGCTAGATTTCGACAAAATCAAAATATTACCTGTTGGAGCCCCAATAAAGAACTGGCACTTGATCTCCATGCGAAATTTCAATTAGACATAGAAACGCGAAAAAAGATACAATTTTTTTATTCATCGTTTGCGTAGTGAATAAAAATGAAGCCGAATCGAACAATAACACAAATTATAGACAAATTATAGGACGAAACTTAATCACGAAAAACTAAAAGACCTGGCGATGAAAATGCACGTAAAAACTCATATGATCAACCCGTGACTCAATGGGTTAGTTCAGTACGATATTTGCTCAACAAGCTCAAACCTCGAAAAGTTTCCAAAGCCGAGTTCTTTTATTCGTTCACTCAAGAAAGCATTTCTCATTCACCGGTCTCACACGTTTCATCAACCGGGTCGGTTTTAACCAGTTTACATGGCGAGAGGTCATCGAAGGCAACTGGGGAAATGCGCCGCTCGAAACCTCGACGTAACTTTGACGCACACATAAACAAGTGTGGATAGACAGGTTGAGAAAATTTTGGAATGAACGATAACTCATTATCCAGGGCGATAATTGGGCGACAACGTCTAAAGTCGGTCATACATTATGAGACTTGTTCTAAAACCATGTTGTACAACTTGTTGTGGCGGAGGCAAAATCAACAGGGTTTTGATTTTTGTCGAACCTAAAATTTGGTACTACAACCGGCCCATACACGATACAACATTGCCTACAACCGAACCAAGTTGTACAACAAGTCTCATAATGTATGGCCGGCTTAAAAGGGGAATTTAAAAGCTACACAGGGCTACTGCGCCAGCATGCTTCTTTTTATGCATCTCGCTGATGCATTGGTTCTGTGAAGCTCCATATATTTATATGGATAGAATTCTGCGGCCTCAAGATGCACGCTGCGTTCGTTCTGTTTTGACCCTAAGTGGCGACATCCACTTGTCTTCAGATCACGGGGACTTTTATTCCTCAAAATGCCTTTCCAATGTACGCTCTTCTTCACTTTTTAGTAGGGGAAACTTGTGTACAACAAGTGATCGCTCATGTGTATGTGGTTCTCATATATGTGTTGTATTTCCAGCTCATTCCCTAATTAGCTAGCACCGAGGCAACATCAATTGTCAAAATAGCAACTACCAACAATAGAAGAATAAGGACTGGTAATTTGTTATGGCATTTACTCTTTCCTACCTACCTGCAATTGGTATTTGACTCTTTGCATTCAAATTTTGTTCACTTAGGATATGTTTACGAGTCGGTGGCTAAGCACCGACTGACTCAATGAAATTACGCACATATGCATGTTGACGAGCGAATTCGTTTGTGTGCGTAAAAAAAGAAGTGAAGAACTTCGAGTGGCAACTTTTCTCCTCTTGTCGCACTTGTTTCTTTCTTACAATTTGGTGAGGCGGAAGCAAGCTGAAGACTGAAAGTTGCCTCGTGCATGTCCACGCTAAGAGCCAAATCTGCTAAACAGGGCTGTGAAACTCAATTATTACCAAAGGCCACATTAAGTTTTCTACACCAAACCGCAGGCTGCATTATAAAAAAAATTACAAAATTTCGTATTCAGTCAACCCCTCTGCCCGGTACTAGCTTGAGCTGATATCACAAAACAGCTGATACCGTTTACTCAAAGTTGAAACTATCTACACAGAACCTCCACTACTAACCTGAACTTGATACTCTAGTGTTATTATCCAGATACCATGACCAACATTCTAGTGGAACAAATCCTAGCCTTACGTTACTCAACCTCTTTGTGATGAGAACCAGCCACGGTTCTCATCACAGAAATTTCCTAACAGACTGAAACCGAAGATGTTTGGAAAAAACTAATTGTTCTTATAGTAAATATGTGCAAACGGCCGGACCAAGCAAAACCTTAGAAAGCACACACGACTCTTCGCAGCAACTGCACTAAACTATTGGGCATTTCTAGACGTGTATTCTTGCATCAGCGGATCGGGTTCTGATTGGTCAGTGACTAGTGGAGGGGGTTCTGCAAGTGATGCACGGATGGTCGAAATTCAAGAACGACCAAAAGTTCTGCATGCACTAACACAACTAAACAGCAATAAAAATTTTCCATGGGTGAAATTATGATTTCTCACACTACGATGCTTCTCTACTCACGTTCAAACCACAATGACAATATTCGCACTCACCAAGGCCCAATTAACCATACGGCTAATTGGGCTACAGCCCAGGGGCGCCATCGATCTGAGGCGATGAAATTTTGATTGCTTTTTTTAATTTTCTTTATATTTAGCGTATCTGTAATTTAAGTTAGTACTGTGTTTTGAATTAAAGAATATTTTAAAAAATAAAATTGAATTTTTACAATAAAACTATGTAAGGGTGCAAAATTTTATTTAGCCCAGGGCGCTCAAACTTGTTAATACGGCTCTGGCACTCACTCATATAAAACTGGCCCAACTGGTAACAACAGCGTGTGGACTCGAACTGTTGTCGTTATGGTTGTTGAATTGCTTGTTTTTACAACACTGTGTAAAAATGCCCATTGGGAGTGGAAGTAGAAACATAAACTAACACGAAGCACCAGGGGACTGCCCTTGAAACTCTACCTGGATCATATTCACTAAACCGCATTATTAAATTGCCGTAACGCGCCCAAACTGAACATTCGTTCTTCAATGCTCGCGTAATTAACGATGCACAATTTAATTGGAACATCCATTTCCTTACGACCCACAGCGGTCCCGCTCTCTAACGAAGGCTGTTATAGGAAGTTAATCTGATTTTGACCCACTTCGATTGGCTTGAATTTTTGCATACATACGTAAATCTGATGACAATACAATGTTTTCACAACTTCGTCCTTGTAAGAATAACGAAAGGTCCTGTAAGGATAACGTTATTATCATTTTCCCAGAATTTTCCGAGAAAGAACTCATCTGGGGGTTTTTGGGATCGCTGAGTCCGATTCTAGCATTAAAAAATCCGTAAGGATAACGAAAGGCCCTGTAAAGATAACGTGATAATCCTTTTCCTCAAATTTTCCGGATTATATCAACTATCTACATCGGACTCACTCCCAGTTATGGAGAACCAAATGTCCAGAAAATTAATTAGAGTAAGAAAGAATTTACTACCTTAATATTGAAACGGAAGCATCGTTATAACAAAATAGTTGCCGACAGAGCGGCAACCCGAGCTATCAGGTGAACCATCAACCCACGAATATTCAAGAGAAAATGGCGTGGAATCTGGGCGGATTCAAGCACAGAATCCAAACTTGCGAATGCAAACTTTGTGTGTGAACGCCGACCATAGAAAAGGAACTACTCGGATTTCGCATTGTCTGAATGGGGTCTAAATCCATTTGATTCTAATTTTTCAGTCAATTTTTAGTCAAATTCAAAAGCTTTCAAGTTTATTTTCCGAAAATCGTTTCTTTGGAGCGAAGAAACAACTTTAAAATTTGATGGTGAATATTTAGACCCTGAGTATCTTTGGAATTTCAAATCTCCACTTCTTGCGATATAGCTATAACATAAAAAATGTATAACATTATTTATTTTCGTTATCTTACGTTGAACTCTGTGACAAACCACTCACAAATGCTCTAACGACCTTATGTTCGGGTACTTTTTAGCTACTAGCCACTTGACTAAACACTGATATAGTCAGAAACTGGTTCAGATATTTCCGTAAAGCTCGATCCAGACTACACGATGTACGGGGTACGAGATACGAGGTTTTTGGTTTCCTCGTACATGGAACTGCATCGCAAGGAAAACTTCGGTAAAGTTCAATAAATTCTAATACAAATTCTTTTGGAAAATTACGAAAATCCGCTACTTCGAAATACCACTACGTCAATGGAAAACCCCGAACTGTTCCATCCACACCTACGATGTTGCCATGTACGGGGTTACCACGTACGAGGATAATCCAACAGCTTCTGATTTTAGTCACTAGGTGAAACCATGTGCAAATTTCCCATCCAAACACTCGATGTTCGGGGTACGTGCCTACCTCGTACCCCGTACATCGTGTAGTCTGGATCGACCTTAACGAACACGGTAAGACAATGAAATCACCTCCAATTGGAAAACCAAAGATTTCCGCAAATCTCGCACTAAAGCCGGCCATACATTATGAGACTTGTTGTACAATTTGGTTCGGTTGTAGGCAATGTTGGATCGTGTATGGGCCGATTGTAATACCAAATTTTAGGTTCGACAAAAATCAAAACCCTATTGATTTTGCCTCCGCCACAACAAGTTGTACAGCATGGTTTTAGAACAAGTCTCATAATGTATGGTCGGCAAGAGACAATATTGAGACTACCACAAATAGTTGTGATGTTTTCCTTATTTGGCGAAGGCATCTCTGCAATTTCGAAACGCTGTTCAACACTTCAGCATTAGGGAAGATATTTTTCATTTGCTGCACGTATTTTCATCGCCGGAATAACCAATGTCTCTGTTTTTTAAAATAAAACAAATAAGCACTAAATCACAGTCAAATTACACGATTAAAGCGCCGCATAATTTTTTAAATCCCCAAAGTGTACACAAAATACCACTAAAAATGATTTAAAATACTTTTGGTTAAAATCTGTAATCATCAGGTAAAAATTCACACTTAACAGAAATAATTATTTCTGATCTGTCCACTCTCTTTATATGTAAGCTCACTAGGCCAGACTAAAGAGATTATAATCTAGATAGTGGACACCAGCACTTAATAGACGGGTCTATTGAGTAGGACAGTCTATTAACTCCAATCAAAACTGTCCACAAGTATTAGACCAGTTAGAAGAGCTTTTTTCCAGATTAAAATAGTCTGTAAACAATTTTTCAATTTATTAAAACAACTCCGACTTTCCAAAATTTTTCATTACCTCAAACATGAGTTTTTTACTTATATGAACCGATTCCACTTATTTTGGCAATTCATTGTAACAATAAATCAAATTTTTAAAATGTCTTACGCTCGTTTTTCAGCTTGGCGTCCATTTTTACACGTCCCATTGTCCACTCTTTAGATTATAGGGTCTCTAGGTCAGAGTAGAGCAATTGAATAACTACTGTGTCATTAATCGCCACATTTCTTCCAATATCGACTGTTCGAAACGTCAAACTTCGAAAATGGACCGTTCGAATTTGCATGCATCGTGAGGAATTTTTCATTTTCTTTTCAATTGTTTAAGCAATTAGCGATTTTAAATTTTTTATAAACTCTCAAACAACAAGCAAGATTTCCATATAAAAACGGTTATTTTGTAGATCTGTGAGTATAAGAAAAAGTTTTGAATAATAACGCTAAAAGTCGATTTCTGATTTATCATACTATGGTTATTAAATCGCTTTAGGCCAGACTGAATGAAGATATGTAGGTGTCAAATTCTTGCCATTTTGATTTTCGATATTATGCTTTTTCTTACTGAGATTTCTGAGTAAAATGTGTAATTAATTTAAAAAAAAACAAGCAATTAAAATACTTCATTTAATCGCTCGCTTGGAACTAATTTAGGCAAGAAAAAGTTGATATAAATTGTAGTAAAATGCCTTCGATTGTGTTGTGATTAAATGAGAATAAAATTTTATATTTTTGTTGCCAAGTGCGCCGGAACTTCGAAAGGGAAGCAAATATTCCAAACTCAACTCCCGGAGATTTCAATTAGAGTGACTATATAAAACTAAAATGTGGCCATAGGAAGACTGTTTTCAAAATAAGACGGCTCGACAATTTTCGAAAACTTTAAAATTTTGTTCAAAAAAATAAACTTTTTCAGTTTTTTTAAAAAAAGTTATTATATTTAAAACTTTTTAAGCCTTTAATCCAGGAAAACTGTACTTAAATGAATCGCTTCAAACATGTTTACTAACTATTGCGATTACGATTGAAGCTTCTCGACCAATAAGATCAAATACCCCGTTCACATTGGTTGAAATAGTCCGCCTAATTCTGACAGAAACTGGCAACATTAGGGCAAGGTGAGGAAGTGGGACTGAGCCCAGTTTCTGTCAGAATTAGGCGGACTATTTCAACCAATGTGAACGGGGTCAAAGGTTTAAACGATAGGAAAATGATAGCTTTGATCACATTGGTCGAGGAAGTCAATCGTAATCGCAATCGCTAGTCTAAATCGAGCTTTATAGTAGTATTTGAATAAAACGCGTAGCATCGATAACAGACTCTCTAGTCGAAATGATAAAACACGGCGTTTTTATAAGAGGTATTTAGTTGTCAAACTAACTGTCAAAACTGCTGTTGAAAAATATGTTGATTTTCGCTTATTATTGACATTTTTAACCAATCTGCTGTTTTATTTGGGCAAAACTACTCACTCGCGAAAATATCGGAATTGTTATTAAATTAAATTATTGTACTCCGAGTGTATGTGCCAATTTTACATACATTTTTATAAATTAATGTCAAGTATGATTGTTAAGTTTGATTAGAAGGGAATTGGAAGTGTTGAGGATTTCACAATCCTAGCTGCGAATTATTATAATACTTGCCAAGTTTCTTTTTGGACTTCTTTGTAGTGCTCAAAATGTGTCGATTGGTCAAAAATGAGGCGGAAATCTCCACAAGGACATATTTTTGATAATAAAAAGCTATATAAAAGGAAGTCTATTTGGATTGTTATCCTGCTATTAATTTACTTAGCTAAAACTAATGTAAGTATATTTTTTACTTGGGGCAATTCCAGACAAAGCCAAAAATTTCAAAAAAAATTTGGCTTACCTGATATACTTTTAAAATTTGTTAAAAATGCAAGATTGTAATTTTTTTTTTCAGTAGTTTCACAGCACATAGTAATGTAATGAGTACCGAGGAATAATTGCAAACAACGTTTTGGTAGATTTTGCCGTCCCTACAAAACTCTAAATTTCAATGGATTAGTGTACGTGTCATGTGCATGCTCGGCTCGTAGAAAGGAATTTCTCTCCTTCGAGCCGCTATTCGCCGACGTCTGAGGGAAACTGAGCCGTCTTATGCTGCGATCAGACATGGCTACTTTTACTGCGCAGCGTAACGAAAAACAACATGCTGCAATGTTTGAAAGCCTTTGCAACCCAAAAAACTGCCTAGCTGTGCAACAAAAAAGTAGCTACGTCTGCATATTTGATGAGTAGCCATATCTGATCCCAGAATTATATGATAAAAAAAAAATTAACAAAAGTCAAAAAAAGAAAAAAAAAAAACAATCGGTCTCGTCATCTGCCTCTCTCCTCGACCACAACGTCTTTTTTATTATTTTCTGCATCACATGCATTTTGAGTTTGATTATTTTCACATGCATTTGTTGTTACTGAAATAATACTGCCATAGCTTTCGCTTCGTGCAACTATTCGCAATGTCTGGATTTTTCTTTACTCATATGATCAAAAATTCGAACTGTACATTCTTTGTATGGGTTTTCTTTGCACTCCTATTTTAAATACAAACCAAAAAAAATCATAAAATAAACATAAAATTTCCCTTTTGCCAATTACGGTGTTGGCCGTTAACGGTAAACGTGAGCAAATTACAGAATATCAATCACAGAATAGCAAAAATCATTATCATTGTGTATTCAATAATACTTACTACCGAGAATCGATTAAATAAAAGTTAGGCCGTATCAAAATAGATGTAAATATTTATTTTTTGATTCTCTCATTTATTTTTTGTTGTTTATTATTTGTTATCAGTGTCTTTCTTACCGCCTTTTAAAAATATAGCGTGCGATTTTGCTGATCTACGAATTTAGGATAAATTGAGTCCCGAAGTTTTGCCGGAAAAACAAATTTCGAGATTTTTTTTTTTAATTTGAAAAATTCGACTCAATTTCGAAGATGTGTTCTGATAAATACAAATTTTTGAGTGGATTGAAAAGTTGGAAATTGTGCTTGACAAGTCATTATTTGAATTTCTCGACCATATGAATTTTTAATACTATTTGATAATTTTCGGACTATAGATCACATTGAAATTTTTTGCTCCTATCGATACACAACGCTTTCTTTTTAAAAAACCCCTTTTTAAATATTTTTTTTTCATTTTTTTTGATTTTTTTTTACTTAGTTTGTACTAAAAAAATTCAAAATGTGTATCTTTATATGTGTCTATTGGGTTCAAAACGAATCTATTCCATTTTTGAAAAAAATTAAGTTACGATTGATTTTGGTTCCTACTGTTGGTTCGTTGGTACGACTTAACCATTCGTTATGATCAAAATGGTTTTATGCCGTTAAAAATCGGTTTGATCATAACGAATGGTTAAGTAAGTCGTGGAAACCAACAGTAGGAGCCAAAATCAATCGTAACTTAATTTTTTTCAAAAATGGAATAGATTCGTTTTGAACCCAATAGACACATATATATTATTGGTCTTCGAATATATATCCTTGCCTTTGAGATATTCTTACAGACTTTTTGACTCCAGAATCGGATTCATTTTTGATGAAAAGGATAATCATGTTATCCTAAGGGGACCTCCCAAGGACGAAAATATCGTTTAGTAGTGAAAATATTGTTTCACTACTTCGTCCTTGTAAGGATACAAATCACTTCCATAGTTCAAGGGATAGCAAGAGATAAAGAGTGGGAAAGGGGAACTAAACGAATGCGATTAATCTTTCCTGGGTCATTGCGGTTCGAAAATAATTTTTAATTAACTTCAATTTCGAAAAACTACGTTCTCCACCGGCTAGTGTAGCAAGCAATGTGAAAAGGAATCGCCACCAACAAACTAAACGTTTGCTTGACACTTAATATTCACCACGAAATATACGAGTACAGGAAGAAAGTCGAGTTCCTGTTTGATTATTGATGGCAGTGGTTGAATTACAGAAAGCACAGCGTTTTGTTTGTATTCTTAGTTAAATCTGCGAAAGTATTGTTTTTACTTGTGTGTGGTTTGATATTTACTATATTGGAAGTCGACGTCATGGGTTAATATTATATCAGAAGCTGTAAAGAAAATAGTCTGATTTCTCACACAAAAAAAAAAAATAAAAAAAAATTTTTAAAAAAAGCTTTTATTAAAAAAAATGCACTAAAAAGAAAAAAATAATTTTCTGGACGCTGTGTATCACAAATATAAAAGCTTTTAAAAAGCGAGATAAATGTTTATTTTATTGTTTTATGCTTTATCTCGCTTTTTAAAAGCTTTTATATTTGTGATACACAGCGTCCAGAAAATTATTTTTTTCTTTTTAGTGCATTTTTTTTAATAAAAGCTTTTTTTAAAATTTTTTTTTTATTTTTTTTTATTTTGTTCTTTTTAGTCTTCGAATATATAGTTTTACATTTGAGATGTCCTTACAGGCTTTTTAACTTGAGAATCGTATTCAGCGAACCCCAAAACCCGCAGAATATATTTTTTCCCGGAACAATTGAGAAAAAGGATAATCACGTTATCCTTACAGGACATTCCGTTATCCTTACAGACTTTTTAATGACAGATTCGGATTCAGCGACCCCAAAAACCCCAGAATAGATTTTTTTCCGGAAAATTTGGAGAAAAGGATAATCACGTTATCCTTACAGGACCTTCCGTTATCCTTACAGACTTTTTAATGACAGATTCGGATTCAGCGACCCCAAAAACCCCCAGGATAGAGTTTTTTCCGGAAAATTTGGAGAAAAGGATAATCACGTTATCCTTACAGGACCTTCCGTTATCCTTACAGACTTTTTGATGACAGATTCGGATTCAGCGACCCCAAAAACCCCAGAATAGATTTTTTTCCGGAAAATTTGGAGAAAAGGATAATCACGTTATCCTTACAGGACCTTCCGTTATCCTTACAGACTTTTTAATGACAGATTCGGATTCAGCGACCCCAAAAACCCCCAGAATAGATTTTTTTCCGGAAAATTTGGAGAAAAGGATAATCACGTTATCCTTACAGGACCTTCCGTTATCCTTACAGACTTTTTAATGACAGATTCGGATTCAGCGACTCCAAAAACCCCCAGGATAGATTTTTTTCCGGAAAATTTGGAGAAAAGGATAATCACGTTATCCTTACAGGACCTTCCGTTATCCTTACTGACTTTTTAATGACAGATTCGGATTCAGCGACCCCAAAAACCCCCAGGATAGATTTTTTTCCGGAAAATTTGGAGAAAAGGATAATCACGTTATCCTTACAGGACCTTCCGTTATCCTTATAAGGACGAAGTAGTGAAAATATTGTATTGTCATCGGACTTATATAAGTGTGCAAAATTTCAAGTCAATCGGACAAGTGGAAGTGGGTCAAAATTGGGTTGCAAGATTTGATCTGACAGACAAACAGACAAACAAACAGACAAGATAGCGAGCTAAATAAAAGCTTTTAAAAAAGTTTGCAAACTCATAAAATTATAATATGGAAATAAAGCATTATTGTATTGTACAGATAGAATGTCAACCTTACCACTCTGTTGAATAATTTTTTTTTATTTTTAAAATAAAAAACATAACAAAAGCTATAATTGCCAATCTGGCAATTATTGAAAACCCGTATGGTGATTTAATTGAACGGCGTATCAAAATTTCATTTGAATTCAAATTTTCCAATAAGATTTTTTTAAAACTTGTTCCAATCGGATTTTGATGTATGGGAGATTTATGTAGAATCATATCCTAAATAACTTGTTCTTGGACTTTTTTTTGATAAGATGCACCGTTTTTGAGATATTCGCAAAAATATTATCACCCTATTTATTTTGGATTTGTATTTACCTTTGGAACAAAGTTCGCCTTTTCCGTCAATTATAGCATATTGCGCCCTATGTAGGGCCACAACGAGTCAAGTTGCACTAACAATTGAAAATTGAGTTCTAAAAGCTTGTTTTGGAATTTGTAATGAAGAACTCATAAAGTTTATTATGAGTGATATTTAAAAAATCGTTACGAAGTATCTTTTTTTTTTCTTTATTTTGGCGTCCCTTTATAATTGCGGCCTGTGCATTCAGTAGTTGATAACTATAGTTTTAAAACATAAATACTGTTTGGAAATAAAGAATTTTTTTTGGAACTCATGGGGACGGTTTATGTGACTTTTTCAAGTGATTAATTAGGCGTTAAAACTCAGCCAACCAAACGGACAAGTGTAAATTGAAATTTTTAATCATTTATTATAAATTTTTTTAATTTCTTGTCTGATTTTCACTGTAATGTATTTATTTTGAAATTTTTTAAATTCAAAATATTTTCCATAGGATCTTATTAAATGGAGCAATATCTATCTAGAAAGACAGCTGCATTGCAACTCATTTGATGTTGTTTATACATGGGTGAACGGATCTGATCCAGAATTTATAAAACTTGCTAAGAAATACGGCAGTTTTTTGGATCCAGCAAGATTTGATGACAAAAATGAACTGAAATACTCACTTAGATCGTTGGAAAAGTTCGCACCATGGGTAAATCATGTATACATAGTTACAAATGGACAAATACCGCATTGGTTAAATTTGGAGTACGATGGAATCTCTGTTGTTTCACACAACACTTTAGCCATAGAGAGTGATTACTTGCCAACATTTTCCAGTTCTTCTATCGAGACTTTTATCCATAGGATACCGAATCTATCTAAGCGTTTTTTATATTTAAATGATGATATTTTTCTCGGTGAGAATCTCTACCCAGAAGATTTGTACACTGCGGCGGATGGCGTTAAAATCTATGCTGCTTGGTTGGTACCTGATTGTGCCCCGGAATGTCCATGGGTTTATGTCGGCGATGGCGCTTGTGATCCGAATTGTAACATAGAGGCATGTCAATTTGATGGAAATGACTGTATCCATGAAGAAGAATCGAATAGCGAGGAAACAAACTTTCCTACAGTCAAACAGCTCTTTTACGATGTTCCAAAATCGAAGCCCGACTTTGTCGATGCTAAATGGAATTCTACAAAAGAAAATGTTATCCACAGAAAATCAAACAAACGATCTTTTAATGAGGTAATTAAACATCATAACACAACGGACATTAAAGAATTGAAAAAATTCGTGGAAAAATTCAATCGAGATCAAACTCGAAAAAATAAAAGAAGAAAAACCAGAAGTACCACCGCCACTGAACCCGAAATAATCTCTTCCAAAGATATTTATGCGCAGAGTTTAGTTCATACCAATAAGATATTAAATAAAGCCTACGGATTTAAATCAAGAAAAGTTCTGGCTCATGTCGGATTTCTATTGGAGCGAGATATTGTCCAAAGCATGCTGGAAAAATTTCCTAAGGAATTCCAAATTACTATGTCTCATAGATTTAGACACCCACAAGATATGCAGTTCGCATTCACGTATTTTCACTTTATAATGAGTGAACAGGAGAAGTTGACTGTTGGCGAAATTTTTGATATATTTGACACAGATAATTCATCAACATGGTCGGATCGAGAGATTCGGACACTTCTAGCCAGATTGTATCCTTTACCATTAGACTGGTCTGTGGTAAAATACTTTGAAGATGTCTTAACAAATTGCTCAGACCGGTTACGGGTAGATAAGACTGACGAACTTCAGTACACTACTTTCATCTATGAACGTTATGAAGACTCGAATTTAGTAAGTATTAAAATACTGATTCATCTAATATTATTGAATTTTGAAAAATCACACCAAACTCAAAAAAAAAAATGGCGGAAATACATTGAAATGGCAGGAACATAGTTTTTTTTAAATATCCCGAAAATTACACAAAATATTTTTATACCCGTATGGTGAAACCAGAGGGTATATTAGATTTGCCTTACCGTTTGTAACGCCAAGATCCTGTCATCACACAAAAAAATGAATTACACCAGTGTGTTTAGAATGATATAAACATAACAAAAGCTATAATTGCCAATCTGGCAATTATTGAAAACCCGTATGGTGATTTAAGTGAACGGCAAACAGTTGTATCAAAATTCCACTTTGAAGTCAAATTTTCCAAAAAGATTTTTTAAAATTTATTCCAATCGGATTTTCATGTATGGGAGTTTTATGTAGAATCATATCCTAAATAACTTTTGTTCTTGGACTTTTTTGATAAAATTCACCGTTTTTGAGATATTCAAGAAAAAAAGTTTTCGTTCGTATGGGGGGTACCCCCTAATGGTCCATTTTTACCCATTAAGCAGGGTTTAGACGAAGCGAGTAACTCGCTGCAAGTAGACGTAAATACACGCGATTTGAGCTAGTGTGCGACGCTCGCATATGTATGAGAATACTCGCTGCTCTCTCAAAAATAATAGAAAGCCATTCTATTTTTCTAGCAAGTAAAAACCAATACATCAACATGGAACTGTGTACAAATGAGGTGGTTTTATTTGTGTGTGCTTTAATTCATTTCGTTTGCTGTTTTCGCCGGAGGAAGGTGTCATTTTTTGTAGAATATTTGCACTTAGAATTTTCTTTATTTTCCTGTTTTTAGCTGAACGCGTTTTTAATTGTCTTCAAAATCGCGTTGTATATTTTTTTTGTCTATATTAACGAAACACCTAATACACTTCTTCACAGTAAACCAAACAAAGATATCTTTGCTCAGAAAATTTTAGGTTATGTTTTGTTCAGTTGTCATTCTACTTGCAACGAGTTACTCGCATCGTGTAAACGAAGCAAACTACTTGCCTCTCTTTACTCGCTGTGTATAAACCCTGCTTTAACGAACTTAGCCTCGCATTTTATGAAAAACGGATCCACGCAAAATTTCAAGTCTCTAGCTCAATCCGTGCGCCCGCAATCCGCGCCACAGACAGACGGACAGACAGACAGACGGACGGACGGACATGCAAAATTCAATTTTTTTATCATTCTAAACACACTGGTGTAATTCATTTTTTTGTGCGATGACGGGATCTTGGCGTTACAAACGGTAAGGCAAAGTTAATATACCCTTTGGTTTCACCATACGGGTATAAAAAGTTGAATTTAGCATGTCCGTCCGTCCGTCCGTCCGTCTGTCCGTCCGTCCGTCTATGGCGCGGATTGCGGGCGCACGGATTGAGCTAGAGACTTGAAACTTTGCACAGATCCGTTTTTCGTAAAATGCGAGGCTAAGTTCGTTAATGGGTAAAAATGAATACATATTCACGTTCTTGTGAACATTTGCCGAGTGCCTCAGTAATCAATTCTCAAGATCGTTTCTTTAGCTCTTTTTTTACAACACAAAAATTCAAAAAAAAATTGAGTACGTCGTATAATGACAGATACAATTTAGTTAAGAGAATACAGGGGCGAGAGGGATAAAAACATTGGCTACAAACATAGCCAAATTTAGGTGAATCACAGTCGCGTTTGCCGTGATTCGTCTGCATTTGCCAAGAGTTTAGAGCCGATAAAAGAAATAACTTCTCTTGCTGCTTCATCACTCGCACGCCACAAACTTACCGTCTTGGCTAATAGTAATGCGCCTTGAAATCTTTCTGTGTAAAGCAATAGAAAATTTTTACAATAAACTTGCAGCCTTTAACCCTTTTAAATTAATTTTTTTAATCAGAGATTTTTCTCTGTCAATTTTCAAAAATTCTCTAAATAAGTTTTAAACAATTGAATCCATTTTGCTATAGTAAAAAATTTTTCAGGTTCGGAATAATAATGTCTCCTGTATGGATTTTTTAAATAAAAATTTTGCCTGTGGCGCAATTTTTGTTGCATGCCCAAGAACAAAGAAACCTGGATAGGTATAAATATGGGACATATGCTAAACGGTCAATTGCATGCTAACTCTAAAACATTTTCATACTAAATTGCATTGCGAAGTGGAAACTTTCATATAAAAAATAAAATTAGAGCGGGAATAAGCACGCCCTAAGACTCGGACACATACGTGAAACATTTCACATATACCTCATTTTGAAAAACTGGTTTCAGAGTAGAATTGAATCTGACAGCTCTGGGGGTCTATGATGGAATACGAATATTATAAAGGGTGTTTTTTTTAAGCCTGATAGAACTTCAAATTTTAAAAAGTAACACAACAAATTAAATTTCAATCAATTTTTTTTTATTTATTCGAAAGATCAATACATGGCATTAACATTTAAAAATGATTTCGGGCATATGGTCACCGCGGCTGTTCGTGACGAAGCGCATTCTGGACGTCCAATTTTGGGCCACTTTTTCGAGGACTGCTGGCCGTATGTCACGAATAAAACGAACAATGTTGGCCTCCAAGGCGTCAATTGTTGCTGGTTTATCAGCATAAACCAGTGACTTCACGTAGCCCCACAGGAAATAATCGGGAGGTGTCAAATCGCACGACCTTGGAGGCCAATTGACAGGTTATCGCCAAATTTTGATTTCAATAAGTCGATCGTTGCGGTCGCCGTATGGCACGTAGCGCCATCCTGTTGAACCCACATCTCGTCCGGATCAATGTCATCCATATTTTCAAACAAAAAATCATTGATCATGGTGCGGTAACGATCCCCATTGACCATAACGCGAGCTCCGGCCTCATTTTCGAAGAAATAAGGTCCGATGATGCCACCAGCGTGTAAACCGCACCAAACGGTGCATTTTTCAGGATGTAATGGAGTCTGTAGGGTCTCTTGTGGATTGGTCTCACTCCATATGCGGCAATTTTGCAAAAATGAGCTTCATCGCTGAACAAAATTTTGCTAAAAAAAACTTCGCTTATAAGTGGCGCGAATATACGACTAAGGGGCCTATTGCGGTTATCGATATCTATTCGATCGACCATCGTTGGCCGGAACGATCGAAAAACAATTTGGTATTGCGTAAGGTTCATCGTTCAAGCAATCGCTATTGTGAATTTTTTAGTGTTTGACGTTTGGGAATTCACATTGTTGAAGTTATTTTAATGTTTAAAAATGACTTCAACGCATAAAATACAATATTAAGCTCCCTTAAAACATAGAGGAGGTGGATGACAATGGCGATATGAGCGAAATTACACCAGAAGACGGTTTTACAAACCAACGTCAAGGCGAAAATATTAAACACCGAATGTTGAGTTCTTTGAATTGACCAATATTTCAAATCTATGTGAATAAAACAGTTTTTAAGTTCATTTTTTATTTAAATTATTTTTATGCCACTTTGGTCTTATTTATCGTCATTTTTTCAACCAATTTTTATATTGGATTTTTGATCGAGGTTTTGATCAAGATATTCCTCATTAATAATTTCCTAATGTGTACAAATACTTCCATTTTATTATTAGCCTCTAATTTTGATAAAAAAAAGTAATTGCAATACTTCACCAATCGCTAACTTGACATAAACTTCACCGAACGATCAAACAAATGTCATCGTTCCCAACTGAACGATTTTATCGTTCACGAACGATAAAATCGATGATCACAATACCGATTTTTCGATTTGACATTTCAACGATCGATTGACGAAGCTCACAATAGGGGCCTAATTTTCAAAGTAAATTTGGCAGCGTTGTACAAGCGTGAGTCCATTCATGATGATTTGCCAGAGTATACTGATCATAAATGTCAAAAAGTGAGCGCAGTATAACAGCTCGTTTGACAGTTAACCCTTTCTTAAGTTCTATCTAAGCAAAAAAAACACCCTTTATATTATGGAATACGAGTCGTAACGATTGGAAATTGCCTGTTATTGTTAGTAGAAAAAACTAACAACAACACACAAGTTACGATCGATATAATTACGATCATATTCCATAAGAGGCTCTCTGTTCTACACTTAGCAGATTACGCAAGACGATTAAAATTCTCTTCAATATAATTCGTATAGAATTGGGGAATGATATCTAGCGATATAAAAAAAATCCCCATTTCCGATCTTGATAGAATACAATCTCCTATCTTCATTCCTTTCGTTTCCTAACAATTGATGAGATTTTTTTCGCTCAATTGATGAGATTTTTTTAATGGCAGTTTCACGGAAAACACCCTTTTAGATTTGCCTATACTACAGAAAATTTATTTAAAAAATTCAAATTATTTATTGTTTACAAACAACAGCAACTTTTTCAAAATTTTGTTTCCGCCATTTTGTTTTTAAATTCGTTGTAAATTCGTTTAACCCGTGAGTTTTAATATTGTAAATCACTTAATTACATTATTGCCCATTTAGGAACATTTTTGTAAATATATTTTGTTTTTGTATTTCGTAGCCTACAGTTACCAAAAACTTGGTGTTGTCCTGCATACCTTTAGTTGATGCTCTTCAGGGCAATTTCGGAAAGCGGGGAAAATATAAATTCTACATTAATCATAAGTCGGGGATCTACAACAATTTCAAAATGTTAACATCGAATATAACCGAAGTGATAAATTCCTTAGACGAATTCAGGAGAAATCCAAAGTAAATAATAATATCTTAGACATTGAAATTTTTTTTTATTAGATTTCTTTTTCAGGAAGTTTAATTGTATAAATGACAACTTGGAGCCACAATTCGAAGAGGAGAATCAACTTATCAAATATCTTCTTGAAGACTTTTATTTGTCATTTTTTCCAAAACCAAGCAAATTTGAACTTCCAAACCATTATCGAAATCGCTTTTTATACATTACCGATTACGAGGAATGGAAAGAAAGAAAATATTTTACATTAATGGCTGCGTACATTCTTTTCGCGCTTCTATGTTCAGTAGGATTAAAATATTGTTGTAGCCATAAGGCAAAGTATGCACGAAAATTGATTCCTTACAAATATTGTGATATCTAATGTAAAATTATACTTGAATATTTTTAATTATGACTAGTTATTTTTCGAAGCAGATATGCAAATTATTTCTTTGCAGATATACAATTCTGTTACTCTACCGTCCAACAGTACACAAAGTATACAGGGTGTATCGTAACTAAGTCCCGCAACATATTCCAGTCGATTCTATGGAGTGTCCAGATCAAAGTTTTTCAAGAGACGCCTTAAATTATTTCTCCACCCGCCTTTTTTAGGTTGAAAATTTTTAGTCCGTGATTAGTATAAATCACAATAGCTTCGGTTAGAGGCAAGGTACGGGGACAAAAGTATACTAAATCATGGCCTCTCAAACGGCACCAAATATGTCCGAATTCGAAGTCAATAGTGGGCCTTCAAAGATGAAATTTTAAGAAAAAATTGTCAAAAATCAACATTTTTATACTTCCTACCAAAAAAAGTTGCATTATATGAATTAAATTTACGCTAATATCTAAAGTACTTCAAAAGTTATTAACGTTTTTGTGGTCAAAATGGACGTAATTTTGAGCAACTACTGTCAACTAATGAGCAATTAGAATACGTTTTAACAAATTGGGTGTTCCACCGGAAAGGCAGTGATTTTCTAGGGAGTATTCGTTTGCCCCCGTACCTCATCTTTACGAAAGTTATTGAGATTTCTAGTAAATGAAGGATAAAAAATTATCAACCTAATAAGGTAGTGAAGGAGTAATTTTAAGGAAAAGAATGGGGGAAAAACTTTGATCAGGACCATAGAATTAACAGGTGTATGTGGGGGGACCTAGTTACGTATATTAGAAAAAAATAACGAAAAAACAAAACGGGACGACAACGCCATTTTGTCCAAATAAAACTAACGAAGTACCAAACGTGTGGGGTCTCAAATGAATGAGTTTCGGAAATGAAACATAACAAAAGCTATAATTGCCAATCTGGCAATTATTGAAAACCCGTATGGTGATTTAAGTGAACAGCGAACAATTGTATCAAAATTCCACTTTGAAGTCAAACTTTCCAATAAGATTTTTTAAAATTTATTCCAATCGGATTTTGATGTATGAGAGTTTTATGTAGAATCATATCCAAAATAACTTTTGTTCTTGCATTTTTTTGATAAGATGCACCGCTTTTGAGATATTTGGAAAAAACATGCGCACGGATTGAGCTAGAGACTTGAAATTTTGCGCAGATTCGTTTTTCGTAAAATGCAAGGCTAAGTTCGTTAATGGACAAAAATGGACCATTAGAGGGGGTACCGCCCATACGAACGAAATCGTTTTTTGTGAATATCTCAAAAACGGTGCATCTTATCAAAAAAGTGCAAGAACAAAAGTTATTTTGGACATGATTCTACATAAAACTCTCATACATCAAAATCCGATTGAAATAAATTTTAAAAAATCTTATTGGAAAGTTTGACTTCAAAGTGGAATTTTGATACAACTGTTCGCTGTTCACTTAAATCACCATACGGGTTTTCAATAATTGCCAGATTGGCAATTATAGCTTTTGTTATGTTTTTCAATAGCTGTTTTTTCAATGATCGGATCAAAGATCCAGATCAATTGTCATACAAATTCGTAACCCAAGTTTTATCGCGATTATGATCTGATTTAGTTTCGGATTTATTGAGAAATAACAAAATTTTCTCAGTCTGTATCTCGGCTTTGCTTTCATAAATGTGTAGATATTTAATACTATTTCCATCACATTGGGGTTGTTTTTCGAAAACTGAAAAAATATAGCAGAGAGAAACATAATATGGTAGAGAAACAGAACAAAAACTTGTTACTGAACGGGTTTTTGCGATTTTATAAGTTATTGCCAGATCATACGAGTTATTCGTTTTAGCATAGTCTATAAACAAATTTAATCCTTATGTTACTACCCGGGTACCCATTTTCGATTTTCAGTTGAAACCATGTTATTCGTGAACATCGTATTTATTAATCCACTCGGATCCCCATTTTTTAAGTTCTTGTGAATAGATTTCTGCAATATATGACGAAATTAATTTTTTTTAAATATAAATATATGAGCTTAAACTTTTGTAGTCCTCTAGTTACTACCCAGGTACCCATTCGTTTTTGTCTGTGATATAAATGACAATAAATTAAAAAAAAAACAAATTCAATTTTGAATTGTATTTATATTGAATGTCACTACATTCTTAGGGACACATATGTACAGTACATAAAATTATTTGTCACATCACAACGGACAGTTTTTGCAAATTATAATTTTCAAATTAAATCACGTATGCCGCAAGTGCGGCAATGTCAATTATATTACAAAAGAAAAGCAAGCGGCCACCTGTTGGTACGTCGTCTTACACTATCACCGCGTCTTGATTAACAATTTTTTATCCCAAGAAATATCTCACCGCAATGAGATTTTTTTGACAGCTGGGCAGAGATATTTTATGGAATTTCATTTCTTCGCATGCCTTTGAAGTTAAAACAACTCGTCACAGTTATTGCAAAATATTAGAAACAAAGAAAAGCAGGCGAAAAGAAAACCCTCTTAATGTTATATTCTCTTCCAAAGCCTTTTGTATCGTATTATTTGTAAAAATTAGTTATTTTCGCAACTACTTGTCGGGAGAATTTAGATTCCGCCATCTTGAATCGGGAAATTTCATGAAATTTTAGCTCTGGGATTTTTTATCGCCGTCAACTCGAGCTCTGATTGGTCAATCAAAAATCTCTGCGATGAAAAATCCCAAGTGGAGACACGTCGTATATTTTCCAAGTAACTTATCCATCACGTCAACGCCAGATTTTGTTTTATTGTAAAAGTGGATAATGTCCGGTTTCTTTTTGGGGCCCGTGGTTCCATTATCATGATGCGTAAACGACAAAAGTGTAACAGCCTTTTTTTTCGGCACATACGAGCATATTGTCACATTATCATGGAATCAAAATAGCAATATATGAATAGGTCTTGTTTTAGCTGCCTTAATTTCCGCTGGAATATATTTCTTGTTTCATTTCTGTAGGGACAGCGGTTAACTAAAACAAGAGATCTCTTCTCGTTGAAGGCTTTATTAAGAGTGAATGATACAATTCTCCTTGTTTGAACCATCGACACAATAACCAAAAAGACTTGTTTATCGAACGGTATTCTATACCAACAGATAATACTTTAAACTTGCCTACATTTCAGTGTTCCGACGATAGTGAAATTCCATTATAAGTGATACAAGATTCAAGATTCAAGATTTTTTATTGCCATTTCATACATTAATATAGTTACAGAATCTTAATATGAAAACATATACAAACTAAGGCAAACTATGCCAGCGTTAGACAGTGATTCGATATTGAAAAAAGAAAATTTTTTACACTGAGTTGCGCTTTATCACTGAAAATACATAACCCAACTGCAATGTGTTGGTTATTTCATTGACATATTTGTATTGGATTATTCTTAAAATTAACCTAACCTAAGTTCACAGCCAAATGGGAAATAGACGGCATTGCCAGTCTTACAGTTGTCAATATCAAAAGAACCGCGAAGAGATTTAAAAAGAAAACGAGTGAGAAAATTTATCCTCTATGGTGAGCAGAATCTCTGCCCATGTAAAAAGGGATGCTGCCCTTCTCATTGATATCAGTTGTTTCTTGATTTTTTAATAAATTAAGGGATGATAGATAGAAGACTTCGTTAGCGTCCACTCCGGTCTGTAGATTGAACATACCACTGATCAAGGGGTTTTCGTGTGATTCCAGTCTTAACGCATGTTTTTCCCGAAGGGAAAAACAGTAAAACAGGAGAGGCATCATGTTTGCTTTTTCATATAATTCCTTGTTGGAATAGTATCTGTTTAAAGATTTAAATTTAAATCCCGTGCAGTTACGTAGAATTTTTCTCTCGAACCCTTCCAGCTTCCTAGCCCAAGTCGTTGATATGTTGAACCAGCATGTGAACCCATAAATAAGGATAGGTTTGATTAATTGTTTATACAACAATAGTTTCGTTTCCGGAAGTAGTTTGCTCTTGGAATGCATTATTGATGCTATTGACATGTACGCTTTGTTTGCCTTAACAAGGACTTCACGAATGTGTTCGTTAAACTTGAAGAGATTATTAAAGTGTACTCCCAAATACTTCACCGTGTTTGCGGGTCGCAGTTCGCTGTCCCCTACGAAAACCGAGAGAGTCTTGCAAATTTTGGGGATCCCCGGGAATCCCTTGCCTGATGCATTCCTGAAGTGTATCAGTTCGGACTTATTGTTATTGATCACTATTCCCCATGAGTTATAATATTCCGAGATTTCGTTTAGATGAAGCTGGACAAGATGAGCAGCCAATGCCGGATCTTTGTGTGTTGCGGCCACTAATGTGTCATCCGCGTAAAGCGTTGCTACAGAAGAGCAGTTTTCCCCGGGGTCCGTTGCCAAGTAATGTGGTAAGTCGTGGAGGAAGATTGAATACAGTATTGGCCCCAAAATGGAACCTTGCGGGACGCCGTTCAGAACCTCAATTTGGTCAGAGTGAGAGTTGTCTATGTCAACAAAAAGAGTTCTATTCTGCAAGAAACTATAAAGCATTCTTAACAAGTGAGCAGGAAAGTCTAAGGATATTAACTTGTGAATCAGCCCCCCATGCCATACGGAATCAAACGCTTTTCGAATGTCTAGAAAACAAGCCGTAGTCGTCTCTCGTTGTCTCAGTCCCCTAACGACTCTGTCCTGTAGCAGGAGTAAGGCATGTTCTGTGGAATGGTTTCTTCTAAAACCAAACTGTTCGTTCGGTATAATGTGATTGTCTTCGCAGACGAACATTACCTCTTCTACCAATATTCTTTCTAACAACTTCCCAACGTTTGATAAAAGGGATATGGGTCTAAAATCCTCTACGTTATGTGACCCTTTCTTTTTTTTAATGGGTATCAGTCTAGCGTGTTTCCATGTTTTTGGGAAATACCCAATGTTTAGACAATTATTGAATATAATTGTGAGAAAATGCAAAGCGGAGTCAGGTAACTTCTTTATCAAAAAGTTTGAAATACAGTCCGGGCCGAATGATTTTTTATTGTTCAGTCTTTTTCTGACAGATTTGACTGTGTTGAGTGAAGTAAAGGGGGCCCCAATTCTGGGGTCATCTGAACGACGGTCTGACCCGAAGGAAGTTATTTTATCGACTCTGGCTGTCTCGAAATTAGCTATTGAGTCTGAGACGAGTACGGAGTTATCCGATAATGGGGTGGGCAACTGATATATCCCTGAGAAATAATCGGCGAATTTGTTGGCAATATCTTGAGGGTGGGACAAGATATCACTTCCTGATGAGACTTTATTTATTTTATTTACTTTACCCTTCCCGACTATGCGATTAATTTCGCTGAACGCCTGGGGACCAGGTCTGATGGTTCTAAGCCTATCCTGAAAGAGGTTATTAAGATGCACGTTAATCTGATTATCAATATCAATAGAGAGGAGTTGTATTCTATTGTGCATTTCTTTGTCTTCCCTTCTGGGGACGAAATTCCTTCTGCTGAGACTCCGCTTCAGATCTCTCTTCCACCGGTTTTTAACCTTAATTAAATCCCTAATTGGCAATGGCAGTCTCTGTATTAGGCTGTATTTTTTGGGCTCGTCAGAGAATGAAATCGATGCGATACTAACAAGTTCGTTAAATGCCATAATGAGGGAATCTATTTCAGAGTTACTGAGACATTTATCGTTCGAAATGTTTATGTTAGAGAGGCCTTCAGTAACATGGTCCCTGAAGGCCTTCCAGTCTGTGTTTTTAAAGTCTCTGTATGCAACTGGGGAGGCCAATTCCGGTGTGGCTTGAGACAGGTCCAGACTCAGCAAAACAGCGTAGTGATCTGAAAAAGATGATGTTGTTGCGCAACCAAAGTTGACGTCAAAGGAATTGATAAGTTTATCCGATATCATGAACAGATCAATACAAGATCCCGAGCTGGGAAACGTTGGTGAGTTTGGGTGGATAACACGTAAGTCGTTGAGGTCAGGATTATCCCGGAACCATTCAAATAATACTTTACCGTTCCTGTTCTCATTGAGGTTCGCCCAATCTCTATGTTTCGCATTCAGGTCACCCCCCACTATCACTCCATCAACTTCACCTTCAGCTAATCTGTTTAATTCGCGGAGGAGGTCGCGAATCTCATCAGGACTGGTATTCGTCGTGTGGAAATAAGTAGAAACTAAAAGAATTCTGCCCGTACTGGAGCCTCTCACAGAGATATTCATGTAAGCGGCTACATATGAAATAGTGTTGAGATTAATGTTAAGTCTCAGTTTACGTATTTTGAGGCTATTTTTATGTAAAAGGGCCGTGCCCTGAAGAA
The DNA here is from genome assembly GCA_964034945.1 of Chrysopilus asiliformis. NCBI lineage: Eukaryota > Metazoa > Arthropoda > Insecta > Diptera > Rhagionidae > Chrysopilus > Chrysopilus asiliformis. Next base: position 66,943,472 of record OZ035961.1, on the reverse strand, counting down.
AATTGTTGTGTATCGCCGTATAGTTGGCAATATGCAATGTTTTATTATTTGTAAGGTGCGTTTCATTAAGAAACAGCACGTCCGGATTATTAGTATTAATAAAATCTTCTAGCGCGACTTTTTTGGCTTGCGAGACAACTGAGCGAACATTCAATTCGAAAAATCTACAAGTCATACTTGGTTTGAGCAAAGCTCGAAACAGAAGTTGATATATGCAGTTTTTTTTTTTGCTGCTGACGAAATATTATTGAAAGAGGACATAAAAGAATTGATTTTGGAAACTAGTTCCATAAAGTCTAGCCCGAACAACTCTTGGGCCAATCCTGTAAAGTCTCTGTAGCTATTGCCGTCACCACGGACGGAACCATTACTAAAGCACTGAGCGAAAGATCTATCACTTGATCTGAAATTGTTTATACTGGTATTAATAAAAGCACGGCGGTTTTCCCTTTCGACTCGGGCGTCTTGCATTTTCCTAATTTTTTCCTCATGGAAACGCTTGAACCTAGGGCAGCCTCTGTAGTTAGCTGGATGGTCATGTGTCTTGCAGTTAGTGCAATACGGTTTATCCTCATCTTCTCGATTTCTAGTGCATTCGCCTGGTCCGTGTGGTTTATTACACTTAACGCACTTATAGTCAAGACAGCAGTTGGCCGCAATATGGCCAAAGCCCTGACAGTTTTTACATTGAATTGGGCCAAAATTTTTCAGCTCGTCCCATGTGACCTTCATATAGAACATACCAGCAACGCTTCTGAGATGTTGAATGTCAGACTTTGGTGCCACCTGAACCACATACATACCAAGATTCAATCGTTCTCTACGCGACCGAGGTGTCGTAAATTCTCGAACGTTACGGAATATTATGTTAGGACGGATTCTCTCTAATTCATCGCGAATCTCTTTTTCGGTATAATCACGACCCAGCCCCTTAAGAAGCAGTGAAATTGGTTTATATTCTTTAGAAGTATATGTAAAACAACTAATGCCTTGCTCCCTGAATAAGTCAAAAACTTTTTTGTGATTTTCCGCCCCCCTGACCAGTAGTCGAATCGTGCCGTTCCTGTTGGAAATTATTTTATAGACCACTCCAGGGAACGAAGTCTTCATTGACAGATTCAACTCCCTTATGTTTAGTACGTTATGGACCACGATGGGTGGACAAAACTGATCCACATCAGCGTGTGAATCGCCGATCTTTTCGGGGTTCTTTTTTTTCAAATGACTAGAAAAATTTACATTATTGTCGCCAGAAGGGCTCTTATTAAAATAAGTCTTGTTATCACAAGTATTTTGTACTTTAGTTTTGTTAGTTTTAGAAATATTATTATATCGCTTATTACTAGAGTTAGTATTAAAACCTGATGCGGTCTCCTCCTGTAAATTACCCAGCACCTCGTAGTAATTGCTCGCTGATGGCGATGCCTCTTTTGTGACGGTTCTAGGGGCTTCCTTCCCCGTGGCTGTCGGTCTTCCCCGATTAACTTTGAACCAAGGAATATGGTTCTCCCCTTCAGTCTCGAAATCCATGATCTCTGTAGTTGGTTTAGAAGGTTGTCGTCTCTGCTCTTTAGGCGCTTGCTTTGCCCTCGAGTAATTGGCGTTCCCAACAGTTTTTCCTCCTTCGAAAGTCGATTTTATTGGGCTACTCGGCACCGGATGAGAGTCCGAAAATAGATCCACAGCTAAAGTTTTGCCAGCACTTGAACATTCTGCTATATTCTCCAATGATCGCGACCTGCGTCTCATCAATGAAGAGATTTGTCCCAACAAATTGAGATTGGTAAAGTCCCCCGGTGGGGGCAGATCCAATCCCCTCGCTCTACCTGTGCTCATTTTCGCTTTATTTTGCGAACACTGCTCCACCTCTGAAGATTCTACCGGCAAATAGCGGTAGGAGCTCCTAGGGAGCTCATACGGCTCTAACCTCACTTTCTTTTTTGTTTTGCTCACTTTTCTGTTTAATTGTCTAAAATAACGAAAATAAACCCACTGATCGTGGAAAGTTTATCAAACGAAATTCCTGAGCACCAAATCTCCTAGTTCGTCAATCACAAATTCGCAGATTGAAAACGATGAAAAAATACGACCATGTGCCTTCAGCTTCCACACCCAGACCCATTATAAGTGATATTGCGCCAATGGCAAAGTCATGAAGAAATTGTCTGGGGTGCGTTCCTTTATTCCCTAGCAAAGTAAAGGTTGGGTTTGTCAAAGTTCGAACAGCTGATTGCCAAAGTTGAAATTTTACTGACGTTAACTCTGATTAAAAGAACGCGATTTGGTTAACTTTGACAGCAGTGATACATTAAAAAAAATAGAATTCTCCTTGATGTCGTATTTCTCATTTACAAGGACCACAATAAAATCCTCCATTATTCTGCACAAAACTCATTCGAAACTACGAGACGAATTGACAGTTGATTGACAGTTGTAACCGTCTCGGTTAACTTTATCGCGTTCTTTAATTACAATTAAAGTTAACTTTCTCCAACTCAGCTCTCGAGCAGAGTTGAGAAAAGTAACTTTGACAGCTTAACTTTGGCATTTAGGAACGGCAGTAAAGTTTACTTAGCGTTAACCGTAGGCATTTAAGAACGCATTTCTGTTTACCGTGGTTAACAACGGTTAACCACGGTTAATAAAAGAACGCACCCCTGTTGTAATATTACGCCCAGAACTTTTAAATGGAGTAGCCAATTTTACTATTCTTTCTACTTGTTTTACTTCCCGTTCAGATACTGCTTTTCTCGAATTTGTTTATATTTTTAATCCAATTCGGTCGATTTCAGTGTTGAGTACCCGGGTAATAACTAGTGTGACGGATTTTGTTACTAGGATTAAACACATAATAACCTCCCAAATGTTTTTTTAATGATCCGTATAGCTCTTCTAATGGGATCATTAAAAAAACGGCTAATAATAGCTGTATTTTTTTAAATTATCCGATTAACGGCCAATTGATTCACTAGCGGCCAATTTATTCACTAGGAGTTAAATCGCCTTAACTCCCTTAACTCACCTTTTACATGGAAAATAACACTAGCTAACTCCCTTAACTCACTAACTCGGCTTAACTCCTAGTGAATAAATTAGGGGTAGGAGTTAAGCCAAGTTAGTGAGTTAAGGGAGTTAGCTAACCTTATTTTCCATGTTAAAGGTGAGTTAAGGGAGTTAAGGCGATTTAACTCCTAGTGAATAAATTGGCCGTAAGAGATCTATATGAATCATTTAAAAAACTTAAGCGAGTTTTTTGTTGGTTCAAATTTGTTTTAGGCTATGTTGTAACCCGTATGTTAAAATAAAAGTTTGATGCTGAAGGTTCGAATTTTACAAAAAAAAAATCGTGGTTTTTCTCTAAGATGTGAACCTGAATTTTTTTTTAAGAATTCTGTGGTCACAAGGAAAAACTGCTTAAGTCGAAAAAGCGTGTTTTGAGTAATTTGGGTTTAAAGTTTTGATTATTTTCGTTTTTGCAAGCAAAACTGACTTAGGTTATATGGTTTTTGCTCTGCCATTCCTGAGAGGGGTACAGCATGAAAACCAAATTTTGACAGAATATAGAACTGAATATGGAGAATTCAAATATTCACCAACCTTTAAAACTACATAACTCGACTTAAGCGGTTTTTCCTTGTGACCACAGAATTGTGCCTTTGAGACAGAAGTTTTATTGGGTTCTTTTTATATAAGATTTAAAAGATCGCTGTTTAGAGCTTTTGCATACATTGAGCACGATTACACGCACTTAGTGTGGCGCCACAAATCGACTCTTTACGGGCGAGGGACGAAGTGGGAACGATGACACGAAAAGTCGAACCCAAACTAAAAATTTCAGTTGCTCAAGAAGCGGAACAAATGCTGATTGGCTGATTCATTTCCACTTGTTAAAAAAAAATCATTTACTCTGTGATCGTCGTAGAGTGCGTACATGTTGTTTAGCTATAATTGGTTTATTCAATGGTAAACTGGAATAAAAGTCAGATAACGGCTTTGATTGAAGCATACGAGCAACACCCCGGTGTATCTAACACTCACAAACACGAAATTAAATACAAAAAAAACTTTTCACAAACACGAAATTGAAAACAAAATGGCCCAATTTCCATTCGTTTCATTTTCGTTTGGGTTCAGCTCAACCAAGACCCTCTACATATAAAGCCATGCAAAAAATTTTCTATGTGTGCACTAGTAGTGTCAAGTAGCAACCCTACTGTCAGAATCACATGGGAAACCGCACGTAAAGTTCGATTTGTTTTCTTTGTTATAAATAATTTTATCAAGTTTTAAGAGTTTAATCGGTGGGAATATATAAATTAAATGTGTGGAGTACTAACAATCGTTTGTGTTTTGTTTGATAATTGTGAATATAAAAAGAAATACTGCCGAAATCTTTCCTAACCTAAAAGAGGTTATTTAAGATTTTCAGTGCAACTTCAGCAATAAAAACAACTCAACAATCTAAAATAAACGCCATTGGATTGGGCTGCGGGAAACGGATTGGAAAAGGCTGCTTATTACCAACAGATTGTATTGCACAGATAAGTATAAATTTATTTAAAAAAAGGCAGGTATTTTGCGTTTAATTTTAGGATTGATTGGCTGATCGAAGAATCCACTACAAGACTAGGAGCAGGGGCTGTGACAGGGGAAGCAACATGGGCTAGGAGACTCCTGAGACTTATTTACTGCACTTTTCTGCCAAGGGTATTTCGATTTTTGTAATATTCAATTTAACCTTTGTGGGCCAGGAAGTGAACAACAGTAAATCAATAACCATGACTTTTTTCGTTGAAAATGGTTCCAGAAAGCATTTAAAAAAAGACATGAACTAATTTAATAGAGGTGTAGTAAATTTTGTGATTCATTCGTTTAATACGTGCCGTGCTGTAATTCGAAATACAAATCCACTTTGTCCGTTATTGTCATTCATTATTACAATAAAAAAGTGATTGTTTTAAATATCAGCTTAAAGTGAAATTGTGCTAAGTCCAAAATATCAAATTTTACAGAAGAGCAGAAAAATCTTGTTAAATCATTGTAATTTCCATTTCAAGATAACTGAGTTTCATTTAAAGAAAACTGAGCCTAATTTTAAAAAAACTCGGTTTTCCTTAAATGAGAATTAAAATGATTTAACAAGGTTTTTTTTCTCTTCTGTAAAATTTGATATTTTGGACTTAGCATAATTTCGGTTTAAGCTGACGATATATTTTTGAATTCCATAGGTACTCAATTTTTTTCCATTATATGTAAATTTGTTTTGATTTCAAATAAAAATCATAAAATAACGAAAATGCTTTTTGTTTTCATTTTCATTCCCTCCAAATTTATTTAAACGATAATATAGGAACCTAATTGATATAGAACCGCAAAAAAATTCGGAAACTTCATGCCGGCGCCATGTTAGACAATTCATCAGCGACCCTACTTGACCATGTATATGTGGTAGTAACTCTCTTAGTGCATGGCTTTGTATGTAGAGGGTCTTGGCTCAACCTGTGTAATCACGAGAGGTTCAGTGTGGAAGCTCAGTGTGTCTGCGTCTAATCGTGGTCATTGTAATGCCACAAATAAACATACTCAGATAACCAGTGCCCATAGCAGCATTTGAACCCATTTTTAACTCGTAGCCGACAGTCGTAGCTGACAAAACGCTTTTGTTTTAGAGAGCTTAAAAGCATTCATTGCATCGACGAAGAATAAAGTGCCGAAACGAACCGACTACGATAGTTTGCTAGATATCCTTTTCCCTTTGTGCCTTTCGGCGATCAAATAGAATGTTGGATTTACTTGTTTGTTGTTTTATTTCGTCTTTACCATCATTGCATGCGACTTCAATTTATGCCCGGTTTTTCAGTGAAAGTTTAAACTTTAGTTAAACTCACAATGAAGTTTAAACCAAAGTTTAAACTTCTGGTGTTTTTCAGGCAAACGGAATTGAACGTTTTATTAAACTAAAGTTTAAACTTTTTTGTCAATTTTGCAGTCTACTATACAAGTAAAATATATTGAAATGTCAAATTTTTTAGTCATAAAATCATTGATGTATTTGTCTAGTTATCACTTTCGTAATATTTGTTTACGCATTAATTATAAAATTCTATAAAAAATAAAACAATTTTAATTTCGGTTATTATTTCGGTTGTTATTTCGGTTGTTATTTTGGTTGTGATTTCGGTTGTTATTTCGGATGCTATTTCGGTTGTGATTTCGGTTGTTATTTCGGATGCTATTTCGGTTGTGATTTCGGTTGTTATTTCGGTTGTAATTGTGTTTCAAGTATGTAAAAAAAATATAGTGAAATTGTGGACAGCAAAAAAAAAGTGATGCAGTCCATTTTTATGTGTTTTATTCTTCGTGGATCTACAAATGACAAAAAAGTATTGAAAAAACGGCAGTTTAAACCCTCATCCATGGCCGTTTAAGTTAAACTCCGTTTAAACTTTTGGTTAGAGATAAACTGTCAGTGAAAAACACAATTTCGTGTTAAACGGCAGTTTAAACTTTATCGCCTGTTAAACGGAGTTTAAACTTTCACTGAAATACCGGGCATTAGAGTGGCAATGAAAGCTTTCAAGCTCTGCCATGAGCCAACAAAAGCGTTTTGTCAGCTACGACACGAGTTAAAAATGGGTTCAGATGCTACTATGGGCACTGGTTATGGATATGTGTTTATGTTTATTTGTGGTAATGCTTTATAGAAATTTGAAACCAATCAATGACCAAGAAAAAAACCGGGCATTTTCATCTAAAATGTAGGATGTTGGGGGAAATAAAAAGCAAAAAGCTCAAACGCTTGCCAAGCCGCGTCATAGAGGTTCCCTACGAAACATCATGTATGTACTCTAGTGTCAAAATGAGTAGTCCTAAATACCGCAGTACTTTTTAGTACACGTTTGACATTTGATTGTACAACAAAGTTTGGTTCAGCGGTTTTATTGCTTCGTAAATTTGTTCCGGCTCCAGTTTCGTAAATACGTGAAATACTTATTTTTCAATTTGATCAGTGTTTAATACATTCGGAAGTTAGGTAAATAAAATATTTTGGTTTGCTTTGTGTTTATATTTAGGCAGCTAAAAATCAAAAATTCAGTAATGACGTGTCGCTAGCCGGTAATACGTGGTTCATGAAAACCAAGTAAATCGGAAACTTCTTTTAATTTTGCTTTGATATTTTTGTAACCGAATATTTCTGCCTTGGAATTTCTGTTACCGAGTCAAATTTTGGTAGACATGGCCGATGTAACCAGGAATGACTATAAAGTACCTGCATAGCTTTGTTAAAAATTATAATTCAGCAGTTTTTGTTTAATTCTATGAATTTAAGCGGTGATTTACACGATTAAATTTATTTGTGAAAATTATTTGATGTCAAAGAAATTGGATCGTCTGCAGATAAACTTTTGGCAAAATTTTCTATGTTCTTAACAGGTTTGCTCCTAAGCGGGGAATTCTCAGTACATCTCTAATAAAAAGGGCATTGGGTTCTAGATTGTGTGTTCTTAAGCGCACGGCATACAGACAGACAAGGTATGCTGTAAACTCAAATCTGACATTTCGTTGCTACGTCACTTGTGCCGATTAGTTCGTCAAGTGCAGAAGGAATTTTGTTTTGTGGATGGTAATTTAAATTTTTGTGCGATCTAAATAAGATATTTGTAAATTAGTGGACTGATTGCATTAAATAGTGATCAATAAACATAAAAATTAATTAAAAAAAGTCGGCACAAATGACGTCACACCTGACTATCAAAAGTTTACAGCATACCTTGTCTGTCTGTATGCCGTGCTTAAGCGGTTTGTTTTGCTATGCAGGTTTCTCTTAAGCGATCTCGACTATACTTGTTACAGTTAGCGTCGCTGTCGGTTTATGTTCTTGAATCTTTGCGGGTTATGGTCAGGTGCGAACACATCATATGGTAAATCGTCCCATAGTTTTGTTCTTCGCGAAATGAAAAAAATCCTAAATTCCACTACGAAAACGTTAAGGCTCAAGGGAAAAATCGTGCACACGTTCATGCAGGTAGGTGATCTAGGGAAAATATACCGTAGAGGAATAAGTTGGGAGATTAGGGTGGAACGGTAGAACGATGCCCGAGTATTAAGCTCGATCCAGACTACACGATGTACGGGGTACGAGGTTGGCACGTACCCCGAACATCGAGTGTTTGGATGGGAAATTTGCACATGCTTTCACCTAGTGAGTAAAATCAGAAGCTGTTTGATTATCCTCGTACCACAGAACTATATACATAGAACGCTCATGGCCATATAAAGCCTAGCATTAAAAGTAAGTCAAAAATTATTGCTTTCTCTGTCCGGCTATATTTCGTTTCAATGACATTTCATGTGACTTTCATTCACTGAACTGAAATTGAAATGTATAGCTACCTAAGGCGCTAAGATTTGAATTTTTTCCGGCGATAAATCCAAAATTTCCATCGCATTAGAAATTTTTGTTGTTTTAATTCTAAATATTAATTGAGAGTTAGGATTTCTGTACCCCCTTTTTGACCGACTTCCACTCAAGTGATTTTGTTACCAAGATGTGGACAAACACAAAACTTAATCAAATTAATATACTGAATATTTTTTCTTCCAAGTTCATTCTTGTGCCCAATTTCCCTAAAAATGTTTACTCAAGGATTTCTTTTAATCTTAGCAACCCAGTCATATCAAAATCAAATGAACTAATGTAAAAAAAATGACAAAGTTAAATAGTCGAAACCGTCCTTCGTGTCAAAATTAGTTTATATTTGATTGAATAAAATGTCTGCGTGATTACTTTAAATAAACATTCTACGCAAATATTTATTCCCATTAATTCAGTAATAAAATCATATTTAAATTTCGCAGCAATTTTCAATTTACAACTTTCGACAATACATTTTGATAAGCCTTTCTTAGGCCGTGGCATGATGACGCGACAGAATTTAATTCACACAAATAAATTCTATAATCACTTTTAATATTGACTGCAAACTATTTTGAATTTATTTTCAAAACGAAATCGAATCATGTTCTGTCATATGATGACAGTTCAATTAACTTAGGTTATGAAAACCGTCAAATTATATGACAGTTCGAGTAACTTATTTACAGTGGAAAAGTGACAACTACTCAGATTTTATATATATTTGTCTCCCTTTGGCCCAATTTTTTTACCCCACTGAACTGCTAAAAAATGACTTATAAGAGATAGAAGATTGAGCGTTCTATGTATATAGTTCTGTGCCTCGTACGTGGTAACCGCGTACACGAATGAGCAAAACCCTGTGCAGTGTGGATGCAGTTCCATGTACGAGGAAACCAAAAACCTCGTATCTCGTACCCCGTACATCGTGTAGTCTGGATTGAGCTTTAGTTCATAATCAGATATCATCCCCACAATATATTAACCTATCTAAATATTCGTGGTACAAAATATATTAACCTTTTTAAATATTCGTGATACGAAAAACCACACAAAAAACCAACCGCACATTCGAAAATCCCGTTTTCTTCAGTTTCGGCGATTCCTACAAAATTGACTGTGAAATTCCGGGCTAATTTGATGTTCATGATTAAAAAAGTCGCTTTCCCTTAAACAATCTTACTCATTATTACTTACGGCTGTACAATCGGTTCCCGGTTTTGGGCTGCAGTGTGAAGGTTGGTTTAGAAAGACGGGATTTTATATTTTTACTGGCAAGTGAGAATTCTTATGATTTTTTCATCAAGTGGGAAAGGGACGGCAAGCTTGCATGTAGTGGTTTTACTATCCATAATTTTCATCGACGATAGGAAAGTATGGCAGATTGGACTTCCCAGCCCTGCCAACAAAATGCCAACCCTGAATTATGCATTGGACTTCCCAGCCCTGCCAACAAAATGCCAACCCTGAATTATGGCAGGAAGCAAAAGTAAGGTTAAGTTCGATGTTTATGTGAAAGCTACGCATTTTAAATGGAAACGGGAGGTAAAATTAATTATGTTATTAAGGCTTTCCTCCATTACCATGACTTCTGTAACTGCAAAAAAATGCAGAAAACTAGAGCAAGATAGACTTATGTAGATCTAAAAAGGAATGACTGAATACAAGTTAAACGCTATCCCTTCCAGTTTTACAATTTTATAGCAATCATATCAAACCTTATGCTATGAATATAATGTTCAAATTGGCATGGTAACAAAGCTTTTGACTATGCATGCGAAGGAGAAAAATGACATCACGCTATAATAACAGTTTGAATGTGTCCCTGCTTACTATTCACTTACAGGGACAATGTGTGATTGTAGTGGAAATCGCCATAAAATCGCCATAAAAAACGGGAAATTATTCTTGCAGTTGCCGACAAATTTTTGCAGTTGATTCTTATCTCCCTTTCTCGTCAACGTATCTTCACATAAATGTGTCTCTATTTTTTTTGCAGTTGCCGAAGTCATGGTAATGGAGGGCGGCCTTTAATTAAATATCACACAAAATGATATTGTTAGGTGAAATGGAAATGCTAACAAACGTATTGCTGCGAGAAGGTGATGTGCAATGACAGTTTGCCATAAAGTGGAAGGGAAAGTACGTGTGAGACACTGATGTGATCGACTTTTTGCGCACGTAAATTTGAATGTCGCTATCCCGCTCACTTTGCCAGTAAAAATATAAATACCCGTCTTTCTAAACCCACCTTAAGCCATCACTTGTTGTTGATGTTCTGTTCGCTTGGTTGGACAAGCTTAAAACAGAATTTTCTGTGCCCAAAATAAAGATTCTACCTTAAACACTTTTTCAAGAGATTGAAAAACCTTGGTCGAATACAGGTTCCTCTTCCCTATCACAGTAATTTTAAAATTTTCTTTTCACATTTTCATTCTACTCTCAAAAAGAAAACTTGATTTTGGTTTCGCTTAATTACTATTGCATTAGTGCTGATGGAACTGGAATCTACCGGAAAAAACTCATGAATTGTTACATATTGTTAAATTAATTTTAAGTAACTTGAATATAATTGTATAACCTTATAAGGCACCATGCCTTCTTCCGGGTTTTAAATAAACAAACAATAAACAAACAAAAAATGAAAAATTTATACCTATGAAAAAATAGTACTGAAATATTTTGATTTGTTTATGCTTTGTAATCGACAACAATGTTATAAGAATGAACTAAGTGTAATTTTATAAATTCAGTTACAAATATTTAAGTAAAAAGTTAAAGAAATTACAAATTTTCGAAGAGTGTCTCATAATATTTTTTTCGTTTTCTAGAAAAATGATCACTGACGTGCAGTTAGCTGTTTTCTCTAACGTTCTTGGAGTCTTCCTTTTCCTGTTGGTGGTCACTTATCATTACATCAATGCGAACATGGGACGGTAATTTTTCCGATATCAAATTAGACTTGAGAAATAAGTAATTCTTACTTTCAGACCTGCATCTTTAACTCAAAAACATAAATAAGAATTCATGGCATTTGGGTCACACTGACCACTATTTGATCAATTTTGTGTTACACAGTTCTTTTTTTTTTAAATCCTTTAAATATGTAAGTTGTCAAAATAAATATATTCGTAATTATCTAAAAATTATTTTTGTGTGGATTTTGATGTAAAAAATAAACATAAGGAAAGCTACAATTCTCTCGGGCCAATCGTCAAATACCACGTCGAATTTGTCTCGAGCCAACTAAAATTATTTTTGTCTTCATAATTTCCACACGTCTTAAGGTTTTCAAGAAACAAGTTTTTCCATTTTTTGGGAAAGGGGCAATTAGTGACCGATTTTGCTGATTCAAGAACCTTGGAATTGGTGTTTTGGTTTCCCTAGGCTAATTTTTGATTTTTAGAAAAGGCATAGCCTGTAATTTTATCCATTTACAGCACCAACGGCCCCGCATTGTAAGGAGATGATCAGGTGTCAATGAACTTCATTGTAACCCACCAAACAGCAACCGTTTGGATTTTCACGATTGTTATTTTATTTATTTATTATTTATTTATTATTTATTTATTTATTTATTATTTATTTATTATTTATTTATTTATTTATTATTTATTTATTTACAAATTTCATCAAAATACTGATTACTGATTAATATTATTTACAATAATACTATGTTCAGACCGACACAAAATCACGTAATTTTGAAGATTTTCGTAATTTTGAACGAAATCTTCCTCGAAACCACGAGATTTCCAGTACATTAACCTGTTTTCAAAAATCACTAAAAGTATGCAATTTCCACAAAATTACGAACGAAATCAAGCAAAAACAATGAATACAACCCTGCATCACTTATTCAGCTCTCTTCAGCACATCAGTTTTGAGAAGTTTTGACATTTGTGCTGCATTGGAAAAACGGAAATATAAGAAAAAGAAGCTGTGTTCCGCACGCGAAAAGGATATATTAGTAAACAACTTACGCGGGGCAAAAAAAAATTGACTTGTTTTTGATGCGATTAGATATGAAATGGAAAATAATTGTTTATTTTCATTACAGATAATTTCCATTTTAGTCTAAAGTGTCTAATTCTGTTTGCACATATTTCACCGATGTTTACACGAACTTCCTCGATCCATTTTTGAACTAACGTAGTTGAAATGTCAAACAGAATTACCTTAATCTCTGTGTGAACACTTTGGTTTAAGTTCTAAATCATTTCGTAAAATTACGTGATTTTGTGTCGGTCTGAACATAGTATAACATATTTAAAGCTTACTCTTCAGAAACTCCAAACTATCGTTAAAATCAATATTTTCAAATTTCAAATTGAAATTACGGCATATCGCACATGGTCCCGTAGACTGTAGTATCTCAAAATCTGCCATTTCAAGAAAAACGCATTCAAAGTTTTCATTTCAAAATAATTGTTTATAAATAATTGTTTTTTCTGTTGTCTGTACAGTAATATTTCAATTTATTACTCTTTTGATAATAATTTACAGATCATTTGCTTCATTTTTTTTTCAATAATAAAAGATAGAGTTAGGTTTGTTTTCCACAAAATTAATTTAAATTTTAGAAAATGGGAATTTAAAAAACCAAAAATAATTAAATTTTAGGACTACATTTACATTTAAATTTGTTTTTCATTTGATTCAGTCAATTTTCCTTTACATAATGGAATAATTACTCAAAAACACATTTTTTTGAGATACTACAGTCTACGGGACCATGTGCGATATGTTAGATATAGGTTCGTTAAGACCATAGTTTGTACGATGCATAGCAACATGAAGAAAGTTATGACATCTAAAGGTGGGTTTAGAAACACGAGCATTTTCATTTTTACTGGCAAAGTGAGTGAAATGCCAAATTTCTTATGACTTTTTCACCAAGTGGGAAAGGGACGGGAAAACACTCAGTAAAAATTTTACTGGAAATTTTGCTTGCATGTAGTGGTTTTACTATCCATAATTTTCGTCGACGATAGGAAAGTTATGGCAGTAAACAACAACAAACACATTGGACTTCCCCGCCCTGCCAGCAAAATGTTACCCCTGAATTATGGGGAATTATGGCAGCCAGCAAAAGTAAGGTTAAGTTCGATGTTTATTTGAAAGCTACGCATTTTAAATGGAAACGGGAGGTAATAATAATTATGTTATTCATTATAACATCACACAAAATGATTTTGTTAGGTGAAATTGAAGTGATAACAAACGTATTGCTGCGAGAAGGTGATGTGCAGTGACAGTTCGCCATAAAGTGGAAGGGAAAGTACGTGTGAGACACTGATGTGATCGACTTTTTGCGCACGTAAATTTGAATTTCGCTATCCCGCTCACTTTGCCAGTAAAAATGAAAATGCTCGTGTTTCTAAACCCACCTTAAGTGGACGAGAAGGAGTAAGTATAGATAAATTTTCTAATATTTGAGGCGAGCTAATCAGTCCCGTCAACAATTTGAACATAAAGGTAGTCTTTGTGATACTCCTTCTTTCTTTTAAACTTTTTAAATTTAGCAGCGCAAGTCGATCTGCATAAGGAGGTAGACTTAAGACGTTGTTCCAGGGCAGTCCCTTCAACGTTGGGGTATATCGTCGGAGATTGTTGACTTCCTTTTTTCCCACATATCTACGATTATTCCAGAAAGTTTGCCACTGAACCGGTTTGGATGAAACTTCTATAGGAGTTTCCTGGCATCAAGGAGCTGATTTAGGCCATGGGTTAACCACTGGTTCTTTGTCCCATTACTGCTAACTCCTGTCCCGTTAGACTATTAACAACTACTATTAAAATGCGTTGGTATTGAAACTTTCAGATATTGTTTGCATTTTTATAATTAAATCAATTTTTTTTCATAATTTTCCAATTTTCCCTTTTCTTGATACGACATATTAAAAAAATCAAAAATGCGCCTAATCTCAACTGGTGATTTTTGCGGTTGCTGAATCAGATTCTGACGTTAGGAAGTCTGTAAGGCAACGAAGTATATACAGTGGAAGTATAATCCCCCATAATAAGCTAAGAAATCAAATAGCGCGAAACACAGCTACATTCTCTTTCACAAATTTTGACTCTCTCTTTCTAATGGGATCCCCTGATACCATTACCAACCTTGTATGAGTAAATAGGGATGTGTTATCTATCTTGTTTGAAGAAATCATCTGTTGATGTTTGAGGTTATGTTTAAATGGTTCCTGAAATACTCTGCATTCGAAATGCCAAATGTAGCGTACAAAACAAACGTGTCTATTACAAAGGACGGGTTTAATTGATTCTAATTAAAAAAATTCAAAATAAATTAATTAAATCACTAAATGAATTTGGGTTTGGTCGAATTTTTAATAATTTAATTTTTGTTTCGCTGATTTTTGTATTTGCACCCATGAAATCATCAAGTATGTTATAGGCAGAGACATCCAGTAAAACATATTAAAACATAACTCAATGACTGTATTGACTGAAGTTATACATTTCAATATTTTTTGTGGGCCTCTGCTTATAATGTCCTTTCAACGGCTGCTTTAAAAGATCCTGAAAAGTAACCACATAAAACGAAAATAGAATATTTTACAAAATACTTAATTACATCTGTAATTATTTTTTTCTAAGTGCATTTTATGTTAAAATTGCACTTCAAACTTATTATTATACTTTTCACTTCGCGACACATTCACATAAATTCGCGCCAAAATACTATTCACATAAAACACGAGTTGGCAACCTTTCATTTCTCGTGTGATAAATAAGGAGATCGGTAAAATCAGGGAACAACTATTATATAGAATGGAAAGCTCTAACAAAATTTTTTGTGTTGGGAGCGTACATCCGAGGATTTCTATAGCTGTTACATGACAGTGTACATGAACACTGAGCGATTTGGTGGTGTGTGGCAATACGGATTCCCATCTGTCACTTGAAATGAAAACAAATCAAAACAAAATCGGATAATGGAAATGTTTTATGGAGAATTTGATATTTCCATATTAGTAATGTTCTTATGTGTTGAAAGGTGTTAAATTTAATTTAGTTTTAGTTTTTAATTGTTTTAAGGCCCGTTCATGTGCAATTCTGTTGATCTTTCGTTATACTTTACCTTTCTGTTGTTGATGGGACTCGCAAAAACTTTATGTTTGGGTTTTTAATGGAATTAGCGGAACATTCCTTCACTAAATAGTGGTGAATTTGTGATTTATTCATTTTGATGTGAAATTATGCAATGTTAACACGCCAAAATGTGATTATTCATCAAAATCAATCGTTGCAATGAAATGAATCAATGTTGCAATGAAATGTCATGCAAAATGTAAACAAAAGTGCCAGCACTTTTCTGTATGTATTGTAAAAGGGAATTCTATTTGGGGCCTATTGCAGTTATCGATATCTATTCGATCGACCATCGTTGGCCGGAACGATCCAAAAACAATTTGGTATTGCGTAAGGTTCATTGTTCAAGCAATCGCTATTGTGAATTTTTTTAGTGTTTGACGTTTGGGGATTCAGATTGTTGAAGTTATTTTAATGTTTAAAAATGACTTCAACGCAGAAAATACAATATTGACCTCCCTTAAAACATAGAGAAAGTGGATGACAATGGCAATATGAGCGAAATTACACCAGAAGACGGTTTTACAAACCAACGTCAAGGCGAAAATATTAAACACCGAATGTTGAGTTCTTTGAATTGACCAATATTTCAAATCTATGTGAATAAAACAGTTTTTAAGTTCATTTTTTATTTAAATTATTTTTATACCACTTTGGTCTTATTTATCTTCATTTTTTCAACCAATTTTTATATTGGATTTTTGATCGAGGTTTTGATCAAGATATTCCTCATTAATAATTTCCTAATGTGTACAAATACTTCCATTTTATTATTAGCCTCTAATTTTGATAAAAAAAAGTAATTGCAATACTTCACCGATCGCTAACTTGACATAAACTTCACCGAACGATCAAACAAATGTCATCGTTCCCAACTGAACGATTTTATCGTTCACGAACGATAAAATCGATGATCACAATACCGATTTTTCGATTTGACATTTCAACGATCGATTGACGAAGCTCACAATAGGGGCCTTTGATTTTTTTTGGTCGAGTGTATGACAGCAGAAAGGGGAAGTGAGATAAAAAACCCGATTTCTATAGTGTAGTGCTTACTCTAGTGGAAGTTAATGAGGAAAGGCCTTACTTTCCATTCTATAATACATAGTAATTGTTCGGTGGTATTATAAAGAAAGATCAAAATATGTGTTTGGCATAAATGTCAGCTGGCTGCTGCTGCAGGGGCTCGCAACTTTAACTTTCAAGTGAAAAAGTGTAACATTTGCGTTTTGCACTGATTTTTTTTTTTGAATTTTTGAAGAACCAAATGTGCATACTAGATGTAGCAAGTAAAGACTATCTGTGTAATTTTCTTTTGATATGAACATGACTGCAAGTGAATTAACATGAAATTTGTACAACGCAAAATGTTTACGAGTACAATTAAGTTGGGGCAAAAATTATGTATTATAGTATTCAAATCCGATCCGCCGTGCTTTGGGTTATTATGAAATGCGAAGACGGAATTCTAATTTTTCCAGTCAAACTTCCAGTTGTCAAAAATGTGCAGTCGGCAAAAAGTTCTCATTTTTGTAATTTCAGTCGAACAGACACAAAAAATTGAATTGAATCGAATATTCAACAATAAAAATGGGCGGCTAAAGTTCGGTTTAGCGACAATGACGCTAGAGATTTTTCGTGTATAGGGAGGGGTAGAGAGAAGCATCCCCTGTCCAAAATGGGTATTTTTAGCCGTCGCTCGCCCCCTCCAGGGATCCCTAAACTTTGTATGAAACTTTGTTCTGGGGGGTGTGTGTTACCTCAAATGAAAGGTAATGAAGAGTGCATTCCAAAAATATTTAGGAGCCGCGGAGCCATCAGGGACGAAGTCCGTAGCAATCAACAATATAAATGTGAAATTAAAATAATTAACAATTTAACAAAGAAACAAAAACCACGTGGAGATAACTTTAAACGTATCAATTACATATTACATAACAACATTAGAAAAAAATGCACTAACAACAATAGAGGTGATAGACTAAATGTCTTATGAAAATTAAAAGTTTTCTTTTGTCAACGCATGGCCTTCATTAAGCTAGTATTTTGTTTGTCATTCTTTATTGTGTAATGCAATTTACAACTACATACTTATAAAATATGTTTTTTTACGTTACATATATAACATCATTTTTTGTAGAAAATTATTGAATAATTTAGCCCAGTTTCGCTAAGTGTCTCTTTTAGAATATTGTTTCCACATTATGATGTTGCTGCACACTACTCTTTTCCCTTGGTGGAGGATTTGCTAATCTGCCGCTGAACACTACATGATCGCAATTTTTAATCTGGTACAAGAAAGAATGATCAGCTAAGAGATGTGGCCTTCGTCTGAAAATTCGATTTTCAGTAATTCCCTCTGAAATGGAGAATAAATTTTTTTCTTTTGAAACCCCTGATATAATAAAGAATCATTGATTTATAGAACTGTAATTGCATGACCTATGTTAGTTAGATAATAGTTATTGAATATTTCTTACCATTTGCATTAGAGTTCCCATACTATTTGGTAACTCTTTATCGATCGTCCAGTTAGATAAGACTGAATTTGAAAATTAATAGTTTATAAATGCATATCGCCTATTATGAAAGAAAATTTTTGTACGAACAAAAGTATATTATTTATGTTCATATTCAGTTGGTAGTAAAAAAGATTCCTTACCGAAACGTTGTCTGTCTTTTCTGCTTTATCCTGTATATTTTATGATATGAAAAATTTCTACAACAAACCTGTTCAAGTCGCTGCGCTTTTGTTGATGCGTATCTAAATCTAGAAGTACTAAATAGTTGCGTTGTAATTCTAATCTCACTTATAAGTACTCTCGGGTCCTCCGAAGTAACAAAAAGTTTAGGGAAAACTTATAAGTAGTTTGCACTTGGACTTGCAATACTGCTCTCTTACAATAATATCAGAGTGATTGGTCGCGTGTATGTGCGGCACAGAACCGGTACGGTATGACCAATTTTGCAGCACCTAAATGAAAACCAAACAGGTATTTTTTGGTCCACAATGGACTCAATTTTGGTTTGGACCTTAATCGACCTTGCGCATAAGCGACTTTGGATCAGACCAAAACCATTTTATAACCTCAAAACAAGTTAGTGGTGGTATCGGAGATTTATTTAGACGAATTAAAATTTGATACATAAAATTATTGACGAAATTTTTCTTAAGTATGTCAAATCAAAATTTACATAAATATGAGAACTATATCAGATCAAATTGGTACTTTATACCAAACTAGCAGACCCTTCGTTGCCAGCTTAAAGTTTTTTGTATAAATTTTAGAATCCAAAAAACCACAAAAAACTTTTGGGAAAAAACGTTATCCTTATAGGACCTTCCGTTTCGAATTTTGAAATTCCAACACCAGATTCTGGATAAGATACCCTGAAAACCTCCCGAAGCCTGTTTTTGCAAGAAAAATTGGAAAAAGGACATCTGCGTTATCCTTACAGGACCCTCCGTTTAGAATTTTAAAAATCTAACACCGGATTTGCGATCAGCGACCCCGGAAACCCCCTTATGCCGATTTTTCTGGGGAAGAACGAATAAAAGAATATTTGCGTTATCCCCACAGGACCTTCCGTTTCAAATTTTGAAAATCTAACATAGCTAAAAACCTGCTCCTGACAACGCAGATCATTTTGCAAAAAACCGCGTAAAAATCGGGCCAGTAGTTTTTGAGTTTTGTAATCTCAAACAGACAGACAAACAAACATCAATTATATATATATATATATATATATATATATATATATATATATATATATATATATATATATATATATATATATATATATATATATATATATTAGTCTGCACATAAACGTGACCCTTTTTAGCTTGGAACGACTATCAACTCTTTTCTAATTTTCCCATAAACGCAGCTTTAAGATAACTTGACATGGCCAGCTTTTCAGTAAAAATGCAGATTTTGCTGGAAAACTGGATAGAGATAGTCTATTGAAAATTAACAAAAGTAGACAGAGAATCGTATCTGCCTTTTTTAGGGTTATTCTGTCAAAATCACATGTCAAAACGAAGTGTGAAGTGAATAGATAGACGTGAAATATTGGCGCGTATTCGTAGTCATTTTTAAACATAGGTTTTGTTAAACATGAGTTGAAACTGTCAGTTTGCTATGGGTTTTTGTCTGTTTAAACTAATGTTTTACAAAATCTGTGTTTTAAAATGACTATGAATTATTTTTAAACAATTCAACCATTGTTTTTCAAGTTTTTGTTTTTGTAGTTCTTATGATTAGATTTCCATAAACATTGCCTTTGACCGACTGCAACTATTATATCTGAGTGACAAATTAGTACTTCACCCTCTTGAAGCTCTTCGACTCGTTTCGCGCCTAAATGAATTTGCTGCTATAAATTTTCCAGTATATTTCGCCAATAAAATGTTGCTGACATAATTTTAACATATTAGTCTCACCCCCTCTTATGTTTTTTCCTCATTTGATCTGTCCATATCTCTCCATTTTTTCAGCAAAATTTGCATTTTTGCTGGAACGGTGCTTATGTAAACTCACCTTTATTGCAATAAAATTGCTTTATAACCAATAATACTGTGCAATTTCAAAATGTTTATTTAATTTTTTTTACAAATTTTTTAATGTGTTAAATTCTGCATATTTTGATCAGTTTTACAGATAAAGCAATCTCCCTAGGAATGGTGTATTGCTGTTACTATCCAGAATGGCATATAAATATGGATGATCAGCTACGAAGTTGATTGGAGGTGGTGGTCCAAGAGAGGGCAAATGTCCCCATGGATGATATACACCTGTCGATCCAATAAATTCGATACAAAAAGTTAAATGAATAGATTTTAAATTTACAACAAACACATTATTCTGTGGCGAAGCGTGGTGTACATACTTGATAATTAAACGTTTGTTTGTGGATATGTGTATCACGGACAAAACAAATACAGTTTATGGACATTCACAAAAAACAAGACATAAATAAATTTAAAAAAAAAACAAATTTTCCGTGACTCAAGTGTTCCAATTTCCAAAGTTTTACGGAAAGTTTTACGAATTTTGACATGAAATTTTTGAATTTTGACATGAGCTAACCAGATTCAAAGAAAAAAATTAATAGGTTCAAAATATAAAAAACACCCCTTCTATAAGGCTGAAAAACAAAAAAAAAACATTTAAATACACTGCCGGTCAAAAAAACTTGACCGATGATGAAAAAACCAATTTTTCGATTTTCGACGATTTTTATGCCCCCTGGCTAACGTTTGAACCAGTTGGGGTTTCACTTTCGTATTACCCCCATTGGAAAGGTAATTTGCTCTAGTTTCATGGATATAATCTTTTTTTTGGCGGGGAACTGCAGGGGGATGGTCAGCTGCCATCTTAGGCGCACTGCTTTTTTCATGCATTTTTCGACGATTTTTATGCCCCCTGGCTAATGCTACATTTACACGAATGACAAATTTGTCATTTTTTTCTTGTCATTATGTTAATTCCCGTGTAAATGGCATAATTTTTGTATTTTTTTCTGTCAGAAAAAGTCAATCTCTCATAAAAGAATGAACTTGTCCATTCTTTTATGCCAGATTGTCATTCGTGCAAACGCAATATTAGTTATGACAAAAGTTGAATACTAAAGTTGTCATAACTAATATTGCGTTTGCACGAATGACAATCTGGCATAAAAGAATGGACAAGTTCATTCTTTTATGAGAGATTGACATTTTCTGACAGAAAAAATTACAAAAATTATGCCATTTACACGGGAATTAACATAATGACAAGAAAAAAATGACAAATTTGTCATTCGTGTAAATGTAGCATAACGTTTGAACCAGTTGGGGTTTCATTTTCGTATTACCCCCATTGGAAAGGTAATTTGCTCTAGTTTCATGGATATAATCTCTTTTTTGGCGGGGAACTGCAGGGGGATGGTCAGCTGCCATCTTAGGCGCACTGCTTTTTTCATGCATTTTTCGACGATTTTTATGCCCCCGGGCTTACTTTTCAACCAGTTGGGGTTTCACTTTCGTATTATCCCCATTGGAAAGGTAATTTGCTCTAGTTTCATGGATATAATCTCTTTTTTGGCGGGGAACTGCAGGGGGATGGTCAGCTGCCATCTTAGGCGCAATGATTTTTCCATCAAAAAATGATTTTTCCATCAAAAAATGATTTTTCCATCAAAAAACCAGTGCGCCTAAGATGGCAGCTGACCATCCCGCTGCAGTTCCCCGCCAAAAAAGAGATTATGTCCATGAAACTAGAGCAAATTACCTTTCCAATGGGGGTAATACGAAAGTGAAACCCCAACTGGTTCAAACGTTAGCCAGGGGGCATAAAAATCGTCGAAAAATGCATGGTTTTTTGTCACTCTTAAGAATATAATAAAATTACAAAAAAAGGTTGATTCAATATTTTTTAAATCGGCTTTCGTAAGTGTAATATATTAATTATGGCAAGAAAAAAACAAGTGTCACTCGAAAAGCGGGCCCAAATAGTCATGAAACATGAGTGAAAAGTCGAAAAATTGGTTTTTTTTATCATCGGTCAAGTTTTTTTGACCGGCAGTGTATATTTTTTGGAAAAGACAATAACATTACAATAACATGTAAATATTTAAAGTTTACATGTTATTGGCTTTTCTCCGAATTTGACTCACCCACCGACAACCGAAAATTACGGGCAACTTTTTTTTTAGATGTTTAGCAACATTCAATTAAAAAAATTAAGAAAGTGGACATGACCGTAAACGCAAAATGCTTTGACGTGAAATTACCAATTTGGTTTTTTACACAAAAATTTCCACATTTCGGAATTTCGGAATCAGATTATTATCAATAGCTGATGCCAGTGTGGCATCTCGCCAAGGGCCCAGCTAAATGTTTTTTTAATTTTTTTTGAAATTGTGCCTTTTCTCCGCTAGCACAGAACTATATACATAGAACGCTCAATCTTCTATCTCTTATAAGTCATTTTTTAGCAGTTCAGTGGGGTAAAAAAATTGGGCCAAAGGGAGACAAATATATATAAAATCTGAGTAGTTGTCACTTTTCCACTGTAAATAAGTTACTCGAACTGTCATATAATTTGACGGTTTTCATAACCTAAGTTAATTGAACTGTCATCATATGACAGAACATGATACGATTTCGTTTTATTCAAAATAGTTTGCAGTCAATATTAAAAGTGATTTATAAAATTTATTTGTGTGAATTAAATTCTGTCGCGTCATCATGCCACGGCCTAAGAAAGGCTTATCAAAATGTATTGTCGAAAGTTGTGGAAATACTGAAGAAGATGTGGTGGCAATATTTCAGTAAGTGATTCGTTTTTGTCATTTTTTTACATTAGTTCATTTGATTTTGATATGACTGGGTTGCTAAGATTAAAAGAAATTCTTGAGTAAACATTTTTAGGAGAAATTGGGCACAAGAATGAACTGAGAAGAAAAAATATTCAGTATATTAATTTGATTAAGTTTTGTGTTTGTCCACATCTTGGTAACAAAATCACTTGAGTGGAAGTCGGTCAAAAAGGGGGTACAGAAATCCTAACTCTCAATTAATATTTAGAATTAAAACAACAAAAATTTCTAATGTGATGGAAATTTTGGATTTATCGCCGGAAAAAATTCAAATCTTAGCGCCTTAGGTAGCTATACATTTCAATTTCAGTTCAGTGAATTAAAGTCACATGAAATGTCATTGAAACGAAATATAGCCGGACAGAGAAAGCAATAATTTTTGACTTACTTTTAATGCTAGGCTTTATATGGCCATGAGCGTTCTATGTATATAGTTCTGTGTCCGCTAGCTGCTCTCGAAATTTTTGGTTTTCAGCCCTCTTGTTTTGTCGGAAACTACTTTTGAAAGCCCTTTTTTATTTAACGGCGAAAAAACAATATTTTTTTAATTCCATTCAGTTATCAGATACAAGAAAAAAAATCAAGAAAAAACAACACTTCATAAAAATATACAATTATTTAATTAAAAATGGAACAACAAAAAAGGTTGGGCTAAACGAGCAAAAATGTTTATTATGTTTATTGAGTATTTTTATCCAGTGCGAAATCCGCACGTCATGAATACGTCATAGAAGTGATTTATTCAAAGACTAAACATACTACATATAAAATTTTATATTCTTTTTTATATCAACAAATTTTGATAAAATGATAGACTATTTTATTAGTGAAAGATTTTTACAATTTTTTTTTTGTATTCAAAAACATTTAATTAAAAATGCAGTACTCTTCCGGTAAAGAAAGCTCGGCTAGATTGATCCTTAATTGCGAAAAGATATGGATGGTCTGCTGTAAAATGTTTTGATTGTACACGTCCTGATCTGCCCAGTGTGACTAAAACTGCTAAATTGATAGAAAAATTGAGAATAATAAATATTTTTTTTATACTTGTGACTTCTTTTTCTCATTTTCATGCAAATCGACCCACATAATAAAGTTTTTACCCGTTTTAACCATTTTTTTAAAATGCGACCAAATCATGCAGTTTAGCAATATTGCAAGTATAATTATATAATAAAAATGTTTGTGTTTATCTTCATTTAAGATGTGGTGCCCACATATTTTTGCAGAAAATAGGGAACAACCGAGAAATCGGCAGCAGTCCCAAACAACACGGGATATAAAACTTCGCATCTTCAGCCAAAGCTGGGTCACTACAATAAGTTCCATTCATTGCCAAAATTAGTGGCCAAATAGCCTTAAGCCCTATAGTTCTATCGTTGAAAGCTTTGATCTCATTGGTCGAGAAGCCTCAATCGTAATAGCAATCGTTAGTCTGACACCGCGTCTTGATTAACAATTTTTCATCCCAAGAAATATCTCACCGCAATGAGATTTTTTTGACAGCTGGGCCGAAAATCTCTTGAAATTTTAGTACTCAAAATGGCGATGTAAAGAAAACACATAGTCGCCGCTCTTGCAATTAATGCAATACGTGAAATTGAAAAGGCTGAAACAGAAGAACAGACGAAAAGAAAAACCTCTTAATGTTATATATTCTCTTCCAAAGCTTTTTGTATCGTATTGTTTGTAAAAATTAGTTATTTTCGCTTGTCGGGAGAATTTAGATTCCGCCATCTTGAATTGGAAAATTCCAAGAAATTTTGCAATTGCAAGATTTCTTGAAATTTATCTCTGGGATTTTTTATCGCCGTCAACTCGAGCTCTGATTGGTCAATCAAAAATCTCTGCGATGAAAAATCCCAAATCAAGACGCGGTGTGAATTGGGCTTTAAGGCTGTCCCACAATTACGCGGACAGCTGGTATTAGAAGCTACAGGTTTATATGAGTTCAGGTCCAATTGCGCCTGTTCAACCGCGGAAGCGCGCCACTATTTGTCATTTTCCCTTGCTCACGAAGTGCGAAGCAAGGGGATCTTGTATTTTGTTTTTTTTTAATGTCATTAAATTTAAAAGTTCTTTGAGCGTTTCTCGAACATGGAAAAACGTTATATTTCTTGTGTTGTAGAATCATGTGGAAATGATTTAAGCAAGGCAAAAAACTGAAAATATAATTCCCGGACTCTGAAACCAAATAAGAATTTTTGACATGCTTGGTGGATACAATTTCCCGCTACTTTTAGACATTTCGAATGGATTATTGCGAGCAAGCAGTAGCTGTTCCTATTCAAATAGATAATATCAGATATTCCCAAAACATTCATCGTGTGTGCGAGGTTCATTTTGAAAAAACAATGTTTTGCTCTGCTAGTCGTCTGAAAAAGAATGCTGTTCCTGTGATTTCTGTGCCAACGGTTATTGATGTAAGATATTTAAAAATTTTCACTTTAAAAAATGTCATTAACTAACAAAATTTGTATCGCACTGACTGATGTGGCAGCACTGTATATGATACCCACACAAAATCAATTCCTATCTTCACAAAGAAAAAATGAGGCAAGTGGAACAAAAGTTTCTTGTACTCTTCTAACCGAAAATGTCTTCTTAGCATTTTCCCATCTATAGTAGTTGTATTAATCTATGCCAGTGTCGAGATATACCATTATTTAAAAAAAATAGTATTTTGCGGTTATCTCAAAAACTAAAGGGTTTTTGGTGGTGCAATGTATGCAATTTGCAAAGCTTGCAAACTAAAAAAAAAAAAAAACAGTTGAACGAAAAATTAAAGATTATAAAATTCTCTACATTTTTGCCTTTATCGAGATATTTCAGATTTTGTAAAATAAAAATTTATATGTTTATGTAAACTAATATTTTACTCATCGGGTTAAAAATTGCGTAGGAATGTAGATTTTGTATAAGAACGTCATATGCTGTTGACATCAGATATTTCCTCTCTGTGGTTGTTTAACAAGAATAGCTGATCAATTTACACGAATTATTTGATATGCAAATACGCAATCGGTATACTTATCTCGTTGCATGAACACCCATACTGTATTTTTTTTACAAACTCTAATATTCGATATTTATAAAAAAAACGAGGTACAATTCAAACGGTGTACATATACACATTTGGGGGTTATTTAAAGTTTATTCACGCAATGAGAAATCTGTCAGGTACGTTTGTTGTATGAAGCTTTTTCAAGCACAAAAATAAATTGGAAAGACGGAATATTGAATATGCATATTTATTATAACACGTAATTTTTTACACTTCCTTAGTTTGATATTATCTATGCTTTTGGTTCAATTAATGGAAATTTATCAATCTTCCACTGAAGAACGCTCTACCAGATTGATCCTTAATTCCATAAAGGAATGGATGGTCAGCATTAAAGACCTTGGGCGGATCTCGGAGTACATGGGCTGACCTAAAACCTCCAATAACACCTGTAGATAGGATTAAAACACAAAAGATTAAAATGCAACCAATTAAAACTTGTGTTCATCGATAAAACTTGAATATAATTTAATGGAATTATTTGCATGAAATACCACTATTTGAAATATGCTAGACTAACAACATTTTAATACACAGTAGATCCTCGATTATCCGAACTATGCGGGGTTGCTTTCAATTTGAAAAATACACGTACATACTTACAATAACTACACAAGTAAGTTAAGAGAAATCTTTTGATCTTTACGTTTTGCTTATTTTTTGCATTGAATTCGGATTATACGAAATATGATGGCAATGGCTGGCGTAATACGGAACATTGGAATTGTAAAATTTTTTAGAATTCAGGTGTAAGAAGTTGGTTTGGATAATGCTAATTTTCATTATGACCACTTTTAAAGATTGTTTGCAAAAGGGGTGGTAAGCTTTTCCATGTAATTATTAATAACAATGAATTTTGGCTTTGTGATACAGTCTTTTATTTAGTTTGCCTTCGTGTTTGTTCGTCAGATTCAAATCTTGCAATCCAATTTTGGCCCAATCCAACTCATCCGATTGACTTGAAATGTCACATTCATTCGTAAGTCCGGTGACAAGACAATATTTTTACTACAACGTCCTGAAAAGGATAACGTGATTATCCTTTTCCTCAAATTTTCCGGCAAAAATCTCATCTGGGTTTTTTGCGGTCACTGAGTCCGATTTTGATGTTAAGAAATCTCTAAGGATAACGGAAGGTCCTGTTAGGATAATGTGATTATCCTTTTCATTTTGGATTTTTAGTCATACTAATCAAATACAAAATGACTAAAAAGGAAAAAATGATTTTTTGGGCGGTATGTATCAGAAATAAAAGCGAGATAAAGCATAAAAAATAAAATAAAATATGTATATCTAACTTGTATTTCTGATACATAGCGCCCAAAAAATAATTTTTTCCTTTTTAATACATTTTTTTAAATAAAAGCTTTTAAAAAAAAATTTTTATCCTTTAATTTTAATTTTTACTTTCTTCTACGGAGTATAATAAAGTATTGTATTCATGAAAAATTTCGACCTCTTTATTTTGCCTAAAAAACATTTCCCGATCACTCCTGAGTCGATTGGAGTCATATTTAAAAAATGTCTTTCTGTCTGTCAGTCTGTCTGTCAGTCTGTCTGTCAGTCTGTCTGTCAGTCTGTCTGTCAGTCTGTCAGTCTGTGTACAAGATTTCTCAAAAACTAATAGAGCTAGCGCCATGAAATTTTATAGGCATGTTGGGTCCTGAAATGGAACGATCCTATCAACTTTTGGTGGAAATCCGTTAACCGGAAGTATCCAAAATGGCGGTTTTTCAAAAATCGCAATTTCGTTTTTCTCGATTTACTCCCAAACTACGCGTTTTTTAGTGGCCTTAAGTATGACAAAACTTGGAGAAAATAAAATTTCCCACACTTTTGTCTTTAGCTATAACTCGATATCTCAACCTGTTATCGAGATAAACCGTTATTTCCAAAAAAAAACAGTTTTTTGCGATTATCTCGAAAATTAACGGGTTTTTGCTGACTGAATGTATGAAGTGAATTAATAAGAATGGCATTCTGCACAATTTTGTTTCTTACCGTTATCCGTTATCTTTTACCGTTATTGAGATATTTTCATTAATATGTAAACAATCATATTTTTGCGAATAATTTGCAAACTAACGGTTTTTCGACAAATCAGTTAAAAGAATAATTAAAGATGTTAACATTTTCTACATTTTTGCCAATTACCGTAAATTGATATCTTTTACAGTTCTCAAGTTATCTCAAATTTTGTACGTTTTTGATATTTTTGAATAAACCAAGAATTTATTGGGAGGTCGTCTTAGGTTGACAACGCGACAGGGCTCTAGCGTAAATTGCGCAGGGTCGTAGATTTTGTAGAAGAAAGTTTTGTGTTGACCACAACTGATATTTTTTCAGTCGTTTTCAGGTTGTTGTTTTTCTCGAAAATTTCGAAAAGGTTATCCGCACAGTTTTTTTTTAAAATATTTTTTGATTAATTAGAAATTGTATTGTAATTTTACATTTGACATTTTTTGAAACAGCTTGGTTACCGCTTGGCCCAACAGTGGCAATTTTTCCTGTTTCTTTGCACAAACAACAATTTGTAACGTAACAAAGGCCTGGTAGAGGCTAGTTTCGCACTAAACCGCTATTGTTTGACCAAGTTGTTGCCAAGCTGGGGCAAGCGGTGGCCAGGCTAGTGTCACCTTAAAATTGGTTCATATTTAGGCATTATGTTCTTATTCAATGTTTATCATTAAAATATAACAAACTCCTGGTACCGCAAAAAAACTTCACAGTTTTCATGTTGGTGATTGATTATATTCCCGTTTCTATTAATGTATTCATGCTTTTTTATATTCTTACTTCAGTATTCGTCTCTGGCCGCTTCGCGCTCCAACCTCTAATCTGTTCAAGTTGCATTTTTCAAATTTTTGATATAACCTTTGCCAGAAACAAGAAAATCGAAAATTTTCGAAAAGTTCTTAATTTTTAGTGGGATTAATAGAAAAAATCGTTGAAAGTTTTATTTGGTAATTCCAACGCAGTAGCGACTGGTAATGATTTAACAGTATAGGGGAAGGAAGTAATACAGAAGGGGGTCCTTGGTTAACCAATGGAGTAAAAATCGATCTTTAAAGCTGATAAGCTCCCCTGAAAGTTTGATCCAAATCGGTTCAGAAAGCGATAAGAACTAGCATATGTGTTGCACAAATACATGTCACTAGGAAAATGATAACAGTTCATTTTATTTCCATGTCTGTCTGATTTGCTGATTATTGCGATTCGAACTCGAACTCGAATATGTTCTAAAACGATATTCATTTGACAGAAAATTTACTAAAATTCGCAAAAAACTAAGTCTTGTTTTTTCGAAAAGAAAAATCCAATCGGTTTCGATCCGATTTTTTTCTGATCCGATCCGATCCGGTGTTGAGTTCAGATGTTCTACGAAATTACATAAAAAAACTAAGTTTGTCAAATGTGTTAAAAGTTAATTATAAAACACATTAAAATTTTGCAATTTAGCCTGTGCGCAAATCCTAGTATTGATATTTTCATGCTGAGTACTATCGCCTGGTCCGGGAGGTTGCGATGAATTTTCCAGATAAAGTCTTGGGAAAACTCGTATTGCCATATGGAGCTACATTTGCAAATATTTCCAATAATTTCCCAGTGAAAATTGTTTAAGGGCTTACAGCTAAGGTGATCGTAAGGTGGTTTTAAGGCGATAGATGACGATCTACTTTGTCCACATAAAAAAGCCAGATACCAAGTATTGCACAGAATTTGTGACTAAATATTTTACAGTACTTCATTAACACCTAAAAAACTGAACTACTTCATAACAAACAATTTATGAAAATATTGATAGTTAATTTTGTAATTTTTCCGCAAAACTAAATGCTTTGAAAAGGTTTTCTGCTGACTAATTACTCGCAACGTACGCTTAAGCCTTGCGGAATTGGCCTATACATTTGTAAAGGGAGCCTAAGCAACTTATTATGGACATTATACAATAAGTACTTTCTTTTTCACTGAGTTTCAGCGATATATGATTTTTGGTCGCAGGTGATTTTTGTTCGTCATGGGACATAAATCACGGTACCGGGTTTTTTCGAAGAGCACTTCGATATCAGTTGAATTCATCGTCCTTTGAGTGATAAGTCCTGCTTTTTTTTTAAATCAATTATGACGCGTTATTGTTTTCGAATTTTGGACTCACAATAAAAAATATAACAAAATATTACATTATTTTTGGGGAGGTTTTCACATTTTTTTTTGGTAACAAGTAAAATAACCAAAAAAAAAATTCTCTTGTGCTATCATTTATTCAAAACGTAATGTGTTCAAGTTTTTTTTTTGTGTATAGTTTTTACAAAAATATAATATTTAATTTATGCGACATATCTCCCAGTAAAGAATGCCTTTCTATCATTATCCTTAATAGCGAATAGGAATCCATGGTTTGCAACGAAAGGCTTAGGGTCAAGTTGAACAGATAGTGGTACAAGATGAATTCCTGCAGCAAATAATTCAGAAAGTTAGGAACAATTTATATCATGCTTTCCAAAAATCAATTCTACTTGTATAAATTTCCTAAATGACTTTATATTAAACATGCATGAAAATTGTTTTAGAACAAAGTGTAATAGTGCATAGTTTAAAAACATCCAAAACGACAAAAAAAGTATCCACTAATCGTGGTAAAAACATTTGTAGCAAATTTAAAAAGCATATATAAAAACACAATTGGCTATGCCTGCTCTACACAATCTAGAGAGGGTAATTTCCGAACGCCATGGGGTCAAAGTTAGTAAAATTTCTGGTTTTTTCAATTTTCGAATTTTGAACAAATTTTTTGAATTTTATTAAGTCACTTAGTACAGAAAAATCGATTTTATCATCAACCTGAGGACATATTTAGGCAATTATAATAAAAATTAAAAATTTGTAGTACTACATTTTTTTTCTTAAAATTGTTATCCCGGAATTCTGGGCATTCTAAAAATACTATTTTTTTCGCGAAATTTTGTATATATATGGCTCTGCAAAATCTGATCCGGTCAGGTGTAAGTTGGAAATGATAGCCAAGGTCAATACCTTTCAAAATATCCATATTTCATCTGCTACTACCTGCAACTCTGGTCACCGTAAACACAAGTCTGATTTTTTACATATTAGTTTTTAAAAAATGTCTTACTTTGTCACAACAATGGACAAAGATATTTCGGACAAAGATATAATAAAGACTACAGACATTTTAGACTAACCAACACTAGAAAAAACGATAGAATTAACCAAAATGAAGATTTGATGAATATATAACTTCTATCATCAGATCCATTTTTGGCTTCTCTGCGTTGTAAATGGACAAATGCAAAAGATGAATTGGATGACGAGGAAGATCAAGAAATCCTACAATTGTTAAAATTCGACGTAGATGACGACATTATTAGACTGACGATATATGTAAAACGGCATTCTAAATATTTTCGTCATTAATGATTTTTTTCTGTACGACCAACCGTTCTCGAGATTTTGGTAATTTTTGATTTCAAATGCAGATGGGTGGGGAGGGGGAGAGGTGGGGGTGGTCAAATTGTGAGGAAATAAAGCTTGGATAAAAAAAAACCCATTCAAAAATATTGATCCGTTCAAAAGTTATGGATTTTTGGCCGCCGAAAGGCACTTTGGCCCCATAGTATGGCGTCAAGGAGCGGGTTTTAGACCAGGGTTCAACCCGAGGTTCCTATTCTTTCTTATCGCTTTTCTCTATTTATCTATATTTCTGACTGTTTTTTGTCTATAAGTTGAGAACCACTAAATCGATTGGGATGAAACTTTCAGAAGAGTTTCTGGGTATCAAGACGCGACCGAAAACCGATGTACTATAACAAAAAAAATATTTTCTATCCTATAATATAATACGAGGAATGTCTGTCTGTCTGTCTGTCTGCACAAACGATCTCGAAAACCCGCCTAACGATTTGCACGAAACTTGGGGGTTAGGGATTTTCGGGGACAAAAAATCGATCTAGATAGGTCTCACCCCTGAGAAAATTCCCCTTTCGATACCCCTCGCCTGTTATCTTCGAATTGGGTGTTCCGATTTTAATGAAACTTTACAGTATTACTGAGGGGGCTAAGGGCTTTCGATTTTTTCACTACAAACCTGACTTTTCCCTCCCCTCGATACCCCTCGCCTGGTATCAACGAATTGGGTGGTCCGATCTTAATGAAACTTTACAGTATTACTAAGGGAGCTAAGGGCTTTCGATTTTTCCACTACAAACCTGACTTTTCCCTCCCCTCTAAACCCCTCGCCTGGTATTTTCGGATTGGGTGGTCCGATCTTAATGAAACTTTACAGTATTACTAAGGGGGCTAGGGGCTTTTGCTTTAACCAGTACAAACCTGACTTTTCCCTACCCTCGGTAACAACGATTACTCAATAACCACACAACCGATTTCTATGAAATTTTGTCATTGCGCGTTAGTTCTAGCTTTCTAGGTCGGGAATTTAAAAAGAGGTGAGACGACTTTAAGGTGGCCGAGCATGGCTCAGTTTTCCTGGTACTGATTCTTTTACAACATTTCTAATTTTGTTTTGTATATCCAATAAATAAATAAATTTCTTGCACAGACTTTTTTATTTAGAACAAACCTTTAAATTTTGTTTATAAACAATATTATGGAAATATCTATGATTTATCACTGCGAATATCTTCCAGTGAAAAATGCGCAGCTAGTGCTATCTTTGATTGCGAAAATGTATCCATGATTGGCATTGAACTCCTTTAGAGGCGGTGGCATGGACATCACTACTGGTATCACTCCTTTGAAAAGAAAAATCAATTCATATAAACCAAATATTAAGATATTAGGATATGCAGACAAAAGCATTTAAAATTGCTTGAATGGAGTGTAGGTAATCGTTTTTAAATGTGGCTTTTAATGTATGAAAATTTAAGTAAAAATTTGAATTTAGTGTTTGCTTCTAACGAAAATGCAAAATTATATTCATCAAAGCAATAATTTGCAAAAATGAAATTCATCAAAGATTCATTGTCGAAAAGACAATGACCCTTACCAATGAGCTGTTACAACTTAAGGGTGTGCGAAACGGTCTAATTGCATGCTAATTCTAATACATTTTCATTCATTTATCACAGCGAACTGGAAACTTTCCAATAAAAACTAGAATTCGATCCGAAATTAGCTAGCAATTAGCCCGTTTCGCACACGCCAAAAGCTATTACTAAGTTAGTTACAGCTCATTGGTATGGGCCAATGTTTATATGTGAAAATTTGGATGAAGTTTTTTGACAAAAGCTCCAAACGTCGTTTCTTTTTCATTTTTCATAAAAGGTGATTTACTAAAATGATTATATTATTTTATCCTTTTTAAAGGATTTTTCTTTTCTTCGGGGGTTTTTCAATTTTTGAAGGAGCGTTTTTCAACATTTTCAACTTTTTTTTATTTTGTAATTGAAATTAACTATTTTACTGTTTGTGTTTAACCATTGAAACATTTCTGATTCATGGTTTTTACCCGAATCGAGTCTTACCCCACCAAATCCTGTAAGCTTGCGCTCTGATGACGGTGAGCCAGGTTCAATGCAACAAACAGGCTCCTAGTGAGGTTGCAGAGTAGACATGCCTGACTTATTAGCAGGAATTTTTCGGACAAAAATAATATAAATTTTGTTATATTTTTTAATGTCCTTTATTCCAATAGAAAGAAGATATTTGCGAAACACTAATATTCAAACGATTTTTTGCTTATATGAGAGCCTATACAAATTAATTTTTCTCCAACATCTTGTTTCCAATACATGTAACGATGAAAAATTTTATGCTCCTAAGAAGATTTTTGTGTAAGTCGACCACTTGACAACTTAAGGCGATGAAGTTCAAAAAAGTACATTTTTAGTATCCCTTTAGTTATTTTTGAGAGATTATAGCTTTTTCAATGGCAAAATGGCTCATTGCCTCTAAAATAAGTCAAGAATCAACCTTCTACGGAAAAATAGCAATATATATGATTTTTTAAATGATAAATCCTTATAAATGTTTTTCAGCTCAAAACTATATTTCAAAATTCATTCGCAGAATGTTAATAACAGAGTTTTTATTTAATTTTTATTAAGTATTTTTTTAGTCGGGAGTTTTTTAAAAGTTTTAGTTTTGTTTTGTTAAGCATACTACTTATTTCTGTATGAGCTCAATATGGTGGAATAGTCAATATGGTGGAATAGTCAAAGTGGTGCAATAGTTGCTTGTTTGAAAGACATTTTTCAGCTAAAATAA
The DNA here is from genome assembly GCA_964034945.1 of Chrysopilus asiliformis. Taxonomy (NCBI): domain Eukaryota; kingdom Metazoa; phylum Arthropoda; class Insecta; order Diptera; family Rhagionidae; genus Chrysopilus; species Chrysopilus asiliformis. The sequence continues at coordinate 66,909,267 of OZ035961.1, read as the reverse complement.
TTAAAAATGTCTTTTGTGCAGATTCATTTATTTAGAAAAAACGTTTTATCTTTGATAACATAAAACTGGAAATCATCAGTTAAAATTAATTAATGGATAAATCTTCCAGTGAAAAATGCGCGGCTGGCATTGTCCTTTATAGCAAATAGATACGAATGATCAGCTGTAAATTCCTTTGGTGAACTCAAGGACATGGAATAAGTAGTCGTCACAACTCCTATTAGAAAAAAAAGTTTTACATGAACTTTAGTGTTTGAGAATTTGCAGAACTAGGCTTTCGAATTATGTGACATGCATATAGGCAACTGATTAATTTGTGAATGAAGTTTTTTTTTTTATTAAAATATAGCCAAACATGCATGTAGGATTCACATTAAAATTGACCCAGGTAGATCAAATTAAATATTGTGGAATACATTTAGATGAAAAAATATTCTATGTGGAAGATATAATTTTTGCCCAACTGATTTCATGTATTTTAAAACTACTAATTATTTAATTTATTGTTATATATGTTCGAGATGGTGTTGAAAATGACAAAACTACTAGTATTTTTGGTATATAGCACGTATCTGCCACTAATAACATACACCACAACAGTTAAGTAGAATGGATAAAGAGAAAACGTAAAATAAATACATATTTGAAAATTTCCTCTGCACTGAATACTGAGATAGATATTCAGGTATGTTAGCCTGGCAATGACGGGTTGCAAGCTAGAGTCGGTACAAAAACTTTAAAAATTGGTACCTTTCTCCTGATACAATAAGGAAAGGACATCAATTTATTTTGATCGTTGCAAGCTGAATTTTTTGATTTCATATGAAAAGCTGTGATTTAAATTTGGCTTTCCACTTCCATTTTCAATCAATTTCGATCACAACTTAGCGTAAAAAGAAAATTTTATCGAATCAGTAGGTTTTCATCAGGGGCGTGGCGTCATTGGATGCAAGGGATGCATTGCATCCCTTACAAATCTCACAAAAATATTGGTAACTGAGTTTTTAAATTGAACATTTTTTTTTTTTTTTCAAAATTCGATCATAATTAAGTTTGAGTTTATTGTTAGAGTTACTGTTTTGTGCCCTTTGTAGCTTCAATACAACTTAGAGTTACTGTTTTGTGCCGTTTGTATCTTCAGTACGGCACAAAATGCATTTTATCATACAGTCGTGATATATTCAACCGCGAATGCCTTTAAAAAAGAGAGAATTTCTTAACTTGCCTTTGAAACTGTGTGGAAGCAGAAATTATTGTTGCATCTATGAGTTTTGTACGAAGAGAGATGAAACTAAATTTTAAGAGATGAAAACCTATGTTAACGACTGGAGAAAAGAGAAAATGTGGATGCAAAATAAAAATTGCTTCCACCTCAGCAGAAGTCAAATAATTTGCGCTTTTATTTAATTAACTAAAAAACTAAGATCCGTATTTAAAAAGTTTTTTTGGAGGACATTTAGATGATTTTGTTTTGAGTAATTCTATATCTAATATTCATACCTTTTTGAAGAAAAAATACGCGGTTTTCGCGTTTAAAAAAACCATTCCAAAAATAAAAAATTTCTTTCGGGCGATCATTTCTCTTTTGCCTCGTAATGTCAAATGCAACAGGAATAGGTGAAATAAGCAATTCGAATCGTTGCTTCCGAGTGAAAATAAGTAAAAAAAAAATGCGTTAAGGCAAATTGGTAGTAGCGTTTCTGCATGCGTAGTGAGTAGTGTCTTAAATTGTTTATTTATTAGCGTGTCTTTTTATTGTGTGATTTTTGTAATTTCAATAGTTTGTGAAAAATGGCAGATTGTTGTGTAATCGATAGCTTATTAAAACAATCATTTAGTTCGCGCTCTTTTTCTGAAAAACAAAATATTCTTGATCGCGGGAGACCAAAACCAAAGTTAAATATAACAACAGTAAATAAAAGTTGTACGAGACGATTTTCGGTCAAAGTTTACGAAGATTTTAATTGGCTTTGCGGTTGTGCAAATAAGCAAAAGTTATTTTGTTGGCCTTGTTTATTTTTTTCAAAGGATTACAACGTTTGGCAATCTGTAAGTTACAGCGATTTAAAAAATTTTCATAGAGCTGTTTAATTCTCTTCAGAATTAGCAATTCTGAGTTAAGAACGATCTTGGTGTATCCGGGTTTATGCGGACAATCGTAAATATTTTATTTTATAACTGTATTTTTTATACAAAAAGATCATCAATTTACTTTTTCTCTCGATTCGGATATATAAGTGTCTCGAATTAAAAACAAACACATTATAATTTCGTAGTCTGGGGATCAAAGATCGGATGCATTTTTCATAATCATAAAGTACAAGTTATTTTAGTGTTTTGAACTTTTTATTATTTTATTGTCATTCATTTAAGTAGCTAACGAGAGACGTATTTTTGCACAACCCAAAAAATACCCTTATTAATAACATAAAAACCTTAAATTGGCAATTAAATTCCAAAAAATTAAAATTTGCATCCCTAGCTTCAAAACTCACGCCACGCCCCTGGTTTTCATGTATCATAAAAGGTTTTATTTGCAGACCCTATTATAAAATCCTATTATAGTGAAAGCTTTTATTTTACATTTCCTTTTCTTAAATAACTCAACCCCCTTTAAAAATAATAAAAATTGCCCTACACAGGATTCGAACCCTGGTTCAATAGATTGAAACGCGAGAAACATAACGCCAGAGCTGCTAATCAATATTGAAAAACTCGAAATGTATTTTTTTTAATTTAACATATTTCTGTCACTAAAATATTAAGGATTGAATAATCAGTGGAAAAGGTGCTTGCAAAATACCTTCGAGATTTTTGTACGCTAACCGCAACTTAAATTTTTAAGAATAGTACGCGCAAACGGACCTAAATCTCCTTTGCACTTGTTCAATTTATTTGATATGACACATCTACGATGGATACCATACAGAAGAGCAGTATTCAAGAGCGCTACGGACAAGACTTGTAAAAAAAAGTAATCCTGGTACGTGGATTGTAAAAGAAACCTGAAGTACGTACAATAAAAACTCTATTGATAACATTAGTGATGTGCTTGTCAAAGAACGATGCACGATTTTGCCCCTCTAAACTAACTTTTGAACCCGTGTAGTTTTCACTTTGGTTGAATACTTTTTGGAAAGGGCACAGTCTCTAGTTTCATTCATATATGGCTTCAAGAGCCACCGAATTGCAGGGGGATGGTGAGGGGTTAACGAACTTTCTTGCGATTTTTCATATGATTTCTGCCATGATTTCTGTGAAAAATCACGAGAAATTATATCCTATTAAAATTCATTAAATTGGAATAGTTTTCTATTCCGAATACCATGGATTACTTTGGGATTAAGTAATTTGAGATTATTGATGATTTTAACAAAATACTTAATTACTTAAAAATATTCTTCTAAAGATAATGCATTTAAGTACTCCTTAGAAAAAGAAATAAAAAAGGCTAGACAGAAATTTTGTGCTTTGAAAAAAAAAAACAACAACAATCAGAAGTGTAAATCGGAAGTACTGTGCAAAAACAATTTTTTATCCGTGCAGCTTTAAAAATTACCTTGGAATTTTTTTGGCCGACATAAAAAAATGAAGTTTGGGATGTGAAATAGTTTTAATCCTCATGGTGTCTTCAAAAAAACACTTATTCATACATTCTTTAACATAGGCATTCGGAGACAATTGGTTTGGTGCGTAATGTTCCAGTGAAAAAACAATTATTTTGATTATGTAGGAAAAACACAAATGGCTTATTTGCTTCAAAAGTATATTCAATTTTTGAGACAAATGATCTTGTCATAATTATTCCTCCTGAAAATAGTAAAAAGAATGGTATTTTACGATAAAATACTTTACAGAAATTTTAAAGTAAAAAAAATCTTTCAGATAATAAAGAAAAATCGATTAAAATAATTGTAAGAATTTTATTTAATTTGTAAATTTTTTATATTGATATTAAAAACCAACTCATAGTAATCAAACTCTGTTGTGTGTGGTAAATGATTTTTTAAATAAAAAATTAGAATTTGGAAACTCTGCCAAAGAAAAGCGTCTCTTCCGAACTGAACAACGAAAAGTAGAACGGATGATCGGCAATAAAATATTTCGGTATAGATATTAAAGCACTCTCCGCCACAAATATTGCTCCTAAAACAATATAGGAAAATCGAGTAAAATTGATTGACAAAAAAATTGACAAAAGAAATTTATGTCTAAAAAATATCTAAACTAAAAACCTCACATGAAGTAAAGGTATGTTAAGTTTAGTATGTTAAGTTTAGACGCTTAGTGTAGACACTACAAACAAATTCGTATTTTGAATAATGAACTCTTAGGCGCCGTTTACATATGACAATTTATTCCGCGAATTTTATTCTGCAACACTAAATTCACGTTACATAACCGTTTACATTATGATAAAAATTTTGAAATTTATTCCAGAAAGATGTAGGAACCGGGACTTTTTCATACAAAATCGCCGAAATAAATAAGTGAATTTATTCTGCGATAGATGAAAAAAATTCGCGGAATTCTAAATAAAATTTGCGGCCTTAGCTTCAAGAAAAAATTTTAGCAATAGTTTTAAATAAATATTAGGAGATCTAAGTCTTGCAAGCCAAACCTTTTAAAAGAACACTGGACCAAGTTACACAATTAAAAATTACTACAGATCACATTACACTCACTCAAAAACATTAACATTAATGTATTAAAATACGTATTACAATATTTGAATGTATTAAAATACTGTCACCATTTCTCTATTTTAAAAACATTTCATTCTCGAGAAATTTGCAACTAAAAGTGAATACTTTTAAGTGAATTCTTCTAAAAGTGAATTACTAATATCGAATAAAATTTTAATTTTTGTGCCATACTAACCTAACTTGAGGTTTTAGAACAAAAACAAATTATCCTCTTTAGTGCCGTTTGCACCAACCAAACTTTGCAACTTATGTACAACGTAAAGTAATAGTTTTAGTGCGCCGATTAAAAATCTAAAATTGAAGAAATGCTAAGCTTTTCATAAAATTTTTCTTGCGGTTTTTTGTAGTGGATTTGATATTGTGGAATTATCTCTTTTTCTCATAAAAATCTCATTTCTTTTGAACAAAGCTATACTTAAATGTTTAAGTACAAGAGTATTTGACACTTAATTTAACCTGTGCTTAATGACTTTAAAGTGAAGCTTAAACTTTCGTGCAATCCGATAAGTACAACTTTGGAAATAAAGTATGACTTAAACTCTTAAGTTTATTGCGTGCAAATGGGCCTTAGTAAGCTAACCGCAACCTATTTTTTTGAGAATAATGCGCGCAAACCGGCCTTAATGTTATTGAGCCTGTTCACATTGGTTGAAATGGTCCGCCTAATTCTGACAGAAACTTGCAACATTTACAACAAAAAAAAATTAAACTTCAAATTACTCGATATTTAATTTTTGTCACATAACACCTTCATCCACTCGTGTCTTCAGTTCAATTATTTGCCGGATTGGTTTACGGCAGTGAGATCACAACACCATTCGCGAAAGTTTTTTGCCATTATTTTGTTAAAATAAAAAAATATTAAATTATTAAACTTGTATTAAAAAGTTTTTTTTAGTTTTTTTAAAATAATTTTATAAAAAGAAAGACAAAAATGGCGGATGTGGCTGATATCCGGCATAATCTCAGTCAGAGTGTAGCTATTCATAATCATGGGAACGCGCTTTTGGAGTAAGTACCGTTTTTTTCATTTAGTTTAAATTTATTTTGATTTTAATATTGAATATCTACAAAAGGGTAACGGCAAACAGAATAGGAAAACAAGGTGGGACGGCTGGACAATATGGTTGTTATAAAGAAGCTTAGTCTCTGAATTATTAGCACTGCAAATCTACAAGGTGCCCTATACGCGGCCATGGTTGTCCTTTATTCCAAGTAAAAATGAATGATCAGCTATAGAGAATTTCGGTGGAATAGTACGGATAGTAGTAGAAATCGGTAAGACGGCAATTCCTGTAGATTCAAAGTTAAAATTTCATCATTACATCACCATTTAAGCTCACAATTAAAAAAAATTTCAACTTTCAATACTGGGAAAAATGGTGCAAAATTATAATACGAAGTGTAAAACGAAATCACACATTTGTTATGTAAAATCGCAAAATATAGTATTGTCAAACCACAGTTATCATTAAAGTAAAATTCACAACTGTTGGTTAGTTTTACAACATCAGTGATGTAAAATACTTCGTGGTTGTTTTTACGAAAAACAAAAATTGGTGAAATAAAAATTAAGTTTCATGTGTCCGTTTAACCTCGTCTCGATAATACATAAGTGGAATTTTTTTTATCGCCTGCCATGAAAATGACACTTGCAGACATATTTTTTCTAAGCATTTTTGCCCAAGATATCAAAAAAAATCTGACAAATGATGTCTCCACTGGGTATTCAATGGCAGACCACGGAAAAAAAATTTCAATTTATGTCTAATCGAGACTTTTTTACCTACGGGAGATCTCCACAAAAGCCCCTTCCACTACACACATTTTTTTCAAATAAGGAAACTAACCGAAAGGTATTCGTACTTAATTATTTCCTAAAATTTAGAAAAAATTAGAAGAAAAGAAACGAACAAATAAAAAAAAGTTCCTGAACTTTCAAATTTAACTTTCAAATTAGAAATGACGGTTTTAATGTGAATTATATTTTGTTTTATATTTTGTGAAATAATCATTTCGAATAGTCCAATCTCTCCCAAGACAATTTGTAATCTAACAAAAATTATAGTATATGAAACTAAACGACTAATCTAAATCTAACACAGATTGTTAAAGTAGTGTAGACAATCATGCTTATTCACAAAAGCTATTATTGCTTGTTAATACCCATAACAATTGTTTAAATAGAAATCGGTATTCACATTTCACTTTGCTTGCTATGAACTTTCGATAATTTTGTTAGCTAAAAATTGTCAAATAAAACCGTATTCAGAGTGCACTATTGCTTGTTAGAATTGTTCAAAAGTATTGTTACGATAGCAAAAATAAATTTTAGTTGTTTGGGAAGAAATATATGTTATTTTTCAAGCAAAAAAATTGATTTTAGTAAAACACACTTAAATGCAAGACGCTTAAATGTAAAACTCGTGTAATTGGACGCCATATTTGTGCCTGGAGGATTTTAAAGCATCTTTCATATAAATATATACGGATAAATACGGACAACACGCTTAATTGCAATACTTGCTTAAATGCAACCATTTTCATACCCCAAAAGTATAAATTACATGAAATTTTACACGTTTAAATGCACATGTGCAAAAATAAAACGTACAAAAAAAACAACAAAAAAAATGTGATTTTTGTTATTTTTATGTGATAAAATGAATTCTTAATTAGATTCATTGTTTTTGTGTAGCTTAATTGAATTTAAATGTTTATTACAGGAATATTAAAGTTGCATGTTTATCTTTGACTCGCATAATTGCACATTAATGTGTATTTCTCCGTGCTACGGATAAATGCAAAACACGGATAAATGCACATAAAATTCTGCGAAGTTCGATGTGCATTTAAGCGTGTTTTACGGTGTTGCTTTTTTAAAGACATATCGTCGGTGATAGTGCAATACCGCGTATGAGCAGTTTGTAAATACCGGGTATACATTTTGAATGTTTTACGGGGGAAGAAAAAGTTTGATATTTCTAACCCTTTAAAGAGATTTTTTGGGACCTCATTATGACAATCATATAATGAGGTCCCAAAAAATCTTAGATGAGAAAATCTCTTTAAAGGGTTAGAAATATCAAACTTTTGCTTCCCCCGTAAAACATTCAAAATGTAGATACCCGGTATTTACAAACTGCTCATACGCGGTATTGCACTATCACCGACGATATGTTGGATTACCACGTGGATTACCAAGTCAACTTCTTCGCGATACCAGCGATCCGTTTTCCATAGAATAAAACAGTTTTAAAAAATATTTATCGTCTCCCCGCAATGCAATACAACAATCCGCCAATGCAGTACAACAATCCCCGAATGCAATACAACTGCAACTATTATAATAATTTACAAAATTGTTGCCATAACAACACAACGAACATTTTTAACGAAACTTTTTAACAAGCGAAATTGTGAATACCATTTTCTTTATGGATTGCTATGAAATTTATTGTTACTTAACAATATTGTTAGCTAACAATAAATTTGTGAATAAGCATGAATATCAGGAGCCCAACGTAATAAATTGAAACATAGAAAAAAAATTATTATAAAATAACGCTTTATTTCAGACTGAAAAACAAGTATTTTTAACTCTGTCGTAAAGAAACGACTTTTTTATAGAAACTTTGCATTATCCATATTAGTTAAGTTTTCTTCCTGAAAATGCGACTCCTTGAGTTGATTTTATTGCAAAGAGATACGGATGATCAGCATCGAATATTTTCGGTGGCGGGCGAATAACTGCAGAAGCGGGAACTGCCACTATAACTGCTAAAATAAATGGTAGTTAAAAAAAAAGAGAATTGAAATTAGCGGGAATAAAGTGATCGCTCGCCGTATTATAAATATTATGGGGTAGTCCTTGGTAGTGGATGATATTTAAAAGTATGGTATGAGATACAGAAAAATGTTAATTGGGAATAAATATGGAAAAATTAAGTAAAATTCGATACTCTAATTTTGCGCCTGTGCCATTTGATTTGCATTCGATCAAAGACTCTCATTATTTAAAAATTCACAGCGACGAGAGACCTTTTTTTCGAGATATCCGACATCTACCAACCAAGTTTTTGAAGAACTTCAAACGTAGTTGGCACCAGAAAGGTTTGTGATATTTTTTTTTGAGAGTTTTGAAAAATATAATCATGAAAATGTTTGAAATGTGTTAATAATGATAAAGTCGCTGATTCCCAATCTGGCATTGGTTGAGTTAGAGTCAGAATTTAAACTAACCAAAATGGGTTCAAAGATGTTAGAATTTTTTCAACAAAAAGTCGTTTGAAATGTAGTGTAATTTGTACCTCCAGGAAGACCTCAAAATCATCTTTTTGTTAATCTTTTGGGGAAAAAAGTAGATTCACGTTATCTTTATCTTTCCTGAGGTTTGCAATTCCCGATCGAAAACCTCCGCCGGTAATTTCTCGAGAAAAAAGGAAAGAAGGGATATTTATGTAATCACCAATCCATCTTTCGTTTCGGGTTTTTGAAATCCGGATTATCGACCTAGAAAGATCCTTTGATGTTAATTTGCCCGAACACATGAAAAATCGGATATTTGCATCATCCTTACAGGACCTTTTATCAGATTCGAGATTCGCAATCCTTGCTATTTTTCCCGAGCAAAAATGATAAAAAGAATATTTGCGCCGCCCTTAGAAAACCTTCCGTTTCGTATTTTGAAATTCCAACATCAGATTCGTAATCGGCGACGCTGAAAATTATTAGATTTTCCAAGAAAACATACACGGCAAAAAATCCTGGAGTATTTTTCAATCCAAAAATTATATTGACGAAATCTTAATACATATTTTGGATTGGAATTTAATACATGCGAATTTTTGAAAATATTTTATTTTTTTTGCAGTCATATTTGAACAGTTTTTTATTATGTATCGAACTTAAGTACTTTTAACATTAATGTCTACAATTTAATAAAAATTTTAGACTTTAATACTGAATTAAACCAAAAATAAATTTATAAGAATTTCCAATCCATATTATTGGATTAGAATTTTCCATTGGATTACATATAGGTCCAGCGTAATCCGGTTTTGATTGGAATTTACTCCAAGATTTTTTACCGTGTAGGAAAAGGATCTTCATGTTAACCTTACAGGACCTTAACGAATTTTACTGAAGATGCGACCTAGCGCAATTGTATTTTTGTCCCCGTAAACTATAAGTATTCAAATTTCAACAAAATCTATAGAGCCGTTTTCGAGAAACAAATTATACATAAACATGAAAACGTACAGTTATTTATCGTATTATATTATTTTTGGTCGCGATTATAAATAAACCGGGATTTTTTTCGTAGTCTGCCATTGAGAAGACACTTATAGACATAGTTTTTTTGAGCATTTTTGTCCAAGATATCAAAAGAATTCTGACAAATGCCTGCTGGAGAGTGGACGTGTAAAAATAGCCGTCGAGCTGAAAACACGCGCGTAAAACTTTAAAAATTTCAAAATAACCGAAATCGATTAATATAAGTAAAAAAAAAACTCATGTCTGGGGCATCAAAAAAATTTGGAAAATCGCAGTTGTTTTAATAAATTCAAAAATTGTTTACAAATTATTCTAAACTGAAGAAAAAGTTGTTCTAACTGGCCTAATAGACTGTTCCAATTGGAGTTAATAGACTGTCCTACTCAGTCTATTAAATGCTGATGTCCGCTCTCTAGACTATAGTCCAGGGATACGCAACTAGATTTTGTGGCGGACCAAATCTGAAGTTTGAGGACATACCGCGGGCCGCAGCAAATAAATTTAGAACTTCATTTTTTGCCTTCTTTGTGTTATCCAAGAATCACCACGTGAAGGTGAGGCAAAGTCGAATCCCTTTTCTTTTTGTTCTTTTTTTTTTTGTTTATTTGTTTTTTATTTCTTTTCTTTTTGTTCTTTTTTTTTTTTTATTTGTTTTTTATTTCGTTTTTTTTTTTTGTTTTCTTTTTATGTTTTTTTTTATTACTATCGCCGATATCGAGATTCTGATAACTTCGCCACAAGAGCAATTATTTTAATAGTTGTAAAATGCACTTTTAATGTGAAAACTGTGCTACCCGATCTTGGGCCAGTTTCTTGAAACTCGGTTCGTGAGTGGTATTGGCCACTAGCATCCAGTCGCGCAAATAGTCGTCAGTCAATCGATTTTGAAATTTTTTTTATTATATTCATCTTAGAAAATGCTGTTTCACAAATATATGTGGATCCGAACATCGTGCATAGCAAAGTACCCATTCTTTTGAGATTTGGAAAAGATTGTTCAAGGAGTGTGTCTGTCCAAAATTTTGTAACATTTGTTTCGGCAAATTTCTCTCGCAGCACATTAGTTCAATAATTTCCAGTTGCAATTTAGCCTTCTCAAGATTGAATAGTTGCACCCAATTACAATTTGTCTCAAGACTGAATGGGCTTTGTATTGCTCCTAATAATTCGGTAATTGGACAAAAATCGGTAAATCGTGAAGCAAATTCAAATTGCAAATCTTTCAAAAAACCCTCGTATTCCTCGAACTGTGGAATTTCTTCAACATTACTTTCAAAAAATGCTTTTAATAACGGAAAATGAATCAGCTCGCTAGAATTTAAATCATTCTCAAACAATTTTAACTTTCTTTGGAAAGCTTTGGTCTTTTTCACATATCACAAATAAGTTTTCCCTTTCCTTGCAAAGCTAGATTCAAGTCATTGATATGTGAGAACATGTCACCCAAAAAGCAGAGTGTAGCAACATTGTTCGTATTGCCAAGAAACTCGAAATATTCGGCAGCTATTTTCATATTCCTACTTTTAAGGAAATCCGAAATTTCACTTAAAAATCGGATTTTGTGTCTAACGAGACAAGGTTTTATGGGATAAAGATAAAAAAATATATATTCAAAAATATTTTATTACAAAATAGAAACACGTATTTTTCAATTTCAAGAACCAAACATTGTTCTTTTTAGGAAAAAAATATTAATTCAATTAAGCTTTCTTCCTGAAAATGCCACACCACGTTCTGATTTGATAGCAAAAAGGTAGGGATGATCAGCATTGAACCGCTCTACTGGGTGTGGGATTGAGGGAGTTATTACCATCACACTCCCTGAAAAAATTGTTGTTTAACTTTTTTTTTTAAATTTCTTTTTTACATAATGGGATCCAAGTGTAACTATATCTCATTATAAACTAAATGGTAACAACACTTAAATTTTGGTTTGATTAATATCAGTCTACTGCCATCAATTCAGTTAGGATGTGAATGTTTCTTTAATTAAAATTAATTCTATAAACCCAAATAAAAAAATATAGCCTTACGGCAGTAGCCATAAAAAAGGTAGATTTCCCGATATAAGCCTTCATTGTAGTAGAGAATACAAAAAAAATCTAATGATATTGAAAGTATTTTTTTTTTTTTTTTTGAAATGGGAGAGAACATGTAAAAGTGCTTTACTTAACTTATTGATCACTAACCCATAGATAGCGCCACAAAACAAAAATCCGTATGTGTGCTCCGTAGTATAAACCTTCAAAAGACGACATTTTGACTATTTCAAAACAATGGACAATTTCGTGTGTTGATTAAACACTGTTATTGATGGGTAAAATACCGTTCAAGCTCAACAATTTTTCGGTGGTTTGCTGACAAAACAACCATTTGTCGATGGTTTGCTGAGTGGACAACCGTAAAGTGAAGTTGCAAGAGATATGTCGGTGACATCCTAAAGGTATCCAAAGGCAGTGTATACAATATTTTGCACGAATGTTTGTGTATGAGAAAACCGTTTTCCAAATGGATGCCGCGTGTACTCACAGTGGAACAAAAACAACAACAACAACCTGCTATTTTACCAAGACAATGCACCGTATCACAAGTCGATGGTTACGATGGCAAAACTGTACAAATTGGGCTTCCAATTGCTTCCCCACTCACCGTACTCTCCAGATCTGACTATGTATTAACTGTTCGCAAGTCTCAAAAGGATGCTCCAGAGAAAGAAATTTGGCACAAATGATGAAGTCATATCGGAAACTAAAGTGTTTTTTGGAGGTATTGACAATTCCTTCTACTAGAAAGGCATCGAAATGTTTGAGAAGCGTTGGAATGAATGTATCACTCTTAACGGAGACTATGTTCATGAATAATGTCGAATTTTGCAAAAAAAAATGTTTTTTTAGTAATTAGTCCTGGGACTTTTTGACCGAAGTGTTAATTTTTTGGAAGTTGTGACTTATGACTTTTTGCAATAGGTAATGTTTCTCTCGAAATTTATCCAAAAAAATCGAAACAAAATAATTACAAAAAGTAGGTATGTATACGGTAAAAACTGGGGTCTAATTTCTTTGGAAGCAAAACAGTTTTAAGACAAATCTGGCTTTGTCATTTTTTCGTATTTTTTTATATTAATACCCTAAATTTTAATTTGAATCCGGAATAGTAAAGAGCTTACGGAAAATTATTGAAATAAAAAAAAATTGTTTCGACATAATAGTTTTAATATCGTGAGAATGAGGAAAGATATAGAATAATAATGAAAGGAGAAACAGAAGAATTTTTTCTCAAGCATGGCACTAAAATAACAAACACTAAAAAGTTAAATATTTTTGTCATACATGAAAAAGTGCGTCGCTATGTTCATTGTTGCATTTTAGGAACGACCATGTCTATAAAATTGTATGGCTTTTAAATCTGTCAATTTTAATGATTAGTCCAGTTGTTAATCAAAATTCAAATTGCTTGTTTTGTAAGAATATTTACGAAGATTTGTATTTTTATTAACACAGATTAAAAATTCTGTTAAATTAAACGGCTTAAATTTAACAACAATTATATTTTTATTACTACATACTATCTTGAGGATTGATATTTGGTGAGAAAAATAATCAATTTCATCTTAGTTTTAGGACAAAAATTCGACTTGCATGATTGAAAACAATTTATGAGACTGAATTACATATCAACTAACTTATCATGATAAAAAGCAAGCACTTGGAGATTGAAATATTTTTTTAAAACGAGTATATGTAATTAAATTAAAAAAAATAGTTACATAAAAAACAGAAAAGAAAAAATTACACACAAGAAGTATTTCCGAGAAACGGTAACGAAAATCTAATTATTGTCCAATAAAATCTCCAAAAATTTGGTTAGTTAAGTTTTCTGCCTGAAAATACGACTCCATAGGTCGATTTTATAACGAAAACATAGGGATGAACAGCATTAAATCTTTTAGGCTGGCTGATAACTGCAGAAAATGGAACTGCTACTATAACTCCTGAAATAAATTAATTATTTTAAGAAAATTGAGCAGAAAAAGATAGAGTTAATGAAACAATAACGTTACTCTTGAAAATTCGAATTTTTTCCCCTCATCCCGTTACCCGGGATAGTGGGAGATAAAAATCTTTAGTTAAGGATTTAAAAGAAACTCAATTTCCATTTTAATAAACTTTTTAGAGACTTGGCTTTTAAAACAATGAATTTTTTATTAGTTTTAAACCGTATGGCTGTAATGCTACATTTACACGAATGACAAATTTGTCATTTTTTTCTTGTCATTATGTTAATTCCCGTGTAAATGGCATAATTTTTGTAATTTTTTCTGTCAGAAAATGTCAATCTCTCATAAAAGAATGAACTTGTCCATTCTTTTATGCCAGATTGTCATTCGTGCAAACGTAATATTAGTTATGACAACTTTAGTATTCAACTTTTGTCATAACTAATATTGCGTTTGCACGAATGACAATCTGGCATAAAAGAATGGACAAGTTCATTCTTTTATGAGAGATTGACATTTTCTGACAGAAAAAATTACAAAAATTATGCCATTTACACGGGAATTAACATAATGACAAGAAAAAAATGACAAATTTGTCATTCGTGTAAATGTGGCATAAGATGGAATATTTATATGCTGAGTATATACAATCTGTAAAAACCTTCATCGAAAATATCTAGCGTATGTGATAATATTTATATATAAAATATCTAGCGTAATATTTCTCTTTAAACGTAATTAAAAAGGTCTAAATAATTTAGAGAAAAAATGATGTAAATACCGAAATAATAACTATTTGAGGCGATTTTAGTAGAACAAATAATAAGGACCCATTCGGCTGATAGGATGTAAGAGAAAAACATTTTTATGAGGATAAGACATTACCGAGGTGTTTGTTAACCACTCTGAATTAGACGGGCGAATGGAATATACTATTTCTCTAATAGAAATCGGCATCAAAGGGCGAACTATTCACTTTTAAAAATTAATTTTAATCAGATATTTTAATAAGCCTCGACGATTCGTCTGTTTTTATACCCGTATGGTAAAACCAAAGGGTATATTAGATTTTCTTGAAATTTTGCGCAGATTGGTTTTTCGTAAAATGCAATACGTCCAAGAACAAAAGTTATTTAGGATATGATTCTACATAAAACATCAAAATCCGATTGGAATAAATTTAAAAAAAACTTTTTGGGAAGTTTCACTTCAAAGTGGAATTTTGGACAACTGTTCGAATTTTGATACGAATATCACCATAAGGATTTTCAATAATTCCAAGATTGGCAATTATAGCTTTTGTTATGTTTATTTTTGTTCTCTCTCCATGACCTTTAGCCTCTTTAATTTTAGAAAAGAAAAACATTTCACAACTTTTTAAAAACCGTTAAAATGTGCTCTCATATTATATATTAAAATTTAATTAAACAAAAATGAGAAAAATATAATCACAATATATATTCAATTTTTTTTAATAATCAAGCTTTTTTGAAAAATCTAACGACACTCACAAGAATATACATCTGAGGCAAAAAAAAAGTGTGAAAAAGCATGAAAAAAAAGAATTGCTCAAAAGGAAAAATTTTATCAGAAACTTACATTATTTTTCTTGATTAAACTTCGTGATTTGTGTGATTCGCGTTGTGACAAGGGACTTTTAAACGGCCCGAAAAAATCTGATTGTTACTCATATATTTGAGTGTAAAATAAAATGGCTTGTTTGCATTAAATTCCTTTTCATTTATGCCGATTGATAACAAAGAGATTCCGACTCCTAAAATATATAAACAGTAATAGATATTATTTAATTTTTTAATAACAGAGAAACAAGTAGTAGCGTTAATAACTATTGAAGAATCTTGTGCAGAGTGTTTAAAAATTTTGTGCATGTCTTTTCGATACACGATAACAAAATTGATTATCTCGCAAAATATTGATTAGTGGATTTAACCTCAATAAATAATGATATTTGATGATATCTGATTTGGTTTTTTTTTTGTTAATATCATCTCTTACAAGAAATAATAAACTTAATTTCGTGGTGTTATATTTGTGACAAAATGTAATCTTCTTTACTTAATCCTTTGTGCTTGTTTTAAGTTTCAGTTCAGTATCAACTCTTATAAACTATATTTTCAAATTTGCAGTAAAACAGTTTTAAATCCCTGAAAAATGTGACCTAACAAAATCTATTCCTTGTTATTTAAAATTATCGTTTAACTCTTAGACTGTGTGTTAGATTGAGACTTCCTAGGCGCCTGCCTGACCAGTTTATTAGTGAAAGGCAAAGAGGAGAGTGTGATAGGAAAACACAAACGAAAATTAGCAATTCCATTCCGTTTTCGGGGGCATAGGCCTCTGATTGGCTAATACAATTCTCGTTTGATTGTTTTGTTTTCATGTATTCCTTTTCAACTGCTAAAACTTTGGGTAAAAAGAATGGAAGTTTTTATAATTATGTCGAACTGGAAAAAACAACGAAACATTGTGTTTAATGGTACTGTATCAGCAATTTAGAGTTAAAAACTCAATTTAAAATTTCCGATTCCGATTCAGCTGTTTCACTAATCCCACATTTGCTATTTCTAAGTCCCAGTCTGAACACTCAGGCGCGAAAACGAGCCGAGGGAGGCGCCTGAAAAGTCTCAATCTAAACACAGTCTTCTTATGTGGCTGTACCTTTTGCATTTTCAAAATTAAAGAAAAAGTTTCTGGATGGGCTAGAGGCCTTAAACTCACTGACAACTCCTAAAATTTAATAAATTTACTTATTTTAATGGCTTTAGTCGAGGTATACACCTGTTTTTAAAAACAAAACCTTAAAAGGGTGACAAGGTATCCGTGTACCTTCATACGTTTTGTATGGAATTTCATGAAAATAGTCTTGTTTTATTGTTTATTTTGATCATATTTTTATTTTTTGAAACTACTGAGATGCTATTAGCATAAAAATTGTTTTTAAAAATATGATAATTATAAAATATTTATTATAAAAATTACAAAATTAGTTGCTTCTGGTGACTTTCAAACAGTTGTTGTTCTACACATTTCACAGAGGCTTTTCAACAGTATAGTCTCTCTTTGGTTGATTACTTGTTGGCGAAGGCCAAATTTTTCCCCCAGGGACATTTTATTTTGCTGAACATGTGCATAGTTTATCAACAATTATCCAATTCTGGAGTCAGAAAGTCCGTAAGGATATCTCAAAGACAAGGATATCCGAGGACTGAAAAGTATAGATAAGTGTGGCGAAAGACAAACGATATTTTTTTTGGATTTTTGGCCCTACAAATCAAATGCAAAATGACTAAAAAGGATAAAATATAATAGAAATTTTTTTAAAAAAAGCTTTTATTTAAAAAATTGTAGTAAAAAGAAGAAAAACATTTTTTTGGGGCGCTGTGTATCAGAAATAAGAACGAGAGAAAAACATAAAAAAATATTTATTTCGCTTTATTTTTTTAAATTTTTTTTAAACAAAAGATAGCTTTGCAATAAGCAACCTATACCAGAG
Organism: Chrysopilus asiliformis; assembly: GCA_964034945.1. NCBI lineage: Eukaryota > Metazoa > Arthropoda > Insecta > Diptera > Rhagionidae > Chrysopilus > Chrysopilus asiliformis. Next base: position 66,891,773 of record OZ035961.1, on the reverse strand, counting down.
GTGCATTTCTATACACGACATAAAGTATTTTGAGCAATAGTAAGTCCTGTCACTCAAAAGTCATGCCATCTACCTTTTGAATGAGCACTAGATAGTCGAAAGGTTTTATCATAAGAGTATAGTATACCAAACACAACCCTCGATTTCACCAGATGTTTTGTTGCCTATGGTTGCAATTCGACGTGTGTTGTAATTTCAAATTTGTTTTATTGTGTTGCAATATTTGAGAGTGATATTATGAGTATTTAAATAGGAAATTATACATGTAGGTTAGAAGAAAAATTCAAAAATCTCAATATCTAACGATTGACAGCCATTTTGGGTCAATGAAGAACCATCGTTACATGAACGAGTAAAGCAAATTGAAATTTTGGATTAACAGTCGGAACAAGTGGGGGAATCTCTCAATCAACGGAACAAGTAGAGGAATTTCCCATGACACTGCTATCAGACAAAGTAGTTGACCAGAAAATGATCGAGAAGTATTCAAATGTAGAGGAAAGTTGGGGCAGAGATCCGTTCATAGAAAAACCTTTTACTTCGGATACTAAACCAATTTTCGATGTGACCCTTAAGACTCGAATTGATTTATTTCTGATGAGAAATTCTAACGATCAATCCTTGAGGTGCCCTACAAATCTCTTGTACTTAAGAAAGCTAAGCTGAACGAGTTCTTCTTGTCTGGATTCACATAGCTGGATAGAGGAGTTCAGCCAGCGCTGAAAAACATGACAGGCAGGTTACAAAGGATTCAGAAACTGATAAAAACTTTTATGTGAAATGCAAATCGCAGCAGAATTTCTATAATATTAAAAGTTGTAATCATTTATTAAATGGGGTGAAAAAATACTTCTGTCGTGCTCAGTTTTTAAGTGCTAAATTTTTGAACTTTCACTAAATCCTTTCATATATGATTCGCATTCATCCCTAAAAATATCCAATGTTTTTTAAATTTGCAGATTTTCACCAAGAATTAGAACCAGGGATGGAAAACGTTATCATAAGGAAATTAAGAAAGAATTTTTGGGTTTTTGTTCAAAATTATGTTATAACGTTATAAAAATTTAATTCTGTTACAATAACGAAAACAGAGAAAAAATTATTCGATTATTTATTTTTGCCTTATTTTATTTTGTATCATTTTTCCGTGAAGTTTTCCACGAAAGTTCATCAAGAATAACCCTGCATAAAATATCACGTAAAATATTGGGGTAGTATTTGTATTCATATTTTGATTCTGAAGCGGACTTTGTTTTGGCCAGATTCAATCTACTTCTGGAGATATGAAAAAGAAAATATTTTATGCAACTTTTTTGGTGTCTAAAATATTTTCTGTCTCTAGTCATTCTGGTCAAAGTAAAATCCGATCCAGAATCAATAACGTCAAAATATCCTAAAATTCTATATTTTTAGCCACACATAAAATGTCGTTTTTGTTGGGCAGTGTTTTTTTTTTATTTAAATGCATGAAACATTTGTACGAGTTTTTTTCTTTTAAATTTTATTTTCTTTTTGTAAACTTAGAACCGCTATTTTGGTTTTTTTTCGTATTTTCTGTTTGTTAAATTTTATCAATTTTGGTTATGTTTTATTATTTTTATTTTTATGGAATTTATTTTCATTTTTATGAAAACTGAATCGAATTACTTCGTGATAAATAAACACACCATCAAAACTATCCATCAAAAAATTACTTTTATGTCTTGCAAAAGATTTTTTGGGATAATTTTACGTAGCTGATTTCGAATATGCGAGTGGTTTGACCAGATTGGCTCTAATTTTTGAGAAAAGCCGAAAAATTCCATATAAACTGAAAATTTTTATTTTTGTTGTTGGCGTGAAAAATAAATTCATTATTGGGTGAGTTGGCATCGCTGAATCTGAATCTGTGAGTAGTTTGGCTGCATTCACCCGATTTTTTAAGATTTAACTTTTTTTCTAGATAGTTACATATATGGGTTTTCTTAAGAACAATAATTCTTCTTTTTGCCAGATCAGTCTACGACGTTTGTGACGGTTTTGCGAGGTGAAATGAATACCCCTATTAAATTTTTTGTTTTAAGGTACTGAACAAATTATGGGTTATCGAAAGCTAAAAGCATGTAAATTAATTAATATCCTTATTTCTACTCGTTAAGGAAATTTGAATATTTATGAAATGACTTACCTTTATGATTTCATAGTCATTTTTTTTTCAATTTTATATGTCCTTAAACTACGTTAACGTATATATATACACATTTTTATTTTAAACTTCGTTCTTAAATATAATTTAATATCTATTTTTTTCAATTAAAAGTTTTGACATGCAGGTGAATGTAGAAATGCTGTTAGTTTTTTTGTAACTTCATAAAAAATGTATTTTTTATTTTATTAGCAAAGATATTTTGTAATTTTGATGCATAAAGACGTTTTTATACACATTATATTAGGGGCTATCAGTTCACTTCGCAAAACCTTCGTCGCAAACTGGGCCAAATACTCAGTTTGCGACGGTTTTGCGAGATGAAGTGAATACCCCTATCATGTTTACTAAGGACGTGTGTGAAACGGTCTAATTGCATGCCAATTCCCGTTCTAATTCCAGTTTTTATTGGAAAGTTTTCAGATCGCTGAGAGAATTAATAAAAGCGAATAAGAGTTAGAATGCAATTAGACTGTTTCGGACTTCTTAGCGGTCTGCCCCCTTTGGAATCTCAAACCACGTTCTCGCATCCGCTCACGAACATTTAATATTAATATCTGTTTACATACATTATTATTTCCAATATATGTTCTAGTGGTGGTTGGTCCTGCTTATTACTAATAATTTTCTTGTCTCGTCGAATTAACGTATAGACAAAAACGAAGTAACATATAGATACGATAATTCAGCGGCTTCTCCTCACACACCCCTCTCAACTTGCCACAACCCTTCCTCTATCACATTTCCCCCTCCTCCACACTAAATATGATATTTTTAAAGGCAAATCTAAAATGGGAGATTTTTTACGGGCACGTATCATGGAAAAAAGATATTTTTTAAATAAAAAAAAAACTGCAAAAAAATAGAAAAGTCGTAGTAAAATTCGCCGCAAGCGAAATTTTTTGCCTGGATTTATACATTCATCTAACAAATCAAAAAATTTACCTCGCACCCTCAAAAATTTCCGCCGGATGCGATCCAATATATTTGTCAAAGTTGCTACTTCTACCTTGGTTTTTATCTACCCACAGAGTGTTCAAATGGCGAGTTTCACGAAATTTTTAGCGACTGCTAAATCGAGTTAGCTGGTAAATTTCAAGCAAAAAGAAGCCGAAATAGTATCCGGTAAAGGTTTCGTAAAAATCTATATAAGCCGGTTTTGCATAGAACCCGGAAATTTGTCCGCCTTATCCAGGGTTCAGCTTGGTAGTTCACAGAGATCATATAACACACATATCGCTAGTTGTATCGTATTCGAAATTTTCGGATGCCAAAAAATTACTTTTTCCAATCATATAAGACGGGATATCGAAAACATTTAATATTTCCTTTAGTTTCATTACTACTTTGAATAATTAGGGATAATGAAATAAATTGGAGAGCAATCGGTTATATTTGTTTATATATCAAAATATTAATTGAGCCATATAAAATGTATCACATAACATTGTGGATATTGTGTCTTTTTTGCGATTGTTCCAAATTCTGTCGTAAAAAAATCTTTTCAATTATTTCCTAATTTTCTCCTTTAACAAAAAGTGATATGTTTGAAATCTGGTAACCCTGTTTTTTGAATTGGAATTTTTTTCCACCGGGCGGGCAAGAAATTATTATTATTAGAAAATTCTTTGGGCGAAAATTTCAATTAGTTTGTAATTAGCGGGTTATTAGAAAACTCGTTTTCTTTGTTCAGCCCGACAAAATGTTTTCAAAACCGCTCTTTACAAATTCTCAAAAAATTACTTTTCTTTAAAACAGCGACATCTAGTGTATCGTATTTCTGTGGAGGAACTCTACACAAACTAATTGTAAAGTCGAAAAAAACTTCAATGGTATCAGAACTTTGGAGTAGATCATATTTAATCAAACCAAATTATAAATAAAATAATTTTGGGAAATTCTCAAAAATTAAATATTAGCAATGTATAATTGATACTGTACTTCTAATGGTCGAATAAACAATTGTCAGGCCATAGCCAATACAACAACCGATGGCTAATTAAATTCGAAAACATTTGTATGGTTTTGATGAGTAGGTGAACTGAAACGTGTAAAAATTCACGCTCTTATTGGAACATCAAACGAAATACTCTCTATTTACGTTGCCTTAAAAAATGTTATCGAAAATACATCAGCATTTTCTTTAAAGGAAATTCTGTATGTGTAAATGAATTATAAGTAACCATCCTATCGCATTAGCTAAACAAGATGATATTCAATGAATACTTATATATTTGGTATATGATTAGATTAAATTATCAATAAAATTGTTTGACAAAAATAAATGTTATATTAATAAATATTCAAAGATAAGAAACATTTTTCTCTTGCAATGGTAGAAAATATCATCAAAACATTATCTTGTGTATTTTCCCATGAAGACATGGTGCGCAGTTTTTCGATTCCATATTGAATACATGAATTGATGATCAGCGTTGAAAGTGAATAACAGGGGTAAACTACACAGCATGATTTGTATTCCTAAATACAAAAGAAAATTAAGAAAACATTAGATTAGAAATAATTTTTTTATATTCAAAAGATAATGGCACAACAATTAAATTAGCTGAAGTGTTCAAAGGTTGATGGAATACCGAATAAGGAGATTAGCGGAAAGGAGACAACAGTTTTTTTTGTCCATACACCTAACTTATCAGTGAAAGTTGCAGTCTAGCAGTTTACTGGTTAAGGGGGCACAACTCTTGTTATGCTCAATTATTCCAGTGAGGGTTGATCGCTATATAGATTTAAGGGTTTACGCGGGAAACTGTATTTTAAATCATTTGGGATACATAAAACACAAGAAATCTTGCAATCATCAAAGAATTCAATGATTTTAAATATTAGAATTTTTTTTTGGGTTCACAGAGCTTTGATTCGCGAGCTTGAAAACTTGCTCCAGAAACGTTAAAAAACGCATATTTTTTAGGGTTTTTTTTAACTTATTATTTAGCTATATTTTGAAGAATAAACGCGTATATTTGATTGATCCTGGAGAAGACTTATTTTCACCTTTCTTACATATAAGAAAGATATTAAAATCACTTCAAAAACCAAAATCATAACATAGCCCCGCACTCCCTAAGGCATATATCCATCGAGTCAGTTCGATTAGTCCGCAGTCTTTGTGCGTATGGATGTATGTAACGAAATTTGTAAGATCGACTTCTATTAGTAAACCTTAACCGATTTTTCACGCGATTTTTTGCATTCAAAAGCTGTTATCGTCTCATAGAACCCGATTTTGGAAAAACGAACCGCTTTCGAGAAAATCACGAAAATCTTTACCATTTGTAAAGGGGGAAGGGGTGATTCAATTTTTCCCATTTTTGGAAGAGGTTTACCTTTTGATAAAAGCCGGTTCCATTCCAAATTTTAACTTTCCACATCAATTAGTTCTCGAGTTCTTCAATGTTTTTAAATAAAAAAAAGTTCAACGTCGGGCGAAAATTTTACATCAATTTTCAAAATACCCCATGTGTTTCTAACCACATTTTTTTAAAAATTGAATATTACTATCTGTAATTGGGTGTTCATTTATGGGGCAGATAATATAAATTTACAAAAAATGAAAGAGTTTTATTGTTCCAAATCCAATAAATAAATTGATGATCGGTCTTGAAATCAAATATAATTGGTTCACATCGTAGAAGCGTTGACCAATCTATGTAAAAAAACTGTTTAGAAAGTTGGCGAATACTTTGATTTTTAGTTGAAAATCAATCTGGCTATTAATTTTGTTAGAAAATCAAGAACAAATATTGGGAACAAAATCTTTTGTGAATTTCTTATGGGTTAATTCGTGGCTGATTCGCTGAAAATTTTTTATTTATAAAGAAAAACATTAAAAACAGATGTCGTTTATCTCTCATTCAAATTGAATTATTTGCTGAAAAACCTCAAGCAATTTATAAGTAATCAGAGAAGAGCAAAAAACTAATGAGTTTTCTGCTGTTCGAACATATACCTGTAGATCAGCACATCAAGGCTACGAGTGCTAGACTATTCAAATTTTTCGCAACCGTGCATGAAATTAACATCTTTCGGCTATGAATCATGATCCACGCAATTTTCGTTTTATGAGATCATTTCTTCGTTGCATATAATATAGTAAACTACATACTGACAGATATTTTGATTGTGTGGCATTGGACATTATCGAATAGAAAATAATTACAGAAACGTGAAGTTTTTTTAAAGTTGTCCGATTGGTGTTGCTGGAAAAGCAGGCACATGGAATGAATTTACTGTGCGTCCAAAACAAAACAGACTTTTTATCTAAATATTTATGTTTTGTAATAAATTAAAGCCAAGCCAAACTGATTCATATTTGCATTCCCACACAGATCCCTTTGGCTTCGCCTGAAAATCGACTTAAGGTACTGTAACTTAATATCAACGACTTAAAATCACGCGATTATTCCAAAATCCTTGTATTCTATGAAATTTTTAATACCAAATCAGGAAAACGTCCGAATATTAATTGATCATTTACAGGATCATAAGAAATCCAAATTTCATTTGAACGGTATTATCTATTGTTCTTTTATTTGAAGATTTATCGTTCTTGAAAATGTTTACACGAGTTCAAAAATTATTAAAAATTTTAACCTTTGACAGTTGCAACATTTCTCGATTTTGATTTGTTCCCCCTTTCAGAAGCGTGGTTATATATATTTAACACAGAAAATGCTAAAAGTTTGTTGATTTATTCAATTTCATAATAAACAAAATGCTTTTCAACTCAGAAAGAATTTCATTTGTTAAATCTTCCTGTGAAGTATGCACAGCATTGCTCTCGATTCCAAATGAAATAAATAAATGGATGATCGGCAACAAAATTGGGGCAAATGCGAACACAACGAGCCATCATTATTACGCCTATAGAGTAAAAAATAAAATAAAATCATGTTAAAGAGTGAAAGAACATTTAAAAAAAAATGCAGAACTAACACATAATGAATATTTATATTTTTTAAATAATCGAGAATCTATACAAAAGTATCAATTCTAAAAGATGTAACATGTAAGGGGGGTGCTGGTTTAATTAGGAGAATAAAAATTAAAGTCAGACATTATTTTTTGTCTTGTATTCGACTTACAGTTCAACTGTTATAAAGACTTTTTGCAACTTTTTGTAGTCGTAGGAAGACCAAGTTGTGTCTGTCGGCCAATAATGTCAGATCCACAGTTTTTTTTTGATAAGTAGGGTGTTATTCACATCGATTACCTTGGAAAGGGCAAAATGATCCTCAGAGTATATTATGCAGAACTTTTGGGTCGATTCGACGCCGATTTGAAGTCAAAGCGGCCGCATTTCGTTAATGGAAAAGTGCTTTTCCATCAGGATAACTTGCGAACAAGTCCGCATTCGCAATGACAAAATTTCATGAATTGCGCTACGAATTTGTTCCTAATTCACCAGATTTGGCCTATTATCTATTTCCAAACTTGAAGAAATGGCTCCGTGGCAAGAGATTTGGGTCGAGCGAAGAAGTCATCGCTGAAATCTTATTATTCAGAAGGTATTCAAAAATGGAAGAATCGTGGGCGTAGTGTATTGTATATATTACAATATTAACGGAGCAAACTTTTTTAACTGAGAGATTTTTCAAATTCTTGTGATCCAAGATCTACAAATATAATCTTTCTCCAGAAAAACAAAACTTACCCACTTCAAAGGCGCCACCTCAGATAAATATTGAAAGCAAAAGTAAGAAAATACTGTGACCTTTTAGTGTTGGTATATGGGACAAGCCCGGAAGGTAAAAACAGTGAGGACTATCAGCACAAAGGTTTTTTTTTGTATACACAAGTTATGAGGCCTTCACTACATTAAAAAAAAACTTAATAATTCCTAGATTTTTGATATCGATGGAAAAGTTAAATTTCGATCCAAAGTACGAACTCTTCCCCTTAGCGGTGGATATTTAACACAGAAAGTGCTAAAATATGTTTTAGTTTTTTTGCTTTATTCGATTTCATTACAAATAAAAAAATTTTCAGCTTGAAAAGAACTTCAAACGCTGTATCTTCCTGTAAAGTATGCACAGCGTTGCTCTCGATTCCAAATAAAATAAACGAATGGATGATTAGCAAGAAAATTATGGCTAAAAGAAATACATTGAAGCCTCATTCTTATGCCTAGAGGAAAAAAATATTTATTATCGAGTGAGAACAAATGGAGGAAAATAAAGTCAATAAACACGTAATATTTGAGCTGGCCAGTTTTGATTGTAGAGAAATTAGTGAACAAATTTTACTGCCCAGAAGGAATTTATTGAAGGAATGTAATAAAAATGTTGTAACTTTTAGCAAGTATTTTTTTTCAAAATCCAATATGTATACAACAATAATGTTTAACAGGTTAAAAAGAAAGTTTTCCATATTTCCTAAAACATTATGACCATGAACAATTTTTTATAATCAATTGACAAATTTTAAAAAGAAATGTTCAAGATTGATTAATAAAATTTCGATTGTTTTCTCAAAAAGTGATTAGATTTTAACAAATTTTCCCATAAAATATGCTGTCGTAAGTTTTCTATCCATTATTGTAAAAATATAAGGATGATCTGCTTTAAAGATGTCTGGCTCTGGTTCAATTCGCAAGCAATATGCCACCACTTTAACAGCTAGAAATTTAAGAACCGTTTAGCTAAGATTTTTCAATATAACACTGAAATTGATTTATTCGTACAAGTCATGGAGTTACGAGAAAAACTAAACATTAATAATGTGAAAGAAAAAATAATCTGAAAGACAAAAAAATCTGATTGAAATCAATATCTCCAAGAACGTAAGCTAACCTGAAGATTAATTTTAATACAGTGTATTTTTATTAAACAACAATCATGGCTATTCTGGAATCCAAAGTTAAAACGTAAAACCAAAGTCTGGAAATCGATCTGAAACTCACTTTTCAATCACTCGGCTACGGATTGTCAAAGTCCCAGCTGATTGTTTTTATGTGATTTATTTGCTAGTGTGGTGTCTTTTATATATGGACCTAAGTACCGAAAAAATGTTGTGTGCTCTTTCGCGATGTCTGATTTTTCTTTATTCTTGTGATCAAAAAATGTAGATTTTCTTTGCACTGCTATTTGAAATAAAACCCTTTGTTCATCATAAATTTCAAAAAATCCAACCTGCCTTCCGTCAATCACGCCCAACACCAAACGCAAGAAATTTCCAACGAGTAATTCTACCCTTCAAAACGTTACTCTATCATACGCAGTCGAACAGAAGTGAAACGTAGCGGATTCAAGAATACAAATTGCTTTCAATCGAGGGGAAATCGAACAAACTTAACGCTACTTCGGATTCCAGAATAGGCATGAATACTACATATTTAATACATTATATGAATATTATCACGAATTAAACAAAAAAAAACCAACAAATGATGATTCTCTTTAGAAAGTCGATAATATGCCCATAAAGTAGACACTATCATTGATTGAATCTCTGATGACATACAAAAATGAATGGTCTGCTGTAAAAACTCTGGTTTTCAGTTTTCTCGGACCTCCACTTTGACCCAACATCACCAAAACTTCTAAACGAACGATAGCATATAAAATATAGTTTGTTCAATATTATGAAAGAGTTAATTTGAATAACCTTCGTCTTTTTCGAAGTTAGTTAAAAAATAATTGTGTGCAAATTAAAATAAATGTTATGGAAAGCAAACTTTCATTTTAGAAATTATTGTGATTTGTTGACGTTTTAAAACTATTTTTAAACTTAAAAATTGCAAAAACGCATTTTATGGACAGCTCCTGAACATGCTTTTTTCATATTTCTAGAAATCAGACTTTGGATCATTTGCGATATTAAATTTATTTAAAATTAGAAAAACACTCTAGAATTTCGAGGAAAAACAAACATTTTTTTTTTAATTTCAGGGTTTTTTTTTATATAGACTCCACGTGTCCCATAAAATAATGAATATTGCGTGTTCCATCCCAGATTGAATAAATGAAAGCGTGATCTGCCGTGAAACTTTTGGGAGGGTCCAGGGATGCAGAATATGTCTTGATAAGTACACCTAAAAAAATTGGTTTTTAACATTTGCTAACAGTATAATGTCAATCCCATCCCTTCCAAACAAACAACATAATATTAGTAACTCGTAGTTGCTTGTGTGATTTGTAAGATCTTGAGATATTTTCTTGAAATCTGTGATAAGTGCACTATTTAAAACAACTTGGTTTCACTGCGTGAGAAGTGTAGCTGATTTGAAGTGTTTACATAGAATTTACAGCTAATGAGATTCATTTCCAATCGGTAGAAAATATTATATGGTTTACCATAATAATAGAAATGCAGATTTCTGGAAGCTGGAAGATATTTTCTAACTACAGAGAAGAAACATACAACGAAAGTTACGGGTATTATTACATTTCATTTATTTTAATTTTTTTTTATATAATTATATAAATTTCAATAATTATAATGATTCAAGTTTAGAAATTCTTCCAATAAAGAAAAAACGATTACGTTTAGTTTTTCGGATCGCATATATAAATGGATGATTGGCTTTGAATCTCACTCGATTTCGAGGCATAGAAGTTTTTAACATTATATTGACGGCTATATGCAAACAAATAAAAATTTTATATAAATTCAAAAATCAAAAATTTAGCAAAAACTCAATATAATGGCTATATAACACTTTCGACCCGAATGGTACAAATAAGGTAGTACAAGATAGATTTGTTTTTCTGATATTTGAGCGCCATTTCAAGATAAGACGCTTCAAATGAAAGTTATGTACCAAGAGTCAAGTCGAAAGAGTTAAAGGGAAAAAGCAAGTGTAATTTTAGTTTTGGTTATTTACGATGTATAAATTGCAAGAAGCAAAATCAATCAAGATTAAAGCCTGAGTCGTAAATATTACATTATGTTTTTCATTTTTTCCTTTTTGTTGCGTTTTAGCAGAAGTTTTTTTTTTAAATTTAACCTTCAGACTACAGACATCTGTTGAAACTAAATGAAAACTTGTAAAACGTTTTTTTTCTATGTTAACCACGCGTATAATTTGAATATAGAATAGAAAAGATTTGAATAAAAACGATTCCGCTACAACTTGCTTTAAAAAGGCGGGCTTCAGGGAATTCGCTTGTTTATAACGGGTAACAATTTTAATCGCCGGAAATCGCCGGAACGTCTTACACTGACTTTTGTAAGTTATCGCTTTACATGCTGGAAAAAATTTAGCCCTCTACGTTGTCTTGGTTACGGTCTGTCGCAAGTTGAAAGTCATATTTTAGTGAATTTTTCTCGGAAATATTCCGGTTAGAGGGTTAATAATGAATTTAAATATACAGAACTTTCATTTCAGTAAGAGATGATGTTAGTAATTTGTTAGAGTCCTTAATAAGAACTCTACACCCTAAACATGATTATCGTGTCGTTTTCAACGGTTTACGTGTTGTTGTACGTGCTTTTCTACCAACTAGACACGTAAAACTACTCTTGTCGAAAACGAAACAACAATCGTGATCAGGGTGAATGTTTTTGAAATTCTCACGGAATCAAATTTAAATAATAATAAAAATAGATATGTATCAGTGACATCTACAGTTTCAAGGTATGAACAAATGGTTCGAACCTTCGATAAGTCACAGTTGAAGCGAATTCTCCCATAGGCGGTATATTCAAAATTTTAGTATTGGAAAAAAAAACATAAAAAATTATGAAATTCAACAGTGAGATTTTCTTTCGCAAATACATAAAAATGCTTATTATTTAATTAAAAAAATGCTTAAAATTAAAATTCGTCATGTAGTCTGGCAGAAAGAACAGGTAGACGCAGTGAACCACTGAAAATTGTCAATAATCCCGATTCCCCGACAATTGAAAAAAGGAATGACCGGTCAACACGAAAATTAATTGGTCTGGATATAATAAGGCTACGTTTCTTTCGTACTGCACATCCTATCAAAAAAAAAAGTCTTTAAAACTAACAGCATTTCACTAAAAAAAACTACCAAAAATTGATTTTATTATTACCATATTGAGAAAACTTTCGGATTTACAGAGTGATTTTTAAAAGTAAAAGTAAGTTAGAATTCATTCCAATCAAAAAATTATAGAAAAAACGGAAGGTTTCTCAATATGTTACTAGATTATTATGCAGTGGTTTAATTGTTAGTATTTAAAATGAAAAATATAAGAAAAGTTTTTCTAAATTAAATTATCTAAAGTAATTATTAAGAAAGCAAACCCAGAATGAGTATTGAAAAAAAAAAACAAAAAGGAAAGTGTAAAAGCCAACATGTCGAAGCAAAACACAGAGGGGACAAATAAGAGCATAACAATTACCTGTTGCTGCGGCAGCTTCAGCCCCTTCCTCATTGACCTCAATGAAGGCCTTGTGGATAACTTCAGAAATCTTCAATGGTTCTGATGATTTAAGCAAGTGACTGAAATCGGCGTTATCTTCGAACATGGTGGTCATGCCCATCTAAATTTCAAGATAAATCAATTATTACACGCATTCAGTCGGTATTGCGACATTTACGACTACATGCGAGTAAACTACAATATATTCTTAATATAAATTCAAAACATAATTATCGATCAAGTTTATTAGTAACCGCTTTATCTGAATAAGTCATTGATAAAAATAACCGAAGTAGAAAAAAACACGACTCTCGATTCGAATATAGAAATTTTTGGGAAAATTTTTCACTTACCTTCTTGAGGACATCGTTGAGTTTGATTTCGAATTCGATCTTGAACTTAGGCAAGCTGAGGATAACTTCCCGGTCGAACATTTTGGAGCCAATATCAGCCAAGTTCATGTCGTTGAGTTTTCGCTCTAACTCAGGTAGACCAGTTCGGCTATTTGGCAAAATGATCAACATGGAAAGATCGGAGTCTTTGTAAGGTAATTCGATGGCAGTGGCGTCGAGTTCGCTCAATTCGCCGTACTTGAAGTGCTTTTGTACTTTCATCATATCGACCTTGACACTATCAGTTTCGCTGGTGTAAAAATCGGCCTCATGGGTGGCTTCTTTGGGGAACTTGTTGACCCAATCACCTTTGAAGTAAATTGCGTTAACGAGCACCATGCGCGTGTTCTCGTCTAATGAATCGGCCTTGATTAAATCATGGATTTTATCATTGGTCTTCTCTTCGACCCAATGGTTAATAGTTGAAGCAGCTGCGACATTGTCGGAAAATTCAAGCGCTTCAGCCTCAGAGCGGAATTGCTCAGTTGCCAATTGATTGAATTCGGCGGCGATTTCGTAGCCAGTTTTCACGAAAATTTTGTTGGCCAATTTAATCATTGGGCTGGAGCGATAGGATTCAATTAAGGTGTGGAACTTGCTAGCAACGGTTTGCTTATCAAGGCCAGTGAATCCAAGGCCAACGGACATTTCTTCGGCGGTTTGTCCACCAGCCCCCATGTAAGCTAATGCGACAGCTGTTTGAATCGACAAGGGCGAAAGGATGATGTTCTTGCCATCGTTACCTTCAATCGCTTTCTGGTAAAGATTGACCGCGAAATTGGAGTTGCCGCGGGATGCGTCCTTGATGTTTGCTGCCATGCCTAGAGCCAAACTGGATAATAGCAAAGCTGTAAAAGAAAACACGTTAGAAACTGACGAATTTATGAGACTTTGAAGAAATTATAACTGAAACCAGGAATGTGGTGAAAATATCGAGAATCGCCTACTAATCTCATCGACTTCCAATTCTCAACTGAGTTGTTTCGCAAAGTGTACAGAAAAATTAGCTTTTGCGTAGCTAACCGATGACGAGTTTTTCGAAGTTTCTGCTGTCCCCTTCCCTCGTACACGTTGCAACTTCTGGGCAAAGATTACTCAGGCACGATATCGGAAACCCGTTGGACAGTTTGTTTGCTGATGTTGGAATTTATACAACGTTATTCCTGGTATTGTTTTCGCCTCCAAATTACTGATAACTGATTTATTGCTGCTACAGTTGTTAATTGTAAAGTGGAAGGGAAACAATGACGATGGATGACTCATGTTTGTTGTTTTGAGCGGTATTAGAATTTTGCCAGTGTGAAGTTAACTACAAAACCGAGTAAGCTGTACTTCAAGTGCTAGCCACCGTACACCGCGCGATTGAAAATAAAAATATTCCAGGAGTTCAGCTGGAAAATTTCCTCTAAAGCACACTTGTACCAGAGCACTGCTCATTTTCTGTCACTTATTTTTGGGTTTTCACTGGCGTTTAAGTTTGGTGTTGTTTTTGAAAAGATTGCAATTTCCTCAATTTTCAAAACTCCCCACGATTGACGAAGAATATGCCATATCTCGCGAGCCGTGCGTGTGCTGCATAAGATCTCTTATTCCATGACATTAGTTTCGTTCAGTTTTTGGACAAGAATTCGGACGGCGGTATATTCAAAATCGTAAATGATTTTTTAACTTCTATTATGTTCGGGTCATTTCATGACGCAGAGAAATTTTAACCATAATTTTCGTTATTAAAAATTCTATGCGTTCAAATTTCTTTTGAACAGCGGAGCACACAGTGAAACACTTATTGCGAAGATCATTTATAAATTGTAATTTACCATTATTTTGTATGCATTGTACAATTATTTTGTATGCATACACGTGGGTCATTTTATGACCCCAAAACATTCTATTTGTGTGTATTTTTTGAACATAATAGGAGGGTTAAAGAGGAAAAGTGCAAACTTCTACAAACAAAACGTTTAAAAATTAACGAAAATCATAAAAACGTGTCTCTATTTCGCCAGTTCTGCTAGTGAAGTTTTGAAATTTTATTGAACCATGGAAACTTAGAACGATAAACCAGTCATGGTATCACACTTTAATTCAGGGGGGAGGAGAGTAACGGAAAATAGGAAAAGTAAACACCTCCTGAGACCTAAACACAGTTTTATTACACTAAATGTTGCATTTTTTTTAAATCAAATCAAAAAACCCTTTATTTAACAAAAGCATTTCCAATTATAAATAGAAACTACATAAATCATAAATTTAATAACCGCTTTTCTACATATTCATTGGGACATTGAGCTAAATAACGAACAAACAGGCAGATGTCAACTCTGCTTCATAAGTAAGGTGACCAGATTTTTAAAGTCAGAACGCGCAAGCATTTTTTTTTTAAATTAGTCAGTTTGAGAATTGATGTTGTTGATAATTATATGAGAGGTAGTCAAACTTTTTTTTACTATCAATCACCACGAGAATTTCTCAAATTCTGATAATTGCAGAAGAACTGCAACAAGGAAGTGATTACGTTTAGGGGGATAAAAAGGGAAAGAAATGCGCTGCAGGCAAAATTTTTTGAAAACAAATGTGCCGACGCACAGTGGTTCAGGATTAAAATCTATTGGCCAAAATTCAATTTTTTTGTGATAACTAGGGCTGCCAAAAATATGCACTAAAAAAGGCGAAATATGCGCATATAATATGCACTAAAAACGGCAAAATATGCACTTAAATATGCACTTTAAAAACATTAAAAATCCGAAATATAGTATATTTCACCCAAAATAGTGAACGGAACTTGTTAAAATGTGGTTAATTCGACTTATGTGGAAAATAAAAAAATTGAAAAAATAATAGTCTGTAAAAAAGATTGACATTTTGACTGACAAAAAAATTTTTTACTTGTTTCTAAATTGCAACTGTTAAATTTTAAGATGTTCAATACTTCATATTGTCTATGGTATAATCGGGGTTAAAACTTGTAGAAAAATCTCAGTTGTTGCTACCACAAAACTTTCTTCCACAAAATCTACAACCCTGCGCAATTTACGCTATCCCTATCGTTTTGTCAACCAAAGACGACCTCAAAATGTACAAAATGTGAAATAACTTGAGAACGGTAAAAGATATCGATTTACGGTAAAAGGTAAAAATGTAGAAAATTTCATTGCCTTTAATTAGTTTTTCAAAAGTTTTTTCGAAAAACTGTTAGTTTGCAAGTAATTCGCAAAAATATATTTTTTACATTTTAATAAAAATATTTCAATAACGGTAAAAGATAACGGATAACTGTAAAAGACAAAATTGTGCAGAATGCCATTCTCATTAATTCATCTCATATATACAGTAAGCAAAAAACCATTTTTTTTCGAGATAATGGACAAAAATTAATTTTTTTGAAATAACGGTTTATCTCGATAACAGGTTGAGATATCGAGTTATAGCTAAAGACAAAAGTGTGGTAAATTTTATTTTCTCCAAAAAACGCGTAGTTTGGGAGTAAATCGAGAAAAACGAAATTGCGATTTTTGAAAAACCGCCATTTTGGATACTTCCGGTTAACGGATTTCCACCAAAAGTTGATAGGATCGTCCCATTTCAGGACCCAACATGCCTATAAAATCTCATGGCTCTAGCTCTATTAGTTTTTGAGAAATCTTGTACACAGACTGGCAGACTGACATACAGAAAGACATTTTTGTAATATGACTCCAATCGACTAAGGAGTGATCGGGAAATGTTTTTTTTAGGTTAAATTAAAAGGTTGAAATTTTTCATGAATACAATACTGTATTATACTTCGTAGAAGAAAGTAAAAACACATATTTATTTATTTTTAATATTTATTCTAGCTGAAACAGTCGAATTATAATTTGAATTGTACAAAAAAAATTTGGTTGTTCATGAAAATTGTAAAATATGCAACTAAATATGCATTATATGCATTTATATGCATTTATATGCAAATATGCACTAACGTGTCAAATATGCGAAATATGCAACAACAAGTGACCTTCATTCGCTTCTAAACTTATTGATTCGGATGAATAAAAAACTCCCGGAGCCGAAATCATAACGAGAAGAAATATGCAAATGCATATTTTTGGCAGCCCTAGTGATAACCAATTTGAATTTTTTTGATCAAATTTAATAGTAGATAATTCAAAAGTAGGGAATAAAAAATATTAGGTCAATATCTTTAAAAATGTGTCTTTCCGGAAGCATTGAAATAGAAGCTTTTTTAAATTTTGCCAAAAAGTATTTTTTTTTGGTTTTTTCCCAACTTTAAGTGAACACAACTTTCACATTTTCTAAGATTTTACATTCGTTTTTTTTTATTTGAATGACTGGATCTTTCCCTGTAGTTCTAAGTTAATTTTGAACCTGAGCTATTTTTAAGTTAATTATTTATTTATATTTATTTATTTAATTGATCATACAGAGCAAAACTCCAAGATAGTTACAAATCAAAAGAAAAAAAAAACAATTATTCAATCTTAAAAGCAAAAGAAAAATATAAACAAATACAGCGTTATTATGATCGCAGTTGCTTCTTTACCATATTTGACGAACAATTAAAATCAATAAAGTTATAATTCTTATTAAATAAATTGCACATGAGCGTTATTGGTGCGTTTTTCCCATATGATGTCTTAGAAAATTTGACATAAAAAAAGTTATAATTCCGTGTATTTCTAGGCTTAGTGTTAAAATTTAATTCGAGCAATAAATTGGGAGCATCGATTTCATTTTGCAAGAGTTTATAAATAAACATACATTGGAGAGTTTCTCGTCTTTTACACAAAGTAGGCAACCCCAATAGATGCAATCTTTGTTCGTAAGACGGCAAATTGAGTGGATCAATCCAAGGTAGTTTGCGCAAAGCAAATTTTAAAAATCTTTTTTGAACAGACTCAAGCCTAAGAATATGCGTAGTACACGTAGGAGACCAGACAACACATGCATACTCAAGTATAGGTCTTACAAATGCATTATATAAAGACAAAACAGTGTATGGGTCTGATAGATCAGACGAGAATCTTTTAATCATGGCTAGCATTCTAGTTGCATTAGTCATTACCAGTTCCCGGTGTAGATCAAAGGTCAATTTTTGATCTAATATTACCCCAAGATCCCTGACGGATTCGACTCTTTTGATAGAACTTAAGCTAAACATATAGTCAAAATTAAAGAAATTTGAACGACGCGAGTAAGTTATGATATTACATTTATTTAAATTAAGAACTAAAAAGTTTTTATTACACCACATAAAAAAATTATTAAGGTCAAGTTGCAAAAGATTAGCATCGTTAATATCGTCAATAGATTTAAAAATTTTGAAATCGTCAGCATACATTAAAATACGAGAATAACTTAAAACAGAGCTAACATCATTTAATTAAATATTTATTAGGGACACTTTTTTCATATAAATTTGAAGTTTGAAAGATCATAAGTTTTGCCCGTCAACAGACGTCAAGTCAAAATTTTTCCAAGTTATAGCCACAACAATTACCTTTAATTCCATATAGGGTTTTGTTGCCGTAAGTTCCCGTATTGAGGCGCTAGCGTCGTTTTTATTAATCTATATATATATATATATATATATATATATATATATATATATATATATATATATATATATATATATATATATGTATAAATGCAAGTTTGTTGGTTGGTTGGTCTGTTGGTTTGAGATTACAAAACTCAAAAACTACTGGACCGATTTTTACGCGGTTTTTTGCAAAATGATCTGCGTTGCCAGGAGCAAGTTTTTAACTATGATTTTCAAAATTCGAAACGGAAGGTCCTGTAAGGATAACGCAAATATCATTTTTCCCATTTTTCCTCAGAAAAACTGGCTTTGGGAGGTTTTCAGGGTCGCTGACCACGAATCCGGTATTAGATTTTCAAAATTCGAAACGGAAGGTCCTGTAAGGATAAAGCAAATATCCTTTTCCCGTTTTTCTACTGTAAGGATAACGTTTTTTCCCAAAAGTTTTTAAGTTATTTATGGTTAAATGAATAACGATGTTTTTTTAAAAAAAAATGGTATTTTTTGTTCATTCTTCAGTGTGTGTGTGAGCTGTCAAACGAAAAGCAACTACGACTATGACTACGGTCGTTCGTGATGCACATGACTATAGTTGACTACGGTGAGCTATGACAGATTGACGTCATTAGCTATTGCTAGCTACGACGGCGACTATCAATGCGTCCACGAACGCGTTCCCGCTGTTCAAATCCAAGGAAACTAAAAAGTAAAACAGTTGATTTTGACATTTCATTGAATTTCCGACATCATAATGTGTAACAACATGTAGCAAAATGTATAAAAAATGTAGTAAAATGTACCAATATGTAGCAAAAAGTTGTAAAATATCGTAATTTAATTTTCTACGTGTAACAAATATCACAATTTGTAAGATTATGTAGTAATTGTCTTTTTCCACGCACGATAAAGGCACAACACCGGTAAATGCAAGTAAATTGGAACAAAATGCGATGTGCATTTAGCGTGTTCTACTGTATCAAGATTTAGAGAGACCGGTTTTAAAAATATTCAACTAGAATATTTTAATCAATTTGAAACTTTAGAATCACGGCATATAGCGTATATCATGTGCCTGCCCTGCAAAATTGCAAAATTGCCCTACGAATGAAATAGTCCCGCGTATGAAATAAATTAATAGTAAAATAAATCAATAAAACGTCAAAGGGTAATAGAACACTCAGAAAATAAAAAACATCGCACGAGTATACTTTATTGAGTAAAGCAAGCCTTTATACATACCAAATTCGAACTTATAGCCCTATTATGTAAGTCGTGCGGACTCGTCAGTCCGCAGCGACCGTCAAGTCCATTCCGCAGTGATTTGGTATTATGCAAATCCGCATGCCGTTTGCGGACTAGACTCTCTGCGATCATATGCGTTGGTTCGCGTGGAACTGTCAAACGTGAGAAAGATTCGTTTCAGTTGTCAAAGATTTTATTTATTTTTCAAAAATATACCAATGTTTCCAAGTGTAGCACTTTTTTCTTAAATGATAATAACAACACTGATATTAAAATTACAAGAAAATCAATGATAAGAAAATCAGGCACAGTCTCTTTTTCTCATAACCTCGAAATGTCACGGACTTGATGCGGACTTGAAATTGCTTGAAACGCAGGTCGTGCGGACTTACATAATACCAAAACAGTCCGCAGTGGCAAATTTGCCGCAGCGACTTTCATAATAGGGCTATTAAGTAAATTTACTCACTTAGAGTGCACTCGTCTTGCGCAGAAAGACGAATTTTTATTCAAACGGCCCAATAAAAAGCTGCATCGGTGACGTTATGTATTGTCAAAATAGGTCTTTTTCGCCAGGCAGAAAATATGAATTTTCAACTGTTTTGTATATGACCTGGGGACGTCCGGGGCTCCGTTAGGATTTTGATTTTTGAGTGATTTTATTACGTTTCTTACATATAAGAAAGGTAAAAATTAAACTGTTGAGAAAATTTTAAAAAATTATGAACGCGGTTATGACTACTGAAAACATCATGTTCAAGTTTTTTGCGACAATAAAAAACTAAAATCACTCTGCGTGATTACGTTAAAAACGATTGCAAAAAGATTTAAAAAAAACTAAAGTACTTTCGCAAAACTGTTGGTAGTTGAGTTTGTAATTAAGGGTTTTTGTCTAGATGGACTTTTTATGTTCTAACTTGTGGATTACAGCCATTAAAAATTATTTAACTCGAGTTTTTGCATTTTTAGCACTCGTATCGGACCATTGATACAAATCTATTCCAAATTAGCTTAGCAATCTGGAGGCGTAGATACAGGGGCAGGGTGAAGGGACACGGGGGTTATGACACCTCATATGCTGAATAGATGTGGGTATAATGTTTGACATTTTTATACAAAAACATTTGGAGACTCGAGAACTAAATTAAGTAGAAAGTTAAAATTTGGAAAAGGACAGGATTTTATCAAAAGATAAACCTCTTCCGAAAATGGGAAAAATCGAACCACCTTCTCCCGCTTTCCCATACAAATATTAAAGATTTTTGCAATTTTCCCAAAAACGGATCATTGTTTCCAAAATTGCGTTCCAAATCGGGTTCAATCGGGGACGATAGATAATACCTTTCGATTGCAAAAAACCGCGTCAAAATCGGTTAAGATTTACTCGTAGAAGTCGATCTTATAATATTCGTTACATACATACAAACACACGAACAGACGCTCACACACCCATACATGTCGCGGACTGATCGAACTGAGTCATAGGTATATGACCTGGGGACGTCCGAGACTCCGTTAGGATTTTAATTTAAAAAGGTAAAAATTAAACTGTTGAGAAAAAATTTTAATTATGAACGCGGTTTGCACATTTTTGAACCGACTATTATAATAAGTGTCTTTTTTTCTCTTTTGTTACTACGAGGTCCGTTTGAATAACTCGAGAACGCGTTGAGATAGCGACTTGAAATTTTTTGTAAATGAGTTTTACGAAAATCGTAGTTTTCATCAACTTTTGAAAAAGTAACGTTAACTATAACGGGTATCTGACATACAACTTTTTTTTGTTGATAAAATACAGTTTGAAAATCTCTTGAAACCTATGCGCCTTTGGGAAAAAATGGCTATAACAAAATTCAAAGGATATAAAATTTTCGACAGTTTTTGATTTAACTGTTCTCAAAATATTTGAAAAAAATCAAGTTTTTTGAAAATTGCATTTTTTCCTTTAACGGTTTTTATATATCTACAAAGGTTCTCAAGATATTTGAAAAAATATTATTTTTTACATATTTTTCCCGCAACTAAATATTGCAGAGGAAAGTTTTGTATTGATAGCAACTTATATTTGAGTCATGTATTTTGCTACTAAATATCATCCACACAATGTTTTGTTGCAATCGGATGATTCGTTGGAAAGATACAGCGATATTTCCAACTTTGAGTGGCTGCTATTTTGTAGCGGTACATTCCCGACACCAATGGTTTTAATGTGCTTTATAACTCTTCGCAGGCTACTCAAAAATATTGAAATTCGGCTTCCGCTAAGGTAAGATTTTACCTAAAAAAACTGCCAATTACCTTTCAACCACAAAATGCAAACTTTTTTGCAGCAATTGTTTTATCTCCACCATTGAAACCCCTGATAAATGCATCCTAATTTGATTTTACATCTGTAAAATAAACACAAACTCTACTTACATTCCAATGCGTCGCTTCTGAGTATGTTAACTTCAATTATACGTCTATTAGGCCAGTTAGAACAGTTTTTTCACCGTGATGGTTTGGTAAAAAATGCTCGTGAGTATTGGACACAGCTTTTTTTCTGCGCATCAGTGCCAGTTTATGTCAGCGATTTGCCTTTGGACGGAAGTAGATTCGGCCAAAAATAGTAGTAAATTAATACTAATAGTAGCAGATTTTGAAAAAAAAACCTTTTCTACCTATGCAGATAATTTGTATAACTAAAGCTAAATAGCTTTATCATTCACTAGCTTGCATACCCGTCGTTGCCGGGTTAAGTTTTTTGTATAAGTTTTAGAATACGAAGAAAACCGGAAAGTACTTGAAAACTTTTGAGAAAAATCTTATCCTTGTAGGACTCTCCGTTGTGAGTTAGTCTAACACCAGATTCGTGATCAATGACCCCGAAAACTCCCAATGCCATTTATCCTCGGGAAAAATGGGGAAACGGATATTTTCGTTATCCTTACAGGACCTTCCGTTTCGAGTTTTGAAAATCTAACACCAAATTCATGATCAGCGACCTCGAAAACCCCCGAGTGAAACTTTTCAGCCTTCTACTGAGCAGGATTAATGGCGAAAATCACGGTTTAAAAATACCCAAACCCCCTTTACCCTCTTAGCGGTTAAATTTCGGAAAACCCCGCCTTAGTGAGCGCCAACGTGATGGTGGGGACATATTGTGAAAGTTTCAAGTTTCTAGCTTCAGGGGTTTGGGCGGGGCGTTGATGAGTCAGTCAGTCAATCAGGTTAAACAATTTTATATATATAGATAATACTAACATTCTATCAACAAAAAATGACAGTCGTTCAGAAAATTACAATCGTACAAAATCGTTATGGGTACCCGCTTAACATTTACGCCTGGAGCCCAATGAACGCAACGCGAACGCACAAACTGTCACTTACAAGTTTGTTCTATAGAAATCATTTGAAGTGAACGCAGTGAACGCATCTACAACGCAAAAGTTTGCAAACTTCTAACTTTGCCGCAGAATTTTGCGTTGGCAGTTCATAAAGTGAGGTTGGGGAAATGTCGTTCGAGGAAAAATTGATAGCCTTAGTGCAATAACATACAAATAACAAAGATAAAGACCAACAAAGCAAATTATCGCTTCAAAATTATCCATTCTTGTAATTTTGCCAACTTTATACCACTTTATATTATGTCACTTGTACTACTTCACGAGATGCCATTGGGCTCTGTCGCTGAAATGTTGCGCTGCGTGACAGTTCACAGCGTTGCAGTTGCGTTCGCGTTGCGTACATTGGGCTCCAAAGTTAAAAAAACTCTTTTGTATTGGTTGGGTCATATTTAATTTCGTTAGAAGCTTTTTACATTTAACATACAATTTTTTGGATGATTCATGTATTTTACAAAATATAGTAGCTAACGTTTATAATTATTCACTTAACATTAACACAGTAAAATATACACTACACAAAATAATTGTTAGATTTTTAATTAGGTCGTTTTTGATTTTGTATTCTTGTCAAATAATTTTAAAAATAAATTTTGTCTTCAATATTTTTACAGCCGATCATAAACATTGAACTTTTTATTAAAAATATAAAAAAATAACAAAAAATAAAAAAGTTTTTTTTATTAAAATATAAATAAATTCAAGAACTAACTGTGTTAATTGTAAGTGAATTATTATAAACGTTACTTAGTGCGTAGTGAATTTTTCAGGGCCAAAATAGTAGTAGATTCTACTACAATTGTAGTAGGGTGACATCTATGATCAGTACCAATAGAAAGAAAGTTTTCTCGTTGATTCAATTGAGAAAATCGTGCTACAATTTTTTTTATTACTTTTTAGGATATGCCCTTAGATTGCACGCCACTGGTACATAATCAATTTTCACAGATAAACAAAAGCAGTAAAAACCAGTTTAAGACTTTTGGTAAAAACCCATCTTGCAAATTTTTGTTTAAAGAAAGGTAAAAACACGCTGCAAGGTAAAAACAGCGGGCCAAAACGGAAACTTTAGGGAAAATCACATATAAGAGTTACAATAAAAATACATATAAAAGCTTCAATATGTAATTTTTAGTCAATTATCGAAATGTCACTACTTCGCTCAAGGTCAAAAAAGGTATTTAATAATGATTCAAAAAATATTTATGAAATGCCATGCTCAAAGCATTGGGCAATCGATATTACTTATTTTGAGAATTATTTCCTGCATTATTTGAAAAAAAATTTTTGAGGCCCGGGAAAACACGAAAAATTTTAAAATCGACGAAAACTTTTATCGAGATTTATTAATTGGGCACATTTTGTTGACGGTTTTTTACGATTTTCGAACTGCGTATTGACGTTTTTTGAGCTATCGGGTCGAGCAACATTGCGGGTGTCGAACGGCAGAAACGAATCGGATCGCGACAAGCAACGAATTCCGATTCTCTTGTGTTCGTCAATCTAGTCCGTCGCTAGTGAGTGCGAATTCGTTCG
The DNA here is from genome assembly GCA_964034945.1 of Chrysopilus asiliformis. Taxonomy (NCBI): domain Eukaryota; kingdom Metazoa; phylum Arthropoda; class Insecta; order Diptera; family Rhagionidae; genus Chrysopilus; species Chrysopilus asiliformis. The sequence goes on along the minus strand of OZ035961.1, from coordinate 66,867,140 downwards.
CATAAACCCAATGTTTTGGAGGAAAAAAGCCATGGAAACAGTTTTGAATGCCTGTATAATAAGTACTCTATGCCGTTACTTTCACTTTTCTTTTAATATGCATAAGAATAAAATCATAAAATCTTATGCTACGTTTACACGAATGACAAATTTGTCATTTTTTTCTTGTCATTATGTTAATTCCCGTGTAAATGGCATAATTTTTGTAATTTTTTCTGTCAGAAAATGTCTATCTCTCATAAAAGAATGAACTTGTCCATTCTTTTATGCCAGATTGTCATTCGTACAAACGCAATATTAGTTATGACAAAAGTTGAATACTAAAGTTGTCATAACTAATATTGCGTTTGCACGAATGACAATCTGGCATAAAAGAATGGACAAGTTCATTCTTTTATGAGAGATTGACATTTTCTGACAGCAAAAATTACAAAAATTATGCCATTTACACGGGAATTAACATAATGACAAGAAAAAAATGACAAATTTGTCATTCGTGTAAATGTAGCATTACTTCAGGCACAAGACAAATAGTTATTCTTTTTCCGCTCCGTCCGATACGCTCCCCGCCTAGTAAAACATTTACCTACATTGAAACCGAATCTTTTGCAGAAAATATCAATACCTACATGCATGGTCAAAATTTGAAGATTTTTTTAAAAAATGGGTATTTTTTTATAAAACTATTTTGGAAACACTATGTAATCTTATCAAAATCACTGTTACGTCGCTTGTCTACTGCAACATCGACATATTCAGGCAAATAATTGTCATATGGCCAGGGTCTTCATATATTGTTTAACTGCAAGAGAACTAAACGTCAGACAAAGATAAACCGAAGATATCTTTAACTGGTTATCTTCATGAACATTTCAACTCGAGATGTTGTTTGTATCAGTGTTGTGCCGCGTAGTCTACGTGGTGTAGACTACACCATTGTCTACGCGTAGACTATTACTGTAGACAATGGTCTATTCTCTACGCGTAGACAATGTAGACAATCAATAAAATAAAGGATAGCTGATTTAGTTTTAAAATCTCATTTTCTTCAATCAATTTTAACATAATAAAGCACAATTTCCAGGAAGCAATCGCCAAATGCTGTAATGGAGAACTTCAGAGCAAACTTTAGTGGTAATTCTAATTCTTTTCATGCAATCTAAGCGGCTTTTTTTAATTTTTGCAATTGAAATCACATTGAATTCTAAAATCTTTTTGCTTTACACATTTTTCTATATAACGAACCGTTTATTTAAAAAACTGATTCATTTGTATGAGATGACTTTGCTCATTTAAGAATATCTGTTTAATTTTTTCGAAAAACACTAGTCTTTAGCTTAATTCCGTTGAGAGTCATCGTATTTACAGATAGACGGAAATCTATACGGAAGTCATTCAAATCAAATAAAGTAAATCAAATACCCCTAATATAAAAAATATTAAAAAAAAACCTACCAAAACTAATTCAAGAATTAATTTTTTGCGCTTATATGTATTGTACATAAATCAATCATAATCAGAATCATTGTCTTCTTCGTAATATAAATTATCATTTTTTCGCTAAGAATAATAAATATGGAGTAGTTTTTTAGACCTTTCAAAGGTCAGTCGATTTCGGCTTTGAGAATATATGACTCACTGATGACTTTGTTTTGACAGATATGAGAAAGTCTACATTGTCTACGCAAAGTCGACATTGTCTACGCCAAAGTCGACATTGTCTACGCCAAATCTATTGTCTACGCTATTGTCTACACTGAAGTGTAGACAATTAAAGTCTACGCGTAGAGGAACAACACTGGTTTGTATGCAGTCAAACAACATCTTGAGACCAATTATTGTGACGTCACTGAAAAAAGTATTTACAATAATTGTTTATATGTTATAGCTTTCTAGTAATGCAGCTCTTCATATCTTTTTTCGTGAAACAAAGCCGAGAAATCCATGAAATGGCGGTTTAAAAAGTGAATTCAGTGAAACAATGAATAGCAGCATTACAGCTCGTTATTCGGTCATGAAGGCAAAATTTTTTAATGTTTTTTCCGGTTGTGGATTTGAGATCTGTGAAATGAAATCCTAGTTCCTTAAAAATGCATTCACTTTTTTGCATATGACGTGGCAACATTGCATTAACGCTCATCAGCGTTGTCAGCGTGCTGTTTGTTAATTTCTTGGAAAAGGTTTTTTGTGGCGATTGTTTTGCAATGGAATTTCAAAAAAAAGGTAACAATATTTTTCGTATTTTTTTGACGCAAAAATACATTTAAATTATCAAGAAAGGTGTTGGGAATGTTAGACGTTTTAAAAAAAACGAACTACAATAAATAAAATAAAAAATCTTATCTCTTCTTTATTTTTAGTATAAGTTGATCTGTGGTAGCACTTACACGGTAAAAACTGGAGTCTAATTTTAAGACTTTTTCCTTCTATTTTTTAAACTTTTGAAAGTTTAGTGGAATTTTAAACTATTTTCTCTATTTTTAAAACTTTTTGAAAGTTTAGAGTATATTTTAGTCGAAAAGTTTAATATTTAGTGAGTTTCGGTTTATTTTTAAGACTATAGTTTAAAAAGTAAACTTTTTCTTTCTTAAAAATTTGTTTTAAACCTCTCCGCCTTATTTCTAGACTTTTAATCGAAATATTAGACCTATAAGTTTGAGAACTAAACCTTGTAAGTTTTACTTCAATTCGGATAAAATTGAATTAAACTTTTTGTCTAATATTTAGTCTTTTTAGTTTATTTTTCTTTTTCAAATTCATCAGTCGGTCGGTCAATTTTTAGAAAAGTCGCGATACTCGAATTCGACTTTTCGGTCTAAAAACAAAACTTCAAAGTCTACAATTTATTCAGTTTTAGAAAATTGTGACTACTTTTTAATCATTTCAGCCTATAATTAAAACTCATTATTCTAAAATTTAGAAAGTAAAGTCTGGAATTGGTTTATTTTAGAAGTCTGAGTATATTTTCTATACATATTAATCTAAAATTAAGGATTTAATTTGCGGGCGTGGATGGCTCAGTCAACTAAGTGCTTGCCTTGTGATCCAAAGAGCAGTGGTTCAAATCCCACTCAGGGCAAAAATAATTCGGCTTGAATTTTGAATTTGGAACTTTTCTGCTCATGGACCTAAACACTTCGGCATTAGAGGCAATTTGCCTAAGCTCCTGGCATAAACATAAAAAAAAGGTTTGAAATTTAAACTTCGAAGTCTAAATTTGAGTCAGTTTTAGAAAATTGTAACTACTTTTTAGTAATTTCAGTTTGAAATTAAAACTTTTAAGTCTTAAATTTAGACCGGATAGTCTTATTTACCCGGATAATTCACGAATTTTAGAAGTTTATGACTATTTTTTAACCATTCCAGTCTTAATTTAAGACTCAGACATCTTAAACTTAAACCATAAGGTTTTAATTTGAGAATTTTTAGAAATTTGGAACTAATTTTTAGATTTTTTAGACTAAAATTTAAATTTTAATACCTTAAATTTAGACCGGATAATACTATTTAAAAGGAAAATAATTTCAAACTTTTAAAGTTTGATTTTTAGGCTCAAAAAGGTGTTGACCTATATGTAGGAAAAAAAGTCTTAAAATTAGACTCCAGTTTTTACCGTGTAGTATTTATTTCAAAATGGATAAAAATTTATTTTGTTTTATTAAAAGTATACGAGTAACATAAAATTACTGACATATTTATGCTTTTTAGATCGAAAACTTCAAACGCATGAATTCTCTTGAAGAATATGATTGTTATAGCTCGTAATATTTTACAAACATGCGACAATTCGATAATAAGGGCATAAAAAATAACTCAAACTAATTTCTATATCAAGATATTAGCCCTAAAACTATTTTTTTTATTCAGGTTAATCTAAAAATAAAGAAAAAGCTTTTAATATCGTGTTCAAAACTGACATAATTATTGGGAAAACCATATCCCCAGCTTTGATATTTTGCGCTCACAACAACAAAGAAAATGTATTTGTAACCACTCGGCGCCGCTCTAAACTATGTAAAATATACTTTAGAATTTCAAAACATAAATAATATCCATTAAATGTTAAATATTCATTAAATAAGAAATATTAAGCGAATAAAGCAAAAAAAAAAAATCAATTTATTACAACTAATTAATAATTGACCATTCGATCTATATTGGTCCCTGTGTTAGCAAGTATGCGACAAGGAATCTTGGGTCAGTTTCTGACCTAAAACACGCTTTTTGATGCCAATAAGTTCCTTTGAAACTTTCATTCAATTTGGTTCAGTGGTTCTCAAGTTATAGGCGAACAGATAGAAAAATAAAAAGCAATATAGGGGAACCCGGGACTTAAATTAATAGGGGTATACGAGCCACAATCTCGAAATTTGGTTTTTGTCCACCACTCTATACGGTCGACCATATCATGACTCATCAGTCATAAACTGCTCATTGCCAGTGAGAGTTAAGCACAGAGACTGAATTTTAGCTGGTAAACGAACTTTTTATGGTTTGCAATAATTTTGATTTCTGCCTTAGTTTTGTATATTATTGAATATAACTTTGTCGATAATGTAAGTTAATGTAGCTATAATTATTAATGTTCTTTAGTTTTATTACAATCCTTAACCCGTTCGGTATATGTTTTTTTCTATGGGGGTTAAAAATTCTCTCTATACAAATTAATGATGTTTAAGCTATTAGTATTCATTTAAAATTTAAAATTTTTTATTATAGCTGTTAAGTACTTAACCCTGGACCCGTGTACTATAAAACTTCCATTTATCGTGTACTTGGGCACTCAGTGCCCAGATGCAATTCCAATAGAAAATGTATGGCTGGTTTGTTTAGAAACCATAAAAATTGGTTTATTCGTTAAACAAGTAGAAATACAATGGGAAAATATAATGTGCAAAAATCTACTGAGAATATAGACCACCTTGTAAGCTCGCGAATCTGGTACTCGATTTCTCCAACAAATCATGTACTCCACGAAAGAAAATGCAATACATGACAACAATACAATATAAATATTATAATATAAATAATATAACAATACAATATAATATCTGCATACAAGAAAAATCATAAAAGGGGAAAAACCCAAAGCTGTAATCAAAATAAAAACCAAATTCATACAAAATGTACTGACTTGGGCACTGAGTGCCCAAGTACACGATATTACGCTTTTTTTTGACACCTTCCACAACCCCCCCGAAGATATGTAATTTGGATTTTTTTTTTGTTTTTGTACTCTAAATTTCAGTATCTTTCAGAAATATATTGCATTTCATCATATTCTTTATTAAAAATATGGTTAATTTCGGTTCGAAAATCGTTCTGGGCACTCAGTGCCCAGTACACGGGTCCAGGGTTAAACCGTGTCATTGTATTAGTCTTAAGAACCTTTATACAAGGCATTATGCCTTTTGGTTTGTTTATCAATAAATTATTATTATTGAAAAAAAATAAAAAAAAAATAAAAAAAATTAAAAATTTTTATTTTTTACAAATACGTCCACTGTAGTCCAGCTTTTTACTCAAAAAATCAAAATTGGGTCACAAATGCACTTAAAGGTGCACTGAATGAGAATAGAGTGTTGAAAATAAATAAATAATAAGACAATTCAAATTTTTAACTTCGTTGCCATATGGCATCAAAATACCGAATGGGTTAACTATATTTTTGGTATGATTAATAATTTAAAAAAAAAGTAGTGTCGGGGCTAAAATTAACAAACCCATGGGGCAAGAATTAACATACCCGTTTGTCCAAATTGTCACTCTGACGATGACGACATAGAATAAGAATTCACATACTATGTTTTATAGATACAAATTATGAACAAAAAAGCTTCGCTGAAACCTTTTTTTAGATAATAATAATTGTTTTTGTTTTTTAAAAAGACTTAATTTTTTTTGTTAATTTATGTTTCTTGAAAAGGATATTTATTTTGTTTATTTTATAATTTTTGTGAAAAAAATTCTTTTCTTTAAATTATTTCCATGTTAAAACTTATGTTAATACTAACCCCATCGTTGTTAAAACTAGCCCGTGAGCGGGATTAGTTTTAACATATTACATTTTTTCATAAAAATAATTTTTTTTCATATAGTGACTACCTGGTTGAGACTTTTTTTTTTATTTCTTATGATACCTGAATAACTACAGTATGGCTAGATATAAAAACAATATCAAAAATGTTACTTGTTAAAAAAATATGACCCAATTTTCAAAATTTGTTAATACTAGCCTCGGTCTCTCCTATATAAATAGAGGAAACTGGTAAGAAAAGAGGGAAACCTAGGCGTCACCCATGGTCTAAAACACGCTCCTTGATGATAGTAAGCTCTCCTAAAAGTTTCATCCAAATCGGTTCAGTGGTTCTTGAGTTTTAAGCGAACCGACAGACAGATAGACAGACACACAAGCCTATTATATTTCTCTTAGTGCGTATATATATTATATATGTGTACTTATTTCGATATCAAACTTTATTTAAATTTATTTGAAATTTAATTAATCCTAATAAATAGGTAATAATAAAACAAACTAAATATAAACCTTTATTTACGGTGTCACTGATACTAACGGTAAGGCCGCGGCACGATCGTCTGAATTTCAGAATTTCGAACGTGTTGTTTAGTCGACAGTTCATATACCTAAAATTCAATACTATTCACTTGGCTACCTATAAGTTATTTATCAGATGTGAAAGTGACTCATAGGGTCGTTTTTTATAAAAATATAAAATTAATCAATCCTGAATCCGTACAAATGGAAAGCCCCATATTAATTTGATACATGTGAAAAAAAATTTTTTTTCGAAGTTTTTACAAATGTTTATTTCGTTCTTTCTAATTTGTTATTATCCGTATGCTTTTATGATCATACGTGCGCCTTAACCAGTAGGTGCGTCACTGGGTCTAAGGTGGAGAAGGTGAGGAGGACACTCTGAGCATTTCCGAAAGAGTAATCAAATAAAATAATATCAAAATAAAAAATACAAACAAATGTAAAACGAATTTCTGAACTGAACAGAATATTTAGTGAAAAAACTTGATCTCCAACTTGTGAGAGGAGTTTTATTCAAGCATCGCATGCCGACGTATCTCCGGTAGTATTTATTGCCGTATTTACTTAAATATAGGGGAAATTAACAGTGTCCGACTGAAACAGGTTTCGCCGAAACAGGCCGAAACCGAAACCGAAACCGAAACTTTTTTCCACGGCGACACAAACTGTATTTTGGTTTTCTATCCATTCATCTATATCTAAGCCAAGGTCGGTAAAGCTTTGAAAGTTCTCGGGTAGATGTCACCCTATTACAATTGTAGTAGAATCTACTACTATTTTGGTGCTGGAAAATTCACTACGCACTAAATGAAATCTGCTACTATTTTTTTGTTAAATACAAGAATCAACCAAAAAATTATATTATACAAAAGAATTTTTTAAATGTTAAGCGTGTACCGGTTATTTTCCAATGTAAATATAATTAAAACAAAAACAACAAGAACAAATAGACTGAGTGTTAAGACAACTGAAAATATGCTTTTAAGCAAACTAATGATTGATTTCGAAAATGAGTCGATTTGGGTACCCTCGGATGATCTCTTAAAATATGCAAACAGATTTACTTTTCACGAGGAGGTATTTAAAAAAAATATAAATTTGGTGATATTTATGTGATAAAAGAAATATTGCATTTTGATTGTGCGTCAAATATTTTGATATTTGCTGATGAATTTATTGGAGGAAATTTTGATAATACGTATTTTTGAACCCTAGTTATTATTGTTGAATTGTTTTTTGTTATAAAGGCTGGTTAAATTTTAAGGGCCGATGTTGAATGTGAACCACACCTAAACGTCAAGTTTTTTTCTGCATTTCATTTGACATTTCTCAATTTCAGACTAACTCAATTTGAACCATAGAAAGATACACAATCGAGCATCGCGTTAAAGTTATTCAGGCTTATTATGAAAATGGGCGTTCAAATCAAAATGCATATCGTGCACTTCGTGATTTTTTCGGTCAATTTAATCGTCCAAATGTGCGTACAATCGGAAAAATCGTGCAAAAATTTGAGCAAACCGGGTCTGTAGGAGATGTGAAAACACCAGTGCATGCTCGTACAGCTCGTACTGCAGAAAATATTGCTGCTGTTCGCGATAGTGTGGCTGAAGAGCCGTCCACCTCAACTCGTCGTCGTGCCCAACAATTGCACCTCCCACGCTCGTCGTTGATGAACATTATGCATAAAGACTTGCATTTACACGCTTACAAGGTGCAATTGACTCAAGAACTAAAGCCTCTTGACCATTTCAAGCGTCGTCAATGGTCAGAATGGTGGCAAGAAATGGCAACAGTGGATGATCAATTTTCGAAGAAAATCATCTTCAGTGATGAGGCACATTTTCACCTCAGTGGATTCGTCAATAAGCAGAACAGCCGCATTTGGGCGAATGATAATCCAAGAGTGATTGTCGAAAAACCAATGCACCCACAAAGAGTGACTGTTTGGTGCGGTTTATGGGCTGGCGGCATCATCGGCACGATATGCATTTTGATTTGAACGCCCATTTTCATAATAAGCCTGAATAACTTTAACGCGTTGCTCGATTGTGTACCTTTCCATGGTTCAAATTGAGTTAGTCTGAAATTGAGAAATGTCAAATGAAATGCAGAAAAAAACTTGACGTTTAGGTGTGGTTCACATTCAACATCGGCCCTTAAAATTTAACCACCCTTTATGTGTATTTAAATACACACTTTTGAAAAGTTAATTTATTTTTGCCTTATATTCCTTGAAATTATTATATATTTTTTTGACGTGGATACGTCTTGGATTTTGGTTATGGGGGTACAAATTAGAAAATCGGCTTGCTGCCATGATTTTGCAATCGATGATACTCGATAGTTTGTGGTGACATCCGAACAGAAACTGTGTTATAAGATCCGGCCTACATTAAAGCATTGTTTAGGGTATTTTGTTATGTTAAACTATGTTCAATTATTTTTTTAAAGATCAAAATCTAAATTTTTACTGCCGCTGTTATGCTGTGTTTACTGCTTGTAGTAGGGGAGACTGGGGTGTTCTGGACCGCATTTTCATTTTGGCTAAAAACTCGCAAAAAAATAACTTTTTCTGAAAATTTCAAAGCTTGAATTTGTAGTACGATAAATAACCTCTCTTTGGGTCACAGCAGTTCGGTCAAATTGTGTTAAATTATACAAGTTTTATCAGTTGGCGCAAAAATGGCGTTTTTGCGATTTTGAAAAATCTCGGGGTATTGTGGACCACTTTGTAAATCGATTAAAAATGGAAAAATGTGATAGAAAAACCTTTTTTTTTAATTCATATATTTATTAAAGTGAAATTAAGTGAAAAATTATAATGAAAATCAGTGCGAAATGCAATGTTTGCAAGTCCAGTAACTGGCAGTCATTTCGGCGCATTTCAAGTGTACACCTCGATCGCACACGTTGCAATGGATGGTATTTCGGCGGTTCATTTTTTTGGCATATTTTTCTTACAAATTATGCAGAAATCGATGTATTCTTCCACCTCACAATAGGATAAAGATGGTTGTTTCTTCTGTGATGTCTTCGATTTGACACGATCTTTTTGCTTTTTCGATTATGGTTTATCACCTTTTCTCTCCAATCTCTTTCGCTTCATATCAGCCTTCTCACGAAGGTCATTTACATCCTCTGGCGATGTCAAAACGGCCGATTTAGAAACTAGCTTGTATACCCGTCGTTGCCGGGTTAAGCCTAAATTTTTGTCTAAATTTTAGAATACGAAGAAAACCGGAAAGAACTTAAAAACTTTTTAATGGGTCTATGTTGGGGTTGGACCCCCGATGAACATCTATGCCAAATTTCAGGCCAATCGGTTCAGTAGTTTCCCCGCGAAAGAGTAACATAGCGCAAAAACTAAGTTTCGAAATCATTTTACCCCCTTCTCTTGCTCCCCCACCCCTCGCGCTACTTTTCCGTACACCTATGTTGGAACTAGAACTACCACAGATACTCATGCAAAATTTCAAGTCAATCGGTTCAGCCGTTTTTGCGTGAAAGAGGAACAGACAGACAGACAGACAGACAGACGGACAGACACCAACTCATTTGTATATCCCAAGCAACCAGATAAGGCATAATGACTTGGATTAGGGCGTGGTGTCTTAAAATTGGTCCTTACGACCACACCAAGACCAGCGAATCCGCCTTATAAGGCGTGATGCCTTTCAAGGCTTTTGCAGTGGTCGTCAAGCGGTCCGAGTGACCTAAATATATGCCCTGATAGTCTTAATGTTCGAATGCCTTGTTTTGGCTTTCATGGTCGTAGTGTCCTCCAGACGCCTTCATAGTCGTCCTGCCTTATAAGACCAACCTTCCACCTTTCGTCCACGAAGTGCCTTATAGGGCATAATGCCTTTGAGAACACTCCAATGCCCTATTTGAGAATGCTTCGAGCATGCGCAGATGAATATCTGCTTCGAGCTTGTTTCTAGCATACTTTGAATATGCTTCTAGCATTCACGGTGCGAGCCGCCATGACGTTCATTGAAATGAAAAAAAAACATTCCTACTGAAAATTTAAAATCTGTTTTTAAAGCACAATATGGAAAAACATCGAATAAAAAGTAATTTTATGTGTTTGGGTACACAGCATAACTTTATTTTTACAAGAATTATATTGAAATCGAATAAAAAAGAAAATTCTTTGAATAAATAATTTTCAAATTATATCACTAAAATCGAGAATTGCTACGGCCCACATAAATAGAGCTCCTGGCAAAACCACTTCCTACGTAAACTTTAAATCGCATGTGAATTGTGACAATAAAATCCACAAAAAACCTTAACATCACCGTATGAAATTATTTTGAACGTTTTTTTCCACAAAATATATCCATTAAACTTTATGATTCTTGTCTTATCTTTCTCTCCTCATGCGGCCTATAGAATAGAGAAAGACAAATAATGTCGCCAGATGAAATGTCAACAAAATATTTCGTCATGGTAAAACAAGGCCCTATTTTGGCCTTCAAAGTCGTGAAGCCTTATAGGGCGTGAAATAGGGCACTTCGTGGTCCGGCGGACCTTCCCCACTGTCGACGATAGGTCGACGATAGTTCGACCTAGAGTCGACAAAGTCGTGGGCCTTACGACCAATAGGGACGCCTTTGAAGACGAAGTGTCCACTTTACGACCTATAAGGTTACTTGGGATATGTATTAGTATGATTGCCGAAAATCTAATGCTGTGTTTTTGCATGAAAAAACACTTATATGCATCAAATACACGAAGTTTGCTTGTCAAATGTCAAGAACTGAGTGGTCCATAATTCCCCGACAAAAGTGGTCCACAATTCCCCGAATGCTCTTTTTTTACAATATGGCAGCTATTAGTAACACAATGCAAACTTACTTCAAAATTTCTTGTCAGTGTCGAATGCTTAAGGCTCCGCGAATATTATCAATATATTTACTTGAGTTGATTCTCGAAAAATGTGGTTAAATTTAAGCGAAACACAAAGTGAAAAAAAAAATTTCGAAGTATCACTTTTCTATTTGCTATCGAAGCGAGGTGATAGTGCGTATACACAAGTCGAGTACTGTTAGGAAAATTAGCTTAACATGAGGCAAACTGATTACAGTTATTTGCAGCTACCAACCACTACTAGGGGAAACAAAATGACGCTGGTCCGCAATTCCCCGTGGTCCAGAAGACCCCAGTTTCCCCTACAGATTTCACATTTATACTCTTTTTATGTTTTTTTTGTGGTATTGGTATTGAATATTTGGAAGAGGCACAGGAAAGAGAACACGACGAAGTATGTTAAGGTTGAGTGAAAGCTTTTACTCTTGATTGTTTCTCTTCTCTATATGGGTTGTTCTGGTTCTGGAAATTCATTTTACTTGATTGTTTCTCTTGATTGTTTCTCTTGATTGCCCAGTGTTTCCTTTAATTTTTGTACACGAGTTGTGTGAGCAGACGGATTGTGGTCAAGATTTTAGTTGCTGTAAATTGAAATTGCTTTGTTGTTTTGATCGTGTAATTTTATTTTATTTTGATTTTTATTTGTTTTTCATCTATGGGCGTTTTCATGAATGCAAGTTCTGCAAATAACACAAAAGATTTTGATAATAATAAACCCAGTTATATGTTATTCGTTTAGTTAGTTTAATTTCGCAAATTACTGAACAACTAAGTATTACGGGGAGATGGAAGAAAATGTTTTGTGAAACTTGCGCAACTTCCGAGTATATTTATGAAAATGCCCTATAACATTTCAGAATTAAACATTTTTTCGTTGTGTTGCAAGTGAAATTTGATTTTTAGGTACAAGATGCCGAAATTCACCAAACGGAAAGGCACATCCCGTAATGGGCACCTTATACGTTCAATATATTGAACAATATTTTGGTTGTGTTCAATATATTGAACGTGTAAGGACTATATTGAAGCAAAAATATTGAACGTGTAAGGCAGGTCTAAACGTAACATTACGGTCAATCAAATTGTTTCTTTAGTTTCCTTTTCACTAAAATTTCTTACTTAAATATCTATTGGCGATCATTGTAGGCGGATGCACGTCTTCTGGCCGTCTCTACGAGACAGACACCTTGCTTTTTTTATTTTGATTGTTTATGAAATGTACTTTTTGTGTTCACAGGTTCCTATTATTAAATGATAAGTATATTTTATCGAGTATTTTGTTGATAGAATGTTGGTATTATCAATGATAAAGCTATTGTTGTTATTGTTGGTATTATCAATGATAAAGAAAAGTTTTTTGTTGATAGAATGTTGGTATTATCAATGATAAAGCTATTTAGCTTTAATTATACAAATTGGTATATCGGCAGAAAAGGTTTTTTTTTTCAAAATCTGCTACTATTTTTGGCGCAATCTACTTCCCTCCAAAGGCAAATTAATGACATCACTGGTATCCACTATCCCTGATAATCGATTGACGTGTTGATATGACTTGCTCTCTGAGCCAAGTTCAAAATTTGTTGAAAGCTCTTTTTGGTATTTTTGAGCTTTTTTGTCACACTGACAATTGTTTTACTTTACATTAAAAATAGGTTCGATAATTAAAAACTTTTATATGAAATTTCCGAATCACAATCGGAAAAAAAATAATTTCATTAATTTGTTCAATTGATATTTTATGGAATGACTGAAAATGGGTATTTTAATCGTATTTTTTTTTGTTTTAATTTCCTGAAAACTAAGCATTACATTGTGTTATTACACCGAATAAAGAAACAATCATGTCCAAAACTCAAGTCGTCTTTAGAGCCAGCACGCTTCATAATTTTCAGATTTTTATTTTACCCATTTTCCAAGGGGGAAGAAGGCAAACGTCGAAAACTACCGACCAGTGTCAATGTTGCGTTGTTTTAGTAAAATAGTTGAGAGTGTGGTGTCGGGATTCTTGTACGACAAGTTATCAAATTTTTTGTCTACTGATCAACATGGTTCCATAAAAAAATAAATCAACGACTATGAACCTAGTAGAATTTTCTTTAGAAGATAGAAAAATAGTACATGTGATATACACAGATTTTTCAAAAGCTTTCGATTCTGTCAATATAGAAATACTTGTGGCAAAATTGAAACGGTACGGAATATTAGGCCGTTTATTGAACTGGCTAAATTCATATCTCAGAAGAAGAAATCATTCGGTACTTCATAAGGGTGCTAAATCGTCATTATATGTGTCGGATTTTTGTGTACCCCAAGGGTCCATCCTCGGCCCTCTATTATTTGCGATTTACATTAATGATCTGGCCCAATATATTATATCACAAAAACTTGTTGCGGATGATCTGAACATTTTTTGATGTGATACGCTGCAAGGGGATATTAGCAATGTGATGACTTCGTGTAATAATAACGATCTGACTATAAATGTATCGAAGTGTGCTGTTATGTCCTTGAACTCCTGTTTCACATGTTCATTTTATAAATGGTGTGATCTTAAAAGAAGTGAGTTCGATAGATGCAAGGTCATCTTGACAGTAAATTCTTGACAGTCACATTTAAGAGTAAATTAAAGTTTGACCTGCATTAAACTATCAGGATTTATTCTAAGGCTATCCAGCAAACGGGGGGTAAAGGAGGTTTGGGTTTTTTAAATCGTGATTTTCGCCATGAATCCTGCTCAATAGGAGGCTGAAAAGTTTCACTCGGGGGTTTTCGGGGTTTCGGGGCGAATCCGGTGTTACAATTTCAAAAATCCTAACGAAAAGCCCTGTAAGGATAATACGAATATCCTTTCCCGTTTTTGCCGGGAAAAATTGGCATTAGGGGGTTTTCGGGGTCATTGGTCACGAATCTGGTGTTAGACTAATTCACAACGGAGAGTCCTGCAAGGATAAGATTTTTCTCAAAAGGCTTTAAGTTCTTTCCGGTTTCCTTCGTATTCTAAAACTTATACAAAAAACTTAACCCGGCATCGACGGGTATGCAAGAAATACGTAATATTACGCAACAAGTTGTCTACCATATATACGCAATTTTCAACAAAAAATTTTAGCCCCTAGAATTTTTGAGAAGGGGACCCATGAGTCCTTTTGACGTCTGATAACTTATGGTCAGCCGAGTGAATAGTATAGTATATTGTCTTACAAACACGCAACATAGACGTAACATTTACTTCGTGCAGTGTGATTATAAAATTATTGAGTGAATGGTACTCTGATTTTATTCTGTGGTTCCATTATAGCGAAGACCGTAAAACCATAATAACAACGTTGGTTTAGGAAGATTTGAAATAATTCTAAAATTCAACGCAAACGAAAAACCTTTTGATCGACTAAAGAAGAATCCAAAAGAAGAATTCACAATCCCAACGAACGCATTTTTTTAAATATTTTTCTTCCGTCTATTGTTTTGTACATGCATACATATTTTTCTAAATTTTTAAAACTTGCCGCAGATTTAATTATCACTGCAGATTAATTAGCTCTTGCCGCAGATTTAATTATCACTAAAAACTTTAAGGGTATTCATGTTACGACATAAAAGATTTATGAACGCATGCTTCAACTAATTTGTATAAATCGATCAGATGTTCTCTTAGTAGCCACAAAATTAGGAGTTGAAAATGCCAGTGAGAAATTAAAATTCATTAAAATATGGGAACAAGTTGAAAAAAAAAGAAATTCTTCTAATCGCAGCTGAATCTCACAATTTCGCGAAATCTCCGTATTTGACGTTTGCGTAATTTTACGAGGTAGTTTACACACCAAAACGTAAAGTTAAAGGTATAAAAATTTCACGTTTTCTATGTAGTCAAAAAAACAGCCTTAAATTCTATCGAAGGCCCGTAGGCCACGTTGAAGCATAAAATTGTAATAAACGCGAGACGTATAGTAGAAGTTTCTGTCATTAAACCAGAAAATATCATAACAAATCTGGTCATCAGTAAACTTGCCAATTGTTACAAAATACTTATTTACTCTTATTCAATGAATCAAAATTGCATTTATATTATAAAATTAAATATTAAACCGGTTTTTTACTACAACAACTCTAAGTTGGTATTTTTATTTAACTTCTTCTGGCAATTTAAATATCGATACAAAGTGGGAAAATCCAAACTATTTTAAAATAAACATCTCAGACAGGGAAGTCGATGGAATACTATTATTTTAATTTAAATCTACTTGTGTACGTATGAAAAAACTTTATACTAATTGCATTCAGTAACGAATTTTTTCGACAGAAATATTTTCGATTAGTGCCATTACGTATACAACTTTGGCAGAAAAAAAAATTGTTGATGTTATTCGCAAAAGTGAATCTGATGACACGAATTTTTTGTTGTTCACACTAGACAGACTGGTTTCAGGTGATTTTCCGGTGAAACAGGGTCACGGGCGCTACTTGCTCAATATTAATTTGCATTTACTCGTGACGTAGCATTTAAACAGATTCGCTTATTAAATGGAAAAAGCTCAAGAAAATATTACGAAGTTTAAAAATTATACCCAACGAAGATAAATCATTCTTGGTTTCAGTAATATTTTTTTCTTCGAAAATCCGACAATATATCGAATATAAAATAATTTCCAGCAACAATTTCAAAATGTTTGTAGGGTTTCATTACTTACATAGTAGTAGAGCCATGCTGACTTGATGTTTTTATTAACCGGCTTTTTCACTGAAACACTAAACACTGAAACTGAATAGTTAAACTGGTTCCACTAAATGTCAACCACAAACTGACAGCTTTTCAAAGGTTTTCTGTCATATTTATAAGAACGGGCTACTAGTGGCCTAACACATAAACAATTTAATCACATTGAAAAGATTGCTCACGCTCCACCAACACTCGACTTTGTACTTTTGTGTGAGATACGAGCTATATATCTACATATACCCGTAAATATCTAATATTGTATTTATTTACTGCTTTCCATAATAACAATACTATTAAAGATTTCAAAAAAAGTTAATTCCAATATGAAATCCATGGATATTATATTGTCCCGTAAGATTTAGCTGCTAATTGAAACGTTCTAAAATTTTAGTAACTGATAGCATATTATGGATGTGTTGGTAATGAATGGCCTCTAATTCTAAAAACTTTTTGTTTATTGCTTTTGTTTATTGTAATTCCCGTAATACAAAAAAACACATTAACTCTGAAATTTTAATCTGTCTAATTAAATTCTTGTTATTTATTAATAATTTTTTAAAAAAAAATTATACCAAACTTAAATAAAAATGTTCGTCTGTGTCATGATAATTTTCAGAGCTAAAATTTGAAGTGAACGGCACTTGAATTTTTCCTAAAAACTACATAAAAGAATATCGGAAAAACGATTACATTTGTCTTAAAAATATCTACATATAAATATATTCAAATAAAATTATTGAACCACCACGATTTAACAAGAAATTAGAGAATCATCAATCATAATTTTTCGATTAAATAAGAATAAATTATGGTTTTAGTAAAATATGGGACGTAATGCCGTTAATAAGAAAACTCCGTGGCTTATGCGGATGAGATACCAAAAATGTTGTTGAAGATCCAAAAATAAGGGATATTTTTATATTTGTAGGTGCGATTTTCCAGTTTTGGATTTTGGAATTATCCTTTAGAAGTAAATAACCGATTCGATATACGGCAGAAAATTCAGATTTATTATTAAAGTTTCTGGGTTTTTGTATAGGGACCAAATCATTTTAGTTTGAGACATGTAATGTTATTATTTAAAAAAAAATAGTACGACGTAAAAATTTGATTTCAAGCATCTAGGTTTTCTTTTCAATTTCTAGAAGACTTTTTTTTTTAAATTTGGTGTTAAGAACTAGTCATGGGTCCCTTGTTTTTATTGATAATACTTAAGAAATAAAAAGAACAACATCGCTAAGGCTCAGTCGATGCCACCCACTTAGGCATGATTGAATATTTTAATTGCCGTGCACCTGACTATTCGACTTGCACGATTAGACAATACGAGTTTTGTGTACTTGACATTCGTTCCATGAACTTGTACTCGAGAAATCGACAACCCGCTTTTCAGATTTTTTAATATCTAATACGCAAAAACTATCAACGTTCAATTTTTTTTAACAAATTTCCCGAGCTCCCCTGAGCTCTTAAACTTCCAAAGGCAGAGACTTCAAATTTTGAATACATGTCCGGAATGAAATGGGATGATCTTATCAACTTTTTTCAAATTTCATTGAATTGTCAAATTAGCAACTATGTTTCTTACAAATTCAGTTTTTACAGTTATTATCTTTAGCTGTGTCGGAAATTTAAGTTTAACAATAATTTTTTATTATGTGTTTGGCACACAGCTTTGCTGACAAAGATAAAAGCTATTGGTCTAAATCCTGCTATCTCCAAATGAATTGAGAGCTACCTTTCTGATCGTTCAATATGGGTTGTATTGGATGGATTCAAGTCTGATATCTTCAAAATTAACTCTGGTGACCCTCAAGGCTCAGTACGCTCTTCTTAATATTTATCAATGATCTACTGTCTCTCACTCTCGATCCGCTTTTCTGTTTCGCTGATGGTAGCTCCCTTGACGCCTCTTACCATTTCAACTCACCTGCAGAATCGAACGCCATTGCAGTTCGATCGAAACGCAGTAAGCAAATCAGATATTTGAATCCTGAGTATGGAATTCAACGCATCTAAAACGCAATAAATGCTGTTGTCGATGAAATGTGAAAAATCTCCCGAAATGGTCGAGTCCATTAGTTACTATAAAAACATCAGAATACTGGGCATCGAAATAAACGAGAAGCTTCAAAGAAGCGATCATATTTTTAAAATTGCAAAGGAAGTGTCGCATTGACTAGGCTTTCTTGGACGCTGCAAAGTATATGTCACACCAATCGACGTCCTCAGCATCTACAAGACCTACATTCGACCGAGACTTGACTACAGAACATTTGGGCGGGAGCCCCAAAAACTGTCCTGCAACTGGTGGACCGAATTCAAAAACGTGCGATCCGATTGATTGGAGAAAAGTCTTTGACAGATTTATTACCGTTTCTCGAGCATCGTAGCTCTGTTGGGATACTCAGCATATTCTATATATATTTCCATGGGAAATGTGCCACCGAAATTTCCCAACTCATTCCTCTACGGTATATTTTCCCTAGACCCTCTCGTGCAGTTGCACTTTTTCCTTGAGCCTCCCCGTTTTCGTACAGTAAAGTTTATGAATTCCTTCATTCCGCGAACAACAAGACTTTGGAATGATTTACCTATAACCTGCAGAAATTAGGGAGAGCATAAACGGACATCTCCTTTTGTTCTTCCGACCATCCTGAGCTGTGCTTCGGCATTAAAGAGTCTCCCCTATGCTCTGGCTGAAACTATAAAAAAAACATTTTTTTGAATACAAAAAAGATAGTTGGTAATAACTATAACAAAGAAAAGAAAAGAAAATTTATGTTCTGGTGTACAAAACTCTGTTTAAAAATTCTTAGGAGATCTCGTTGAAAACCTATTTGGGGATTTCCTATATGACTAATACTATGTTCACACTGACGCAAAATTACGTAATTTTGAAGAATTTTGAACGAAATCTTCCTCGAAACCACGAGATTTCCAGTACATTAACCTGTTTTCAAAATCACTAAAAGTATGCAATTTCCACAAAATTAGGAACGAAATCAAGCAAAAACAATGAATACAACCCTGCATCACTCATTCAGCTCTCTTGAGTACATCAGTTTTGACATTTGTGCTGGATTGGAAAGACGGAGATATAAGAAAAAGAAGCCGTGTTCCGCACGCGAAGAGGATATTTTAGTAAACCTGTGATCTGAAAAAATAAATAAATGGACATGTTTATGATGAAGTTAAAAATGAAATGGAAAATAATTGTTTATTTTCATTACAGATCATTTCCATTTTCTTCTAAAGTGTCTAATTCTGTTTGCACATATTTCATCGATGTTTTGAATTATATTATTCATCATATTACTAAAATTCATAGCAATCCTACGCTAAAATTCATAGCAATCCTGTAGTTGAAATGTCAAGCAAAATTACCTTAACCTCCTGTGTGAACACTTTGGTTTAAGATCTAAATCATTTCGCAAAATTACGTGATTTTGCGTCAGTGTGAACTTAGTATAAGGGAGCAATCAAAACGATCAATAGTTGCGTTTTTTTTAATGTTCTAGATCCGAGTAAGTGGGAAATTTCATCGTGTTCGAATGGCAACTAACTTCACGTTGGACACATCAGTAGGCCGTTACTGCTATATTTTCTTGATATAATCACGATTCGCTATCTTCCATGATTAAAACTATTTCGCTGTCGAACAGAACCAACGAACCACCAACACAAAATCCTCAATTGAGAATAAAATGTCAGATTTATTATGTTGAAGTTAGCAGCATTTATTACCGTACATTACCGTATAAAATTTCCCTTTGTTCCAAGCGCTGTCCGAGATGAAAAGGTGGTGCAGGATTTTGTATGGAAAGCTTGTTCTGAACTGCTTCAGAACATTAAAAAACGCAACTAATGTTACTTGAAACGAGTCATTCAAGTAAAATTGTTAAGTAAAATCGAACGTGTGGAGGCTCCTTAACAGGTTGATCAATTGCCATTGTATTTTTGACTTGAATTAAAATACGTTTACAAAGTTTTTGTTGCATATTTAGGCACCTAATGTCTTTTTTGTTGATGGTTACACACCAGTTTAGTTTTGTGCTGTGAGATAGTTCTGATATTATTGTCATATTAAGGCATTAACAAATGTCATTAAAATTACTATAGAGTTTTAATTTAATTTATTTTTTTTGTCTTCAAAATTATCAGTTTTTTAAATATTTATCGTTAATTGATATTGAAAACTAACTGAAAATTTATGACCTTACACAATGGGTACTTCGTTAGTTTGGCGTTTGCCGGCATCCATTTTGTTTTTTGTTGAGTTTCCAACCTAATGTTATTGAAAATTATTAAATTTTTAATGAAATAAATTATTAAATTATTAAAAAAAATTATTTCAATTTCAATATTGTATTTTCCAATACAATACAGTTTTTCGCTAAGGGCTATTATTAAAAATGAAACACAGCTTTTTTTACCTAACGGTGAGATGATACCTGCCTCACATAATCAAATTTCATATGATAAATATAGGTCTGTTCGATATGAGTCCTGGACTTACTCGGAGTAAAATTTTTTACTCTTTTCTGTTCGATATGAGTCCTGGACTTACTCCGAACTTACTCCGAACTTACTCCGAACTTACTCTTGCTTTTAGCTGGAGTAAACTTTTGAGAGCTGATATTTGTCAGACATAACCTCTCTTTTACAGTGTTTGGAAGAAGAAATGCAACAAAAGACATCATAAATTATTTCCAATATATATTCTTGAGTAGTTTCGGGTTTTATCTTTATATATAAAAATGAATCGTGGTCCGTTTGACTATCCATAACTCGGCTGAATATAATCCGATTTGCATGGGGTTTTTTTTGTTGGATTCGTATTGCAACATATAAAAATACAACGGAGCCGAAAATTGGAAATTTCTACCGGAAAAGTTGGAAAATCTTGGAAAACCGAAATTGCATACTTTCAGGGGAGCGGTTTTCTGGTTTGCACTTTCAGTAATTCCAAATCAAAAATCTCGAATCTTTTTTCGTTTTGTTGGAAAAGTCGAGAAAAATTTTGGGGAAAAACGGGAATATCGGAAAAATTGAAATTTGCATTTTGTATGGGATTTTGGTATGGAAAGAGAACATATTGTATTTGGAATTGAAAAACGGAAAATTTTGTACCTCACAATAATTTTATCGCCAACAGATCCCGTTACGCTCTCAGACTCGCGTTTGACAACTGAGAAATATATTTGCCCTTTCCTCATTGATGATCGATGCGAAGCGGTTGTTTATCGATATAGTGCGCAAATTATCGCTGTTTTTCCCACTTTTAAATCAACGAAGTGAATCAAGGAATTTACTCAGTGACCACGTGAACGTAAATGGATTGGTGTTGAATTTTGTGATTTTTTCCAGAACATAGTGATTTCCAAAAGTGAGGTTAGCGGCACATCGAATCTGGACTTGCATCAACACAAATTTCCTTTATTCATCCACTGCTTTTGTGCAATTTGATAATTTAAATTATTCATTTTATAGAGAACGAATTTAAATAATGTATTTTGTCACCGACCAATTCGTTTATTTAAAAAAATCTATTTGTATGGGAGAGGGAGGTAGGAGTGGTCCAACTGGATAGATAAGTTGTATAAAATCATATTCTAAACACATTTCGTCGTTATAAACTTTTCGATACGATGCACCGTTTTCGAGAAAATAAGGAAAAAGTATTCAATGGGTATCGGGGAGGGGAAAGAGGTAGTCTAACTGAATTTTGATGTATAGATAAGTTATGTAAAATCATATTCAAAACATAACAAAAGCTATAATTGCCAATCTGGCAATCATTGGAGACCCGTATGGTGATATTCGTATTAAAATTCGAACAATTGTATGAAAATTCCTCTTTGAAGTAAAACTTTTCAATAAGATTTTTTAAAATTTATTCCAATCGGATTTTGATGTATGGGAGTTTTATGTAGAATCATATTCTAAAAAACTTTTGTTCTTGCACTTTTTTGATAAGATGTACCGTTTTTGAGATATTCGCAAAAATCGGTTTCGTTCGTATGGGGGGTACCCCCCCTAATGGTCCATTTTTGCCCATTAACGAACTTAGCCTCGCATTTTACGAAAAACGGACCTGTGCAAAATTTGAAGTCTGTAGCTCAATCCGTGCGCCCGCAATCCGCGCCACACGATCCGCGTCAGACGGACAGACAGACAGACGGACAGACAGACGGACGGACATGCAAAATTCAATTTTTTTTATCATTCTAAACACACTGGTGTAATTCATTTTTGTGTGTGATGACGGGATCTTGGCGTTACAAACGGTAAAGCAAAGTTAATATGGTTTCACCATACGGGTATAAAAAACATTTTAGCTTTATAAATTTGTCAATGCGATTCACCGTTTTCGAGAAAATTGCGAAAAAAGTTTCATTTATATGGAGAAGGGAATGCTCCGATTTTGCCAGTTCAAGAACTTAGCATTGCCATTTACGAGAAACGCAACTGAAAATATTTCAAATCTCTAGCTCAATCCTTTCGAAAGTTATGATGTTCACGAATATATAGACGGACAGACGACAGACGGGCAGACAGACGGTCGGACATGCTAAAATTAAAATCTTTTGTCATTCCAAACACCCTGGTGTAGTTCATTTTTGTGTCCAGCAATTGGTTTGATACGTTACAACTAAATCTAATATACTTCAATATGATTCTCATATACATATGTTAGGTCCCCAATCTGGAGTGCAGGAACAAAGTTATTGGGGTGCGGAAACGTTTTTTTTTTTGATTTGTGAGATAGAGTTATAAATTTTTTTGATTTGTGAGACGGAGTAACGTATAAACTCAAGAACTACTGCACCAACATAGACTATGTATCATGACCACGATTTATAGTTAGGTGTGGTCGCGGTATCGGCTCCCCTTTCACCCCCTCGCCTGTTACCTTCTGAACCACTGAAGGGATTTGAATACGGTTTTCAGTGTTGGGCAGGTCAATCATAAAATAAATTTTCATCCACTCAAACTACTCCGCTCTACATGGTGCGAGCCCCCTCTCCTGCTATCTACTAAACTACAGAACGGATTTTTATACAATTTTTAGTGTTGGATAGGTTATCTGTCAGGGTAAATTTTCTACCAATCCCCTCCTCAGCTATCTCTGAAACTATTTTATGGTTGTTCAACATATGTTACAACATAAATGCAAAAATCTTAAGTGTCTGGCAATAAGGGAATTCGCTCTATTCCCTTTCTCCCAAGCAGATGGAAAAAATATTTGCAATTTTCTTGAAAACAGTGCGTCAAACCAGAAAAAAATATGAACAGAAAATTGTTTGAAATATAATTAGGTACTGCATAATTTTTCTATACATCAAAATACTTTTGAAAAAAAAAGGATTTTTTCATATTCAAAAATTTATTACTACCCGGGCAACGCCGGGTTCTTTCAAGCTAGTTTATTATATTTGTTATATTTTATAATCTATAATTATAAACTCATAATATAGAGTTAGTGATTTACTCTGAACTTACTCCAAGTTGTTCGATAAAAACAAATTCAGAGTAAGAAAATGCGCCATTTTGTGGAGTAAAGTAAAAATACTCGCAGTAAGTCCAGGACTTATATCGAACAGACCTTATAATTTGGTATAATGTTAAGTTTTTTTTATACAAAAACATTGAAAACTCGAGAATTAATTTATGTAGAAAGTTCAAATTTTGGATGGAACACGCTTTTATCAAAAGACCAATTCTGCTCTCTGTCTTACAAATGGAAAAGATTTTTGCGATTTTGTTCAAAACGGTTCGTTTTTTTCTAAATTAGGGTTTTATGACACGACAACAGCTTTTTAATGCAAAAAACCGCGTGACAATCGGTTAAGATGTTCTAGTAGAAGTCAACCTTATAATTTTCGTTACATGCATACATAAGAACGAACGCACGAACACACACACATACCGTTATGTTGGAGACTCATCGAATTGAGTCGATGGGTATATGTCTCAGAGAAAAGCGGGACTCCGTTATGATTTTGGATTTTGAAATGATTTTAATATCTTTCTTATATGTAAAAAATGTACAGCGTCGAAATTTGTTTGGCTGTTTTCAATAAAAAACTTTTTAAAAAAAAGTAAAAAAAACCGACTTAAAAATGCACTAAAACGGAAAAAATAATTTTTTTTTGGAAGTTGCTGCCAAAATAGAAACAAACAATTTGCTCTCTTTTATTGTACAATATATAAAATTAAAAAATTTCTAATAAATAAAATTATTATTTATTGAATTGTACCAAAAGTTTTTGTTTTCTAATAAGTCACAGAGATGAGATTCAAACCATTATTTTTTTACAGCCTACCTACATAATATAAACATAACAAAAGCTATATTTGCCAATCTGGCAATTATTGAAAACCCGTATGGTGATTTAAGTGAAAGTTGTACCAAAATTACACTTTGAAGTCAAAGTTTCCAATGAGATTTTTTAAAATTTGTTCCAATCGGATTTTGATGTATGGAAGTTTTATGTAGAATCATATCCTAAATAACTTTTGTTCTTGCACTTTTTTGATAAGATGCACCGTTTTTGAGATATTCGCAAAAAACGATTTCGTTCGTATGGGGGGTACCCCCCCTAATGGACCGTTTTCGCCCATTAACGAACTTAGCCTCGCATTTTACGAAAAACGGATCTGCGCAAAATTTCAAGGCTCTAGCTCAATCCGTGCGTCCGCAATCGAGTTCACAGACAGACGGACAGACGGACGGACGGACATGCGGAAATCAAAATCTTTTGTCATTCCTAACACACTGGTGTAATTCATTTTTGTGTGTGATGACGGGATCTTGGCGTTACAAACGGTAAGGCAAAGTTAGTATACCCTTTGGTATTCCATACCATACGGGTATAAAAATTTCAGCGGTATTGTTCCTTACTTGGCACGTTGCCCTTAACCCACGTCAACATTAACAAATATTCTTTTGTTTTTGGGTAAGCTCCGTTAAAATTAAAAAAATATTCTTTTGTCAGATGTCGTCACGAAAGATAAAATATTTTCATTTGGATAGCAGTAATAGAATTGGTGATAGCTGTAAAAGTAACACTCAAGAAATATGAATAGAAGTCCTCTTTAAGTTTCTATTTTGGCCCCAACTTCCAAAAAAATTATTTTTCCTTTTTAGTGCAATTTTAGATTGTACAATAAAAGAGAGCAAATTGTTTGTTTCTATTTTGGCACCAACTTCCAAAAAAAAATTATTTTTTCCTTTTTAGTGCATTTTTAAGTCGGTTTTTTTTACTTTTTTTTAAAAAGTTTTTTATTTTATAATTTTTAGTGACTTTTGGTATATACATATTATATAGATATATTTAATGTTAGGAAATGGGTAGAGCTGCGCCCCACGTGCGAAAACGGCGTTACGAATCGATAGCCTTCAACCCCCTTAGTGACACTGGAAAGTTTCATTAAGATCGGACCAGCCAATTCGAAGATACCAGGCGAGGGGTATCGAGGGGAGGGAAAAGTCAGGTTTTGTAGTGGAAAATCAAACCCCTTAGCCTTCTTAGTAATACTGTAAAGCTTCATTAAGATCGGACCACCGAATTCGAAGATACCAGGCGAGGAGTGTCGAAGGGGAATTTTCTCAGAGGGGATACCTATCTAGATCGTATTTTTGTCCCCGAAAATCCCTAACACCCAAATTTCATGAAAATCGTTAGGCCTGTTTTCGAGATCCATTGTGCAGACAGACAGACTGACAGACAGAAGGACGACAGTCCTAGTATTATATTATAGGATATACCTATTTAATGTTAGGAAATGGGTAGAGCAAAACTTTAATCGTTCCGAACAGCGAATTTTTAGGGATGGCAACAGTAAGTTGTAAACTAAATTTTAGAGGTCGACAGCAAAAATTTTGGTCACCAACATTTTTTAGATCGACAGAAACCTTTCGTTAACCTTACAGACTTCTAAACATTAGAATTGGATTAGGCGACCCTAAAAACCCCCATATGTGTTTGTTTTTTATCTGGAAAATTTGAGGGTTGAAGGATTCGCTGCCCCCCAAAATATACGCATAAAAATTTTCAGACCGATCGGACCATCCGATTAGGGGACAGGGGAGGGGTTAAGAAGCGAAAGGGGTAGGGGAAAATAGATAAGGGGAAAACACTAGCCGTCCCCCAAAATGTGAGCATACAAATTTTCAGATCGATCGGACCATCCGATTGGGAGTTGACAGGGGAGGGGTTAAGAAGCGAAAGGGGTAGGGGAAAATAGATAAGGGGAAAACACTAGCCGTCCCCCAAAAAGGTACGCATACAAATTTTCAGACCGATCGGACCATCCGATTGGGAGTTGACAGGAGAGGGGTTAAGAAGCGAAAGGGGTAGGGGAAAATAGATAAGGGGAAAACACTAGCCGTCCCCCAAAATGTGAGCATACAAATTTTCAGATCGATCGGACCATCCGATTGGGAGTTGACAGGGGAGGGGTTAAGAAGCGAAAGGGGTAGGGGAAAATAGATAAGGGGAAAACACTAGCCGTCCCCCAAAATGTGAGCATACAAATTTTCAGATCGATCGGACCATCCGATTGGGAGTTGACAGGGGAGGGGTTAAGAAGCGAAAGGGGTAGGGGAAAATAGATAAGGGGAAAACACTAGCCGTCCCCCAAAAAGGTACGCATACAAATTTTCAGACCGATCGGACCATCCGATTGGGAGTTGACAGGGGAGGGGTTAAGAAGCGAAAGGGGTAGGGGAAAATAGATAAGGGGAAAACACTAGCCGTCCCCCAAAAAGGTACGCATACAAATTTTCAGACCGATCGGACCATCCGATTGGGAGTTGACAGGGGAGGGGTTAAGAAGCGAAAGGGGTAGGGGAAAATAGATAAGGGGAAAATACTAGCCGTCCCCCAAAATGTACGCATACAAATTTTCAGATCGATCGGACCATCCGATTGGGAGTTGACAGGGGAGGGGAAGGCCGGGAAACGTCGGAGAGAGGGGAAATTAAAATGGGACCAACTAGGGAGTGAACTCTGTCATCCACCAACGTTTCAACAAAATCCATGCAACGGCACCCAAGTACTGCGTGAACATACAGATATAAAATAAATAAATAAATAAATAAATAAATAAATAAATAAATAAATAAATAAATAAATAAATAAATAAATAAAGTTGGACCAAAACGAATTGATAACCTCCTCCTTTTTTGGAAGTCGGTTAAAAATTGGACAATGTACGAACGCAGCTGTTATTCAAAATATTTATGGAAATAAAACGGCATCCCAAAAAAGTTGTACAACTTTTTCTTACAATTCATTGGTTAATGGAAAATTTGTCAATTTGGATGTACTAGTGCTTAATTATTATCAAAATTTGCCACATTCGTAAAAACAAATTTCAGTAACGAGTAATAAATAATCAATACTTGATGACAGTTTATCTTTGAAAAAATTGACAGCAATTAGCAACATTTTTAAGTCTCAACGTCTATTTGAATTTATCTTAAGTGTAGGATAGATTACAAATCGATCTTTCTGACATGAAAACAAACGAATTGAACTCTAAAATCTGTAAATAAGTTATGAACAACTTTATGGGGTATTGAACGTATTGATTAGTTTGGATCGATATATATATATATTGCGGTAAAGCTTAACATGTTGCTGGGTAATTTGGGTTTTTGGGGAAAGCTTTTTTTGGAGTGGTCTTGAGACTGCAATAGATTTGATCCCTTGAATAAAAATTCAGATACAAAGAGCAAACTCTACAATTTTGACAGTTGTGTAAACTTAAGTAAAACATCTGATTTGAAAATGTTTCGATTTTCTTATTAAGAACTTCACATTTTAATCTTCTGTTGTTGTTAGTTTTAAAACATAACAAAAGCTATAATTGCCAATCTGGCAATTATTGAAAACCCGTATGGTGATATTCGTATCAAAATTCGAACAGTTGTACCAAAATTCCACTCTAAAGTCAAACTTTTCCATAAGATTTTTTAAAATTTATTCCAATCGGATTTTGATGTATGGGAGTTTTATGTAGAATCATATCCTAAATATCTTTTGTTCTTGCACCGTTTTTCAGATATTCGCAAAAAACGTTTTCGATCGTATAATGGTCCATTTTTGCCCAATAATGAACTTGGCCTCGCATTTTACGAAAAACGGATCTGCGCAAAATTTCAAGTCTGTAGCTCAATCCGTGCGCCCGCAATCCGCGCCACAGACGGATGGACGGACGGACGTGCAAAAATTAATTATTTTTATCATTCTAAATACACTGGTGTAATTCATTTTTGTGTGTGATGACGGGATCTTGGCGTTACAAACGGTAAGGCAAAGGTAATAACCCTTTGGTTTCACCATACGAGTATAACAACTTTTGGTTTCTAGGTAGATTTTAAAGAAATACTACGTTTAGAAGAATATATAATAGAAATATTACGTTTGTAAAGATGTCACAACTTCCAAAACAAATTATGTGTCGAAACTCGTATCATAACCCCCTTACCACACCACAACTGTTAATGTTTAGGCTACATTCAAAAAAATCTGTAACTTCAAACCAAGTAAATCTTTTCTTCGGTTTAAAGATATCCTTTGACGTGCGTTAGTTTGTCGATTCTAATTCCATTGCGGCCATGATACATCTGGTACGTGAATAGAAATGGTTTCGATAAAAGCAAAAATATTCCAATATGACCAGAAAGCCCGAAAATTATGAAATAATATTTAAAAATTCATATGGTTGAGAAAAACTCAAATAGTTAATATACAACTCATAAGTTTTAAAACGACTCAGAAATAGTGCGTTTGAGATGAGTATATTTTTTCTCGTGTGCGACTCTTATACCAAAAAAATCATTTTTTTTTTAATATTACAGAAACAAATAAAGTAAGACAGAAAATTTCTGAACAGCATATGACTTATACAAAAAAAAAGTAGAGTAGAGAAAGATATTATTTTACGGCAAATCGTCTATAATTTGGCATTCCAATTTTTTACAAAAAGAGAATTTATTTAAAATAAAGTCAGAAAATAAAAAAAGTTGAAATGTTTAGATATTAATGTCAGTATCTCGAGAACGAATAAAGATTGTGGGAAATATTGTTACCTTTAATTTATCTCTAATATGTCACTACGAAAAACCGTTAGTTTTCGATAAAATCGCCAAAAACTGAAATTATCGACAAAAAGGTTATATCGGTAATTTCGGCTTTTCTCGATTTACTCCGAAATTACGCAATTTTCGTTGGTCTTACGTCTTAATAAAAGCAAGCGGATCAAAAAATAGAAAATGTCATTCGAAAATTTAGCAAAGATGGCCAAAAAATTGTTCCCTTTGGGTTTTTGAACATAATTGACAAAGTTTTAAATTAAACTAAGGCTAAGAATTGAACCATTTTAAAGAATATCCAAATGAATTCAAAGAAAAATACATACATCTTTTCACTCTTTCAAAGAAGAAACAGCAATTGTGAGATAGAGAACAAGGACCGCACCAGGCGCGAAAGTTCTAACAAATTATACGCAAGATATTGCCTCACACACCCAAGGCCCAATTAACCATAGGGCTAATTGGGTTACAGCCCAGGGGCGCCATCGATCTGAGGCGATGAATTTTGATTGCTTTTTTTTAATTTTCTTTATATTTAGCGTATCTGTAATTTAAGTTTTGAATTAAAGAATATTTTAAAAAGTAAAATTGAATTTTTACAATAAAACTATGTAAGGGTGCAACATTTTATTTAGCCCAGGGCGCTCAAACTTGTTAATACGGCTCTGCACACACCTCATTGCACTACTTGCAAGGACAAACAGGGAAATCTGGTTACAGATCTCGAAAGTATTCTGGAACGATGGGAAGAGCACTTCAATGAATTGCTGAATGGTTAGCTCGACGAGGACATGGAAACCCCGCCATTGAGTTAAACTGAGTCCGAGCTGCAGCCACCAAGCTTTGATGAAACAGTTAATCACGGATCGCATTGGGCATTTCTAGACGTGTATTCTTGCATCAGCCGATCGGGTTCTGATTGGTGAGTGACTAGTGGAGGGGGTTCTGCAACTGAAGCAGGGTTTATACACAGCAAGTAACTTGCGGCAAGTAAAGAGAGGCAAGTAGTTTGCTTAGTTTACACGTTTCAAGTAAATCATTTCAAGTAGAATGACAGCCGAAGGAAAACATAACCTAAAATTTTCTGAGAAAAAATATCACGACTCTTTTTTGTGGAAAAATTTGCGAATTTCGACCTGAAACTGTTTGTTGCCGACGAGTTTTTTATATCCGTGTCGTTTTTTCCTTAAAATGTTACGACGTTTTCTGGCAAAGCAGCAAATATAAAATGAACCGAAACACACACACATAAAACCACCTCTTGTGTACACGGTTCCATGTTCTTGTATTGGTTTTTACTTGCCACAAAAATAGAATGGCTTTCTATTATTTTCGAGAGAGCGGCAAGTATTCTCACATATATGCGAGCGTCGCACACTAGGTCAAATCGCGTGTATTTACGTCTACTTGCCGCAAGTTACTTGTCTCGTCTAAACCGAGCTTGATGCACGCTTGGGCGAAATTGAAGAACGACCAAAAGTTCTGCATGCACTAACACAACTAAACAGCAATAAAATTTTTCCATGGGTGAAATTATGATTTCTCACACTACGATGCTTCTCTAATCACGTTCAAACCACAATGACAATATTCGCACTTACACATATAAAACTGGCACAACTATGGTAACAACAGCGTGTGGA
The DNA here is from genome assembly GCA_964034945.1 of Chrysopilus asiliformis. Taxonomy (NCBI): domain Eukaryota; kingdom Metazoa; phylum Arthropoda; class Insecta; order Diptera; family Rhagionidae; genus Chrysopilus; species Chrysopilus asiliformis. Next base: position 66,836,238 of record OZ035961.1, on the reverse strand, counting down.
CTCGAACTGTTGTCGTTATAGTTGTTGAATTGCTTGTTTTTACAACACTGTGTAGAAATGCCCATTAAAAACAATAAAGCGGCCGGAATCGACGGGATTATAGCGGAGCTGATCAAGGATGGCGGACCGCAACTACACCGTGAGTGTATGGGATGAGGAAACGATGCGAGACGAACGGATTTCTACCTCTGTCTTACATGTAAAACGGATTTCTACGATAAACTGCAACCGTAAAAATATTTCTGTCATTATTTACTAAATTTTTTTTGCAAAAAATTCAGCAGATAGTCAAATATTTATTTAAATTGATGGCTAAACAGTTTGCCACGCAGACTAAAACTTAGTTTTATTCTTTTTCACGTTCTGCAAAGAATACCACCAACTTTGTCAATGTTGTATCAAAGAAAAAAATTAATAAAATATCAAAATTATAGAGCAGCTAATAAGGGTATTCACTCTTTATCGTAGTTGATTGTAAACTTGTAGAATCGTAAAATTGTAAATAAAATCGTAGTTTTCTGACAGTTCTCCATATAAATTTTTTTACGACAAAACCAACAACCTCTAGTAAACCGCTGCTCACGCTTTGTTGTACTTTTCCATCTAGATCTACATTACAATCTACGATTTTACTATCTACGATCAAGAGTGAATAGCCCTAATATATTTTATTCATGACGATATTGCTTGGCTACTAAGCCATCTAGAAATATAAACTCTTGAAATTCTGTCAATCAAGGTCGCTTTATTGTTTGAAATTTTTTTAAGTGGTATTTGCAAGCCATTAGAAACTGAGATCTGTACAGCTGCACCTTCCGTATCTGCCTATTTATTGCCATGGTCACATCTACCCTAATTTCTCACCAAATGAAACTTTTGTAGAAATAAGATATCAAAAAAAAATTAATTTCTAGTAAAGAAATGCCTTTTTCACCTTTTCGTCGAAAAAACTCTCAAATTGGTAGAAAAGTCTCGAGACTACACTCATTGAAAGTTTTCTTGTATGATTTCTTTCGGTTTCGGAGGGTACGCGAATGGAAAATCATATTCCATAAATCATATAGTAGAAATCATAAATCATATAGTAGTATTAGGTTTTGGGCCCGTCGATACCGGATTAAAGTTTTTTGTAAAAGTTTTATACCTAATATTAAAAAAAAATAGTTGTGATCAACACAAAAATTTCCTCTGTAATATTTAGTCTCGGAAAAAATATATAAAAAAATATCTTTTCAAATAGCTCGAGAACTGTTAAAGATACGTAAAAACGTACAGGAAAAAAATGCAGGACATTTCATTTTCGTTGAATTTGGTTACATGCATTTTTTCTCAAAAGCGCAGTTTCCTAGAAATTTTCAAAAAAACCTATTTTTTTCAAATTATTTGAGAACCGTTGGTGATACGTATAAAACGTTAGAGCAATAAATGTACAAAATTTCCTATCCTTTAAAAATTTGTATTGATGTTTTCCCAAAAGCAAATAGGTTTTGAGAACTCTTCAAAAAAACTTATTTACGAAAAATTTCATGTCGCTAGATCAACGGGTTCTCGAGTTCGGCTATACACACGCAGTTTTATCTGTACGATATGTCTCTGCAGTTATATCGAACCGCCATAGCGCATTTACACGCTCCGGTTAAACTGTGAGGTACAGTACCGGACAAAAGAAATTGAATTTTTTTGTTTTAAGGCTAACTTTTTAGTGAGGTTATGAATTGACAAACGGTCTTCAGGAAAGTTGTTGCACGTGTTGAGAGTTCTTTGAATATATCAAAGTACCGTAATAATATCGGGCCTTAAATTGATTTTTTTAACAAAAACGAAATTAAGCACGACAAAAGTAAGTGAATTTTTGGGTTAACGAAGCTTTTATCAAAAAAAAATTGTGTTTGGTTATAGATATTATAAAACCGGTTCATTTTAGATCATATTCATGCCGTCTCACAAGTATCTGAGTGATGACTTACGCTTGCGTATTGTAGGAGCTGTTAATAGTAGTCGTCGTCAAAATGAAGTTTCAAGGAGTTTTAACGTGCCGGAGTCAACTGTATCTATAATTTTAAAGCGTTGTCGTCAGCGTAAAACCGTAGAAAACATGGCGAAATCTGGACGTCCAAAAAAAACCTCGGTTCGAGCTGATCGGGATATGGTAAGAATGTCTAAAAATAACCCCACTTGGGCAGCAACCAAAATTCATGTCGAATCGCCCGTGGATGTCCAACAAAATATAACGGTTCGTACTGTGCAACGTCGCCTGGTTGATGCTGGACTTCATGGACGCCATGGAGTGCGGAAGCCATTGATTTCCAAAAAGAACAAGACCGACAGGCTAACTTGGGCCAAGGCTCATATGGACTGGACGCACAAAGACTGGTCCAAAGTGCTCTGGAGTGACGAAAGTAAGTTTTGTTTATTCGGATCGGATGGTATCAAGTGGGTTCGACGTCCTGTTGGCCAAAGATATAATCCCCGGTATCAAACTCCAACTGTTAAACACGGAGGAGGATCAGTAATGGTATGGGGATGTTTTAGTGCATATGGCGTCGGTCCATTAGTTCGGATTAAAGGACCTATGGATGGTCCAAAGTATGTTGACATATTGAAGAAAAATATGCGACCTTTTGCACTTTCTAACATGCCTCGTGGTTGGTATTTTCAACAGGATAATGACCCAAAGCATAAATCGAATGTCGCTTCAACTTTTTTTACTGAAAATAAAATTCGAGTTTTGCCATGGCCATCACAAAGTCCCGACTTAAATCCCATAGAGCATCTTTGGGAAGAGTTGGAACGTCGAGTTCGGGATAAAAAAAACCCGAAATGAAGATGAAAAATTCGAAATTTTAAAACAAGAATGGCAGAAAATTGATAACAACACTATCAACACTTTGATCGCCAGTATGCAGCGTCGTTGCCAAGAAGTAATTAAAAATAAAGGTTATGCTACACGATATTGAAAAAAAAGTGTGTTTAATGTAAAAAAACATATAATTTGGTATTTTCAACGAATAAATATTTAAAATTCAATTACTTTTGTCGTGCTTAATTTCGTTTTTGTTAAAAAAATCAATTTAAGGCCCGATATTATTACGGTACTTTGATATATTCAGAGACCTCTCGACACGTGCAACAACTTTCCTGAAGACCGTTTGCCAATTCATAACTTTACTAAAAAGTTAGGCTTAAAACAAAAAAATTCAATTTCTTTTGTCCGGTACTGTACATCAGTTTTTGTATTTGCGTCGTTCGGCATCTACTGACAACATATTTGCCATAGTAAATTTAACTCAAAACTGCACGGACATATCTATTGAAGTTTCGATTGTTTTCCAGTCGCCGATTCAGTCCAAATTTACGGACAACTTTATCATACACACGTTCAGATATAACTGTATAGTAGGACTGTACAGATAAAACTGCGTGTGTGTAGCGGATTTAAGATAGGTACAACGAACAGACCGACAAACTGACAGACAGATGCACGGACATCCTCATAATTTTGAATGAAAAATACTCAAAATTGTACAGTTATCAAAAAAAAAAAAAAAACGCTAAAAAAGTTTCCAAATCTCTGTCTGATTACACAGATTAATCACATTTTTTTACTATTGTAAAAAAATACATTTGGTAGCATTTTCTATATTTTGTTTAGAATCTGAAAAGCTCTGATATGAAATATTAACATTTTTAAATTTGTTCACAAAAATTCACAAAATATCCCAATTTCTATTACAACCGTATTAAACTTTAATTGCTCTTATCATCGTAAATAACCAGAAAGCCAAATATGTCACCGCAATTTTTGGTAATACTAAAAAAATTATATCAAAATTTAAAAACATTATAGGCTGGGAAAAATCTGATTGATTTAATTAGTAATTTTTCTTCTTCTATGTACATAATACATGACTTTATGGTGTGTTCGACAGGCTAATCGGTCCAAATTACATAAAAATAATATATGACAAAATTAGCTGACCTTTTGTATCACGAGATTACTTCCTTCAACTGGGAATGAAAAACAATTATCATGGTGTTATTTCACTTCTCAATGCTTGAGACAACAATTTTATACGACAAGTTTTTAAAATATCCGTAACTATGTATAAGTGACAAGCGGATAAACGAATACTCCAAGTTAGCTCTATGAAAAGGAAACGGGAATTTTATTTTTAAATAGAACCGACTTTAAAAAAAAGTCTAAAAAAAACAAAGAAAATAATTTAAAAAAACTAAAGCGCTAAAAAGTAAAAAATAATTTTTAAAATTTAGATTTCAAAATTAATAAACAACTTTCTCAAAAAAAAATTACTTTGCGATTGTTTTTCATTCGCGAATTGAAAAGATGAGGCAAAAAAGGTTTCGATTCGCTCGCGATCGAAATAAACAGCTAAAAATCGGTTTCTATTCATTCGTGACCCAATCGAAAAAACAAAATACTCTGTGAAAAGAATTATTCGCGAATATTATTTTATAAAATTCGAATCGGTAATGATTCAAATTCAAAAGAATTTTACTTTAGATTCGCGAATCGAATTTTTCCGTATCCTGGAAAAAAATGAAAGGCAACAATTCAGTAACCAGCAGTATTATGCAGACACTCCAAAAAATTTAAATGCTTAAATTTGTGGAAAAAATATTTTTTATATTTATGCTACATTTACACGAATGACAAATTTGTCATTTTTTTCTTGTCATTATGTTAATTCCCGTGTAAATGGCATAATTTTTGTAATTTTTTCTGTCAGAAAATGTCAATCTCTCATAAAAGAATGAACTTGTCCATTCTTTTATGCCAGATTGTCATTCGTGCAAACGCAATATTAGTTATGACAACTTTAGTATTCAACTTTTGTCATAACTAATATTGCGTTTGTACGAATGACAATCTGGCATAAAAGAATGGACAAGTTCATTCTTTTATGAGAGATTGACATTTTCTGACAGAAAAAATTACAAAAATTATGCCATTTACACGGGAATTAACATAATGACAAGAAAAAAATGACAAATTTGTCATTCGTGTAAATGTACCATTAGATATGTATCTGAAGTGATTAGAAATAACAAAATAAAAAACATTAAAAAAATCTATGCCTAATCGACCGATTATAGAATTGTCCTTGACATTTTGTTAACCTTTTCGTAAATGTAATACTTTTAATATAAAGAGCTAATGTCGCTATGTATGTCCATATCACTCTTTTGGTGAACCTATTTTAGTAAAAGCTTGACCTTTCTTTTGATAATTTTTTGTATTAGCTTCTTAGGTTTCTATTAATAAATCTTGAGAATTCTCATTTGGGCCATGTTTCATACGTCAAGTTACGACAAGTTACGAATATGAGATTGCTTCGGCATGTGAAAAAAATAACAATATTACATAACAATTAATATATTAACGCACTAAGCAATTGGGCAGTTGACATTTTCAGTGGGAATTTGTTGGCACGATTAAAAAATTTGAAAAAAGTTTACTAATTTTTTTTAAGTTTTTTTAAGAGTTTTTTTAAGTGAGGACGTGGGTACCTTACTTTTTTCGATTTCTAAGAATTGAACACTTTTTTCCATTTCTCCCACAATAAAAGTTTATTACTTATAAATAAATTCCTTTTATTTTTACATTTATAAGCATGCCTCAGGGATTTTATTTTAAGGTTTGCTTATTATTCGCTGAAAAATCTAAAAATGAAGTATAGAGGCCTGTGTGAAACCATGTCCATGGAAGTGTGAAACGTAAATCACGTCCGCAGTTAAAGATTAAATAAAATTATCAAAGAAAATTTTTCCGTGACAAAAAGTAAAGAAACATCCGATTTTTTTGAAGTTTTTGTACAAAAACATTTGAAGATTTGAGAACTGATTGAAGTAAAAAGTTGAAATTCGCGATAGAATATGCTTTTATCAACAGAAAAACCTCTTCCGAAAATGAGAACAATCACACCACCCTTTCCCCTCTCCCATACAAATGAAAAACATCTTTCCTTTTTTCTCTAAAACCGTAAGTTTTTCCAAAATCTATTGGACTCTATGGGATAGAAACAGCTTTTGAATGCAAAAAATTGCGCCAAAATCGGATAAGGTTTAGTGGTAGAAGTCGATCTTAAAATTTTCGTTGCATATATACATAAGAAGGGATCGCATAACACACGCACGAACACACTCACACATACATACGTTAAGGACTGATCGAACTGTCCTGGGCTTCGTTATGATTTCGGTTTTTGAGTGATTTTAATCAGTGTTGGGCAAAATTCAATCTGACTAATGATTGAAAACTAATGATTGAAAAAATCAATCATATCTTTTTTGATTTGTGATTGAATTTGTTAGTCATTATTCATTCGTAACTTTGATTGTGATTGATTAGTTTTAATCATAATCATGATTAAAAAACTAACTCTTATGATTGATTTTAATTTCAGTAGGGGTAAGTATTGTATTCATGACGGAGACCGACTCATGAAGTCATGAGATACTTACATCTGATATTTTTGTAGTCAAAATGTAAATGAAATTACAAATGATAGTGAAAGTTCCTAACGGACACTCACGGGACAATATTTATGTCCGGTTATGAGAAAAGTCCAGAACAAGTTGGATTTTCGAATTTGGTCATAAGAAATGCCATTTCATGTTTTTTGCTGTTTGGCATTTGAAATTATTTGAATTTTAATTGTTTTTCCTAAAGCCTACTATCATTTCTATACAAAAATTTTAGCGCGAAATTGAATTTAATCATTCCTATTCTTGATTGAAATTGATGATTGAAAAACTAATGATTACTGTGTTCAATTATGATTATGACTAATGTATTAATTATGACTGAAGTAATCATGACTGAATTGGCCATGACTAAATTTTTAGTTGATTGATCAATCAATTAAAAAAATTAGTTGATTACGCCCAACACTGATTTTAATACCTTTGTTATATGTAAGAAAGGTAAAATTTAAACTTTTGAGAAGGAACTTTAATTATGAACGCGGGCGGTTTGCTCATTTGTGAACCGACTTTTTGCAAAAGTGAATTTAAAAGTCTGAAAAGAAGACAGAGTGCCTTTTTGACACTAGTAGAAGAAAATAATTTTATCTCTGAAATAGAGGACTTGTCCTCGAAAAAGAGTACGTTTGGTCACCCTATTCATTTTAATACATATACATACATCTTTTCAATCGGACCACTATTTCCTTACTACAAATGAGCTTTTCTGCAAGCAGCACAATTAAGTGAAAACAGCAAAAGAAAGACAACAAAACGAACAGATTTATCGGACTTCTACTGCTGGAAAGCTTGCATCACGAAGTCTTGTGCTGCTGGCGGTAAAGCTCATGGCTGCTACGGCTGGAGTGGCTGCTATTGGTATTTATATTTTGGAAGTTGAAATTCAATTTTGTTCTAGAATGGATTGAATGAAAATGTTAGTCTGCTTATGATTAGTTTGTGTATAGAGTTTTTAACGATTGGCCTCTGGCAGTTGCAGCTTTTCTTATGTTCCTAGAAGAATTTTACCATAAAATTTACTGGCCAAAGGGAGGGGGTCGTCGAATAATTTGGCCTGAAAAAACCCAAGGTTGCCAACCATAACAAAATGTTCCCCCTGAAGGCAGAATAAAATCCCTCTAAAAATCCCTAAAATCAAAACATTTCGAATAAGCAAATCTATGTTGTTTGTGTATACATATTTATAAGCCAATTTGGTAGCATATAAGTTGCATTTTAAAATGTACAATAATATCTTATTATACGAATTGCAAATGACGTATACCATAGTTAAATAAAATGTTAAAAAAAATTTGAAAAAATAAATACCCATTTACTATACGAATTTAATTATGAATGTCGTAAATACTTTGATTTAGTGAGTGCTGACTTATTACTAAAGCGAGAACTCCAATTGGGCAGAGGCAGCAGCAGAGGCAGAAGCAGAACTTTAGAACACATAGCGTCTTATGTGATGAGCTCCAATAAAGCAGCAGCAGAGGCAGAGGCAGCGGCAGAAGCAGAAACACATTTTAGCTCTAATCTCTAAATTTCTGCTTTCAATTTAACCTCACAAATCGTTGTTGATATGTTTTGCATGTATGGACGGAAGTAAATATTTTGTAATACTTGAAATGGAGGAGAAATTTATTGAATACTTAAAAAACAACAAAATATTATACGATAAATCATGCCGCGGATATAAATACGTACAACATTTTGACAGGTTTCTGCTATTTTCGTCAGAATTTAAATTTCATTGTGGGACAGAAGATTCTGCTTCTGCCACTGCTACTGCTTCTGCCTCTGCTGCTGCCTCTGCCCAATTGGAGTTCTCGCTTAAGTTCTAGACCAGTGATTCTTAACCTTTCTTAAGTCAGGGAGCACTTTTGATCAGAAGAAAAATTCGCGGAGCACAAAAATCAAACAGTCAAAAAAACCAACAGACATAACTTTTATTAAAAATTAAACTGATTATTACATAACAGTTAAAAATAACATCAATTAAAAAAATAAATAAAAAAATATTATATATTCGAATGAAATTTATTTGAGGCGAAAATCATTTAATGTGATACCTGAGCTTGTCGGTTTTTGCAGATTTCAGCGATATTAGGTCTAATATTTGGTATATGTAGCTACTCTCAATTCTTTGTCTAAATTAGTATGAACAGTGACACGATATGATCACTGTTCATATTTATGAACATACGCATGTTTATACCCGTATGGTGAAACCAAAGGGTATATTAACTTTGCCTTACCGTTTGTAACGCAAAGATCCCGTCATCGCACAAAAAAATGAATTACACCAGTGTGTTTAGAATGATAAAAAAAGTTGAATTTAGCATGTCCGTCCGTCTGTCTGTCTGTCTGTCTGTCTGTCTGTCTGTCTGTCTGTCTGTCCGTCCGTCTGTCTGTCTGTCTGTCCGTCTGTCTGTGGCGCGGATTGCGGGCGCACGGATTGAGCTAGAGACTTGAAAGTTTGCACAGATCCGTTTTTCGTAAAATACGAGGCTAAGTTCGTTAATGGGCAAAAATGGACCATTAGGGGGGGGGGGGGGGGGGGGGTACCCCCCATACGAACGAAGTCGTTTTTTGTGAATATCTCGAAAACGGTGCATCTTATCAAAAAAGTGCAAGAACAAAAGTTATTTAGGATATGATTCTACATAAAACTCCCATACATCAAAATCCGATTGGAATAAATTTTAAAAAATCTTATTGGAAAGTTTGACTTCAAATTGGAATTTTGGTATAACTGTTCGAATTTTGATGCGAATATCACCATACGGGTCTCCAATGATTGCCAGATTGGCAATTATAGCTTTTGTTATGTTTTTTGTGTTAGATTTTTGGAGAACATAATGTTTTATTTACTTATAAAATGAATCAGGCTTATGCCTCTAACATTTTTGTAACATAAATTTTAAATATAAGTGTGTTTTGAAATTACAAGTTGTGTCAATTCTTAACCTAAAATACTTCATGATCCCTCACGTCCTGTGCCGTGTTAGGATTTTCTGCTTATGGTTGTCTGGTGGTGATCCCTATGTCTCTGGTGTATTTTTCCTTTATGGTTCGGTTGTAATCTTTCATCAGTTGATATGCTAAAGAGAGCGCTACTAGAGATGTTACCATGATTAGTAGAAGTTCCAGGTCGTTCGCGTTGAGTTCCACTGGGTTCAGTATTATAGAGTTGACAACTTCACCGGAACTCTCGACCTTCTTGGAGACAGTTTTAGACGGCGAGCTACCTATGGTGCTAGTTGTTTAAGAAATTCTGAAATACTAATGCTTTGTTTAATTTTTCATGGAGATTTATTTCAAAATTTTGCTGGGTCCGCAAGATCCAGTGGGTCCCTTCTTTTGATTCTTGAAAATTTTTTGCTGTTTAAAATATTTTTTGCTGACGGGTTTGGATGATTTGGTAATCGGTTTTTATAAATTTTTCTGATGGATATTGCCTCGTTCTCAATTGTTTTAACGCTGACATCGCGTAACATGTTGATGTTTTTCATGTATCTTGGGGCTCCAAGTATCGCTCTTATTATTTTAGTTTGGGCTCTTTCGATCATTTTAATGTTAGATTTTTTGGCGGCACCCCATAGTTGAAGCCCGTAGGTCCAGATCGGTTTGATTATCGCCTTGTATATTAATATTTTAGAATCCAGATTTAGTTTGGATCTCTTGTTAAGTAACCAGAATAGACTGCGGAACTTGACATTCATTTGTTTCTGTTTCATGTCGATATGTTTTCTCCAGGTGAGTTTGCGGTCAAGGTGGATTCCTAAGTATTTTACTACATCAGTTTGGCAGATGAGTTTGTTGTTGAGGGTTAAGGATTGTCATTGTCTAGATTTGAGCGTGAAGGTTATTTGGGATGACTTTTCTTCATTAATTTTGATGCCCCATTTATTGGCCCAATTTTCGATGAGGTTTATGTGTTTTTGGAGTTCTTGGTGGCAGTGATGGGATTTTTATGGCTGTAGAGTACCGCTGTGTCATCGGCAAAAGTGGATGTCAATACTTCGTCGTCAGTAAGTAGGTCGTGTGTAAATAATATGTAGAGGATTGGGCCTAGGACACTACCTTGGGGTACTCCTGCTTCGATTGGGAGTTCGTCAGTAAGGTAGTTATTGTAAGAGACTGTGAATTTCCTTTCTTTGATGTAACTTTTTAAGATCATGTGAAATTTTGCTGGTAGTAGTTCCTTGATTTTATAGATAATACCTTCATGCCATACTTTATCGAAAGCTTGCGCGATATCTAGGAACACTCCAGTACAGTATTTTCCCCCCTCAAACGCATCTTTGATTTTGTTGACTATTCTATGAACTTGCTCAATGGTACTGTGTTTATGTCTGAAGCCGAACTGGTGTTGTGGGATAAGATTTTATTTGCGTATTATGGGGAGGATTTTGTCTAGAAGAAGTTTTTCAAAAATCTTGGAGAGGATACTTAGGTAGGAGGCTTATGGGTCTGTAGGAATTGGTATTAGTCTTGTCTTTGCCTGGTTTAGGGATCATAATTATTTTGGCTAGCTTCCAGCTGGGCGGGTAGTAGTTATTCCGAAGAATTGCATTGAAGGACGTTGAATTGTAATTTTAGGGTAAATGTCTCTCTTAGTTGACTAGCAAATGCATCAGCTTTGTCTTTATCCTCTGAGATCCAATTGTCGTTGGTGCCGCGGAGTGGAGTTTCTGCTATTATTGGTCTTGTAATTTTTTTGGTGACTTTCCACAGAGAGTAGTCGGTGTCAGGGGTGTAACTTAGGTCCTGTAAGAAGTTCTGGATTTTTTCGTTTCGATCTGTTAAGAGGCCTTGTTTTAGGGCTTTGATTGCATGATTCAATTCGGTCTTGGCTTTGGGGATCTGTGTTTTTGCCAGTTTCTTTTGGCTTTTCTTTTTTTATTCAGTAGCTCTAGAATGCTTTCGTTGATGTGTTCTTCGCTCCTCCAGTTGTTCCTCGGAGGGGTGGCTAATGTGGCGCATTTCGAAATTGTTTTGTTTAGAAAATCTATGGCGATGTCAATGTCTTCGTTCGATTTTAGTTTAATTTTTGAGAACATACTATTTTCAACGAGGTCGTGGAATTTTTTCCAGTCCGTGTTTTTGGATGTGAGCCTATCCGGTGGGGAACTCAATATATGAAAGGTGTTCACACGATATGAACATTTTGTCCCAAAGCTTTAAATTTTTAGGTGTGTTCATATGTGCTCAAATGCAATGTGTTCATATTTTTTCTGCGCGTATGAACACTGTTCAGACGATATGAACGTTTTGTTCAAATTACAGATATGAACAACTTTTAAGAACATTTGAGCACAAAAGTGACAGCAACTTTTCATTTCGTTTTTGTTTGGTTTTGTGAATAGTATTTTGTGAAAATTAATTTGAAATGCAAGCCGAAGATAATTAGCCTTGCTATAATATTGGCCGCATATATATTCGAGAGCAGCGACGACGACGACCAAGAGGAATTGCCCAGGAAGAAGCGCAAAAGTTTGGACGAAGAATTGGGTCGAGGCTCACGAACGAGAAGGATTTGGTGCAAAATCGTACCTCGAATTGCGAGCAGAGGAGCCGCAGTTGTTTCACAATTTCTTGTGTATAACAGCCAATCAATTTGATAATCTCCTTGCTTTGGTGGGGTCGCTCATTGCAAAACAGGACTCCCATCGTCCTCCATTGCACCGCCGCGCCGTCGTAATCTTCACAGCTCATTTTTTTGCACACAACACAACAAATTAAAACAAAACTGTCGAAAAAATAATCAAAAACCTACTAGACCCAAATAAAAACCAGGAAACACCAATTTACGTATAAATTTGTTTCAAAATTTTACATTTGAACATGTTGAAAACTTAGCCCATGTTCAAATGTTACAGTGTGTTCATATCTGTGATCATACGTCCGAATTTTACAAACCGTGCTCATACGGTCCCAAAATAGTGTTCACATGGTATGAACAGGTCGTGCTCACGGTATGTTCAAATGTGTTCTTATGCCTGATATGAACACGTTTGGGACACCTTTTTGCTCAAAAATATGAACAGTGATCATATCGTCTGCACTTAAGTCTTGCGCGTTCCTTAGTGCAACTCAAATCACATGCAGTAGATGAGCCAACATTAAATTTCGGGTTTCATAATTTCGCGGAGCACCGGTTAAGGATCACTGTTCTAGACTATATAAATATGATCGGTGATTTATCACAAAAATAAAAATAGACAGCAATTTCTTTAAAAATGAACGAAGATTTGATGCTCTAAGTACCAAATATCAAAATCATTATCTTTATATTATAACAGGATGAATACAATCTTTGTCTATATAAAAACATGATTTTTTTTCACGAAATCTGAAATATCTCGATAACAATGTGCTCCAAATCTAAATTAAATTAGAAGAATATTAACTAAATAATTTAATTAAATAATTAAAAAGGGAACAATTCTTGCTCGCCCGGAGGGAAAAAATTTCCAATTCAAAAAAAAACTTTCTTGCCATTTGTTTGCCAATGGTTCTTGCAATAAAATTCTCCTTTTTTGTTTTTCTTTATTAAATACTATCAATAAAAGTTTGGGAACCACTAAAATAATAATAAAATAATAGTAAGACTATTACGTTCCAGATGGCGGCGCTTGATTAAAACTCAAGTTTTATAATTCCCAAAACCTACAAGTGTTTTGGAAACTGGAATCAAATGTTTCAAAATGAGCATTAACAGTTGTGATGTTTTGGTCATTTTGAAAATCTTTCGCTGATTTTGCACAGAAAATGTGTCGTCGGTTCGGGTCATACGCTCGGTGTTCGCTTTTTACAGCACTTGCTGCATGTAACGGGTTTTCCTGATTTTCTTCGTTCAGTTCAGCGAATAAAGGCCTTGTGCGGTATGTGCTCGGGTCGAGGATTAACATTGGAGATAGTGTGGCGGGAAATTCAAATTCGCGAGTATTTGGAGGAAAATGAAACTCTTCTAAAACCAAAAAGATTTAATATTAGTAAAAGTTTATACGTCAGCGGTGCAAAATTTGACGTTTCTGTTTTCCAGTTGAATTTTTTCTGTATGAATCGGATTGGTGACGGATTTTTTGCTCAATTTCCTCTGCATTTTAATTGTTTGTTAACTCAACGTTATCTCGAAAAGGACACAGATCTCATAGCAACCCGTACAGTCAAGGAAATGGTGGATGGAGTATCGCTGGCAGAACCGGTTAGACGAAGTTTGTATGCAGGAAGGGCAAGGAGTTATGTGGGGCGTTCAAATCAAGTTAAACAGGTATTATTTGCATTTTATCAATCGTAGAAGATCATAGCAAACGCCCATTTTTCGGTAGAGAAGTCTCCCAAGGCCAAATCAGTTACTTATCCTCTACGATGACAATATCAAGTTGCTGGCTTACCTATTTATGCACGGTAAACATTTTTGAGCTAAATTTTAATCTTTTTGGTATTGTATCCACACCGAAAACTTTTTTTTATTAAACCGTAATCCAAAATAGTCTGTTGATTTTAATACTTTTCTTTTTATTAAAATTTAAGACAACCGCATTATTTTTTTTAACGCATTTTTGTATTACAATGTAATGCAAATGCGCTATTTAAAAGAAATTTAATTTTATCCAAATTTAATATTATTATTAAAATTTGATTTGTGAAAAAGAAAAATATTTAAAAAAAACTTTATAAACTCGGATGTGACGATTCGCGGACAATTTATCGTGAACAATTTATCGTGAACAATTTATCGTAAAACAATTTTTCGTGAACGATTTATTGTAAAACAATTTATAAAAATTTGGCGCCCGAATTTGTAAAAATCAGGGGTTCAAAGTCACCCCAGCCCAACTTTGAAACGGCATATTTTTTTTTCTATCAACTTTTGAGAGCTGGGATTTTTAGCTACTACTACAAATCTTGTTTTCTATATAATTTGATATGTTTGACGATCTGGGATTTCGTTAAATATTTTTTCTGTATTTTTTTTTAAAACTGTACAAATTCAGTGCCTGGGGTTCAAAGTCACCCCAATGCATATAATTATAACAAAAACAAAGGTGGCGTGGACCTATTTGATCAAATGGTTAGTACATATACTTGCTCTCGGAAGCCTAGACGTTGGCCCATGGTTGTATTTTATAATTTGCTCGACGTTGCTGCCCTCGCACCTGTAATTTCTTATCGCCATTTCCACGATCCTACCTCTAATAAAAGAAGATTTCGGCAATCACAACTTATTGAACTTTCTCGTCAATTGTGTGCAAAGGAAATTGATTTTTGAAAGAACACATGTGTAAATTTATCAAAATCAGTCAAAGAAGCATTTCATGCGTTGGATCATGCAATTCCTGTTGAATATCCCAGAATGACTGAGCGTCTACCACGGAAACAGGTAATTAATATAATATATAAATATGGTATTTAGGAACAGCGTTCTATATGACTTTTCCTCTTCTTTTGAGCAGGCTAGATGTCACTTATGCCCACGGAAGGATGATAAAAAGTCGAAGACAGTGTGCGATAGGTGCCAGAAGAACGTATGTCATCAGCATTATCAGATCCATTGTGTCAAATTCTTAAATGAGATATCTGCTACCTGGTCAACACAAGGAACATCCACCTCTTCTCATAGTTCTACCTCTAATGTGCCATCTTCAGTGAACTAAACTCATTGTAATTTGTTACGAATGAAATAAATAATCTCATCTGGTATAATATATTAACATACTTGTGTATTCTTTGTATGTCATATTATATTGGGGTGAGATGGCACCCCTGCCACTGTACTTGTAATTCAGAGGTGCCACCGGATTAGGGTTAATATATATATATATATTCGGGCGCCCGTATTATTCCTTACGACAAAATGTTTGCGCTATATATATATATATATATATCATTAATTTATCCCCCCTCCCCTCCCCCCTTCCCCCTTCCCCCTGCCATTCTCACCTTCCCCACCCCCTTCCCATCCACCCTCCCCCTCCCCCTCCCCCTGCAATTTAATCCAGCTACACCCGGCAAGAGCTTGTGCACAATTGTCAAACTTTGTAAGGACTTTCAGAGATATGAGATGGTAATTATAATTTTTTTCGAATTTTTCCGATTGCAAGTTTAGGAAAAAATAAGGAGTGGTCAATGTGCCCCTATGGCCTATGTTACACACGGCAACTTTAAGCGGCGACTTTTCTTAAGTATAGGCGCGAGAAGTGAGGGAAGCGGTGGCTAATGTCGCCAGTTCCGAAAGTAGAAACAAGGCGACAAAATACGCACACAAGCACAAAATCACAAAGAGCGGGTTCGTTTTTCACACAACTTCACACACACATGAAACACTCACTGTGTAATATACAAAAGTCTCCGGCAACTTGTCTCCGCGTGTAGCACAAACGAGCAACTTTTTGTATTTTGTATCGGTTTAAAGTTGCCATGTGTAACATAGGCCAATGACGAATCTGTCTCGCCCTACTTAACACGCCATCCAGACCTGCCGGAAACTCTGACATAAATGTTAGCAGAAATGTCATTAGAAAAGTCTGTTGTGACGTAGGTGGGCTGCTGATTCTGGCATGACATTTCAGTTCCAGAAATGCGTTGAGCAATAAACAACTCAGAGTAGTAAATATGACGATCTATGATTTCACTTTTTTCTTTAAAATCTCCGCACTAAAATGAAATTCGGCCTCCTGCTGCCCCCACGATGCATTTTTCAAATCATTTCTTTGTAAAAATTACTTTTAAACAGTATTCGTTTATAACACGGAGCCACTCTGTACGTGAAAAATTAGAATCCGCCATCTTAAATTCCATTTCTGTTACGATTTCTGTTAGCAAAGATGTCAACAAAAAATGTTAGACTTTTATGTCGTAACAGCTGACATTTCAATCTTCACTAGACATAACATCAGACGTGACAGCGACACTGACGGCATTCATGGCAGGTGTGGATTAGTAGTAAGATTTTAAAAAAAATTGCGTATTGAGATTTGGGTACAAAAATAAAAGAAAAATAAAACCGTTGAGAGTTTTTGCGTACTAAATTTTACTTTCCTTTTACTTTATATTTTTAGTACATTTTAAAAGCTTGTTTTGTAAAAAAAAATATTGTTTTTATTTTATTCATTTTAGTCGCCAGTTTGTTTTCTCCTGAGTCTTTTTTCAAAGCTGTTTCACCTAAGACGTTGGGTATTCGCTTAGGTCGATTTGGACAAAAGACGTATTGTGCCCGCCATTTTGTTTTTTTCCTTATTATTTTTTCGAAGCCCTTTGTTTTAAGATCCTATACGATGGGTACCTCTTTTATTCGATTTGAGCGAAATGGCGTATGTAAATATATCTGCAGCCGTTTTGTTTTTTCTTAAATTATTTTTCAAAGATCTTTCATTTAAAGTCGGTCACTTTTCAACTAACACGCGATCGATAATATCAATTGAATTAGTTAACTAAAATACTGTACTTGAATATTAATAAAGTGAATTTCGATTTAAATTCGAGTATTAAATATTTGGCGACGAGGATGGGATCTTCTGGATTTTAAGAAATTCGCGACTTACAATAATAGTTCAAACTTCAAACCACGTGTAATTAATTCGATCGTGTGCATCGCAGGAAGTTGACACCGAATCTGCAAGTCATGGATTCGTATCCGGTTCATTGGAATATATATAGAGCCATTCGATATTTCTAAGCCGCAAAATTTGTTATCGTATAGAGAACGGTTCGACATGTTCCTGCTGCCCAAAAACCTGCAAAGTGAAGACCGAAAGGTCGCCATTTTCCTTTCGACTTTTTGTACTCAGTACCATTTGCTGATATTAAAGTGAAATTAAATGATCACTTTTTACCGCATCCTTCGGAAATTGCCGCCTTGTATCGACGTGGGTGTGCGTTATAAAGACATTAAATTGCGCGACATTGATAGTAGTTGACGGCACAGTTACCAACGTTATCGGTTGTTCGTGGTTCACTCCCCCTAGGAATATCGTTACAAGGAGTTCACACCGTTAGTTATGATCGAAAAACCGTCAAGTCAGTGTTAGAGAAGTACACAAAACTATTTTCGAGTGAATTAGGATGTGTCACAGGCCCTTCGGTTTCGTTACGGTTAGATACTGTCGCTCACCCAATCAGGCTCTAGTGTCGGAAAATAGCGCTCGCGTATAAAAAATTCGTCGAAGAATAGCTGGAACGATTAATCGAGCAAGACATTCGTACCGGTTCCCCACAGTTAGCTACTTATTATCCACAGTATCGGGCAGGAATTTGTTTGCAAAATTGGACCTTGCACAAGCGTACTAGCAATTGATCGTTGACAATTATTCTTCGCGACTTCAGATGATCATCACTTACAAAGGAGCTTTCCGCGTAAAACGATTACAGTTCGGAATTGTTTCGGCGCCGAGAATCTTCCAAAACTTCAACGTAAATCTTCTACGAGGAATCGACGGAGTTTTGCCATACTTTGATGACGTCGTACTAATGGGAAAAAACGAAGGTGAGTTAGCAACTTGTTTAGAGAAAGTTCTGTCGTGCCTTGACAACGCGGATCTAAGACTCCACAAAAACAAATGTGTCTTTGGAGCAACTTCAATCAACTTCCTGGGAATTAAGGTAGATTCATTAGGATTTCGCCCCACTGACTACAAGTTAAAAGCCATCCAACTTGCTTCACCTCCAGAGAATAAACAGCAGCTTCAAGCATTTTTAGGATTGCTAAACTTCTATCATACATTTTTGCCAAATAAAGCATCTATTGCTCTTGGATAAAAACAGTTGATGGGTTTGTAGAAAACCACATCAAACAGCCTTCGAAAAAGTATTAAGGATTTTTATCGACCGGCAGTTTTCTCGTTCACTTCAACGAGACACTTCCTTTAGATGGGGCGGACCAACCAATCGACAAATTACAAAATTGGTCGAAAACTGATCTTTTAGTGCTCGCACATGGAGTACATTTGTCACTCGAACAAGCAACTCTTTATCGAGCGATCAAAAAACCCCAGTCGAATACAAGTTATCGCAGCGCACAACTTTATAAGTAACAACTGAAATTAAATAAAAGCTTGTAAAATGAAATGTTTTTAATCGATTTTAACCCGGTGTTGTTATTTAGTTCCTATAAAGAAGATTATATAAAAATTCAGTAATTTCCCTTTGTAAATCCCATCCGGCTACGTTTATATATTAATTTAATTTTTTTTTTTAATTTCTTTTTTTTATTTAATTTATATACAGTTCTACGGAGTGTAGATAAGATCTCTTAGTGGTTGAATTAAATACTTTGAAACTATGTAATGAAAAGGTATATCATGAATATAACTTGTTTCTATTTCCCTCAATGGCAAAGTTTGATAAGGCTTAATCCGATTTCAAAACAATTCAAAAATGTCAAAGACTTTAACCAGTACAGATGTTTAAGCTTCTTTTTGCTTTAAGTTATTTGCAAGGTTTAAAAGTGTTGGGCTATGGCTATGTTATATGTACATAAATCATTACTCGATGGTTTATAATAAGCTTGGATTTTGACATTGTGGCAAATTATCAAGTCCTTTTTAAAAACAAATCCTTAACTGTATTCTCTTTTATCAAAATAAATAAATTAATGGAAAAAGGATTTATAATTCAATTTAAAATTTCATAGTATCACCCGTAAACGAAAACCACATCTTTTGTATTTACTACGAAAACCACATCTTTTAATGGGTTCGAACAATCGGTCCGAACTACGAACCCATTCTCTAGTAAGGATAAAGGGGTACAATATTACAAAAAAAAACATAAATCTTTAAATTTACATATTTTTATCAACGAACACTTATTTTTTTATTACTTCTAAATAGAGGCTTCGCCCCTGACCGCTTCGTGTTTAAATCATACGTAAATAGATTAATACAAAGTTTTTTTAATATCTTAAACTTTCCACATTTTTACTTTCTTCTACGGAGTATAATAAAGTATTGTGTTCATGAAAAATTTCGACCTCTT
Organism: Chrysopilus asiliformis; assembly: GCA_964034945.1. Classification (NCBI taxonomy): domain Eukaryota; kingdom Metazoa; phylum Arthropoda; class Insecta; order Diptera; family Rhagionidae; genus Chrysopilus; species Chrysopilus asiliformis. Next base: position 66,816,765 of record OZ035961.1, on the reverse strand, counting down.
AATTTTGCCTAAAAAACATTTCCCGATCACTCCTGAGTCGATTGGAGTCATATTTAAAAAATGTCTTTCTGTCTGTCAGTCTGTCAGTCTGTCTGTCAGTCTGTGTACAAGATTTCGCAAAAACTAATAGAGCTAGCGCCATGAAATTTTATAGGCATGTTGGGTCCTGAAATGGGACGATCCTATCAACTTTTGGTGGAAATCCGTTAACCGGAAGTATCCAAAATGGCGGTTTTTCAAAAATCGTAATTTCGTTTTTCTCGATTTACTCACAAACTACGCGTTTTTTAGTGGCCTTAAGTATGACAAAACTTGGAGAAAATAAAATTTCCCACACTTTTGTCTTTAGCTATAACTCGATATCTCAACCTGTTATCGAGATAAACCGTTATTTCCAAAAAAAACAGTTTTTTGCGATTATCTCGAAAACTAACGGGTTTTTGCTGACTGAATGTATGAAGTGAATTAATGAGAATGGCATTCTGCACAATTTTGTCTTTTACCGTTATCCGTTATCTTTTACCGTTATTGAGATATTTTCATTAATATGTAAAAAATCATATTTTTGCGAATAATTTGCAAACTAACGGTTTTTCGACAAATCAGTTAAAAGAATAATTAAAGATGTTAACATTTTCTACATTTTTGCCATTTACCGTAAATTGATATCTTTTACCGTTCTCAAGTTATCTCAAATTTTGTACGTTTTTGATATTTTTGGATGAACCAAGAATTTATTGGGAGGTCATCTTAGGTTGACAACGCGACAGGGCTCTAGCGTAAATTGCACAGGGTCGTAGATTTTGTAGAAGAAAGTTTTGTGTTGACCACAATTTGTATTTTATGTATGTTCCCGCATCACTTTTTACTGGGTTGACCGATTTTCGTAATTCCAAAGAGAAAGTTTTTTTTATAGTTCCAGCCAGAGATTAGAGGAAGACCCTTTAATGCCGAAGCAGAGCTCAGGATGGTCGGTAGAACGAAATGAGATGTCGGTTTATGTTCTCCTTGAACTTCTGTCCGGGGGAACACATCGGATGGTAAATCGTTACAAAGTCTTGTTGTTCGTGGAATGAAGGAATTTCTAAACTTTACTGTAAGAAAACGGGGAGGCTCAAGGAAGAAGTAGTGCGCACGTGCAGCTGCACGAGAGGGTCTAGAGAAAATATACCGTGGAGGAATAAGTTGGGAAATTTCGGTGGAACATTTCCCATGGAAATATCTATAGAATATGCCGAGTACACCAACAGAGCGATGATGCTCGAGAGACAGTAATGAATCTGTCAAAAATTTAACTCCAATCAGTCGGATCGCACGTTGTCTGCCGGGATTTTATATTTTTCTTGGGTTAACTTGAAACGAGCGGATTGAGAGTAGTGTGATTAAAAGAACGCGGAAGAACGTGAATGCGAAATGATGGAACGAATAAGGGAATTCTTATAAATGATTCGGAACGAGCAGAATGAATAAACGAATACGCATATAGTGTCCAGGAAAAAATTCTCTGGCTTTCGAGCGCGAGGAAATATTTTAATGGAACATTTCAGAATACTATGGGGTGTTTTTCACATCCAAAAACAATTTCCTGTAAGTACTGATTTGGGAACCAATATGCCATAATAGCTTCTAATTACTTAAAATATTCTTTAGGCATCTGCAAATCTTAGTATTTAAGTACCTATCCTTTAAAGTCGAGAAGATATCATTTATGAGTAAATTAAAAAGGAAAGCACCCAAATGACTAACTTGTGGTACACCAGAAGTTACGTCAAAATTTGCATAAATCAACTGCAAGAAGTGGCATTTTGATATACTGAATTAGAAATGTAAAAGGTTGCATTTGGTCGAAAAACCGTGTTCATGACATTTCAATTATCCCGTTATTAACAAATATTACGGTCCTAAGTAATAACATATCTGTAATTTACTAACCGACAAGAAAATCAAAAAACTCCGGGATTCATAATAACAATTTTATTTAATATGGAATATCATCGAACTGTGAAACACCAATGCCAACTCACTAAATAAATGAAATACATTCAAATATACCAAGTATATAACATTGTAGTTGTAGTACTAAATTATAATAAATGTGATATAATAAAAGCAAACGGACTGGTCATTTACACATGGCCTATGACACGCATCGTCCGATGGTATGAGCGAATATATCGCATTTCAGGACTAAAAATGTATTATGAAATGCTCAATGTGCAATAAACTGGAATCCATTAATTCCGTATTCTGATTGTATATGAATACACATAGCTGTACATTAGGCGTGGAATCAGGATACATTGTATAGGTTACGGATCAATGTTCAGTGCAATCGATTTTGAATTTTATTGCCCGAATACATTGCAAACCGATTAACATTATTTTAATATTCCAGGCAACGCTCTTGGCTACAATTTCCCAATGTGACATCAAATTTAGAAAATTGTCTAAAAACAATTTAGAATGGCGATGTGGAACTTTTACAGTCAAAAAATAAGTGGTGTTGCGTAGGGGATTACAGATCATTTGTTTGTCAAATTTGAATCTGACCAACAAAAGTTTTTTAAGCTCATTTCATGTTCTTTTTGCACGGTTTCAAAAAAATCAAGTAATTGACACGGAGGAAAGTAAGGAAAATGGGCTCCGTCTGGTGAACCCAAGCGTTTTATAGGCTTTCTTTGTATGTTTAGGTTACATATTTTGCGGACGGGAATTGTATCAGACGGACCGGAGGAATAATAACTATTTTTCTTATGTCTGAAGTCATATTTTATTTTTTGTGTATTAAGGAAAAAGGAAAGTTACTGTATTTATATTAAAACTTTATTGGATTACAAATATGTTAATCTGAAACGGTTCATTAAGTATTCACAATATCCGTTATAAATATGTTTCTTTAGGATCTTCCATATATTGGTACATCGAGGCAGCCTTAATCCATTCAATAAAATATTATTTATATTACCCTAAAATATAATTACATTGGTGGAGCGATATCATATTTCGTTAAAAGAACTCTTCCGGAGACATCTTTTGGCGTTCACATTTTTGAAATCGGTTGAAAAACAAAAACTTCACAGCCATTTGAAAATTTTGTAAAAAAAATTTTAGGGGTTCCTCATCCTTTCCTATTTTTTTGTTTATGTCGCGTTCGTAAAGTAAACTTTACCCTTATTTTACTTTATTTTTTATGCTTCTATTTCTGATACATAGCGCCCAAAAAAATATTTTTTTCTTTTTAGTACACTCAACTTTTTTTTACGTGGTCAGTTTTTCACGATTTGTTGAATTAAATAAAGTTCTTTATTTCATCTTATGTAGTTTCTGTATAAGATAGAACGCCCTTTTTACAAGAACCAACTCTTCTTTCACACGGCACACAGTAAAAGTTTTTGGGCTAAATTCTAATTTTTTTGGTATTGTATACAGTTGTAAAGGCCAGGTTGTAAAGGCCAGTGTGTGGGATCTTGTTCTTCAGGATTACTGACCCCGACAAAAAGTCCGTGTGCAAAAAAAAAAGGAAAAAACATAACAAAAGCTATAATTGCCAATCTGGCAATCATTGGAGACCCGTATGGTGATATTCGTATCAAAATTCGAACAGTTATACCAAAATTCCAATTTGAAGTCAAACTTTCCAATAAGATTTTTTAAAATTTATTCCAATCGGATTTTGATGCATGGGAGTTTTATGTAGAATGTCCTAAATAACTTTTGTTCTTGGACTTTTTTGATAAGATGCACCGTTTTTGAGATATTCACAAAAAACGATTTCGTTCGTATGGGGGGTACCCCCCCTAATGGTCCATTTATGCCCATTAACGAACTTAGCCTCGCATTTTACGAAAAACGGATCCACGCAAAATTTCAAGTCTCTAGCTCAATCCGTGCGCCCGCAATCCGCGCCACAGACAGACGGACAGACAGACAGACAGACAGACGGACAGACAGACAGACAGACAGACGGACAGACGGACGGACATGCAAAAATTAAATATTTTTATCATTCTAAACACACTGGTGTAATTCATTTTTTTGTGCGATGACGGGATCTTGGCGTTACAAACGGTAAGGCAAAGTTAATATACCCTTTGGTTTCACCATACGGGTATAAAAAGGAAACTGTTGCTACCATCTCCATGGAAATCGCACTGTATGCTAGTTTAACACTGATTACGACTACGGCGTACCTGGATGATTCCCGGTACGCACACCCTTCCCAACCGTAAAGTGTCCGCAAAACTCCCCATTTTCTTGACACTCCCGTAGGCTCGGTTGAGACGAAGGCGTCTGGCGGGCGAAGGGTTCTAAGCGGTCATTTCGAGTTATGTATTACGCGAATCAAACTACCACATCACTGAGTTTTTTTTCGAATTTATTATTTTGATCTAAGTTTAATCAAACATTATTCAGGGTAAGATAAAAACTATAGTTTGTCCTGTATTCTAATATGCTGCTGATGACGCCAGATCTGTCGTACTGCAGTTTTTGACGTGGATGCGTCTTGGATTTTAGTTATGGGGGTACAAATTAGGAAATCGGCTTGCTGCCATGATAACAAATTTGCAATCGATGATACTCGATAGTTTGTGGTGACATCCGAACAGAAACTGTGTTATAAGATCCGGCCTACATTAAAGCATTGTTTAGGGTATTTTGTTATGTTAAACTATGTTCAATTATTTTTTTAAAGATCAAAATCTAAATTTTTACTGCCGCTGTTATGTTGTATTTGCTGCTTGTACTACAGATTTCACATTTATACTCTTTTTATGTTTTTTACTTTCTTCTACGGAGTATAATAAAGTATTGTATTCATGAAAAATTTCGACCTCTTAATTTTGCCTAAAAAACATTTCCCGATCACTCCTGAGTCGATTGGAGTCATATTAAAAAAATGTCTTTCTGTCTGTCAGTCTGCCTGTCAGTCTGTCTGTCAGTCTGTCTGTCAGTCTGTCTGTCAGTCTGTGTACAATATTTCTCAAAAACTAATAGAGCTAGCGCCATGAAATTTTATAGGCATGTTGGGTCCTGAAATGGGACGATCCTATCAACTTTTGGTGGAAATCCGTTAACCGGAAGTATCCAAAATGGCGGTTTTTCAAAAATCGCAATTTCGTTTTTCTCGATTTACTCCCAAACTACGCGTTTTTTAGTGGCCTTAAGTATGACAAAACTTGGAGAAAATAAAATTTCCCACACTTGTCTTTAGCTATAACTCGATATCTCAACCTGTTATCGAGATAAACCGTTATTTCCAAAAAAACAGTTTTTTACGATTATCTCGAAAATTAACGGGTTTTTGCTGACTGAATGTATGAAGTGAATAAATGAGAATGGCATTCTGCACAATTTTGTCTTTTACCGTTATCCGTTATATTTTACCGTTATTGAGATATTTTCATTAATATGTCAAAAATCATATTTTTGTGAATAATTTGCAAACTAACGGTTTTTCGACAAATCAGTTAAAAGAATAATTAAAGATGTTAACATTTTCTACATTTTTGCCATTTACCGTAAATTGATATCTTTTGCAGTTCTCAAGTTATCTCAAATTTTGTACGTTTTTGATATTTTTGAATGAACCAACAATTTATTGGGAAGTTGTATTGGGTTGACAATACGACAGGGCTATAACGTAAATTGCACAGGGTCGTAGATTTTGTAGAAGAAAGTTTTGTGTTGACCACAACTGATATTTTATAATTGTTGGAGGAAATCAATAGATATATTGCGTTTTTCTTAAATAATTGTACACGTAAACCGGAAAAATTAAACTCAAGGCGAGAAAATCTATAAGGTAAATACTGCTCAATACCATTTTTCAGAATACCTCAAAGTCCAAGGAAATGAGAGCCTTTTTTCCTGTACCAAATTTTTTTGTTGAGACTCAATAGCATCAAGATCTCACCCCAAGGACATGGTTCACGTGCATGAAATTGGAATTCTACGCGTTTAATTTGATCAAAAATTTTCATGTACATCAACTTTTGAGGCAATTCATCTTCGTATAGAGCCACTTCTAGAACAGCGTAATTTCAAGCAAACAAAGCAAAATTTTGCTGGGATCACGGCAAAATCTGCTAGCGTGCCGATCTGACGGTGATCCTTAAATTCCCACTCATTGCGCTGCAGTCCACGAATAGTTTCATATTGGGAAGAGCAAGTTAAATAAAAGGTGCGAGGAACTTTCTTAGAGGGAAATACGCAGCATTGAACTTCCTAAAAAATCCCATAATATTCTCCATTGCATCTTCATCAAATTTAGCGGTGGTAGCAGAGCTCACGAGTTTGCAGAAAAAAAATCATTTAGAGAAGGCATCTTAGACCTAAGATCGCGTTAATATTATAGAGAAGTTTGGTGACCATATTGGCACATCTCATGTAAAGTTCTTTTCCACTTGTTTATGCACTTTTGGTTACAGATTGTAGATTATGGAACTTTTGAACTCAAATCCAAAGTGAAATCGCAAAAAATCATTACGCTGCCGAGCGAGTGGTGTGCACATCGACGCTGGAGGTGAGCGATACGTCAGTAGTAACAGGTGATGTAGATACTTGTTTTCTATTTAATTTGAAGAGCAGTGTCGTGGAAAAGTCCTAAGCAAGAAATAGAAAGTAACCAAAGCATAAATCGAACGAAACGAAAGCTGATCGCGCCGCAAAGTTGTTGAGATTAATTCGCTGAGAGAAAAACTGACGGGAGCTACTTAAAAGGATGTTGCTAGTTCTCTGGAAGGTTTTACGTTGGTGTTAGTAGCCTCTTGTAAAATTTTGGAGATGAGCCAAGTAAAGTAGCTTATCGTGTGATTGTACTGATTATCTCACAGCAATTGAAACAACGGTTCCTTTTTTTTATCAGGAGCATTGCAGACTGCGTTTGCAATTACTAAATGTATTTCGTTTCGGTCGTGCAGAATTTCTCTGGCAGAAAGTTAATACGAATTCATTATTCAATTTCAAGTGCTAAATATTTAACCAAATTGTTTTAGTGTTAAGTTGTTAGATGATCTCAGTGTTAGGTTTCACTTTATTTTTCTTCCATATCGTTTGTTGGGCATTCTTGAAAGCCAAAATAGTTTTAATTTAAACATAATGTTCAGTGTTTCAACTTACCAATAATAAAAAGTCGAAACCAACAATAGTTTGAATTCATTGTGGAGATATTGTGGGAAACCGCCGTGAAAATTCCTAAATTTCGTTGCTGTTCTACGATCACGAAGTGAGTATTGTTCTTTTTCTTTTACACCCCTTTGGCGAGTTTTTGCTAATGTTGGCCTTGGGCCTATGTCCCATTAAATTTTTTTTACACTATTAGTGCATTGAGCCTGCGCGACTAAGATTTTGACAGAGGGCCAGAGAGCGGGAAGCGGTCATTAGAGGGATGCGGTGACGAAAACTGTGAGTGAAGTGACACATAAATGTTTTGGTTAGAGTGAGCATAATGTTGCACGAATTTGTTCTGGGTCGGTGTTCCGAGGCAAGAATCCACTCCAATCCCTGAGCTAAACGCCGTGCAACCACAAGCGTGCAGCCGAGGAACCCGGACCGCGTTGAACAGGTGTATGATCAGGTGTCAAAAGACGCCCAAAAGAATGAAAAAATTTACCCTGATCGCATAATCCTCTGAGGGAACCCAAGCTAAAACGTAACAAATTTTGACCTACATCTACTCATCCGATTGATTTGAAATTTTACGTACATACGTAAATCTGATGACATTTTCATTATTTCATCCTTGCAAGGATCATAGGAGGTCCTGCAAGGGTGACGTGATTATCCGTTTCTTCAAATTTCCCTAAAAAAATCTCATCTGGAGGTTTTTGGAGTCGCTGAATCCAATTCTGTAGACAAAAAGTCCATAAGCATATCTCCAAGGCAAGGATATATTTGTGTTCAAAAACCCAAAAGTATTAAAAAAATTAAAAAAATAAAAACAACAAAATATTGAAAGAATGCACTAGAAAGAAATAAATATTTTTTGAGCGCTGTGTATCAGAAATAAAATAAATTCATATCTCGCATATTTCAAATTTCAACCCACCTATTTTTCTTTATTCCAAGGACCTTCTAGACGAATTTGATTCGCATTTATTTCCGCTAATATTTGTAGGAACTTTTTTAGTTGATACTCGTAACAAATACAAGACATTTTTTATTTTGGCACTTTTCCACTCTTTCACCCTATCACCTTATAAAAAGTGTAATAATCTTGATAACATTGTAGATCAGACGTGAAATAATGCTTACGAAATATCATATTATATATGTATTCTCTTTTCCAAGAATATCTCAACTTTCATAAAACGTGGTAACAAGGATATTCCACTTTCAAGTATAAGTTATGGGTCCATTTTTTTGCTTTTTGTATTCACGCTTCGATTGTCGACAAAGAAAAGAATTTCAATTATTTCTCAACATTCTCAGATGATAACTTGAGATGGCTACGACAGAATATATTCCTAAACTTGCTCCATTCTATAATATACCATATGAAATTTAAGAATATAACGAAGTTGGAAAAGCCACTTACTCATATTACAGGAAAAAACATCTCTAGTGTATTAAATGGAATTTTGCATAACTTGATTTAGCAAATACTTTTAAAATGAAAAGTTAAATCGTTAAAATACCTAGTAGAGTTATGTACGAATATGTACGAAATAAAAAACACGTACTTATAGCTACATAAATAAGGATTATTGCTGCAAAGGATTATAAAGAGTGAATTGAGGAAATGTTGATAAATTCCATTGATGCATTTGCACAATTAAAATACGAATCCATATGGTGTTTATAAATTGTCGAATTATTCTACAGGAAAGCGCTAAGACTATTACACTAAATTCGTATTGATTAACTTACTAATTAATTTTAAATATCGGTACAGCAATACTACTTGACGTACTAAATATTTCATTTTTATTTTTGAAAAACTCCCAGAGTTAGGAAAATATTTGTGTAACCAAAATACTTGGCTGATATAGAGAAAAGTGAAAAAAGAGCCCAATTTCAGATGTTCCCAGAGCTATGATAAATTGCTTTCCAAGCACTTTTGGGGTTTATAAATTTCGGGATTAAATTCATCGTTTATAAGTGAATTACTTTTCGGTTTTTATTAGAGAAGAGGAAGGACAGGATCATATGACATTACTTTCAGCCCATGTTTTAATTCTCACTATTATAAATGAGTCCAGCGTAGTCCAAGTGATAAAGTACTTGGCTCGTATTCCGGAGGTCGGTGGTTCAATTCCCGACTGTCGCACGCTGTGATTCTCAAGTCCACTCAACTTGCTTTACGAAATGAGTAGTGATAGTTGCCGCTTAGTGTTAACGACATCATCAGTTCAGATTGCTATCACGGCCTCTGCTGTTGATGGGTGGCAACGTAAAATCCTTACAAATGTTGTAATTCATCCATTGTTCGCAATCTATGTAAAAACTGTAGGTGCGAAGCAGGGAAAAATGTAATATGACACCTCTATTGAGTATGCCCAGGCTTTTCGAGAGTTGTGGCGCCGAGGATGATGATTATAGATGAGCAAAAAATTATTCATTTTTTTCCGCGAGTACACCAGGCCACACATCCCGTTTCAACATAGTCTGGTGAACTTAGGAATGCCAGTATGGATTTTTTAAATAAAAATGTTGTCTGCGGCGCAATTATTACATGGTAAAATTTCAAAGAGTACACAAAAATGAGTGTTATTTTTTTTTTAGAAAGAAGGGGGTATGCCAAATACAGGTTTTGCCGGGCGTCGTTTTGCCTATCATTGATTACTAGCCATATTAGCCCTTGAGTATTAGCCCAGACTTACGTGTTAGAATAATCTGAACAGTAGTTTTCAACTTAAACGTATATATTTAGGGCGCGTGCGCAACGGTTTAATTACACGCTAACTCTAATACATTTTCATGCTAGACTGCATTGCGAAGTGAAAACTTTCCAATAAAAACTAGAATTCAAATGGAAATTAACATGCAATTAGACCGTTTCGCAATCGCCATAAAAGTCGCACACATACGTAAAACAATTCACAATATATCTCATTTTAAAAAACATTTGCGTGAAAAGTAAATATTTCAAAAAAATTCTACTGTGGCGCATTACTTTCTCTTATGTTTTGACAGTATATAAATTTTTAAGTTAAATTTGAGTTCTAATATTAAGAAACTGTTAACGTAACTTCTTTTTATGATGCGCTCCGCATTTTATTTGACTGCGAGCAATTGAATTAATTGCTCATGAGAAGTTTAAGATGAGCAAATTGTTTTGATCATGAGCAACTCTTGAGTAATATGCACATGATCGTGAGGAACTTTACGGGCCTGACACGATCTTCCCGTTTTATTGATAAACCTTTTCACAGAACGGATTGTGTTTACAGTGTTAACACTGTCTAAAAACATTAATGTCTAGTTGACTTTAATTTAAGACGGGAAAATAACAGTGATGGTGTTTGAGAAAAGTAAATTCTTAATATGAAAAAATACACATTTTAGTACGACTATCAGTCTTTATATAACAAAGCCTTGAAGCTTATAGCAAGTTATTCAAATCACTCTCGCTTGATTAAACTCCTGTTCCCAGTAACGACATTCGTATGTAGTTTAAAGCAGTGCTCCGCAACCTTTATTTGCATACGGCACACCAATTTTTTTTTCTGGAAATCCGGGGCACACCACAAAAGAAAATATTTAAAAAAATTTGTGTGTAAAATATTTATAATGAAAAAATTAAAAAAAAAAATCCTGAAAGAATTATTAAATAGCTATTTGAAATGTTTACCGCGGCACACCTAATATCATTTCCCGGCACACCAGTGTGCCGCGGAACACTGGTTGCGGAGCACTGGTTTAAAGGATTTTGTCTAAATCGCTTATCTAACCTAAGAAACCTTTGTGGGTTCTCCGAAATGTACGAAAGAAAAATAACTTTTAGTCGCATTTTCGTTTCCAACCCTAATAATTTTCAACCGGGTTAAAGTGAACCCATATATATATATATATATATATATCGAAAGAAAACTAAATTTTAATAAATTAAAAAATATTTCTTAACCTTTATTTATTTTTAAAAGCTCTATTAGTTAGCTCGCTAAAAGGTCAAAAATATGGTATGTGTAAATGAAGCTTCTAAATAATGTCTGATATAAATATCCTAGAGGCCAGCAGGTTATGTTAGTTCTTTCCATTTTTATACTCTATATGGTGAAATCATAAATAGGGTTTAATAGGTTTGCTCTAACTTTTGTAACGCATTGAACTAATCGTCGGAAAGAAAACAATTACACTAGCGTGTTCAGACATGATATTTTGCATGTCCGGCTGTTTGCCTGTCCGTGGACACGAAAAATTGAGAACTAATTAGGCTGGAGGCTTAAAAATTGGCACAGAAGTTTTTTGCGTGAAATAGGAGGGCAAGTTCGTTAACGGGCAAAATCGGACAACTCCTTTCCAACTCCCCAGAACAAACGAAACAGTTTTTGCGATTTTCTCGAAAACGGTACGTCGTATCGAAAAAGTTATAGAAACAACATCGTTCATAATGATATTTTACATAAGGGCTTCATAGTTGAAAATTCAATCGGAGCAGCTTTTAAATTTTTTTTCGGAATGTTATAATGAAACTTCTCGCCTGATCGTTTCGCGGCCCAACCAATGCCCATGGGTCGGCATTCGGCCTCCCGCTTCGTCGGCTTGCGGCCACTCTCCTTTTCTCAGACTTCGGTCTCATGATAAACTACGTCAAAATTACTTTAAAATTTCAAAACATGAATAATCTCCATTAAAGGTTGGGGGATCAATAAAAATATTGAGCGAATAAAGCTACTGATTATTAATTAGCCATTCGATCTATATTTGTACCTGTTACAGACGCATTTTTGAATTTTTTAATCATATCGTTTTAAGAAAACGGAAAATTGAAGAATTATGACAAAATTTTGATTTATTAATTGGATTAATACAAACATTCTATGAAAGTTTAATTTAGTAATTCCAAAGGATTTTGTTAGTGGTTGTTAATGGTTTCACGTTATAGGAGTTAGAAGGCGAACCTTGGGGACAGCGAACCTTGGGTTAACCATGGCCCAAAACCCCAGTGAACTCTCCTGTAAGTTTCATCTCAATCGCTTCCGTGGTTCTCAAGTTATAGGCGAACAGATAGAAAAACAGAAGGCAATATACATAAATCGAAGAAACTCGTAAGGAAAAGGGAACCTTTGACGCATGGGCTGAAACTACCTTATTGATTCCAGCAAGCTGCCCAAAAAATTTCATCCAAATCGTTTCAGTGGGTCTCAAGTTATAGGCGAACATAAGTTATAGGGGAACCTTGGGTTGACACATAGTCTAAAACTCAATGATTGACGCCAGTAAGCTTCCGTGAAAGTTTCATCCAAATCGATTCAATGGCGTTCGAGTTTTAAGCGAACAGACAGACGGGCAGGAAAACAGACACACAAGCCTATTATGCAATAGATTGAATCTATTTGGAAGTTTAGAGTGACACCATATAGGGTATTTCACGATTCTCTGGCAATCGTAGTTTTCATTTTGTTTAATTTTTCGTTTAGAAAATATAGGAGAAAAACGCAAACAACAATTTTTGTACCACAAATGATTTGTTGGTGTTTTTTTTATGGATAGCCAATAAAGCTAATGTTAATCAAATTTGTCAGCTCAATGAACTGATAACTTAAAAGCAGCATAGCCCCAAGGACTTTTGGTACAGTGTATATTGATAACACATGGATCAATAAGTCCCGAGACTAACCCAGAGATGACGCTCGTAGTAAACCAGTAACCACGTCTTTCTAGAGTACTAACCTTTGCTTGAAACGTGTCAAAATTTTAAGTCGATCGGACCAGAAACAGCTGAGTTATCGAGGTTGGAGTAAAGTCGTTTTGTAGTTTGTTTAAAAAATGGAAAAAACCGAGTTTCGTGTTCTGATAAAACATTGTTTTTTAATGGGTAAAAACACCGTGCAAGCGAAACAATGGATTGAAAAATGTTACCCGGACTCTTGTCCATCAAAAGCAACGATTTGTCGGTGGTTTGCCGAGTTTAAACGTGGTCGTACCGACACAAATGACGCGGAACGCTCGGGTAGACCTGTGGAAGCCGTTACACCGGAAAATGTGAGTGAAGTGACAAAAATTATAATGAAAGATCGTAAAGTGAAGCTCCGTGAGATTGCTGAGATAACACAGATATCATATGGAAGTGCATTTACTATCCTTCATGAAAAATTGAGCATGAAAAAGGTTTTTTCCAAGTGGGTGCCGCGATTGCTTTCGATGGAACAAAAACAGCAACGAGTCGATGATTCAGAAAGCTGTTTATCGCTATTTACTCGCAATAAAAAAGATTTCTTGCGTCGTTACGTGTCCATGGACGAAACATGGATACATCACTACACTCCAGAGTCGAAGCGGCAGTCATCTGAGTGGCGCACAGCTGGCGAAAGCCGTCCGAAGCGTCCGAAAACGCAGCAGTCAGCTGGCAAAGTCATGGCGTCAGTTTTTTGGGATACGCATGGCGTGATTTTCATTGACTACCTCGAAAAAGGTAAATCGATCAACAGTGATTATTATATTGACTTGCTGGTGCGTTTGAAGGAGGAAATCGCAAAAAAACGACCGCACATGCAGAGAAAAAAAATCCTTTTTCACCAAGACAATGCACCCTGCCACAAGTCGATGAAAACAATGGCAAAATTGAACGAATTGGGCTTTCATCTGCTTCCCCACCCCCCATACTCGCCAGATTTAGCCCCCAGTGACTACTGGCTCTTTGCTGATCTTAAAAAAATGCTCCAGGGAAAAAGATTTGGCTCAAATGAGGAGGTCATCGCTGAAACTGAAGCTTATTTTGAAGCGAAAGATAATTTTTTTTATAAACATGGTATTGAAAAATTGGAAAAGCGTTGGAACGATTGTATCACCCTAAAAGGTGATTATATTGATGAATAAAAAAAAATTTGGCAAAAAAAATGTTGTTTTCATTGTTAGTCTCGGGACTTATTGATCCATGTGTTATTTATACTGTTTAAATTAAATTATTTTGAACGTCTTTTTGTGTATTGATAAATATAATAAAAAATCCTGATCCGAGTTTCTTGCCAGAAGAATATCTGAAATTTTTTTACCTTGATACGGACACAAATGAAAATTTCTTTATTAGTGCGACAATTTGAAAATTGGTTAGTCGATATCGGCTATGACCCAATGGTATTTATATTGGATGAGGACAAGCAGACTACGAACTTCGATTCTCTTTTGTCCGTCATTCATATTATTGCATACTCCCTGCACCGCTAGCGTCTCATCCACCGGATTCGATTGCGAATTCGTTCGCCATAACTTTTTAATCGCTATTGTCTCATCACACTTTATTTAAATACTTTTCAAAGGTAAATATTATACTAATTCCGTCGAAAATTACTATTTGTTTACTTGTCACAATATTCAAACTAAAAACGCCAATAGCGGTGCCTGCGGTCAACATTGGCAATTATTTTTGAATTCTCGCCACCAGATCGAAAAATTAGCCAACCCAATACACTATTACACTTGGCGAATTTTTCAGTTCGTTATTTACCGAATTTGCCAAGAATCCCAGTGCAGAATATGCGTAAAGCAGGGCCAGGAAAGCTTTGAAAGTTCTCGGGCATCCACTACCACTGATAAGCGATTTACTTGTTTATATGGCTTGCTCTCCGAGCCAAGTGAAACAAGCTTGTTGAAAGCTCGTTTCGTTATGCTTGGTTTTGACACACTGTTAATTGTTTTACTTTACGTTAAAAAAAGTTTTGATAATGAAAAACTTTTATATGAAATTTCCGAATTACAATCGGAAAATAAAAATAATTTCATAAAACCAGAAACATTAATTTGATCAATTGATATTTTATGAAACGACTGAAAATGCCTATATAAATTGTATTTTTTTATTGTTTTAATTTCCTGAAATCATAGTAAACATTGCATTGTGTTATCACACCGAATAAGAAAACAATCATGTCCAAAATTCGTGTCGTCTTTTGAGACAGAACGCTTCATGATTTTCAGGAGTGTCAAATTTTTCATGATTTTCAGCAGTATGAAATACACCACTGCTTCAGTCAATGTCCTAATGACAACTGGAGCTAATAAAAATCTCTCGCATAAATGGCCTTACTTAGAGCTCAGCAAAGCTCCATGGTATGTAAAATGCACAAGTGGAAGCAGAACGGGTTATATGCAAGGTGAAACAGATTATTTCTTTCATATGCGTATGTATGCAGTTTTCGTACAAGCCAGAATGAAACAGGTAGCATGAAGAATCGATGTATAAAAGGGCAATTTGAGCTGCGAAAATGCCCTTGGTGCACATGGCTTCAGAGCGATGGCGTAAAGGCTTTGATTTTATAAAAATATTTACATTGCATATTTTATATATTGACCTAAGTGTAAAGGGATGTAATAAAGCGAAAACAGAATGCTTTTTTATTCGATAGGTCAGTATATATTTTATTACAGTACATAATAATAAATAGTAAGTTAAACAGGAGAACACTAAAGGCATATCAGCCGAAAAATACAGGGGCTTGATTTTTGTCTGATATGTGATTGTAATATTAAAAAATTTTTTTAAAAAAAAAAAAGCTTTTATTAAAAAAAATGCACTAAAAAGAAAAAAAATAATTTTCTGGACGCTGTGTATCACAAATATAAAAGCTTTTAATCTCGCTGTTTAAAAGCTTTTATATTTGTGATACACAGCGTCCAGAAAATTATTTTTCATAACACATGCATCGAAAATATGCCTTTCGATGCCTCCGTAGCGGGTCGAAAGTTGCGTTTTCGGCCCTAGGGGCGAAAGTGCGATTAGCATGCCGAAACTGTGTTTTCGCGACGTTTATGAATGAAACTGAACGAGTGAAGTTAGCTATACGAGTGCAGTGTGATTTACAATAGTTGCGCATTGTCGATTTCCATTTTTTGTTATGTTGATTTTTCATTTCACTGGGGAGAAAAACTGAAACAGCTGATCAGCACTTTTGCATTTCACATTGTATTTTGCGTGTGATTTAGTTGAGCATTACCGATTTCCATTTTTTGTTATGTTGATTTTTTATTTCAACCCCGCATGTGGGGCTTCGCCCCCCAAACCCCCTTTTGCATTACTCTCCAATACCAAAATCGCGCTTAAATGGCATCTCAAGGCATATTTTCAATGAATTTGTTATGAAAAATTGTATACGCAACTCGGAGCGGAGTCACCGATTTCACTCGTGTGATATCTGCCCTCGCTTCGGTCGTGCAGCTAACTTCACACTCTTGAAATCGTTGACTTTTGCCCATTTTTTTTAATAAAAGCTTTTTTTAACCCTCATCCGTATTTCATTTAAAGTTACTTAAAAGTATTTCATGTGTCAAATTGACACAATACCAGAAAATCCCATATTTTTAGTGTTACTTGTAACAAAATTAAGTTTTCTTGATTAATCATTATTTTTTTTATTGAGAAAAGCAAAAAAAAGAATTTGGTCTTTTTAATAACATACAAAATTACATAAAAAAGGAATCAAGAAAATTGAACGTTGGTTCCACATTTTTCACAAATTGTGAAACGGTGAGATGGACAAGTAGATTTTACACATTTATCACATCGTACACTGTGGACATTGGAATTAGATTTTTTTTTTTGGAAACGATGGCAAATTGTATTCCTGTTGATACTATTTCAATTCAAATAAAAAATGTGCATGAAATATCTTTTTGACGCAGCGTAATGTTTAAGTTTTTACCATTGTGTCAATTTGACACATGAACGACAGATTAAGGGATTTTTTTGTACAGCGGCCATGTGACACCTAACGGTAAATCCAATTAGAAAAATTAAAAATTCATATACGATTTTTACCTTGCGCCAAAATCTCAGATCAATTTAATAAAAAAAACAATGAAGTGGATTTGAATTCGAAAATTGTGTCAAATTGACACGAAATACGGATTAGGGTTAAAAAAATTTTTTTTTGTTTTTTTTTATTTTGTTCTTTTTAGTCTTCGAATATATAGCTTTACATTTGAGATGTCCTTACAGGCTTTTTAACTTGAGAATCGTATTCAGCGACCCCAAAAACACCCAGAATAGATTTTTTCCGGAAAATTTGGAGAAAAGGATAATCACGTTATCCTTACAGGACATTCCGTTATCCTTACAGACTTTTTAATGACAGATTCAGGTTCAGCGACCTCAAAAACCCCCAGAATAGATTTTTTCCGGAAAATTTTGAGAAAAGGATAATCACGTTATCCTTACAGGACCTTCCGTTATCCTTACAGATTTTTTAATGACAGATACGGATTCAGCGACCCAAAAAACCCCCAGGATCGATTTTTTTCCGGAAAATTTGGAGAAAAGGATAATCACGTTGCTTGATTGCAAGATTTGACCCCGACAAACAAACAAACAGACAAGATAGCGAGCTAAATAAAAGCTTTTAAAATATCAGTTGTGATCAACAAAAAGCTTTCCTCTGCAATATTTAGTTTCGAAAAAATATGTAACAAATAATATTTTTTCAAATACCTTGAGAACTGTTAAAGATATGTAAAAACCGTTAAAAGAAAAAACGCAGAAAATATCATTTTCTTTGAAATATGCATTTTTATATGCATTTTTCATAAACGTGTATAGTTTTCAAGAGATTTTCAAAAAACTGATTTTTTCTAAATATCTTGAGAACCGTTAGACACAAAAAAACCGTTGAAGCAAAAAATGTAGAAAATTTTATCCAAAAAGCGCAATTGGAGAAATTTTTAAAAGACCACATTTTTTTCAAAAAAAAATGGGTGAGAGGTACCCGTTACAGCTACCGTTACTTTTCCAAAACTTATTTACAAAAAATTTCCAGTCGCTAGGTCTCAAGTTATTTAAGATACGTAAAACGGACAGACCGACAGACAGATGCACGGACATCCTCAAGATTCTGCCTGAGACGGATTTCGTACTGATCAGAAATTTTCTATCTGCCCCCGTTTTCGACACAGTATCCGTCATGAATACAATACTTTCTCTCTGCGGTAAAAACCTGTGGAATTATGTATGTGACTTGCCTTCAGTCCATCATAATACGAAAAACACAATTCTTGCATACATATACAGTAATGATAAATTTTTTTCTATGATTGTCGTGTCCGAGCATAAGAATCTTTTTAGAAATTAATAATTTATGATGTAATATCTTTAGCTTTCCTTTATTATAAACAAATATTAAATTTGATATGTGCAATAGCAGAAACAAAAAATCAAGAGAAACAAATCAATTATTCTTAGATAAGGGACAAAGATGTAAATAAAAAATTGAATGTGATTTTTAAAGGCTCACGAACGAATAAACTTTTATACTGTTGTATCAGAAAATATGGTTTTCCCAACAAAATGACGACGTTTCACGTGTGATATATTTTAAGTGTTTTTATGTATGCTGTAGGGTGAAAGTATGATCAATATATACTAAATAGAACCATCCATGACTGGGGAGAACGCCTTATTTATGTAGCACTCGATTGAATTTGAGTTTTATAAAATGGAGAATACCCACATATTTATGTCGTTTCGTTTTGTTACTTTATTCACTCAATCGCGCGATTAAAAAATCGTGGTGTCTAACCCTTGGAGCACATTGAACGAAACCATGCCGCAACCATAACGCATCCAAATGTAACTTACGAGTTTTTTTTTCACAGAAATGCCTTTAAGTAAGCACAGTGAACGTATTGAACGCAACCATCGAAGCAAAAGTTGGCAAACTTTGAACTTCAATGCCGCTAGTCTGCGTTGACAATTGATGCAGTACCAATCAAAATGTCGTTCAAGCAAAAATTAATTGAAGAAGTGCGGAAAAATACGATTTTATACACGAAATGCAGCCGCGGAGACAAACAATGTATCTCCAAAAATGAAAATATGGGAAAGATTGCTGCGGAGCTGTTAAATTCGCTGGCCGCACCCAATATTGTCTTTTTTTCTTATTATTTATTCGCATCACATTTGTCTCACCACGCAACAGAGGATGCTTCTATTGTGCTCTATTGCGCTCCTGAGCTGCGTTGCGTGACAATTCACGGCGTTCTTAGTTGCGGCATGGTTGCGTTCATTGTGCTCCAAGAGTAAAAAATCGCTCTAGTAATCGTTTTTACAGCTGAGTAATTTCAATCAAAATGGATGTCGAAGAAAGCATTGCTTAGCAACTGTTTAACAAGCTGAGCAGATCTAGATATTGTTGCTAAATTTAAATGACGGCATAACTCACAGAGCTGGTTACTGCTTTATTTCAATAATAAAGAGCTCAGTGTCAAAAACCATTCTTAAAATTATTAAATTAACAAAAAGAACTTTGATTTTCGCATAATTTTATTTAGTTTTGAATTTCCCGTTTGCCAGCTTCGAAATGTCATTTTCAAATAGGTACATGTGTCAAAATCGCGCGACAAAGCTATGTCGGCGGCGACTAACCTGCGACTGAATAGCTCCCCTAATTTTAGTGCTTATAAATAGTTTTTCACGTTGCGAAACAGAGCGTATTAACTGCCAAAATTCCAATTAATTTGTTCCGCAGGTTTAATGAATTATAAAAATCACACGTCTTTTTGAGACCATAAAAAAATGTTTTATTGGCAAAATATTTTATTTTTCTGACTATGGCATGATATTTCCAAGGTTTAAGGAACATTATATTGGACCAATCTGTGAAAAATCTATTTTTAATTTTTTAAATGCTTCAACTATGAATATTATTTGGATGCCGATTGTTAAAATTCGTTAATACTTGTTTTTATCGCATTTTATCGTCTTTTTAAATAACCCCCACAAGTACGACACTTTCGATGTTTTCCTCTATTTTGTATTTGATATGGAAAAAGTATTTTAACAAAAAAAGTTGTTAATTAGAGTCCATTAACTTTTCTTGGTATTGCAATTAATCTGAAAACATAACAACAGCTATAATTGCCAATCCGGCAATCATTGGAGACCCGTATGGTGATATTCGTATCAAAATTCGAACAGTTGTACCAAAATTCCACTTTGAAGTCAAACTTTCCAATAAGATTTTTTAAAATTTATTCCAATCGGATTTTGATGTATGGGAGTTTTATGTAGAATCATATCCTAAATAACTTTTGTTCTTGGACTTTTTTGATAAGATGCACCGTTTTTGATATATTCACAAAAAACGATTTCGTTCGTATGGGGGGTACCCCCCCTAATGGTCCATTTTTGCCCATTAACGAACCTAGCCTCGCATTTTACGAAAAACGGATCTGTATAAAACTCCCATACATCAAAATCCGATTGGAATAAATTTTAAAAAATCTTATTGGAAAGTTTGACTTCAAAGTGGAATTTTGGTACAACTGTTCGAATTTTGATACGAATATCACCATACGGGTCTCCAATGATTGCCAGATTGGCAATTATAGCTTTTGTTATGTTTATCATTCTAAACACACTGGTGTAATTCATTTTTTTGTGCGATGACGGGATCTTGGCGTTACAAACGGTAAGGCAAACTTAATATACCCTTTGGTTTCACCATACGGGTATAAAAAATAACAGTTGATATTCTCTATATCAATATTCGGATATATGTATGTAGGATACTGGTGCTTAAATATTAAAATCATATATTTAACTATGTTCTGCTACTTCGATTTGTTTGACAAAAATATATATTTTAGTAGGCTAAACAAAGATTATTTTGTGAAAATATGGAGGACTGTTCGGCCCAAATTCTGAGAAAAAAAAATTTAATTTTTAAGATATTTTTTTTTAAATTGTAAAAATTTAAAAATTAAATCCTGATTTAACCACCATTCCTTATAAACGTACAAAAACTCATCACTTTAGGTTGAGTTTGGATTTTGAATTTAAATTGTCAGAAAATAATTGAAAGCAATTGATATCAAATCTTCGGTCTGTCAAAATCATTTTACAAACGACGTGATGCTAATTTCAAAGCAATAACGTTTGAAAAAAAAATGCTGTACCAGTTTTGACTGAATTTTTAGTTTTTTATTTTCAAACGAGTATAATGTACAACTTATTTTAGAACTGTGTTTAATTTCTAAGAAAAAAATACATTTCTCGCCTAGCTCATCTGGTAACGTCCTTGCGTCTACTATATTTCTTTCTTTGTTTCACATTTTTTAGTTTCCTTTGCGGTCATATTACCTGTTCACTCTTTGTACCCCAAAAATTTCAGATATTTCTTGCCAATTAGAATGCCAAGCTCTGGGTATTTTTGGGTTAAGAGCTAAATAGAATGGGAGCGTCAGCGGCAAGCGTCCACGTCATTTTTTTAAACCAATGGAGCGCAATTGAGGCTGACAGAATAATGATGGCAACGGTGCCGTCGCCGCTGAGTTTGAACCAAATCCAAAAAGGTGTCGCGGTGGCAAATTTTTAGTTACAGAACTGACGATTAGTGCCGCTACAAGCTATGCTAAAGTATTTACAATTTTCACAACGAGGGGCACTACTATCGGTATGTTTAACTGAATAACATTTGACAGCAAATCCCGCTGCTCGCCGTTGGCGCTTCTCATTGTGTCAAGTCGGCGTCATCTGACGACGGCACCATGTCGCCCGCCGTTCCCGCTTGCTGTTGACGATCCCATTCTGTTTAGCTCTTTATTCGTTTTTGGTCACATTTCTTATTTGATGTATGGAGGTTTGCCTTCTGTATCCTGTGGTATGGAGGTTTGTCTTCTGTATTCTTTTAGTGACCACTGCATTGCCAGACTAAAAAAGAAAACACTTTAAAACTACTCTAGAATATACTTTTAAACGTACTTTAAAAACATTTTTTTTTTCATTTTAAAATTGTAAATCAGTACAAGTTTCAATTCGGTCAAAATTAATTAAATTATTATCTTTAACCCTCTAGCCGGAATGCCCGCCTAAAGGCGGGCTTCAGGGAATTCGCTTGTTTATAACGGGTAACAATTTCAATCGCCGGAAATCGCCGAAACGTGTTACACTGACTTTTGTAAGTTATCGCTTTACATGCTGGAAAGAATTTAGCCCTGTAAGTTGTCTTGGTTACGGTCTGTCGCAAGTTGAAAGTCATATTTTAGTGAATTTTTTTCGGAAATATTCCGGTTAGAGGGTTAAGCTTTGGTTTAGCATGCTTATTTTGGCTAATATTTAGTAGGAGAGCGCATGTATTAGTGGCAAAGAGCACGGAATGCAAACATGGAGATGGGAATACGGAATACAACCATAGATTAGAGAGTTACTATAGATGAGAAGAAAACGCATTTTCCCATATACTTACGTAGAGTAAATAGCTGCGCTAGTGGAATATTTTCTGATGACAACGGTATTCCTTTTCACTCCTTCACGTTCAATTGGAATGCACAATTGACTGATACGACACAAACACAAACATATCCGGGGCCAGCACTTTGTTTACATTCGCCGATGGGAATCATTCGTAGGCGCACAGGTTTTCCATTTTACTATTACTAACGTTTTTATAGCACGCAAAATGTCCGCGAAAAACTATGTGCAATGTATTGTTAGGGAATGCTCGGCGGACAGCAAAAAAAATCCCAAAATAAAGTTTTTTACACCATTTCTCACACAAAAGCAATTCATGTCTTTACGAAGCAAATGAAACAGATGCAAAGTACTCTTCTTCAAGAAAAAATTTCTTCCTCGTTTCTTATCTATAGTAACTCTCTAATCTATGATACAACAAACTGCACGGAAATCCCGGTAGTCTAATACTAAGTTCAGACCGACACAAAATCACGTAATTTTGCGAAATGATTTAGAACTTAAACCAAAGTGTTCACACAGAGATTAAGGTAATTTTGTTTCACATTTCAACTACAGGATTGCTATGAATTTTAGTGTAGGATTGCTATGAATTTTAGTAATATGATGAATAATACAATTCAAAACATCGATGAAATATGTGCAAACAGAATTAGACACTTTAGACGACAATGGAAATTATCTGTAATGAAAATAAACAATTATTTTCCATTTCATATCTAATCGCATCAAAAACAAGTCAATTTTTTTTTGCCCCGCGTAAGTTGATTACTAATATATCCTTTTCGCGTGCGGAACACGGCTTCTTTTTCTTATATCTCCGTCGTTCCAATCCAGCACAAATGTCAAAACTGATGTACTCAAGAGAGCTGAATGAGTGATGCAGGGTTGTATTCATTGTTTTTGCTTGATTTCGTTCGTAATTTTGTGGAAATTGCATACTTTTAGTGATTTTTGAAAACAGGTTAATGTACTGGAAATCTCGTGGTTTCGAAGAAGATTTCGTTCAAAATTACGAAAATCTTCAAAATTACGTGATTTTGTGTCGGTCTAAACTTAGTATAAAGTTCAAAAATGAAATTCCAGGTTGTGATTCGCACTCGAGCCCCGAAAATCAGAATAACTGAAAGTCAAAAACTTGACCGGGTCACTATCGAACACTTTGATTACTCTCTATAATGGTATGAAAAATCATCTTTTCAGTTAATAACATTCAAAATATCCTTAGTTCCCTGATTTTTTTTTTAAATATCACTTCTTTTTAAACCGAACCTTTATGGTTGACATGGTTTTTTCACTAACTCTTTATTAGTAAAAAAATGAAAAAAGTTTTGTTCTCTCCTGAAACACAATTATTAGTAAAACAAAAAAGTTTTCTTCTCTCCTGAAATATATTTTCTATGCCAAGTTCTTAATTGGGTCTCGAATTTTGTTTGAATTAGTTGAGGTTAATTACTGTAAAGAGATTCATGCTATGTCAAGCATAAATTCAATTTGTAAATCGATTCTTGAATTCAAATGTAAAACTCTTGACAAAGAATATTTGTAGCGTTCATATTTCAGATGGTGAAAATTTGTTGAGTTGCTTTAATAACGCAATAACTCTGAATGGCCAATTATTAAATGGGAAAAATATTTGTTATTAATTACTGTTAATATGACGTATGTTTACATAAAACTGTTTTCAAATAATAAATTGACATACGTACATATTATATGTTCAAAACGCTTGTTACTGCTTCTTTACTAACAGAAAAAGATGCCATATAAATGTATAGAACAGTAAATACAATACATATTATTCGCAATACGAAAATAAAACGCATATAACATAAATACCATAAATACTCTTTTATTGTGCTGTATATTAAAGTTAAATTAAAATATATACTGTGCATACCTTTGTGGGAACTATTGGGCCAGATATACATAAAAACGTAGTATACTCCTTGAAATTACTGCTAATATAATATTTGTGTGGGCAAAAAATATAATTTTATTTTTGTTACTTTAGTCATCTTTTTCCCGTATCGGACTTATAGGAATTTACCGCGCAGCTTCATTTGTTTTAAGGTTTTTGATAGCATATAATAATACGACTTCCAAACCATGGTAATAATTCAAACTTATTCTGCTATTCCAGTACTCACTTCAAATCTAGTACGATATAGCTATATGTACGATATTTTATAGTTTTTTTTTGTATATTAGGCATAAAAAATCATTGAAAAAATATGTAACAAAAACAATTGTTGAGTATTACAATTTTATAATAGTTCTAATTATGTACTAACCGGTTGGTTGGAATTGTGCGTAGATAATTAACACAAATTAAAAGAAAATGTTTTTATTATGGATATTTTCAGTAAATACAACGTAAAAATTAGAAAATCTATTTGGAAAAACATTTACCTTCAGTGCGAGGTGAAAAATGCAAATTAGGGGATAGCATCAAGAAATGGATGATTTATAATTTAATTATATTCTATACTAGATGTAAATGTCCTTGAGGCAGAGTAAATCATATAAAAATACAAAATTAAATTTCACTTACTCAGAATAAAGTCATAATACCCGAGAAGAATTAAAGCGATATGTCGGTATTAATTTCGGAAAATAACCGAGAGAGAGAGAGAGAAAGAAAAAATTATCTGTGTATATTCATGTTTATGAAATTCAAGAAGATATTATTATGTGTATGAAAACAGAAAATAATGAAAATAGCTCCAGGAATACGATAACATTATAAGAATAAGCGATACATAAAAAGTACCAAAACATTTTGCTTCATTGGCCTCCAACTCTACGTATTTTATCGTTAAATAAGAAACTCCCTATCAAAATCAGAGTTTTCGTTTTCTTTTTCTCCCTTCTAGACGCAAAAGATAAATATTTTAGGCAAAAGGTGGAATTTATATTTGTTTGATAAACACATCGAATTGAATGTTTTGAAATTATGGAAATATCAGAACAAAAGCTTAAAAAATCAAATGATGATATTCCAAAATGTCATAATATTGGTTAGAAAAGTTTTTCTGTGGATTATGTTGGGCTTTAATGCTGAATTATATTGTTTGAAGTAGCAAGCTATCAAATATAAAAAGAGAGAAAGCTTAATGTCAACTATTTTTGAATTGAAAATTTCACAAAAAACAATCAAGCTCTAAATTATATCATTATTTTTATACCCGTATGGTGAAACCAAAGGGTATATTAACTTTGCCTTACCGTTTGTAACGCCAAGATCCCGTCATCACACAAAAAAATGAATTACACCAGTGTGTTTAGAATGATAAAAAAAATTGAATTTTGCATGTCCGTCCGTCTGTCCGTCTGTCTGTCTGTCCGTCTGTCTGTCTGTCTGTCTGTGGCGCGGATTGCGGGCGCATGGATTGAGCTAGAGACTTGAAATTTTGCGCAGATCCGTTTTTCGTAAAATGCGAGGCTAAGCTCGTTAATGGGCAAAAATGGACCATTAGGGGGGGTACCCCCCATAGGAACGAAAATGTTTTTCGCGAATATCTCAAAAACGGTGCATCCTATCAAAAAAAAATATGATTCTACATAAAACTTCCATACATCAAAATCCGATTGGAACAAGTTTTAAAAAAATCTTGTTGGAAAATTTGAATTCAAATGAAATTTTGATACGCCGTTCAATTAAATCACCATACGGGTTTTCAATAATTGCCAGACTGGCAATTATAGCTTTTGTTATGTTTGTTTAATATGCTTAATTTACAATAAGTCATGTTAAAATAATTAAGTAAAAATAAAAAAATACTTGAGATTAGAAATTAATATTAGAGTAAGTTCGGGTATTGTGGTACACCTTCTTTTATTTTCATAATAAATCACTAGTTTTTAAAGCAATTATGTTAGAATTTTGTTTACGATACCTCAAGAGGCTTGCCTATAATATTCCACAGCAATGTTGGCAATCATAAACATACAAACAAAAATATGATCAAAAAAGTACACTAACTGAAAAAGTCGTCCTTCAAAAATTGGCGGGTAATGTGGTATACTGTTTCTTCCATACAAATATTTAAGGCGGATAATGTGGAATACTGTTTCATCCATTCAAATATTAAATATTTGTATGGAAGAAATAATACTATTTCTTAGCTGTTTTCACCACGACAAACCAAAAAAATGATTTCTTGGTCAAATTCGCCACAATCCAAAAATGTTTCTTTCAAGAACCAAATGTGTTGTCTAAATAATCGTTCACTGATTCACAGTTAAAAAAAAAAACAACTTAAAGTTGGCTTTCGAGATTCACTTGAATGTGGAGACAATAAAATTTTGATTTTGCTCAAAAACGTTTTTCAGAAAATTCCGGTATAACCTGATAAAACAAGGACTTGTCAACACCAACAATGGTTACCGAATTTCACAAATAACAGTTTTGTATGTTTGATTTTGCGAGGCGACATCTCATATCCGAGAAATGATGGTGTACCACATTACCCGCCTATACCACATACCCGAACTTACTCTAGTTAATTTTTTTAATAGTTGAAACGGAGATAGAATAGAATCATTTTAGGCTTTTAAAACAGTTAAAACCCTATGTGCCCTATTAATATACCTTTGCTGAGTAAAGTTTAGCAGCAGTTTAAGCAAAATCAGGGTTTAGGTTGTTAATAAACGATTTACACATACACTCAGAAAAATGTCCAGGTCAACTTTTTGTCAGGTTAACTCTGACCTTACAGAGGTGTCTGTAAGCCAGCTAGCGGTCAGAGTTAACCTATCTAAGGTCAACTCGTGCAGCTCCCAATGCTCTACTTCACCTGCTGGTGGCTTAATTTCAGAATTTGTCCGACCACAGGTCAACTCAGTTTTACTTGCCCACATGCAGGAAAACGCGCGCCTGCCCGAGGCCAATTACGCCGTATGTAGGTCGTCGAGTTAGCCTCAGTTTTTCTGAGTGTATGTTTAAAGGTTAAATTGGCTGTTAAATTTAATTACTCTCGACTGTATGTTTAAGTGGCTGATTGACATCAAATTCTATGATTTTTTGTTTGTCAAAATCAAGTTAATTAATTTTATTTCGACGAAGTTTAAATATTTTTAGTAGATGGAGGGTGCGGATCTCAAACACATTGTAAATGTGTCGCAAAAAAACATTTTCAATGCTTAAATTTGGTGTTGAACGCTAGCGGGATCCCTTGTTTTTATTCAAAATACTTTAGCAAAAAAGAACTATATTCATCATTAAGGCTCAGTTTGATAACATCCACTGAGACATGATTGAACTTTTCAATTGCCGTGTGCCTGACGATTCGTCTTGCGCGGCGAGAAAAATACGAGTATACAATCATATTCGTTACATATACAGGGTGCGGATTAATTATCCGTGATATCTTTTCTTCCCTTTTAAAGAAACATATTTTCAAATATATTATTACCAAATATGATTTTTTATTCGGAAACAGATTATTAAAGTTATAAAACGAAACAAAAGATTTTTTTTTATATTTGGGTTGTAAAAATGAGGGTAAGTATACTGCGTAGTGCTATTGTTGAATTTCACAAACAAGGAAGGAAGCCTGCGTGGATTGCTAAGGAGCTGAAAATGGCTGATTCAACCGTTAGAGATACTATTAAACCATTTCAAAACCTGGGTACTCTAAAAGACCGTCCAGGCAGAGGCCGTAAACAAACCGTCAGGACGCCTAAGATGAGGGAAATTATTCGACGCCGAATTAAGAGAAATTCTGGTGTTTCGATGCGCAGCATGGCAAAATCACTTAGAATTTGTAAGGACAACACCCCGAAATGACCCTATGATTGCCGCTGCCTCAGCAATCGTCATTTCACAGGCGTGGGATGGTGAACGGTGGATGAGGGCATACCCAAAAGGGGGGCTAGCTCAGCAGCGGGTCGGGGTTACTCATCCTGTCACCAATACACAAAGGGGGTATGCACATTTAAAGGGTAAAGTGGCAAACTGCCCTGAGATGGGGGTCATCGCACCCCTAGCAGTTTAGGTAGCCACGACACAACAAAATCAAAAAGGATCAGGATCACATAGGAAGGGGAAAAGGGGAAGGGGGAACACAACCGAAAAAAATTCGTAGTACATCGTGATCTTCGCGATAGCCTTCGTTCGTCTTCCTTCAGGACACTCTCCTCTCGTCTATTAACTTAGCAATGCATATTAAACATTAACGTAACAAACGATCATTTGCCGAAACCATTGTTTAAACTTCGGTGCTGATATTGGTCAGCGAACCTATGTTAAAAGGGTAATCAATTCTGTCCCAAATCAAAAAAATTTGTGAAAATGAAACCAAATTTTCTCTAAGAATTACCAATTTTAATAGGGAAAAAAATGAGCGCAAACAAAAAAAAAGAAAAGGAAATTTTAACTTAACTAAAAATCTAAATATTAAGATCAAAAAAAATATGACAAAACTTAAAGGTGGCCACTCCTACTTTTAAGAAATGATTATAAATACGTATAATTCAAAAAAATATCTTAAATAACATGTCTTATGTAATATGTTTTCATGTTAGTATTTAATGAAGTATATTTATATATTAATAAATTAAATGTTTGAATGAATATGATTGTTTTTATAAAATTTGTGCATGCAATGTTGTGTGTGTGTGTGTGTATGTGTGATGTTGATTGCAGTGTTGTATGGGTGATATTAATTTCGTCCTGCATGAGCCTTCTGCGTCGATCGAGGAAATGCATGCATGATTTATATGTGTATGTGTATTAAAACGTGTGTGTGTTTGAATGAGTGTGTTTGAATGTGTTCCGTTGGATATGAATAGCTGCATGCAATGATATGATTGTGACGTGGATTTCCCTTTGCATGATCCAGTGACGTCAGTGAATGATTTGCATGCGAAATTTTATGAAATCTTAATTGGCGTGTGATGAGTCCTCTCCCAAGGTGTGTTGTTGTGTGTATGTATGTGTTGTGTGTATATGTGCGTGTGTGTTTTTAGATGAAATTATGTTTGAATGACTTACAGAATGTGATGATTATGAATGATTGGTGATTGTGTAAAGTATGCTTGATCTGCGTCTTGATGTTCTGCAGTGATGTTTGAAGTGGTTTTATCCTTTTTTTTTGTTGTAATTTACACCTTTTGATTTATCTTAACACTAGCTCACAGTCTTATTTGTAAGTAATTTTTTTATGCTATATTGTTTTATTTTAGTCACTTTGTCACATAGTTTTTTTTATTCATATATCCTTTTTTGGGACGCGCGTTTTTTTAGTCTTTTAAAGCGTAGGCTTTTATCTTAAAATTTCGTTGTTTTAGGTTAGTTAAACTAGATTTAAGTTATTTAGAAATAAGTAAAATAGTTAACACTAAAGCAAAATCTCCTTTTTTGTCACTTCTCGCGTTAAATTTAATATAAAATTATACTAGATGAAGCGACGCGCGCCTACCGCCTACGAAAACGTTTGGGAGAGAACTGAAGAACTATCAAAGGAAAAAGATTTGAATTTCGTATTCCTGTTATTCCTTTGAACAATGAATCTTGAATGCCATTGTTTCAACTGAAAATTGCAAACTAAGTTTAAACAAACGGTCAAACGGAATATCCTGCTGTTGCTAGGGATTTTAATAAGGTCATCTTGCGATTTCCTTATACTAGACTATAAGAAGGATATTCACACCAAAAAAAAACAAAGGCAACTGATTTTCAATGATTGAATCGCTATACTTTCTTAGAAAAATCGTTCAATTTGGATTTTGAAATTTTAGGTTAATACAAAAAGGTCATAATTTAAGTACGCGAAATGTAATTTGTGCAAGAAATTCTAGGTTAGTTGAGTTCGTGCGCTATTCCTCAAATTCCAAGGACAATACTTTCATCTCATCTAAAATATGGAAGTAATAATCTGTTAAGCTTAGTAACAACTGAATAGAAGTTACTGGAAAAAATCGCCAAACAATGCCATGGAATGAATCGAATTTCTATCGGTATTTTAACTATAGAATCTCGAAACATCGATCGTTACAAATTGATGAAAAATCGGTAAGAAACATTGTCCATCGTGATTTACGGCTGACGTCTTACAAGCTTTCCAAGTGTCACCACTTAAATGATGAAATGAAACTCAATCGGTTGAAAAAATCGAAAATTTTGATGCAAAAGTTTTCTGAGGGCCGTCATCGTAAAATTCTGTTTACGGACGAAAAATTTTTTACAGTGGAACGACATCACCATCACCAGAATGATAGACAATTGCTCCCGAAGGGTACCAAGGATCGCAAGAGAGTCACCTGAAGCCATCATCCCGCTTCTGTGATGGTTTGGGCAGGGATAACGGCCAGTGCGAAAACTCCCTTAATTTTTATTGAAAAAGGAGTTAAGATTGACCAAAAAGTTTACCAAGATCTTCTGAGAGATACTGTTGCACCGTGGGCACGACAGCACTTTGGTGAAAATAATAGTTGGACATTCCAACAAGACTGGGCACCATCTCATGGAGCAAAAAAAGCCATTGAGCTGTGCCAGCAAATTTTTCCATCAATGTTGACTAAGGAAGAGTGGCCTTCCAATTCCCCAGACTTGAATCCAAT
The DNA here is from genome assembly GCA_964034945.1 of Chrysopilus asiliformis. Lineage (NCBI taxonomy): Eukaryota > Metazoa > Arthropoda > Insecta > Diptera > Rhagionidae > Chrysopilus > Chrysopilus asiliformis. Next base: position 66,785,861 of record OZ035961.1, on the reverse strand, counting down.
GGATTATTCGGTGTGGTCAATTCTTGAGTCAAGGGCCTGCGGTACTCTACACACTTCAATTGATCAGCTAAAGTCCAGTTTAATTCGAGCTTGGGACCAAATTTCCACAGAAGAGCTAGCGGCTATTTTAGATGACTTCCCAAGGCGTTGTAAAGCCTGTACCAAAGCTAAGGGTGGCCATTTTGAAATTTGACCTTTATTTTTATAAAACTTACTAATAAACTTCTTAAATAAAAAAAAATATTTTTTGAGTGTTTGCTACAAAACAAGTAATAGACTAAAGTTTAATCACGGATAATTTGAACAATCCCCTTTTCATAACATTACATAAGTTGTTAGCTTTAAAACTCTAATATGTGAATAATATATGTAATAACAACTCTAACAATTTCGTCGGTTTTTATTATTTTAATTTATTTTAGAATTTTCCAAAGCACTGGTTTAACTAAATTTTTTACATTAATAAGGATAAACAATAACTTAAGGTTTATTGGTCAATATTTTCAATATTTGCTTCTCTCGAAAAGAATTCATCTTATTCCAAAAAGCACATATTTTTCAAAATTTGCGGAATCAATCAAATTTGACCAAAAGTTGATAGGACCATAGATAATATAATATATATACAAAAGATAACTTAGCCTTCCTTGACAGTTGCTCCAGTATTTTGTGCAGTCACCTTGCAATATAATGAAACTTAAAATAGCTGGAGTCTCCTAATCCTCCGAAAAGCAGTCCAGCCAGTGAATCTGTTGGTAAACTCTTGCGCAACAGGAACTTCTAGAAATTCTTCATGTTGTTGGGCTCCTTTTCTTGTGCAGTAGTCACACAGATGAACAAGGCGGCACTTTCTTTGATTATTCGCGTTGCTGGGTAATCGTCTATGGCTAAAAGGGGTCCTGAAAATCTGAAATTTCGGGATTAACGCCAACAGAAATCCCGAAATGTTGAAAAAAAATGAAAAATACACGCGGGTTATGTTGTTCCTTTTCGAGAAATTCAACAAAACGATATTGATAAAGAAAAGAAAAATCTTTATTGATACGGAACTTATTAGCTAATCTTAGAGCCGATTAACAATAATTTCTGCGTGACTACATAAGAAAATATACACTACACATAAGGATATTTTTTTTCTTCGAGGTTTTTAAATGTACACCAATACCTCGCTTTGCGTCTTTTCGTTTTGCGTTTTTTCGAAGTTGCGTCGCTGCTGAATTAGTACTAATTTTCACTGTGCGTCGTTAGATTTTCGAAGTTGCGTTGTTTTGGGTTCGAGTCTTTAATTTTTTTTTTTTGAAATTTTTTGAAATTTTCTTTTTTTTTCTAAAAGATGGCACGACTTTTCTTTCTAATTGCGCCATGCTATCAAAACTCGGGGATTCCCTTTCTAACTGAAAATCAACGCAATTTTAATACAGTTTTATTTTCACTTTGTTTTGCTAATTTTAGAGTTCAGTTTCAATTAGTGTGTTGTTCTTTTTTTTAAAAGAGAATAATAAATTTTTATAAATTTTTACGGGTTGTTTCTGGTTACAAAAAAGGTAAATATTTTTCCAATTTATTTATTGGCAGAGTTATATTATTTTTATTTTTTAAATGTTTACTTTGTTCAATTTTCTTTTTAAAAAGTAGTATTTTCGTAACCCTGGAACCTATCTTCGATCTTTACATGGTTTGCTATAGAAAATCATACTTCACTTTGCGTCGTTTCAATTTGCGTCGTGTTTTTTTGGAACGTAACCACGACGCAAAGTGAGGTATTGGTGTACTTGTACAATAATAAAATTTTATATACAGTGCTGTACAAAACAAAAGCAACAAATACCATCTGAGTTGAATAAATTAAATTTGGATTCGTCGCTAAAAAGAACTGTTTTCCACTTTTCTACTGTCCAGTTTAAATGTTTTCTTGCGAAATTCAGCCTTACAATAACAGAAAAGAGGAATTAATTTACAGTTTATTCTTTTAAAAATGGTTGTTAATTCAAAATTTGAAATATTTCATTTATTTAAAAATTGTATAACTGTACTCTTTAAAAGCGAAATCTAAAGGCATTTAGTCGCCTTATTGTCATTGAACTAAAATGTGCAGTTAAATTCAGAATTTTATATATTGAACTAGAATTTATCTATTGTATCAACTCAAACAATGCAGTAACTGAACTTTGTTGAATTTGAATTGTAATAAGTTGAGAAGTTGCTTTAAATTTATTGAAGCGAGTCGTTGTCGAATTATAGAGCAATAAACATTTTTGCAATTTATCTCTCGTAGTTTCTGTTCTATAATTAATTTTACAAATCTTTTTCGAAAGCCATAAAAACGCTTATGGCAAAACATGGTCCTTCGAGCCGGATTCTAGGCTAATTTCGTTGTTCGACTAAAAATCGCGAAATAACTCTAAAATTCCTAGGAATTTTATTTCATTCGAAGTATTCGGTTAAAGAAACGCTTAATCGGTTTCGTTGGTAAATTTCAAGTGTGAGCCACGCAATGGAAAAGCTAGAAGATCTGAAAAAGCAGCGTAGTTCTACTCGCGGCTGTATAACCCGTATAAAAACTTTTGTCGAAACTCGCGAGAGCGCTTTATCAGTAGTGGAGTTAGAGTGTAGATTGGAAATATTAGAATCCTATTTCAAACAGATTATGGCTTTTCAAGCAGCTATCGAAAAGTTGTCAACGGATGATGACACGCAAGACACATTTCGTGGTGAAATTGAAGACTTATATTGCCAAGTCAAATCAAAAATAAAAACCATGATGGCCGACAAGAAGAGAGGCTCATATAGTGCTGAAGCCGAAAGTGCCGGTAACATTACGTTGTCTAGTGGAGTGTTATCTTCCCTACCGAAGCTTAAGTTGCCCCAGTTTTCGGGTGAATATACGCAATACACAAATTTCATTAGCACATTTAAAGCTTTAGTCGATAGTGATAGTAATTTGTCGCAAATAGAGAAATTTCGACATTTGCAATCTTGTCTTAGTGGTTACGCGTATAGTGCGATTGAAAATCTCGAAGTCACAACGTTGAACTATACAAAAGCGATAAAATTATTGGATGAAAGATTTAATGTGAAATCGATAATTTTTGATGCCCACATCTCTAAATTGTTTAGTTTATCGAAAATGGGCAGAGGTTCTTATTCGGATTTAAGGCATTTAATCGACGAAGTGAATAGTAACTTGGACGCGTTAAAATCACTAGGAACCCAAGGAGATATTGTGAACGCCTTTCTAGTTTGTTTAGTCTCGGAGCGATTAGATTCGGATACTCTGTCTAAATGGGAGGAGAATCGGGATTTGGATCGCTTGCCAGCGTGGTCAGATTTAGTAAAGGTGCTAAATAGAAGGTGTCAATTCTTATCCGTAAAAGGTGGCAACACTACAGTCAGTTACGTTGACAAGCAATCGAAAGTCAAAGACCATAAGGGCCAAAATCGCCGGGCGACTCAGAATTCAATGGTGGCAGTTAATTCGGGTTGTTTGTTTTGCAAAATTTCCGGTCATTCGATAGACAATTGTTCAGAGTTTTCTAAGCTTTCAGTGATGGATCGGTTTAACAATGCCAAAAGGTTGTCGCTGTGTATCAAATGTTTAGGTACGGGTCATTCGGTAAAACGTTGTTCGGGCTCCAAATGTAAAGTTTGTCGCATGCCGCACCACTCATTACTCCACAGATTTGTCGATTCTTCGCCGCAAGCCAGCATATCCACTTCAACTAACGATAATGCAAGTGGTTCGTCGCCATCAGCTGTTACGGCCAGCACGAGTTCCTCGCCAATCACCCTGAATATTTCGTGCAACGATTCAAGTTCTTCGCATGTGTTTCTCGCAACTGCCATTGTTATGATTGTCGATAAAGCCGGTTGTCCTCAACCTGTGAGGGCTTTACTTGACTCCGGATCGCAAGTAAGTTTCATCACTAGTGGAATGGCAGCTAATTTGATGTTAAAGAAATCCCGTATTGATCGTAATATCGGCGGGGTCGGGGAAACGAATTTAAATGTTCGTCATTCAACAAAGACTTTAATTCGTTCTCGATACAATAGATTCGAACGGGAAGTCAGTTTATGGGTACTTCCTAAAATTACAAGTCTTCAAAATCATATAAATGTAAACATCGATAAATGGAACATTCCGTCTAATATTTCGTTGGCGGATCCGCTTTTCTATGAGCCACAAAAAATCGACTTGCTTCTAGGAGCAGACGTGTTTTTTGATTTGTTGTCGGTAGGACAAATCAAATTAGGAGCTGATTTGCCTACACTTCAGAAAACACAGTTCGGGTGGATTGTTTCGGGTTGCTTTAGGGCGCCAAATAATTATAGAAAGTGGTGCAATGTTGCCGCAGATATACTAAATGATGAAGACGAAAAACTATCTCAATTAGTTGAGAAATTTTGGGAGATGGAAGATGTCAAAGCGCCGCAGACTTTATGGACTGAAGAGCAGTTGGAATGTGAAAGGTTTTTCTTAAAAACGATACGACGACTCCCGGATGGGCGATTCAGTGTGAGACTTCCGTTTAGATCCAATGCAGATTGTTTAGGTAATTCCCACGGCATACAGACAGACAAGGTATGCTGTAAACTTTTGATAGTCAGGTGTGACGTCATTTGTGCCGACTTTTTTTAATTCATTTTTATGTTTATTGATCACTATTTAATGCAATCAGTCCACTAATTTACAAATATCTTATTTAGATCGCACAAAAATTTAAATTACCATCCACAAAACAAAATTCCTTCTGCACTTGACGAACTAATCGGCACAAGTGACGTAGCAACGAAATGTCAGATTTGAGTTTACAGCATACCTTGTCTGTCTGTATGCCGTGGGTAATTCCTATGATATAGCTTATAAAAGATTTCTGTCATTAGAGAACCGCTTATCAAAGAACCCGGAATTAAAAGAGAGCTACTCGGATTTTCTCAAGGAATATTTGGAATTGGGACATATGGAACTTGTTTCGGAGTCAGATATAACTAAAATAAAATATTTCATGCCTCACCAATATGTTGTTCGTCCAGAAAGTACTACGACGAAGCTTCGCGTAGTGTTTGACGCGTCTTGTAAAACTTCTTCCAATATTTCGTTGAACGATGCTCTTATGGTTGGACCTGTCACTCAAAGCGACTTGTACACTATCGTTGTTCGTTTTCGGTGTCACCAATACGGCGTGACAGCCGATATTTCTAAAATGTACAGACAGATAATGGTCGACCCTGAGGATTCTAATTATCAATGTATTGCCTAAATTATTTGGCAGAAGCACAGAACCGCAAATTTCCGTATGGATCGGAAATAATAAAAACCGATTTTTATATCGATGACTTAATCAGTGGAGCAGATTCACTGGAGGAATTATCTGAGATTCGTAGCCAAGTAGATTCGATTCTTTCCGATGGAAAGTTTGAATTGAGAAAATGGTACTCAAACCATTCATCGTGGTTAGCCGAAATTCCGGCAGATACCCAGGAGCGGCCCTTGCGAATAAATGATTCTGACATCATAAAAACTTTAGGCATCGCTTGGGAGCCAAGTTCGGATGAATTGAAGTTTACATTTCCTCCGCAATCCACTAACAAAAAGGTAACCAAAAGAACAATATTATCAGAATTAGCTCGATTGTTCGATCCGTTGGGTCTTATAAACCCCATTGTGGTGAAGGGTAAAATTCTAATGCAGGAACTCTGGAAGATAAAAGTACATTGGGATGAGTCGCTTTCGATGGAGTTGCAGACACAATGGCGGAATTTTTCGGATGAATTCAATAAGTTGGTCTCATTGCGAATTCCGAGGTATGTGTTAGTTTCCCCGGATGCGAAGTGGGTCGAACTCCACGGCTTTTCGGATGCGTCCATGAAGGCATATGGTTGCTGTCTTTATCTCCGTTCGATCGACGCGAAAGGAAATGTCAAGGTGTGCTTAATCACAGCAAAATCTCGGGTCGCACCCTTAAAAACTAGAACTTTGCCGGAATTAGAGTTGTCAGGCGCTAATCTATTGGCTGTTGTGTACGAGAGGATGGCGACAATTTTTACGAGACGAGTGGATGCAGCGTATGGACGGATTCAACAATAGTTTTGGACTGGATTTCTGCTTCACCGTCAACGTGGCAAGTCTTCGTCGCCAATCGAGTTTCCAAAATTCAGGAGCTTACCTCGAACGTAACATGGCGGCATGTTAATACGGATGCAAATCCAGCCGACTTAGTGTCTAGAGGGACAACAGTGCAAGAACTTATTGATTCGTCGTGGTTTATGGGTCCCCAGTTTCTATATATGGATGAAAGTAGCTGGCCAAAGAAGTATAAAGGCCAATCGCAAATTTGTGATGTTGGACGAAAAAGGTTGAAAATTGTACTGTTGAATGCCGTTCCAGAATTAGAGTGCGTGCAAAGCTGCAAATTCGTTAACGATTTCTCAAAATTGCGGCACGTATTCGCTTATGTCGGAAGATTTGTAACGAATATTCGGGCCAAGAAAGCCAATCTACCACTACAACTTGGGAATATAACCGCAGACGAGTTGAAAAACGCAACCCTGATGATTGCTCGATTTATACAAATCGTCGGATTTCAGGCAGAAATCCAAGCTTTAACCGAGAATTCCAAGAACAGCCCTCTTGGTTCTATCCGAAATTTAAATCCTTTCCTGGATAGTACCTGCAAATTGCAATTATTGCGTGTTGGGGGGCGTTTGCAGAATGCAAACATTCCATTTCACATGAAACACCCTATCCTACTTCCCAAAAAACATCCATTTGTATTAAGCTATATTCGTTATATACATTTTAAGAATTTTCACGCAGGTGCCCAAGCGATGGTATCAGCTGTTCGTCAAAAATTTTGGGTGTCAAATCCCCGAGACGTCGCTAGGCAGATGGTACGAAATTGTCCTCATTGCATCCGATATCGACCTAAACTTCTTCAGCAAATAATGGGAAATTTACTGCAACCTGGACGTCCCTTCCTCACTACAGGCGTGGACTTTTGCGGTCCCCTTACCACAAAGTCCAGTACGTTGCGAGGTGCAAAAACCGTCAAATCATACGTCGCAGTGTTCGTTTGTTTTTCTTCAAAGGCTGTGCACTTGGAAGCGGTGACGGATTTATCAACGAGTTCCTTTATTGCTTCGCTAAAGAGATTTGTTGCTAGACGAGGTATGCCAGCGCGTCTGTTTTGTGATAACGCCACAAACTTCGTAGGCGCTAGGAATGAGCTTTCAGAGCTTCGACGTAAATTTATGAATCAGGAGACGCAAGATCACATTCTCCGTTTTTGTGCTGAAGACGGTATTGAGTTCCGATTTATTCCACCAAGGGCACCCCACTTCGGCGGGATTTGGGAAGCGGCCGTAAAAAGTGCTAAGTTTCATCTCATCAAAGTCTTTGGAAATATTAAGCTGACATTCGAAGAATTAGCTACGGCCTTAGCGCAAATTGAGGCGATATTAAATTCGCGACCGATTACGCCACTTTCTTCCGATCCCAATGATCAGATGGCTCTCACTCCTGGCCACTTTTTAGTTGGATCTCCACTAACTGCTTTGGTTGAGCCACCGTTAGAAACTCAAAACATCTCCGTATTACAAAAGTGGCATCGAATCAGAGCAATGCAGCAACAATTTTGGCAACGATGGTCAAGAGATTACCTTCTCGACCTTCAAAAGCGGTGTAAATGGCAATCTCCGTCGCCCAATATTGAGGTCGGTTCGTTGGTTTTGGTTGCAGAGGATAATTTGCCACCTCAAAAATGGCTACTGGGGCGCATAGTTTCTACAATTAGTGGCACTGATGGAAGAACGCGAGTAGTCGACATCAAGACGAAGCAAGGCATTATTCGTCGACCGATTCATAAAATCGCACCTCTATTTGATTTTGACCGTAACCGTTCAAAGCGGGCGGAATGTTAATTCAAAATTTGAAATATTTCATTTATTTAAAAATTGTATAACTGTACTCTTTAAAAGCGAAATCTAAAGGCATTTAGTCGCCTTATTGTCATTGAACTAAAATGTGCAGTTAAATTCAGAATTTTATATATTGAACTAGAATTTATCTATTGTATCAACTCAAACAATGCAGTAACTGGACTTTGTTGAATTTGAATTGTAATAAGTTGAGAAGTTGCTTTAAATTTATTGAAGCGAGTCGTTGTCGAATTATAGAGCAATAAACATTTTTGCAATTTATCTCTCGTAGTTTCTGTTCTATAATTAATTTTACAAATCTTTTTCGAAAGCCATAAAAACGCTTATGGCAAAACAATGGTTATTCCAAAAAATTTGTTTCCTGATAAATACATTTTAAATGTATTTTTTTCAGCATCGGCTTTTTCGCTGGCCTATAACTTTTTAAATCATGACCAATAGCGCGTCTGCGCACTGTACTTGAATGAACAGTTAAATTTAATGATTTTACGATTTCTTGAGAAGTCACAAATGGTTTTTTTTTAATTACACGATAAATTCTTCTATCCATCTTTTGTGATGTTTTACGAGGCCGACCCCCTAAATGCACTGTGTCTACGTTTCCCGTTAGTTTATACTTTTTAATTAATCGTGAAATAATAGATCGATTAATACCATATTTTTTAGCAATAGAACTTTGGGTTCCGTCATTTAAAAAATCCTTAATTATTTGATTTTTAAAATTATTTGGATATTTACTACGGGCCAGAGTTTTCACTTAACTAGCAACAAAATAATACTGCAGAACTACTTAAAAGTCGTTGCTACTCAACGCTGTTCTGAAACACAGGACACTAGATTGAAAAAGAACCGTTTTTCCTATGGTTTACATAGGAACAGAGCTTGTTGCTTTAGTTTTGCACACTCTAATATATCGAAGTAACTTGTTTTTGTTGCAATTTTGCTATTATTGAAGTTTTTTTGGTTCCGAAAATATGCCATTTTGTTTTAGTATTATAAGTGTATCAATATGTGTTATCAATTATATGGTCAATTAATTGGAATAAAAAATACATAAATTGAAATTTTCGACTACGATTTGTTGCTTTTGTTTTGCACAACACTGTATATCTTCATTATACCCGTATGGTGAAACCAAAGGGTATATTAACTTTGCCTTACCGTTTGTAACGCCAAGATCCCGTCATCACACATAAAAATGAATTACACCAGTGTGTTTAGAATGATAAAAATAATTAATTTCTGCATGTCCGTCCGTCTGTCTGTCCGTCTGTCTGTCTGTCCGTCTGTCTGTCTGTGGCGCGGATTGCGGGCGCACGGATTGAGCTAGAGGCTTGAAATTTTGCGCAGACCCATTTTTCGTAAAATGCGAGGCTAAGTTCGTTAATGGGCAAAAATGGACCATTAGGGGGGGTACCCCCCATACGAACGAAAACGGTTTTTGTGAATATCTCGAAAACGGTGCATCTTATCAAAAAAGTCTAAGAACAAAAGTTATTTAGGATATGATTCTACATAAAACTCCCATACATCAAAATCCGATTGGAATAAATTTAAAAAAATCTTATTGGAAAGTTTGACTTTAAAGTGGAATTTTGGTACAACTGTTCGAATTTTGATACGAATATCACCATACGGGTTTTCAATAATTGCCAAATTGGCAATTATAGCTTTTGTTATGTTTTTTGTATTGTATTTTTTTGTTACAAATATTTTTTTCTCTAATGTAATATGTATATTGCATATTACATATTTTATGATTTACTTATGTACATTAGGGTGTCCCTTATTTTTCAATGTCAAAAATTTCATGACATTTGGAATATCGTAAACCATGCCGACTTGCTTCAAAACATGGTAGAGCACGTTACACTCAGGTAGTCCAGAGTTTTATTGCTAGTTGTTTACGAGTTTAATTGCTATTATGAAAATACTTAGGTACGGAAATGATTAATTAAAAAGGGGAAAATCCCGTCTCTTAATTTCGAGTGGTGTTCGCTGGCTACACAGTTAGAAATTTTTAACACATTTATGTGTTCGGTGGTGTCCACACCTAAAAAGTGTTACTTTAGCACTGGATCCCAGTGTTGAATCATTGAGACTTTTAAGTGTCATTTTAGATAAACACTTAAAGTGTTAAAAAAAATTTAACACTTATCAGTCTTGGGAAAAACAAAATCAATTTGGTAATTTTTTTTTCATTTTTATCGATTTAAAAGACTTACATGAAATGCATCTAACTATTATTCATTATTTTTAATAAAAAAATGAATAAAAATAATAAAAAAGAAGAAAAAAAAAATTCACGTGTAGCACCGTGTGGAATTTAAACCGTCGTGTTTTTGGTTTCTGACATCTTTCGCTTGTGAGTTCTGCGCGCCTTGCCCACTCGGCTGCTTGCTCCTTTGGCGGAGCATAGTTAAAATGCAACATGGTTTTTATTGTTTTTATTTTTAACAATATTAATTATTAGTAATGAAAATGGTTATTATTTATAATTTTTATTTAAAATATATTATTTTTATTTAAAAAAAAATATTAATAAATTTAAAAAAAAACCCTAAAAACAGAAAAAAATCCGTTGAGCGGGTTCGAGTCCCGATCTCGACTCGATTTTTTTTCACATTTTTTATGAAAATTAAAATTGTTTTTATATTTTTATTTTTTTAATTCAATATTTCCAATATTTTCAATATTGAATTAAAAAAATAAAAATATAATAACAATTTTAGTTTTCATTCAATTTAATTCAATATTTTTTTGAACCCATATTTAACTTATTTATCCAAGACGTTTTGATTAAATTTGCCATATTTTTCTTTCTGTATAGTAACATTATTTTTAAGAAAATATAACTTAGTACTACATCATTTCCAATTACCTTCAGATCTATAAAGAATTTCTTTTTAAGACATTCAAGTCCCAATTTGTTTGAAACTCGAAAGTGTTAAAGTCAGTTAACTCCCAACAAGGTGTAACCCTAACATTTCAATGTGTTATTATTTTAAAAGGTGCTAAAGTGATATATATAAGTGTTAAAAATTAACACTTTTTCTTTGAGACTAGAAGACATTTGACACTGACGGGTCAAATTTCTAACTGTGTAGGCTGAGTAAAAGAACCAATTAATATTCAGTGAGACCCAGCGCGAGAAAGTTGTCTGAAATATTATTTATTGAAAAACGTGCGATTCAGTTGTCATTTTTAAACATTTTTTATTCTCGTTAGTCGTATTTTTTTACATGTTTAATATGTCTGTCGAATTACGCCGTGCTACAAAAAGTATATTTTTGGTGGGGAACGTAAACCATCAAATAACAGGGGTTAAACTGTCATCTAATCGTCAAGTTCTTTCGGTTTTATTTTTTAACATTCGCGAAGAAAAATTAACTATTAGTGAAAGCGCGAATATTGTAATTCGAGAGTGTATAATTTTTTGGGAAAAGGCAAGAATACCCACGAAACATCTACCTGATTGTGTAAAAAAAACTTGTTAACCTGTATAACACGTGGCGAGATTTGCAAAAAAATGCAAATAAAACAAGTGGTGTTTTCAAGCGACGTGAAGAGGATTTTAAAAATGAATTGGATAATTTGTTTGATATTGCACATGCCGACGCACTTCAAAGAATTAAAATAGAAGAAGATAGAAACTTTTTACAGCGGCAGAGAGAGCCAGGACGACCTGGCTACTTAGCAGGTGCAGATAAAAAAGTGACCGAAAAAGAAGAAAGAGTGCAACAAAAGGCAATAAAAGAAGAGGAGAGACGAATTAGATGTATCTCAACAGCATCAACCTCGTCAGCATCATACGAGTTTTCAATACCTCAAGAACTCGCGTCTGCATCCTCTGGTACAGGTAGGGCTGCCATAGAACCTATTTGTGAAAAGAGAACCTATGGGTTAAAAAAAGAGATATTGTATAGGAAATTAACCAAATGAAAAAAGAGAACTAAAAGAGAACTTTTTTTGAATGTGAAAATTACAGAACTTAGAATGACTGCACAGAATTATTACAAAAAAGTGTAATTTTTCGTGCCTGTTATTTTCCGTATCTATCGAAAAAAAATGAAAATGTCAAAACTACAATATCAAATGTCAAAACTGGCTATTTCCTTAACCGCACAATTTTTATTTGTTTTGATTTTTACAGCAGCTGATCGTGGGAGAAGAAACTGTTCTTGCTGGCGCATACACTAAATAGCTTTACGTTACAATTATAATGTACAGTTTCGCACTACACACAGAAAATTGTAGAGTAGAGTACTACTATACAATAAATAACGTGATCATTTTAATTCATAATGGAAGTTTCGTGGAAAAATCTGTTTGGTTTTTTACGCATAGTATGAACCAAGAGTTTTCTGAAAAAAGAGAACTAAAGAGAACTGGCAAGGAAAAAGAAAGAGGAAAAAGAATGGGGTTAAAAAAAGAGATAAGGTTCTCTTTAAAAGAGATATGATGGCAGCCCTAGGTACAGGTGAAAGTAGTCACAGCCAGGAAGAAACTAACTCACCCAACAGCACACAAATTGAGACTGTTAAAAAACTTAATAAATAGTAGAAAAACAAAATATTTTTTTTCTGATTGAATTACTTTATAATACACGTCGAATCATTTCTTATTCAGGTTACGTTGTCAAAAAATAAACCAAAAATGTCTACTATTCATTCTAGTCGGCACGGGTTATCGTTATCCAAGACAAATTATCTTTTAAAAATAAGTGAGAGTAATTATTTGGAACATATTTAGAGGGTCTGCGTAGAAGTTTTTGTAAAAAAAAAATTTACCCCATATAAGGGACACCCTAATGTACATGTACTAGAAGTATACTTCAGTTTGCTCTTACATTCGGAAAGCTTGTAAATATTGGGCTTTTTTGATAATTAAGGTTCTTACAAAAGATTTTAAAAAATAAACGAATGCGCACATTTAGCTGCAAACTCCGGACTTGTTGGAGGACTGAGTAAAAAATTATTAAAGAAAAGGAGACGACTGAAGACATTTTTTCATATAATTTGACGCAGAATTTTTTTTTCAAAAAATTTTTAATTTTTTTTTCTGAGTTTTGTTTTGTGAAATTGAATATTTTTTTATTTGTTTATTTTTAAAGGCTATTGAACATATTTTGGACTGTATTTTGCAGCCAATAATGCATTTTGAAAACCGTCCTCTTGACCTCTTGAAAAATGTCCTCTTGGGTGCAAGAAACAGCTATCTCCAAAATTTAAAATGTCTATAAATTTTTCAAAAAAAAAATATAAATTTATCTCAAATTACAACGATGTAAGAATACATGCTTGATTTAAATTGTAATTTTTTAACTTTGTCCCAGAGCAAACATTTCATGCTAATATCTTTATTGTCTCTCCTGAAAAATTTGAAAAAGTGGAGATGACCGCTTTTTGCACCGAGGTCTTCATTTAGGAAAAAAATTACCAGAAGTTGTGTTTTAATTTTCAGCCTGACGTTTCGAGCCTTGTTTTGGCTCATTTTTAATGTAACATTTCGACAAAGTTTTTACGGCTAAATATTAACAGTAACATAGTATAACATATTGCATTCAAATGATCGTTTAACACCTCTGAAGATGAACCAAAACAAGGCTCGAAACGTCAGGCTGGAAAATTAAAACACAACTTTTGTTTTTATTTCTTAAAATAGGACCGCTAAGCCTGCCAAACTAATTACCGGTATTTTTTTTTATTTACCGGTAATTTCGGTAATAAAATTGGCCGGTGAAAGCGGTAACCCGGTTACCGGTAATGCAGCCCCTAGACTCAAACATACAGGGTATTCACAATCGCCTTTTAAATTGCGGGTAAATTTACCGCTCGGTAATTCAGTCAAATTTAACAGATTTTTACCGAGACGGTAACTTGGTTCATGTAAAAATGAATTACCGGATTCGGTAATATGCCTTGAGTCGTGTTTTTCGGCCCGGGTATTCGGTATCAAGAATCGACCGCGAGTGGTGCTAGTAATGTTTTTAGTTGTCAAATTTTCTCGCTGGTTATCTCATCGGACTGCAATTTTTTTCAATTTTGATAGCCGTTGCCACAATAGAAATTCAAAAGAATACATCAAACATGGATTTAAAGGTATGTGACATATTTTACAATCAAATTCGCAGTTCATGATTTGGTCACGTATCCAATAAAAGCGCTGTTCTCAAATCTGTGCTGTGGGATGTTCACAGCAGAATATTTTCAGTCTTTTAATATTACCGAAAATACCGAATACCGAAAATTAAAAGAGGATTGTGAATACCCTCATAATATTATTTATGAATAATAATTCATAATATTATATAAAAGGTTTCCGGTTTCGTTTGCAGGGCGACTCACCACACTTGCTGACAACGCTTGGCGCATACATGTGTTATTAAATCTGTTGAAATGATTTGCGGAAAATAATAAACTATGTGCGGCAAACAATGTGCCTTATGCTAATGCGATCGAGTATTTTAGAAAACTTTTTACAGATTGATGTTGTCAAACCAAAATTCCGAAAAACTTTCGATGTGTAGACCGCAACACTTCAAAAAAAAAAAAAAGATTTAAATAAAAGACCATAGCCGGCAAAAGTAAGCGTATATAATTTTCAGCAAGCACTAGAACCTTGATTCTTATGCGGATACGTGGATACTTTTGGATACATCTCTCGCCACGAGCATGGTTGCTTAATTTTTATACCCTATATCAGTGCTCCGCAACAGTGTGCCGGGAAATGATATTAGGTGTGCCGCGGTAAACATTTCAAAAAGCTATTTAATAATTCTTTCAGGATTTTTTTTTAAATTTTTTCATTGTAAATATTTTATACACAAATTTTTTTATATTTTCTTTTGTGGTGTGCCCCGGATTTCCAGAAAAAAAAATTGGTGTGCCGTATGCAAATAAAGGTTGCGGAGCACTGCCCTATATGGTGAAACCATAAATAGTGTATAATGGGATTGCTCTAAAATGTCTAACACATAGAGGTAACTGTCGGTCAAAAAAATGAATAACGCCAGCGTGCTCAGAATTATGAATCGACTTGATTTCTGCATGTCCGTCTGTCAGTCTGTACTTAGCTAGAGACTTGAAATTTGGTACAGCCATTTTTTCGAAAAATGGGAGGTCGAGTTGGTTCACGGACAAAATCGGCCCACTCCTTCCCCCAAACAAATGGAACATTTTTTGCGGTTTCTCGAAAATGGTACGTCGTATCGAAAAAGATATAAAGACAACATTGTTCATAATGTAATTTTACATAAGTGCTTCATACATGAAAATTCAATCGCATATGAAGTACTTATGTGAAACTTAGACCCGGTTAAAAGCGTGAACCTAGGAAAACAAAATTCTGTTGGTTATAAATTAAATAGCTTAGAGGAGGGCGGTCCGTGCTTGCTGGTTGGGTGCCGTTGTTTAATCAAGATCTTTTACTCATGAGTATATGTATTGTGGAAAGGAGTGAAGAGGGAGAAGGGATAGGGAGGAATTTTCCTTCCTTTTCTCTCCCTGATCCTAACAAAAAATTTTCCGAAAAAGTTGCCCAAAAAATAATTTTAATGTTCAAGTAAGCATCACACTGAGAGAAAGAATCCCGGTCTGGTACCAAAAAAAAATGGCGTTCTATGATTCTAGGGCACCTTACTATATTTCTTGTCAGAAGAAAAGCTTTTTTAAAAGCTTCTCAAAATCGTTTTATGTTTGACACTACCTTTATAGTGGCGCGCTACAATATTTCTAGTGCGCGCCACATTTATAGTGGCGCGCTACAATTTTTATAGTAATCTGCCATTATCTTTTAAAAAAATAAAATCTTCATTTTTCACGGTTTTACGATTGTAATAGTAGGTTTTTACCGATTTCTTAGTAGCGTTTTTTACTTTTTACAGTATTTATAAATCATCATACTAATATATAAAAATGAGTTGGTGTCTGTCTGTCTGTCTGTCTGTCTGTTCCTCTTTCACGCAAAAACGGCTGAACCGATTGACTTGAAATTTGGCATGAGTGTCTGTGGTAGTTCTGGTTCCAACATAGGCATACGGAAAAGTAGCGCGAAAAATAGCCCGAGCGGTGGGGGGAGTAAGGGGAGGGGGTAAAGTGATTTTGAAACTTAGTTTTTGTGCTATGTTACTCTTTCGCGAGGAAACTACTGAACCGATTGGCCTGAAATTTGGCACAGATGTTCGTCGGGGCTCCAGCCCAAACATAGATCCATTAAAAAGTAGCCCGATAGGTGGGGGGAGTAAGGGGAGGTGGTAAAGTGATTTCGAAACTTAGTTTTTGCGCCATGTTACTCTTTCGCGGGGAAACTACTGAACCGATTGGCCTAAAATTTGGCATAGATGTTCACCGGGGGTCCAGCCTCAACATAGACCCATTAAAAAGTAGCCCGAGAGGTTGGGGGAGTAAGGGGAGGGGGTAAAGTGATTTCGAAACTTAGTTTTTGTGCTATGTTACTCTTTCGCGAGGAAACTACTGAACCGATTGGCCTGAAATTTGGCACAGATGTTCGTCGGGGCTCCAGCCCAAACATAGATCCATTAAAAAGTAGCCCGATAGGTGGGGGGAGTAAGGGGAGGTGGTAAAGTGATTTCGAAACTTAGTTTTTGCGCCATGTTACTCTTTCGCGGGGAAACTACTGAACCGATTGGCCTAAAATTTGGCATAGATGTTCACCGGGGGTCCAGCCTCAACATAGACCCATTAAAAAGTAGCCCGAGAGGTTGGGGGAGTAAGGGGAGGGGGTAAAGTGATTTCGAAACTTAGTTTTTGTGCTATGTTACTCTTTCGCGAGGAAACTACTGAACCGATTGGCCTGAAATTTGGCATGGATGTTCGTCGCGGGTCCAGCACCAACATAGACCCATTAAAAAGTAGCCCGATAGGTGGGGGGAGTAAGCGGAGGGGGGTAAAGTAATACCGAATGCAAGTGCTGGAATTTTTCGTTAGTTTGTTAACCCGTTCGGTACATGTTTTTTTCTATGGGGGTTAAAAATACTCTCTATACAAATTAATGATGTTTACGCTATCAGTATTCATTTAAAACAAAAAAAAAGAAAAAAAAAATTAAAAATTTTTAATTTTTACAAATACGTTCACTGTAGTCCAGCTTTTTACTCAAAAAATCAAAATTGGGTGACAAATGCACTTAAAGGTGCACTAAACGAGAATAGAGTGTTGAAAATAAATCATACTAATATATAAAAATGAGTTGGTGTCTGTCTGTCTGTCTGTCTGTCTGTCTGTCTGTTCCTCTTTCACGTAAAAACGGCTGAACCGATTGACTTGAAATTTGGCACGAGTGTCTGTGGTACTTCTGGTTCCAACATAGGCATACGGAAAAGTAGCGCGAGGGGTGAGGGGAGTAAGGGGAGGGGGTAAAGTGATTTCGAAACTTAGTTTTCCCTCTATGTTACTCTTTCGCGATTGGCCTGAAGTTTAGCTCCAACATAGACCATCAAAAAAAAAAAAGAATAAAAATTTGAAAAAACTTAACCCGGCAACGACGGGTATGCAAGCTAGTTAAACATAAAAAATATATATTTTTGCTAATTGCTTGCAAACTAACGGTTTTTCGAAAGAAAAAAAACAGTCAAAGGCAGAATTAAAGGTATTAGAATTCTGTACATTTTTGCATTCTATCGTAAATGGATATCATTTACCGTTATCCAGATATTTCATACTTTGTAAAATAAAAATTCATGTTTTATGTAAACTAATATTTTATTCGTCAGGTAAATAGTGCAGACACGTAGATTTTGTATAAGAAAATCATGTGCTGCTCACATCAGATATTGCGAAAAGCTTTTTTGTTATGATGTTATTGAAATTAATTAGAAAAGCGAAAATCAGGCAAGTGTTACCTAAAAGACGTACAATAATTTGTTATCTTGTGAAGAAAATTTTAGACTATATAAAATTCAAGCCCACAATAGTCCTTTAGAGAAGAAAAATTTACCAAATTTTGCTTTGAGACATTTTTCTGGAGAAGAGATCTCCCCAGAGACATCTTGATTTAATCTCGGTAAATTTCATGGGGTTGTGAAATACAACAAACAGCAAGGGAGTAGCATTTACTTCGATAAAAACACTTTAACAGTGTCTGATAGATACATAGATAGGTATAAAGACCATTTTAGGATCTTAGAACGAAGTCGGAGTAAATAAAATAAAAAATCTTTGTCGGCATAGTCTGTTAAATTTCGCTACCTAGTCACGTATATGTCCTGGGGTTTCCTGTTTTACGTTTACCGTTATACCTTCAAATCGTTTACTGCATAAAATTGTGTTTTGTTGGATGATTGGTGAATACTACTGTTGAGAATTTTAAGTTTGTGGAGTTTTTTTGATACCGATTAGAATTGTTCAAGTTATTCGATTTTTCACATGCAATATATTGAATTAAAATTTAAAAAAAATCATAAAACTTGAGTTCATAAATCGGTTAAACAAATCATTGTTTGTATATAAATACTTGTATGTATAAAAGTGTATTAGTAAAAATTTTTGGCTTTCTGTTATGTTTAAAAAGAACAAATACTCTGTGGGTTAAGTCAAACAGAAAAGCCTTTTCGACAAACGCACAAAAAAAATCTGATGTGAACAGCACATGACTTTCTTATATAAAATCTACGTTTCTGTACAATTTACACTATAACCCGACGAACAAAATTTTAGTTTATATTTATAAAAATATGAATTTTTATTATTGGCAGGGTGCGTGATGGCAACGCCATCTAGTGGTTGCAACTAGGGCGGAATTTTTGACATTTGAATGACCGAACGAGAATCAAACAAATAAATAATTTCGAAACAAGATGTGAGAAGAAATCGGTATGTAAACCGCAAGTGAATAAAATTCAACAAATTGTAAAAGGTTTTACAAGTCTGGTGTTGATAATTATTAAACGTTTTTTTTTCGATTTTTAGTAAATATGAGTTTATTAGAACCGGCTTTCAAGCTGTCACACACGACATCGCCTTTCAACCTCAGACTCCAATAAAGGGAAAAAATTTGGTTCTGGCTGAACATGTACGAGAAGTGGAAGAAGTGCGACAAAATGATCCTAACATCACCACAATTAAAGCTCGAATTATTCGCCGTGTTACTTCCCAGAATGTGAAAATTTCATTTCATAGGTTGGCTTACTTTTTCCTCTTTACAGCAGCTATCCATTTGTTTCGTTGATCTAATTTCCAACTCGCTCTTGGAAATCTGTAGAATTTGTAGTTCTTGTTCAGTCCATTGTTCTTACAATTCACTACACAACACGTTCCGTAACCCATTTTAATTTTCCTTTTAAAAATATGCGAATAACCAGATTTTACCAAGTTTCACTGACAGCGACAATTTCTCGCCTGAAGTTGTCAATTTTAGCCCTTCGTGCGCTGCGATCGATTTTGATTCCCCCACCAGGTAGTTCGCACCCAGCCAATACAAAATCTGAAATATCTCGATAACAGTCAAGTATCTAATATTTTTGATTTTGTCACAGATTAGGTTCTTTTGTCATCTTTTTGTCACAGATTAGATTCTGAAAAGCTCATAGTTTCGGAGTAAATCTAGACAAATTAAATTGCAATGCTTAAAAAACCGCTATTGTGGTATTTTCGGTTAACGGATTTCCACCAAAAATTGATAGGATCGTCCTGTTCCACAACCTGTAATATCGCTCTGTCTCTATTATTTTTGGAGAAATCTTGTACACAGACTGACAGCCCAATGAACAATTTGTAACCAAGGTTATAAAAACAAACTAAGAGTAAACTAGATTACAAAAATAACCAATTTCTGACCGTTTCTTTTCAGTTAATTTGGAAACCGTTTTCTAATAACCTGAAATAAACCATTATTTTTCGTGATTTGTACTACGCGGCAGAAATTCATATCACAAAATTGTTGTGTTATGTCCAAAATCAACAAAATTTATATTCATATCGCCAGGAATTTGGTAATCACGATAAAATTTGCCACATGGACAAAACTTTTTGTCATGTAAAGAACCCTTTTTCGTTAAATTTGGACCAATTTCGTTATGTGGACAAAATACCTTTTTTTGGTCTAAGTAGCTTTCGTTTTATACGAGAATTATCTATACATAATAATTCCTGGCCATATAAAAAATTTTTTTTAAATATCTCACTTCATCTTATAGTTGCGTGATATATTTATAAATAAGAACGCAGTAAATATGTGGCACCGGCGAGAGTTGACCCCGGGATCTAGTCTCCACAACCATAAGAAACACACGATTTAATGATTGGAAATAAATATAAGTTGATCCATTATTGAAAAAAAAATATTGAGAAAACCTTATCTCAATAGATATGTGTAGTAATAAAAAAAATGATTGAAAAAATTGTTAGGAAGTTCTCGACTGTCGTCATAACTTTCAAATTGACACATTTTTTACCATGGGTGGTCTACGCAAAATTAAACTACATAAAACGTAATCGTTTAGCGATACCTTTGTTACAGTATTTTCGTTGTTTTTAAGAATTGCTTAATTTGAGAAATTTATGAGGGGGAATAAAGTCTCCCAAGGGATTAAGTCTTCCTATTCTCCCCCACTCTATTGCCTCAGTACCGTATATACCCTCAATAGTGTAGTGTATATCACAAATTTTGTTTAACGTCACACTTACAAGCAAACCTAACGAAGTGTCTATTTCCAATTTTTCTGAAATTTTGCGCATTTGTAGAACTTGGAAAACTATTCGACACGTATTTTTTATTTGTTTCCACTTTAAGGGGGTTTCATGCAGGAATGCATTTTTTTTGTCAATTACTCGAAAACTGATAGTACGAATTGGATGAAACATAAATGTATAAATGAATAAAAGATTAAAACAATGTATTCTATGTTATTTATAATTGACACCATAACAATATTTTCCGTCGATACTATATACCTACTTGATTTGATATCGGTATACGGAATATATGTTGAAAATTTCAGTGCTTTTTGAGTTTTATTTCACAAGCGGGTATTGCAATAATGCGGGTTGCAAAAAAGCTGCATATCGATATCAAACTCGAGAGGTGTATATTATAAATAATATAAAATTATTCACACATAACACTAAACTTGAACTATCTGCTTATAACGAGCGAATCTAATTCAATTTGTATCTGAAATGTTATTCAACCGTAAAATTGTTCTGTTGGAAATGAAGAAGATAGGAAAATTGATAGACAGCAATTGTGAATACACAAAATCTACAGCATTGCAGAGAGTTTAACTTTAGGTATGATCCCTGACAAATTAAGTTGATTTTACATGGCTTTATACAAATGCTCTTTTTTTTGATGACAAGAATCGAGGGACGTGTAACTGAGTGAATTTAATAAATTTAATAGATAAAATAAAAGTATTAAATTATTTGTAAGCCAAATTGATACACCGATTAGGTGGTGGTGACTTATTTTTGCCTGGTTTAGGCTTTTGGAAGTGTTTTATAGGAAAAGAGTAAAACAAAAAAAAAGAAGTGCCTCAATTACGAAAGGCGAAAGTGAGGTTATATACTCATGGGCCCAAGCGGGGCTCAAAAAGTGTTGTGAATATGAACCAATAAGACTATAAAAAACGATCAGAGGGACGGTCTCGTCCGTTTACCGAGCGCTATGCTGTCTCCAAAAAGCGTCAAGGAATTAAACTTAAAGTTTGGGATTGTTCCGGAGGGTGAGGAGGCTCCTGTATTGGCGCCAAAACCCACTAATACTACGACAAACACACAAGTGTGCGACTCTGGGTCTACAGTTACACATAATGTGAATACAGCTACAATGGGCGTTTTCGTTTTTGGCACCGGAGTCATGGCACCGAAGCAATTGCTACCTGTCAAAAATGAAGTCTGCTACCAAGAGTGCTGTCCCCGTGTTCGAGTATGCCGGAGTGAAGAACTGTCAAAACCTTCATAATGGGAGATCGCCGGTCAATTCTTGGATTAAGTTTTGCTGTTATTCATCAATTATTGAAAGAATTTGATAAATATTATGCTGCACAATTGGAAGCTAAAGATATGGAGATTATTTTAATTATTATTTTAACTATTTCCAAAAAATATCATATTTTACCATTTAGCCAATTGTTTAGCAAGTATCTATCGCTCGTATTGATTGATAAATAATTACCCGTCGAGACTTTCACATTTCCTTTCTTCTAATATGATTTTTGTCTGGAAAAAAAAACTTTAAGATTCAAAATAACGACCGACCGTTTCTTGGTGTCATTTGCTCCCGTACCAAGACTAGGTCCAGCGGTGCTACCACCAAGAGTTAAAAGAGCTAAACTCGAACAGCCGGTGTCAGAATCATCTGACGCCAAAGTGGCAAATTCGAACAGTTTTTCTTGGCACCAGGCGTAAGGTGCTAGCACCGTGTCAAAAACGAAAACGCACAATGCCGCGTGCCGATGAAAGCGAAAGAGACGCTGCCACATCTAAGATGTTTCGAGTGCAGGGAGCAGCACCAAAGCAGCTGACAGGGATTTTTAGTAACACATATGGACAGAATAATGAATCTACTGAAAAAATGGATACAGAGGACGGCCCATGGACTTTTACGAGGAAACGCTCCAGACCAGTTACTAATTTTGATAACTCAGCAAAAGTACAGAAGCAACAGGTAGCATGGGAGAATTACTACTCGGTCCTCTCAGACGAAGAAGCAGAAGACAACGGAGTCAATGACGTAAACAACAGTAAAAAAATACTACTAATTTAGATTCTAAGGTTTTAAGTTCCTCTGTATTTAACACAACTGGTTCTATACAAATACAAACTCAGAAGACTGAGAAAGCCCTTAAGGCAAAGCAACCAGTGACTGAATATTGCCCACCAATTGTTGTTCATGGCCTTGTAGATATTAAAGAAATTAACAGGTATATTGTCACTTAATGTCCAAATGCGGATCATAAAATAATCAAAAATAGAAATGAATCCGTCGGGGTTCTGGTAAAGGGGATAGATAACCATTCTAAACTTTTTAATATTCTGAAAAAGTCAAAGTCCCAGGCATATACTTATACTCCGAAGAGTCGGAAGCCTGTTTCAATTATGATGAAGGGAATGTACGGGGATTACTCTGAGCAAGAGATTCTTGAAGAATTGTCAGGACTATTGCCTAATATTAGTTTGTTAAATGTTTCTGAGTTTTCGACAGCCAGATCCAGATTGGGAAATAGGTCTCTTGGAATGTACATAGTACAAATAACCCCCAATTCCGATGTGTCAGAACTTAAAAAAATTAAAGGGTTATTCCATATGAGGGTATTTTGGGATGAATTAAGAAAACGGGACACGGTTCAATGCAAAAATTGCCAAGGTTTTGGCCACATAGCATCCAACTGCTGTATGTTTTATAGATGTGTTAAATGTTCAGAAGAGCATGGCCCTGGGGAATGCAAGAGACCTAAGGAGGTCACCGAAGATCCATATTGCGTTAACTGTAAGATGACAGGTCACCCAGCTAGTTTCAGGGGATGCCCCAGATACTTGAAGTTTCAAAGGGAAAGATTTAGGCGAATGCACGAGGCTAAGGAAGCAAGGGACAATACACAGTCATTTGTAAACACCAGTGTTAATAACTTTGTTAACAAAAACAGAAGCTATGCTGAATGCCTTGGCAATAACAAAAGAGTGGAAGGGGATACTCCTTTTTCGAAGCTTGCGAATATCTCGCAGAGACTTTTTGGAATTAGCATTCTGGACCTCGCTGAGGAGGTGGAAGGTTTTGTATCACATATCAATAATCTGGGTTCGGTGCAGCAACAACGTATGGCGATGCTGCAATTTTGCATCGACTTATCTTCACGCCAGAAATGAATCTTAAACTTGTAACGTTAAATGTCAGATCAGTTGTTTCGGCAGCCAAAAAAGCTTTACTTGAGGACTTTATTAAGTCCAATAATCCGGACATATTATTTCTTAACGAAACGCATCTAGCGCAAAATAAACCCTTGCATATACCGGAATATAAAACTCTACTTAATAACAGTTTACAGGGTACTGCCTTTCTTTATCGTGAAACCATTAAGGTAGACAATTATCTTCTAAACACTAATTTTAAAACTATTTCATATGTCGCGGGTATTTTAAATGTTGTACGACAGGCATCCGAATCTAGGGTTCTCCTAATCTCGGTCTACTTTCACACAGCGGATACAAGTGAGGTTGAGTTGGCGTTTTTGTTTACGGAGATAAACAGGTTGAGTGAAGGAGAGTTTGATGGAGTTGTCATGGGCGGGGATCTGAACGCCAGACATACAAGTTGGGCGAACAATAATTCAAACAGGAATGGTGAATTTATTTTCGACTGGATTCATGATAACCCGCATATCAATACCTTGAATCTCATACATCCTAATTCTCCTACCTTTCCAGGCTCGGGGTCGTGCATAGACATGTTTCTGGCTTCAACCACATTGGCAAGCCCTCTCACAGGTAGCTATAGGTGTTCCACTATTTCTTCTTTCTCCGATCACTACGCGGTGGTTTTGGATTTGATCCTTGATGGTTGTTGTACTGCTCTGTAATCTCCCAGAGTTTTCAGATCGTTTGCTAACACAGACTGGAAGGAATTTAAAATTTAAATATCTGAAAAGCTGCATCTCCTGGACTTGCGAAATGACAGGAATCTGGAAGAGTCTGACCTTGACTATTATGTTGACCA
This sequence comes from Chrysopilus asiliformis, assembly GCA_964034945.1. NCBI lineage: Eukaryota > Metazoa > Arthropoda > Insecta > Diptera > Rhagionidae > Chrysopilus > Chrysopilus asiliformis. The sequence continues at coordinate 66,761,255 of OZ035961.1, read as the reverse complement.
ATTCAACAGAATTTTGTACGAGGGTATTATTAGATTTTCGGATACACCCAAACATTTCAGTCTACTAAAAAAAATTCCGGTACAAATACGTGACCAAATAAAGGTCAAAAATATATGGAAGAGTGTGCTGAAAGGAAGACTTGATAGAAAGGGTCATGTCGCAAATTTGGAGACCCTCAACCCCTCTTTTTTTAGGTAGCATTTTACTTGTTTAACGAATGAGCCATGAAACCAATTTTTAAATAAAAATTCTGTCACCCACGCGTTTTTACTATGAGTGTACTCTACACAGTTGAAAATTTCAGGATAAATTTTATAAATATATTTATCTATATAAATCCATAAGCAAATTTATAAATTTTATAAATAATGGGGATAAAAACTGATCAATTCAATTTATTAATTGTATAAATCCCCAAGTATAAAAATTTCCTGATTTTTTTTAAAAAAAGTAGGCGGGAATTTATAGTAGCATGGTTTATGTTAGTATTGTGTTCTAATCATTTAACATTAACATTTTTGTTTCCATTTACTTTTACAAATTCATTTACCTTTTGCCTTATAGAATATTTTTGTTTCTTCTTGATAGTTCTTATATGTAATATGAAGTATATATACTAACTATGAAATTTCTTTCGAAACGCAAATTATATCACAACAAAAAAAAAAAATAAAAAAAAAATTTAAAAAAAAAGCTTTTATTAAAAAAGAATGCACTAAAAAGAAAAAAATAATTTTCTGGACGTTGTGTATCACAAATATAAAAGCTTTTTAAAAGCGAGATAAATTTTTATTTTATTGTTTTATGCTTTATCTCGCTTTTTAAAAGCTTTTATATTTGTGATACACAGCGTCCAGAAAATTATTTTTTTTCTTTTTAGTGCATTTTTTTTAATAAAAGCTTTTTTTTAAAATTTTTATTTTTATTTTGTTTCTTTTAGTCTTCGAATATATATCCTTACATTTGAGATGTCCTTACAGGCTTTTTAACTTGAGAATCGTATTCAGCGACCCCAAAAACCCCCAGAATAGATTTTTTTCCGGAAAATTTGGAGAAAAGGATAATCACGTTATCCTTACAGGACCTTCCGTTATCCTTACTGACTTTTTAATGACAGATTCGGATTCAGCGACCCCAAAAACCCCCAGAATAGATTTTTTTCCGGAAAATTTGGAGAAAGGGATAATCACGTTATCCTTACAGGACATTATGTTATCCTTACAGACTTTTTAATGACAGATTCGGATTTAGCGACCCCAAAAACCCCCAGAATAGATTTTTTTCCGGAAAATTTGGAGAAAAGGATAATCACGTTATCCTTACAGGACCTTCCGTTATCCGTACAGACTTTTTAATGACAGATTCGGATTCAGCGACCCCAAAAACCCCCAGAATAGATTTTTTCCGGAAAATTTGGAGAAAGGGATAATCTTGTTATCCTTACAGGACCTTCCGTTATCCTTACAAGGACGAAGTAGTGAAAATATTGTATTGTCATCGGACTTATATAAGTGTGCAAAATTTCAAGTCAATCCGACAAGTGGAAGTGGATCAAAATTGGGTTGCAAGAGTTGATCTGACAGACAAACAAACAGACACGAAGGCAAGCTAAATAAAAGCTTTTAAAAATGGTTATTATTTATAATTTTTATTTAAAATATATTATTGTTATTTAAAAAATAATAATAATAAATTAAAAAAACCCCCTAAAAACAGAAAAAAATCCGTTGAGCGGGTTCGAGTCCCGATCTCGACTCGATTTTTTTCACATTTTTTTTTGAACCCATATTTAACTTATTTATCCAATACATTTTGATTAAATTTGCCATATTTTTCTTTCTGTATAGTAACATTATTTTTAAGAAAATATAACTTAGTACTACATCATTTCCAATTAGCTTCAGATCTATAAAGAATTTCATTTTAAGACATTCAAGTCCCAATTTGTTTGAAACTCGAAAGTGTTAAAGTCAGTTAACTCCCAACAAGGTGTAACCCTAACATTTCAATGTTTTATTATTTTTTTACACATTTCAAAGGTGCTAAAGTGATATTTATAAGTGTTAAAAATTAACACTTTTTCTTTGAGACTGGAAGAAATTTGACACTGACGGGACAAATTTCTAACTGTGTAGCCTTTTAATCTGGAAATATTGAAATATTGCTCATTGCTTGAGGATTGATGACACTCCAGTGATTAAGTCGCTCTAGTCAGGGCCTAGGCATTTAGTGAAAAGTTTAAAGACAGATGTTCAAGAGGCCTGGTTTGTTCATTGTAAATCCTTTTGCTTCATTTGTCAATAAGGATGCGTGCGCCGTACTTTGTCATTAAGGTTGCATAACGTCATTAAGGTTACGCAATACAAAATAAAGAAAATATTATAAAAAGGATATTTGCGATATCTTTACAGGACCATGAGTCTTAAATTTTGTAAAACCGTTTCTTAGCGAGCACCAGAATATTCTTTTATTTAATCTTTTTAGTATAACAACGTTATTTTTGTTGTGCATTTTCTATTGAAAATGCGAATGGTTTTCGATTGTGCTTCAAATGAAATGAACATTTGTTTTGTTTATAGCTTTGCGTTTTATCAGTCGTGAAAGTTTTTTGAGAACAATTCAGGTTTAACAGAAAAAAAAACTTTCACGACTGATAAAAGGCAAAGCTAAAAACAAAACAAACGTTATTTTGTTGTGATACTCGTTTTTTGTGTTTTATGAGCTAAATTCCTCCAGAATGTTTTGTGCAACTAAATCAGGACTTGTATTTTCTGAAACTACATAAAAAAGAAAATTTTTGGTGCACAACAATCCCGAGCAACTATTTTTTACTTTCTTCTACGGAGTATAATAAAGTATTGTATTCATGAAAAATTTCGACCTCTTAATTTTGCCTAAAAAACATTTCCCGATCACTCCTGAGTCGATTTGAGTCATATTTAAAAAATGTCTTTCTGTCTGTCAGTCTGTCAGTCTGTCAGTCTGTCAGTCTGTCAGTCTGTCAGTCTGTCAGTCTGTCAGTCTGTCAGTCTGTCAGTCTGTCAGTCTGTCAGTCTGTCAGTCTGTCAGTCTGTCAGTCTGTCAGTCTGTCAGTCTGTCAGTCTGTCAGTCTGTCAGTCTGTCAGTCTGTCAGTCTGTCAGTCTGTCAGTCTGTCAGTCTGTCAGTCTGTCAGTCTGTCAGTCTGTCAGTCTGTCAGTCTGTCAGTCTGTCAGTCTGTCAGTCTGTCAGTCTGTCAGTCTGTCAGTCTGTCAGTCTGTCAGTCTGTCAGTCTGTCAGTCTGTCAGTCTGTCAGTCTGTCAGTCTGTCAGTCTGTCAGTCTGTCAGTCTGTCAGTCTGTCAGTCTGTCAGTCTGTCAGTCTGTCAGTCTGTCAGTCTGTCAGTCTGTCAGTCTGTCAGTCTGTCAGTCTGTCAGTCTGTCAGTCTGTCAGTCTGTCAGTCTGTCAGTCTGTCAGTCTGTCAGTCTGTCAGTCTGTCAGTCTGTCAGTCTGTCAGTCTGTCAGTCTGTCAGTCTGTCAGTCTGTCAGTCTGTCAGTCTGTCAGTCTGTCAGTCTGTCAGTCTGTCAGTCTGTCAGTCTGTCAGTCTGTCAGTCTGTCAGTCTGTCAGTCTGTCAGTCTGTCAGTCTGTCAGTCTGTCAGTCTGTCAGTCTGTCAGTCTGTCAGTCTGTCAGTCTGTCAGTCTGTCAGTCTGTCAGTCTGTCAGTCTGTCAGTCTGTCAGTCTGTCAGTCTGTCAGTCTGTCAGTCTGTCAGTCTGTCAGTCTGTCAGTCTGTCAGTCTGTCAGTCTGTCAGTCTGTCAGTCTGTCAGTCTGTCAGTCTGTCAGTCTGTCAGTCTGTCAGTCTGTCAGTCTGTCAGTCTGTCAGTCTGTCAGTCTGTCAGTCTGTCAGTCTGTCAGTCTGTCAGTCTGTCAGTCTGTCAGTCTGTCAGTCTGTCAGTCTGTCAGTCTGTCAGTCTGTCAGTCTGTCAGTCTGTCAGTCTGTCAGTCTGTCAGTCTGTCAGTCTGTCAGTCTGTCAGTCTGTCAGTCTGTCAGTCTGTCAGTCTGTCAGTCTGTCAGTCTGTCAGTCTGTCAGTCTGTCAGTCTGTCAGTCTGTCAGTCTGTCAGTCTGTCAGTCTGTCAGTCTGTCAGTCTGTCAGTCTGTCAGTCTGTCAGTCTGTCAGTCTGTCAGTCTGTCAGTCTGTCAGTCTGTCAGTCTGTCAGTCTGTCAGTCTGTCAGTCTGTCAGTCTGTCAGTCTGTCAGTCTGTCAGTCTGTCAGTCTGTCAGTCTGTCAGTCTGTCAGTCTGTCAGTCTGTCAGTCTGTCAGTCTGTCAGTCTGTCAGTCTGTCAGTCTGTCAGTCTGTCAGTCTGTCAGTCTGTCAGTCTGTCAGTCTGTCAGTCTGTCAGTCTGTCAGTCTGTCAGTCTGTCAGTCTGTCAGTCTGTCAGTCTGTCAGTCTGTCAGTCTGTCAGTCTGTCAGTCTGTCAGTCTGTCAGTCTGTCAGTCTGTCAGTCTGTCAGTCTGTCAGTCTGTCAGTCTGTCAGTCTGTCAGTCTGTCAGTCTGTCAGTCTGTCAGTCTGTCAGTCTGTCAGTCTGTCAGTCTGTCAGTCTGTCAGTCTGTCAGTCTGTCAGTCTGTCAGTCTGTCAGTCTGTCAGTCTGTCAGTCTGTCAGTCTGTCTGTCAGTCTGTCAGTCTGTGTACAAGATTTCTCAAAAACTAATAGAGCTAGCGCCATGAAATTTTATGGGCACGATCCTATCAACTTTTGGTGGAAATCCGTTAACCGGAAGTATCCAAAATGGCGGTTTTTCAAAAATCGCAATTTCGTTTTTCTCGATTTACTCCCAAACTACGCGTTTTTTAGTGGCCTTAAGTATGACAAAACTTGGAGAAAATAAAATTTCCCACACTTTTGTCTTTAGCTATAACTCGATATCTCAACCTGTTATCGAGATAAACCGTTATTTCCAAAAAAAACAGTTTTTTGCGATTATCTCGAAAACTAACGGGTTTTTGCTAACTGAATGTATGAAGTGAATTAATGAGAATGTCATTCTGCACAATTTTGTCTTTTACCGTTATCCGTTATCTTTTACCGTTATTGAGATATTTTCATTAATATGTAAAAAATCATATGTTTGCAAATAATTTGCAAACTAACGGTTTTTCGACAAATCAGTTAAAACAATAATTAAAGATGTTAACATTTTCTACATTTTTGCCATTTACAGTAAATTGATATCTTTTACGGTTCTCAAGTTATCTCAAATTTTGTACGTTTTTAATATTTTTGAATAAACCAAGAACTTATTGGGAGGTCGTCTTAGGTTAACAACGCGACAGGGCTCTAGCGTAAATTGCGCAGGGTCGTAGATTTTGTAGAAGAAAGTTTTGTGTTGACCACAACTGATATTTTTGTTGTGGTTTTATTGCTGGTTTAAATTAACTGGTGCTTGGTCAAATTAAAAATGTATGTTAACTTTAACTGCAAAGACCCCTTGCTTTTTTTCGATTTCTCAGAATCGAAAACTTTTCTCCTAACCACAAAGCAGCACTTTCTTCAAAGTAACGGTTTTTCGAAAAAAAAACAATCAAAGGCAGAATTAAAGGTATTCAAATTGTTTTACTGTAAATCGATATCTTTTACCGTTGTCGGGATATTTCAAATTTTGTAAAAAAAATCCATATTTTTATATAAACTAATATTTTATTCGTCAGGCTATAGTATATGTATAAGAGAGTCATGTACTGTTGTATAAGAAAGTGATGTGCTGTTCACATCAGATATTTATTCTTTGGTTATAGGCTTTAAATATTTGCCGATGACGTACTTTTAGAACTATGTATTGGCTATGGGAATAAGTTCTTAGCGTTTTTCTTTGTGAAAAATCGTCTTAATTTTTGCTTCAAATTACAAATGGATTTTAATCAAATTATGTTCCAATGGAAATAATAGCCTTGGCCCTTCTCTCAGGTAAATGACGGATTCTTTGAGTGAAGAAGGCCTGCTCTTTCGCGCTGATCCAGTCATGCACCCATTTGTTCACCTTCTCATGTGAATGGAACCGCAATCCAGTAAGACCTAATTGTATGGATCTCAACAAATAGTCATCAAAAGTCGCAATGTCTGGGGAGTATGGCGGGTGAGGTAGAACTTCCCAGTTGATCCCGTCTAGGTATGTTTTGACCGGCTTAGCAATATGTGGCTCTGCGTTGTCGTGGAGTAGAATTAACTTATCATCCCTATTGGCCCGTTTTGGACGTTTTTTCCAATAGTCCAATATATACACGGAGAAAAATGTTGTTTCTTAATTTAAGAAACATGTTACTAAACCAATAAAAGTGGCTCAAAATTTTCAGTTACTATTATTTAGTAACATTTTTCTTGAATACAGTAACGGATTTTATGGATCACACCACCTGTTACTTAAATCAAGAAACTTGAGATTTTTACCAAAATCATATTTCTCTGTGTCAACATCATCTCGTTCCGTTACTGAAATCATGCCACTTTTGTCTTGAATTTAGTAACATTTTCCGTTAAATCATCAACATTTTCGATCCGGTATTTAGTAACATTTTTCTTGAATTAAGAAACATTTTTGCACCGTGAAATTTTCGGTTACTAGAATTAAGAAACATGTTTCTTAATTTCAGCTGCTTTATAAAAATCGGTTACTTAAATTAAGAAACATGTTTCTTAATTCCCACCGCTCGTTAAAAATCGGTTACTAGAATCAAGAAAATATTGTTTTAAATTAAGTAACGACAATCAATAAAATTTTCGGTTACTAAAATCAAGAAAATATTTTCTAAATATTTATCTTCTTTTATAATTCGCATATAAACAGCAGAATAGACATATAAAAGGAAAAATAATCGAACTGAAATTAACTAATATTTAGTAAATATTAGTTCATTTTTTTGGCCATAAACCGTGCAATCGGCTTTGAGGTTTTCGGGAGAAATCCTCGAACCGATACCATAGTTTAACTAGTTAGGAAACCTAGGAATTTTTACGTGTACCTATGTTGGAGTAAAGATAACCGATATACTTGTGGATGCGGTTTTTCTTTCTTTCCTACGTGTAAATTACCAACAAAACACAACACATGTAAAACCTAGCCACATTTTCATACACCAACCAACACATGCAATCTTCCGACAGCGGAAGCATCTGAAATTAAGAAACATGTTTCTTGATTTCAGTAACCGATTTTTAAAGAGCGGTCGAAATTAAGAAACACGTTTCTCAATTTAAGTAACCGATTTTGATAAAGCAGCTGAAATTAAGAAACATGTTTCTTGATTTCAGTAACCGATTTTTAAAGAGCGGTCGAAATTAAGAAACACGTTTCTCAATTTAAGTAACCGATTTTGATAAAGCAGCTGAAATTAAGAAACACGTTTCTCAATTTAAGTAACCGATTTTGATAAAGCAGCTGAAATTAAGAAACATGTTTCTTGATTTCAGTAACCGATTTTTAAAGAGCGGTCGAAATTAAGAAACATGTTTCTCAATTTAAGTAACCGATTTCTATAATCAGTTTAAAATGAAGTAACATTTTCTCCATATAAGTAACAAAATGTTACTAGATTTAAGAAACATGTGTATTAGGGCCATACGCTACCACATGTTTCTTAAATCTAGTAACATTTTTTCTCCGTGTAGACTTCGCCACTGATGGTTTCTGGCGGTTTTAAGAGCTAATAGTACACAGTGCCCTTCAATTACCGCCAAATGCACAGCATTACCTTCGCGGCATGAATAGGCTCAGCGCACCGGGCGTGACCTTAGCTTTAAAACGCTTAGGATTTATGTAATGCACCCATTTCCCATCCCCAGTAATGATTCGATACAGAAAACTCTACCTTTCCTGTCTTTGAAGCAGTATTTCTTTGTCTCCGAAATCACCACTTTTAAAATGATGCATTCAAAATCTGCATATGGATTCTGATAGAGCATGATTGCGGCATCTTTTCACAATCGCTAAGAAAATCGCAGGCGAAGGGGTAAAAAGTAGGGGGAATATTTGGTTGACGCATAGCCTCAAATACTCTCCTTATCACTAAGAACATATGTTATATTCGAAAACCGCTTGCCGGTTCGACTCATAGTTTGTCTGTCATGTTATTTTCAATTTAAAAAAAGTGACCGCATGGTAGGAGGAGCACTCTCGCATTTTATATATGAGATGTAAATAACCATTAATAGCATAACAAAGCCTAACTTAAACACGAATGATAAATCAGAATACATTTTATATCCAGAATCAAAACTCCATTAACGATGTTTATCGTGCGACACAAATTGAGCTCAAAGTATGTACCTAGTATAATTCAAAATTCTTCAGTTAGAGTAATTATTTTCGATTAATTTGGCACCAAATATCACGACCATCTCGCATGCGTATTTTCACTGGGAAATGTCATAACAAACAACAATAACAAGAATAATCTGACAAAGTCTTAACTATTCTAATAAAAGGAAAAACAAACTTAATCTATGATTAGTAGTTACTATGAGTCTTAATAATCGCAGAACTGCGGGGGGAATGATGTTATCCATGATCCTCGATTCTGTCCAATTGGAAGACTTGCTGACCTCTCTACAAGTTCTCTATTTATACCGATTGCCGATCACTTCCGGGGCAGGTTGGTGTAGCGAACCAATGTAAATCTATCCCGGTCTAACCTAGGCATGCCCATTTTTCGCCGGTTGCATGCGCGTTAGTAATCCGCTGGCAAACATTTCTTTTAAATTCTGCAAAAAGTCTTTGATCTTTCATTGGTTTGTTAGCTTCTAGAGCATTTGCACATTTTTAACATTAGAAAAGTCCGTGAAATAAAAGCTGGAGAACTTTTCCTTGCAGCATTTCCACACATGGTCTAAAAGTTTCGACCTAAGAAAACTTGAATTTATTATTTATACACTTGATTTATCCCGAAGTTAGATTTATTGATAGAATTCAAAAGCCTAATTTTGCTTATACTCCGTGACTAAGTTCACTACGCATGGAAGGTGATATTCGTCCACCTTCCATGACTTTCAACAAGAAAAGAAAGTGCTTGACTTTTGAATAAATGATTCCGAACGAGCAACTGAAGTTGTCAGATACTAATTTTGTTCCAATTAGAGGGTGTTATATTTCGGTGTTATATTTCAAAATTGTTTTGTAAGCATTGGATTAACAATATAACACTCGTTGATACACTGAGCGAAAAAGTGATAGGAAACGCATATGAATTCGTATGTTTCCACTATAAAACGGCGCCATTGCGCTAAATTGTAAGATTTACATTGAGCAATGTGAACAATGGCCGCATTGTAAATTCAACATTTTGCCATACGAATTAATACCTATGGTGTGCATTTTAAGCAGAAAATATGCGGCGTTTTCTTTCTCCCTCGAATGCTTACTTAGCTTGGTGCGTGAACAGAGGTGAACAAATAAAAATGTAAACAGAAAACGAACGAGAAAAATCTAATGGCGATAAATTAATGGAAACTTTTTGTGGGGTATTATTTTATAATGGACTTTTCCTCCGATTGCATGTCGTGATTTTAGTTGCAATTAAAAATTTTCGGCAATATTGGATCTGAAATTTAAACAGATTTTAATGGGCCATCAAATTATTTAGTTTTTAATGAAAAATTTCTTTAATTTTATTTTATCGGCCAAATTTATTTTTCTTTTGCAATGAAATTTTGATGCCAATAAAATTGTGCTTTTTCAAAAATGTCTCCTATCCATATTTTATAAAATTTCCTTCAGTCAATAGCCTGAAATAAGAAATTTAATTCTCGAAGCGAAATCGTTTGCATTAAATGTCAATGGGAAATATGGCAGCTGAAGACATCAACTTTTTTTTTCTTTTTACATTTGAAAATGCAAAATTAACCTCACAAAAATATAAAAGTATAAGTTGAAATGCATGATTTTATAGTCGAAAAATGTAATTTCGGATTTTATTAACTCACATGTATTAAATGATATGGAAAATTGTAAAATTTACAAATCTTCAATGTAAAATGATATATGATTTATATTATTTTGTATTTTATTCTGGGTTTTTCAATAGTACATATCAATTCATCAACAAACAATGTAAAATTTACCATGAAAACGTAGTTTTCCCTGTTTTCATATTAATGTAAATGTAAGATCTATAAGTTTATATTGAAAATTGCGTAATTTTCCAATTTGGGGAAAGTTTTTACAATGCGAAGATTTACAATGCATCATTGTAAAAATCGCAATGGGGTTTTTCTGTGAGTGTAATGAAAATCAATAGTAAAATAAGATCAAAGGTAATATTCGAATTTTGGTATCAAATAATGACAGAAACATACATATTTGGAAACAAACCAATATATGATTAATTTGCTCAAAAGCTGATTCGTACCTGTACAGAGTGAACAACATGCAATATGCATAAAGGATGATTTGTTAAATTCAGAAATCATATTCCGTTAAAATTGTTTCGGAATGCCAATAACAGCATCAGTTTCGTTTGATACTGTATGAGGTCGAAAATTTCATTTACCACTTGAATGCAAATTGACTTTTATTGTGTAATCTTAATACTCGCTACGTGCGAGTGCAACATATTGTTCATGACAGCATCATGAAATGCCTTATACTCTGTTTTTTACTTTCCTCTGCTATAGAGGGAAAGTATTGTATTCACGACGGAGAACGACTCGAGAACGGGGACAGATAAAAAATTTCTGATCAGTATGAAATCCGTGTCAGATAAAATTATGAAAATATTTGTGCATTTTTCTATCGGTCGGTTCGTTTTACGTATCATAAATAATATTCGAGAACGCTTTGAGATAGCGACGTGAAAATTTTTGTAAATGAGTTTTACAAAAATTGCAGTTTTCTATCAACTTTTGAAAAAGTAACGTTAGCTATTTCAAAAATTAATAGAGCTAAAGGAAATCCGTTCACCGGAAGTAACCAAAATAGCGGCTTTTTAAAAATCGTAATTTCGTTTTTTGCTATTTACTTCGAAATTACGCGTTTTTCAGTAGTCTTATGTATGATGAAGTTAAAGAAAATAAAATTTCCTACATTTACTTTTAGTATCTTACGAGAACTACATATCTCCGGCTGTTATCGAAATACATCGTTATTATTAGCGAAAAATTACGGATTCTTGGTGGTTTAACACTAAACATATATTTAAAAAGCGCATATAATCTTATCGTTTTTGCGCACTTGACTTCATGACTTTTTCTATTTATTATATATACACTTACAGCCGGTTTCACAGTGCGAGCTTAAGCTTCGAATTTGGTTTAAGCTTTCGCTTAACTGTTTTTACTGTTTCACAGTGCTGGTTTAGTCCTTAAACTGAGTTTAAATTTCCGTTTATTTAAGCCACCAAACTTGAGCGCTTAAGCTAAAGCTTAGCATGCTTATCGTCCAGTGAAATATTATTATTATTGGTTTTTAAATTGAGTTTTTAATAATGGATAGTGATTTTGAAGATTTATTTGATGAAAGTGATGAAGAATGCCACTATCTGGTTGTTCACTCTCGAAAAAATCCGGGGACGAATTAACTCCGCCTCAATTAACTCCGCCTAAAAATAAGCACCTCGCAGTGTTATTCAGAAAAAATTTAACACCGTAGCGCGAAGTTATTTTTACATTTTTATTTTATGGAGCTAAATATTCATTTTAACACCGTTTTGACCTCAATTTTGAATTAACTCCAAAAAGGAGTCAAAAATTCACTCCAATCCTTTTAGGAGTTATTTTCATTGTAAAGGGTGTTCACGTTTAGACGAGGCTTACCAATTGGCTTCAACAGCCTATTCGGAAGGCAAATGGTTTACAATTCGAGAGGTTCCCGTGTTCGTGTCCGGGCAGAGACATACAAGAAAAGTTGTTAACAGTCAATATTAACTTTGAAAACACGAAAAAAAAACTCAAAACATCTCAAATGCTTGCAAAAAAAAAGAGAATTCTGAAAGCTTCTTCTGCTATGGAATCTTATCGGTTGCAGCACACGAACACTCTCGAAAAAATGGAGTCGATTACGCACCGAAAGGGAGTTTGAGGGAGTCCATCACCTATTGGAGAAAATCGAACTCCGGGCTACGGAGTTCACAATAATTCCCTATGGGTGTTAATTTTTAACAATTTTTCGGTGTTAAACCAACTTATTAGATGGCCCAAAAAAAACCTCGCAAATTCTCTTTTTTTGCAAGCAAAAAAAACCTCGCAAATTTCTCTTTTTTTGCAAGCATTTGAGATGTTTTGAGTTTTTTTCGTGTTTTCAAAGTTAATATTGACTTGTTAACAAACTTTTCTTGCATGTCTCTACCGGGACTCGAACACGGGACCTCTCGAATTGTAAACCATCATTTGACCGCCCATGGTAGAAATAGTATGAGATGAAATTGAAGAATATTTGCCACAATTTTGTCTCTTACTATTATCAACTTTATTTTACCGTTGTTGAGATATTTCAAATTTTGTAAAATAAAATTTCATATTTTTATAAAATTAATAATAATTTCTTCGTCGAATTATAGTGTAAATTGTGCAGAAACGTAGATTTTGCATAACAAAGTCATGTGCTGTTCATATCAGATATTTGCACATATTTTTTACGAAACTAAATATTGCAGAGTAAACTTTTGTGTTGATCACAACTGATGTTTTTATCAACAATATTCATCAATCGAACAAAACATTAATGAGAAAATTCCTGTTCCTAGATAAATTTTCACTGAATTTTTGATCGATATTTTTCAAGAGGAACTGTAAAGGAATAATAAATAGTTTCAAAACATAAAAGTTTATTCTTAAAATTAAAAAATTGAAGAGAATAAAATGTTTAATTGGAACTGAAACTTATACAAAGTATTGTATTCATGAAAAATTTCGACCTCTTAATTTCGGCTAAAAACATTTCCCGAGCACTCCTGAGTCGATTGGAACATTATTCCAAAAATCTCTTTCTGTCTGCTATGGCGGCTTTTTAAAAATCTTAATTTCGTTTTTTGGCTATTTACTCCAAAACTACGCGTTTTTAGTCGTAGGGTAGGACCGGCCTTGTTGAATTACTTTTTAGAATTTAGGTTGTAGCGCGCACATAAAATCACATATCGCTCCAATGGTTAAGCCATTCGATAGAGTGATATCTTGACTACATTTCATAGAAGAACTTTTTTTAAAATGTTTTATTAACTGGCCTTCAGGTAAATTTAAAGAGTGATTCAACATGCCCGCCGATTTACAAGTGGTGCGGGTAAGATGAATAACTGTAATTTTCCATACATTTTCCATACTTAAGAATGAAAAAACGTTATTTTTAAGTATTTTATTAAGTAAAAAATTTAAATATACACTGCATAATGTAAATATGAAAAAAACAATGAAATTTACGATTTAGTTAATCGCTTATTTCATTTTTTTTGTTGTCCAATTTTTGATTGTTTTCCTGCTGCGTTTTTATAAAAAATGTAAAAAATCATCAAGAAACAAACAAAAATTGATAAAAGAACAAGGGAAATGTGAAACAAACGTCAAAAAAACAAAAAATACGTAAGAAAAAAATGATTCAACTTTCCCGCCAAGCCGTTATTCAACTTACCCGCAATCCACTTTTTTGATATTTTCTCTTAGAAAAATTACAAAAACAGTAAATTTGAATGTTCCACGAGGTTTTGTTTTATTTAAAAGGTGTTGCACAACACTTTTAATACAAAAAATTTCCAGATTGACAAAAATTTGTATGAGAAATGGGTAAATCACTGTATAGTCTAATATTTACTTTTAGAGCCAAAAACACACATATTCCTGTCACTTACGATATAAATAAGGTATCGCTGTCAAAATTTTATGGCAAGTAGAGGACATCAGTACTAACAACATACTAAAATTTCAAAAAAATTGACGCAGTAGTTTTTTTAAATTTTGCAATAATTCAACATTCCCGGTAATTCAACAGGCCCGCTCCTACCCTATATATAACAAAATAAAATTTTCTACAGCTTTGTCTTTTTCTAGAACTTCGTATCTCAAGTCGTTATCGAAATATACCGTTATTAAAAAAAAAGTTTGGCGATTATCTCGAAAAAAGAGATTAATGTTTGCCATAATTTTGTCTTTTACCGTTATCCGCCATCTTTTTCCGATATCGAGATATTGGGCCGTATTCTATAACGAAAATTTTATCATTTTATGTTATGTTATGTCTTAAAATAACATAATTACCTCGATTGGTATTCTGTAAGGACAATTTCATTTTATGTTACGCGCTATAACATAAAATTTTTCCTGTTATGACTCATAACATAAAAGCTCCGAGATAGTACCTTTTATAATCATTTTATCATCTTTTATGCCATTTGACATTTGAAGTGTGACGTTTCACGAGTGAAATTTCAAATCTATATATTATGTATATAAATCGGTGTTTATCTGTTTTCTGTCTGTCTGTTTGAGATTACAAAACTCAAAAAGTACTGGACCGATTTTTACGCGGTTTTTTGCAAAATGAACTGCGTTGCCAGGAGCAGGTTTTTAGCTATGTTAGATCTTAAAAATTCGAAACGGAAGGTCCTGTAAGGATAACGCAAATATCCTTTTTCTCATTTTGTCTCCGAAAAACTGGCTTTAGGGGGTTTTCGTGGTCGCTGATCACGAGTTGGATGTTGGAATTTCAAAATTCTAAACGGGAGGTCCTGTAAGGATAACAAAAATTTGTTTTTTCTAATTTTTCTCGAAAAAAATGCATTAAGGGATTTTCGGGGTCGCTGATTACGAATCCGGCGTTTCAATTACAATAACTCTAATGAAAGGTGCTGTAAGGATTACGTTGATATGTAAAAAATGGATTTTTGTGATTGTATAACTAGGCTTTTCAGTCGAAATTTATACTAAAATAAAAACGCTGGTTTTTAACTTTTTTGGTACTCTACGAAATATTTCGTATTAGTGTTAAAACCTTGACCATTTAACTGACAATAAAATGTTTCGCTAAACTGTTTATTTTTGTTCATAAAATGTTAAGTATTTTAAACTGTATCAATTAACTATATAGCTCCTGAAGATGGTGAAATAAATTTACCGAAACCTAGAGCAGCAAAAAAGTTAAAAACCAGCGTTTTTATTTTAATATAAATTTCGACCGAAAGTTATACAATCACAAAAATAATTATAAAATAACGGTCAACAATAAAAACAAAGTAGAAAATGGATGTTGGTATCATTTTTGTCTGACATTTAGTGCCGTTTGCACCAACTAAACTTAGCAACTCATGTACAACTTACAAAATTTAAGTCGAAGAATTTCTACGGTTTAAGTAGGCTAAACACAACTTAATTTTTTAAGAATAATACGCGCAAACGGGCCTTAGTCGAATTATTTAGCTTTCTCCGCAAAAAAAATCTTTGGAGGAGGAAACAAAACTTTGAATTTTTTTGACTGTCACTCGGCCAGCTGTTCAAAAAGTAATAGAATTCACACCAAAATGTACTAAATCTTTTATGTTAAAGGTTTGTAAAATGAACGATAAAATTATTTTATTCAATCCTTACAGAATACTAATTTTTGTAAAATTTTATTTTCATTTTATGAAAAGAAAATTTTATCATCATAACATAACATAAAATGTATTTTTGTGGGAAATACAGAATACGGCCCATTATCATTAAAAATTAAAAAAAAAAATTTTACGAATTGCTTGCCTTAACATTTTTTCGAAAAGTCGTCAAAGGCAGAATTAAAGTAATTAAAGGGAAGCTAATAAATACATAGAGGGTATTCACAATCCTCTTTTAATTTTCGGTATTCGGTATTTTCGGTAATATTAAAAGACTGAAAATATTCTGCTGTGAACATCCCACAGCACAGATTTGAGAACAGCGCTTTTATTTGATACGTGACCAAATCATGAACTGCGAATTTGATTGTAAAATATGTCACATACCTTTAAATCCATGTTTGATGTATTCTTTTGAATTTCTATTGTGGCAACGGCTATCAAAATTGAAAAAATAGGCATCAGTCCGATGAGATTAACAAAAAGCCACCGAGAAAATTTGACAACTAAAAACATTACTAGCGCCACCCGCGGTTGATTCTTGATACCGAATAACCGGGCCGGAAAACACGACTCAAGGCATGTATACAATTACCGAATCCGGTAATTCATTTTTACATGAACCAAATTACCGTCTCGGTAAAAATCTGTTAAATTTGACTGAATTACCGAGCGGTAAATTTACCCCCAATTTAAAAAACGACTGTGAATACCCTGATATTAACCAAATTACTGATAAAAAAACTCTGAATTTCCAAAAATTTGGGTAGTAAACTCGAAATATCCTGACTGTGGTGTAGTTGGAATTTATTCTATTCTGTGGTGATAATTAGGGTCAGGTAGGGTGAAGTGGTCCACGTTTTTATTATTGGCCATAAAATGGTCAAAAATTGAAATTTTTGCATGATAAGATAGTCAAATCGCAAGCGCAGGACCTAAGCTAACTTTTTGCATTCACAGATTGCCATCTTTTTGACATTAAATTTAATTTTCAGGCATTTTTCGAAAACTTTGATTTTTCGATCTTTTCAAAATGGTAGGGAGAAGTGGTCCACCCTCAAAAACTTTCCAGAAATCGCATAAACATAAAATTAAATGTCAAATAAAAGTATAATAATGAAGTTTGATCAAAAATATGGTTTATTCGAAAGTAACAAATGAGCGTTTGGTCTGTTTTGGTGTTGGTTTCTTCGGTGTAGTTGTTAAGCGTCGTTTTCCGGCGGCTTGTTCTGCTATTCTAATTCAGCTCGATTTTTGGGAGAAGTTATATTCGAGCTTCGCATCGATTTTCGGCCACGATTTGAAACTCTCAAAATAACTCATAAAAAAACTTGAAAACATGAAATATGACATTGACAGGATGGACCACTTCACCCTACCAAACGTGGACCACTTCTCCCTACCGACGCTATTTTGCGCGGAATGACGCTGCTTCAACAATTGTGGAAAAAAGTGCAGAAATTCGGTGGATTTACAAAGTTCATAATGTAGACAACTTTTAGATTAATTAGCTTATTGAAATTGATAAAGAATTCGTAAAAATGTTGTTGAATGTGAATACTTGCGAAAACTTTCAACAATGTTTTTTTGGCACTGGTCTGTGAGAGTGAGTAAATATACGTCTGCACACTTCAATGACTAATAAAAAACAAGCTGTCATCAAGAGCAACCGATGAGAGTTGCATATTCTGTTCTAATGTCACTATTACTAACAAAAATGGTGGTGGACGATTTCTCCCTACGGACCACTTCACCCTACCTGACCCTACTATAAACTACAGGAAATATTAGTTGTACATATAAGAAATGAGTTTTTTTAAAAAATTTTAGAAAATCAAATTACGTGGGATGAAAATTTACCATGTTATATTTTAAGAGTTAAATTAGTTAACTTAAAATTTCTAAAAAAAATCTCCTCAATATGGGGAAAATAAGTTGATGATACCCACGTAAAAATATTTACGGGTCTATTTGATTAGATAAACATTGATTAGAATAAGTTAAAAAAAAACAACTCAATGGTTAGTACTTAATGTGGACCTAAATGGAGATCAACTTGTGTTTTGAACAAGCAAAATGGAAGTCAAAAGCCTTGGGAAAATTTTGTTTTCTTAGTAAAGTTCCATCTTCCCTTAGGTTATCGAATATTCTTTGTATAATATAAAAAGGGAGATGCATATTTAATGCCCATCGATTGATTTTAAGTACGCTTTTAAAGCTATAAAACGGTGCTCTTATTTTTTGCCTTCAATTAAAGGTATAAAAACGGTGCTCTTATTTGGCTTCAATTTCTTAAGAATCTCACTCACTATCTACCATTTAAAAGTAGAATATTATCTCTTATCTCTCAGCTTGTCGTCTTTTCAACAAATCTTTAAGAATTGTTTCTAACTTTTATAAGGTGGTAATAATTTTGAAACCATATATAACACTGCACAACAGCCATTTTGCTCCCAGAGAATTTACAATCATTTTAGGATAATTTGACGTCGCTGATACCGAATCTAAAGGGTTTTTCAACAAGGACATAACAATTTTGTATTTTAATAAAAACGCACCTTAAAACTTTTTTTGTGATCTGGGAATGCTAAAACGTCAGTTAAGGTTTACATTTTTTATTTTTAAGGTTTTTTTTTAGGTTTACATACCACACAGCTGGCCAAACAATTGATTTATTGAAGGAGAAGTTCGGTAATCGTGGAATCTCGAGAAATGGTCCAGTCGAATGGCCACCTCGCTCATGCGATTTAGCGCCGTTGGATTTCTTTTTATGGGGTTATGTTAAGTCGTTGGTTTATGCCAACAAGCCAACAACGTTAGAGGAGCTCAGGAACAATATCGAACGCGAAATTGCCAACGTTCCGGCCGATATGGGTGAAAGAATGGTGGAAAATTGGCTCCAAAGAATCAATCAGCAAACGTGCTCGGGGTGGCCATATGAACGACATCGAATTTCAAACTTAAATGTACCATGTCCACTACACCTGGAATAAATTTCAGCCCGATATCTCAATTATTCTGTGTTTTATTTAAATACAAAATTGTTATGTCCTTGTTGAAAGACCCGATACAAGTGCTTTGGCCAGATAGGCTCTAGTTATTGAAAAAAACCCAGAAAAAACTTTTTTTTTTTTTTGAAAAAATTCCATATAAATTGGAAAGTTTTATTTTTTGTTTTTGTTATTGCCATGGATATTTCAATCATTTTTGGGTAATTTGACACCGCTGAATTTGAATCTGGAAATTGTTTGGCTGAATTCGTTGCAGTTTTTGAGATTTAGCAAAAACAAAAATTATTGTTCTTAAGTAAACCCTAATAACTAGAAAAAGAAAATCAAATCTCAAAAACTAGAGTTAATCGAGCCAAAATACTTCCAAATCCGGATTTATAAATACCGAAAAAATTAGACATCACTTTTTTTGGAAACCTTTGCAAAAAAAATAGCGGTATCATTTTAAGACGTTCAATTTGAAATTAAAAAAAAATTAACGTTATCGGGCGACGTCAAAGGCCTCATAATACTAATGTAGTAACTTTAAATTATACCTACTTTGATTAAAAAATATCTGATGTGAACAGCACGAAAAACCGTTAGTTTGCAAACAATTCGCAAAAATCATTTTTTTTTCAAATTTTTTATAATATCTCGATAAGGGTAAAATATATCGGGTAACGGTAAAAGACAAAATTGCGGGAATGCTTTTTTTCCAATTCATCTCATATATTTGTTTTGTTTTGAGTTTATTGCCTTTTATCAGTCGTGAAAGTTTTTTCTGTTAAACCTGAGTTAGGTCCAGTACAGTGCCACAGTTTATGCAGCAATGGAAGTCGATTTACTCAGTTTTGGTACCACAGTGCAGCATTTATACATATTCAAAATATTTAAAAATAATAGAATCGAATACCAAAAAAAAAATGTTAATTAAAAAATAATAATAGTTAATATAAAAAAATCATTCAGTGTGTGTGGCGGTCACCGATTATCAAATTATGGATTATTTTCGGAAATATTGTAGATATAAGTGTGTAACCAACTTGAACTACTATTCGCTTCTATATTTTTGCATATCTTTTTATCAATTGTACCACTGATTAAATCGACTTCCATTTCTGCATGAGACTTTTGAAATGGCAACACTAAAAAACATTTGAAAAATATTGCCGAACAAAGTATGTGTCTACGTCGTCAAATTTTGTAGTAATTTTTTCTTTAAAGTTTTCAAGAATCAAAAATTCATTTTTCATCATCGTAGAAGGGTTCGTAGAAGGGTTCTATTT
This sequence comes from Chrysopilus asiliformis, assembly GCA_964034945.1. Classification (NCBI taxonomy): domain Eukaryota; kingdom Metazoa; phylum Arthropoda; class Insecta; order Diptera; family Rhagionidae; genus Chrysopilus; species Chrysopilus asiliformis. The sequence goes on along the minus strand of OZ035961.1, from coordinate 66,741,432 downwards.
AGCTTATTTTAAAGGTCTACTATAATTTAAAAATTTTATTATATATATTTTCCCCCAAAAAAGATTAAAAGGATAATAAAAATGTCCTTTTTTCGACGTAATTGCATTATCACTCCCAAATATCTCGACTTACGTAAAATATCCTAAAACGAACAGTCGTCTTTTAAATTGCGGGTAAATTTACCGCTCGGTAATTCAGTCAAATTTAACAGATTTTTACCGAGACGGTAACTTGGTTCATGTAAAAATGAATTACCGGATTCGGTAATTGTATACATGCCTTGAGTCGTGTTTTCCGGTCCGGTTATTCGGTATCAAGAATCAACCGCGAGTGGCGCTAGTAATGTTTTTAGTTGTCAAATTTTATCGCTGGCTTTTTGTTAATCTCATCGGACTGATGCAAATTTTTTCAATTTTGATAGCCGTTGCCACAATAGAAATTCAAAAGAATACATCAAACATGGATTTAAAGGTATGTGCCATATTTTACAATTAAATTCGCAGTTCATGATTTGGTCACGTATCCAATAAAAGCGCTGTTCTCAAATCTGTGCTGTGGGATGTTCACAGCAGAATATTTTCAGTCTTTTAATATTACCGAAAACACCGAATACCGAAAATTAAGAGGATTGTGAATACCCTCACTATAAAATATGTTCTCACATTTATTCTCGTAACATTCACTAAAAAGAGAATATTTGCGAAAAGTTACCACATTTTGGGAAGTTTTTAATTTCAATGTCACGCCATAATATTTGACCTTGAATATACCAAAAAGCCATATTTTCTTCTTCTTTTTTGAAAAATTTTTCAAAACCATTTCTATAAAGTTTCATAATGGGACTGCAATCAATATTTTCTTCGTTGTTCTAAAAATATGCTACCGAAATTATTGAGCTGTGCTTCGGCATTAAGGTGGGTTTAGAAACACGAGCATTTTCATTTTTACTGGCAAAGTGAGTGAAATGCCAGATTTCTTATGACTTTTTCACCAAGTGGGAAAGGGACGGGAAACCACTCAGTAAAAATTTTACTGGTAATTTTGCTTGCATGTAGTGGTTTTACTATCCATAATTTTCGTCGACGATAGGAAAGTTATGGCAGTAAACAACCATGAATCAAATACAACAGTTTGCGCATTGCGCAGGTCCGCCATGTTGGATTGTTGGATCCGCCATGTTGGAAACTCTTCTTGAAGTTCACTGCCAGTGCAATGGCTACACAACTAGCTTCAATGTCATTTAGGGACATGTTGACTGCTAAAGAATCAAACGAAAAATGATTTACTGTGCAATAATATTGCATCGTCTAGGGGCATGTCAATAATATTGTACAATATATTGCACAATAATATCGTACGTCTAGGGGACCCTTAACAAACTTCGAGTGTCCTTATTGAAAGCTCCTTTAGATAGATTTTTACTTAAGTTGGCCCTCCATTACCATGACTTTTCCCAACTGCAAAAACATAGAGACACATTTATGTGAAGATACCTTGGCGAGAAAGGGAGATAAGAATCAACTGCAAAAATTTGTCGGCAACTGCAAAAATAATTTCCCCTCTTTTTTATGGCGATTTTATGGTTGCAGTTGACGGACTTGAACTTTTTTATAGCGATTTCTACTACAATCACACATTGTCCCTTTATGTGAATAGTGAGCACAGACACATAAAAAGTGCTATTATAGCGTAGCTGTCATTTTTCATGTAATTCAACCACACACATACAGCTCTATAGCTTTATTGCTATGCCAATTTGAACATTATATCCATAGCATAAGGTTTGATATGATTGCTATAAAATTGTTAAACTGGAAGGGAAAGCGTTTATACTTGTATTCAGTCATTCCTATTTAGATCTCTATAAGTCTATCTTGCTCTAGTTTTCTGCATTTATTTGCAGTTACAGAAGTCATGGCAATGGAGATCCTCCTTTATGAAATGCCAAAAAAAAAATATAATCAAGACTTAAAATAAAACTTTGTAGGTGTCGATGATTTGTAAATAATTAATCCAATGCGGTTTTTTATTTCGATTTTGAGTTCTTTGTTTCGATTCATTGCTTTTTGTTGTGCATTCAATTTATGTGTTCTATAAAATCAACGAAAAAAAAAATATTTGTTTATTCTGAGATACATCTGAGGTTAGTCGAATAACTCAGAAACAAGATTTCTATTCAGAACAGCACCATCACCCATGAAAATTTTACATATGTTGATTTTTATTTTCAGTAACAGATTTATCGGCGCTATCCCCATAGCATAAGGTTTTAAAGAAAGATAAGTACATGTTTTTGAAATGTTCTTTATAGAACATGCATACAAAAGGAATTATGCTTGAAGCTGTTACAAGATGTATTTTTCACTTTAACATTTTTATTCATTTCATAAAAACGGAGGGAAACTGCTGTTGCGAGAAAATTTTTATATGCTTTGATCTTTAAAACCGCAGCCTTTAGTCTTTATCAGTTTGAAGAGGGTTGAAGGTTTCATAATCTTGATTTTTCAATAAATCTTGAATAATTTTGTTAGTTGGTCTTCTGTAGTACTCATTTAAAATGTATGAAATGTATGATTTGTATATTTAAAAAAATGCATAATACCTACGTATAATTATAAGGCCCTATCACAGAATCCGATACGAATGGTTCGAATCGTAAACTCAATGTTATTGTTGGTATAAAACACTAACAACAACATTGAGTTTACGATTCGAACCATTCGTATCGGATTCTGTGATAGGGCCTATAAGTAAAACATTCTTCTCGTTTTTTATTAACTAAATATCTTTTGTTAATTAATTTTATTTCACAAATGAATCCATCTTTGATGTAACACAAATTGACATTAAATCCAAAAATAGTTTCTAAGCATATGTAATAAAAAATATTCGCAAAATATCAAAAAGCGATAAAGAATCCAATAAATCACACCTTTGTATTTTCTAACGACTAAATTGACTCAGAAATATTGACAATAATTTCTGTTACAAAGAATTGAAAAGTGGAAGTTCATATATAATCATCGAGCCATGTCCTTTAGATAAAGGTGCCCTTGTCTGTGATAAATCACTGTCGAAACACTTTCTAAAGAATGCGAACACAAAATTTGCAGTGGTATTTGCTTTTCTGATGGTCACTTCAACGTTTAGTTCCAAGAAGTTTTAACGTTTAGTTTTAAGAAATCTTAAAAAATCGCTTTAATAAATGATTTTCTAAAATCTGTTAACATTCAAGGGAAAAGTAAATTTAATGCAGCTATAGATGATTTAAATGAAATAAACATCTACAACATTTTATATTTAATTTTATTATCTTTTATTTCAAACATTTCTTTTAATGTCGCTCATTCAAAGATCTAAAATCAAAAAGTTACTTTGACATTTTTTTGACAAACCTTTTATTTAGCTTGCCTTCGTATCTGTTTGTCTATTTGAGCCTGTTTACATTGGTTGAAATAGTCCGCCTAATTAGGATAGAAACTGGCAACATTAAGACAAGGTGAGGGAGTGGGACTGCTGATAGGAAAATCCTCCTCAAAACTAAAATCTCCGTTCTCAGAGTTCCGCCTGTCGTGCTCTGATTGGTTGGCTGCCATACTGAATGTGTTCCATTGTCCTTATTGTTTCGGTCATCTTCGAAGCAACACGTCGCATTGCAAAATGCAGCCACATATTACTTGCGATTCTTTAGAAATGTTTCACGCCAGCTACTGGCTTAAATAGCCTCAATGTGAATACGAGCAATTTTTCATCCGTCCTATTTAGGCGGACTATTTCAACCAATCTGAACATGGTCTTCGGCAGGGTCAAATCTTGTAATCTAATTTAGACCCACTTCCAGTCATCCGATTGACTTAAAATTTTGCACACATGCGCAACTCCGACGTCAATACATTATTTATATCCTTCGTCCTTGTAAGCATAATATAATTTTCAGGGGAGTTTTTCGAACGTTAAGAAGTCTGTAAGAATCAGTGTTGGGCAAAACGGCGTAAAAAACAGTTTTTTACATTTTTCACGTAAAAAACGTAAAAAACGTAAAAAACCGTAAAAAACGTAAAAAATAGTAAAAAACCTAAAAAATGGGACATCGCAGTTCCTACAAAGTATGACAGTCTGTTTTAAAGTTTTTCTCAGCATTTTATTAGAGATCCTATAATATAGAGAGTGGACATCAGCACTTAATAGACTGTACTACTAAGTAGGACAGTCTATTAACTCAAATTAGAACAGTTTTTTGAATGGAATTTTTCCAGTTTTTAGAATTTCTTTTCCCTTTTTCCAGTTTTGTTTCAATTTCCGCCTTCGGAATGAGTCTCCTTGTGTTTAAAAACGATTTTTTGATGCAAACTTTAAAATTACGCTTGTTGCTGCAAGAACTAGTCCAAATATGTTTCTTTAACCCTTTCATGCATACATTTTTCTATGGAATTAATTTTCATGATTTTTGGTATCCAAGGGTTTTTGGGGTCGCTGATTACGAATCTGAAGTCAAAACTTCAAAAATCAAAATGGCGGATCCAATATGGCGGTGAAAAAAGATAAAATTCATTAGATTACGGTGAAAACTAGTACGTAATTTTATCTTTTTTGACCGCCATATTGGATCCGCCATTTTGAATTTTGAAGTTTTGACTTCAGATTCGTAATTAGCGACCCCAAAAACCTTTATAAAGCTAATTACCGATTTTTTAACTGTAATAGTTTTGCCACAGTTACATTTAATCTGCAAAATAGCTACTTTTTTGCTCTTTATTTATAAAATGCAGTAATTATAAAAAAAAACGCATATTACTTTTTTTTCATAACAATTGATGTCCTAGGATACTTACGAATTGAATTTAGTCAATATAAGTGCATGAAATATATGTTATAATATTAAAAAACTGAATTAGAAAAGGTGTTGTTGTACAACAACACTGCAACAAAGGGTTAAAATAGCCCATATGTCGCAAATCTCTCCACATTATTCACATTAATTAACGTTAAAATGAGTAGGCGGACGTAATGTAATGAAAGGATATAAACAGTTTTTGAACTCCGAGTTTAAAATCTTTTTCACTTGCAAGAGGAATTGCTTTTGAATTCTTTTCTGTGTTTGCTGAAGACTATTAACCTTTTTATTGTTCTAAGATGATTTATTTACGAATAATTACTATATTTAGTGAATGGCTACTTATTAAATTTTTTATCATCAATGTTTTAGGTTTTTTACAGTTTTTTACGTTTTTTACGTTTTCACGTTAAAATTGAGGTTTTTTACGCGTAATTTTTTACGCGTAAAAAACTAGGTAAATTACTTTACGTAAAAAACCGGCACAACACTGGTAAGAATAATGGAAGGTCCTCTATGGGTAACCAGAGCTGGGCAAAATACTCAATACTCAAGTATCAGTACCAGTATATGGTAATGATACTTTTAACCGCATTTCAGTATCAGTACAAAAAGTACTGGTACTGAGATTTCAGTACCAGTAAATTTTGTACTGGTATTGCTCTGACTGAGCAGTACAAAAATACCAACATCGGTACTGGTACTGAAACTCCAGTACCAGTGCTATGTACTTGAAAAATATCAGTACTTTCGCGAAAAATACTTGAAAAAATTCCAGTACTTTTGCAAAAGTACCTACTTGAAAAAAGGTATTGATACTGGTGGCAAGCCCAGTACAAGTATCTATGTACTGGTACTGCTCGTGTACTGCAGTATCAAATGTACTGAAGTATGCCCAGCTCTGTGGGTAACGTGATTATCTTTTTGCTCAGATTTTCCGGAGAAAATCTCGTCCGGGAGTTATAAAAGTTATAGTTATAATCAGGGTTTAAACTGCTTTGCTTAATTCTCGTGCTGATGCTGATGCTTTGCTGTGCTGAATTAAACGTAAATGGCTTTGCTTAAAGCAAAGCACTTCAGGAGCATTAAGCACCAGCAAAGCAAAAAAATGCTTCGTCGAAGCAATCAAGTGGGAAATGCTGTGCTGAAATTTGCTTAAGCAAAATTTAAGCAGTGGTGAAATTTGCTTAGAATTTCACCACTGTGCTTAAGCAGTGCTGGAATTTGCTTAAGCAATGCTGATTTGCTTTCCTTTGTGTTTCTTATACAGGAATATCGATTTCTTTTTTTGGAAAATAGTACAGAGCAAAATAAAATTAGGGAGGAAATTCCTGAACAGCACACGACTTTCTTATACAAAAAAAAAAATTTTTTCAGCGAAATACCCTAGAGCAAAATAAAATTAGGGTGGAAATTTCTGAACAGCACATGACTTTCTTATATAACAAAAAAAATTTTTTTTCAAGAAAATACCCTAGAGCAAAATAAAAATAGGGAGAAAATTTCTGAACAGCACACGACTTTCTTATACAACAAAAAAAAATTTTTTTTAGGAAAATACCCTAGAGCAAAATAAAATTAGGGAGGAAATTCCTGAACAGCACATGACTTTCTTATACAACAAAAAAAAATTTTTTTTAGGAAAATACCCTAGAGCAAAATAAAATTAGGGAGAAAATTTCTGAACAGCACACGACTTTCTTATACAACAAAAAAAAATTTCCCTAATTTTATTTTGCTCTAGGGTATTTTCCTAAAAAAAATTTTTTTTTGTTGTATAAGAAAGTCATGTGCTGTTCAGGAATTTCCTCCCTAATTTTATTTTGCTCCGTACTATTTTCCAAAAAAGAAATCGATATTCCTGTATAAGAAACACAAAGGAAAGCAAATCAGCATTGCTTAAGCAAATTTCAGCACTGCTTAAGCACAGCAGAACGAAGTACAAAAAGCAAAGCAAAGCAATAAAAATTTTCGATTCTCAGCACAGCACTGAAAATAAGCACAGCATTTTTTAAGCACAGCATTTCTCCGTCACAGCAAAGCAAAGCAAGTTTTAGCTTGCTGTTTGCTGATTTGCTTTGCTTTTTCAATCCCTGTTTATAATAATAAAACATAACAAAAGCTATAATTGCCAATCTGGCAATTATTGAAAACCCGTATGGTGATTTAAGTGAACGGCGAACAGTTGTATCAAAATTACTCTTTGAAGTCAAATTTTCCAATAAGATTTTTTAAAATTTATTCCAATCGGATTTTCATGTATGGGAGTTTTATGTAGAATCATATCCTAAATAACTTTTGTTCTTGGACTTTTTTGATAAAATTCACCGTTTTTGAGATATTCAGAAAAAAAGTTTTCGTTCGTATGGGAGCTACCCCCCCTAATGGTCCATTTTTGCCCATTAACGAACTTAGCCTCGCATTTTACGAAAAACGGATCTGTGCAAAATTTCAAGTCTCTAGCTCAATCCATGCACCCGCAATCCGCGCCACAGACAGACGGACGGACGGACGGACAGACATGCTAAATTCAACTTTTTTTTATCATTCTAAACACACTGGTGTGATTCATTTTTTTGTGTGATGACGGGATCTTGGCGTTACAAACGGTAAGGCAAATCTAATATACCCTTTGGTTTCACCATACGGGTATAAAAACTTAAAAAAGAAACTCGTGTGCCTTCAGGACCTCCCATTTGAATTTAGCAGCCCCGAAAACCCCAGATTGCCAGTTTTTCAGAGGAAAAATGGGAAAACGAATATCTGCATTATCCTTACAGGACCTTCCATTTTGACAAACCTATGAGGTAAAACGAATATGTGTGCAAAATTCCACGGCAATCGGTTTAGTGGTTCGGGAGATACTGTAATGAGTAAATCAGTGGAATTTATCTTTTTATACCCGTATGGTGAAACCAAAGGGTATATTAACTTTGCCTTACCGTTTGTAACGCCAAGATCCCGTCATCGCACAAAAAAATGAATTACACCAGTGTGTTTAGAATGATAAAAAAAGTTGAATTTAGCATGTCCGTCCGTCTGTCCGTCTGTCCGTCTGTCCGTCCGTCTGTCTGTCCGTCCGTCTGTCTGTCTGTGGCGCGGATTGCTGGCGCACGGATTGAGCTAGAGACTTGAAATTTTGCACAGATCCGTTTTTCGTAAAATGCGAGACTAAGTTCGTTAATGGGCAAATATGGACCATTAGGGGGGGTACCCCCCATACGAACGAAATCGTTTTTTGTGAATATCTCAAAAACGGTGCATCTTATCAAAAAAGTCCAAGAACAAAAGTTATTTAGGATATGATTCTACATAAAGCTCCCATACATCAAAATCCGATTGGAATAAATTTTAAAAAATCTTATTGGAAAGTTTGACTTCAAAGTGGAATTTTGGTATAACTGTTCGAATTTTGATACGAATATCACCATACGGGTCTCCAATGATTGCCAGATTGGCAATTATAGCTTTTGTTATGTTTATATTTATTTATTAAACAAACTATATATAAAAAAACCTAATAATTATATAATTATAATGCCTTTATTTTAATACAGCAGTGTATGTTTATATTTATCAATAATTATTCATTAATTGGTGTAATATTTATGGAAAACGATAGGGGGATAAAATTTAATCTTCAGATTTTTAAGGTAAAACATAAAATATTTCCCAAGATAATTAATTTTATTCAACCAAAAATGTGTGATCATGATTGGAATAAAAAATGAGGGAAGGTAGAAAGTTTAATAAAAATATGCCATGATTTGTAGAAAGAACCATGCAGGATTCGAAGATTTTTATGACCCGGGCTAACTTTTGAACCAGTTGGGATTTCACTTTCGCTGTACCTGCATTGGAAAAGTGATTTACTCTAGTTTCATAAATATAAGCTCTTTTTTAACGGGGAACTGCAAGGGGATGGTCAGCTGCCATCTTAGATTATGATTTTCACTTCCATTGCGTCTAAGATGGCAGCTCACCATCCCCCTGCAGTTCCCCGTTAAAAACGAGCTTATATCCATGAAACTAGAGCAAATTACCTGTCCAATGCAGGTACAACTAGGGAATGCAATACCGGAGAAAATCTCTATACTGGTATTTCGGTATTGTAAAATGATAATACCGGGATCCCGGTATTAAAACCGGTTTTCAACGAAATTATTTGTGTTAAAACTTCCTTGTTAAATTATTCAGTTCAAATTTGCTGTACTTTTATTTTTAAGATTCAAATAACTAAGAATACACACCCAAAAGTTTATTTGGCGTGCAGTTTTGATTTCAGTAAATGTTCGTCTGGTTTTATCTCCACCGAACTTACACTTTACACAAATAAATAAGAACGGTAGGAAAAATATTTTCACCCGTATTGTCTTTCTCACCCAAGCGACGCCGTCACCTGAGCGCTCACCCAACTTTGAATTTGGTATTGTCTATCTCACGTGGAGCTAGGTGACTGGACACGCGTGCATTGCTTTACAGTTCTATGCGATGATATTAATAGGTAATAGAAAAATGAATGCTTTGCAATTGCGATACAGAATAAACTTCTAAAACGAATTGTCTCTGTTGTGAAATGGAAATATCTTCCGACTCAAAAATCGACTCAGAATATAGACCACCTTATAAGCTCGTATAACGAAAGACAATACAATACATCACAACAATACAATATAAATAATATAATAAAACAATACAATATAATATCTGCATACAAGAATCATAAAAGGGGAAAAACCCAAAGCTGTGGTCAAAATAAAAAGAATTTTCATACAAAATGTACTGAGTTGGGCACTGAGTGCCCAAGTACATGATATCACGCATTTTTTTTTTACAGCTGCCTCAACTCCCCGGAGATATGCAATTTTGGACATCTGTATTTTTTTGTAGTCTAACATACAGTTCAGAATATATTTTTTTCAGAAATATATTGCATTTCATCATATTCTTTATTAAAAATATGTTTAATTTCGGTTCAAAAATCGTTCTGGGCACTCAGTGCCCAGTACACGGGTCTAGGGTTAATTCAATACCGAAATACCGGTATTGAATCTTCGAAAACCGGGATTTAATACCGGACAAAAATGACCGGTATCCCGGTTTTCGGGATACCGGAATACCGGTATTGCATTCCCTAGGTACAACGAATGTGAAACCCAAAAATTAGTCAAGGGGCATTTTCGTGCATCGTTCTTTACCTCATAAAATGACAAATATTTTAAACATAATATTTTTTCTTGAAATTTCACTTGGAAAATTTGTAAAATACAAATAATTGCTTGGAATGAGGGCGTTAAGAGTCTTTCCGATTACAGTTCTTTCTCTTGAGAAATGTTCATAACGTTTATGTTAGTCAGGTATAGGACACATTTCACACACATACAATATATTCGCGTTTTTTTCTTTTGAAAAATTAGGAATTGATTTTGACGCTAAGCAGTCATGTGGAAGATATTTACAAAAAAAAGAGCTGTGCCTAGCAGTTGACATTTATTTGATTGGATTTGATTTCACTTTTACCGGTTTTTATAGTCAACAATAGAGAAACTCTTGAAAAACAAGATTACTTGAGAATATCAGAACATCATATGACTTGCGGGAGGACCAATTTTATCAAGTAAACTATTTATTCATCTTAACCAAACTGATGGTTTGCCTCTTATAACCAAACTTTTCTATATTGTTAAATTAGAATAATAGCACGTTTTTTAGGGGGATGGATTATATGTTCATTTTAATGCACACGACACAATGTCACTCAATGAAAAAGAGATTAAAATATTATTTTAAAATTTTGGTTGATTCAACTTATTCAATTGCCTCCCGCCATACCACTGTAAATATAACAAAATATTTTTTGACTTTATACTTTTTCCCATATTTGAATCTCTAAGATCAAAGAGTATTACACATATTTTTTTTTAAGCGTGGCAGATTGAAATGGATTCAATCACTTTTCGTTTGATATAATGTAACACGAATCTTTTTTTTACATTTAAATTGAACACGGAAATTTTTTTGAGAATAACCGAGTATGTCAAGTTTTCACATGTGTGTGCAAAGTACGTTATGATTGTTTCAAAGCGGCAAATACTTATGGATTGATCATGCATTAAATATCGCTATAATAAAATCCGTAACATTGAGTTGTTGTCAGATTTTAAGAGATAACTGTTAAGATATTGAAATGTCTATCACATATTAACTCGGTCTGGATCAAATTTTTGAATTACTAACATCATTTCTATAATCGAATATTTTAAAAAGAAGTTCACCGGATGTAATGAAAATAGTACAAGTACTAAATCTGGAACTGTTAAATAATATGTTAAATTATGTAAGATCAAATGGTATATAGAATGCACAGAGATTGATTTTTGTGATTCATTCTTTGGATGACTAAATTCAAAAGGAACCCGATTTATTCAATTTATCCATTTTTGTAAAAAAAAACTCAATCTGAAATTACATATATGACAGGAATGATTTTTTATTATAGCTGTGTTTTTTTAATGATCCGCTGAGAAATCCGGATTAACTCTCATACAAATTCGTAACCCAAATTTTATCGGGATCATGATCTGATTTGCTTTCTGAGTTAATGGGAAATAAAAAATTTCCTTCGGTGCGTGTCTCAGCTTGCATCTTTGGTTTCATAGGTGTATGGATATTGAATACTATTTCCATCGCGTTAGGGTTATTACCCTAAATCGGAAAAACCTAGCGGCGAGAAAAAGATACTATTTCTTATTCTAGCTGGTAATGACATGGACCGTGATTACATTGGCGGAGGAAGGCATCTGACTTCACGAAATGTTGGGCAAGAGACGAAGTGGGAATTATGATACGAAAAGACGAACGAAAACTAAAAATTCCAGTTCGAGTGTAATAGGATGTGTGATTGGCTACCTATTCCCACTTGTTTCGAAAAAATCATTCGGTTTGTAGACGCCAAAGCGTGCGCATCTCGAATAGTTTTTATTTACGTGTGCTATATTTATTTATGAAAAATTCTACCCTTTATTGACTTTATACAATCAGTAATATTTTAAAAATTATTAATAACTTTAATTTGGCCCCACAATCCTACGAAATTCCGATAAATTATCTCTGACCACGATGTTGCTGAAATAAAAATGGCCTAGTTTTCATTTGTTCCACTTGTCGGTGTGGGGTTCAGTTTATCTCGTGTAATCACAAGAGGTTTAAGCCGTCGGTTTATTCAATCCGTGTGTAATCATAGTCATGGGTTTTGTGATTTTAATAGTTATTGCTACATCATTCGGGTTACAACATAGTCTAAAAACATATTTAAAACCACAATAAACTTGCTTACGTTTTTTTAAATTATCCATATAGATCTCAAATCGCATCATTCAGAAATACAGCTAATGTAGAAGTCACAGTGTTTTATACTAAAACATCTGAAAAGTTCAAAGTGGATTATCGTATAGGTATCACTAAAATTAAACAAGCACCTTAATTTTTAAAAAAATCTCGGGAGAAAATTTTATTGGTAAAAAATTTGGTACAGTTAACTTGTTACTATAGTAATTTTATTGGTTTTATGTCAATTCTTTGTTTAAATTTTTTGATTTTTCACAAAAATTATTGAAAGGAAATTGTTGCGTCCATTTAAAATGGACAATAATCCCGGCTTCGACCATAAGCTTCGACCATAAGTAGAGAATTCTAAGCATAAAAAGGAGTTTTAACACTAGATTGTCCAAGCAAGTCATTTTGACTGCTTTTTAATTTCAATCAGAAAAACAATTATGTATATAATGACACAATTTGTTAGAATTTTGTGACTTTTTGTACAACATATAAATGCGTTTATTAATAATTGTAGTTACCTCCCCCTCTTTCATTTCCGGTATATATATGTATATATGTGTGTTATACCTATATTGCCAAAAGCAGTCATTTTGACTGCTTGACTTCCTTGGGCAATCTAGTGTTAAATTACATATTTGTTTGAATTTTTTTTGTGTATACAGAAAAAAATGATGTTGTATTATTTACAAAATAGGTTTTGTTAAGCCTAACAAAAAAAAATTCGTAAATATTACTGAAGTTTTGTATATACTACGAAAAAATTAACGAATATTTTTTCGTATAGTTACTAAAATTTGTTAATATTACGAAGTACATTTTGTCAAATCTGATTTGCATCATGGCGTCATTACCATGTTTGGATGACTGCAGCAGGTAATTAGACTACTAGTAGAACTGCGCCACACTTGTGCATGACGAAAAAATGGCGACGATTTTGTTAGTCGATTCGCCAATTCTAAAAACTCGATTTTAAAGCGATTCCAATAATTTTTCATAAAACTGATGCAAAAAATCAGTTTTTGGAAAGCATTTCTTAGTTTAGACATTAGTTGGAATGCTTTTTTGAAATATTTTTTATGCCCATTTTTTTCAGATTTCGATAATTTTTTCCCATTTTCGAAAAATACTAAAAACGAATAGTATTTTTTCGAGGTAACACAACAACATTCGTCGAGAGAATTCATTCGTTTGAAGTTTTTGTAAGAAAAATAATTCAAAATAAATTATTTTCATTTCGCATCATATTGGCCGTCATAAAACATTTCCTGCATACGAATATTCAATATAGAAACTATCAGAAACAAACAAGCATCTCTTAATTTTTGAAGTCATCACACTAAAACAATTTCCGCTCATTAGTTGCATATATTAAATTCTATGAGCACACACTAAGCAAGAAACAGAAAGAGATTCCATATCAACAAGAGAGATTTGTTTTTGTAATATTTACAAAATATTTGTAATATTTACAAAATATTTGTAATATTAACAAAATTTTTATGAAAACGAAATACAAAAATACAAAAACTTAACAAAATTGACATCGTACCATTAACAAAATATTTTGTCGGCCCATGGGGGACAAATGGTTTCGTTATATTAACAAACGTTTTCGTAATATTTACATACATTTTATTTTCTGTGTAGGCAAAGAAAATCGTGCGGAATGTTTTTTTTTTTGGTAAGTGATTTTAAAGCACTTAGGATTTAAGCCAGTGGTCGTGGTTCAAACTGTGATACGCTATTATTTCAAGTTCTCTTAACTTGCTTTATCGCAATGAGGAGTGACAGTTATAACGTGGAGCTAGCGACACCATCGGTCTAGGCTGCTAGCGCGAGCTTTACTGTTGATGGGTTACAATAAAACAGTGCTAATGCTGCAATTCATCCATGGTTCACAATACATATGCACAATCCATATGAAAATGTAGGAAATATTATTTGCTTTTAATCTGGTTATATGCATTTTTTAAAAAAGCGCATAGTTTTCGAGATGAAATTTTCAAAAAAATAATTTTTTGATCTCTAAATAACACATGGATCAATAAGTCCCGAGACTAACAATGAAAACAACATTTTTTTTGCAAAATTTTTTTTTATTCATCAATATAATCACCTTTTAGGGTGATACAATCGTCACGCCATGCGTATCCCAAAAAACTGACGCCATGACTTTGCCAGCTGACTGCTGCGTTTTCGGACGCTTCGGACGGCTTTCGCCAGCTGTGCGCCACTCAGATGACTGCCGCTTCGACTCTGGAGTGTAGTGATGTATCCATGTTTCGTCCATGGTCACGTAACGACGCAAGAAATCTTTTTTATTGCGAGTAAATAGCGATAAACAGCTTTCTGAATCATCGACTCGTTGCTGTTTTTGTTTCATCGAAAGCAATCGCGGCACCCACTTGGAAAAAACCTTTTTCATGCTCAATTTTTCATGAAGGATAGTAAATGCACTTCCATATGATATCTGTGTTATCTCAGCAATCTCACGGAGCTTCACTTTACGATCTTTCATTATAATTTTTGTCACTTCACTCACATTTTCCGGTGTAACGGCTTCCACAGGTCTACCCGAGCGTTCCGCGTCATTTGTGTCGGTACGACCACGTTTAAACTCGGCAAACCACCGACAAATCGTTGCTTTTGATGGACAAGAGTCCGGGTAACATTTTTCAATCCATTGTTTCGCTTGCACGGTGTTTTTATCCATTAAAAAACAATGTTTTATCAGAACACGAAACTCGGTTTTTTCCATTTTTTAAACAAACTACAAAACGACTTTACTCCAACCTCGATAACTCAGCTGTTTCTGGTCCGATCGACTTAAAATTTTGACACGTTTCAAGCAAAGGTTAGTACTCTAGAAAGACGTGGTTACTGGTTTACTACGAGCGTCATCTCTGGGTTAGTCTCGGGACTTATTGATCCATGTGTTATGTTAGAGATACGTACAAACCGTTGAAGCAAAAAAAATGTGGGAAATTTTATTTTCTTTAATTTTGTTATACTCATTTTTTTGAGAATTTTTCAGAAAACGGTATTTAAAAAACATAACAAAAGCTATAAGTGCCAATCTGGCAATTATTGAACACCCGTATGGTGATATTCGTATAAAAATTCGAACAGTTGTACCAAAATTCCACTTTGAAGTCAAAATTTCCAATAAGATTTTTTAAAATTTATTTCAATCGGATTTTGATGTTTCACCATACGGGTATAAAAACGTAAAACACATTTTTAATCTTTTATTCATTATGTATTTGTTTTTCAACTGACTAAAAAAAAGTACGTTTCACAGTTCTACAAATGTACAAAGTTTCATTAAAATGGGGGACTTTAATGAAAGGTATATATGCACAATGTAGGGATATATAGTACTGAGGGTATAGAATATCGAGGTTTCAATGTACTTACATGTCACTGGAAATAAAATGAAATCCTCAGGAAAATTGAGCAAGTTATTATGAGTTATTAGTCTATCGGCCCTATTCCAGGATCCGTCGTAGCTACGATTTTCGGAGAATTCGTGAAAATGGTATTCCACGATCCGAAGGAATTAAATTAATTTTGAAAACATTACGAATCGGAATATCTGGTATCATAGAATCCGACGGAATCGATCTTTTGACAGCTAAACCTACGAAAAATTTTCGCTTCGTAGATCGAGTAGCAACTTCATTTTTTTATTATTTTAGCTCAATTTATGGCCTGAATTGTACAACAAAAAGCAATTTTAACATTTTTATTAATTTATTTAGTATAAGTGTAACTTTTCACAAATTAAGAGGAATTATTTTAGAAAAAAGAGCAATGTGAGTATTCCTAAGTATCCGTTATTTGTTGTCGTTTTCGTTTCACTATTAAAGTCCTTCACTTCGATAAATATTGTTCCAAACACAAAATTGCAAACGCTGCAGAATCCATTATTAATAACAATTTTCGTTTTAAGTCAAGAAAGTGACATTTTTTACGAAACTATTCCATGTCAGAAATCTATTCCTTATGAGTTTTGCATAGGGACCTTTTTACAAAGACATTCATTTTTCGAAATTAGATTTTAATCAGGCACCACTAAGTTCAATTCCGTTCGGATCGTGGAATACTGATTTCTTCGTATTCGTAACGTAGTTAGTTCTTCGTAATAAAGCTACGACGGATTCTGGAATCGGGCCGTATAGCTTACAACTATTGTTATCTTTTTATAGCAAGCGACAAATACTCTTCCTACAAATCGTTCTGTTTTATTGCAAATGTTGGTATGGGTAAGGTGGTTTATTTAGGGTGAATACCAAGTGAACGAGTAAAACCAAATTTGTCCGAGCTCACCTAATGTAGTCTCCAAGCTCGTTAAAAAACGTCGTGACAACTGATCATTTATCTAAAATTAATCATTTGGTTATTACATATTGCTGTCCTCAACGGGCCAAAATTTTAAAAAATCAATTACGAAAAAAATTGCGTTTGGTTTAAAATAAAATAACTATGCAAAATTTCAAAGAAATCGGTTGAGTGATTATTGAGTAATCGCTATTACCAATTCTGGAAACGTTATTTTGAGAAATTCTGGAAACGTTATTAATGCTCCAAATCCGACTGCACGAATGACTTAAAAGTCGCAAAACTTCATCAATTTTCATCCGAACATGTTGAGAGAAAAAAGTCAAAACGTTTGCAAAAAAAAGAATCGATTTTACCAAAGATTTGAGGTAGGCATAACCCCCTAATGGTTTTTTTTCGGAGGTATTATAATTCCACGTAAATAAATAAAATTAGTCATAGCATGAGGAGTACGAGTTGCATGTAACGTTTTGTAAGAATTGCCGAATCGTTTAAAGGTGTTTGCATTTAAAAGTGATTGAGCGGTTTAAGAATCTGCTAATGATACCCACAGGGTTCGTCACAACCACATTTGCTTTCCCAGTCTAGAATACAAACTTATTTGAGAATCAAGCATAGAATAGAGAGCCTTGAATTTTATTGATACAAAAAGAAATCATATGAATAAACAAATTTATTTTCGGTATTATTAATTTTCTCATATGTGTGTGGGTTTTAATACTCATCAGTGTTTAGATTCTCCATATTAAATTTCCTGTTCGAGGTAAATTAACATGGTTTAACACAAGGCATATAAATTAATGGAGGAAAATTTAATACGCACTCTAAAAACTTTTTGTTGTAATCGTTTGTTTCCACTGAACAAAACCCGCAGAAGTACTGCTCTCGGTGAGTCAATGCGGCAGAAATTTTATATTAAGTTTAGCTTGAAGTCTTTTATAAATCAAACGCATTTTTCAGAAAGTCCTAATCGCTTCAAAATTTGTACACGGGATTTCTCCGTTATTAGAGTTTCCGTTATTAGATTTTCCGTTATCAGATTTTCGAAATTTGTGATGGTGCATTCAAGATGGCGAGTCATTAAAATTTTTATTAAATTAGATAAAATTGTACTATGGTCGCGGTCGCTGATTGCGAATTTGCAGTCAGATTCTTGGCAAATTCGATAAATAACGAGCTGGAAAGTTCGCTAAGGATAATAGTGGATTGGGTTGGGTAATTGTCCTTCTGTTGGCGAGCATTTAAATATAATTGGTCCCAATGTTGACCACAGGCGGCACTTTTGACTTTTTTAATTTGAATATTTTGGCACTACAGATCACATAAACAAAGTGTTGCAACACTTCTTATATTAATAAAACAATTAACTAAAACCGTAAATATAAGCATATTGTTAAGTTCACTTGATTTATTTTTACTTATTTCATATATTGAGGTTTCATAACAATTTCCAGTTTTTATATGGATTGCGAACCATGGATAAATTACAACATTTGTAAGTGTTGCAACCCATCAACAGCAGAAGCCGTGATAGCAAGCTAGACCGATGATGCCGTTAACACCAAGCGGCAACTAATTTCGCAATGCAAGTTGATTGGACTTGAGAATCACAGCGTGCAACAGTCGGGAATTGAACACTCGACCTCTGGAATACGGGCCAAGTACTTTACCCCTTGTAAATATATTTACCCAAAATTTTATATTTTACACTAACTAGTTAATATTTAAAAAATGGTGTTAAAGTTGCAAAAAATATAGCCGTGTATTTTATTGTTCTTTACAAAACTTTAACAATTGAAAGAATACGACGGCAGCAATTGGGTATTTTTAAGAACGATAATTTTAATCTAACTCGTTTGGAAACTTGCAATTTTAAATTTTATTTCGTGTCTATCGACACGACAATAAATAAATAATTTCATTTTTATTCACTCGTAACATTCTTAAGGAGGGTTTAGAAACACGAGCATTTTCATTTTTACTGGCAAAGTGAGTGAAATGCCAGATTTCTTATGACTTTTTCACCAAGTGGGAAAGGGACGGGAAACCACTCAGTAAAAATTTTACTGGAAATTTTGCTTGCATGTAGTGGTTTTACTATCCATAATTTTCGTCGACGATAGGAAAGTTATGGCAGTAAACAACAACAAACACATTGGACTTTCCCGCCCTGCCAGCAAAATGTTACCCCTGAATTATGGGGAATTATGGCAGCCAGCAAAAGTAAGGTTAAGTTCGATGTTTATTTTAAAAGCTACGCATTTTAAATGGAAACGGGAAGTAATAATCATTGACAGTTTGACTTCGTGCTGTTCGCACTGTTTACGTATTTGTTACAATTTGACAACTGAGCACTTCTGTAATTTTCCCCATGCTCAGTTGTCATAGAGTGCTCAGTTCGTTTTTAAAATGTCCAAAACTGCTCATATACTTTTTGGACAGTGTTCAGACAATATGACAATGCCGTGCTCAAACGTCTGAGTACGACTTGCTCAGTTTAAATTAAATGCCTGATGCTCAATCGACTGAGCACAACAATATGATGTTCTTACGATATGATACCGTTTGGCACATATTTTTGCTCATAAAACTGAGCAATGATCATATCGTTTGACCGTACCTTTAGAGGCTGTTTAGATTAGCCGAACCAGGTGCCAGGCATTGAACGAAACTGTCAAAATTACTGGCAAGACGAGGAAGTGGGGGACCGACTAATCTAGACAGCCTCTTAGCGTTTATCACAACCTCTCGTTCGCTATGAAAATTCGTTCTGGAAAAACCAGTGTTGCAGAATTATAGTTGAGGGGTAATTTTATTGGAAGCGTTGAAAGCGACAACACCATTTTATGTCGCTACCACAAACGTAAAAGCTCTAAAGGTGGGTTTAGAAACACGAGCATTTTCATTTTTACTGGCAAAGTGAGCGGGATAGCGAAATTCAAATTTACGTGCGCAAAAAGTCGATCACATCAGTGTCTCACACGTACTTTCCCTTCCACTTTATGGCGAACTGTCACTGCACATCACCTTCTCGCAGCAATACGTTTGTTATCACTTCAATTTCGCCTAACAAAATCATTTTGTGTGATGTTATAATTAATAACATAATTATTATTACCTCCCGTTTCCATTTAAAATGCGTAGCTTTCAAAAAAACATCGAACTTAACCTTACTTTTGCTGGCTGCCATAATTCCCCATAATTCAGGGGTAACATTTTGCTGACAGGGCGGGGAAGTCCAATGTGTTTGTTGTTGTTTACTGCCATAACTTTCCTATCGTCGACGAAAATTATGGATAGTAAAACCACTACATGCAAGCAAAATTTCCAGTAAAATTTTTACTGAGTGGTTTCCCGTCCCTTTCCCACTTGGTGAAAAAGTCATAAGAAATCTGGCATTTCACTCACTTTGCCAGTAAAAATGAAAATGCTCGTGTTTCTAAACCCACCTTAATTCGTATTTACGGATAGCGAATTTCGTTTGAGAAAAACTTGGTTATGTGTGCCAAAAATATGACTGCTAATATCGGACTCGTGATTAGCGAAACAAAAATCCCTCAAATTTTGGTTTTGAACTCATAATTCGCAACGAGTTTTAATGTTGTTTTCGATATTGGTTAGAGAATATTACGAGAGATATATGTGGTTAAAAATGTACACTATTTTCCTTTCTGCTATGCAAAAAGAAAAATCATACTTTGAATTATGAGATTTTCTGCGCAGTGAGCTCTCTATAAAAAATAAAGATTTTCGAAAAAAAATATCAACTACGAACGAAAAAATTCATGGGAAACTAAAGGCTCAACTATGATAGACATAAGAACGCATATGTAGCTGCATATGTCATTTCCAGAATAAGAAAGTCAGTGTTATTACCCACAATAGACATGTGTCAAAGTGTTGCCACTTTCAAACCTTCGTTAAACATTCGTTAAGCATGAATAATTCGATACAAATGGAACTGGCATATGTAAATAGTGAACATAACCTAACATTTTAGTGTGAATTTAATAATATTGTGGCCATATTAATTTCCTCTTGAGGTAAAATGAAGATTAGCTTTTATGTTGACAGCTATGTATGTCAACATTCGTTGGGAATTTGACATTTACATATGCGTTCTTATGTCTATCATAGTTGAGCCTTAAGTTCCTAATCATGTTGCAGCTGGGAGCTGTTCTGACATTAAAAAGCAGGCGGTATTTTCGTTGAGTTAAATCTATAGACCTTTCTGAAAAATAAAAAAAAAACTTTATAATTTTAACCCATTGCTTCACATTGTATGTAGCCATAATATATCTGCCAAATATGGTTTAAGTCACAAAAAGAAAAATACGAAAAAATCTTAAAAACAAAAGCAAGGTGTCTGTCTCGTAGAGACGGTCAGAAGACGTGGATCCGCCTACAACGATCGCCAATAGATTTTTAAGTAAGAAATTTTAGTGAAAAGGAAACTAAAGAAACAATTTGATTGACCGTAATGGTACGGGATTTGACTTTCCGTTTGGTGAATTTTGGCATCTTGTACCTAAAACTCAAATTTCACTTGCAACACTACGAACAATGTTTAATAGGGCATTTTCATAAATGTACTCGGAACTTACGCAAATTGCACAAAACATTTTCTTCGTAAACTAAACGAATAACAAGTAAACTAAACAAATAACATAAACTGGGTTATTTATTAAGAAAAATCTTTTGTGTTATTTGTAGAACTTGAATTTATGAAAACGCCCATAGATAAAAAACAAATAAAAATAAAATAAAATTACACGATAAAAGCAACGAAGCAATTTCAATTTAGAGCAACTAAAAACAGTGTTCAAAACCATGGCCGAATTATACAAGGTCTGTTTGACAGCTCAGTTGCTTCTGGCTCTGACGTCATCGGCAAGAAATTCTTATACGATTCAATGGGAATTTTCCCTTTTTATATGAAATATTATTGAAATTAGCGCACACACAATCAACATTAGAAAGAATGCACCGATATTTCTTGCCAATGACGTAGCAAAATGGTGGCTGTTAAAAAGCAACCAGCGGACCTGTGTTTAATTCGGCCATGCGATCGATGCACATTTTTCCTTCTCCCGCCAAGTTAAGATCGAAATTGTTTCTCTTTAAGTTTTCCGCTCTTGTTCAAAGCGGTTTGTATGCTTTGCATAAAAATGAATGAAAGGTTCGAGCGATGGCTGCTGTTGGATGATGCACACACACATATAAGTATGCATTTCATTAGTAAGAGAGCGATATCTCGGTCCCAGCATTAAAGTTGTGTTCTCAAAGCAAATTAAAACCATAATTTTTTCACGTTCTTTGGAGCGTTTTACTGAAATTCTGAATTTCGTTTTCTCGAGAGTGATTTTTATTTTCAATTTTTTTCAATTCCTCCAAAGCGAATTGAACCGAAATAATATGAATAGCCAGAATCAGAACAACCCATTTAGAGAAGAGAAACAATCAAGTTCTATATGAGATTCAATACACACAAAGAAAGCATAAAAAGAGTATACATGTGAAATCTGTACTGCAAGCAGCAGACACAGCATAACAGCGGAGTAAAAATTTTGATTTTGCTTTTTAAATACATAATTGAACATAGTTTAACATAACAAAATACCCTATACAATGCTTTAATGTAGCCCTCATCTTATAACACAGGTTTTGTTCAGATATCACCACAAACTATCGAGTTTCATCGATTGCAAATTTGTTATCATGGCAGCAAGCCGATTTTCTAATTTGTACCCCCATTACCAAAATCCAAGACGTATCCACGTCAAAAATCCAAGACGTATCCACGTCAAAAAGGTTATTGGTTTTTTAACCGTTCAGTCTAATTTGGGCTACTTTTGTTATTACCGCGCGCAGCAAAAAGTCGAATTGACAGACTACTTCACGCTCACTTTTGATTTAAAAGATAAAAAATCCAGCAGCTGGGATAAATCTATATAAATAATAAATCAATTCTATCGCAGTGATACCGCGACAATAATATGGACGGGAAGGGGGTGGGGGAGGGGGAAGGGGGAAGGGGGAAGGGCGTGGGGGAGGGGGAAGGGGGAGTTGTGGAGTGGGAAGGGGGAGGGGGGGGGAGGGGGGGAGGGGGAGGGGGAGGGGGAAGGGGAAGGGGGAAGGGGGAGTTGTGGAGGGGTGGGGGAGGGGGAAGGGGGTGTTGGGGAGGGTAGGGGGGAGGGGGGATAAATTAATGATGTTTCGTCTCACACACACACACACATACACACACACACACACACACACACACACACATATATATATATATATATATATATATATATATATATATATATATATATATATATATATATGTATATATATATATAATATATATATGTAATATATTATATATATATATGTAAGAACAATTATATAATATATATATATGTAAGAACAATTTATCGTAAGGAATATTATTTTTACAAATTCGGGCGCCCGGGCGCCCGAATTTGTAAAAATAATATTCCTTACGATAAATTGTCTTACGATAAATTGTTCTTACGATAAATTGTCTTACGATAAATTGTTCTTACGATAAATTGTCTTACGATAAATTGTTCTTACGATAAATTGTTCTTACGATAAATTGTTCTTACGATAAATTGTTTTACGATAAATTGTTCACGATAAATTGTTTTACGATAAATTGTTCACGATAAATTGTCCGCGAATCCTTTTTGGGTTTCTTCTTACTACGGAAATGGAAAAATCAGAAGGGACAAACGGTATGCTTATTTGCATAAAGGAAAAAGCTTTTACCATTATATTACCATAAAATGTGCGTTTTATTAGGCAAGACGTCACATATCACATGCATGGAAAAGCGTGTAACCAGTGTAACTTTAAACAACTCTTAATCTTAAACTTGATTCAGCAGCAAAGCACTAGTCGATTTTTTGTGACTCCTCTATCTCTCTCTCTTTCTCTTCCAGGCCTTCAGAAATTAATTTGAGCTTTAACATCGAATAAAAACCTAGTCAGTCGATTTAAAAGGCTCCCCATGGTGCTTAATGTAATCCTGTGATATCTGGAAGTAGGAGGTAGTAAGTAATAACAGTTTATGGGTCGTGTTGGTGTGCAGGAATGCAGCCAATAGGCTTTAATAAAACATATAAAATTTAATAAAACAAATAAAACATATCGATGCCTGGACGAAAACGAATGCAGGCGCCAATGAAGCTGCGCCCAGAGTTTGTCGCTTCCTTTGTCCTATGATGAAGCTTTTGAGCACATGTTCTCACTTAAATTCCGGCGGCTAAAGTGTTGTCCAAAAGCTCAATGTGAAATTCATTTCATTATGGAAAAAGGGCCCCTGATATGTTTAAAACTACTCGCACGTCATGGCAAAAAAAAAAAGGATTTTTGTAGAGTTTAAGTTTACGGGACGAGTACAATAAATGATAGCAATGCTTAATTGAGGAGTGTTGTTTTGTAAGCGGTTACTCTTCTACTAATAAACCCAATTCTCTTTTTACACGATGTTGTACTGTTATTCTCGTACAATTGTTTGCTATGGACAAAAGGATATTTTTTTTCTTTTCTTACATATAAGAAAGTTATTAAAATCACTCCAAAACCGAAATCATAATGAAGCCCCGCACGTCCCGTTTTTGCGAGAATTGTCAAAATCTTTTCCATTTCGTCGAATTATATTCTAAACACTTTTTGTCTAAACAAATTTTTTGATAAAATGCGCCGTTTATGAGAAAAATGCAAAAATCTTTTTTTACATTTGTGTGGGTGAGGTGGGAACGGGTGGTTCAATTTTTCCCATTTTCGAAAAAGGTATATATTTTGATAAAAGCCTGTTCTATGCCAAATTTCAACTTCGTCTTCAAATCGTTTTCGAGTTTTCAAATGTTTTTGTATAAAAACTTTCAACATTATACCCACTTATATTTGAGGCCTTCAGCGCAATAACGGACTAACCCACATCATCGAGTTTTTGAAGCTTTTCCACTTTTGTACTATAATTGACTGTGAATTTTTGGAAACAAAATTTGTGTGGACTTTATTACTCAATGTTGAAATGTTCTTTTGTGCATCCAAACATTTTTATCTAGAAACTCACTCGCAATAGTGATTCAAACACAAAAAAAATCACGATTTCAACATGTGGGTTAGTCCGTCATTGCGCTGAAGGCCTCATTTATCATATGAGGTTTAATTATGTAAATAAAGTAACATCTAACCAAAAACAATGTATAACACAGACGATTCAAATCAAACAAATCATTTTAGAAGAAGCATGAATTTTTTAATCAAAAACTTAATACCCATCGCCACGTGTTCAGCTAAGGCACAAACCAGAAGATAGTCGCTTTATGAGAAAGCTTAAGTATAATTATCCCTTGTTGCCAAATATTTGTTTTATTCATTCGTTGTTGATTGCATGTTCCTCAGCAGTTGATACTTCCTTCTCTAGCAGGTTTTGAAAATGGAAAAAACCATAACTCGAGCATTTTTTCTAAGCTTTTACTTCAAAATGTTAGCCTTTTGAAGTAAAAACTTAGAAACAATGCTCGAGTTATGGTTTATTATATATTAGACAACAGCGCAAACTTTTGTGTCTACTGTGCTTTTAAGTGACGCGAGTATTTTCTGGTTTGTGCCTTAGCTGAACACGTGGCGATGGGGTATTAAGTTTTTGATTGAAAAATTCATGCTTCTTCTAAAATGATTTGTTTGATTTGAATCGTCTGTGTTATACATTGTTTTTGATCTCACCGTTAGGTGAATTAAGCTGTGTTTTCATAGTGGATTAAGCTGTGTTTTCATAGTAGACGTTCGGTAACAATTTTCCCAAATTAAAAACTTTCGTCACTTAGTCTAAAGTAATTGATTTGATACGCGTCAAAATCGGTTAAGGTTTACTGGCAGAAGTCGATCTCATACTGGCAAAAGTCGATCAACACCAACACAGGCACACACACGCACACATACATACATGTTGCGCACTCATCGAACTGAATCGATGGGTATATGCGGGGCTCCAGTATTATTTAGGTTTTTGAAATAATTTGTAACACATCTCTTATGTGAAAGAAATGTAAAAATACGCCTCGTCACTTACATTGGACGGCATCACATTTTGGATCACTCCGCCTTTCCCTCCTCAAAATTGAACCCTTAGAAAACCATTTTATACCCTCAACACATTCAATAGAAAAGACGACAGACTTCAATAACAACCAAAGTGTTCACCCATCCCAAAGATGAGGACGGCAATGATGAGACTTATTTACTGTATTAGTATGTTTATTAAGACATGATTAATTAAAAACAGTATTAATTTAGGCTCTTTTTTGTAATTTGTTTTAATCGAATCAAACATAACAAAAACTATAATTGCCAATCTGGCAATCATTGGAGACCCGTATGGTGATATTCGATCAAAATTCAAACAGTTGTACCAAAATTCCACTTTGAAGTCAAACTTTCCAATAAGATTTTTTAAAATTTATTCCAATCGGATTTTGATGTATGGGAGTTTTATGTAGAATCATATCCTAAATAACTTTTGTTCTTGCACTTTTTTGATAAGATGCACCGTTTTTGAGATATTCACAAAAAACGATTTCGTTTGTATGGGGGGTACCCCCCCTAATGGTCCATTTTTGCCCATTAACGAACTTAGCCTCGCATTTTACGAAAAACGGATCTGCGCAAAATTTCAAGTCAATCCGTGCGCCCGCAATCCGCGCCACAGACAGACAGACAGACGGACAGACGGACGGACAGACGGACGGACAGACGGACAGACGGACGGACATGCTAAATTCAACTTTTTTCATCATTCTAAACACACTGGTGTAATTCATTTTTTTGTGCGATGACAGGATCTTGGCGTTACAAACGGTAAGGCAAAGTTAATATACCCTTTGGTTTCACCATACGGGTATAAAAATTTCGTGTGGGAGAGATTTTTCGTGTGGGAGAGAGAGCGGAGAAATAGTAATTGAGGAACGGTGTGAATATTCCAAAAAACAAAAATTTGAAATCTAAAAAAAAGGGAGAATGAAAAGGGTATTTTATTTTCCCCGGTAATTTTTCAGTTAACAGCTTAATTTCCATAAAGTTAGAGTACGGTTTTTGGGGAGATGGAAGTCCGTCAACTTTCCGGAAGATAGTTAGTGTGTCAAATAGCAAAATTAATTTCAAACGGTTCCTACAACTGTAATGTTCATGAACGCTACGATCGAACGGAATTTCTTTTAATTAAAATGAGCGATTACAAATTGAACTTCGAGCGTGTGAGAAAGGAGATTAAATTACTAACATTTAAAAAACCGAATTTTAAGCAACTTAATAAGCCGTCGAAGAACCAGAAGCTGTATTAGAGAAAGAGGAAGCCAAGGTTGAATTGTCCATGTATAACCAGTCTCGTTTTTCCGCGTTTTCCATCATTTAAAAAAACGGAGTTTTTGTGGTAAGGAATTCGTATTTTGAAAGATTGATTTCCGGCTGTGTTGGATAAATGAGGAAAAAGGAATAATTTACAAAGAGGTTTAAAATAAAATCAAGGAAACTCTAGTGGATTTTTTTTTGTTACACTCCTCTGCATGAGTTTGATACTCAAAAAAAGTATTTCTTTGGTCACTAGATGTCGCTAGGCGCTGCAACGTATTTGAAAATGTGTTTTTGATGTTGATTAAAACTTTGAAAATGTATGATTAAAATCCTTTTAAGGGAGGTAATGTGAGCTCTGGAAAGTTTTCTTGGGAAGGAGGAGACTGATGAAAGACGACTGGATTGTGTTTCCTATAGTTAAATATTTTTTCGTGTGAATGTGAGAATTCTTTTATCTTAATTTTCAGTTTCAAGAGTTTATTTCTCATTTGATCTCTTCTATGATTACACACTATCTGAGCAACGACTGAGTAAGGAATGTTATTTAATGTTCCGCGTTCCCCTGACTCAAATCACCCATATTCGACGAGTTGAGCCGACAAAATATTGTGCTGAGTCAGGACAAGAACGCGGACAAATCTCATGGAGCGGTTCGCCCAACCCTGCCTGGAAATTTCAGGTAGAATTTCCTTAACGGAAAGAAATCCAACCAAATATAGACTTTCTTATAAAAAAAGAATATCTGCAGAGTGGCGAGATAGATATTTCTTAACAGTAAAAGGCAAATAAGTAAACTGTTTATCGTCCATAATTTTGCATTCCGACATTTCTGTTTAAAATGACGGTATAAGATACGGAGATCCAGTATAAGAGAAAAGTGCAGAAAATTTTATTATCTTCAACTTTTATCATAATTAGAACTATCGAAAACCACGTAGTTACTCGAGATACCACGTAGTTACTTGAGGCATTAATATCTACAATTTTTCGACTTTTTTTATTTGATTTTTTTTAAATTTACGGTTTTACTGGAAAAAGTCGGAGTGCGAAATTATAAACGATACATCGCTCTACATTTTTGTCTTTCACCGTAAAATAATATCTTTTCTCACTCTACAGATACCCCATCTTTTTAAATGTTTTTTTGTGTATAAGTTCTGTAATATTTTTCAAAAAATGATCGATAATTTTTTGATAATTTCATCATGTAGGGTACAAAATAAATGTGGTCCAATTTTTACTATTTTCGAACGAAGTTTAACTTTTGGTTAAAACTTGTTCTCTGCCAAATTTCAATTTGCTAACTCAATAAGTTGTCGAGTTTTTTTTTAAATTTGACAAAAATGTTGAATTTTCCATTATCAGAGGTTTTGTTAAAAGTAAGAAAGGTAACATCTCACCGCTAAGTTTTTTAAAATATATTTTTGCAACACTAGTAAAAAATGTTCTTCTGGATTTTATAGGCAAATAAGCAATTTTTTTATTAAAATAAAAGTTTTCCAATTCAATGAAGGAATTAGCCAGGATATAACTTTGAAAAATCCTGTCTAAGTACTCCAAGTTTCCCTACTAAGGGTTTCTCAGTAAACATAACTTCGGGCAACATTCGCTAAAACTTCGGGCAACATTATTTCAGAGGGAAATAATTATTTAAAAAGTGCTAGAGGCAAATTGCCAAGATTTATGTCATATAAAAATGTTATAAGTTGATTGAGTTAAGCAAAATTTTACATTTCGTCGGCTGAGAATTTAAATGTCGTATGTAATTTTCGTTGGTTTTGAGTGAATTGAGTTTAAACTATCAAAACTCTTTTTCCAGCAGACCGATTTTTTTCATATTTAAATCGAATACAGAATTAGTATTTGTCTTTAAGAAAATTAAAAATGAATTGCACCAAATTGAAAAGCAGCTTTGAAAAACTCAGAAATTGATCCCACTTCAAAACTCGAAAAAAACTACATACGACACTTAAATTCTCAGGCGACGATTTGCATTGCAGTAATTCAAAAAAGCTCTTGGTGAATCATTACATTATGTAGTGGCAAACCAACATACGCAATTAAAAAGGACAAGCGGCCAAAAGTTAGGCAAGTAAACAATTGTCCTTAAATTTTTTTAAACTATTTCGTGTTAACGACGAATTTGTATTATTTTAGTTACATATTTATTAATTTGGCAACTACAATAGGAAATTAAATGATGAATCTTACTTTAGTCTAAACAACCAATAGTTTGGTGGTTTATTAATATTAATAGTATATTCTTTTAATTATTTGGAAATAGGAGTGATTACTGCTGTTAACTTTTTAATCGGAAGCTTTTTTCCTATTCCCCGTCAAAAAGCTCACAGGATGCATTTGCTCTCTCTGAACACAGGCACCCATTTTCTATTTTACATCGCTGATCCTAGAAGATTTCCCTTCAGCAAACATTTCGTGATATAAATGTTGGTTGCCTTTGATATGGATTTGATTATGTTGACATAATTGTATATACGCACCTTTAGACTATCGATAGCACATATACTAGTGCAAAAAGTTAAATTTCTCTCCTGAGCCATTTATGGCACCGATACAGATTGGGGCCGATGAACCATGCTTCCGTTTTTCAGTATCAGTTTTTCCGTAGACGTGGCCAGTTGCTTTTGTTAGCAATTTGGCTCCCGATATAAAATTATTCTATAACCCCGGGTTTCTCGGCCAACTGCCTCTCTACCGAACCGTAAATTTTGTAAATTTCCCAAGCTTCAAGTTATAGTTGAATATCAAAGTAAATCTTTTTTTCACTGTTAATAAAATATTTCAATATTTTTGTTGTTAAAAACACCAAATGAAAATTCTTTTCCGATTTCAAAACAATTATCTTTAAATAGTTTTATTGTGCAATACATTAGTAATCGTTAAAAAATGTATCAAAGAATTATCTACATTTTTGAATCAAATTACAAAAGTGTTATTTACATGTGATAACACATGGTGTTGTGAAATACTTTTAGGAAAATTTCTCGTTTCAAATCTATTCAGAGAATTTGGGTGGCTGCGTATTCAGTCGAAAATCAAATATAAATGATAGCACGTGAGTAACAAAATATGTTTTTTTTCGGTTCTGTTTTATATCAGGAAAATAGCTCTAACAATGTTGGCAGACAAATTTTTTCACACCTGTGTTCGATTTAGATCTTTACAATCGACATACTAACATTCAAATTTTAGCAAAAATCTTCCCATACAAAAGTCTATCTATCCTGGAGTGCCGGAATAATATTTCCAGCATTTCCGATTTTATATCAAATTATATTGGCGTAAATCTGCTTTACAACTGCGTGGCTGTAACCTTATTCTTTGATGATTTGATTTGATCAGATTGGGCTGATTAAACTTGACGCTGTGAATATATTCACTGTTCATTGAATAGCATAAAAAGTCGATAAGGATTTTCCCTTGTTATCACATTTCCCTAAATACATAGTTTCGCCGGAGAAAAAAATTAAATCTATAAAATTTAACTGCAAAGAAAACTTGTGTTTCTCATATTTTACTCGCTATTGATCTGAGAATGTAAAAATATCCCTCGTATCAAGCAAAAAAAAATTTTTTTTAAAAAGCTTTTATTTAAAAATGTTTGGGGATAGTGTATCACAAATAAAAGCGAGATAAATATTTAATTTATTTTTTTTATGGCCTTATCTCGGTTTTATTTCTGATACACTGTGCCCAAAAAATTATGTTTTCCTTTTTAGTGCATGTTTTTTTTAAATAAAAGCTTTTTAAATAACAGGACCTACCTTAACCTTACAGACTTCTTAATGTCAAAGTACTTTGAGGTGAGATTTTTCCTGAAAATTTTGAGGAAAAGGATAATCACGTTATCCTCTCATGGCCTTCCCTTATCCTTACAATTGTGTTGCCATCGGACTTACATATCTGTTGAAAATTTCAAGTCAATCGGATGAGTGGAAGTGGGTCGAAATTGAATCTGGCAAGATTTGAATCTCACAAACACGAAGGAAAGCTAAATAAAAGCTTTTAAAAAAAATCTGTACTTGGCATTTTAGTTTAGAAAAAATCTCAACTACTCGAAATACTTTTTAATATAGTAAAAATTCTGCTTATGGCTAAAACGGGATAAAAGATTTTTTATCTCTATCGTATGCCCAGTAAACATTTTTCATTATAATATAGGATATAAGTAACGCCAGTCTGCATCAAAAACGTTACAATTCAAATTGAGTAAAGAATCAGTAGGGCTAATCACTCTTTAGCGTAGTTGATCGTAAACTCGTAGAATCGTAAATAAATCGCAGTTTTTTGACAGTTCTCCATACAAATTTTTTTACGACGAAAATTACAATCTACTACACCCGAAGGTATGGTAAAATAGTAGTTTTTGTCGTACTTCTAATAAAGTAAGGTTAAGGCATCTTTTGTGACATGTCAACTTGGTGCCAACTCTAAAATGGACATTGGAAAAGTAAGTAAATTAAAGTATTTATATGATTTAGTATAAATTAAGAGTTAAAAAATGCTTTAAACAATTTAGGTAAAGAAAATAAATAAAAGAGTCAACAATTTACGACAAAACCCACAACCTCTAGTAAAGTGCTGGTCACGCTTCGTTGTACTTTTCCATCGTAGATGTACAGTACAATCTACGATTTTACTATCTACGATCAAGAGTGAATTGCCCTATGCAAGTAAACGATGCAAGTTATAATAAAAAGTTATACAACTTGCTTCAAAATCTGCGAATCGCAAAATTGTTACGTTACTTGCGTGGTTTTCCATAGCAACGCGCTTTGGGTTTTTACCCAAGTGGAAATTTCCATTGAAGTTTTTTCGAAGCTGTATGAATAAGAAAATGAGTTTCCCACGGACAGCAGTGAGATAATTCATTACAGATGTCATATCCATTATGGAGTATGTCGTAATATTTTAAAAGTCTTATAAAAGTTTCCGCAGAATTTTACACGAAACTTCCTAGTGGAATCTTTTTTACAGCAAGAACTTAATAATTTATGTAGAATTTCATATTGAAATTCCTTGTGAATTTCATACAGAAATTGCTTGCGAATTTTATACAGAAATTCGTGGTGAAAGTTTATACACAATTTTTAGGCAATGAATATTCTTCTATGTATGTTCATGTTCTGAACTCAATTTTTCTAGCATTATAATCCAGATATCTGAAAGTTTCTTCAAGTTAAGTATATACACAGTCGCTTAAGAAAGACCCGTTTAACAACACAAACAGCTTAAGAACACAAAATCCTAAAACCCGTTGCCGTTTTCGCTGCTACATCCATATGTACTAGGAATTACACGCTTAGTAGCAACTCCAAGCACGAAAAAAGTGCCTTTCTTGCGGTTTTTCAAAGAACTTTGAAAGTACAGTGGTTCTAATGAAATGAACATTTGTTTTGTTTTAGCTTTGCCTTTATCAGTCGTGAAAGTTTTTTCTGTTAAACCTGAATTAGGTCCAGTGCAACTGTGGCACTGTGTTATCACCGTGAAGGTTCATGTTTGTTTCGGGCTCAGGGGAGTGACGAAGCCCTCGTCAGACAGAGTAGTGTCAACTCCTCCTGCTCTCTATTACAGAAATTGTTTTATTGGATGGATCATAGGAACTTACAAGAAGTTTTTATATATTCACCATCTGATTTAATTCGGCTTGTGCGAATTATTTTAGAAATCTCCGGCTCGAGAACTTTATAGTGGATTTTTGCATTGACAATGCAAATGGTTTTCGACTGTGATTCAAATGAAATGAACATTTGTTTTGTTTTAGCTTTGCCTTTATCAGTCGTGAAAGTTTTTTCTGTTAAACCTGAATTAGGTCCAGTGCAACTGTGGCACTGTGTTATCACCGTGAAGGTTGAAGAATATACGTGAAGAATATACTACAGCTTAAGATTGGCTTCAACAACCTATTGGGAAGGCAAATTGTTTACAAATCGAGAGATGCCATGTTCGAGTCCCGATGGAGACATGCAAGAAAAATTCTTAACAACTAAATATTAACACTCTAACTGCCATGACAGTTTTAAGCCTTTTTCGAATATTTAGTTGTCAGTCAAAAAGGCACTAAGAGAATAAAAATTGAAACAAAATTATACCTAAATGTTATTTTATTACCATAAAATTTGTGCAACTACAAAAAATCGTTGTGTAAAATTAGGTTTCCGGTATTTTTGACTGACGTGGCAGTTAGAGTGTTAACATTGAAAACACGAGAAAAAATCAAAACATCCCAAATGCTTGCAAAAAAAAATTGTGAGGTGATTTTTTTTTAACTCTTCTAATAAGTTGGTTTAATACCGAAGAGGCGTTAAAAATTAACACCACAGGGAACTACTCCCTAGCAGGGTTCCCACCCCAAAATTGAAAAGCGGAGTGTTACTGATCGAAAAATAGTAGTGTCAGAGGGATTTCAGTAGTGTCAACTTTTTTTACAGTCGTTTAGAGTTTTATTGAGACAACACATTTTGTGTGTTACCGTCTAATGTTTTATTGCATATCATATCAGTACATTTTTATACCCGTATGATGAAACCAAAGGGTATATTAGATTTGCCTCACCGCTTGTAACGCCAAGATCCCGTTATTACACACAAAAATGAATTACACCAGTGTGTTAGGAATGACAAAAGATTTTGATTTCCGCATGTCCGTCCGTCTGTGGCGCGGATTGCGGGCGCATGGATTGAGCTAGAGACTTGAAATTTTGCGAGGATTGGTTTTTCGTAAAATGCAAGGCTAAGTTCGTTAATGGGCAAAAATGGACTATTAGAACGAAAACGTTTTTTGTGAATATCTCAAAAACGGTGCATCTTATCAAAAAAATGCAAGAACAAAAGTTATTTAGGATATGATTCTACATAAAACTCCTATACATCAAAATCCGATTGGAATAAATTAAAAAAAAATCTTATGTTTGCCTTCAAAGTGGAATTTTGATACAACTCTTCGCCGTCCACTTAAATACCCATATGGGTTTTCAATAGTTGCCAGATTGGCAATTATAGCTTTTGTTATGTTTATTAACTAAGTATTATATGAGGCGTTAAAAGCTAGAGTGGACCAACCCACATGTCGAAATCGTGAATTTTTTTGTGTTTGAATCACTATTGCGAGTGAGTTTCTAGATAAAAATGTTTGTATGCACAAAAGAACATTTCAACATTGAGTAATAAAGTCCACACAAGTTTTTTTTTCCAAAAATTTACAGTAAATAATAGTACAAAAGTGAAAAAGCTTCAAAAACTCGATTATGTGGGTTGGTCCACTCTAGCTTTTAACGCCTCATATGTCCCTTTTGTTCAAGAATTGAGTGCGTTTAGTCAGTCACTTTTTCATAGGGAATGCATAAAGTACTTAAATATTTTAGATAAAGAGTCTGAATGAATACATATTACATATTTTTGAATTTTCCCCAGATAAATGAAATTTTCAAATCTAGATTTTAACTTTCTTTGTAGCACGTTTTTTATATGGCGAAAAAGGTAGTGTTTCGAGTTTTTCAGTAGTGTAAGTAGTGTTAGGTCAAATTATGTCGAAATAGTAGTGTAAAACTACGATAGTAGTGTAAACGGGATCCCTGCTCCCTAGCCCGAAGTTCGATTTTCTCTGAAAGGTGATGGACTCTCTCAAACTTCATTTCGGTGCGTGATTGACTCTGTCTTTTCGACAGTGTACCAGGATGTTTCTCTTTAAGTGTACAAATACTATTTTATTTATAGATGATTCGAAATTCGTCTTATACAGCCTTGGCCAAAAGTATTGAGCACCCTGTAAATTTTACTAATATACAAAATCTAATGCTCCAAATCAATCGTATTGTTTATTAAAGTTTTGTCGGCATCTAAAAAATAAAATTTAAACAATAGTCAAGTGGCTGGTTAGTAACAAAACATCTAGAACCTTAAAAATTTGCTTTTGTGGTGTTTTTTGATATCCGATTAGTTCGCTTTCTCAGCTCGCTGTGAAGACATACAGTTGTGTAGTGCCTTGAAGTGATTTTTTTTCAATAAATTAAATATTTTAATGTAAATATGGCGAAAAAAAGATAACTGACATTGCAACAGCGGGTAGAAATTCAACTTTTGAAGCAGCAAGGCATGTCCCAAGTGGAAATTTCTAAAACCGTTAAATGTTCGCGTCGAGCTGTGCAATATGTTATCGAACGGTTCGAGAAGACTGGGTCGCAAAAAAATAGACACAGATCTGGACGAAAACGACTTACTATAGATCGTGAAGACAGAATATTAGTAAGGGATTCACTGAAAAATAGGAGAAAAACGTCTTTCGAGCTCGCTGCTGATTTTTCAGTAACAATTAAAAAGCCAATATCTGCCAGGACGACACGAAGAAGGCTGCAGAAAGCTGGTCTAAAAGGCTGCAAAGCCAGGAAGAAGCCGTGGCTTTCCGAAAAAAACAAAAAGGCTCGCTTCCAATGGGCTCTAAAACACAAAAGTTTAACCGAGCAAGATTGGTCAAATATTCTATGGTCGGACGAATCAAACTTCGAAAATAATGTTTTTCTACAGAAAAAGGAATTATTTTACTCCCCTGAAAGTTTGATTCGTCCGACCATAGAATATTTGACCAATCTTGCTCGGTTAAACTTTTGTGTTTTAGAGCCCATTGGAAGCGAGCCTTTTTGTTTTTTTCGGAAAGCCACGGCTTCTTCCTGGCTTTGCAGCCTTTTAGACCAGCTTTCTGCAGCCTTCTTCGTGTCGTCCTGGCAGATATTGGCTTTTTAATTGTTACTGAAAAATCAGCAGCGAGCTCGAAAGACGTTTTTCTCCTATTTTTCAGTGAATCCCTTACTAATATTCTGTCTTCACGATCTATAGTAAGTCGTTTTCGTCCAGATCTGTGTCTATTTTTATGCGACCCAGTCTTCTCGAACCGTTCGATAACATATTGCACAGCTCGACGCGAAAATTTAACGGTTTTAGAAATTTTCACTTGGGACTTGCCTTGCTGCTTCAAAAGTTGAATTTCTACCCGCTGTTGCAATGTCAGTTATCTTTTTTTCGCCATATTTACATTAAAATATTTAATTTATTGAAAAAAAATCACTTCAAGGCACTACACAACTGTATGTCTTCACAGCGAGCTGAGAAAGCGAACTAATCGGATATCAAAAAACACCACAAAAGCAAATTTTTAAGGTTCTAGATGTTTTGTTACTAACCAGCCACTTGACTATTGTTTAAATTTTATTTTTTAGATGCCGACAAAACTTTAATAAACAATACGATTGATTTGGAGCATTAGATTTTGTATATTAGTAAAATTTACAGGGTGCTCAATACTTTTGGCCAAGGCTGTATATCAACATTTATCCACTATTTTCAGTGAAAGTTTAATTTATTTCACCATGCAAATAAAACAAGTTATAAAACGACAGCTGTGTTAATTTTTTCTATTTTGATCTTCGTGATATTGGCTTCTTATTACCAAAAATTCATTTGGGAATTAATGACTCTTAAATGCTCTTCAAACGTTCAGCAATTTATTGTGTTTGTTACACTAAAGATTATTGAATTGGCCATGGTAGCATGTGATTACATTATTTCCTATGAAACGTCTGTATAAGCTATAAGGTAGAGTATATAAAAAAATTCTTAAGTATCTTTAATAAGTCTGCTGAAGTTCTTTCGCATCGACCGTCTTAACTTATATTACTCACTTCGTTTACGTGAATTCCTTCGTATCTTATGTTGGAGATCATCTTTTTCACTTGTTCAAGAATGAAAGACGTCAGGACCTATAGATTGGATAAATTTCAAGACACAATACTTTACCACAAGGGATGGCACACGGAACTAATGAACTGTAAGCAATCACGATTTTTGAAAATCATGTCGACCGAAATATAATATGGTAACGGTTAGATAAATAATATCTTACACACTTGAATTTCCTTGAAGTTTTATTAGTTTAGAAGAAATGAAGTTTCTCAAACGTGATACGGGAAAAGGGTTCAAGTGCCTCTCTTCCCATGAATAGTCGCAAATGAGAGAGCGCCCCTCAACATTCTATACTTTATTATCGTCTCTGTGAGGATAAAGCGACTGATTAACGACTTGTCATATTCCCAAAAATTATGGGTCTTCCCCTGTAGTTTCATGTATGCTAACAATGCTTTTTTGTCACTACATGCAATTCATTTCTATTCGTGATTAAGGTCATAGTATATAATGAACTAAAAACATGATAACTGTATAGAAAATATATTGTCATACGGAATTTTATTGGTGTACCACAAGGGATTTTTAATCAGTTTCTATATTTTATAGATAATATTTTATTGATTTGCACAATTAAAAAATTAGGTCTATTCAAATATGTTGTAACATGTATATATTTACTTATGTAATAGTGAAAATCACTTCAGCGGCTAAGTACCCGAAAGTAAAAAGTGAGGACAGTTTTGAGCAATCGCTTGTTCTAAAATGGCTACTGCTCATGTTATTCACAGTAAAATTTTATGGAAATCAAGTCAGAAGATTTTGGCATAATCAAAGAAAAAAATCAATTATTTCATATTTGTATTTTTCAAGTTATCAATACAGTACAATCGCGATTATATGTACTCGCGATTATATGAACCTCGCGGTTATATGACTGCCCAAAAATTTGTATGAAGCCTCAATTATATGTTCATTGCGAATCGGAAAAACCTCGTTTATGTGATCATCGATATAAATTCAAGTAAATAACTGGGTTTTTTAAAAGGAGGATGCAGTGAGCTTTGAGCTTAAAGCTTGGACAAATGATATTCCAGTACACCGATTCTGAGCATAATCGATACTTATCGCCAGTGGAATGTCGATAAGAGGGAATTTTTTTAAAGTTAGGAAATTTTCTTGAAGATCCGCAGCGATGAAGAATTTTTTACCTGCCCGATGTGAATTTTATAAGTTGCAATTGTAAGAAGCAACCCAAAAATTCTCAATTTGACAGCCGCAAATGTACCGCGAAAAACTTTAGATAGTGTTTTTAATAATTTACCAAAGACAATGAATTCCGCAGTACCCGTTTATTATTACTTTAGGAGGAATCAAATGCGAATAATGAGACGAAATCTACGGGACGCGTCAGATCCTTTTCCGATACCCGAAGAAAGATAAAAAAGCGTAATTTATGTATGGTTAAAACTTTAAATTTATGTGTTTTGTAGGTTTATAGAAATATATACACGGTTGGAAATCGTGGTGTAAATTGCTTTAAATTACCCTCAAATTTTCTATATCACATTACTGAATACAAAAAGTCTTATCGTTTTGAGTTGATTTATCAAGTAGAAATGATACAAAATTTCGCATTTATTACATACATTTGTTTTGATAAATAGCAAATATATCAAAATGATAAAAAAAAAATCCGATGGATTTTTATGCATACATTTTTTTTATCAAAATTACACCAATTTTGCTAACCGTGTAGGCTTCCACAGGCAGTGGCAGTGGAAATAATTGAAAAGTTGACTCCGCACACGACTGAAGTGGGGCCCAATCGAACTTTAATATCGCCTGCTCTTCGTGTTTTGTGTGCGCTAAACTTATACGCAAACGCACTGTTATCACTACCTCATAAAGCAAGCGATATCCCTTGGAAATGTCGATAAAAACGTTGGAAATGTGGAATAGCTTTCCAGACGCCAAACCATTAGTGTTACCCGAGTGAAGGAAATCGCATTGGAAGTCAAACCTGCATTAGTGTACTGTATCCACCAACACAATTAAAAGAAAGTTGAATATGTGCACATAAGTCGGTTGTCGATACTTATCGACAGTACCGTCAGAATCCCTATACAGATATCGTTGAAGATTTTAGTGTAGATGAAGACGATTGTCAGCAAAGTGAGGATGACGAAATTTTTACTTTGAAAAAAATTATCACCCAAACAGAGGCGATCAAAGCTCTCAACATTGCATTGGATTGGCAAAGACTTAAAAAAAGGCTGTTTTAACAAATATAAGCAGCATTAGACAGTAAAATTTATTAAAATACTTTAACAAAATATAAATTTTTGTGAGAAGATTAAAAAATACTTAACACTTTAACCTTTGTTTGAATTAAACATAAGGAAACCTGAAAAAAAATAGAAAATTTGACCCTCGGTTATGTGAAAACCTTGATTATATGACCCACCCCAACATTAATTAGATCATATAATCGCGATTGTACTGTATTTCAAAATTGGTGTCTGATAACAAAAAACCAAACTATAATTTTTTAACGGTTACTTAAAATTCCCCTTAAAAGTGATTTATTAGACACGTTTTGAGGTATATGCACGGCATTAGTTCTTCTTCGACACCTCTCAAACAACACCCCAAGTTTTAGGTCAATGTTGATGTTATCTACTACCTCTAGTCTCAATTAATGTATCATCACAACTACATTTTCACAAGACTACTGTGGCCACTGTGCAGCGTTTAAAATATGGTGAATTTAAAATTTACTGCGGTAATTTTTATACCCGTATGGTGAAACCAAAGGGTATATTAACTTTGCCTTACCGTCGCCAAGATCCCGTCATCACACACAAAAATGAATTACACCAGTGTGTTAGAATGATAAAAATAATTAATTTTTGCATGTCCGTCTGTCCGTCCGTCCGTCTGTCTGTTCGTTCATGGCGCGGATTGCGGGCGCACGGATTGAGCTAAAGACTTAAAATTTGACACAGATCCGTTTTTCGTAAAATGCGAGGCTAAGTTCGTTATTGAGCAACAATGGACCATTAGGGGGGGTACCCCCCATACGAACGAAAACATTTTTTGCGAATATCTCAAAAACAGTGCATCTTATCAAAAAAGTGCAAGAACAAAAGTTTATTAGGATGCGATTCTACCTAAAACTCCCATACATCAAAATCCGATTGGAATAAATTTTAAAAAATCTTTTTGAAAAGTTTGACATCAAAGTGGAATTTGGTGCAACTGTTCGCCGTTCACTTACACTTCGAACAATGACATATCACCATACGAGTTTTCAATAATTGCCAGATTGGCAATTATAGCTTTTGTTGTTTTTTTGTTGAATATGATAGTGATACCTCAACAAAACATTCTTCCCTCGTGCAAAAAAGTGAGTTTTGAAAAAAAAAATCTGAAAAAATTGGCGTAAAAAATTTCCCAAAAAATAGGTCAAACTGATTTCTTGAATAAGATA
The DNA here is from genome assembly GCA_964034945.1 of Chrysopilus asiliformis. Lineage (NCBI taxonomy): Eukaryota > Metazoa > Arthropoda > Insecta > Diptera > Rhagionidae > Chrysopilus > Chrysopilus asiliformis. The sequence continues at coordinate 66,701,362 of OZ035961.1, read as the reverse complement.
TTATCCTTTAAACTATTTTTTCATCCTCCCAAGGAAAAGTTCCCGAATCACGATCAAGTGGAACACCCTCTCGGGGCAAAGAGTGCTCCACCAGCTACCTATAAAAAGAGAAGAACGCACTAGACAAAATCATTATTGGGGCAGTTGCCCAAGTGAGAGCAAACTCACCTTGCCACCCATGTCTGCCTCCCATTTCTGCCACCCACTGCTGCCTCCCCGTCCGTCTCACGTTCCCTCGGCGAACCTAAAAACACAAAACTAAAACACTCACTTTTCACAACAAAACAAAAACTGACATTTGACATCTTCAGCTAGGAAATGTAAAACATTATTCTAAAGACCACATTCCCTAGATGACAATTCCCTAGATGACAAACTAGAGTACCACCACCAAAAGTAAAGTGTGTGCAAGATCACCAAGTCACTCCCAATCGTTTACACGATTTATTAATTCACAAAATAAGAACATCCCCTCCACTAATATAGTAGAAACCAGAAAATCCGCTACTTCAGCGTGTATATAAGACCAAGCACTGCTGGAAGCAAATCACTTCAGTTTCATCTCTCGATTCGATCACGTCGAACTAACTAATCCTAACTCCTATACCAGTTAGGAAGAAACTCAGGAAGTCAATCTGGCAACATATTCGTTGCAACTAGGCAGAGGATACGCTGCAAACTAGGCAGAAGATACGCTGCAATCAAGGCAATAGATACATTGCAAACTAGGCAGAAGATACGCTGCAATCAAGGCAATAGATACATTGCAAACTAGGCAGAAGATACGCTGCAATCAAGGCAATAGATACATTGCAAACTAGGCAGAAGATACGCTGCAATCAAGGCAATAGATACATTGCAAACTAGGCAGAAGATACGCTGCAATCAAGGCAATAGATACATTGCAAACTAGGCAGAAGATACGCTGCAATCAAGGCAATAGATACATTGCAAACTAGGCAGAAGATACGCTGCAATCAAGGCAATAGATACATTGCAAACTAGGCAGAAGATACGCTGCAATCAAGGCAATAGATACATTGCAAACTAGGCAGAAGATACGCTGCAATCAAGGCAATAGATACATTGCAAACTAGGCAGAAGATACGCTGCAATCAAGGCAATAGATACATTGCAAACTAGGCAGAAGATACGCTGCAATCAAGGCAATAGATACATTGCAAACTAGGCAGAAGATACGCTGCAATCAAGGCAATAGATACATTGCAAACTAGGCAGAAGATACGCTGCAATCAAGGCAATAGATACATTGCAAACTAGGCAGAAGATACGCTGCAATCAAGGCAATAGATACATTGCAAACTAGGCAGAAGATACGCTGCAATCAAGGCAATAGATACATTGCAAACTAGGCAGAAGATACGCTGCAATCAAGGCAATAGATACATTGCAAACTAGGCAGAAGATACGCTGCAATCAAGGCAATAGATACATTGCACACTAGGCAGAAGATACGCTGCAATCAAGGCAATAGATACATTGCAAACTAGGCAGAAGATACGCTGCAATCAAGGCAATAGATACATTGCAAATCAGGCAGAAGATACGCTGCAATCAAGGCAATAGATACATTGCAAACTAGGCAGAAGATACGCTGCAATCAAGGCAATAGATACATTGCAAACTAGGCAGAAGATACGCTGCAATCAAGGCAATAGATACATTGCACACTAGGCAGAAGATACGCTGCAATCAAGGCAATAGATACATTGCAAACTAGGCAGAAGATACGCTGCAATCAAGGCAATAGATACATTGCAAATCAGGCAGAAGATTCGCTGCAATCAAGGCAATAGATACATTGCAAACTAGGCAGAAGATACGCTGCAATCAAGGCAATAGATACATTGCAAACTAGGCAGAAGATACGCTGCAATCAAGAAGAAACTGCGCTGCAATCAGGAAGAAGCTACACTACCAGCAACAACAATCAACGGACACCGAAGACAGAAGATCCAGAGATAGTGCATAACAAGAGACGTCCACACAAAGCAACGACGGAGACATAATTAAAAGAAACATTGAATCATTATATTTGAAAACATTAATAAAGTTAATTAGAATTAGTAAAAATAAACTGTTTCATTTGACCCGGCACCTCTTCATTTATTTCGAGCTAGAAACCGTCGCAAGACGGCCTGAGCCCGAACAGGTGAATCAAAAAAATAATGAAAATGCTTTTAATATCGTGTTCAAAAGTCACATAATTTTTGGGAAAACCATATCGCCATCTTTGATGAGTGCATAAAACAAAGAAAATTTGTTAGTGTGTGCTGCCAAGAGTGTTGCCGGAGACCTCAAGCCCAAAATCGCTGAAATGAGGAAAAAAAAATCTCAAAAGTCTCCGAAATTATAGACAAAAATCGCTAGTTTTGAGACTTTTTTTTAATGCATATTTAAACATATATCTTGTTTTCAAATCGCTTTTATTCTTTGTTTTTAACAATAATAAAATATAATAATAATAAAAAACAACTTTTTCTTCTTAAAAAACACAAAAATAAAATATAAGTTGTGGTCAACACAAAACTTTCTTCTACAAAATCTACGACCCTGTGCAATTTACGTTATAGCCCTGTCGTATTGTCAACCCAATACAACCTCCCAATAAATTGTTGGTTCATCCAAAAATATCAAAAACGTACAAAATTTGAGATAACTTGAGAACGGTAAACGATATCAATTTACGGTAAATGGCAAAAATGTAGAAAATGTTAACATCTTTAATTATTCTTTTAACTGATTTGTCGAAAAACCGTTTGCAAATTATTCGCAAAAATATGATTTTTTACATATTAATGAAAATATCTCAATAACGGTAAAATATAATGGATAACGGTAAGAAACAAAATTGTGCAGAATGCCATTCTCATTAATTCACTTCATACATTCAGTCAGCAAAAACCCGTTAATTTTCGAGATAATCGCAAAAAACTGTTTTTTTTTTGGAAATAACGGTTTATCTCGATAACAGATTGAGATATCGAGTTATAGCTAAAGACAAAAGTGTGGGAAATTTTATTTTCTCCAAGTTTTGTCATACTTAAGGCCACTAAAAAACGCGTAGTTTGGGAGTAAATCGAGAAAAACGAAATTGCGATTTTTGAAAAACCGCCATTTTGGATACTTCCGGTTAACGGATTTCCACCAAAAGTTGATAGGATCGTCCCATTTCAGGACCCAACATGCCTATAAAATTTCATGGTGCTAACTCTATTAGTTTTTGAGAAATCTTGTACACAGACTGACAGACAGACAGACAGACAGACTGACAGACAGACTGACAGACTGACAGACTGACAGACTGACAGACTGACAGACTGACAGACTGACAGACTGACAGACTGACAGACTGACAGACTGACAGACTGACAGACTGACAGACTGACAGACTGACAGACAGACAGACAGACTGACAGACAGACTGACAGACAGACTGACAGACAGACTGACAGACTGACAGACAGACTGACAGACAGACTGACAGACAGACTGACAGACAGACTGACAGACAGGCTGACAGACAGACTGACAGACAGACTGACAGACAGACTGACAGACAGACTGACAGACAGACTGACAGACAGACTGACAGACAGACTGACAGACAGACTGACAGACAGACTGACAGACAGACTGACAGACAGACTGACAGACAGACTGACAGACAGACTGACAGACAGACTGACAGACAGACTGACAGACAGACTGACAGACAGACTGACAGACAGACTGACAGACAGACTGACAGACAGACTGACAGACAGACTGACAGACAGACTGACAGACAGACTGACAGACAGACTGACAGACAGACTGACAGACAGACTGACAGACAGACTGACAGACAGACTGACAGACAGACTGACAGACAGACTGACAGACAGACTGACAGACAGACTGACAGACAGACTGACAGACAGACTGACAGACAGACTGACAGACAGACTGACAGACAGACTGACAGACAGACTGACAGACAGACTGACAGACAGACTGACAGACAGACTAACAGACAGACTGACAGACAGACTGGCAGACAGACTGACAGACAGAAAGACATTTTTTAAATATGACTCCAATCGACTCAGGAGTGATCGGGAAATGTTTTTTAGGCAAAATTAAGAGGTCGAAATTTTTCATGAATACAATACTTTATTGTACTCCGTAGAAGAAAGTAAAAATTGTTAAGTTCTTCTTAGAAAAATAATAACTAAATAGACTTCAAGTCAAAATACCTACATCAAATTTATTCACATCTAAGATCAAAGATTTATTTATGTCTAAATCCACTGTTGTTAGGTCTTAATTCAATTTTCATTAATTTTTTGTATTTTTATCAAATGTTCTTGCGTAACATAAATGTAAAAAATTGTGAAAAGTATGATATTTATTAGTAAAATTTTCAACAAAGTTTTTTTTCTTAAGAAACTTTTGAAAATCGCTGAAAATCTCCGAAAAGTCCCCAAAAGACCACTAAAATCTCAAATCTCAACACGTGCTTTTTAGGGCATGAAAGTCGCTAGAAATGAGACAAGTCGCTGAAAATGGCAACACTGGCTGCCAACGACGATAATGATTCCCTCGCGTTCTCTATTCTAGCCGCCATTTTAATAAGTCCCGATTAACTGCCTATACAGTCAAAACAAATGATGCTCGATTATTTGTTTAAACTGCATGAAGAAAGAAAGCGTTCCCTGCCAGACAGTTATGGCGTTTTCGACTGGCAGATTCAGAGCAGGCTCTACCACAATTTAGAGCAAGGTATTTTCGAGCAGTATAGGGATTCTGAGGGAACTGTCGATACCTATCGACAAGCGAGTTATGTGCACATATTCAACTTTCTTTTAATTGTGTTGGTGGATACAGCACACTAATGCAGGTTTGACTTCCAATGCGATTTCCTTCACTCGGGTAACACTAATGGTTTGACGTCTGGAAATCTATTCCACATTTCGAACGTTTTTATCGACATTTCCAATGGATATCACTTGCTTTATGAGATAGTGATAACAGTGCATTTGCGTAGAAGTTTAGCGAATACAAAACACCAAGAGCAAGCGATATTAAAATTTGATTAGGCATGTGCGGAGTCAACATTTCAATGATTTCCACTGCTAGTGCCTGTGGAAGCCCATTTTTTTCTATAAACCTCACAAACACATAAATTTAAAGTTTTTAAACATACATAATTTAGGCTTTTTTTACCTTTCTTCGAGTATCGCATAAGGATCTGACGCGCCCCTAGATTTCGCCTCATTATTCGCATTTGATTCCTCCTAAGGTAATAATAAACGGATACTGCGGAATTCATTGTCTTTGGTAAATTATTAAAAACACTATCTAAAGTTTTTCGCGGTACTTTTCGTTGTCCACTTCTCTCACATTTGCGGCTGTCAAATCGAGAATTTTTGGGTTATTTATTACACTTGCAACTTATAAATTCAATTCAATTCAATTATTTATTGATGCTATAGTATTAAGTATAAATTCAGTACAAACTTAATACCAATGATAAAGTGGTAAAATTCAGTCAAGAAATTCTATATGGCAAATTTAATATAATGAGAATGTATTTTACACATACCATTAGCATTGCAACTTATAAAATTCACATCGGGCAGGTAAAAAATTCTTCATCGCTGCGGATCTTCAAGAAAATTTCCTAACTTTGAAAAAATTCCCTCTTTTCGACATTCCACTGGCGATAAGTATCGATTATGCTCAGAATCGGTGTACGGATCTCGAGCACCTCTACTTGCGAGTCGAGCATTTCTCAAAGAACAAGAAGAAGCATAAAACAAAAACAAATTAAAATTGACATTTGATGGTTCGCCGGCAAGAAATTATTTTTTGATATTTAAATATTTTGAAAATGGAAAATATTTGTGAAAATCATGGATAAAATTTGTAAGTTTTTACGTAATCAAATACATTAAAAAAACTAGCAGTATTTTCCAATTATTTGTAGGTTGGACAGAAACAGAAACCAAGATGTTGTGTTACCTGTTCAGCATCATACGCGTCAATTAATGACACGAAAGTATCTAATTTTGGGATTTTCCTCTAAACTGGGCACTGTCCTAATATATTTGTGACCAAATGAAATTCTTCTTCACTAGATGAAGAAGAATCCAAGAAATCAAACACAAGAATATTTTCCATTTTCAATTTGCCACGATTTTGTTAGCCTTCAAATCAAAAGAGCAACTCAAATCTGACTACATTAGGCAGATCACAAAATTGCTCGAAAAATGCTCTTTTAGTGCTCGCATACGGAGTACTTTCGTCACTCGAACACGTAACTCTTTTTCGAGCGATCAGAAAATCTCAGTCGAACACAAGTTCTCAGAGTGAGCAACTTTAGAGCAACTTCAGAGCAAAAAGAGCATGCCAGTCGAAAACGCCATTAGATTAACTGATTGGGTTTTTGTTTTTACGACTTTTCATTTAAATAATTTTAGAGGGACCCGGTCATAATACCGAAATAAAAAATTCCGAAAATCGGAAATTGGCCGAATCCGGAAAAACAAAATCACAAAATTCTCGAAATCAAACATCCTGAAATATATTTTACTGAATACCCAAATCCTGAAATGTAGAAATCCAGAAACCCAAAAATTCCGAAAAACTGTTATAAATTAAATTAAAAAAATGTTTTAAGGAATTATATTGTATTTACAAAATTTATCACGAAAAATAATTAGATAAAAAATTTTTTTTTTAAAAAGATATTACTTTCGCCAAATTTTTATGAAATAATAAGGATCAGTTTCATTTTCGGTCGGAAAAATTGTTTTGATCCTTTTGTCTTTTCGGAGATAGTCATTTTTAGTTTTCTTCCTTTCATCTGCTTTAATTCACTCTATTTTTGTTTTCACACTTATATGTTCTTGTCTAAGAATAGAAATTAAGCGATAAGTTCCACAATGCGGTCTTCCTACAAGAGATTCAAGCGGCGATGCCAGGCGTCCACACTGTTTTGAGGTTTTCGAAGCCGCTGATCACGAATCCGGTAATAGACTAATTCGCAACGAAGAGTCCTACAAGGATAAGATTTTTCTCAAAAGTTTTTAAGTTCTTTCCGGTTTTCTTCGTATTCTAAAATTTATACAAAAAACTTAACGCGGCAACGACGGGTATGCAAGCTAGTTAGAGAATCATTTCACTGACCTTCGTCTGTCCCATATCTTAAAACAAAAAGAGCATTCTGTATTTTCCTCCAAATAATTTTTCCGCAGCCTTTAAAATTCGTGTTTGGAAAAAATTCCATTGCCGATGAAATACTGGCATTTTCAGAATCGAATATAATGTATTTTAGTTTCAACTCTTTATTGTTTTGACAAGCAATTCGATGAATCTCAAAAAACATTTCATAATATTCCGATTTCCATTTTTTGTTATGTTGATTTTTTATTTCAGGAGAGAAATATAAAAATTAAAATCTGTTTTGACCAACATTTCTTAGTAATAAAACGAATTTATAGAATATAGTGGTTTTGTTTCTTTTAAAAATTTACTTCTGCTGAAGTCAGGGGGCATTACTCTCCAATACCAAAATCGCGCTCGAATGGCATCTCAATCAATGAATTTGTTATGAAAAATTGTATACGCAACTCGGGGCGAGTCAACGATTTCACTCGTGTGATATCTGCCCTCGCTTCGCTCATGCAGCTAACTTCACACTCTCGAAATCGTTGACTTTCGCCCCTTGTTGCGTAATATACTATTGTTCTATGCTTGTCGGTTCTGAAATTTGTTCCTTGGATCTAACTTTACCATTTTTTCTGCTTTGAGATTCAAGTTTTGGGAATTCTTATTGCGCGAGATTTGCACGATAAACATTTTAGCGCTTCACATCACCAATAATGCGAACTTTTAAAATATGTATCCTGTTTATAATTATTGGACACAATTAGCGACATTATCGAAGCAATAATGAAGTAAGTATGACTCCTAATTGCACATCCTAAATGTATACTCAATCCTTTTGCGAAAGTCAATTGTTTACGAAAAATAACAGGAGCACATTTTTTAAAATCCCGAATAATGTATTTTTTGGAGAAATAATATTATTCGGGATTTTTTCATTCTAGTTTTTATTTTTCAAGATTATTTTATTCGAGATTTTTTTGGGCGAGATTTTTGTTTCGGGATTTTAATTTTCAGGCAAGTAAAACCAACCCATTTTGGTTGCATTTAAATCAAATACCTGTATTTGTTTTTAGTTAAATCAAATGACGGTTCTTGATTCCACTAAATGGTGCATAAACATAGATGTTGTATAAGAAAGTCATGTGCGTTTCACATCAGATATTTCGATACCGGTTGAAAAGTAAATTTTGGTCCGAGGTATGGATCCTTCTCCTATGATATGCGATACAGTCAATGGTTAATTTCAAAACATCTTGTTGATAAAAATTGCAACCCGTCAACTACGGCCGAAACCTCACATTTGCGGCATCTGAACTATGGAGACTATACAACCTTATGGAGATTATATAGAGCACCATTTTTTGATCTTTTATTTCTTTTTATACCCGTATGGTGAAACCAAAGGGTATATTAACTTTGCCTTACCGTTTGTAACGCCAAGATCCCGTCATCACATACAAAAATGAATTACACCAGTGTGTTTAGAATGATAAAAAAAATTGAATTTTCCATGTCCGTCCGTCTGTCCGTCCGTCCGTCCGTCCGTCTGTCCGTCCGTCCGTCTGTCCGTCTGTCCGTCTGTCTGTCTGTGGCGCGGATTGCGGGCGCACGGATTGAGCTAGAGACTTGAAATTTTGCGCAGATCCGTTTTTCGTAAAATGCGAGGCTAAGTTCGTTAATGGGCAAAAAATGGAATATTAGGGGGGGTACCCCCCATACGAACGAAAACGGTTTTTGTGAATATCTCAAAAACGGTGCATCTTATCAAAAAAGTCCAAGAACAAAAGTTATTTAGGATATGATTCTACATAAAACTCCCATACATCAAAATCCGATTGGAATAAATTTTAAAAATTGTTATTGGCAAGTTTGACTTCAAAGTGGAATTTTGGTACAACTGTTCGAATTTTGATACGAATATCACCATACGGGTCTCCAATGATTGCCAGATTGGCAATTATAGCTTTCGTTATGTTTAAAACCTAAATCAATCTTTCTTTAATTTCATCCTACCCCTGTTAGATTCATTTAAGATTTTTTTTCCACTAACGTACGTTTCTTTTTATTTTCAGATGTTAAACTTATAATTATGATATAACTTTCTAAAACAAAAAATAAAATGGCTCAAATTTAAATGCAATTTGTTTCAATTTTATCACCTTTCTCGGGCCATATGAAGGTCAAACGCACATATTTTTTGTGTTTGAGAACACGGACAAATTTTAATATGAAAAGTTTAAAAAAAGTTTTTGTATTAAACATTTGCTCAAGTGGTATTTTGTAACAAACGCATGGATAATATATAGTGTGGAAAATTAATTTGATTTCATTCAATTTGGTAATGATACGTGTTTCGTAGCAATTAGATATCTTAGAATTGAAAAATAATCTGCGTTAGAAGGATTTCTGTTTATATATGGTGGCCGTCGGCTGGTTTCTTTTTAAAATTGCTGTGAAAAACAAATTTAATATTTTTCAAAGTTTGTTGCTTTATTAAGAAGAGTAAATCTTCTTTTAAAAAGAGTAAATCTTTCGATTAGTGATGAAATATAATTTCAGTCATGGTTGCCTTGGCTGGCTTTGCCGTAGCCCAATATTGCTTATGTTTTCGATAATTTGAGGTCCTATTTCGCGATAATCTTTCGATATTTCGATGCGTTATTGTTGATAATGTCGAATTATACGTAGTTCAAAAACAAACCAGCCGATGGTCTATCCCTTATTTTATTTTCGACAAATTGAAACAAATTTTAAGAATTTTAAAGGTATTATCTAATTGAACACATTAAAATGACTTTGAAACGGATGAAAACATTTTACTCTGTGTACATGCAAATTTCTCGATATTATCCTGATGTGGCCACAAGGGAACTGCCTACTTAGGGCTCAAGCGTAACCATCGTTATAAAGGCAAGTTTATTAAGTGGTGCTTTTGGAGCCATCATAGCCAGCTAAATAGGTGGTGGGTGTCTGAGAGCCGACGCGTTGTCGTGGCTTGACCACGTGTTGTAAAGCTTAGTAATAAGGAATGATTTTATAGAAGAACTGCCGTCGGCAATGCTTTGTGTTGTATTCAACTTTTTTGAGCTCATGAAAGCTTTAGATATTTATAATAAAGAAGAACAAAACAAAATACAATGAAAATAACAATGTTGGGTTTTTTTTTTTCTTTTTGTTTCATAAAGTCTTGGCTTATTCCATGTTAAGGCCATAGTAATGTATGCGCAGAAAGGCATAATACCGTTGGTTTTGGCTCAAAAAAGAAAAGTCTTTTTAAATTTCTAAATTTATTTCCGCTTGCAATATAATCTGTATGTACAATTGTTAGAAAAAGGACAGGCATAAGAATTCAAATCTGTATGAAATGCCAAAAATTTGAAATTCTTCTGCAGAAACAGAAAAAAAGATCCTAAAGAGCGATAGGATTTATAGAAGCAATTTACTTTAAGTTCTTTTTCCTTGTATCTTTATTATTTTGCCTTCCCACGAGCTCAAGTGCTCTTAAGTATTTCTATCAAAACAAATTCAAAGCCATTACAATGTTGTTTTTGCTAACAATTCCTTGAAATTGATTTATCATATTCGAAACGACTTGATGGCGGCTTTTTCGGGACGAGGGTTGGGTAAATAAGTACTCGTAAGTGCATTCGACGTATGTTTATCTCTTTAACAAATTTATTGACATCGAAGGATTTACCCTATAAGATTAATATAAGAAACGATTTCAGACCAAAATCCATTTTTTCAAAAAAGTTTCGCTGCAGAAAAAATTTAGATTTCATTTTTGTAAGAAGTGGTTCCATTCAATATATATTTATTTTCGGATAAAAAAATGAGTTTTTTATTACAAATGTCTGTGTATATTGTTGTATATTTTAGTTTAAATATTATATTGTAACGGACTCGGATGGGCTCGTTTGGATTTTTATAGAATACTAGGGGCTGCGCCCCGAACCGCTCCGCGGTTCATCCCCCACCCACAGGTCGGCCTTCGGCCTCCCCCCGTCAAAACTCGGCCACGGATCATACGCGTCCTACGGCCGCGCGTCTAATATCTTTATCAATACTTAGACATTAATAGATCAAAAATTTTTTGATGATACCCCAGAAGGAAATGAAGCTTTTAAAAAGTGCTAAAGTGAACTGTCGGATGACATATGGATGGTAACAGGCAAAAACAACGCATTGACAACAAAAACTCTAAAAATTGTACATCTATTAATCAGAATAAAGTAAATAATAATTTCCAGGTTCCCTGGTGAACCCCCCTCCTATCAAACCAACCAACCAACCAACCAAATAATAATTTATTGTAATGCCAAAGTGTGGACAATATTTTTATACCCGTATGGTATGTATACCAAATGGTATACTAACTTTGCCTTACCGTTTGTAACGCCAAGATCCCGTCATCACACACAAAAATGAATTACACCAGTGTGTTTAGAATGGTAAAGATAATTAATTTTTGCATGTCCGTCCGTCTGTCTGTCCGTCCGTCTGTCTGTCCGTCCGTCTGTCTGTCCGTCCGTCTGTCTGTCTGTCCGTCTGTCCGTCTGTCCGTCTGTCCGTCTGTCCGTCTGTCCGTCTGTCTGTCCGTCTGTGGCGCGGATTGCAGGCGCACGGATTGAGCTAGAGACTTGACGTTTTGCGCAGATCCGTTTTTCGTAAAATGCGAGGCTAAGTTCGTTAATGGGCAAAAATGGACCATTAGGGGGGGTACCCCCCATACGAACGAAAACGTTTTTTGCGAATCTCTCGAAAACGGTGCATCTTATCAAAAAAGTGCAAGAACAAAAGTTGTTTAGCACATAATTCTACATAAAACTCGCATACATCAAAATCCGATTGGAGTACATTTTCGTTAATATCTCGACCCCAGCGCCACCTATCGGGTTTAAATTTTATCAACATTTTAATCTTTATTTAAGTGTTATATGTTGTGAATTTGCACAAAATCGGTCCATAAATACGAATTTCCGAAATTCGAACTCGACCCCAGCGCCACCTACCGGGGCAAACAAAAACCGATCGGAGCACCACTCGAATATATGGTATAAATATGAGGTGGATAGCTTCAGTGGTTCAGCCGTGATGATCAGACGAACATACGCACCAACGATTTTATATATTAAGATAGCACGAGAATTTAATTATTCACAATTTATAACAATTTACAATACAAAATTGCAATTTCTATTAGCACTTACTGCTACACTATTACTGTAAAATTACTCGCTCACTCGAGGTACTCTAGTCGATTGGATCGCTTTGGATTCAAACTTAAGAATGTCACTAGTTGACATTGGGGCACTATTTATATGGGTGTCTGGCAGCACTGGAAAGTTGTAGAAGTTTCCCAATCATTTCAGAGAATGCTCGTGACCTAGAATATTGGCCATTTGTCAGAAAGGTTCTACTGAGTCGCCATTTTTCTTGAATATTAGTGTTGTGTTGGCTCACCTGACGAGTCGAGTTGCCGCTTCGCTGGAAATCGTGTTTCTTAACGATGCTGCCCCTCCTTAGATTAATGCTAGTCCCTAGCAACGCCAGCATATCAAGTCTATCGATATGAACGACCTTGAGCTTTCCTCGTGTGCCTTGCTGGGTTTTGTAGACGACGCTATTTATGCGGGTCATGACTTTATAGGGTCCTTCCTAATGTCGTTGTAGCTTCGGGCTCTTTTCTTTTCTCCGTTTTGGGTTATAAAGCTACAGTAAGTTCCCCTCGATGAAACCGAAAGTGTTGGTCTGTTGGTCGTGTCGTATCTTAATCCTATCGGTCGCTAGTCTGATTTGTAGTGGAGGAACGCCAACGAGATTGGGACCGACAGATACCACTCGTCCTTATGGCGTATCGTACAGCGAAGCATGACTCCACAGGCCAGACTCGTTCGCAAGTGCTTTTCGGAAGAGATACACGACTTACGATATACAATTGGGCAGTGCTGCTGAGGAACCCGTAATTACTCATGAATACGTGAACCACTTGCGGGAACGACTACATCAAGTACACGTTGATCGCTTTACGTAAAGTGATGAACTTGAAAAGTCGTCGAATCGACAGTCACCTGTGACCTTACGGAATTCCTACCAAAATTGCAGTCACCCGTACTATAAGTTAATAGCGAAACCCGCTTTAAAATTTCTCCAACGGTTAAGAATATAGCAGGCGAAGGGTTTACAGGCAAGGGGAAGGGTAGATTTTAGTGCGTGAAAACTTTCCTTGAGGGACTATTTACTCAATGACGCAAACCCAGTCAAAATTGGCCTGAAGTTCAGAAGATAGCAGGAGAGGGGTTTAGAGGCAAGGAGACTGGTATTATTTTGGTGGGTGAAAGGAATACCTACCTAATGGCGCATACGGTTCAGGAGCTAGCAAGAGACTGCTTCCTGGCAAAGGAGAGGGTACATTTTGGTAGGCGAAAACTCCCTTTGTGGGACGATTTATGCAATGATGCAAACCGCGTAAAAATTGCTCCAACTGTTTCGGAATCACCAGAAGAGCTGTTCACAGTCAAGGGGAGGGATGGAATTAGTAGGCAAAAAGTTTGCGTGGTGACGATTTATCCAGTGGCGAAAATTGCGTTAAAATTGCTCCAACGATTCAGGAGATGGCAAGGGCAGGTTATATTTTGGTGGGCGAAAACTTTCCTTGGAGACAATTTACCTAAACTAGTTTGATCCTAATAGAAAAACGCACGCTCTAGGGTAAACTGTCGTGTCACCGAATTAATGTATTGTGAATTAACGTACAGACAAAAAATGAATCTCCCCGGCCTTCCCTCACACCCCCTCCCTAAATACAATATTTTAAAAGGAAAATATAAAGAAGGGGGTGTCATTTTTTGCTTGTACGTTAATTCACTATACATACATTAATTCGGTAAGCCGACAGTTTATCCTAAAGCGTGCGTTTTTCTATTGTGCCGAGTTTTGCCTGAAATTGGGTTTGCCCGTATATAAGACTATTATATAGTTCAATTCTCATCGTGTCCGGTGTTTCGCTATATTCGAGAGTTATCATTCATGAGTCCTAGTTTTTTTTTTTAATTTGTTGTGGCAACCCTAAAGGCTCAACTATAATTGACATAAGAACGCATATGTAGCTGCATATGTCATTTCCAGAATAAGAAAGTCAATGTTATTACCCACAATAGACATGTGTCAAAGTGTTGCCACTTTCAAACCTTCGTTAAACATTCGTTAAGCATGAATAATTCGACACAAATGGAACTGGCATATGTAAATAGTGAACATAACCTAAAATTTTTCCAAAAAGGGACTCAAGCAGGACAACAGATAGTCAAAGACATTTGTGGTCATTCTCGTATGAATAAAAAATTGATCCGGATCAAGCCTTTTTATTTTTAAGAAGGTGACTACGTAGTATCCGTGCGTTTTCCTGTCGCGATTGATTTCTCGTACATCACATGAACGATTCTTTCTGCCGTATCCATCCAGTTCATCTTTCAGATCACTTAATTCTTTTAAGCACTTCACAATTTCAAATATTTCTTTAATTTTTTTCAATTCACTCATTTTTTCCTTCAACTTTGTCAATTACCATCGAGAAGAATTTGACTTTACTTATGTCAGTCTATGCCTATTATGGTTAGCTTTTATGTTGACAGCTATGCATGTCAACATTCGTTGGGAATTTGACATTTACATATGCGTTCTTATGTCGATTATAGTTAAGCCTTAACTTCTACCCAAAAGTTTGCATTTCGGATTTTTGTATGGTTTAAGCAATGCTCAAGTCAAATTCTTACACTGCACCCACAAAAATCTTGTTAGCCAGTGCGGAAGTTAGAGAAACAGGCTCCGGTAACAGACTGCTAGCTTTCAAACTATAAATATGTCCGTATTAAGAGGAACTAACATTTGTTACATTTCTCAGACCGGTGAGACAAGAAATTCTGATAGAGTTCTGAAATAGAGAATTTAACGATTGCCTCCTGACAATTGTAGCTTCTCTTGTGTTCTTTTTTATTACATTGTAAATATTTGCCTAGTGCAATTTTTATAGTTTCTACAGTCAAATAACATTATGTATGGTCTTTAATTCTAGTAGGTGTTACAAGGCATTATTTTAAAAACAAAAACAAGCAACTAATCACAAGCAAGGGTGCCCACCCAAAATTTACAATATTTTGAGTTTCCGTTCACTAAAAAATGTATTGAGGAGTCGTGGTCGAGAACACAACTATAGGTAAAAGTTTTTTTTTTCATTTCTATGAAATTGATTTAAAGCTTTTATATCGGTTACGACTTTTGTCAAAATCTTAAATGATTTTAATAAATGTTTTCATGATATATCGGATTTTTCTTTTAATTTTATTAAATTCAAATAGACGTTACCTGGCCCGGTTAAAAATTATCCGTCTGTGTGTCTCTAATCAGAATACTCGCATCGGTGTGCGTAATTTCCTTTGCTAGAAGTGATTGATCGATTCGTGATAGGGGAAATTGTTAATGAGATATCGTTTAAATTTCCGTGTTATGTGGTTGTAATGCTCCACAATATTTACTGAAAGGCAAAAGGGTATCAAATCAATTAAGTAGAATATAATTGATGAGAGACTATATTAATTAATTTTATGAACCAGTTATTATATCTTTAACAATTTTGTAAGTCTTATCAAATATTTACATCTATCATTTGAATTTTTTGGCTAAATAAATTTATCAAAATATTTCTTCAAATAGTTTTAATGACTTTGTTTACGAATATCTCATTAATACAAGCAATTATCAGACACTAAAGATTTTAAAATATGCATTAATTTGGGAAAAATCACAGTCTTGATAATCAAATGAATGGCAATCTATAAATAGTGTGACCATAGGTCCTGAATTACCAGAGCAATCCTACACGGAGAAAAAAATTATGATTCCTCCAATCATAAAATGCAACCAGCATAATTATCTTCAATGAGCTCTATTCTATATGAATAAAAATGGTAATCAAAACCAAAAGTTCGCAAAATAACAATAATTTATGATATATTTAGCTATAGTTTGTTTTCTAATTTGTTTCCGGATTTGTAGAACAAAATCACAGGCTTTATTTCAAAAATATTTTCTATTTCATCTACGGTGGGAATCGGAGTAATCATATGAAACAGACTGGGTAACCTGGGCAGACTTGTCGAAGCTTCATAAAGGTCTTGAAGTGTGGAATCTATAACTATAAAAATTATTTATTATGAAGTTGTTTTTTTCTTACTTATACAAAAATTATCAATATCGATGCAAAATGTAGGAACATTTCCTAATTGTAAGATTCCATTCAAATGATTGTCAGAAATTGTACAATTATTCCATTTATGAACAATATTAATATCATCAGCAATATTAAATATGTCGCGTACTATTGAAGAGTACAAAATAGTATTTTTAATACATAATAAAATGCACAAAACTTTTTAGTTACGTTCTAATAGAAAAATAATTTTTTGATACCTTGAGAAATGAATCAATTGTAGCAAATATCCAAATTTATCTCCACAATTTTTTTTTCTCCCGAAAAGATAACTTGTACAAACATTTTTTAAAATTTACTGTTGAACACACATTTTAAACTTAAAAATCAATGGAATCCTATTCTATCGATCAAAATTTACATTTTCATTAAATTTAAATACAGTAGAATCCCGATAATTCGTATTTCAAGGGACCAGCAAATTCATACGAATTAGCGGGATATACGAATTATCGTGATTCTACTGTATTACTGAAAATAACTTTTCGTGCTACGATTTGACATTTGCAATTTTTTGAAATTGTTTCAATTTCAAGTGTTACTTTTCTTTTTGGATTTTTTTTTTGAAAAGTGGTGAAATATATTGAACATAATATGTTTAATTCAACAAAAATATGATCTGAGGGATCATATTTTCAATATGGCCGCTTTCGCGATGTTCGGATTTAGTCAAACATAATTATGTTCAGATACACGATTAAGAATAATATGTTGACATGCAAACACATTTTTATTCATTCCAATCAAATAGTGGTTAGATATTATTGTCCTCCCCGTTAAATTATAATTTTCCAAAATTTCCCTTGTCGGGGAACATAATTATGATTGGAAAACTAAACATAATACTAATTGGAATTCATCGTCTGATAACATTTTGTTTCGTCTGATTATATTTTGATTCCCCCAATAATTCTTATAGTACTCCCAATGATATTCAACCATAATTTTTTTCTCCGTGTAGATGTAGCCATGATCCCGACGTCGGTGCAATTTTGTCCTAAATTTTTCAATTTTGTGTTAAAGTTGAAAAACGATCACTAAATATTGAAAAACTTAATCGACTTCAGCGGGAGGTTCTCGCAAATTACATTCTTTTGCCTGAGGGCCATTTTTTTCGACGATTTTCCTGAAATGACGCATTTGCCTCACGGTCATTTTTACTATTTTCATTGCAATGATTACGTTAAGAGCGCGAAAAATTTAGTTATTTTTGCTTGCAATTGTGTAGCTTTTGATTTACATCATTGCGCCTCATTCTGTATAAAAAAAATTTGGCCCGCGGCGAATATTTTTTAATTGCTCTTTCTTGGTTTTCGTCCAACTCAAATTTTATATTCTATATAAAATTTCTCCTACCTATTAATGAGGAAACCCTCATGTACCCACCCTATTTATAAATGATTTTCAAGTGTGAGTAGTTAAAGGGAAGTCCCTGTTTTTTCATATAAATTACGATATTCACAATATCTGGGCACGTTTTAAAATTATTCAAATGCTACAATTTTTCCTGGTATAGATTTTATTTTAATTTAGAAGCATAATCTGGCAAACTGATTTGAAAATAAAGATCATCCTTCTGTACTTGTCATAATTCGATAAGAACACGTATTTTCTTTTGCGATTATTAGATATCATTTCAATAGGTCAGCTAATTACTTTATCAGATGACTTGAAGTGTGAACTAATAATAATGATGATGATCCATAATTTGTCAACCCTCATTACAAGCTAAATTAGAAAAAATAAATAAAATAAAAAAAACGATGAAGAAAACCTGAATTGCCGATGTAGTAAATCTAATATAAATTAACAAGATTTTCCGTATACGAGTCTGGAACTCTGTATCTCCTACAAGTCCCGTGTCATTCCCTAATTATAATTAATTAGGAGACAAGAGATCACGAGCACGTTTTCCGATGCTTTTTATTAACCTATTTATTTACAAATAAGTGATAGTATTGAACCCAATATAAACCTTTAAATGTGAAATTATAAATTTTAACTGATGTACGTAATAAAAAGGTCACCAATTATAAAAAAAACTTTATTTTTACCTATTAAAATTTAATTTTACTGGCAAAGCACATGTAGATTTCAGTTTAGAAATTATATCCATTATCCTGCCCTTTTTCCATTCCCAAAAGCGGATCAGGTTTTACTTCGAAAACCGGTTTTAGACTAGTGTGTTTTGACAAATATGCTTTTACAAAAAACCACTGCTTTATGACACAATTAATATTTTAGCAGGCACTAAATTTTAGCTAATCACCACCGCAATTTGTTTTTTTTTTTACTTTTTTGTTTTTTTAGTGGCGGTTCGAATACACAAAATTGAAAAAGTAGTTTAAAATGCGTTTTAAATGGTCTGGAGGTAATAAAAACTTTTTTTTGGCATTTACAGTTTTTTAAATTGGTGGTAAAATAGAGCTACGGCTGCCGTTTAAATTCGACTTCCGAAAACAAAAATTAAGTTCTTAGCTAACCGGGATGGTAAAAAAAAGTTTAGCCCAAGTTTTTACAAGTGCAAAAATATTAATAAAAAAAAACTTATAAGTGTGTAAAATTGTAAAAAACATTTCACCTTTATGATAACCTCGAGGTAAATTTTATCTTTTAGTATCACTTACGACCCTTTAATCTACTTGAAATTTCAATATCTGAAATTCAAAACTTTATGCCTGGGAATTCTTCAAATACTTGCTGTAATTATAAGTTGATGGCATATTTAGGGAAATATTTTGTGCTTTTAATGAACACCGAAAATTATTTATAATATTATGCAGCCATCAGTTGTAACACACGTAACTGGACGGTTATCAAGATTGCGGAGAAATTCTTCATTATTGCCACTCGAAGTGTATACTTAATGCCGAATATTTTTCATGCCTTAGCATTTTCGCTTTTACCTTACGTACCTAGTGCAGGAATAAGAATAACACATCTAGAAAATATAACCACAGTCGCAACTTCCCTACAAATGGTTAATGGCACGCAATGGGTTCATTACCAAGCATAATCAGCATGTGCTGAAGTGTAATACAGATCCATTTTATGGCATCTCCCATGAGAGTATGTTTAAGTTTCAGATTAAACCAGTATGTTAACAAAGCTTTATTTCGATATTGAATGTATACGGGTAAGTTTGAATCATCTTTATGCTACCCATAAAGAGATTTTTCTGAATATAAAAAAGCAAAGATTAGGTAAATAAAGATTAGAAATCCAGAACAAATTTTGGGAACTAAAAAAAATTCCAAAAAAGATGGAATCTTAGGTATGCCTCGCAAAACGAATATCTCCCCTTATATTTTACGCTCAACTGTCAAAAAATCAATAGAAATATCTAAATGGTATGCGTTACTTGAATGCGATTCATAACTCTACAGTATTTTCCATACATTCTAAAAATTCTATGAAAAGTTCTGGTGTTGCTTATCTTTAGTAATCTAATCTTTGATAAAAGTGTATAATCCGTTTGGCAATAACGTGTGGTGATCCTGGATCTAATATATATCCCATTACTGGAAGATTAGAAATAAAACTTACAAGTGGAAAATGCTAATAAGAAAAATATCTGGCGTGAACACTATGTGACATTTTTATACCAACACTACGCCCCTGCGTCAATTTAAACTATAAAAAAAGAACTGGACCAAATTTAAGATATTTTTTATAATTCGTGTGACCACTTTGATATTTGAATATCTCGAAACTAAAGGTAGAGATACACGACGAGAGACTTTATATATGCTACATCTTATGCTACATTTACACGAATGACAAATTTGTCATTTTTTTCTTGTCATTATGTTAATTCCCGTGTAAATGGCATAATTTTTGTAATTTTTTCTGTCAGAAAATGTCAATCTCTCATAAAAGAATGAACTTGTCCATTCTTTTATGCCAGATTGTCATTCGTACAAACGCAATATTAGTTATGACAACTTTAGTATTCAACTTTTGTCATAACTAATATTGCGTTTGCACGAATGACAATCTGGCATAAAAGAATGGACAAGTTCATTCTTTTATGAGAGATTGACATTTTCTGACAGAAAAAAATACAAAAATTATGCCATTTACACGGGAATTAACATAATGACAAGAAAAAAATGACAAATTTGTCATTCGTGTAAATGTAGCATTAGACCAAAAATTTCGCCTCTGCATACAAAGAGACCTGTGTATACACTTCGGAGACCGGAGATTTGTCTCCAAGTATCAAGTCTCTAGGGTCTCTTGGGAGACTTAAGTTTCTTGCCGTTTAGCTACTAATGAGAGAGTCTCTTTAATGCGTATCCGGTCCAGTGATGCTATGTACCTTTAGTGAAATTCCCCTTTCCAAATGACGAAATCCCCCTTTTTCCCCTTTTTCAATGACGAAATTCCCCTCGTTTTTCCCCTATAAAAAAACGAATTTTAAATAAAGAATTCATGTATTAAAACCAAAAATTATTGTCATTTGGACTCATGTTAGTCTTTTAAGAGAAAAATACACAAATTAGGAAATAATTTTATATTTTGTAAAGCTTTAACAAAATACTCGTTAATTGTATTCCCGATTGGTCTCCAACCAAACGTCAAAAAAAAATTTGAAAAGAAGTCGGGATTCACAATTGGATAATAATCAAAGCAAGTCACAAATGTATAAATCAAGGTAGTTCCTTTGCTTTTGAGCTTAAAATGATCCTGTCCTCCTTAAATTCGGTAAAAATTATTTCCATATTTTGAATTAAAAAAATATAAAAATATCAAAAAATGGAAAAAAACGAAATCAAGTCGCGACTGGAACTCGATTTTTGTATTCCGGGCACTTTGCCACTGGTTCATGCATTCTTCTGGTGTATATTAGTCGAAATTAGTACATTAAGCCAAATTTTAAAGATGACTAACAAATTACTGATTTAATTGATTTTTACATAATTTAAACAAAGCACTTCTGCTGATTTGCAATTGAAAATATTTCTATTGAAAATATATTTAAGAAATCCGAAAAACGAACAAAAAATATATGTCAATGAACTTTCATGGAAACTACGTTCTATCAAAATCTTTTAAAATAATTTAAAGTAATTACTTTGCATAACATGAGAAATGGTACTTTTTAATGTGCTTTTTTCAAAGCGGTTAAAAAGTACCTACACTGAAAAATCGGTTAAACGTAGATTCCAAAGCCATTTTAAAGTGCTTTCGTTTAAAAGATTGGGGTGTACTTTACCATTGCAATAAGATCATTATAAAGTGGAAAATGCATAAATAAGGGTATTTTCTTCACTCTTTACCTTTGCCTAAGCTTGGAATTGGATTGTAATTGTTTTTAATTATTTGTACTTCTACTTTTCCGTAATTTTTTAAAAGTATTTCGGGTTTACTTGAAAGGCGAAGATTTTCCCCTCGTTTTGAAGCGTTTTCCCCTTTTCCCCTATTAACAATTTTTATACTCAAATTCCCCGCAAAAAGGGGAATTCCCCTCGATATAGCATCACTGATCCGGTCTTCAAAACGTTTTGATATCTATCTCTTGGTCTCCGGAGACGAATTTTGACATTTCAGGGAATTGTTTTGTGGGAACGAGAATTTGTTTCGTTGTTTTGAGTTTTAAAGTAAATTTTTATAAAGAAAAAAAGTGTTCTCAATTCGTGCAACAATGTTTGTGTTATCACCCATATTTTGCGTTGCCTCTTTTGCTTCTTACGCAAATTTATGAGTGCTGCTATTGCTGCTGTAATTTTTTTATTTCCCGCGTTCATTTTAATCAAAATATCCACAATTCGAAAAATTTCACAGCACAACACCAATCAAAAACTAAAAAATGTCAAAAAGATCTCCCAATGTTATGCTTGGAGACGAGATACCTGCGTCGTGTATGCACTGTAATAAAAACGTTTGATATTACTTCAAACTGACTTGTGTTATGATGTTGCCTATAGCTCCGATATTTTGTTTAACCTGCTGATGGAGGAGTCAGCAATTTAATAGGCGTCCAAAAGGACTGCCAGAATATTGAGAAATAAAACGAACAGCTCAAATCAAGCGTATGTTTAATTCTAAATTCTTCCTAGAGTCAATACGGCTTTTATAGGCGCCGCTTTCTTATTTACAATATTGCACATAATTCTACAAGTGCCCTAATTCTTAAATACCTAATTACTTTCTTAAATGTTAAATAAACTTTTTCTCACGGTGCACTTTGTTGTCTTAGGTTCGAAATCATAAATTATCAAATCGTAAATTGTGTCATCCGAATCAAATTTCATCTTCGATTTGAATGCACTGGACTACCGTATGCTTGTGCATCGAGTGGACTTTATGTTGAGTCATGAAGTTCACAGCACGAGTAACCCATTGCATGCATACTTATGGTCATGTCGTAATTTGTCATCGATTGTTTATTTTGTTTTTAATTTATGAGTTCGATACCATTACAGCACTCCAGAGACTTTGCATTTAGAGACTTTTTAGTAAACGTCTCCGGAGATCTATTTTTTGATCTCCAGACTTAAATGTCTGTGATCGTGTATACACTTTGGAGATTTTTGCCTTTTGCACCCTGGAGACCAGAGACCAAAGTCTCTCGTCGTGTATCTCTACCTTAAGGATTTATTGGTCAATATTTTTGAATAATATTAGCTTCTCTCGAAACGAATTTTCTATTCATTTGTAACGGATTTCTCCTGGCGAACGATTGAATATTTTGAAGTATTTAATTCAATTGAAACAAAAGAAAGAAAATTGTAAGGCAAGCGTTAAGCCTGAGTTACATTGCGACGACAAGGCCACACGAGACATCGACGACAGTCGTCGGAGTTGTCAAAATAATTTTCAACGTATGCTTTTGTATTGAATTCATTACATTGCGAAGACAGCGACACGACAACGCCACCAAAGTTTGAAAAATTGAACTTTTGTCGCGACGACATCGAATGACAGTTGAATTGTTTGGTTAGGTTATTTGTTAATTAATTGTTAATTTTAACAAAATGCAGAAATTATCCATAGTAGCATATAATAATATTTTCTTTGCTTTCTGCACTCTCATCTTTTACTTTCAAAAAAATTTGTTATGTTATGGGATTGTTTGTCGCGTGCTCGCAGCTGTGGTAATGTAACTTGGTAATGTAACCTGTCCAAACCAAGCATACATAAAAATGTTTTGTATCATTTTTTTTTTTAGAAAGGGGGGGGGGGGCAATACAAGTTTTGTCCCGGGCGCTGCTTTGCCTTGCGCTGCGGGTTGGAAGTCAAAATAATGAGAAACGCAACATTTACCTATCACCGATTACTAGCCGTGTTAGCATCTGAGTTTGGCAACATTGCATTTTAGAATAGTCTGAACGAAAATGGACTATAATAAAATAAAAAGAATTGTGTAACTTTAAACTTAAACGTAGATATTAAAGGCGTGTGCGAAATGGTCTAATTGCATGCTAATTCTAGTACATTTTTATAAAAAATTGCGAAGTGGAAACTTTTTAATAAAATTAGCATGCATTTCGTACACGCCCTTAGACTCGCACACATACGTAATTAGTTTCACCTGTAGTTCATTTTAAAATGCCTGCGCTTTATTTCTTTGTATGTTTTAATAGTATGTAAATTTTTAAGCTAAATTTCAGTGCTAATATTAAATAACTGGTACCGTAACTTTTCTTTCTAATGCAACCCGCGATGTGTTGTAGAAAACTTAAAGTAGTTCTTGGCCGGTTTTATGTTTTTGCTAGAATGCGCCGGTTTCTTTTTTTTGCTAGACTGTGAAATTAATGATTGATTAGTGCTCAATTACGCTATCTACTAAAGTAATTACTTTGGCTATTACTGATACTCGAACTTTTCACATAAATGCATAAGTAAAGAGTTTTTGAAACAAAAATAATGCTGATGCGAATAGATTGAAGGGAACAACGTATCACTTTTCTAAGGTACTGCGAAGTGCCCACACCCTCAAGATTTCATATTGAAATGGTTTTAATGAGACGTTTATGTGCTTACTGTCAAGGAAACAAGCTTTTCGTGAAAGATGGCAAGATTGAACTACGACTGTTACGAAAGAAAAGAGTATGGCATCTAATTAGGTATTCATACCCAAAACGTTGTGTCGAGATGAAACTAAAGTGAACTGAACCAGAACCAGAAGCACCGACTTACTTCTTAACAGATAGAGCGTTTGTCGCGCTTGCCTTTAATATATTCTAAACGATTCTGGAATGACGAGGATTCCCTATCAGTAACATTTCAAATCTGTAGCACCCCTTTCTTCTCAACTTTACTTTGTATACAAAGAAAATATACATATAGTTGTATCTAAACCACAAATTTGCCTTTTCCAATATTTGATTTTTATCTGAAATAATACGATGACGTATATGTCCAATACGTATATATGCTTTAAATATCTTATCACAATGTTTGACTACGAAATTAAATTCATTCGATGGTTAATTAATATCCTACTCAGCGTAAATAAAAAAAATTTCATAGCACAAACTGAAATAATAATGTGTGTTAATATTCTGTCAGCATGAATTATTTTTTTTTCACTAATACACTGCCAAGGCATTTCCTTCGACGACAGGAGCTGATTATGTTTCTTAATTATCTTGTATTTTTTAGTTAGTGTAATGAAGTCTTGTATCAATGACAATTTTTATACCCGTATGGTGAAACCAAAGGGTATATTAACTTTGCCTTACCGTTTGTAACGCCAAGATCCCGTCATCACACAGAAAAATGAATTACACCAGTGTGTTTAGAATGATAAAAATAATTAATTTTTTCATAACACATGCATCGAAAATATGCCTTTCGATGCATGCGTAGCGGGTCTTCGCGACGTAAACCGAAAATTTATGAATGAAACTGAACGAGTGAAGTTAGCTATACGAGCGCAGTGTGATTTACAATAGTTGCGCATTGTCGATTTCCATTTTTTGTTATGTTGATTTTTTATTTCAAAGGAAAGAAATTTAAAAATTAAAATCTGTTTTGACCAACATTTCTTAGTAATAAAACGAATTTATAGAATATATTTGTTTCGTTTCTTTTAAAAATTCACTTCTGCTGAAACCCCCTGACCGGGGCTCCGCCCCTGGACCCCGCATGGGGGGCTTCGCCCCCCAAACCCCCTTTTACATTACTCTCCAATACCAAAATCGCGCTTAAATGGCATCTCAAGGCATATTTTCAATGAATTTGTTATGAAAAATTGTATACGCAACTCGGAGCGGAGTCACCGATTTCACTCGTGTGATATATGCCCTCGCTCCGCTCGTGCAGCTAACTTCACACTCTTGAAATCGTTGACTTTCGCCCCTTGTTGCGTAATATACTATTGCATGTCCGTCCGTCCGTCTGTCTGTCTGTGGCACGGATCGCGGGTGCACGGATTGAGCTAGAGACTTGAAATTTTGCGCAGATCCGTTTTTCGTAAAATGCGAGACTAAGTTCGTTAATGGGCAAAAATGGACCATTAGGGGGGGTACCCCCCATACGAACGAAAACGTTTTTGCGAATATCTCAAAAACGGTGCATCTTATCAAAAAAATGTAGGAACTAAAGTTATTTAGGATATGATTCTACATAAAACTCCCATACATCAAAATCCGATTGGAATAAATTTAAAAAAATCTTATTGGAAAGTTTGACTTCAAAGTGGAATTTTGGTACAACTGTTCGAATTTTTATACGAATATCACGATACGGGTCTCCAATGATTGCCAGATTGGCAATTATAGCTTTTGTTATGTTTATTATGAATATTTGACACATTTTAAATATCTTTTTGAAATGTCTCTCATTAAGAACTAGAAATTTCCGTTATTAAAAAATTTTGCAATGACTTCAAGTTTTGTTTTTAATCCTATCAACAACTAAGTACAGCAGATCTTCGATTCATGAAATAAACTTGTTCCGGAGAAAGGTTCACAAAGCGAAGTGTTTACGAACCGAAAACGGATTTTCTCTGTATATCAGAAACATATGGACCTAATATGGACCACCACGATTTTTCGGCTATTACGTAAGGGAACATTTTTGAATTTTGTTAGCTAAGTACCTTATATTAGCTCAACGTCGTGCATGTAAATTGATCCATAGCTGATCTCCCTTAACCTTCTTACGTCCCTCGGGTCTAATTTGGCCCAAACAGAAATTAGTTTCCTTGTAGCTTTAAAAATATTTATATTACGAACCTAAACTTTTTTGACTTTGTAAACCAGCAATATGCAAAAATTTGGTAACTTCCGATTAACCGTTACACTGCTACAAAAATAGTCGCACTAAGGACCTTCGGGTCTAAAATGACCCAAGGAAGTTATTCGTATAAAAAATGTTTAATTCCCTTATATTAAATATAGTACCAGGAAAACCGAGCCATGCTCGGCCACCTCAAAGTCGTCCTTTTCCTGAAATTTTGAAGAGGTGAGACCTATCGATCTAGATAGGTCTCACCTCTGTTAGAAAAACACACGCAATATGCTAGAAAAACACACAGCCTAATCCACCTAACTGTGAGATATCTCTTTCTTGCATAATTAAACTTCATATGATGAATATAATTGGGTATAATGTTGATTTTTTTACATAAAAACATCAGGTTTGTAATGGAAAAGTCAGGTTTTAAGTGGAAAAATCGAAAGCCCTTAGCTCCTTAGTAATACTGTAAAGTTTCATTAAGATCGGACCATGGGGATTTTCGGGGAGAGTTCATCTTCCGCGATCTGTCAACTGTCAACATTTGACGGAGACCCTTATGCAATCTACTACAAAGTCAGCAGCACCGGGAAATCTGCAGAGGGAAATACCTACTAATAAAAAAAAGAGTGCACCGACCTCAATTTGTCCAAAATCAGATAATAAACACAGAAAATAAAAAGTATGTAAATATCACGAAAACGTTTGTTAATATAACGAAACCATTTGTCCCCCATGGGCCGACAAAATATTTTGTTATCCGTACGATGTCAATTTTGTTAAATTTTTGTATTTTTGTATTTCGTTTTCACAAAAATTTTATTAATATTACAAATATTTTGTAAATATTACAAATATTTTGTAAATATTACAAATATTTTGTAAATATTACAAAAACAAATCTCTATTGTTGATATGGAATCTCTTTCTGTTTCTTGCTTAGTGTGTGTTCATAGAATTTAATATACATATGCAACTACCCTGCCAAATTTTTGTCACTAACTTTCCCACACAACCATGGCAACAAACCCACACAACCACTTTTTTGCGGTTTGGTAAGTAAAAAAAGAACGAAAATCATCCTCTGGATGACATGCCACTGACGAGTCATCGGGGGTGTCATTATGTACGATTTCAAAAATTCCTGTTAATCGGCGGTAATTACTCTCTCGATGACATGTCAGTGACGAGTCATCGAGGGTGTCGTCGGTATGATCTTCAACAATTATCGATAATCACCGATTGGAAGTCGGGTTTGTCTCGGTCGTGCACCGGTAAAATTAATGTACTGTTACTTGAGGAGAATGTTTTATCATTTCCTTGAAAATTTTGTGCGAGTACGACGCGTAAATTTTTTGTGCCCCCTGGAAATATTGACGCTAAAAAAAAGTAAGTATAATTAATTTATTATTCAAAATTTAATTTACAATAGAAAACCCAACATATTTCCGGTCCCTATTCTCATTTGGCTATTTTTCGTTGATAAGTTTTACGAAAATTATAGTTTTTTATAAACATTATTTTGTTTTCAACTTTTCTTAATATAGATTGTTGCCAGGATATCGAAAGTCCACCATTCGAGAAAGAGCTACGACAATTTATTTTAAAAGCCCATAACCGCATAAATAAGGTGAACAGTAGAAAGAAGGCAACACTGTTTTGTCAGTATAAATCATTAATTAAAATTCTTTTAATATAGGAAATATCGTGAGCAGTTTGATTTTAGTTTTAAAATTTACTTTATTATATGTTTAATATGTACACGTGTTTGAAATAAAAGAAAAAATATTAAAAAATATCTTTTATTTCACAACAAGTCCCTGGGACATCATCAACATGTCATGAGGACGTCATCGAGGCAAGTCATTAGGACGTCATCATGACACGTCGAACAATGTCATCGAGAGGGTCATCGAGAAACACGAAAGTATATAAGAAGTATATAATGACCAAATCTACCACCTCCGAACAAATGTCATAAGAGAATTCCAAAGACGGTCACAAGATATGTCATAATGACGTCCTCGATGACGCCCTGATGACAAATTTGGCAGGGTAATGAGCGGAAATTGTTTTAGTGTGATGACTTTAAAAATTAAGAGATCCTTGTTTGTTTCTGATAGTTTCTATATTGAATATTCGTATGGAGGAAATGTTTTATGACGGCCAATATGATGCGAAATGAAAATAATTTATTTTGAATTATTTTTCTTACAAAAACTTCAAACGAATGAATTCTCTCGACGAATGTTGTTGTGTTACCTCGAAAAAATACTATTCGCGTTTAGTATTTTTCGAAAATGGGAAAAAATGATCGAAATCTGAAAAAAATTGGCATAAAAAATATTTCAAAAAAGCATTCCCACTAATGTCTAAACTAAGAAATGCTTTCCAAAAACTGATTTTTTGCATCAGTTTTATGAAAAATTATTGGAATCGCTTTAAAATCGAGTTTTTAGAACTGGCGAATCGACTAACAAAATCGTCGCCATTTTTTCGTCATGCACAAGTGTGTCGCAGTTCTACTAGTAGTCTAATTACCTGCGGCAGGCATCCAAATATTAACAGCAGGGAATTGGATGCTTACAGCGGCTAATGAGACCACTAATAGAAAAGCTTGTGTATCGTAATGACGCCATGACGCAAATCAGATTTGACAAAATGTACTTCGTAATATTAACAAATTTTAGTAACTATACGAAAAAATATTGGTTAATTTTTTCGTAGTATATACAAAACTTCAGTAATATTTACGAATTTTTTTTTGTTAGGCTTAACAAAACCGATTTTGTAAATAATACAAAATTATTTCTTTCTGTGAACACACTTCCAAAACACATACACACAATATATGTGAAAATTGCATAAACTAATTTAGAATATTGAACTACGACTAAATTTAATAACCAATGGATCTATGTAGATTGTGTTTTTTTTAATTAATTTTATTTAACAAAATTTCGAAAAATATTAAAAAAAAAACTCGTTTTTTAATCTTTTTATACACTAACAGCCTTATTAATAAACGTTAGTTAATTTTTATCAATGGTTTACGCAGTGGATAACTCGAAATTCTTATTAACAAAAATTTTTTAGAGTTAACTGACATTAGTTAACTCTGTGTTAGGTAACATACCGATTTCCTCGAGTTAAGGAGTTGATAACTCTTGATGGCGCATAATTCTTGCAAAATAGACCGGAAAATCAATGATCCATTATAAAAATGCAATTTATGTTGTTATATTATATTACCTTATCACTTGAACGCCAATTTTCTGATTATTTTCGTTCAATTTTTAAATTTTCCATTTTTAATTACTTTGCAGTCAATCACAATTAAAATAAACACATTAATTTCACTCCGATTTAAATATCGTCTCCAAGGAAACGGATTTAAAAAACCCAAATATGACTCAAATGTAAAAGATTTTCGTAATTTTTGGTACAATTCGGCACAAGGGTTGCCGTATTTAAGCTAAATTTTTAAATAAAATACGTGTTAACTATTATATGGAGGAAAATTTTTTATTAATAAGAATAGTTAACTAATGTATAAGTTTGCTATCTCGGAGTTAGTTAGCACATGAGTTATCTCCGTGTTAGGGATTTTTTATTAATAAGGCTGTAAATCTCTATGGATCAGCGAATATCGTAATTCAAGCCAATTTTTTTTCTTCGATTATAATTCGCAAGTGGTTTCCGAACTCGTGTCGGATAAATTTTTTAATTACAGGGCATTTTATTACTCGAGTTGTTTAATATCTCGAATACTTTCAAACCCCCTTGAACTTCCCTATCTCATATATTTATGTTTATCCCTTTTATATTGGACACAATCCAATAAAAAAAGTAGTCAATCTTATTCGGATAGGACTTGGTGCAAATGAATCCGATTTCAAATGGAAATGTCGTGCATAACCCATATACAGGAGAGAGTTGAATGGAGACTATACAAAATTTTATAGGATTCATTCCTTTCATTTTGGGATTGCAGTAATTCATCCCATAATTTTGGGAATGATTATACAAAAAAGAATACGACAATTTTTTTGTTGAAATGACTCCCATATTTGGCCATTATGCCTTTTTTCCCATAGATAAGCAAACAATTTTGGTGTACCTGAAGATTTAATGCACACCGACAATTTTTTGGCATTGTCAAACCGGTCCATCACTGGAAGCTTCGAACAATTGTCTATCGAAGGGCCGAATTTTTGCAATTCCAACCAACGGATTCTGAATCGCCCGGCGATTGTCATTTTTGGCTTTCGATTGCTTGTCAACAGAACTGACTGCGGTGCGGCCACTTTTAATAGATAAACATAACAAAAGCTATAATTGCCAATCTGGCAATTATTGAAAACCCGTATGGTGATATTCGTATCAAAATTCGAACAGTTGTACCAAAATTCCACTTTGAAGTCAAACTTTCCAATAAGATTTTTTAAAATTTATTCCAATCGGATTTTTATGTATGGGAGTTTTATGTAGAATCATATCCTAAATAACTTTTGTTCTTACCGTTTTTTGATAAGATGCACCGTTTTTGAGATATTCGCAAAAAACGTTTTCGTTCGTATGGGGGGTACCCCCCCTAATGGTCCGTTTTTGCCCATTAACGAACTTAGCCTCGCATTTTACGAAAAACGGATCTGCGCAAAATTTCAAGTCTCTAGCTCAATCCGTGCGCCCGCAATACGCGCCACAGACAGACAGACGGACAGACGGACGGACGGACGGACGGACGGACATGCAAAAATCAATTTTTTTAATCATTCTAAACACACTGGTGTAATTCATTTTTGTGGCCGATGACGGGATCTTGGCGTTACAAACGGTAAGGCAAAGTTAATATACCCTTTGGTTTCAGAACTTTTGCTAAATCTGACCATGCTGAAATGCCGAAATATCTCTATTTGCTGCAAATTACTATCACTATCGACTAAAGCTTTAAATGTGCTAATGAAATTTGTATATCGAATATACGCACCCAAAAACCGCGGTTACTTGATCATCGGTAGCGAAGATAACACACGTGATACGAGTATTACCGGCATTTTCGGTTTCCGCAATAGATGACCCTTTTTATACCCGTATGGTGAAACCAAAGGGTATATTAACTTTGCCTTACCGTTTGTAACGCCAAGATCCCGTCATCGCACAAAGAAATGAATTACACCATTGTGTTTAGAATGATAAAAAAAAATTGAATTTAGCATGTCCGTCCGTCCGTCTGTCCGTCTGTCTTTAGCGCGGTTTGCGGGCGCACGGATTGAGCTAGAGACTTGAAAGTTTGCACAGATCCGTTTTTCGTAAAATGCGAGGCTAAGTTCGTTAATGGGCAAAAATGGACCATTAGGGGGGGTACCCCCCATTCGAACGAAAACGGTTTTTGTGAATATCTCAAAAACGGTGCATCTTATCAAAAAAGTCCAAGAACAAAAGTTATTTAGGATATGATTCTACATAAAACTCCCATACATCAAAATCCGATTGGAATAAATTTTAAAAAATCTTATTGGAAAGTTTGACTTCAAAGTTGAATTTTGGTACAACTGTTCGAATTTTGATACGAATATCACCATACGGGTCTCCAATGATTGCCAGATTGGCAATTATAGCTTTTGTTATGTTTTCAGATCAAAACTCCCGTTAATGCGTATGACTTTTTCTCTTAAAATTTTGTTTTGTTTTTCGAGCATTTCTTCCAATTTTGGTTTTTTTTTACAGTTTTTATACTAATTTCGTATAATCTTCACCAGAAGAATGCATGAATCAGTGGCAAAGTGCATGGAATATAACCAATTTTTTCTGCAGCGTTATACCAATTTCAAATGAAATAGCTCTCATTCTGTTCATTTTTGATGTCGTAAAATTTTTAATTTAGGATATATGAAAAAGTTTCACGATGACTGTAGTCAGTGTTTTCATTCAGTCAGCAAATTAAATCTGCAAATTTTTAGGTTTCCTTCATTAAGAGTTTTCATTAAAATTACTTTGCTATTCTATATAACGAAAATTAAAACTTATTTCTGTGTACTGTGATTTCTAATTGTACTTGAGGAGAATGAGAACCGGAGCGGCATCGTTTTATTTGCTTTATGACCGTAAAAACTTTCTAAATTAAGGCAATTCGTCATTTTTCTCCCCATGAAATTATTGATTGGTTTGTGTACAACAGAAAGTTTTTATAAAAACCATTGAATGGGAGCTCTAATTCTTGAATTTTAATTGAATCATTTTTTGTTGTTGTTGTCAGCTCATTAAAAAAACTCACAAAATCTCGTCACGCGTAAAATTACTTAAAAGAAATTTTTCGAATTCCTTACAAACAAACGGAGGTTAAGAACTAACTTTTAAATTTCTTAGCTCTAATTTTCATTTGAATGTATTGGAACGAACAAAAATGTTTATGGATCTGTAGACCCATAATAAAAACTCTGTGGAATATTGCTTTGTTTTCAATAATGATTTCTTTTAATTAAAATCTAGAAAAAAAAACTTTTATTAATCAAAAAAATTGTTTTTTAATAATAGAATCGACTTAAAAAAAAGTCTACACTCAGAAAAATGTCCAGGTAAACTTTTTGTCAGGTTAACTCTGACCTTACAGAGATTTCTGTAAGCCGGCTAGCGGTCAGAGTTAACCTATTTAAGATCAACTCGTGCAGCTCCCAATGCCCTACTTCACCTGCTTAATTTCAGAATTTCTCCGACCACAGGTCAACTCAGTTTTACTTGCCCACATGCAGGGGAACGCGCGCCTGCCCGAGGCCAATTACGCCGTATGTAGGTCGTCGAGTTAGCCTCCATTTTTCTGAGTGTACTGAAATAAAGAAACTAAAGCGCCAGAAAGTAAAAAATAAATTTTAAAATTACGTTCTAATTTAAGCACCAGAAAATTTTTTAATTGTTATTAATATCTCGCGTAATGAGGATCTTCTTTTTGTGAATAAAATATCAGTTGTGGTCAACACAAAACTTTCTTCTACAAAATCTACGACCCTGTGCAATTTACGCTAGAGCCCTTTCGCGTTGTCAACCTAAGACGACCTCCCAATAAATTGTTGGTTCATCCAAAAATATCAAAAACGTACAAAATTTGAGATAACTTGAGAACGGTAAAAGATATCAATTTACGGTAAATGGCAAAAATGTAGAAAATGTTAACATATTTAACACATGGATCAATAAGTCCCGAGACTAACAATGAAAACAACATTTTTTTTGCAAAATTTTTTTTTATTCATCAATATAATCACCTTTTAGGGTGATACAATCGTCACGCCATGCGTATCCCAAAAAACTGACGCCATGACTTTGCCAGCTGACTGCTGCGTTTTCGGACGCTTCGGACGGCTTTCGCCAGCTGTGCGCCACTCAGATGACTGCCGCTTCGACTCTGGAGTGTAGTGATGTATCCATGTTTCGTCCATGGTCACGTAACGACGCAAGAAATCTTTTTTATTGCGAGTAAATAGCGATAAACAGCTTTCTGAATCATCGACTCGTTGCTGTTTTTGTTTCATCGAAAGCAATCGCGGCACCCACTTGGAAAAAACCTTTTTCATGCTCAATTTTTCATGAAGGATAGTAAATGCACTTCCATATGATATCTGTGTTATCTCAGCAATCTCACGGAGCTTCACTTTACGATCTTTCATTATAATTTTTGTCACTTCACTCACATTTTCCGGTGTAACGGCTTCCACAGGTCTACCCGAGCGTTCCGCGTCATTTGTGTCGGTACGACCACGTTTAAACTCGGCAAACCACCGACAAATCGTTGCTTTTGATGGACAAGAGTCCGGGTAACATTTTTCAATCCATTGTTTCGCTTGCACGGTGTTTTTATCCATTAAAAAACAATGTTTTATCAGAACACGAAACTCGGTTTTTTCCATTTTTTAAACAAACTACAAAACGACTTTACTCCAACCTCGATAACTCAGCTGTTTCTGGTCCGATCGACTTAAAATTTTGACACGTTTCAAGCAAAGGTTAGTACTCTAGAAAGACGTGGTTACTGGTTTACTACGAGCGTCATCTCTGGGTTAGTCTCGGGACTTATTGATCCATGTGTTAATTATTCTTTTAACTGATTTGTCGAAAAACCGTTAGTTTGCAAATTATTCGCAAAAATATGATTTTTTACATATTAATGAAAATATCTCAATAACGGTAAAATATAACGGATAACGGTAAAAGACAAAATTGTGCAGAATGCCATTCTCATTAATTCACTTCATATATTCAGTCAGCAAAAACCCGTTAGTGTTCGAGATAATGGCAAAAAACTGTTTTTTTGGAAATAACGGTTTATCTCGATAACAGGTTGAGATATCGAGTTATAGCTAAAGACAAAAGTGTGGGAAATTTTATTTTCTCCAAGTTTTGTCATACTTAAGGCCACTAAAAAACGCGTAGTTTGGGAGTAAATCGAGAAAAACGAAATTACGATTTTTGAAAAACCGCCATTTTGGATACTTCCGGTTAACGGATTTCCACCAAAAGTTGATAGGATCGTCCCATTTCAGGACCCAACATGCCTATAAAATTTCTTGGCGGTAGCTCTATTATTTTTGGAGAAATCTTGTACACAGACTGACAGACAGACTGACAGACAGACTGACAGACAGACTGACAGACAGACTGACAGACAGACTGACAGACAGACTGACAGACAGACTGACAGACAGACTGACAGACAGACTGACAGACAGACTGACAGACAGACTGACAGACAGACTGACAGACAGACTGACAGACAGACTGACAGACAGACTGACAGACAGACTGACAGACTGACAGACAGAAAGACATTTTTTAAATATGACTCCAATCGACTCAGGAGTGATCGGGAAATGTTTTTTAGGCAAAATTAAGAGGTCGAAATTTTTCATGAATACAATACTTTATTATACTCCGTAGAAGAAAGTAAAAATCGGTGTAATAATAGTTTGTATGAAGTAAATCGGTAGTAAATAATTTTGACACTTATTTGGTATAACATGTATTATACGGATATTGCTTCAACTTCATATTTACAAGTATAAGAATACCCATTACGCTTGATTTTAATACCAATTATAAATTATAAAAATTATTTTTTACTTTCTAGAGCAAAAGTTTTTTTATTCTTTAATTTTTTAAAATTCTTTTATGAAGTGATTTACCATCCAATGAGTTCCACCCGGACTATAACCTGCAGTAGATCAAGGACAACATATTTTTTTAGATATTTTTTTTTGAAAAATTTATGAAGAAATTTTTTTTAAAAAAAATGTTAAAGGGAATTTTTGGATGGGAGGAGGGAAATAGGGAAATTTCACACCTTCATTTTCTACCACTATTACACCGTTCCTCATCCCGTTTCCCTGTCACCGCCTCTTTCCACCACCCCCTTTTTTCTTCCCCTTCCCATTTTCAATCATCTTTCTCGTCTCGACGCCCTCCCCACAGTCCCACCCATCCCAGTTCCGCCTGCCCCTCACCTTTTCACAACCCTATCCTTTCTTTTGAATTGTTAACAATATTTCTGGTGTGTTCATGGGTACTCACAAGGGAAAATTCCACTTTGAAGTCAAACTTTCCAATAAGATTTTTTTAAATTTATTCCAATCGAATTTTGATGTATGGGAGATTTATGTAGAATCATATCCTAAATAACTTTTGTTCTTACACTTTTTTGATAAGATGCACCGTTTTTGAGATATTCGCAAAAAGCGTTTTCGTTCGTATGGGGGATACCCCCCCTAGTGGTCCATTTTTGCCCATTAACGAACTTAGCCTCGCATTTTGCGAGAAACGATCTGCGCAAAATTTCAAGTGTCTAGCTCAATCCGTGCGCCCGCGATCCGCGCCACAGACGGGCAGACAGACGGACAGATGAGCTACAGACTTGAAATTTTGCGCAGATTCGTTTTTCGTAAAATGCGAGGACGAGATTATTCCTTTAGAAGCAAACGTCCCATTATCCCGGTGTCCCGGAAACTAAACTGTTTTCCCGGAATTATGCAATCTAGTGTTGTAAATTCTTAATCACTGACCTTGACACCCGAAAATTTTTGCCAGTGGCATAGTCTTTTCAGAAGTTACTGCCTTTAGTGCATAACACCTATCGAGCATCCTAAAAGTCGAATTATCCACTAAAAGGAACTGCCCTTTTTTATATTTATATATTTTATTAATTTGCTTTGTTCTCTATTTTTGCTTAATCGATATCTTTTACAATGTATTTTCAAATCGTTGCAAGTTTATATCTATTTCCGAAAGTATCCAATCTAGGAATATGAAATTTGGCCACCTTGCGTAGTTCCGGTGACAATATAATCTTTCGTATATCTCTGGATATCTCAAAGGCAACTCAAAGAGCACAATAGGGTGTACTGTGGACGGTTCGTTCACAAATTCCAACCTATTGGGCGAAAAGTTGGACGCGACATCCGCGTTTCGTTCACTAATGTCGACGAACCGCTAACAGTAAGGAATGATTTTACGTCCAATAGGATACCGCAAAAGCTTTATGCGACAGCCTGATCTGACGGCATTTCATCACACAAATCTTCGAGCGGAATTATCTTTCTCGCTTGAATGCATACACATATTACCGACCAAACAGAGATGAAGAGATAAAATCGTAGACAAAGAGCGAACAAGAAAAATTTAATGGCGATAAATTAATGGAAACTTTTGTGGAGTAGGTACCTACTATTTTATAATTGACTTTTCCTCCAATTGCATGCCGTGATTTTAGTTGCCACTAAAATTTTAATGGTCCTTGAAATTCAGTCCTGAGAAAATGGTTCACCGGTTATAGGCACGCTAAAAATTACAATCTTTTACATCGTTACAATTCCTGCCTCACGCAAACCTGCTCTACTATTTCAGGAGAACTCAACTTGCTCCAAGATGACATATCCCATTTGTAGGTAAACAGATATCTTTTTTATGGGAACTTAGCCGGCAATAGCTAAAATAGTCCTGCATCAGGTATAAAACCTTTAAACTATTTCTCTCAGAATAGTAACTTTTTGAACCATTTTGTTTTCAAAGTCATGCTTCAAAGTCATCAAGAGTATTGTTTTCAAAGTCATCAAGAGTGTGGGGGTTCGCGTACTCCTGATGGTAGAATTCTGTTCTAAGAAATTGTGGGAAGGATCCTCTAAATAAGTTGAGAGGCCTTAGGTGAGCAGGAGAAATGCAAAACCTTGGTTTTTTCTACACAATTTACTACAGAAAAGTACATTTCGGTCCAAGGTACGAGCTCTTCCCTTACTAGTACTAAAGAATTATTACATAAATACATTTTGTGACATATATCTGCAAGTATGCAAATATATATCTTTATCTATATATTGCTATTGCTTAGCGAATGGATTATAATGATGTCTAAGACGGAACCAAAAAAAATATATATAAATTTCTTGACTGATGAAATCTTTTAATCAAAAAACTGGGAGATCCTACTGAAAGTATAGCACCTTTAATTTGTTATTTAACACCCTTCAAGATTTCAAAAACACGAATAATCATTTCCCCTGCTCACCTAAGGCCTCTCAACTTATTTAAAGGGAAATATGAGCTCACCACAGAAGCATAATTAAGGTTTAGAAAATGTTCTTTTGAATGTTCGTTTGCCACAGAGGTGGTAAAAAATCAGTCATTCTCGACTGTTAATATCGGAAATGTGTTAGTAAATAAATCCAATTCTTAGAGATGAAGATTAAAGAATCTCATTTCCACTTTGCCTACTTTTCGGGCGAATTTTTCGATAAAGCCATTTCTTCCATACCGAAATGAATAATATTTTCAATCTGGTCTTCGAAATTTACTATTTTGTTAAGAATTTCTTCTTAGAAAATATCTAAGGACGGGTAATTGGATTGTGACATATGAGTTTGCAGCAAATAGATGTAGAAAACAAACACAATTGCCAAATATAATCCAATACGAGTATACAAAAAAAAAACTCTCTTTCTATTGACGAATTACATAAAGCCAAATGCGCACCGGAATAGTGGAAATTTGTATCCAAAGACCGAGAACACATAAAAAAACTAGAATTACCGGCGGCAAAAATTATGTATTACGAGATCATTTTAAGAGGAAGCGGGATGGACCAAGAAATTCTATAGACTCTCTCTGTTTACCATATTGACCAAATAAGAAACATCACAATATTTACTAAAATCAAAAAAATCGGGGGTAGATAAGTATGTTCTAAACTTTGAGAATTTGCGTAAAATATGGTGCAAAATAAAACTTTTTTTAGTCCAGTTTTAACTATTTAAGTATTTTAACGGCACGAGTGACTTTATTAAATGAATCGTCATAAAAATCTATTGGGATTTTTACATTACACGTGTTGCTGCACGAAAAAGTAAATACATATATGCTTGTACTAAAATGTTCATTTGTCAAAAATTTGTTCGGCAGAGTATTTCTACACTCAGAAAAATGTCCAGGTCAACTTTTTGTCAGGTTAACTCTGACCTTACAGAGGTGTCTGTAAGCCAGCCAACGGTCAGAGTTAACCTATCTAAGGTCAACTCGTGCAGCTCCCAATGCCTTACTTCACCTGCTGGTGGCGTAATTTCAGAATTTCTCCGGCCACAGGTCAACTCAGTTTTACTTGCCCACATGCAGGCGAACGCGCGCCTGCCCGAGGCCAATTACGCCGTATGTAGGTCGACGAGTTAGCCTCCATTTTTCTGAGTGTATATATTCCTTATTCTATGGTGAAGCTAAGTCTGATTTGAGGTACCATTGGGCTCTCTCAGCATGTCGTCTCTCTCTCTCTCTCTCTCTCTCTCTCTCTCTCTCTCTCTCTCTCTCGCTCCCTCTCTCGCTCGCTCTCTCTCTCTCTTTCGGCACCTAGGGACCGTCCTAGGCGGTGTTATACTGAGCTAACATTTGACTTTTATGAAAACATTTGCGTGAAAAAGTGTTTCAATTATTTTTGTGGTTTGAATTTTAATCGAAATTGACCAAAGTATTAAATAAATCCAAATTAAATAAACCCAATTATCTTTTTATACCCGTATGGTGAAACCAAAGGGTATATTAACTTTGCCTTACCGTTTGTAACGCCAAGATCCTGTCATCGCACAAAAAAATGAATTACATCAGTGTGTTTAGAATAATAAAAAAAGTTGAATTTAGCATGTCCGTCCGTCCGTCTGTGACGCGGATTGCGGGCGCACGGATTGAGCTAGAGACTTGAAATTTTACGCAGATCCGTTTTTCGTAAAATGCGAGGCTAAGTTCGTTAATGGGCAAAAATGGACCATTAGGGGGGGTACCCCCCACACGAACGAAAACGGTTTTTGTGAATATCTCGAAAACGGTGCATCTTATCAAAAAAGTGCAAGAACTATTTAGGATATGATTCTACATAAAACTCCCATACATCAAAATACGATTGGAATAAATTTTAAAAAATCTTATTGGAAAGTTTGACTTCAAAGTGGAATTTTGGTACAACTGCTCAAATTATGATACGAAGATCACCATACGAGTTTTCAATAATTGCCAGATTGGCAATTATAGCTTTTGTTATGTTTTAATCTAACCCCAGCAAAAGTCGCGGTGAAAAATCGTTGATTTTGTGGGGCTTTGATTTCAGGGAAAAATGTATGTTTTGGAACAAAATCTACAAATAATCGTTAATTAAAACGGATTTCAATTAATTAAAATTTAGTGAAAACAAAATACGCGAAATTCTCACTGCCATCAAGTCATTGTAAACCATGTTAAATCGAAACCGTGTAAACAAACTCCCTAGAAAAGAGAATTGGGTTTATTACAACATTTTATAATAAATTACAGAAATATATTTTTGTTTTCCATTCGTATGGCAGTGGGGGGAATTTTGATGTATGGTAGACGTAGAATTATATTCTAAACACTTCTTGTCTAAACAATTTTTTTTGGAAAATAAACCGTTATTGGGTCAACCGTAAAAAAATCCCATTTGTATTCTGGAAGCATTGGTTCAATTTTTGTCATTTTCGGATGGGGTCAACTTTTTGTTCTGTGCCAAATTTCAACTTTCTACCTTTATTAGTTGGCAAATTTTTAAGTCAGTTTTTATGTAAAAAAATTATACATAAATATCCAATTCTCCATCAGTCGAGGTTTAATTATGTAAGAACCGTATCATATTTATTTATTCTACTTTAAGCATGACAAGTACTTTACGATAACACTTGATGCCTCTCACATTCAATTTCCATTCTAATTTTATTTCGTTCTTATCTATAGACTTAAACTGTCAAAAGAGATCTACTAAGTTTTTGTTCTCCTTTAACAAAGACCTATAATTTTGTCGAAAACAATAACCACAAAGGACGCTCTAAAAAAACGTCGATTTTTGTCGTCTGAGAATAATCATTCATTTTTAAGTTTGAAATTTAAATTAATGAAAACTTTAAGGTGTAATAAAATATGGTGGAATTTTTCATTTCCTTTCGACATCAAATAATCGCCATATTATATATTTTAATGTTATTTAGAAAAATGAAAATGTTTGTTTGATGTTCGTTTGGCAAAAAAAAACCTCCAATTTCGTCACCTGAACCACAGAGAGTAATCTTCTTTTCTTAGTCTATAAAATAAAATTTTTGCTATTCTTCTTTCGATTCTAATCAATATTCTATTGAAAATTTAATCGATTGTGGTGTTCGTCTGGGGAAATTCTATACTGAGGCAAGAAGACTGTCAATGGCGGGTACGTACGTTAAGTAGTATTTTATACCAAAAAAAAAATTCTACTGCACGATGTTGTAACGAACATGTTTTGCATCTAATTTAGCATTCGAAATAAAATTATTTTCCTTCATATATTTCAACCAAAACGTTATTAGTGAATTTCTAAGCCTCCAATTTGCATAAGCGAACAAATTAACAAATCATTACATATATTAAGTAATATTCAGGTAAAATGTATTTACAAAAGCGCAGGAATCCACAACAACCTGTCAGTATGGTAAAATGTCGCCATTAGTTTTAGTTTAGCATAAGCTTTTAATCCATTAATTATTATTCAATACAGGTTTATCATATCATCGCGCATCATCATAATCATCAATTGATGCTGACTACTGCAAAATAAGCACATAAACACCTATATGGTATCCCATAATTAAATTTATTGATTCCTTTGTATTATGAAATTTTGGTAATGCGAAATATTAAATATAGTTCATGCGTAAAACTGATTTAGACGTGTACAGAAGTACAAAGACAGAACAAAGCCATTTACATATTACATTTTACCACGTCCCAGTTTATAGAAAAATATTGAAACGGCAATATTTCAAAATATTGAAACTTTCACCGACACACGTGTCAAATGATTAAGTTATCCTTTTCTTGAGGTAATTCATGTGGTAAGAACCGTCAACACGAAACTTTCTTCTACAAAATCTACGACCCTGTGCAATTTACGTTATAGCCCTGTCGTATTGTCAACCCAATACAACCTCCCAATAAATTGTTGGTTCATCCAAAA
This sequence comes from Chrysopilus asiliformis, assembly GCA_964034945.1. Taxonomy (NCBI): domain Eukaryota; kingdom Metazoa; phylum Arthropoda; class Insecta; order Diptera; family Rhagionidae; genus Chrysopilus; species Chrysopilus asiliformis. Next base: position 66,659,216 of record OZ035961.1, on the reverse strand, counting down.
ATATCAAAAACGTACAAAATTTGAGATAACTTGAGAACTGTAAAAGATATCAATTTACGGTAAATGGCAAAAATGTAGAAAATGTTAACATCTTTAATTATTCTTTTAACTGATTTGTCGAAAAACCGTTAGTTTGCAAGTAATTTGCAAAAATGTATTTATTTATATTTTAATCTAAATATCTCAATAACGGTAAAATATAACGGATAACGGTAAGAAACAAAATTGTGCAGAATGCCATTCTCATTATTTCACTTCACCTTGAAAACATGGCGGTAGACACAAGCATAACTTTGGGAACTTGGCGCGATAGGCAAGCAGAATGGAAAGACCACTTTAGCTTAATTCAAGCGTTCCTGGTTCAAAAGTATATAGGATTAGATCTGGAAAAAGCTATAGAAACAGAAGAAAATGGGATTTATCATCTGCTTGATCACTATGCTGGAAGTATCTATTTTAACGACAACTTTCCAAATGTGGCAGTTAGGTGGATTTTTAAAGCTCGCTCTGGTCTATTAGGTTTGAACGTTTGCCCTTGGCGTGAAGGCACTGCAAGAAATTGCTCGGTCTGTAATTTACACCAATTGGAAAATGTAACTCACTTCCTGGGTGTTTGCCCGATTTATTCAAATTTGCGAAGAGCGTATTTGAAGAAATCGGTATTAACAGAAAATGAAGTTGTGGATCTGCTAAATGGGTATAATTATGAGATGCTTTGCAAATATATTGTTAATGCCCGGGAATACAGGCGAAGCCTAATAACCGAATTTAATTATTAAAAAATTTATTATTTCTGACGTCAAATAGTCCCGTAAAAAAAGAGATATATATGTACTTTAATTACAAATACCTACAATGTATATTATTTTATTTTGACATAATACACAAAACAATTAGAATATTATTATTAAACGATCAGGCCATCATTTATTTATATAACACATGGATCAATAAGTCCCGAGACTAACCCAGAGATGACGCTCGTAGTAAACCAGTAACCACGTCTTTCTAGAGTACTAACCTTTGCTTGAAACGTGTCAAAATTTTAAGTCGATCGGACCAGAAACAGCTGAGTTATCGAGGTTGGAGTAAAGTCGTTTTGTAGTTTGTTTAAAAAATGGAAAAAACCGAGTTTCGTGTTCTGATAAAACATTGTTTTTTAATGGGTAAAAACACCGTGCAAGCGAAACAATGGACTGAAAAATGTTACCCGGACTCTTGTCCATCAAAAGCAACGATTTGTCGGTGGTTTGCCGAGTTTAAACGTGGTCGTACCGACACAAATGACGCGGAACGCTCGGGTAGACCTGTGGAAGCCGTTACACCGGAAAATGTGAGTGAAGTGACAAAAATTATAATGAAAGATCGTAAAGTGAAGCTCCGTGAGATTGCTGAGATAACACAGATATCATATGGAAGTGCATTTACTATCCTTCATGAAAAATTGAGCATGAAAAAGGTTTTTTCCAAGTGGGTGCCGCGATTGCTTTCGATGGAACAAAAACAGCAACGAGTCGATGATTCAGAAAGCTGTTTATCGCTATTTACTCGCAATAAAAAAGATTTCTTGCGTCGTTACGTGTCCATGGACGAAACATGGATACATCACTACACTCCAGAGTCGAAGCGGCAGTCATCTGAGTGGCGCACAGCTGGCGAAAGCCGTCCGAAGCGTCCGAAAACGCAGCAGTCAGCTGGCAAAGTCATGGCGTCAGTTTTTTGGGATACGCATGGCGTGATTTTCATTGACTACCTCGAAAAAGGTAAATCGATCAACAGTGATTATTATATTGACTTGCTGGTGCGTTTGAAGGAGGAAATCGCAAAAAAACGACCGCACATGCAGAGAAAAAAAATCCTTTTTCACCAAGACAATGCACCCTGCCACAAGTCGATGAAAACAATGGCAAAATTGAACGAATTGGGCTTTCATCTGCTTCCCCACCCCCCATACTCGCCAGATTTAGCCCCCAGTGACTACTGGCTCTTTGCTGATCTTAAAAAAATGCTCCAGGGAAAAAGATTTGGCTCAAATGAGGAGGTCATCGCTGAAACTGAAGCTTATTTTGAAGCGAAAGATAATTTTTTTTATAAACATGGTATTGAAAAATTGGAAAAGCGTTGGAACGATTGTATCACCCTAAAAGGTGATTATATTGATGAATAAAAAAAAATTTAGCAAAAAAAATGTTGTTTTCATTGTTAGTCTCGGGACTTATTGATCCATGTGTTATTTGTTTTTTAAAAAAAATTAACCACTCCTGGCAGACACAAGAAATGTAGCCAGTATAGTTTATTTAAAAGAATTATAATCTAAAATGTATCATTGTAAAATTAATTTGATCGCAATAAACATTATTATTATTATTATTATTATTATTATTATTATTATTATTATTATTATTATTATTATTATTATTATTATTATTATTATTATTATTATTATTATTTCACTTCATACATTCAGTCAGCAAAAACCCGTTAGTTTTCCAGATAATCGCAAAAAACTGTTTTTTTTTTTTGGAAATAACGGTTTATCTCGATAACAGGTTGAGATATCGAGTTATAGCTAAAGACAAAAGTGTGGGAAATTTTATTTTCTCCAAGTTTTGTCATACTTAATGCCACTAAAAAACGCGTAGTTTGGGAGTAAATCGAGAAAAACGAAATTGCGATTTTTGATTTCGCAATTCAATTGGATTTCCACCAAAAGTTGATAGGATCGTCCCATTTCAGGACCCAACATGCCTATAAAATTTCATGGCGCTAGCTCTATTAGTTTTTGAGAAATCTTGTACACAGACTGACAGACAGAACGATATTTTTAAAAGCTTTTATTTAGCTTGCCTTCGTGTCTGTTTGTCTGTTTGTCTGTCAGATCAAATCTTGCAACCCAATTTTGACCCACTTCCGCTTGTCCGATTGACTTGAAATTTTGCACACTTATATAAGTCCGATGACAATACAATATTTTCACTACTTCGTCCTTGTAAGGATAACGGAAGGTCCTGTAAGGATAACGTGATTATCCTTTTCTCCAAATTTTCCGGAAAAAAATCTATTCTGGGAGTTTTTGAGGTTGCTGAATCCGAATCTGTCATTAAAAAATCTGTAAGGATAACGGAAGGTCCTGTAAGGATAACGTGATTATCCTTTTCTCCAAATTTTCCGGAAAAAATCTATTCTGGGGGTTTTTGAGGTCGCTAAATCCGAATCTGCCATTAAAAAGTCTGTAAGGATAACGGAAGGTCCTGTAAGGATACCGTGATTATCCCTTTCTCCAAATTTTCCGGAAGAAAATCTATTCTGGGGGTTTTTAGGGTCGCTGAATACGATTCTCAAGTTAAAAAGCCTGTAAGGACATCTCAAATGTAAGGATATATATTCGAAGACTAAAAAGAACAAAATAAAAAAAATAAAAAAAAAATTAAAAAAAAGCTTTTATTAAAAAAGAATGCACTAAAAAGAAAAAAATAATTTTCTGGACGCTGTGTATCACAAATATAAAAGCTTTTAAAAAGCGAGATAAAGCATAAAACAATAAAATAAAAATTTATCTCGCTTTTCAAAAGCTTTTATATTTGTGATACACAGCGTCCAGAAAATTATTTTTTTCTTTTTAGTGCATTCTTTTTTAATAAAAGCTTTTTTTTAAAAAAAAATTTTTTTTTTTTTAATATGACTCCATTGACTCAGGAATGATCGGGAAATGATTTTTAGGCAAAATTAAGAGGTCGAAATTTTTCATGAATACAATACTTTATTATACTCCGTAGAAGAAAGTAAAAATGGGGAGTGGAATTTTCAACAGGATTCAGCTCTCGCTCATAAAGCCAGACAAATACAAAAATTGCTTCAAAATCAAGTTAATTATTTCAAAAAGTTGTTAAATATTTGGGAAAATTACTTTTTGCTGTATATTCAAAAAACTCCTTTTTAGCACGATGTTTGGCTTCAGTGGACCAGCACAAAAAAACGTTCGCCAAGTTCCGCGATGCATCATAAAACAACAAAATATGGTCACATATCTGCAAATTTCAGCTGTCAATATCTGCCTTCCGTTCATACTTGTATATGAGGATTAGAAAAAAATTCTTCTGAAGTAGGGGAGAGCGGGGCCGATAGTTCCGATTTTGAAAAACTTGTAAAATACACCGATATAACATAATGCAATCAAATTGCCTTGTGGAAATAATAAGACTATAAGGTCTATAGTTTATGGATTTAAAGTCATTTTGGCCTTATTTTTATTATTTTTTAGTACACAACAATTTTTGTGAAGCAAGTCGGAAAGGCACAATTCTGGGGTCAATTGTTCTACTGCTGGGGCAAATTGTTCATACTAAACATGTAGCTATATTAAAGGGAAATATGCAATTTTTTTTAATTGAAAAAACTCCATTTATTTTATTGATTTCGTACATTTATTTATAAAAATCAACTAAAACAAACAGTCTTCAAAAAATGTAGAAAAAACAAGCTTATATTAAAAGACTTGAACCAAATTTTAAAAACTTAAATAGAATTCAAATAACTTTAAATAAAATATTATTCTTTTCATAGCATCTAATGCTATTATTTGATTTTACAGTCTTTTATTAAAATTCAGAATATTATGACTGAATAATATAAAAAAAGCCAGGTAAATTCAGACTTCATTAGTTAGGCGACCCATTTGAAGAGGTATCTGAAAGGCAATTGGTACTAAAGTTTCACGCTCTGCTGAAATGATGGCTCCTACTTGTTTTGCGCCTTCTGGGCTACTATTTTTTTGTTTTCAACACTGTCATGTGTAAATAGTAAGAAGAAATACTATGGGCTCTGTTTTTCCTAGTCACAACTAGCCCCAAAGAAACGGATCAACTAGTCCCATTTTTTCCAAATTATGTCAATGTAAAGTTTTGTCTTTGCATGATAACACAAGCCCCTACCACATTACACAACGTTTTATGACTTTCATTATTTATTATAAAATACTTCACAATGGTGGTAGCTTCAATAATTATCACAAAAGACCAAAACATGCGAAGACGAAAATATTTACTTCCGTGACGTATAAGCACCTCACTCACCACAGCCACCCCCTCAACGTTGTGGTGGGTACTAATCTAGCTGCCAAAGATGCACAGTTACTTGACATCACATGACGTTTTTAAAACGTATACCTATCTCTTTTCATATTGGCGCAATTTCGATCGGAACAACTTACCACGGGAACTTTCGGCCCCGCTCTTCCCTACAAACAAAATATTAAACGGCATATTCGATTATCGTCTATAAATTATTGAGGCGGATTCACCTTTACTGATAGCAGCTCGTTCAGGATTTTATTAGGAGTAACTTATGATGATTAAAGGACCTCATTAAGAGATCCTTAGTTTTTTTTATATTTACGAGAAATCATAACAATCTCTTACGAGAAAGCATAACAAGTAAAAAAGGGTGACATCAACATATGACCTTAGTGAAGATCTTAATGACTATTTTATAATTGAGATCGCTTATGCCCACTAGTTATGCTTAAATTACAAACTAAAGATCGTTTTGTAAGAAATTTTTTGAATACCCTATAGATTTCTAGGTATTTCATATAAATAGGAGTAAAAATTTTAAACACTTTGTTACTTTCCTCTCTATAGAGGGAAACTATTGTATTCATGACGGCGACCGACTCGAGAACGGGGGCAGATAGAAACTTTCTAATCAGTACGAAATCCGTCTCAGGTAGAATTTTGAGGATGTTCGTGCATCTTTCTGTCGGTCTGTCCGTTGTTTCTTTGTTCGTATCTCGAGAACATGTTGAGCTAGCTCACTAAATTGCAAGGAAATAAAATTTTCTGTTTTTTCCTTTAAGGGTTTTTATGTATCTTTAACGGTTGTGGAGATATTTGAAAAAATATTATTTTTTAAATATTTTTTCCAAAACTAAATATCGCCGAGGAAAGTTTTGTGTTGACCAGAACTTGTTTTTTTTTATATAGATTCAAAAAATATTTTTCTGGACCATAAAATGTAATAAGTCACGAAAACCATTAAATGTTCACAATAAATCCTTATGTGTATTATTTTTCATTTTCAGCAAGAACTTACGAATCACCCTGTAAGGGTACAAATTTCATTTGTGGCTCAAATATACTCCGAAGTGTCTTCTTTCAAAAGCCGAAGGAATTGTTGAAAAATCTCAATTCGTTTCACGCAATGATTTTATGGCGATGAAAGCACAAAATGGGCAATAATGGAGCGTTTTATTAAACTCCAGTTTAAATTTGACTATGAATAACAAGTTTTTTAAATAAATATTAAATTTTAGTATACAGTTTAGCTAAATCCCGGTTTACCGCAACGATGAAAAATTGACCTTCCTATTATTAACCGACTTCCAAAAAGGAAAAGGTTCTCAATTCCACCTGAATATATATATTTTTTTTAATGTATGTTCACGCCTAACTTCTTACTGGGTGGACCGATTTTGGTCATCCCAAAGAGAAAGTTGTAGAGAAAGTTCCTGGTTGGACCCCGGTTCGTTCATGGGCGAAAATAGACCATTAGGGGGGGTACCCCCCATACAAACGAAAACGTTTTTTCCGAATATCTCAAAAACGGTGCATCTTATCAAAAAAGTCCAAGAACAAAAATTATTTAGGATATGATTCTACATAAAACTCCCATACATCAAAATCCGATTGGAATAAATTTTAAAAAATCTGATTGGAAAGTTCGACTTCAAAGTGTAATTTTGGTACAAATGCTCAAATTAAGATACCAATATCACCATACAGGTTTTCAATAATTGCCAGATTGGCAATTATAGCTTTTGTTATGTTTTTACGTTGTGTTCAGTACAACACCTTCAAACCCCTCCCTGCTTGGGATATCGAGTAAAATTCTTTGTATTGTGTTCAGTACAATATCTGGAAGATTCTTTTATATATTTCTCATCTGCGGACTTATCCCCTCAAACCCTTTGTAATTTTACCTATATTAAAAATTGAAACTAAAAACGTTCGAAATAAAAAAAAATTTTCTAAAAAAAATAAAACCGACTTTAAAAAAAAACCGAAAAGAGAAAAAAGCACTAAAAAGAAAAAAATAATTTCAAACTATGTCCATTAATAGCGTATTTAAAATTCGGCTTTTTTGGAGTGGCGTTAAGGGTTAGAAAGCCTTAAGGGTTAGAAAGTATGTAATTTATTTTAGTTGCAAATTTAACGCCACTCCAAAAAAGCCGAATTTTAAATACGCTATTAATGGACATAGTTTGAAATTATTTTTTTCTTTTTAGTGCTTTTTTCTCTTTTCGGTTTTTTTTTAAAGTCGGTTTTATTTTTTTTAGAAATTTTTTTTTTTTAAATTTAAAAACAAATAACAAAAACACTGAACATTATTCTCTTATTAAAAAAGTTTTTGCTATTTTTTTCTGTTATTGATGTAGAAATATATGGATAAAATATAAAATTATTCTTTTTGCGGATACTTGCAGAAAAGAATAATATTTTTGAACATACATAATTTAGAACAGGTGTGTGTTAACAGGTGACACTTTTTTCGATATCGTGAAAAATTCTTAGCTGAATATTGAGTGAACTCCTAAAACTTAACCTTATTACTAAGAACACATTGGAGAATCAATTGTCGCCACAAATCAAGTATGTGTGTAATTTTATTTTATTTTATGAAAGAATGACACGAAATTTCTAGTTTTTGTTATACCAGTTTTTTTATGAAAGACATGTTGAAAAATAAAAATAAAAACTTTTTTATATACAGGAAGATGTGATAAAATTAATTACGTCATGCGTTCAGATTTCTTCCACATCATGATTTTTAGTTTAATCTAACGTAAAGCAGAATAAAAGATTTTTTGTAGCAATTTTATTATTTCTACTCGTTAATAAAATCATGTCAGTTGTCAGATGTCTAAAGGTGTCAGACCTCGGGAAATTAACATTTATTTTTGTGCTCTTAGTATTTTCACTTGATGCAAATTTACATCCTAACTGAAAGATATTTGAACAGATATAAGAGTGAAATTGAGGTTAGTCCATTTGGTATAATTTTCCAGAAGAGCAATAAAAACCTTGTTAAATCGTTTTAATTCTCTCTCAATAAAACTGAGTTTTCTTTAAATGAGAAAAATTGGGCTCAGTTTTCTTTAAATGAGACTCTGTTTTTTACTTTCTTCTACGGAGTATAATAAAGTATTGTATTCATGAAAAATTTCGACCTCTTAATTTTGCCTAAAAAAACATTTCCCGATCACTCCTGAGTCGATTGGAGTCATATTTAAAAAATGTCTTTCTGTCTGTCAGTCTGTCAGTCTGTCAGCCTGTGTACAAGATTTCTCAAAAACTAATAGAGCTAGCGCCATGAAATTTTATAGGCATGTTGGGTCCTGAAATGGGACGATCCTATCAACTTTTAGTGGAAATCCGTTAACCGGAAGTATCCAAAATGGCGGTTTTTCAAAAATCGCAATTTCGTTTTTCTCGATTTACTCCCAAACTACGCGTTTTTTAGTGGCCTTAAGTATGACAGAACTTGGAGAAAATAAAATTTCCCACACTTTTGTCTTTAGCTATAACTCGATATCTCAACCTGTTATCGAGATAAACCGTTATTTCCAAAAAAAACAGTTTTTTGCGATTATCTCGAAAACTAACGGGTTTTTGCTGACTGAATGTATGAAGTGAATTAATGAGAATGGCATTCTGCACAATTTTGTTTCTTACGGTTATCCGTTATCTTTTACCGTTATTGAGATATTTTCATTAATATGTAAAAAATCATATGTTTGCGAATAATTTGCAAACTAACGGTTTTTCGACAAATCAGTTAAAAGAATAATTAAAGATGTTAACATTTTCTACATTTTTGCCATTTACCGTAAATTGATATCTTTTACAGTTCTCAAGTTATCTCAAATTTTGTACGTTTTTGATATTTTTGAATAAACCAAGAATTTATTGGGAGGTCGTCTTAGGTTGACAACGCGACAGGGCTCTAGCGTAAATTGCGCAGGGTCGTAGATTTTGTAGAAGAAAGTTTTGTGTTGACCACAACTGATATTTTTAAATGAAAATTAAAATGATTTAACAAGGTTTTTTATTGCTCTTCTGTCAAATTTGGTATAATGGACTTAGCACAATTTCACCTTTAGCCGACGATATGTTACGGCTTTAATATTTTTGTTAACTGCATGTTATAATTGATTGAAAAAATGTTTGTTATACAACAAAGATTAAAGCGATGGTGAAATAACAGATCCAATTAGATTTGCATATAAAAAAATAGTTTTCTAATGTTAAACACTTTCAAAATTCGGAACCTATTTTTTAAAAGTTTTTTTTTCGGTTTTTTTGTGAAAAAAAAACTGATGCAATAAACGTTAAACCGGCAACGACGGATATGCAACCTAGTTTTTGTATATTCTAGCTTTCTTCATAAACACTGAACTGAAAAAAAATTTTAAACCAAAAAGTTTGAAGTGTACAATTTTCATAATATCAGGAGAGCACGTGGTGTGGCACAACTACCTATTAGCGCTTAGAATATCAAATGTGTTGTGTATGTAAAAGTCTGTTAGAACGTTTATGTTTCCGTACAACCCTAGTAACATTGGCTCATCAGTTCTCTACACTATCAAAGGAAAAACGCACACAATTCAGTTGTATTTCAGTTGTGTTGGGCGAACATAAGGTGGTGTGCCTATATACAGAATTATTTGTGGAAAAAAACTTCACAGTAAATGGATTTAAACGCTTTGAGTTTGACTCATCATGAGCTGTCCATGACTGATCATGTAATGTCGACGAGGCGATGCGTTCGGCATCGATTCGTAACCCACTTCATGTGTTTCCGAAGTTCGTTCGGTTTTATCGTTCACTCTGGAACTGAAATGTTTGAAAACGATTTATTTTCAGTCGCAGTTAAAGTGCAATTGGAGAAAGATGTTCATCAAGTTTAATATGCTTCCGTTCTTCAATTTTAGGTTTCATGAGCTCATCAATTCTGGTCATAATGAATTCATCAACATGCTTACTGATGAGTAGGGCCCGGATTTAAGGCACTTATAAAATGGGAAAAAAGGCAGGCAAAAAGGCAGTATAAAAGACTGAATAAGCATTAATTTTTCAAAAAAAAGGCATTTATTTAAACAAAAGGCATTTTCATTGCACGAATATGACATATCATGTATCACAAAATTGAACGCAGAACGCTTGCAAAAAATTTCAGATAAATTAAATTCATATAAATAAATTTAAAAAAATATATAAAAAGCTAATAGCCGTATAAAGAGCCTCACTTCATTTAAGTAATATAAGTGTTCGCTGCTTTTTACCTACAACTTGTGATAGTGACGTTACTTTAGGTGCATTAAGAATCATAATAGGTAATACGGATCTAATACTGATTGCAAGAAATAATTAAGTGAACTAATAAAACTTACCTAAAAGTTCTTTTCTAATCCCCGAAATTGTTTCTAAATAGCAGGTTTCCAATTCTTTCGTAACGTTGATTCATCTGGAATTTTTTCATGGCAATATTTTTGAAAAAAACTCTTTCAAAATATAATTATTCAATTTCCAAAGTGGAATATTTGCTTTAACAAATGCCATACATAAATCTCTAAAAAATTATGAGTCGCTTCTTCTGCTGATTGCATTTTTGAATATCCCGACTTTTTTTGAACTTGCTTTCTGCAATAAATTCTTGTGTATGACAATTTTTATGTGTTGTGTCACAAAATACTTTTTTGAATGATTCACTACTTTTTCGCAAATTTTGCAGAAAAGCAAACTCCCGTCTGTCGAGAAACAGTCTTTACCAAATGTATTTACAAGGTTCACGAGTATAAGGCGGTTTTCTCGTGTGATTTTTGGCATTTCTAAGATTTCAATTTACTACCAAAACTAAACTGATCGTACATTGGCGCAACTGTCATAAATATAGGCATTGCCAAATCAAAAAAAAAATAATGATAATTTTTATGGGTACTTAAATTACCCTAAAAGGAATTTATAAATCTTTTTAAGATCGGAATTATTAAAAAAGGCATTAAAAAAAGGCTAAATGGTCGAAAAAGTGGGAAAATAAGCAAAAATGCCTAAAAGGCAGTTATTATACAAAAATGAACGAAAAAAGCAAAATAGGCAAAATGCCTTTTTGCCTTAAATATCCGGGCCCTGCTGATGAGGTAGGCAATTCGGCTCACAATGAGTTTACCAATGAGCAGTCATCAATACATCATCAGTACAGCGCATGAATTATTGGTACTAATGAGTATATAATGAGCAGTCATCAATACATCATCAGTACGGCAAGCCATTATACTCATCGAGAGGCTCATGCGTAGGTCATCGAAGGAATCATGAGTAAAAATGGGTATATAATGACGACTCATGATGACAATATTTCCCAGGTCTAGAACAAAAATCATCATGACAATCACCTGTTCGCGATTATGAGCTCATCGATGAGCTCATGATGATCGTGCTACTAGGGAATATCTCAAAATTAGTTTTTGGAACACTTTTGTAGCCTTAAAAACATATGTGTTTGGTTACATAGTATCTAAATCAGAAATATCCAATTTATATGTGTTGCACACAAAAACAAAATTGAGAGAGTAGCGCACTCACGTTCTCAGTGGCAAGCTTTCATATGAACCAGTGATGGCCCCAATTTGCCTTTGAAGGGAAGTAGATTGGACCAAAAATAGTAGTAGATTGATACTAATAGTAGCAGATTTTCAAAAAAAAAAACCTTTTCTACCTACAGTGAGTGGAAAAAGTCACCGTACGGTCATGATTTTTGAATAAAATACCAAAACCCTGAAACACTGTATTTGTTTTTAAAATTCTTTTGTTGCCTGGACAATTCTTTACAGATCTGTAAAAAAAGAAATTAAAAAAAATAATAATTTAGTACTTAAATTTGCACTTTAACTAAAAATATGCTTTTTAAGAGCGTAAAAAGTCACCGTACGGCTATAAAAACAACCAATAAATATGGGCTAATTTACCGTTAGTATTTGGTTGGGTATCCATTAGATCGAATTACTGCTTGAAGTTGCCTGGGCATCGATTCTACCAACTTCCGGGTCACTTCCAGGGGTTATTTTTGCCCAATTCTTCTTGCAACACCACCTTAAGCGTTTTTTTGCTAGTAATAGTGTGGCTGCGGATTTTCCTGTCAAGCAGGTTCCATAGATCTTGGATGGGGTTTATATCAGGAGACTGGGCTGGCATTTTCAAATATTTGGGAGTGTTGTAGAGCAGCCAAAAGCGTGTATTTAGTGCTCTATGCGTCGGGTTTTTATCCTTCATAAACACAAACGTGTCCGTTATTCCCATTTCTTTAGCGCTAGCATGTAAATTTTGTTTAAATATGTCAATATACACATACGGGTCCATAACACCATCAATAAAATGCAGCCTACCCACCCCCCGCCGCGCTCATGCCGCCCCATACCCTGACTCCATGCTTGAGGTTTTCCTTTTGAAACTCCATATTCTTTTTACGGCACAAAATTGGCCTTTCTTCCGATTGGAAAATGTTAAATTTACTCTCGTCAGTAAATATTAGTCAGTAAATAGTAAATATTACTGACGAGAGTAAATTTAACATTTTCCAATCGAAAGAAAGGCCAATTTTGTGGCGTAAAAAGAATATGGAGTTTCAAAAGAAAAACCTCAAGTATGGAGTCAGGGTATGGGACGGCATGAGCGGGGCGGGGGGTGGGTAGGCTGCATTTTATTGATGAGGTTATGGACCAGTATGTGTATATTGACAAATTAAAACAAAATTTACATGCTAGCGGTGAAGAAATGGTACTAAGGACACGTTTGTGTTTATGCAGGATAACGATCCGAAGCAAAGATCACTCAATACACGCTTATGGCTGCTTTACAACACTCCCAAATATTTCTAAACGCCAGCCCATTCTCCTGATATAAACCCCCTCGAACATCTATGGGACTTGCTTGACAAGAAAATCCGCAGCCACACTATTACTAGCGAGAAAACGCTTAAGGCGGTGTTGCAAGAAGAATTGGGCAAAAATAACCCCTGGAAGTGACCCGGAAGTTGGTAGAATCGATGCCCAGGCAACTTCAAGCAGTAATTCGATCTAATGGATACCCAACCAAATACTAACGGTAAATTAGCCCATATTTATTGGTTGTTTTTATAGCCGTACGGTGACTTTTTACGCTCTTAAAAAGCATATTTTTAGTTAAAGTGCAAATTTAAGTACTAAATTATTATTTTTTTTAATTTCTTTTTTTACAGATCTGTAAAGAATTGTCCAGGCAACAAAATCCAGTAACCAGAATTTTAAAAACAAATACAGTGTTTCAGGGTTTTGGTATTTTATTCAAAAATCATGACCGTACGGTGACTTTTTCCACTCACTGTATGCCGATATACCAATTTGTATAACTAAAGCTAAATAGCTTTATCATTCATAATACCAAAATTCTATCAACAAAAAACTTGCTGTAGTTCAGAAAATGACATTTAAAAACATCTTTTGTATTGGATGCCTCATATTTAATTTCGTTAGAAACTTTTTACATTTAACATGTGTAATACAATTTTTTGGTTGATTCATGTATTTTACAAAAAATAGTAGTAGATTTGATTTACTACGCACTAAGGCTTTTGAAGGCGAAAATAGTAGTAGATTTACTACAATTGTAGTAGGGGGACATCGCTGATATGAACCCATTGGACTACAAAATTTTGATTTCAAATAAATCTGTCGACATTTTTATTCCTTAGATTTTCGTCTTTATTTATTAATTGTTCTCAAGAATATGGGGAGAAAAGAGTCTATCCTGCCACAGCTCTGGAATATAATGATAAAGCGTTATAATGGCGCTCAAGAATTTTATTTTGCAAAAGTGGTTTGCACGTTGCGAAACCTGATATTAAGGCACTTTTGGGGTGTTTTACTGGGTCTCTACTCTTTGAAATCTGATGAATTTTCAATAAAAATGTGCATATTTTGAGCTACAAAACTAAAGCCGCTTTTAAACTTGGCAAAAATCCTCGTCCCCAAAAAATAATAATTAATCGATGATACATTCTTAAAAACTTAGTTGTTTTTTATACACGTATGGTGAAACCAAAGGGTATATTAAATTTGCCTTACCTTTTGTAACGCCAAGTTCCCGTCATCACAAATAAAAATGAATTACACCAGTGTGTTTAGAATGATAAAAAAAAAAATGGATTTTGCATGTCCATCCGTCCGTCTGTTCGTTTTTGGTAAAATGCAAGGCTAAGTTCGTTAATGGGTAAAAATGGACCATTATACGAACGAAAAGGTTTTTTGCGAATATCTCAAAAACGGTGCATCTTATCAAAAAAGTGCAAGAACAAAAGTTATTTAGGAAATGATTCTACATAAAACACTCATACATACAAATCCGATTGGAATAAATTTAAAAAAAATCTTTTTGAAAAGTTTGACATCAAAGTGGAATTTGATGCAACTGTTCGCCGTTCACTTAAAGCTCCAACAATGCCATATTACCATACAGGTTTTCAATTATTGCCAGATTGGCCCGATTGGCAATTGTTGCTTTTGTTATGTTTATTTTCTAAATTAATTCACAAAAAAAACGGAATAGATTTTAATTTCTCAATTACGATTCCTGTACGGTTGGTCAGAAATCAAGAACATGTCTATTTAATAAACCACTTAAACTAGTACAACCACAACCTCTAGAGTTACACTTCAAGAATTAATTCAATAGTTAGTATGAGGTAAATTCGCTATTACGGTTAACTTGAGACCCACTTGAGGGATAAATTGTAGAGTAGAAATATTATATGTATGATAGATTCAGGATTTTAATTAATTCGGTATTTTGCTTGTTGTATCCGTAATATTTTTGTATACCTTTTTCCTTGTATCAGTATAAAGTTTGTGTCTTTCGTTCTATTTGGACAGGCCTAACTTTATTTTCGAACCAACTTTTTGATTTGGCTATTTAAAGAGTTTGGTACGACATGGTACTGATGGTTGGGTCTTATTTATTCAACTTATACAGTATAAATATGATATTCGAAATAAACAGGTATATCTCAAATGCCATAGCAATTGTACCAAAGTAGTAATTTTTGAGAAACCTTAGTAATAAAATAAATCCCTGCGTTATTTCCCTGAGCGAGAAATAATTTTCCAACAAAAGATGAAGAAATGAAAGACATTTAAGGATAGATGATTTGGTAATTTAAATTGGTATCTACTGGATGTGTTTCAAAAAGAAAAGTTAGTGTAATCCTTTTTTCACTAAAATTCCGTTTAAATAGAAAGTAAAAGACTAGGGGAAATGCTAATTAATGGACTAATTAGAAAAGTTGACCCTTTTTAAATTACTAGCTGAGATCAAGCCTTACTAAAACGTGCAGTAATTTAATAAAGTAATACACTAACATTTCACTGACACAATTCAATTGAAATTCAGTAAATATGAGAAATGTTGAAATGTAAAAGAGTTCTGACTCTACTTATCAGATGAGTGGTTTTATTTGCTTTAGGAAATTTATAGCGAAAACAACCAGTTGTGAGTAGTTTTTTAGAATTAGTTGACCTTCCGTTCCGAATTTTAAAATTCTAACACCAGATTCGTTCAGATATCCTCCAGATATGTGACGATAACAGCTTTCAAATCCAAAAACAATCCGGACAAAATAGTTTAAGGCTTATTATTGTGAAATAAATCGATCTCACAGATTTTTGCAAAACGGTTATCGGAACCAAAACGGGGCTGTCCTTTATCACCGCTTGGAGTATCGATGGTGGGCTGTGTATGTCTGAAGTGACATTTTAGTTTTTTTGTGTTTCGTCCAAGACCTTTTGCATTAAAAATATGTTGTCCTTAACCCTTTGTTGCATAGTGTTGTTGTACAACAACACCTTTTCTAATTCAGTTTTTTAATATTATAACATATATTTCATGCACTTATATTGACTAAATTTATTTCGTAAGTATCCTAGGACATCAATTGTTATGAAAAAAAGTGATACGCACTTTTTTTTATAATTACTGCATTTTATAAATAAATAAAGAGCAAAAAAGTAGCTATTTTGCAGATTAAATGTAACTGTGGCAAATCTATTACAGTTAAAAAATCGGTAATCAGCTTTATAAAGGTTTTTGGGATCGCTAATTACGAATCTGAAGTCAAAACTTCAAAATTCAAAATGGCGGATCCAATATGGCGGTCAAAAAAGATAAAATTGCGTACTAGTTTTTAGCGTAATCTAATCAATTTTACTTTTTTGACCGCCATATTGGATCCGCCATTTTGAATTTAGAAGTTTTGACTTCAGATTCGTAATTAGCGACCCCAAAAACCCTCGGATACCAAAAACCATGAAAATTAATTGCATGGAAAAATGTATGCATGAAAGGGTTAAACTAGTTCATTGCTTTGTTAGACATTCATGATTCCAGTTATAATAAGAGCTTCTCACATATGAGCCGTTATTTTTTTTTTATTAATTAATAATGCAAAAAAAACTTTCACAAGTTTATATTTCTAAAAACATGACCCGAATTGTCCGCATGTCTGGCCGTCTGTCCGCCCGACTAAATTGTAGAAATACACGACGAGAGACTTTGGTCTCTGGTCTCCAGGGTACAAAAGGCAAAAATCTCCAAAGTGTATACACGATCACAGACATTTAAGTCTGGAGATAAAAAAAATATCTCCGGTGACGTTTACTAAAAAGTCTCTAAAAGGAAAGTCTCTGGAGTGCATACACGACGCAGGTATCTCGTCTCTGAGCATAACAACAATATCACTAATCTAAAATATAAAATAAGTAAAAACACTTTTTTTCTTTATAAAAACTGACCTTTAATCTCAAAACAACGAAACAAATTCTCGTTCCCACAAAACAATTTCGTAAAATGTCATAAGTCGTCTCCGGAGACCAAGAAATAGATATCAAAACGTTTTGAAGACCGGAGACGCATTAAAGAGACTCTCTCATTAGTAGCTACACGGCAAGAAACTTAAGTCTCCCAAGAGACCCTAGAGACTTGATACTTGGAGACAAATCTCCGGTCTCCGAAGTGTATACACAGGTCTCTTTGTATGCAGAGGCGAAATTTTTGGTCTAAGAGACCAAAGTCTCCCGTCGTGTATTTCTACCTTAATTGAAGGCTACAACGAAAATAGGCGTTCAAACAAAAATGTGTTTAGTGCACTTTGTGATCTAATTGACGAAGTCAATTGGCCACCACAATCGTGCGATTTGACGCCTTTGGACTTCTTCTTTTGGGGTTATCTTAAAAGTAAGGTGTATACCAGTAAGCCAACAATAATTCAACAGTTGAAGGATGAGATAATAAGGCATATTTGTGGGATCGAGAAGCAATTATGCAGAGATGTCATGCAAAATTTTGACCATCCAGTGGAGGTGTGCCAAAAAAAAATTAACAAAGAACATTGTCTTATTTTCTCTTAACATCGGTCTAAGATATTGGAACACCCTGTATAAAAATATTAATTAAAGTTTTTTTTTGTTTCAGAAGAGATGGACATTCTTTTTATCGGACATCAATAAAATCAACAGATCACAATAACAGGGAACTATGCTTAGCTATACAAATTGAGCAACGTACAGTTAATTAAAAAGTATCTAAAACAAACACAATTTTGGGACCCAATTAATTTTAAGAAATCATTAAAAAAAACAATTTTGGATCTGTAAAAAGTTCAAGAAGGAAAATTTAGGCGTTCAAGTAACTTTCACTTTATAATCTTGAGAACAGCACTAATAAACTACAAAACGAGATAAGCGTCAAAATATCCCAAAGGAAAATAATTTATTTTCAAAGTGTACGATCATTTCAATGAAATTGGACTAAACTAAACTGAACTAAACAGTGCAGAATAAAGGATTCGATGAATCAGTTAACTAAAATTAAAGTTCCAATTTGCTTGGAAAACTTGTATATACACACTAGAAATAACCCCAAACAATAAACTTGTGTGGAAAAGTTTAAGTTGCACAGGAGAAAAAAATTAATGAACCTTAAAGTCATAGCTATACGAAGGAGTTTATTATACTGCAGTATTATCTATAGATATAAGATAGCAATTATTACAGTGTGACGTAACAGAAAACAAATAACAATGTCTGATTTTGAACGTATCCGTCTGGTAATATTGGGTGGCGCAGGAGTAGGAAAAAGCTGCATCCTCAAAAGATTTCTATTTAAAACATACACGGATAAATACCGGGCAACTGTGGAGGATTTGTACAATCGAGAGTACGACTTGGGTGGTGTTACCCTTAAGGTGAGTAAAGGTTAGATCACTAGAACATTAATATACTTGTAAGTATCTACACATGTACATGCAAACTCGTCTCTGTGTTTGTATTTAATAAACACTAGATACATTAACACTACACTTTTTTAACCGCAAGTAAAATAAACACAGTTCCCAACATATGAAGAGGACTGGAAATCCTTTTCAAATTAGAATACTATACGTGGGTTGTCGCCATTCGGTATTGTCTTTTTTGGACAACAACATTGTAAAAATATATAAGTAAAACAATGAAAGTATCAAAAGCTAAGTATTAAGTGGTATCAAAAGTTATTCGTTTTACTAATTTTTATGAAAGATCTTGCCACTTAGAATGTTGTATCACAAGATTTCATTGTAAATAGCTCCTATGGCAATAGTCATAAAAGAAAACAGTAAATTTCATACGTTATTTACGATAACAATCAATCATATATATTTATATGGAAAGAGAAAAACAATGGTCAAATTTAATTTTGATTAATGGAATAGTTATGTAAAATCGTGTTTTAGAACTCTGTTATACAAAATTGTATTCTGCACACTTTTTGCACTTATAGTTTTTCAATCTGATGCACTGTTTTGCAGAAAAACCACAAAAAACTTACAGATTTGTATAGGCAACGCTGAAGGGGTTGGACAAATTTTGTTCATCATGAACGCGGCAGGTGGCGGAGGGGAGAGCGGTTGTCGGTCAGCAGGAACGGCTGAACCTGAATAATAATTTTACAAAAAATTGAAAATGTTGAACTAATACGTTCATTTTATTTATTGTTTATTTATTGTAGCAAAAAAAGCCGTACGTTCATCTCATCAAAATCTCTCGCTAATCGCATAAAAAACAATGAGAGCGGCGAAAAAAGGGTTGACAAATGTCTTTAAAGTGATCCCTTTTTCTTCCCAGACAAAATCTTTCAGCATATTTGGTTCAATGTTAAAATTTTCCATTTTTGCGAGGAAATCATTAACCCAAACATATCGTTTTTCCTTTTTTGCTAACTATTCAGCGCTTTCTAGCATATTCTGAACGAAATCGTATGCAATTCAATAAGACAGCTCAGCAAATCGCAAGTCCTGTCAAATCGAAAAACGCCGTGGAGGTGAAAAAGCATAGTCTCTTCGGTCGAATTTATGGTTAACCTTCACTTTGTGTATCAAAAAACTAATACTAACCGTTTGATATACCCTACAAAAACTTCAATAAAAAGTGAACGGATATACGGATTCCAAAGTTTTTCTTTGGTAGTATTTGTGGATAATTTTACATAAAACTTGAATGATTTCATTAAAATCGATCAACTTTTACTCAAGTTATAAGGCTTGAAAGACAATCAAAAAATAATCAATAGGCGTAGTCACATTTGGTATTAAATTCACTCACATTTTTTCACTTTTTCATTTTTTTCTCTTCGGAAATCACCATAATTATTTCCTCTAATCACAAAATCACTTAAAACCATAAGCATTATAGATTCTAGTCACTTAGAAACCATTTTTTAACACTTTTTGTATTAATAAACGATTCAAATCTGAGCGAATTGGTGCTCCTTTTTCTCAAATTTTTCGGAAAACGGCACTATTTTAGTGTTGTGATTTTTGCCTGTATATTTTTTTCTAAAATTTAAAAAAAAAAATCGAACTTACTACTGAAAATCTGTTTGTGAAAAACTATAATTTGTTTGCAACGACGCTCAAGTTAACAACTTAAGTGGCAAAATAAATAATTTGAAAAAAAAACTGGACGTTCATATAAATTTTAATAAATAAACACGACGTCATACAACTATAATTAACGTAAAACTATGGTGGAAACGAACAACTGTTATCTTTTGCAAAAAGTTAAGAACAGAAATATCTGTTATATTAGCAAGTGCAGTTTTTTAGTTTTTTTTTAGCTAATAACAGTTTATGCTGACCATGATTTTTTCTTGTTTGATTGTATTAAGTGTATCTCATATCCGCAATCTTTTGCGTATCACTATCCGTCTTCTCTTGCGAGAGCTTTTTGAATCGTTAAGAAAAGAGCAGTCGTAGAGATATCGTCCGTGTCTAGGGATGCAACATCGTTCATAAAACCTCGATATATCGAAAATCGATGTTTTTTTAAGGCGACATCAATGTCAAAAAACATCGTCCTGAAAACATCGATACCTCTATATTTTTCCGATGTTTTGAAAAGGTTAAATTTAATAAATAATTTAGCCACCTGGCGAATGCTCTACTGTGGATGGAGTGCACCCAGGTAGAATTAACAAGGTTTCAATTCATCTTATACGTTGAACCACCAAAAACCCGTTAGTTTTCGAGATATTCGCAAAAAATATTTTTTTGAAATACCGGCATATCTTCATAACGGCTTGAGATACGGAGTTCTAGTAAAATACATAAAAGTAGTAAATTGTATTGTCTCCAATACATGAGACTACTGGAAAGTGGTTAGTTTCGGAATAAATCGCAAAAAACGAAATCGTAGTTTTTAAAAAGCCGCCGTTTTGGTTACTTCCGGTTAACGGATTTCCACATCAGGTTAGCTCTGGTATTTTTTGCAAAATCTTGTAGAAAGATGAAACCGAAAATTGATACCAAAGGAAATTTAAACAAATCTTTAAGCAGAGTGGCTATATTAAATCTATCTAAAAACTAGTCCCTCTAGTCCTAAAATTAATTTCTCTACTAATTTTATGAAGAGTAATGTTCTAACATCGTGGATAACAACATCGATACCTCGATATATCGGCCTGTTCGACATCGAGGTTAAAACTCGATATTTTTCAACGATACCTCGGATAGGGATATGGCATCCCTATCCGTGTCACGTTTGATGTTGTACATATGAATAGCTTCCATGTTCCACAAAAGTTCATCAAGTATAACCCCACAAACCATACCACCTACATAAAATATAATTAAAATTATTCATATTTTGTTTCTAAATCGGACATTGTTTTGACCAGATTCACTCTACTTCTACGACACGAAAAAAAATCTTTTAGGCAACTTTTTTGGTATCGAAAATATTTTCTTTTTGCTATCTCCAGAAGTAGAGTGAAGTCCGACTCAGAATCAGCTACGTCAAAATAGCTCAAAATTCAATATCTTTGATTTTAACACAAAAAAATGTCGTTTTTGTTGAGCAATTTTTTTTAATGAACAAAACTTTTGTACGATATTTTTTTCTTTTAAGTTTTATATTGACTTTTTTACTTAAGAATCACTATTTTAGTTTTTTTTTTTGTTTTTATTTGTTAAGCTTTCTTGATTT
Source organism: Chrysopilus asiliformis (assembly GCA_964034945.1). Taxonomy (NCBI): domain Eukaryota; kingdom Metazoa; phylum Arthropoda; class Insecta; order Diptera; family Rhagionidae; genus Chrysopilus; species Chrysopilus asiliformis. The sequence continues at coordinate 66,637,618 of OZ035961.1, read as the reverse complement.
CTTTTTATGTAACCAGCTTGCATAGTCGTCGTTGCAGGGTTAAGTTTTTTGTATAAGTTTTATAATACGAAGAAAAGCGAAGAGAACTTAAAAACTTTTGAGAAAAATCATATTTTTGCAGGACTCTCCGTTGCGAATTAGTATGACACCAGATTGGTGATCAGCGACACCAAAAACCCCATAATGCCAATTTCTCCAGAGAAAAATTGGAAAAAGGATATTAGCGTTATCCTTACAAGACCTTCCGTTTTGAATTTTGGAAATCTAATACCGGATTCGTGGCCAGCGACACCAAAAACCCCATAATGCCATTTTTCCCCGGAAAAAATGGGGAAAAGGATATTTTCGTTATCCTTACAGGACCTTCCGTTTCGAATTTTGAAAATCTAACACTAGATTCGGGATCAGCGACCCCGAAAACCTTCGAGTAAACCTTCTCAGCCTTCTATTGAGCGGAATTCATGTCGAAAATCACGGTTTAAAAACACTTAAACCCGCTCGTTACGATATATAACGATATAACGATATTATATCGTTACGATTTTTTTTTCGTTTGCCATCCCTAGTCTTTAACACTAGAACGACGGGAATTTGGAACTACCTAGAACGACGGGAGCGGTCATTTTGACCGCCATAAGAAGAAACATATGAAAACAAAAATTATCTTTATAGTTTTGCTATATAATGCATCGTTTATTATTCGATACAGTTTTCACAATAAACATTTTTGATACATCGTCCTTGACACTTTCCACAAGTAGGTTTTCCGCATGACGCACAAAAATCTTGCGTTTTATTACGGCAGAATGAACACTGACGACGTTTTGAACTCTTAGCTACAGTTGCACAAGGCAGAGTTGCTGGAATCTTTTTGGTGGCACAATACGAAGCTCGTAGTTCATTTACAAGGTTCAGAATATAGCATCGCCGAAAAATAATAACTGAAGTGAGATGAATCAATAGAAGTCTATAGGCGGTCAATTTGACCGCTACCGTCGTTCTGTAGAACATTGATTTTTTCGCTTTTGTTAAAAATCTCAGAATATTTATCTATTTAAATTTGACGACATTAATAGGATGAGAAAAGTCAAAAAAATTCAAAGTGCTGAGGTTACCCATTTGTGTGGAACCAGAACTCAAAATGCCTTTGCGGTCAAAATGACCGCTTCCGTCGTTCTAGTGTTAATGTTTTCTTTAAGAAACTTAAGCAACTTTTTCTGTAGTACCATTAATATAATGTAAGCCACTGTAGTACTTTTGTAATTGTTTCCAATACAGTTAGTCCTTGCTTGGCATTCGGTCATATTATATTAAGTAAGCGAATATTAGATAACTCTTATTAAAGCAGTCAAACAGAGTAGACGTGTTTCTTTGATTAACCTCGTTCAACCTTGTGGCCCAAACTCCTACAATAAGTAGTGCTCCTATTCATAAGGTCATTATCCATATTGGGGCTGGGGGTTCAGCAGGTTGGCTGTTGTGCGTTCTAGTTTTTAGCAATTTGTGGAGAATGCTTTTAGGGTTGTTATTTTTGCATAAGACGGTCTTTAAAATTTTTTAGATTTTTTTCGTGAAAATTTTCGGAGCTAAAAGTAAGTGCAAAATTAATCAACTGAAAGGATGTGTTTATTTTCTGTTGATGGGGATGATGACAAAGGTAGTTCAAAATGTGATCTGATGTGGATGGTTTTTAGTACCAAATCCGTGTATAGAGTATCTTTACTTCTCAGGACTAAAATATTTCAAAAGGGGAGGAAAATTTATTTTCGGATGCAAACTATTTAATTTGAGTAAAGTTTCATTTACTCTGTCTTTTGGGACAACTGCAAAAATGTCCACATATTTTTTAAATACCTTAGGTTTGTATGAGAGTTTAGGAAAGGTGTCTTCTAACAGGGAGAAATTGAGTTTCCCATAGGTATACCAAAAATTTGTTTATATATAGTGTTATTAACTGTAAAGTAATTAATCTCATTAAGACAAAAATAGAAAAGTTTGAAGAAAATGTCTTTAGGTATATTAGAACATAACAGGAACACTTGTGAAGAGAGAAACAATATCAAAACTTATCATTATTTCGTTGTCATCTATTTTGTGGTTGAAAAGTTGGTTTCTAAAGGTTTGAGAGTTTTTAATGTTATATGCATCATTTTCGGTAATATCTTATAATATGTGGAACAATATCTTTTTTTTTTTTTTTTTTTTTTTTTTATTAAACACTTCAATAGCTTACAATTCATATGGAACCACAAAAGCTATGTTTAAAATTGGGAAAACTTCAAAAATTTAGAGAAAAAATAAAAATAGTACTTTATAAATTAATAGAATTTAGAAGCAGTATGAAATTAAGAAAAAATTAAATTAAATATTAAAGAAAATTTAAGAATTGGAAATAATAAGAATATTTTAGGGCTAAGGACTAGGCTAAAAGATAGAAAGAGAAAAAGAATATATATATTAAGTTATACTATGGATTAGTTGCATTTATGGCAAGACTGAGGTATTATTGATTATTCTCATTATCTGTTTTTTAAGAGGCATTTGTTCAACACTAAAGAGATCAATGTCCATGAATATTTTATTGTGTCTATCTTGAGATCTCATTATTGGTGATTTAAATAAAAGATTTGTGCGATGTATTGGAATTCGGAAAGTCTGTCCTAAACCTTGTCTTATGGGCCTTGCATTGACTTGCAGGTTAATCTTGGACAAATAAGAGCCTGGTGTGTTGATCGTTAATACCATAGGTCTTAAGAGAATATTGGGTTTATGGGTTTTGGGGAGTGCATATAGTTTAGGTATAATTAGTCATTTGGTTTTTTTTCATGTATCTTTATAAATTTGTTGTTGTAAAGATAACTGCTGTATTTATTATTAATAAGTTGTAATATAGAAGTGGAGTCTTTTTTTAATTTTCAAAATAAGTATCCTTATCTTCAAGTAAGATGTTGGTTTTTTTAGTTGAGAAACTGAATCCTAAAACGTCCTGTATTTATCCTCAATATAAAATTATACATGGTAAAAAATAGAAATGAGTAGTTCTCGAATGAGGGTGTAAACTCGGCATTGGTTTATATATTGGTGGGTAGCATATTCCTGAGCCATTTTTTAGCTATGCAAAAGTAGAAAAGTAGACATTTTTAACAAGGTTTTTTTTTTTGACAAGATAAATAAAAATGGACTCCAAATCATCACCGGCTATGCAAAAAACTAACCTAGAAACCCCAGAAAAGTAACTTCTGCATCGTTTGATCAAAATTTCAGACATCTAGAAGTATTATCACTTCCAAATAGATTAAAAAATAGTTATTACAATACTTTCCCGACAAGGGAAATGGCATCGATTTATGTTATTGGTTTGTCAAAAAAATTGATGAAAATCCAGAAAAAAAGCCTTCTTACTCACTTTAAAAAACTCCAACCAAAGACAGTAGATGATATAAAGCAGAGTTGCCCTCGTTTGGCTCAATTAGCTCCTCACATCTCTATAGCTACATAGATGTCACCCTACTACAATTGTAGTAGAATCTACTACTATTTTGGTCCGGGAAAATTCACTACGTACTAAATGAAATCTGCTACTATTTTTTGTAAAATACATGAATCAACCGAAAAATTGTATTATTATACATGTTAAATGTAAAAAGCTTCTAACGAAATTAAATATGAGCCAGCCAATACAAAAGTATGTTTTAAATGTTAAGCGCGTACCCATAACGATTTTGTACGATTGTCATTTTCTGAACTACAGCAACGCCTTGAACGCACCCAAACCTGTGGCAGCATAACAGCTAGTCGTATCTGATAAAAAGCGGTATTGATAGGTAAATGTTCACCCAAAGGCCTATTTTATTTTTTGCAAAACACAAATTTAAGCCTTATTGCCACTGATTACAATGTGTGTGTGCTTTAACGAAATGCAAGTTCAAAACTGTTTGACATTTAGCGAAAAAGGCGGCAAAAGACGGCGGAAATTTCTTTCGATTTTGGTATTTTTCAAAATCTGCCACTATTATTATCAATCTACTACTAAAGGGTGGTTAAATTTTAAGGGCCGATGTTGAATGTGAACCACACCTAAACGTCAAGTTTTTTTCTGCATTTCATTTGACATTTCTCAATTTCAGACTAACTCAATTTGAACCATGGAAAGATACACAATCGAGCAACGCGTTAAAGTTATTCAGGCTTATTATGAAAATGGGCGTTCAAATCAAAATGCATATCGTGCACTTCGTGATTTTTTCGGTCAATTTAATCGTCCAAATGTGCGTACAATCGGAAAAATCGTGCAAAAATTTGAGCAAACCGGGTCTGTAGGAGATGTGAAAACACCAGTGCATGCTCGTACAGCTCGTACTGCAGAAAATATTGCTGCTGTTCGCGATAGTGTGGCTGAAGAGCCGTCCACCTCAACTCGGCGTCGTGCCCAACAATTGCACCTCCCACGCTCGTCGTTGATGAACATTATGCATAAAGACTTGCATTTACACGCTTACAAGGTGCAATTGACTCAAGAACTAAAGCCTCTTGACCATTTCAAGCGTCGTCAATGGTCAGAATGGTGGCAAGAAATGGCAACAGTGGATGATCAATTTTCGAAGAAAATCATCTTCAGTGATGAGGCACATTTTCACCTCAGTGGATTCGTCAATAAGCAGAACAGCCGCATTTGGGCGAATGATAATCCAAGAGTGATTGTCGAAAAACCAATGCACCCACAAAGAGTGACTGTTTGGTGCGGTTTATGGGCTGGCGGCATCATCGGGCCGTATTTTTTCCAAAATGAGGCCGGTCAGGCAGTTACTGTGAATGGTGTTCGCTATCGTGAGATGATAACGAACTTGTTATGGCCCGAATTGGAAGATATGGATGTGGACGATATGTGGCTTCAACAGGACGGTGCCACTTGCCACACAGCTACCGAAACAATCGCTCTTTTGCGCGACAAATTTAATGGCCGTGTTATCTCACGTGGTGGCGATGTCAATTGGCCGCCAAGATCATGTGATTTGACACCGTTGGACTTCTTTCTTTGGGGTTATTTGAAAGAAAAGGTGTACGTCGATAAGCCAGCAACAATTCAAGAGCTAAAGGATGAGATAATTCGGCACATTAACGGCATAGAACCTCAATTATGCCTCAGCGTCATTGAAAATTTGGACCATCGGATGGAGGTGTGCCGCCGAGGTCGCGGCGGCCATTTGGCCGATATTTTGTTCCATACATAATTGAACCATAGCAATATTATCATAATAAAAAGAAATGACAATAATTTCCTAAATAATTCGTGTTTTATTCAAAATCAACATCGGCCCTTAAAATTTAACCACCCTTTAGTTGGAAGTGAAGAAGACGCAAAAAACAAAGACGAATATCACAGAAAAGGCGCAGATGAGAACGGGGAAGATAAAGTAGAAAGGGAAGAAAACGTAAACAACAAGAAAGAAGTAGAAGATGATAACCGTTAATGAAGAAGGAGACTGAAAATTCCATGATGATGCAAAAGGAAAAGCAGATTCAGAAGATGGTGTAGACGAAAAATATCGGGAAGACAAAAAGAGAGGCGAAAAATAAAAGCAGAAAGACGTAGATAAAGAGAAAAATATGGAGGTGAAGACGAAAGGTAATATGTAGGGATGCAACATCGTTCATAAAACCTCGATATATCGAAAATCGATGTTTTTTTAAGGCGACATCGATGTCAAAAAACATCGTCCTGAAAACATCGATATCTCGATGTTTTTCCGATGTTTTGAAAAGGTTAAATTTAATAAATAATTTAGCCACCTGGCGGATGCTCTACTGTGAGTGGAGTGCACCCACATTACACGGTTTTAATTCTTCTTATACGTTGAACCAACAAAAACCCGTTAGTTTTTGAGATATTCGGAAAAAAACTATTTTTTATTCCAAACGTTTTGTGTTTCGGCCGTCCTGGTGGCTGGATGTCGGCGATTTCAATTTCGAAAAATTAGTTTCGGAATAAACCCCAAAAAACCAAATCGTAGTTTTTATAAAGCCACCGTTTTGGTTACTTCCGGTTAACGGATTTCCACATCAGGACCAAACTTCTTTGTAAAATTTCATGGCTAGCTCTGGTATTTTTTGCGAATTCTTGTGGAAAAATGAAACTGAAAATTGATACCAAAGGAAATTTAAACAAATCTTTAAGTAGAGTGGCTATATTAAATCTATCTAAAAACTAATGCCTCTAATCCTAAAATTAGTTCCTCTACTAATTTTATGAAGAGTAATGTTCTAACATCGTGGATCGATACCTCGATATATCGGCCTGTTCGACATCGAGGTTAAAACTCGATATTTTTCAACGATACCTCGATGTTTTGCAAACATCGAGGTATCGTTGGCATCCCTAGTAATATGAGGGCGAGGACAAAAGAGAAAAGATGAAAACGAGGACGAAAATATTAAAAACGAAAAGATGATAGAAGGAAACGGATATAAGAAAGACGAAGACGTCAAGGAGCACTATCTATTATATAATACACTTGTGTGTCTGTCTGTCTGTTCGCTTAAAATTCAAGAACAACTGAACCAATTTGGATGAAACTTTCAGAGGAGCTTACTAACGTCAATCTGCGGGATTTAGACTACAAATCAACCCAAGGTTCTCCTTTTCTTACCAGTTGTCTCGATTTATGTATATTGATTTTTTTTCTGTCTGTACGCCAATGACTTGAATTGAAATTTTGAAATTTTCAGAGGAACTTGTTGGTATCAATAAGTGTGTTTTAGGTTATAAGCTGACTCGTCCCATCCCTGCTAACTCAAGTTACATGAAATCATTACCGATCACTATAACAAAAGGCGTTGGAATTACTGAATAAAACTTTCAGAGATTGTCTGTATTGTCGCCATTAAGAAATCAGAATTTTGGTATAATTCTCCAATTTTCCTTTTTGTCTGAAAAATGTGCAAACATATATTGAATGGCCAATTATTAATTGCTTGTAATAAATTGGATTTTTTTTTGGCTTTATTCGCTTAATATTTTGATTGATCCTTAATATTTTGACCTTTATCGATTTAAATGAAACTATCACGGAAGCCTAATAGCGTCAAGGTGCAGGTTTTAGACAATGGTCAATCCAAGGTTTCTCTTCTTTCTTACCAGTTTCCGTGATTTATGCATATTGCTTTAAGTTTTTCTGCCTGTTCTCCTATTACTTGAGAACCACTGATCCGACTGGTATAAAGGAGCAGTTTTTAGGTCATGGTTGACTCAAGATTCCCCGTCCCGTCCCTGTTAACTCCCATCGCGTTAAACATTTAACAACTACTCTACTATCTCCTGTACCGTTAAACCGTTGGACCGCGAGGGAGTCTAGAATTGTAAAATTTTAGTCAACTACGTCTATGATACATTCCAAAACAAAAGAAGATACAAGTTGCAGTCAAATTACAAACTATATCCATTTAAATATTTACAGTCAAGAAAGCGATGAAATTTTGTTTTTTTTTACGTCACAGGTGGATATACTAGATACATCGGGGGATATGCAATTTCCTGCAATGCGGCGTTTATCAATAGCAACCGCACATGCATTTCTGCTGGTTTATGCAGCAACATCAGCACCAAGTTTTGGCTGTGTAAAGCAATGTTTTGAGGAAATACGAGAACAAAGAGCCGACTTCCAAGTAAAGTTAAATTTTATATAAGTTGATTCTTTTTATATAATAATCACATTATTTGAAGAAAATATAATTATTTACTTATTTTAGCATATTATACAAATAGTATATCCAATAAATAAAAACTCAATATATTGTATTTTCTCTTATTGAATCCTGGTATTTTCAACAGGATATTCCCATCGTGATAGCGGGTAACAAATCGGACTTGGCATCGACACACCGGGAAGTAAGATTAGAGGATGTTTCCGAATGGATCTACTGTGAACTGCCCAAATTACGGTATGTTTCGATTTCCCAACCATAATACATGAATGAACTTTGAAAATTTTCTAATTCTGTCGCATACGGACCACTTATTTTTAGCTATATCTACATATTGATATTCTTACAACGTTTGGGTATATACCATTTGAATATGACGAGAATATGTTTAAAACGATAGGATCCCATCCGCTACATAAATTTGTTTGGGTCAGAGCATAAAAATTTATATAGAATCATATTTGAATTCTGCAATTTCATGAGCTACCAAAGAACTCCAGCATTTTTATAAATACCCACTTTAATTTGCTTTATAGTTGAAATTTACAGAATTGACATTTTTTTTAAAGTTGTTATGTTTCTTTCATTTAATAATTTTTTCACCCAAAAATAAAATTTCGTTAGCTAAATGAAGCTGTAAGCTCTAGCAGATTTTCCACCAGGTGATCTGGAAACTTTGCTGTACAACTTTCTATGTGTGCTGCAAAGGCAAAGAAGACATTATATCACTATACTCGTATAATACCAACCGACAACTTCAAAAAGTTTTAATCTGATCAACTGAAAATGGAGAAAATTTTGAACGGATGGATGGTTTGATAACTTATTTTTGTTCACTTAGCGAAAATTCAGAATGTTACAAAGTGCCTTGTTTGCTACTTGTGACTTTGAAGAATATTTCCACGACGAGGTTTAAGGTTTTGGTTTGTTTACTTTTGAACAAAATATTTTTTATATAAAATGCGTAATAAGAGTAATCACAATTACGACTCTAATGGTGAAAATCTTGCGAGAAACTTATATTAACTTTGTGCGCTGCAACTAGATAACATCTTCTAAAACTGCTAACTCTTTTTAAATTTTCATGAGGGATAAAATGTTTAAAATATCTCTTTTATCACCTCTCGACTCTGATTGAAATACATTAGATCATCTTTCACAATTTTTTTCGATCATCTGCCTGTGGGAAAACTGAAATTTTGTCCACAAATCGCAACAATGTTGAAGAACCAGACATATTTAAGATATAATTAAATGATATCTATCGGCGAAGTGTAAATATTTGTAGTAATTGGGCGCATCTGTCTAATAAACATTTTAAATTCTGGTTGTTTTATGTTTTTTAACCGATTTTCTTACTATCGCGGTATAAGAATAACGGAGCCGAACCACTCAGCTCTGGACAACTCGGCAGTAGCCAACCCAAAAATTTTAGTAGCTTACCCTCTCCCCTCCCACCCTCATTTTTTAAAAGGAAAATCTCAATGAGGTGAGCTACAAAAACTGTCTGGTGCCGAATTGCCCGGGGCCGAGTTATCCCGGATCCTATGTTCTGCTAAGGGGGGTTCGCAAAATAATAGTATCGCTAATCTTTGATAAACGTTGGATAATTGATAAACGTTGGATAATTGCTCTCCACTTCAAATTTGCATAAAGTTTCAATGACGTAAAAAGAAAACAGAAAATTTTATCAAATCAGTATGTTTTTATGGATCCCAAATAAAAATTGCTTTTGAGCTTAATGTTTTGGATTGAACCGAAAACATAATAAAGATGTTGCTTAACTATACTCCAGTTTAAAATTGATTACGAATAGAACATTTTTTAAGATAGGATTTAAATTTTAAGGATTAAACTAAACCCCAGTTTAACGCAATGAATATGAATACGCGTAATTATGTCTAATTCTTCCTTTTAACGCTTTCAAAAATATGCTTACAGAGTAAAAAATTTTAATCAGTATCATGTATAACTAAAGCGACCATACATCCCGGATTAGCTAAAACAGTGCCGACGTACCGGAAATTAAACTTTTGCCCCGGTTTTTTCTATGTAGTGTTAAAATTCGGGATTCGTACTTAAGCCCGGAAAACAAAATCCCGGAATTAATAAAATCCGGGAAATTTAAAATACCAGAAAATACGAAATCCCGGAAAACAAAATCCCAGAAAACAAAAGCCCGGAAATTAAACCTCCAAAAAAAATCCCGGAAGAAAATCCCGAAAATTTTCAATGATCTAAAAAATGAAAAAAGAAATTGATTATTAAAATTTTCCCGTTTTTAGCGTTACCCAGAACCACGACGAGGACGTAACGGGTTGTAGGTTCCATTTTTTGTTATATATTTTTTTTTTAGTTTTTTAATTTCATATTTTTTTTTGTTTTTTTTTATATAAGGCCCTATTACAGAATCCGATACGAATGGTTCGGATCGTAAACTCAATGTTGTTGTTAGTGTTTTATACCAACAACAACATTGAGTTTACGATCCGAACCATTCGTATCGGATTCTGTGATAGGGCCTATAACTTTTTTTTACGATTTTATAAGGTAATCAAAATCCCGGATTATGGAACAATTAATTATGGAACAAATATTAATTATGGAAGAAAAGGTGATAAACATAATTATATTGGTAGTGAACGAATTTTGTTTTGGGCAAACACAATTTTGGTTGTAACAAGAATAGTATATGTATTTATCTCAAACAAACTATGTTTGCACTAATTATAATATGATAACTGCATCAGAAATAATTTCTTCCGCATTATTACACCGCATTATTTAATTACATTTATTTATAGAGCGTAAAAAGCTGAAAAAAATAGTTAATTTTCATTTGGGACTGTGTGGCTCTTAATTTAAGGCTTTTCGTTTAAAAAACGGGAGCAATTGTAACTCAAGTCCATTCTTGCTTTACGAAATTAGTAGTGATAGTTTTCGTTTGGTGTTAAGAACATCATCAGCCTAGATCAGTTATAGAAGACGTTATCGTAACGTAGCGAAATAACGAAACGAATAAACGATTTTTCGGGTTTTTCCTCAAAATTGCGTTATAACGTTATAGAAATTTTATTCCGTTATAATAACGAAAAACGTAACAAAATCCGAAAAAAGGGATTTCGTTTTTTCGTTATTTTTTTTTTTTGTTTATTTTATTTTTTATTAGGGGCTGAGGTTATTGCCCACCCCGACGAACATCTATGCCAAATTTCAGGCCAATCGGTTCAGTAGTTTCCCCGCGAAAGAGTAACATAGCGCAAAAACTAAGTTTCGAAATCACTTTACCCCCTCCCCTTACGCCCCCCACCCCTCGCGCTTCTTTTCCGTATGCCTATGTTGGAACCAGAACTACCACAGACACTCATGCCAAATTTCAAGTCAATTGGTTCAGCCGTTGTTGCGTGAAAGAGGAACAGACAGACAGACAGACATCAACTTATTTTTATACCCGTATGGTGAAACCAAAAGGTATATTAACTTTGCCTTACCGTTTGTAACGCCAAGATCCCGTTATCACACACAAAAATGAATTACACCAGTGTTCATTTACACCAAAAATGAATTACAAGAATGATTAAAAAAATTTATTTTTGCATGTCCGTCCGTCTGTCCGTTCGTGTGTCTGTGGCGCGGATTGCAGGCGCACGGATTGAGCTAGAGACTTGGAATTTTGCGCTGATTCGTTTTTCGTAAAATGCAAGGCTAAGTTCGTCAATGGGCAAAAACAGACCATTAAGGGGGTACCCCCCATACGAACGACAACGTTTTTTGCGAATATCTCAAAAACGGTGCTTCTTATCAAAAAAGTGCAAGAAGAAAAGTTATTTAGGATATGATTCTACATAAAACTTTCATACATCAAAATCCGATTGGAATAAATTTTAACAAATCTTATTGGAAAGTTTGACTTTAAAGTGGAATTTTGGTACACCATACGGGTTTTCAATAATTGCCACATTGGCAATTATAGCTTTTGTTATGTTTATCTATTAGTATGATTATTTTTTGTGAAAAGTTCATCAAGTATAAACCCCACAGACCTACCACCTAAATAAAATATAATTAAAAATATTGGGGTAGTATTTTTAATCATATTTTGATTCTAAGCCGCACTTTGTTTTGACCAGATTCACTCTTTTTCTGGAGATACGAAAAAGAAAATCTTTTAAACAACTTTTTTGGTATCGAAAATACTGTCTTTTTGGTATCTCCAGAAGTAGAGTGAATCTGGCGAAAGCAAGGTCCGACTCAGAATCAGCGACGTCAAAATAGCTCAAAATTTAATATATTTGACTTTTGTTCGATTTTTTTTTTCTTTCAAGTTTTTATTGATTTTTTAACACAAGATTTTTTTGTATTTTCTATTTGTTAAGTTTTATTAATTATACTCTACACTCAGAGGAATTTGTAATAATTTTATGATTTTTGTGCATCAAAAATCAACCGATGCCATAAGTTCATTTATTTGATTACAAAATGTCATTAAGCAGTTTTTATAATTTTGCATAGAATCAACAATCAATGTCATAGCATGTATCCACATTATCTGGATTTTATGCAAAAACAAACCTCTCTTGTTGATATGGAATCTCTTTCTGTTTCTTGCTTAGTGTGTGTTCATAGAATTTAATATATGCAACTAATGAGCGGAAATTGTTTTAGTGTAATGACTTTAAAAATTAAGAAATGTGTGTTTGTTTCCGATAGTTTCTATATTGAATATTCGTATATGGAGGAAATGTTTTATGACGGCCAATATGATGCGAAATGAAAATAATTTATTTTGAATGATTTTTCTTACAAAAACTTCGAACGAATGAATTCTCTCGGCGAATGTTGTTGTGTTACCTCGAAAAAATACTATTCCCGTTTAGTATTTTTCGAAAATGGGAAAAAATTATCGAAATCTGAAAAAAATGGGCATAAAAAATATTTCAAAAAAGCATTTCAACTAATGTCTAAACTAAGAAATGCTTTCCCAAAACTGTTGCATCAGTTTTATGAAAAATTATTGGAATCGCTTTAAAATCGAGTTTTTAGAACTGACGAATCGACTAACAAAATCGTCGCCATTTTTTCGTCATGCACAAGTGTGTCGCAGTTCTACTAGTATTCTAATTACCTGCTGCAGGCATCCAAATATTAACAGCAGGAAATTGGATGCACAACGGTAATTGATTTTAATATCATTTGTTCATACATTTTCGATTTTGGCTTTGACTGTTAAATTGATGTCATTGATCATTAATTCGATGTAGAAATTTTTACCCCATTTGGTATCTGCATTTAATACCCAAAAAAATAATCATGGTACTGATTTCTATACACAATGTCATAAAATTTCAGAACAAGTGCGTACATTTTATGCAATTTTGCTGTATGACCTTTTGTATCTAAAAATTCTGAACATCATTTTCTCTGTGTATATACATATATATAAGAGTATACTAGATTTAGTATACCGTTTGTAACGCATCGAACCAAAAAGAACTGCACCAGCGTGTTACGGATGACAAAAGATTTTCATTACCGCAGATTTTCATTTCCGTCTGTTCGTTCATAAACACCATAACCTTCGAAACGACTGAGCCAGTGGCTTGAAATTTTATATCGTTACGTTTCTCATAAATGGCAAGGCTAAGTTCTTGAACGGACAAAATTGGACCAGTTTTTTGAAATTTTCTCGAAAATGGTGAGTCATAATGAAAAATTGTATAGAGGTGAAATCTGTTTAGAATATGATTTTACATAACTGTTCCATACATCAAAATCCAATCGGATCCAATCGGATTTTTTAAACATTTTGTCTATCATCATATAGAGTATTTGACGATTGGCCCCTGACAATTGTAGCTTTTATTATGTTTTTTTTATAAAATTTATTTTTATGGAATCTGAACTGATTTACTTTGTGATAAATGTACAATTATTAAAGTGCAGGCTGCATTAGCTAAAAAACATCAGTTTTAGCAAAAACTATCTTTTTATTCACATCACCCAATGTGTAACGAAATACAAAACGAAATAATGTTACGAAATAGAATTTGAATTTCGTTACATAACGAAATGTATAACGTTACGATTTTTTTTTCGTTTGTCATCCTTGGTCTAGGTATCACGACCTCTGCTGTTGATGGATTGCAACGTAAAAACCTTACCAATGTTGTAATTAATTCATGGTTCGCAATCCATGTAAAACTGTTGGTGCGAAGCAGGGAAAAAATTGTTATGATTCTCTGTCCTATTTGGGATGTGTATAGGGTGTATGAAACATAAGGTAATTGTCTAAAAAAAATTTATAATGAATAAAAAAAATATTTTAAGAGTAGCTAATATGATTAAAAATACTGAGCAATAAACTCTATATTTTGAGAAATTGAAACCGTAAGCATGGTAAATGTTACTTAACTAGAAAACCGGTTATGACAAAGACTTATTTTGTATCGGTGATTTGTAGTTAAGAATATAGTGAATTAAAAAATACATAAAACGGAAAAAAATATGAGAAGTTTTCAAAAAAAAAATTACATTTAACGACAAATTAAAACAAAAATACTTTGGGGACCATTATCTTCTGATATATGAGACCGCAAAGAATAAAATAAGGGTCATACAATTACCTTTGAAAAAGTATAACTTGAAGAGAAACAGTTTATTAGTTTGAGAGTTTCGAGTTAATCTGTAAATGCACATTTCTTTGGCACCCTTCTTCTTAGACACCCTGTGATTCTGTGTGGATGCAAGATAGATCACCACCTCCCGTACAATTTTCTTTATGAAATTGTCCACAGAATCACCGGTTTCAGGATTATCTTCTATTCCGATACACCCTGCATATCGTCAAAAACTTTTATAAAAATGTAAGGAAAAAAATCCATCTGTGTGGAGGAGGGGGGGAGGGAGATGTGGTCCGATTGGATTTTGATGTTTGGAAATCTTATATAAAACATAGGTATCTCTAAAGATACTCTGACCGCTTTCGAGAAAATTCGCAGAAGATTATTTCATTTGTATGAAGGAGGGGGAGGAAATGGTCCGTTCAAAAAGTCAGCCCAAAAGTTTTGCCCGTTCAAAAAGTCAGCCTTTCAAGTCTCTAGCTCAATTCTTTCGAGAGTTATAGTGTTCACGGACAAATGGACGGACGTGCGGCAGGATATTTCGTCATCCCAAACACCCAGGGGTACTTCCTTTTAGTGTCCGATGAACGGTTCAATGCGTCACACACGATATACTAAATCTATTGTAACATCTGTATTCCTTAGCTTACATGTTAAGAAGTTATGGCCATTTAAAGCCTACTATTAAATATACAAGTACCCAAATAGCATTTTAGGCAGCAAATATGATGTTTATCCCCATAGTTCGTCACCATGCAGATCACGGCGATAAGCAATTTATGTAGAAAACACGTCCTTAGTCGTGCGTATGAGACGCGCAACGACACACATAGTGGGGAACACTTTTCTGCGGTTTGCTACGTCGCAATTATAACGACAGGGACGTAATTAGTTGCCTCATGCGCGAGCGTCATCTGACGGCATTATATCACACAATTACACAAATCATCGAGCGGGTTTTCTTTCTCCCTCGAATGCTTGCTAGTAAACAGAGATGAACAAATAAAAACGTAAGCAGAAGACGAACGAGAAAAATCTAATGGCGACAAATTAATGGAAACTTTTGTGGAGTGTTATTTTATAATGGACTTTTCTTCCGGTTGCATGTCGTGATTTTAATTGCCATTAAAATTTTTCGACAATATTGGATCTGAAATTTAAACAGATTTTAATGGGCCATCGAATTATTTTGTTTTTAATCAAAAATTTCTTTAATTTTATTTTATCGGTAAAATTTTTTTTTCTTTTGCAATGAAATTTTGATGCCAATAAAATTATGCTGTTTCAAAAATGTATGCTATCCACTTTTTATGCAATATCCTTCAGTCATTCGCCTGAAATAAGAAATTTAATTCTCGAAACGAAATCGTTTCCATCAAATGTCAGTGAGAAATATGGCGGCTGAAGGCATCAATTTTTTTTGGTGTTTCTCAGACGGGGAGCTTTAATGAAACTTTAGTGGTAGCAGTTTCGTCACTTTTTCCATCACACGCTTCTTCAAAATTAAACTGACGTTCAGGCTCCACAGCCAATCACTATTTCGGCCCGAAAACCATCAAATGCTGCTCTATCGCCGCAGGATTTTCATGAAGCGAATGTTGCCCCAAAGATCGTGCTCGTCACTTCTTTCGCTTCTTTTACGCGGATGTGAATTATAGGTGTAAATTTTTAATCCCGATTGTGTAAATTTCTACTCTTTCAAGTCGCAAAGAACAAATCTCATGTTCCCGTACTTTTCGATGCTGTTTGGGTATGTAACGCAAAAATCGTTTTTTTTTTTGGGAGCTTGTGTCAGTTTTGAGTAACAGTTATGATATATCCAAAGTGTATCAAAGTGGTCATACTAATAATAAAAATTGCGCCTTGGGTGAAAAAAGGCTTCCTAGAATTGAAAAATTGTAGATTCAAACCTTCCTACAAAGTTCAAAACAATTTTCTCTATAACAGAATTCACAAGTACATTAGTAAAAGTCGATTTCTATATATATAGAACCAAAATAAACTCTCTACCCCGTCCGCTCCTGTCTGTGTTTGGTCGTCAGGTCAACAACAGAAGTGTAGCAATTGTTCTGATGAAGTCAACTACACTTCGGGCCGAAACTACACTGACGCTTCCTTTACAAATTTCCCTTCCTTTGATGCAATTAAATTGAAATTTCAAAATATTCAATCGTTCGCCACGAGAAACCCGGTACAAATGAATAGAAAATTCGTTTCGAGAGAATCTAATATTATATCAAAGTGGTCACACCAATTATAAAAATCCAAAGTTTTTCTTGTTCATTAGGTAACGGGTAACCAAAAAAGATTTTATAGTTTGTTTCCTACGAACAATAAAACTACTTCATCAAATTATGTATGCTGAAATGGCTTGGGCACTAATAGGTTAAAGAAAATCATCTCCCATATAATACTTTTAAAGCACTTTCCTGTAAATTTTACTTTTCATCACTCAGTGCAGTTTGATTTCTTAGTTTTTATGCAAGTCATGTTTAGTTTTCTAAATTACAAAATTTGTTGTTTCGTTATTGTTCCGTTTTTAGTCATTCTTTTTAACTTCCCACTTCCACACATCTGCTCACCGTGTCTCGAATTTACCCAAAAACAAAATGTTACTGCTTTTGTATAATTGGAATTTATTTTCTGTTCAATAGTCAATGTAAAAAAATAAATAAAGAAATAAAAACTGGTGCATCGCCTCCAACATGCCCCATACAACTGGGAATGTTTTTAAAGATTTTTTTAAAAACAGTGCCCTAGATCGGAAAACTATAGATGTATATATAACTCTTCTATATATAACTCTTCTTATATAACTCTTCTATATATCAATATTCAATTATTTGATGGCTACTCATAAAAGTACATTTCTTAATAACCGTTTACATTAGCGACTTTTTCCGGAATTCACGACACCTATTCATCTCTTTCAGAATTAGTTCACTTAGCAAAAGCAGCTGTTGTGCAACATGGATTTTGTATCCCTTATTATAGTATCTAATGGAACACATTCGATATGGCTGCCAACCAATCAGAGCACGACCGCCGGAACTCTGAAAACGGAGATTTTAGTTTTGAGGAGGATTTTCCCATCAGCGGTCCCACTTCCTCACCTTGCCTTAAACGTTTTTTTATTTTTTTTAATTTTATATTGTAGTTCCAGCCAGAGCTTAGGGGAAGACACTTTAATGACGAAGCACAGCACATGTTGGTCGAAAGGACAAAAGGAGATGCCGATTTATGTTCCCCTTGAACTTTTGCGGGTTATAGTCCGGGGGGAACACATCGGATGGTAAATCCAGAAAGCCCAGGCACTGCGATGCTTCCCTTGCAATTTTAAAAATATGATCGCTCCATTGAAGCTTCTCGTTTTTTGCTCAATATTCTGACGTTTTTAGAGTTATTAATGGACTCATTTATAAATTCGACCGTTTCGGGGGATTTTTCGCATTTCATCGACAACAGCATTGATTGGGTTTTAGAAGCGTTGAATTCTACACGGTTGATTCTGCCCTAAGCCAGAAATGTTGAAAGTTTCTGTCCTAATTAGGCGGACTATTTCAACCAATGTGAACAGGCTGTATACGATCACACAAAAATTATTTTCTCGCCCTTAATTCCCAAATGTCAAAATATTACAGAAATTAACCTTTCCTTTGCATCATTCTCGCAACGATCAGTAAAAAAAAACCTGGAAAAGTCGAAAACATAACCATATTACTAAATAATAAGGTAGTGATATTATCACTAATATAGTTAATAATCTTTCACGTAATAAAAGATCATTCAAAATTTCTTTCAGGGCAAAAGTGCTTGAGTGCTCGGCCAAGGACGATTATAACATAACAGAACTATTCAAAACCCTATTGTCATTGTCACGAATCCTGCCAGCTGGAAGTGCTGAAAGTACTTCAGGATTAAAAAGAAGATCATCTGCATATGTTAGTGCGACCAGTAAAGGTAAGATAGACTTTCCTGGACCAATTGAGAAAATGTATCTTAACCAAATAACCCTTAAAATAGAAACTTTTCCGTTCCTTCAAATATCTCATTTACAGTGCAATAAATTTATGATGATAATCATAGGAACCAAGAACATTACAAACATAACAACATGATTTTTACAAGTTTAAAAAAAACACACACACACAAAGTGTGGGATTTCGTATAAAAAAATCAGCGTCGATCTGAAAAGTGTTTTTAATGACGCATGAAAATTCATCATATTTTACGCGTATCTTACATTTACGTCGGAAGTAATCTTTTCGTATAGTTTAGTGAAATGCAATGAATGTACTAGCTTACTGTCCTTTTACAAGTATTACTTTCTATCGAAAAATAATATCAATAATAGTTTAACGATGCAAAAACAAAAGAAAAATCTCATGAAAATAAGAGTTCAGCCTTTCAAGTTTTTACGAGCACTTAAATTTTCTAATTTCCCTTATTTTATATTGAAAAGGTTTCTTATCCAATTCTTTACATTTTTCTACGTTTCATCCTAACTTCCCCTTTTTAGAATCCTAAGAAAGCAAGCAGACAGTCCTTTGCCAACAACATTCGTTCCTTTTTGGGTTTGTTTTCTTTTCAATGAGGTATTATTGCACACTCTCCGAATATACTGAAACCGAATGGACCAAAAATAACAAAAAAGGGATTTTTCGGTCAAATTCCTGATGATGGTCTACTTTATACTTTATAGGTTGTCAATCTGGTTAATTTCTTTTTATTGAAAAATGATTATACTGTTATAAACCTAAGTAAATACGTAAAACTGACTGTAATATGAAATAATGTTTTCCATAGATACATATAATACTGTAAATGTTTGCAATAATTCTACCTTTGAAATATTTTATTCTCCTATTAAACTTTATAATACTTTTTTTATCTTTTATTTTTATTTCATTGAATTGAAACAGCCAAATCTCGGGTGGCGAGTCCATCAATATCGGCAGAAAAATCAACAAATCAAAGTTCGTTGCTAGGAGCTACATCAACAGTAAATGATCCCACAGTCAGTGGAGAATCAAGGTTAAAGCCACGTTCAAGGTACAAAAAAAATATCTTTTTTACACTCTTAATATCTGTAAAACAACATCTACATACTGATGTTAAATTATTTTCAGGTCGCTGATTCGTAGATCCTCAAGGAAAACTAAACAACAGATTCAGAATGCGACTGGTGACGACTGTAATATTCAATAAATTTCCGTTGTTTATAGATTAGATAGATTATTAAGTAATAGAATAATGCATCGTAAAATATTGTATTTACGTGAATAACATATTTAATCATTTATAATTTGTTACCAATGAAAGCAAATTTTCGACCTAGATTTCGTATTATTGACGCATAAAACCAATCGTCAGATTAAAAACGTGTATTTAGAATGACGAAAAATTGCAGAAAAGTCACTAGCAAATCCAACTAGCAACTTGAAATTCTGAACAAAGCCGTTTCAAGCTTTAGTTCATGAATTAAAAGCAAGCTTTAGTTCATGAATTAGCAAATCAGATTACTGTTTCTTCATTCTGCCACGCAAACAAAACAGGCGTTTACAATAAAGATACAATGCACTCTAAAAAACTGATCCACTATGATGCGCTATCAAAAATCCATATCTAATGAACGGAGTAAGTTTTCTCAAAGATTCTTTTAGATTTTGAAAGAAGAGTGTTAGGCCAGCTTTCAATACAGGGTGATTCGTTCGTTCTAGTCAAATATGAGAAATAATTTGAATTTGTATTTTATATATCCGATTTTGATTCTTTATAAAATTGTTTAGAAAAAAACTTTGAAAATATTTGAAATCGTAAAATTCTCAATGTGATAAGATTTGAAATGCCGAATTTCTCAAAAATTCCAGTTAGAATCATATAACCCTAATAAAATTTTGGCACCGTGTCATCAGCCCTGCTAAGAAAGTCATCACGAAGTCATCGATGAATTCCTAATGACCCCAATGCTGAACTTTTCAGTAAAACAATTGCATGTAACCCAAAGTCACTTATTTACCTCAATGTATATAAAGCGATCTTTATTGGTGTTAGTGCGAATCGAGGAGCCTCTCGATGACTTTTCCTTTGACTTTCCATGATGACTCTGGGCAGCGTTCCATTACTAACCACGGTTAACCGCGGTCGACCACGGTTAACTGAAAGTCGTTCTAAAACACATACGGTTAACGCAAAGTAAACTATACTCGCGTTCCAAAACACCACAGTCGAGCTGTCAAAGTTAACTTTTTCAACTTTGCTCAATAGTAGAGTTGAGAAAAGTAAACTTTACTCGGGCATTTTGGAACGCGATTTGATTAACTTTGACAGTACTGAAAACTTATTTGAGGTTAAGTCGTTGTTTTCATTGTGAGGGATTTAATGATCAAGTTCGACAAGAACAAGTAAATTATTAAAATTGAGAAACAAAATGAATAAATTTGTGCGTGATGGCAACGGACACCTTTGAAATTATTTTGGTTGGAGGGAATTATGATATTAAAGACAATACCATAATGGCGAACAATTCCCAAGGTATTTTATTAATTGCATTTAGCAGGAAAGTATTATTAAAAGTATGATAATTTTAGGTGATTTAGTCAGGATTCCAATAACTGTCAAAGTTAACCAAATCACGTTCCGAAATGGCAGAGTACAGTTTACGTTATTTTCAACTTTGGCAATCAGCTGGGGTGCGTTCCTTTATTCCCGAGTAAAGTAAAGGTTGGGTTTGTCAAAGTTAGAACAGCTGATTGCCAAAGTTGAAATTTTACCGACGTTAACTCTGATTAAAAGAACGCGATTTGGTTAACTTTGACAGCAGTGATGTGCGCAACAATACATTAAAAATATGTCGGACCAACAAATGATCAAAGCATGTCGTATTTTTAATTTACAAGGACCACAATAAAATCCTCCATTATTCTGCACAAAACTCATTGGAAACTATGAGACGAATTGACAGTTGATTGACAGTTGTAACTGTCTCGGTTAACTTTATCGCGTTCTTTAATTACAATTAAAGTTAACTTTCTCCAACTCAGCTCTCGAGCAGAGTTGAGAAAAGTAACTTTGATAGCTTAACTTTGGCATTTAGGAACGGCAGTAAAGTTTACTGAGCGTTAACCGTAGGCATTTAAGAACGCATTTCTCTTTACCGCGGTTAACCACGGTTAACCACGGTTAATAAAGGAACGCACCCCTGTTCTAACTTTGACAAACCCAACCTTTATTTTACTCCGGAATAAAGGAACGCACCCCTGATGAACGAACTGGTGCCGTAATCAGAAGAATGCTCTACGGACGATCGACAGTTCCCATAAACGAACTGGTGCAGTCAACAGAAGAATTCTCTGCTGAAGAGTGAAAAAAGACCTTCGCCTACGGCGCATACCTTTTGCTATTTTAAGGTACGGTTTCGTTGGCAGCTACCGACGGCGGCCGCTGACAGCTAACTGTTGACAGCCGCCGTTGAAAATGACTGCTCTTGTGGCAGACTGCTCTTGTGGCATGTTGGCGGTTTCGTTCACGCTGTCCGACAGCTCGTCAGCGGCTGTTGACAGCTAGCTGTTGCCGTTCGACTGCTTTTGAACCAGTCTAGCGGCGTTATCGAAGCTGTCCATTCGATTTTTTCACAAGTGAAATTTCCACATTTAAGATAATTCGTATATTGTGAGTGAATATATTCTTTATTTCTGCAAAACAATAGCAACTTTTTCATCAGAATTGTTTAAATGGCCATTTATTAGCAGATTAAAGCATCCTTCTTCTTCGCGAGATTCAAAAATACTTTAATAGTATTAATCTAAGAAATTCTTCTTCTTCCTCCGCTTCAGTTAAAAGAATTTTCACCAAATCCATTTTTATTTTAAATTTACTTGCGCACTTAGATTTGACTTTAAACACCTGTTCAACGGCTGCAACCAAAACAGTTAACGGCGCCGTCCAACAGCTGCCGTCGACACCCACCGTCGACGGCCGCCGTCAACTGCGCCCAACGAAAACGTACCTTTAAAATACATTTCTCTTAAACCCTTAAAGATTACTGAGAAAACTTGTATTGTACTTTTTAGAGCATTTTGGAAGTATAGAAGATGGTTCATAAAATATTTATTTTATACTTTTTATGCTACATTTACACGAATGACAAATTTGTCATTTTTTTCTTGTCATTATGTTAATTCCCGTGTAAATGGCATAATTTTTGTAATTTTTTCTGTCAGAAAATGTCAATCTCTCATAAAAGAATGAACTTGTCCATTCTTTTATGCCAGATTGTCATTCGTACAAACGCAATATTAGTTATGACAAAAGTTGAATACTAAAGTTGTCATAACTAATATTGCGTTTGCACGAATGACAATCTGGCATAAAAGAATGGACAAGTTCATTCTTTTATGAGAGATTGACATTTTCTGACAGAAAAAATTACAAAAATTATGCCATTTACACGGGAATTAACATAATGACAAGAAAAAAATGACAAATTTGTCATTCGTGTAAATGTAGCATTAGTCTTCAAACATATAACCTTGCCATTCAAATACCTTTACGGACTTTTTGACTTCAGAATCGGATTCAGCGACTCCAAAAACTTCCAGATAAGATTTTTTTTCCGGAAAATTTGGGAAAAAATAACCCAACTAGCATTTATAATACTCGGCCCGTATCGGTTACTAGAAATGACTCTAGCAAGTGACATTTGCCTAAGACAGGAACCTATTAGATACATTTCAGATACTTGTATTCCACTAAAATGAGTAATGAAAAAGCACACAGTATTTGTACGCCTCTAAAACTTCTTAGGCAACCTGAAAAATGCATCTCCAGGAAGACGTATGCGGTTGTCTTTTACTAATACAATTAAGTAATCATAATAAACTGATTAGTTTTTTTTAGAAATGTTTTGCCGTTTACAAATACTTATTAAGTATAACTAATATAGAATGTGAACATATATATGTAGTGGAGATCGACTTGAATATTATGTCTTAATAATAATGCAAATGCAAATATAAGAACAGAAATAATTGAAATTCGGTCATACTTGAATTTTGATGTTGTGCTTCCAAAAAATACAGTGCCCCTTGAAAATATTATGAAATATGGGAACAAATGTGAAATTTTTGTTTGAATTTTAAAAAAACCATTAAAAGGAATATATCTGATTCTAGAAATTATTTTGAGCTATTTCACAGATTTTTTTTTTCAAAAATCAGTTTTTTGCAAAATATTGTATTACAAGGGGAGTATGTTTTTTTTTTCGAGGTATAACCACAGAGCTTCTATAGAACAGAGGTTAAAATCACACTGAGCGACAAAAATATGGCGTGAAATATAGGATTTTATCATTAGGAAAAAGTTTGTCGGCTTTTAAAAGCTGGCTTGATTTGGTTTCATATAACATGGTTTTCTTTGAGCTCTGTTCATCTGTATATTATTTGTGCTTGTGCTAATGATAAAGTCCCGTATTTCACGCCATATTTTTGTCGCTCAGTGTCAATTTTAACCTCTGTTCTATAGAAGCTCTGTGGTATAACTATCATGTTCGTTTGAACTTTATGGCCTAAAAATTATCAAATCTGTGTAATTTTGTTTTGTAACACACTCTAGAAAATTTTATTGTAATTTTACCCCTATTATCGTAGGAAACCATTTTCCTACGATAATAGGGGTAAAATTACACCGAGTCGTAATGGCTTAAAAGCTATGCATTTTTACTCATTTTGTGGCGTACAAAAGCCCCTTTTACGGGGGAACTTTAAGCTAAATAAGAAGTAAAAGTACAATACGGGTGTAATTTTACGACATGGATGTTTAAAATTACCACATTTTTGTTGTAATTTTCCTCCTATTTGGTAGCAAAACCGCGTCTTAAAGGTGTAATTTTACGAAATTTTTTGTTTAAAATTACACCGAAAATGGTATTAGAATTTCTCGGCTTATACTAATAATATATTATTTTTGCGGATGTTTTCACATCCAAATTTCCCGGGCATGTCTGCCATGTGGCAGGCGCCACACAGGATTTTGGTAGAGTAAAACTCAATTCGAGTATTTATACTTCGATGCCACAAACCTTATGCGAATTATAAGGTTAAGGTTAAATGGTCCGTACAATAATGCAAAAATACCCTGCGAGCGTGTTTTTACACCAAAATGAGAGTAAAAATACAAATATTGGTCGAAATTTTACGCAAGGTTTAAAATTACCCTATTTCTAGTGTAAGATTAATGTTTTTTGGGTGATTTTACAACTTAAATGGTGTGCGAGCTAAATTCTGATTTTTTTTCGAAATTTTACGACGTTTTTGCAAATTTACCCCGTTTTTACCCCATTTTTCGGTTTAAATTCAAATTCATTTTCTACAGTGCACATAAAAAAAATATTTCCAGCTTGAAATGAATATTTCACAGGTAAACATAAAAACATCCAATAAACCTACACTAATCTATATATATAAAAATGAATCGTATTCGGTGCGATTATCCATAACTCGGCTGAATATAATCCGATTTGCATGGGGATTTCTTTGTTGGATTCGTATTAAACCAGGTAAAAACACCACGGAGCCGAAAATTGGATATTTCCACCGGAAAAGTCGGAAAATCTTGAAAAACCCAAATTGCATACTTTCAGGGCTTGCTGGTGGCATCGGTTTTCTGACTTGCACTTTCAGTAATTCCAAATCATAGATTCCGATACTTTTTTCGTTTTGTTGGGAAACATTTTGAGGAAAAGCGAGAATATCGGAAAAAATGAAATTTGTATTTTGTATGGGATTTTAGTATGGAAGGAGAAAATATTGTATTTGGAACTGAAAAACGGATAATTTTGTCTTACACGATAATGTTATCGTCAACAGATGGCGTTACGCTCGCAGACTCACGTTTGGCAGCTGAGAAATATATTCGCTCTTTCCTCATTGATGATCGATGCGAAGCGTTTGTTTATCGATATTGTGCGCCAATTATCGCTGTTTTTCCCACTTTTAAATCGTCGAAACTATTTTATTTTGTGATCAACGAAGTGAATCAAGGTATTTACTCAGTGACCAAATTAAATTAAATGGATTGGTGTTGAATTTTGTGCTTTTTTCCAGAACATTGTGATTTCCAAAAGTGAGGTTAGCGGCACATCGAATCTGGACTTGCATCAACACAAATTTCCTTTATTCATCCACTGCTTTTGTGCAATTTGATAATTTAAATTATTCATTTTATAGAGAACGAATTTAAATAATGTATTTTGTCACCGACCAATTCGTTTATTTAAAAAAATCTATTTGTATGGGAGAGGGAGGTAGGATTGGTCCAACTGGATAGATAAGTTGTATAAAATCATATTCTAAACACGTTTCGTCTTTACAAACTTTTCGATACAATGCACCATTTTAGAGAAAATAAGGAAAAAGTATTCAATTTGTATCGGGGAGGGGAAAGAGGTAGTCTAACTGAATTTTGATGTATAGATAAGTTCTGTAAAATAATATTCAAAAGACATTTTAGCTTTATAAATTTTTCAATGCGATTCACCGTTTTCGAGAAAATTGCGAAAAAAGTTTCATTTATATGGAGAAGGGAATGGTCCGATTTTGCCAGTGCAAGAACTTAGCACAGAGAGACAGGCGGGCAGACAGATGGTCAGACATGCCAAAATCAAAATCTTTTGTCATCCCAAAACACCTTGGTGTAGTTCATTTTTGTGTCCAGCGATTGGTTTGATACGTTACAACTAAATCTAATATACTTCAATATGATTCTCATATAGTGTGGAGGTACTCAATCTGGAGTGCAAGAACAAACTTATTGGGGTGCGAGAGCGTTTATTTTTTGATTTGTGAGATAGAGTTATAAATTTTTTTGATTTGTGAGATGGAGTAACGTATAAACTCAAGAACTGCTGCACCAACATAGATGATGTATCATGCCCACGGTTTATAGTTAGGTGTGGTAGCGGTATCGGCTCCCCTTTCACCCCCTCGCCTGTTATCTTCTGAACCACTGAAGGGATTTGAATACGGTTTTCAGTGTTGGGCCGGTCAATCATAAAAAAAATTTTCATCCCCTCAAACTACTCCGCTCTACATGGTGCGAGCCCCCTCTCCTGCTATCTCCTAAACTACAGAACGGATTTTTATGCGATTTTTAGTGTTGGATAGGGTATCTGTCAAGGTAAATTTTCGACCAATCCCCTCCTCAGCTATCTCTGAAACTATTTTATGTATGTTCAACATATATTACAACATAAATGCAAAAATCTTAAGTGTCTGGCGATAAGGGAATTCGCGCTATTCCCTTTCCCCAAGCAGATGGAAAAATATTTGCAATTCTCTTGAAAACAGTGCGTCAAACCAAAAACAAATATGAACAAAAAATTATTTGAAATATAATTACTGCATAATTTTTCTATACATCAAAATACTTTTGAAAAAAAAGGATTTTTTCATATTCAAAAATTTATTACTACCCGGGCAACCCCGGGTTCTTGCAAGCTAGTAATAAATAAAAGAGATAATAAACAAGAAGCGAAGTTACTCCGCTGCTCTCTCTGGCAAAAAAATGCTCATTTGGTATAAATACTTTTCATTAAATTAAATACAAAAATCGTTGGCCCAAATTTAGCGATTTTTTATACCTCTATGGTGAAACTAAAGTGTATATTAAATTTGCCCTACCGTTTGTAACGCCTAGATCCCGTCATCATACACAAAAATGAATTACACCAGTGTGTTTAGAATGACAAAAAAAATTGAATTTTGCATGTTAATTATAGAAAAATTGAATTTTGATTGGTAATTATACACGGACGGACGGACATGCAAAATTCATTTTTGTTATCATTCTACCCAAGGAGCACAAAAGGTAATAAAGTGGTCGTCCCGACTTTAGTTTCTTGACTGCATGGTTAAAACAACCACTTTATGACCATTTTTGTTACTTGGGTAAACACACTGGTGTAATTCATTTGTATGTGTGATGACCGGATCTTTTTACAAACGGCAAGGCATAATATACCCTTTGGTTTCACCATACTGGTATAAAAAGCGTAAATTCTTCATTATTCGTAGTTCCTTATTCAAGATTATCATATTGAGATTATTCTGCCAAACGAAGGATGTTAGAAACATTAACCCATTCGGTATTTTGATGTCATATGGCAACGCAGTTAAAAGTTGCTAAAAAATTTGAATTGACTTATATTTATTTATTTTCAAACACTATATTCTCATTCAGTGCACCTTTAAGTGCATTTGTGACCCAATTTTGATTTTTTGAGTAAAAAGCTGGACTACAGTGAACGTATTTGTAAAAAATTATTTTTTTTTTTAAATGAATACTAATACTGATAGCTTAAACATCAGTAATTTGTATAGAGAGTATTTTTAACCCCCATAGAAAAAAACATGTACCGAACGCGTTAATGAAGCTCACAATTTTTTTATATACAAAATTACCATTTTGTCATGAAATTTTTAACTTACTATTACAAAAATTAAACTGTTTAGTTAAGAATTTTAAATATTTTAATTGGTAACAAAATATAAATCATTTCGAAAAATTTACATATTACTAAGCTAAGAGATTATAAAATATTATAGACTTACAAATGATAATAGTAAAAACATACAAAAGAATTTAAAACAAAAACCAAAAAGTAGAAATATTTTTCACAAATGTTGTTTCCATTAATTTTTGTTCATTTTATTACAAATGTTTATATACATAATTTATACACTTAGATAATAAATATGTAAATGTATAAAAACTAATCGATGCAAAGTGAATTGTGATCAAAATATTAGGTACTTGTCATACGATAACCGAAAGTAGTAGTTAAAAATAAAAAAGAAACATTTATCATTGGATGAAATAATCATTATATCCGAAGCATTGGAAAATAAATGGACCATGTTGTCATGTGGCCAAATGTGCTATTTCAATAATTAAAATATTACAAATCTACAGATTTGTAAAATTGTTGTTAAAAGAAATATAGCGTCGAGAACGCTAAATTATCATTACTTTTGCCAAATTATTAGAAGTCCTTTAAATCGGATAAAACTGTAAACATAATAATCTAATTTTTAAGAAACAGTTTATCCAAAACTACGAAAATTTAATCAAAGACGGAAGGAATATCATTTTCTCATCGTGAACTTGTAATAAAAAAAATATCTGATTTGAACAACGCATGACTTTCTTATACAAAATCTATTTTCCTGCGCAAACCGACAAATAAAATATTAGCTTCTGTAAAAATATGATTTTTTTACAAAATCTGAAATATCTCGATAAGGGTAAAATAAGTCAATTTACATTGAAAGGCTTTAAGAGAATTTTAATATCTTTAATTCTTCAATTAACCATTATCCGAGAAACCATTAGTTTGCAAGCAATTCGTAAAAATCTATTTTTTAAGTTTTAATAACGGTAAAAGATAGCGGATAACGGTGGAAGACAAAATTGTGGGAGCCGCTGTTCTCGTAAATTCGACTTATTTATTGAACTAGCGAAATACAGTATATGACTCACAGTTTTCGAGAAATTTGCAAAAAAAAACTTTTTCGTTTGTATGGGGAAGGCTTGGCCGTTTACGAGAAATATAACTATACAAAATTGCAAGTCTCTAGCTCAACCCTTTCGAAAGTTATGGTGTTCACGGGCGGACAGGCGCACAAACGGATGGACAAACGGACGGGCAGACGGACATACAGACGGACTTGCGGAAATCAAACTCTTTTGTCATCCCTAACACCTTGGTGTAATTTGTTTTGATTGATTCGATGCGTTACAAACGGTATACTAAATCTAATATATTTCTATATAATATATCATGTAGAGTATAAAGAACGCGTACTTTCGGAGAAAGTTGCGAAAAACGAAATTGAAATTTTTAAAAAGCCGCCACTGTGGTTACTTCCGATTAACGAATTTCCATTGACGGGATCGTCCCATTCCATGCCTGTAAAATTTCATGGCTCTAGCTCTATTATAAAGTAATGCGGATAACAATCCGTTATGGAAAAAAACAATTGTTTTATCGGTTAAATTGAATTTGCACTATGGACTTCTCATTCGAAGGCTCACAAGACCTTGCACTTTAATATTTTTGTGTATAAATATTTTTGCAATAAAAAATTGTTTTATAGGCCATTTTAAATATAAGAACTTGCTCTTTCATGCATGTTTATCCGCATCGCAGATCGCCCGATTTACTTATAAGAATGGAAGAGTGGCCACTAGGCCGCCGCAACCGCTTGAAACATCAATGTACAGGGTGAGTCACAACTACTGTCAGTGAAGTTTAGGCAAAGATTAGAGACTTACTAAAGATAAGACACAAACGTGGTTTTCCGTTTGCCGCCTGTAGAAAGAAGTAGTCGACAGCATCATTCCGTAGTCGACAGCATCATTTCTCTCTTTTTATCATTTAGCTCAAATGGACTTGTTGAAAAAAATCATTTTGTAATACTCGCACAAAACAAACCAAAATATTGGACCAACACATACACAAGGGCCGACAGCGGCCTTTCACAATTTCTTCAACTGGCAATGGCGATAGGATTTTTTAGCAAAAAAAAAAACACTTTTATTTCACTTGTTACGTTGCTTAAACAGAAAAAATGCTTGGCAAGGAACATTTTACGGAATGTTCTGCCGACAATACGAAATATCCCGAGAGTTTTGCATTTCTCACACAAAAGCAATTAGTGTCTTTACAAAGCAAATGAAACAGACGACAACGTACTCTTCTTCAAGAAAAAATTTCTCTCGCGTTTCCTAACTATATATCTCTAAACTATGGTTTTTAGGTATCAATGGGCGCATTCACGATACTCAACGGTTGAGAGATTTGGTCAACAGTTAAGAGATTTACTCATCATAACCACTGATCGGACGCCATTTTTTGTATCGGAAAATTACTGCGATACTTTTCTGCTCAACCGATGGATTGAGTATTTTGACAGATAACAGCTGGCGTTTTTTCGAAGAACAAAATATTTGCGAAACAGAATGGCTTTTCTGGATCAAATTTACAAATTAAATGATATGGAATATAATATTTTCGAAACTCCGGAGGTGCATCACATATTACAAACTGATAAGTTGCATTTTATTAGTTTACAAGAGATGGAAATATTTCCAATCGTTTGAAGAAATTTTTCATTCCGCACTTTCACCGATTCACGGCCTTTAAATATTTCATGCGCAAATAAAGATGTTTGCATTAAATCAGGAATCTGTTGCAATGTTTGTGGTAACATCATCTTCAGCTAAAAACTCCAAAAACCAGTGGTTTTCCATAATTACAACTAACAATTTTCACACAACAAATTTTCCCTCCATTTGTCTATGACAAGATTGACAGATATCAGCCGTTTAATGTATCGAGGCATTCACGAGAACTAATCGAGATTTACTCAACCGTTGAGTATTCGTGAATGCGCCCAATGTTATGCACGTCTGGCATTTCTCCCCAGCGAATCAGTTTATTCTCTATTTACCGTTACTCTAGCTAAAATAATTCTATTGTTTTTTTTGCATTATAAGTTATAGTAGACATGGATGCGAAAAAAAAGCTCGTTGTGAAATCACATTTGCAAAATCTTCGATCAAGTACTATCCTTAAATGGCTTAGAGATGTTGATATCAATGAAAGATTTATCTTCCGGACTATAAAACGATTTAGCGAGACAGGTACATGGAAAATTCGCCGCACAGGTGGCCCAAAGAAAACGGCAAGAAGCAAGGCAATGGTAAAGCGGGTAAGGGAACGTATTCATAGAAATCCTGCTCAATCTGGACGATCAATGGCCAAACATCTCAAAATATTGCACAGTTCAATCAAAAGAATTCTTAAAGATGAT
Source organism: Chrysopilus asiliformis (assembly GCA_964034945.1). Lineage (NCBI taxonomy): Eukaryota > Metazoa > Arthropoda > Insecta > Diptera > Rhagionidae > Chrysopilus > Chrysopilus asiliformis. The sequence goes on along the minus strand of OZ035961.1, from coordinate 66,606,426 downwards.
TTGGGATTAACAGCATATAAAAAGCAACGGGTTCATGGCTTAACGGAGACGAACATGAAGGCCAGAGTGGTGAAAAGTAGACAATTGTTGAATGGGCACGCAGGTGATGAAATTTTGTTTTCTGGCGAGAAACTGTTCATGTTACAAGATTCCGACAACCAGAAAAACGATCGTGTGTATGCAGCTAAACTTTCTGATATTCCTAGAGATAAATTAGCGTTACAGCGATATCAAAATGTATCCAAAGTGATGGTATGGGGCGCGATTTCGCAAAAACGGAAATTTCCGCTTCTTTTCATCGATCAAGGAGTTAAAATTGATAGCAAGTACTATATTGAGCACATTTTAAAAAACCATTTGCTTCCTTATTGTAGGACGATGAATATTACTGCTTCCAACAAAATTCTGCGCCGTCTCATAAAGCGAAGCGAACCCAAGATTGGTGTCGAGATAATTTGCCAGACTTTATCACCTGGCAGGAATGGCCCGCAACATCGCCGGATCTTAATCCCTTGGACTATTTTGCATGGGGCTACATTAGGGTGGATCGCGGCTCGAACAAAAAAAATAAATGTGGCAATGTGAACTGCCATAGTTACCGGAACTTTCGTCTATCGGCTACCATTTTTTCAAGCATCTCGACAACTTCCTATGGAGGCGGCGCTTCATAAACTAAACCAACGTCAAAAATATCTTCAACGATTTCGTCGCCTGAAGTTCACACTAAAAATCGGATATTTTATATGCAACAATCTAATATACAGAAATCGGTAAAAAAGCTGTCACTTTTTTGAGTAACCAATGTTAGAAAAACGTTTGGAAAATGGGAAAGTAATTAGGACAAATAAAGAGAATTTTTTTCTGATGTCAAAAAAAACCACATTTCGAGGTCGCTGTGTTGGAATTTCAAAATTCGAAACGGAAGGATAACGACGTAATTGTCTTTCGAAAAACTCTCCAGGAAAAAAAGAGTTACATCGCTTAATTATCGTAAAGATTCAATTTTCAATTATTTAATGACTAAAAATATTAAAATGTAAAAAAAATTAAAATAAAATGTACAAAAAAATTGATAAAAAATAAGCGCAAACACAACTTTTTCAAACATATTCACTTTCTAAATGTTGTGCTTTAATTAAAATTCTTTATCAGCCCTTTCCCTTATTATATTTTGGTCAGTTGACAGAGTATGCCACGTAATAAAGAATACAATTTGATGTATTCAGAAAAAAAGTAAATAAAATGAATATATAGTTCAAATGAAAACGGGTATATCTCGAGAACGGGTTTAAGTATGAACTTCTAATTATAGACAAGTGTGGCAGAATCCTATAAATAAAAAAAAACTAAATCGGATCATGAAAAATCCCCACACTGGACACTTTTGATTACCAGTTTCACCAAAAGATAACATGGGAAAATGGTGGGGTATATTTTATTTAAAAGAAAATTGTGTTAGGCCATAGCAGGGAAAGGGTTTGATGAAAGCGCGGTTGAAGGACATACTGGGAAAAGGGTTTATTAAATAGGAAAAATGGAAAAAAAATTTGTTTGAGGCAAAACTTATAGAATACCGAAACTCCGTAAAGATCCCTTTGGTGGTTTCGGAGATATCAGGAGAGCAGATAAGAGGGAACCAGATTTTTTAACATATATAGATAGTTTTTATTATAATTAACGCTGACAAGTGTTCCTGTATCAGTTTCATCTATGGAAATGGGGACGATATAAAAGTACATAAACAAATATCTACTAAAAAATAGAAAGATTGAAAATAATAAAGTTGACTAAATATGGAAAAATCTACATATCTCCCGAAATTATACAGAATAGGATGAAACTTTTTGGCCTGTAATAGAAGAAGAGTTCCTGTATGTAAAACTCAGATTTTTTAAAAAATATTTTTCAATACTTTTTTTGTAGCTCAACATAAAATTGGAATTTAGTCAAAAATTCGCTTCTTCCTTAAACTTTTATTTCTCCAGAATTTCAATAGCTAGAATATCATATGGAGTGTTATTTTAAAGCTTATGACCATATCTACAGGAATTATGTGAACAGATTCTTATAGAAAAACATCAAACTTAAAAAAAAATCACAAAAAAAATTATTTTTCGCTTATGTACAGAAAAAACCTCAACTTAACACCCTGTCAAATCAACAAAAAAAAATTAATAAAATTACAGCAGTTTTAAATGGGGCAACTATTTCTTAACCAAATACAATTGTTGAAATATTAAAATTTCACAACCGATTTTTTGGCGAATGTCATAAAACTTGTTTTACTCGAAACACTGTGCAGCGGTTTGTATGCAAAACTTTGTTCTATACACGGAGAAAAAAATTATGGTTGAATATCATTAGGAGTACTATAAGAATTATTGGGGGAATCTAAATATAATCAGACGAATCAAAATGTAATCAGACTATAAATTCCAATTAGTATTATGTTTAATTTTCCAATCATAATTATGTTCCCCGACAAGGGAAATTTTGGAAAATTATAATTTAACGGGGAGGACAATAATATCTAAACACTATTTAATTGGGATGAATAAAAATGTGTTTGGATGTCAACATATTGTTGTAAATTCTGCGTCTCAACATAATTATGATTGATTAACACAATAAAAGGGGAAATCTGGAAACGGCCAAATTAAACATCCCTCAGATCTTTATTAAATGAAACATATTATGTTCAATTTTTTTTTCTTCATACATAATTCGCATGAAGTTTGTTACTTGGGAGTATAAATACTCAAGTCTAGTTGAAAAATCTCAAGTCCATAAATCCTCCAGCGGGATAGCACACAAGTGCTTAACCTGCTGGAAGGAATTTTTCGGATGTGAAAATATCCAAATTTTAATTTTAAAAAAATAAATTTTTTTTTTTAGAAAATTAAAAATTTTAATTATGATTAATATAAGCAATATTTGTTGAGATCAATCATAATTATTGTAGCGCCAACCATATTATGTTCGCCCCAAACATATTATGATTGGCTAAACGGCAAAAAAATTTGGGAATCCAAACATATTTTGGTTGTCCCAAACATAATATGGTTGGTGAATTTGAAAATATTGTTGTACAGCTAAACATAATGTAATCAAAATATCAATATTTCTGCTATAAGTTTTGAGCATAATATGGTTGGAATCACAGTGTCGGCAATCATAATTCCGTGGTAATTTGCCAAAACTTGATAACTACATTTTTCAAATTTTGAACGAAGCAATTTCAAAATTTAAAAAAAATATGACATGATCAAATTTTTAGTTTGTTCGTTAATTAAACATTTATTTTAAAGGTTAATTTAAACTTTAAAATAACCAGCCAAAGAAAAGTTTTGTCATGTCATATTTTTTTCAAATTTTGAAATTGCTTCGTTCAAAATTTGAAAAATGTAGTTATCAAGTTTTGGCAAATTACCACAGAATTGTAATGGCAAAAAAATCCCCAAGGGAAATTTTAGCCAAACATAATTGTAATAAGAAACCCCCAAACATAATTATGCTGGCTGCATTTTATGATTGGGGGAATCAATTTTTTTTCTCCGTGTACCCACAGGGAAAAAACTTGGTAAATTTAACTAAAACGTCTTGGTTAAATAATTTTTGTTTGGGTTTACCGAGTACCAAAAATTTGGTTAAATTACCCATGGCTAGAATTTGGAAAAATACAAAAAATAAATTGTATAAATTAACTAAGGTCTGGGTAAAATATTTTATCGAATGTTGTGTGGTAGCACATAACCAAACATCAAACACATGGCTTACGGCCAATTTATTCACTAGGAGTTAAGCCAAGTTAGTGAGTTAAGGGAGTTAGCTAACCTTATTTTCCATGAATTTCATTTATTCACGCTGAGTTAAGGTGAGTTAAGGAAAATTTAACTCGTTGAGTTAAGATAACTCGGAGTTTGCGTAACTCAGCTGACAAGGTGGGTTAAACGTTGTTAACTCAGAGTGTAGCCCAAAAAACATTTATTCATTGCATTTCGATATTCAAATGTCATTTTGTGAGTTCGATATCGGTTTTCTGCATTTTTGGACGTGAAAATTGTTTTGATCGGCACCAAGCGCAACAATAACTTTATTTCTTCCTGGTTGAAATTTCCGGATCGTTCCTTTTTCACTTTTTTTCCATTTTCTTTCTTGATTCAATTTCTAAAGACGAAAATATTACTCAACACACGCGAGTTAAATTAGTGACGTTTCACAATATTTCTGACGTAAAACTACAAAAACTCACAATAACTATGCCAACTGAGTTAAATCGCACCAATAATTTTAACATTTTACCCAGGCGCTAACTCGCCTTAACTTTGGTGAATAAATGTAATTTTTCAATTCCCTTAACTCTCCAGTAACTCGCATAACCTCGCGAGTTAGGAGTTAAGGAAAGTTAAGGGAGTTAAGGCGATTTAACTGCGAGTGAATAAATTGGCCGTTAGAGTTGAAATCCCACCCGCGGCACACACAATTCTTTTCTTCTTTTTTTTATATTTATATTATTTTTTTAAATAATTCAAAATGATAATTATTTCACCTTTGAATTTGGTAAAAATGAATAAAACTTAACCAAATTGATTTTCTTCCGAAATTTGACTTTACTAAGAAATTTTCAAAATTATTAGTTGGGGTTCTCCTTACCAAGAAATTGGTTAAGCTATACGATGATGTTGGATGTATTCTCCTAATTATTTCTCTCTGTGTATAGTTCAATAACATTACAAAATACGCCTATTATTAGTAAACAACCAGTTCGATAACAATACGAGAAATTTAGGTTAAAATCACGGCGGGCGTGTGTAGAAATATAGTATTGCAGAGCAACCTTAACTTATACCTATAGTAAACCAATCTATAGTGCTGATATTATCATTGCACGTATTTGAAGATATCTAAAAAGGGATAAGAGATATTAAATTAAGGAGAAAGGCAAAAATGAATTTTATTGTCTTTATTTTTCATTTAATTAATTTTTTTTATTCCAACTGCACGACATTTTTAAATTGTAATTAAACCATCCTCAATTACAAATTTACAATTAGTAATAAATATTTTACATTGGCACGTAAATATGTATGTTATACCAAATCAAACAAGAATCAATCAAAAAATATTAAATATATTGCAGAATAACTCTTTCATAGTAAATAAAAACTATCACCACAATAAATAAAAACTAGAAATCACAAAATTTTCTCCAAACTTTAAATATATACCTACTGAATATATTAAAATATAGCTTTACAAATTTATTAACGTAAATTTATACAAATTTGTCCGAGTTTGAGTCAAATACCTTTTTACTGATATATTGAAATTTTCAAAACAGAATTTAAAAAAAAATCGAAAAACAGTGGGAACAAATAAATCAGAATATTGCGTGTTTTCGTTTTTAGCACCGAAGTAACCACTCTGGGGCGGTGACAGTTGCCGCCGTTGCCGCATTGTAGTTAACCCACAATAACACGTTACAGTAGATTGAAGTTTAGTTTTGTTTATTAATAATTATTATCTTTAAAAAGTGAAAATGGATTTTAGAAAAGTTGTTCGAACAGCAACTGTCGGAGTCAGCTGACGCCAAAGTGGCAAAATTGAACAGTTTTTCTTCACTCCATGCGTAAGAGTGACTCCAGAGCTAAAAACGAAATCACGCATTACGTACATTTGAAAGTATAGTTAATTTATTAAAACAATATAAATTATATATAAGCATTGTTTTATTTAGAAAGTTCAAGATAATTTCATGATTTTTCATAAATCATATCAAATGTTTTTTTCATGACTGAACTATATGTATAATTTTGATTTGTTTTTGACTTAATTATGAGTATAGAAAGTGATACACAGCGTTTTTGCAAAACGTAAAAAATAATAAAAATACTACAAAATGAATATCATATTGATATGCGTTGACACTTTTTATATTTGTGTCACCTACAAAAACTTTTTGTTATTAAATTAAATAAAAGATGTTGTCGTTGTTAAATCAGTTGGCGGTTTTTTTTCAAACTTTTTTTTAACTCTAGATACAGCGCAACTTTTACAGCGCGCAACTTTTATAGCGCGCAACTATCACAATCTCTCAGTCCAAAGATATTAGTCATACAACTACTCGTGTTTTCAAAACAACCGAATATGGAAGTGCTTTTTATGAAAAAAAACTCGATTATTCGATTTTTTACGAATATTTGGCAACACGGGCAGATCATTATATGGACAAACGGGCCATTTGACCGGGGATCCAGACGGAGTTTCGACGTAAAGTTGAATATGACGTAAGGTATGAAAATTGGTATTTGGAGCCTAGTTTTTGGGGCTCCAAAAAAATAATTAAAGTTTCTGTGACATTTTTCGTGCGAAGTTTGTAAAAAAAAGGAAAACTTGTTTAGGGCCTAGAAAATTTTAAAGAAAACCTCGGTGACAAAAAAGTTGCGAGACTTCCGGTTGCTATCAATTGCTGATAATGTAATTTATTAATCGTCTAGGTCTCATCTCTTTTAACAATATTTCCCAACCTGTAGTACATGTACCCGACTGATCCCAGGGGTTACGGGAAATCTTGAAAACAAAATGACGGCAATCTTGAAAACAAATGAGGGGCTACTTTTAGTACTATTATTACATTTTTTTTGAGCTTAGTTATCGATTTGGACCCAAAAATTTTTTCAAAGCGTTCCCTTTCGATCTCTTATGCATTTATTACGGAACATATAATCTTATAATTCTTAGCAAGTATATTTCCGCGATACAGTTTTCGCCAATATTTTGTAAACAATGATGGAAGAGAATACGCGAGAAAAAACTTACCTAGCTGATTTATCTCTATTTCCGTCTGATTATCTGTTGGACTGCGAAGCGGTCAGGATCAAAGCACCTAGTTATACACATATTATTTTTAACCAAAATCATGTAGGCGTTCAAAAAAAAATTTTCCCTATTTGGGCCAGTGACGAGGCACCATAAAGACATTTAAAACACTATTTACCGTAATAAAAATGACTACTTATTTTTACCAACAATTCTTGTATTTTTACATGTAGTATAATTTATCTGAATTCAAACAAAAAGAATAAATTCGTAATATACACTCAATCGTAATGCTTTGAGAAGTGACAACATAGCCGCGCTCAACAAATTGCATTGGAAAGACATTGGGCGCATCCAACTACCAGAGGGGCTCAGCATCTCTCTAGAGCGAAAAAGGTGCTCAGTTACTGAACGCAATCGCTACAGAGCGGCTCAACTGAGCAGCTCACACTTTTTCTGAGCGTAAAAGAACTCCGCTCAGTAGCTGATCAAATGTCAAATGAAGAATTACAGAACCTCAATTCATGTCTAAAAACGACGACGGAAAAACATAAATGGTGTTATTTATAATATTTATAGTTATTTATGTTATTTATAATACGGGAAGCCTCATGGAAGTTCTTGCTGAGCAAACGGGAATGGAAATAGTCGGCGTTGCGGAAAATGTTGGCGAAAGAGTTCGGGAGTGTACTTCGGCATAGTCACCTCAAAATAATCCCGGTTTCTTTCGGGTGCCGCATTCCGGATTGGGGCGACTTCAACTGAAGTATTACACTTTTCAACCAAAAGTGAAATAGCTTCCAGATTTATCGTATCAGAAGCACAAATTTCTAACGTTACGGAGATAATTACATCGCGGTCCATCTTGAACAATAATTTCTTTCAATGACAGCGCATATATAAATGAGCGGTGCATTCAGGACACAAAATTTTTTTGACAGCTGAGCTTCGCTCCAGAGCCGGTCTGGTAGTTGGATGCGCCCATTGGAACCTGTGCTCTGTGCTCCTTGTTTCAACATTATCCTATTTTTAATCATAGGAAAGTTGCTTGTTTTGTCAAATTTTCTACAGACACAATAGTTGTAAATGGTTTCGAAGGATTGGTAAATCCTGACCGATATCATCCACTACTTCATACAGTGCTGGAAATTCGATTATGAACACAAAGAAATTTTAATTTTATACAAAATCCTTTTTATAAATTATTTATGTTTTACACTTTCTTGACTAAAAAAAATGGAATTGACTAATTATTTTCTCAAAATAATAAAATAAGGACAAAATACTGTAAAATTAGTTGGAAATTCGATTATGAACACTTCTGTTTAATGACATAAACCTGTGATTTTTACAAAAGAGTTTTATATTTCGAATAACTTAATAATGTGTAGAGCCTCCTTTATTCTCAAAAACTTCAATTAATCTATCAGGTAAGAAGTTTGTGAGCTTTTTTAATTGGGAACAATCAATTGAAGCCCATGCCTCACGAATGCCTTGTTTCAGTCCCTCAACAGTATAATATTGTCGTCCAGCAGCATAAACGGACCGAACGAGTATTCCCCACGAATTTTCAATTGGGTTTAGGTCTGGACTACGTCCCGGGTAGTCTAAAACTTCAAGATTTGCATCCTTAAACCACTTTTTGACAACACCAGCAGTACCCAAGGAGCACAAAAGGTCGTAAAGTGGTCGTGGCGACTTTAACATCGAATCTTTATGGTCGCGACGACCACTTTTTGACCTTTTGTGCTACTTGGGTATGAATGGTTGCGTTATCTTGCTGGAAAATGATTTCAGTCTCAAAATATTTCTCGCTCATTTACACTAAAGCAAAATCCAACCCTTCCTAATACAGTTTTGAATCGAATTTTTTGGGTAGCCATGTTATTTTTGACTTGCCAGTAGTGCAAAACGCAGCCCAAATCTTTACACTGCCTTCACCGAAATTTCTTGCCATAAGGACTTCATTTTTACTTTCTTCTACGGAGTATAATAAAGTATTGTATTCATGAAAAATTTCGACCTCTTAATTTTGCCTAAAAAACATTTCCCGATCACTCCTGAGTCGATTGGAGTCATATTTAAAAAATGTCTTTCTGTCTGTCAGTCTGTCAGTCTGTCAGTCTGTCAGTCTGTCAGTCTGTCAGTCTGTCAGTCTGTCAGTCTGTCAGTCTGTCAGTCTGTCAGTCTGTCAGTCTGTCAGTCTGTCAGTCTGTCAGTCTGTCAGTCTGTCAGTCTGTCAGTCTGTCAGTCTGTCAGTCTGTCAGTCTGTCAGTCTGTCAGTCTGTCAGTCTGTCAGTCTGTCAGTCTGTCAGTCTGTCAGTCTGTCAGTCTGTCAGTCTGTCAGTCTGTCAGTCTGTCAGTCTGTCAGTCTGTCAGTCTGTCAGTCTGTCAGTCTGTCAGTCTGTCAGTCTGTCAGTCTGTCAGTCTGTCAGTCTGTCAGTCTGTCAGTCTGTCAGTCTGTCAGTCTGTCAGTCTGTCAGTCTGTCAGTCTGTCAGTCTGTCAGTCTGTCAGTCTGTCAGTCTGTCAGTCTGTCAGTCTGTCAGTCTGTCAGTCTGTCAGTCTGTCAGTCTGTCAGTCTGTCAGTCTGTCAGTCTGTCAGTCTGTCAGTCTGTCAGTCTGTCAGTCTGTCAGTCTGTCAGTCTGTCAGTCTGTCAGTCTGTCAGTCTGTCAGTCTGTCAGTCTGTCAGTCTGTCAGTCTGTCAGTCTGTCAGTCTGTCAGTCTGTCAGTCTGTCAGTCTGTCAGTCTGTCAGTCTGTCAGTCTGTCAGTCTGTCAGTCTGTCAGTCTGTCAGTCTGTCAGTCTGTCAGTCTGTCAGTCTGTCAGTCTGTCAGTCTGTCAGTCTGTCAGTCTGTCAGTCTGTCAGTCTGTCAGTCTGTCAGTCTGTCAGTCTGTCAGTCTGTCAGTCTGTCAGTCTGTCAGTCTGTCAGTCTGTCAGTCTGTCAGTCTGTCAGTCTGTCAGTCTGTCAGTCTGTCAGTCTGTCAGTCTGTCAGTCTGTCAGTCTGTCAGTCTGTCAGTCTGTCAGTCTGTCAGTCTGTCAGTCTGTCAGTCTGTCAGTCTGTCAGTCTGTCAGTCTGTCAGTCTGTCAGTCTGTCAGTCTGTCAGTCTGTCAGTCTGTCAGTCTGTCAGTCTGTCAGTCTGTCAGTCTGTCAGTCTGTCAGTCTGTCAGTCTGTCAGTCTGTCAGTCTGTCAGTCTGTCAGTCTGTCAGTCTGTCAGTCTGTCAGTCTGTCAGTCTGTCAGTCTGTCAGTCTGTCAGTCTGTCAGTCTGTCAGTCTGTCAGTCTGTCAGTCTGTCAGTCTGTCAGTCTGTCAGTCTGTCAGTCTGTCAGTCTGTCAGTCTGTCAGTCTGTCAGTCTGTCAGTCTGTCAGTCTGTCAGTCTGTCAGTCTGTCAGTCTGTCAGTCTGTCAGTCTGTCAGTCTGTCAGTCTGTCAGTCTGTCAGTCTGTCAGTCTGTCAGTCTGTCAGTCTGTCAGTCTGTCAGTCTGTCAGTCTGTCAGTCTGTCAGTCTGTCAGTCTGTCAGTCTGTCAGTCTGTCAGTCTGTCAGTCTGTCAGTCTGTCAGTCTGTCAGTCTGTCAGTCTGTCAGTCTGTCAGTCTGTCAGTCTGTCAGTCTGTCAGTCTGTCAGTCTGTCAGTCTGTCAGTCTGTCAGTCTGTCAGTCTGTCAGTCTGTCAGTCTGTCAGTCTGTCAGTCTGTCAGTCTGTCAGTCTGTCAGTCTGTCAGTCTGTCAGTCTGTCAGTCTGTCAGTCTGTCAGTCTGTCAGTCTGTCAGTCTGTCAGTCTGTCAGTCTGTCAGTCTGTCAGTCTGTCAGTCTGTCAGTCTGTCAGTCTGTCAGTCTGTCAGTCTGTCAGTCTGTCAGTCTGTCAGTCTGTCAGTCTGTCAGTCTGTCAGTCTGTCAGTCTGTCAGTCTGTCAGTCTGTCAGTCTGTCAGTCTGTCAGTCTGTCAGTCTGTCAGTCTGTCAGTCTGTCAGTCTGTCAGTCTGTCAGTCTGTCAGTCTGTCAGTCTGTCAGTCTGTCAGTCTGTCAGTCTGTCAGTCTGTCAGTCTGTCAGTCTGTCAGTCTGTCAGTCTGTCAGTCTGTCAGTCTGTCAGTCTGTCAGTCTGTCAGTCTGTCAGTCTGTCAGTCTGTCAGTCTGTCAGTCTGTCAGTCTGTCAGTCTGTCAGTCTGTCAGTCTGTCAGTCTGTCAGTCTGTCAGTCTGTCAGTCTGTCAGTCTGTCAGTCTGTCAGTCTGTCAGTCTGTCAGTCTGTCAGTCTGTCAGTCTGTCAGTCTGTCAGTCTGTCAGTCTGTCAGTCTGTCAGTCTGTCAGTCTGTCAGTCTGTCAGTCTGTCAGTCTGTCAGTCTGTCAGTCTGTCAGTCTGTCAGTCTGTCAGTCTGTCAGTCTGTCAGTCTGTCAGTCTGTCAGTCTGTCAGTCTGTCAGTCTGTCAGTCTGTCAGTCTGTCAGTCTGTCAGTCTGTCAGTCTGTCAGTCTGTCAGTCTGTCAGTCTGTCAGTCTGTCAGTCTGTCAGTCTGTCAGTCTGTCAGTCTGTCAGTCTGTCAGTCTGTCAGTCTGTCAGTCTGTCAGTCTGTCAGTCTGTCAGTCTGTCAGTCTGTCAGTCTGTCAGTCTGTCAGTCTGTCAGTCTGTCAGTCTGTCAGTCTGTCAGTCTGTCAGTCTGTCAGTCTGTCAGTCTGTCAGTCTGTCAGTCTGTCAGTCTGTCAGTCTGTCAGTCTGTCAGTCTGTCAGTCTGTCAGTCTGTCAGTCTGTCAGTCTGTCAGTCTGTCAGTCTGTCAGTCTGTCAGTCTGTCAGTCTGTCAGTCTGTCAGTCTGTCAGTCTGTCAGTCTGTCAGTCTGTCAGTCTGTCAGTCTGTCAGTCTGTCAGTCTGTCAGTCTGTCAGTCTGTCAGTCTGTCAGTCTGTCAGTCTGTCAGTCTGTCAGTCTGTCAGTCTGTCAGTCTGTCAGTCTGTCAGTCTGTCAGTCTGTCAGTCTGTCAGTCTGTCAGTCTGTCAGTCTGTCAGTCTGTCAGTCTGTCAGTCTGTCAGTCTGTCAGTCTGTCAGTCTGTCAGTCTGTCAGTCTGTCAGTCTGTCAGTCTGTCAGTCTGTCAGTCTGTCAGTCTGTCAGTCTGTCAGTCTGTCAGTCTGTCAGTCTGTCAGTCTGTCAGTCTGTCAGTCTGTCAGTCTGTCAGTCTGTCAGTCTGTCAGTCTGTCAGTCTGTCAGTCTGTCAGTCTGTCAGTCTGTCAGTCTGTCAGTCTGTCAGTCTGTCAGTCTGTCAGTCTGTCAGTCTGTCAGTCTGTCAGTCTGTCAGTCTGTCAGTCTGTCAGTCTGTCAGTCTGTCAGTCTGTCAGTCTGTCAGTCTGTCAGTCTGTCAGTCTGTCAGTCTGTCAGTCTGTCAGTCTGTCAGTCTGTCAGTCTGTCAGTCTGTCAGTCTGTCAGTCTGTCAGTCTGTCAGTCTGTCAGTCTGTCAGTCTGTCAGTCTGTCAGTCTGTCAGTCTGTCAGTCTGTCAGTCTGTCAGTCTGTCAGTCTGTCAGTCTGTCAGTCTGTCAGTCTGTCAGTCTGTCAGTCTGTCAGTCTGTCAGTCTGTCAGTCTGTCAGTCTGTCAGTCTGTCAGTCTGTCAGTCTGTCAGTCTGTCAGTCTGTCAGTCTGTCAGTCTGTCAGTCTGTCAGTCTGTCAGTCTGTCAGTCTGTCAGTCTGTCAGTCTGTCAGTCTGTCAGTCTGTCAGTCTGTCAGTCTGTCAGTCTGTCAGTCTGTCAGTCTGTCAGTCTGTCAGTCTGTCAGTCTGTCAGTCTGTCAGTCTGTCAGTCTGTCAGTCTGTCAGTCTGTCAGTCTGTCAGTCTGTCAGTCTGTCAGTCTGTCAGTCTGTCAGTCTGTCAGTCTGTCAGTCTGTCAGTCTGTCAGTCTGTCAGTCTGTCAGTCTGTCAGTCTGTCAGTCTGTCAGTCTGTCAGTCTGTCAGTCTGTCAGTCTGTCAGTCTGTCAGTCTGTCAGTCTGTCAGTCTGTCAGTCTGTCAGTCTGTCAGTCTGTCAGTCTGTCAGTCTGTCAGTCTGTCAGTCTGTCAGTCTGTCAGTCTGTCAGTCTGTCAGTCTGTCAGTCTGTCAGTCTGTCAGTCTGTCAGTCTGTCAGTCTGTCAGTCTGTCAGTCTGTCAGTCTGTCAGTCTGTCAGTCTGTCAGTCTGTCAGTCTGTCAGTCTGTCAGTCTGTCAGTCTGTCAGTCTGTCAGTCTGTCAGTCTGTCAGTCTGTCAGTCTGTCAGTCTGTCAGTCTGTCAGTCTGTCAGTCTGTCAGTCTGTCAGTCTGTCAGTCTGTCAGTCTGTCAGTCTGTCAGTCTGTCAGTCTGTCAGTCTGTCAGTCTGTCAGTCTGTCAGTCTGTCAGTCTGTCAGTCTGTCAGTCTGTCAGTCTGTCAGTCTGTCAGTCTGTCAGTCTGTCAGTCTGTCAGTCTGTCAGTCTGTCAGTCTGTCAGTCTGTCAGTCTGTCAGTCTGTCAGTCTGTCAGTCTGTCAGTCTGTCAGTCTGTCAGTCTGTCAGTCTGTCAGTCTGTCAGTCTGTCAGTCTGTCAGTCTGTCAGTCTGTCAGTCTGTCAGTCTGTCAGTCTGTCAGTCTGTCAGTCCGTCAGTCCGTCAGTCCGTCAGTCTGTCAGTCTGTCAGTCTGTCAGTCTGTCAGTCTGTCAGTCTGTCAGTCTGTCAGTCTGTCAGTCTGTCAGTCTGTCAGTCTGTCAGTCTGTCAGTCTGTCAGTCTGTCAGTCTGTCAGTCTGTCAGTCTGTCAGTCTGTCAGTCTGTCAGTCTGTCAGTCTGTCAGTCTGTCAGTCTGTCAGTCTGTCAGTCTGTCAGTCTGTCAGTCTGTCAGTCTGTCAGTCTGTCAGTCTGTCAGTCTGTCAGTCTGTCAGTCTGTCAGTCTGTCAGTCTGTCAGTCTGTCAGTCTGTCAGTCTGTCAGTCTGTCAGTCTGTCAGTCTGTCAGTCTGTCAGTCTGTCAGTCTGTCAGTCTGTCAGTCTGTCAGTCTGTCAGTCTGTCAGTCTGTCAGTCTGTCAGTCTGTCAGTCTGTCAGTCTGTCAGTCTGTCAGTCTGTCAGTCTGTCAGTCTGTCAGTCTGTCAGTCTGTCAGTCTGTCAGTCTGTCAGTCTGTCAGTCTGTCAGTCTGTCAGTCTGTCAGTCTGTCAGTCTGTCAGTCTGTCAGTCTGTCAGTCTGTCAGTCTGTCAGTCTGTCAGTCTGTCAGTCTGTCAGTCTGTCAGTCTGTCAGTCTGTCAGTCTGTCAGTCTGTCAGTCTGTCAGTCTGTCAGTCTGTCAGTCTGTCAGTCTGTCAGTCTGTCAGTCTGTCAGTCTGTCAGTCTGTCAGTCTGTCAGTCTGTCAGTCTGTCAGTCTGTCAGTCTGTCAGTCTGTCAGTCTGTCAGTCTGTCAGTCTGTCAGTCTGTCAGTCTGTCAGTCTGTCAGTCTGTCAGTCTGTCAGTCTGTCAGTCTGTCAGTCTGTCAGTCTGTCAGTCTGTCAGTCTGTCAGTCTGTCAGTCTGTCAGTCTGTCAGTCTGTCAGTCTGTCAGTCTGTCAGTCTGTCAGTCTGTCAGTCTGTCAGTCTGTCAGTCTGTCAGTCTGTCAGTCTGTCAGTCTGTCAGTCTGTCAGTCTGTCAGTCTGTCAGTCTGTCAGTCTGTCAGTCCGTCAGTCCGTCAGTCTGTCAGTCTGTCAGTCTGTCAGTCTGTCAGTCTGTCAGTCTGTCAGTCTGTCAGTCTTTTTTTTTTTTTTTTTTTATAGAAGGTGGAAATCTTCGAAAGATACCGAGCGGTTATGCCGGATTCTTACCGGCTAAAACCACCTTCTTCTCCTTCCACTCACCCCGCGGGACTGCCGATTGGTATTACTTCACGGAGTGGGGTCAGTTTTAACTGCACACCTGTGTGTCTGCCTTTCTAAGCCGCTCCTCCTCCATTAGCTGAAGTTGGATACTCCTTAATGTTTTGTCCACAGCCTTCCAGTTCTCTTCACTTGTAAGCATCTGCCCAATTAGATTATTCACAGTTAGTCCGGTAGAGAGTTCAGCTTCTAGTTCTTTTTTTTGCGCAGCAAACCTTGGGCAACAGAACAATACGTGTTCCGGGTTCTCTGACGCCCCTATACATCTCGGGCAATCTGGTGAGTCGTCCAGTCCGAAGCGATGTAAATATTTCCGGAAACCTCCATGTCCAGTTAAAAACTGTGTTAGTGTAAAGTTTATCTCCCCATGTTTTCGGTAAACCCAATCTGAAATACTTGGTATGAGTTTAAATGTCCAACGACCGCTCTCAGCTTGCTCCCATCTTCTCTGCCACTGTTGTATGGACTGCTTACGCTCTTCCTTTCTTATTTCATTCCTATTCACATTTGGATTATTACGCCTCCCTTCGTACAAACGGTACATTTCATCTGCTAATATATCCACAGGGATCATTCCAGCAATTACGCACGCTGCCTGGTCAGATGTTGTTCGATAGGCACAAATTACTCGAAGGGCGCTTAACCTATACGCTGGTCCCACCGTTTTTTGTATCACCTTATTGCTTGTCGCCCTTGCCCATACTGGTGCTGCATACAGAATAATGGAGCTTACCACTGTAGAGATGAGAAATCTTCTACTCTGACGCGGGCCTCCGATATTAGGCATCATCCTCGCGAGCGCGTTGCTGACAGTAGATGCTTTATCGGCTGCGTATTTCAGGTGTGGCTTGAAGCTTAGTTTTCTGTCAATCATCACTCCCAGGTATTTTATGGCTTCTTTAGACGTGATTGTGTGGCTTCCTACGGTGACTTTAATTGTGTCCTTTTTTCTCCGTTTGCTAATAAGGACTGCCTCCGTCTTTTGTTCCGCCAGCTCTAGTCCAACGGCCTCTAACCAGTTATTGATTGACCCCATGGTCTCATTCGCATATATTTCCACTTCATCCAGGTGACGTGCTGCCACCACCACGGCTATATCATCTGCGAATCCTATGATGCTGACTTCCTCAGGCACAGGTATTGTTAACAGTCCATTATACATCACGTTCCATAATAGCGGCCCGAGCACAGACCCTTGAGGAACTCCTGCAGTGACTTCGTACACTTTTGGACCGTTATCTGTATCATAGAGCAACTCTCTATTCGAGAAATAGCTTCGTACAATGTTCAACATGTAGTCAGGTACGCCCAGCTTTGATAAAGAGTTGATTATGTGGATCCATTTCGCTGAGTTAAACGCATTTTTTATGTCGAGCGTTACCACTGCGCAGTATTTTTGGGATGCTCCTCTTCCTTCTACAGCACTTTTTGCTATGTCTACTACTGTGTTGATTGCTTCAATCGTGGACCGTGCTTTGCGAAATCCGAACTGGTGGTCGGACATACCATCTTTAGCTTCAATTATTGGCAATAGTCTATTGTAAATGACACGCTCAAGCATCTTACCTATCGTATCCAGCAGGCATATAGGGCGGTAGGATGAAGGTTCGCGCACACGTTTGTTGGGCTTTGGGATAAGGATCAGCTTCTGCCTTTTCCAGAGTTCAGGAAAAACTCCCTCTAGTAAGCATGCACTAAACGCATTTGTGAACATGCCAGGCGCAGACTTTATCGCGAGTTTGAGGGCCTTATTTGGTATTCCATCTAGGCCTGGCGCCTTGTTATCCCCTATATTTTTGCAGGTCTCTAGTATCTCCTCGTTTGTGATTGCAGGTATGTCAGCTGCCTCTATTGCTCTATCGGGGTGATAATTTTTTTCGTGATTCTGAGGGAATAAGGATGAAATTATTTCCTTCAGCAGGAGGGGGCATGTAACTTGCGGAGATCTTTTGCGGAGAGCCTGGACATCACTACCTTGTATGCACCGCCCCATGGGTTTTGGTTAGCTTCCTCGCACAGTTGCGTAAAACTCTCTCGTTTACTTTTAACGATGGCTAGTTGGAGGTTTGTTCGTGCCAGTTTATATATCTGCTGCCGCGATTCGAAATCTGCCTTGCCAATGCCACGTTGGCTGTGCCTTCTGGCTCGAAGACATTCAGTTCTCAGTTCTTTTATCTCGAGGTTCCACCAGTAATTCGCCTTCCTTTTTGGGGCTGATCTGCGTCTTGGCATGGAGGCATCGCAAGCGTTTTCTAGTGATAGTACGATTTGTTTCGCTTTCTCTGAGGCAGTTCCACTCAGCTCTTCCTGTTGCCGTAGGACTTCTATGAAGGCATCTTCGTCGATCGCTTTTATCGCCCAACCATTAGAACCAGCTTTCCTAACCAGTGTCTGCCTCGTGGGGTTTCTAGCACCTACTGTGTAGATGATAGCTTGATGGTCGCTGTGAGTATAGTGTTCGCTGACCCGCCATTCTAAGTCTTTCGCCAAGCCGTTGCTTACGAACGTAAGGTCCACTATCGACCCTGCTTCCCCCTTTCTGAAGGTATTTACTCCTCCACAGTTAGCAAGAACTACATCCAGTTGAGAAAAGGCCTCTAGTAAGATGCGGCCTCTCTCATTTGTTGTTCGGCTCCCCCAATCAATCGCCCACGCGTTAAAATCGCCAGCAATGATTTTTGGATTATGTCCTACTGCTTCTGAGACTAGGTGGTCTAACATTAGCTTATATTCTGGAATTGTTGCACTCGGTGGGGCGTAGCAGCTATAGAAGTAGATTCCGCCAATTTTCGCTTTTGTAAAACCTTCAGCAGGGTCTGCCATTGCCTCTTGTATTGCACGGTTTCCGCATGCCCATATTGCTGCTTTACCCGTTTTATCTTTCAGCCATACACTGTTGTTTAGGTTCCTGTATTGTTCGCTTATTATAGCAATGTCCGCTCCCGTTTCGTAGATAGTCTGTGACAGCAAGTCCTGTGCCACCTCGCAATGATTTAGATTTAGTTGTACAATATTCATTTACGAGTCTTGTTGAGTGCCCTCCTAAATTCGGGGCATCTATTACTTCCTGCCACATGCTTGCTGTCTTCTGTCGTATCTTTACAAAACATACAATGAGGTTCCTTTTCGCAGTCCTTGGCTATATGACCCTTCTCCGCGCATCTTCTGCATAACTCCGATCTATCGTGTTGGCTAGTGCAGGATTTGGCTACGTGCCCGACTTCGAAGCATTTGTAGCATCTCCTCAATATGGTTTTTTCTCTGAGCCGGCAGACTACCCATCCTACTCGGACTTCTCCTACAGCAAGTGCTTTCTGTGCTGCTTCTACTGGGAGGCTTATTGTAGCTATTTGGGTACCTCCGTACCCCTTTCTAAGGCTCTTTATAGATGTTTCAGAAATATCGGCAATATTAAGCCGTTCCACTAGTGCTTTGCAAATATCCTCTTTTGTTGTTACTTCATCGAGGTCCCTGCATTCGATGAGTAGATCGTTCCTTTTCATCAGAATATCTGCGTGCTGTCCCAGGGATTTCTCTACTTCGCTGTGGAAGCTCTCTGTAGCCTGTGCATTTGAACTCTTGATTTCGAGCAGTAGGTGCCCCTTTTGCGTTCTCCTGATGCGGTTTACGCTTTCACCTAGGTCTTTTAGGGCGGGATCTGACTTGATTTTACTAAGTATCTCCGCGTACGTAATTTTCCCTTTTGCCGAAATTATCATGGCATGTGGTCGACTTCTCGTTTGGGGTCTGCTGTAGTTTCTCCCGACATTCGCTGCAGTAGTGTTAAGAGTCTTCGGTATATTTGTTTCCGTCGTTTTTTTACTCTTATTATCGGGGGTTCCCCTTTGCGACGCTTTCCGTCTTTTCGGTGTATGTATCCGACAATTGGTATCCTCCGACACTTCTCTGCCTCTCTTTGGTAGGCTATTACCAACGAACACTGGTTTTGGGGATGTTTGTGTTTCCTTCACCCCTTTTTCCACCGTCTGGGCGGTTTTTTCCGCCTTGATTTCTTCACGCGCCTTATTATATGTACTTCTGATCGCGCGAACCTGATCCTTGATGGCGTGGTGCACATTGCTTCGGCTCTTCATATACTCCATGAGTCCCACTATCATCACTCCTAGTTTGGAGAACGCATCTTCTCCTGACTTGACTCCTTTCTCTATATCTATTATCGGTGATGTCTCTTCCGATTTTTTTACTTCGGCGGGGCTTGATAAGTTCTCCTGTACTGATCCCTTTTCGTCATTTGTTGGCGATCGCCTGAGCACTGAGCTACGCCTAAATGGATCTACCGTGCTTGTTAATTTCACCGAGGCAAGGTTAGACCATATTACGGAGTGGTCCTTCTCCGAGGACCCTATTTGGGAGGGGTCCTTCTCCGCGGCAAAATTGGAATCTATTTTGTTCCCACGAGTAATGGAGAAAAGATGTCCGCCCCCGTAGAGCTCCTTTACGGGAGTAAGGCTGCTTAAAACAGGAGGTCGCCAGGTATCCTGAGTCCGCATATTCGCGACTAGTTGACCCACTAGCCATTCATTCTTCGGCATACGCTGTTCCACCTTGGATTGGGGTTTTTTTTCAAGGTTTGCTCCTTTAGCGTCGCGTTTTGGCCTAGAGAACTAGTTACCAGTGATCGCCACGAGGAGGCAACGCGTACACTTGCGAATCGTAACAGGTTTGCCCCTGCTACAATCATCGTTCCCGCCCCTACTGCCGAAACATGACCGGCACAGGAGTGGAGGACCCGAATGCTGTTTCAGGTTACGGAGCCGACATTGCCAACTTATTCCCCCCTGAAACAGTCTGTCAGTCTGTCAGTCTGTCAGTCTGTCAGTCTGTCAGTCTGTCAGTCTGTCAGTCTGTCAGTCTGTCAGTCTGTCAGTCTGTCAGTCTGTCAGTCTGTCAGTCTGTCAGTCTGTCAGTCTGTCAGTCTGTCAGTCTGTCAGTCTGTCAGTCTGTCAGTCTGTCAGTCTGTCAGTCTGTCAGTCTGTCAGTCTGTCAGTCTGTCAGTCTGTCAGTCTGTCAGTCTGTCAGTCTGTCAGTCTGTCAGTCTGTCAGTCTGTCAGTCTGTCAGTCTGTCAGTCTGTCAGTCTGTCAGTCTGTCAGTCTGTCAGTCTGTCAGTCTGCCAGTCTGTCAGTCTGTCAGTCTGTCAGTCTGTCAGTCTGTCAGTCTGTCAGTCTGTCAGTCTGTCAGTCTGTCAGTCTGTCAGTCTGTCAGTCTGTCAGTCTGTCAGTCTGTCAGTCTGTCAGTCTGTCAGTCTGTCAGTCTGTCAGTCTGTCAGTCTGTCAGTCTGTCAGTCTGTCAGTCTGTCAGTCTGTCAGTCTGTCAGTCTGTCAGTCTGTCAGTCTGTCAGTCTGTCAGTCTGTCAGTCTGTCAGTCTGTCAGTCTGTCAGTCTGTCAGTCTGTCAGTCTGTCAGTCTGTCAGTCTGTCAGTCTGTCAGTCTGTCAGTCTGTCAGTCTGTCAGTCTGTCAGTCTGTCAGTCTGTCAGTCTGTCAGTCTGTCAGTCTGTCAGTCTGTCAGTCTGTCAGTCTGTCAGTCTGTCAGTCTGTCAGTCTGTCAGTCTGTCAGTCTGTCAGTCTGTCAGTCTGTCAGTCTGTCAGTCTGTCAGTCTGTCAGTCTGTCAGTCTGTCAGTCTGTCAGTCTGTCAGTCTGTCAGTCTGTCAGTCTGTCAGTCTGTCAGTCTGTCAGTCTGTCAGTCTGTCAGTCTGTCAGTCTGTCAGTCTGTCAGTCTGTCAGTCTGTCAGTCTGTCAGTCTGTCAGTCTGTCAGTCTGTCAGTCTGTCAGTCTGTCAGTCTGTCAGTCTGTCAGTCTGTCAGTCTGTCAGTCTGTCAGTCTGTCAGTCTGTCAGTCTGTCAGTCTGTCAGTCTGTCAGTCTGTCAGTCTGTCAGTCTGTCAGTCTGTCAGTCTGTCAGTCTGTCAGTCTGTCAGTCTGTCAGTCTGTCAGTCTGTCAGTCTGTCAGTCTGTCAGTCTGTCAGTCTGTCAGTCTGTCAGTCTGTCAGTCTGTCAGTCTGTCAGTCTGTCAGTCTGTCAGTCTGTCAGTCTGTCAGTCTGTCAGTCTGTCAGTCTGTCAGTCTGTCAGTCTGTCAGTCTGTCAGTCTGTCAGTCTGTCAGTCTGTCAGTCTGTCAGTCTGTCAGTCTGTCAGTCTGTCAGTCTGTCAGTCTGTCAGTCTGTCAGTCTGTCAGTCTGTCAGTCTGTCAGTCTGTCAGTCTGTCAGTCTGTCAGTCTGTCAGTCTGTCAGTCTGTCAGTCTGTCAGTCTGTCAGTCTGTCAGTCTGTCAGTCTGTCAGTCTGTCAGTCTGTCAGTCTGTCAGTCTGTCAGTCTGTCAGTCTGTCAGTCTGTCAGTCTGTCAGTCTGTCAGTCTGTCAGTCTGTCAGTCTGTCAGTCTGTCAGTCTGTCAGTCTGTCAGTCTGTCAGTCTGTCAGTCTGTCAGTCTGTCAGTCTGTCAGTCTGTCAGTCTGTCAGTCTGTCAGTCTGTCAGTCTGTCAGTCTGTCAGTCTGTCAGTCTGTCAGTCTGTCAGTCTGTCAGTCTGTCAGTCTGTCAGTCTGTCAGTCTGTCAGTCTGTCAGTCTGTCAGTCTGTCAGTCTGTCAGTCTGTCAGTCTGTCAGTCTGTCAGTCTGTCAGTCTGTCAGTCTGTCAGTCTGTCAGTCTGTCAGTCTGTCAGTCTGTCAGTCTGTCAGTCTGTCAGTCTGTCAGTCTGTCAGTCTGTCAGTCTGTCAGTCTGTCAGTCTGTCAGTCTGTCAGTCTGTCAGTCTGTCAGTCTGTCAGTCTGTCAGTCTGTCAGTCTGTCAGTCTGTCAGTCTGTCAGTCTGTCAGTCTGTCAGTCTGTCAGTCTGTCAGTCTGTCAGTCTGTCAGTCTGTCAGTCTGTCAGTCTGTCAGTCTGTCAGTCTGTCAGTCTGTCAGTCTGTCAGTCTGTCAGTCTGTCAGTCTGTCAGTCTGTCAGTCTGTCAGTCTGTCAGTCTGTCAGTCTGTCAGTCTGTCAGTCTGTCAGTCTGTCAGTCTGTCAGTCTGTCAGTCTGTCAGTCTGTCAGTCTGTCAGTCTGTCAGTCTGTCAGTCTGTCAGTCTGTCAGTCTGTCAGTCTGTCAGTCTGTCAGTCTGTCAGTCTGTCAGTCTGTCAGTCTGTCAGTCTGTCAGTCTGTCAGTCTGTCAGTCTGTCAGTCTGTCAGTCTGTCAGTCTGTCAGTCTGTCAGTCTGTCAGTCTGTCAGTCTGTCAGTCTGTCAGTCTGTCAGTCTGTCAGTCTGTCAGTCTGTCAGTCTGTCAGTCTGTCAGTCTGTCAGTCTGTCAGTCTGTCAGTCTGTCAGTCTGTCAGTCTGTCAGTCTGTCAGTCTGTCAGTCTGTCAGTCTGTCAGTCTGTCAGTCTGTCAGTCTGTCAGTCTGTCAGTCTGTCAGTCTGTCAGTCTGTCAGTCTGTCAGTCTGTCAGTCTGTCAGTCTGTCAGTCTGTCAGTCTGTCAGTCTGTCAGTCTGTCAGTCTGTCAGTCTGTCAGTCTGTCAGTCTGTCAGTCTGTCAGTCTGTCAGTCTGTCAGTCTGTCAGTCTGTCAGTCTGTCAGTCTGTCAGTCTGTCAGTCTGTCAGTCTGTCAGTCTGTCAGTCTGTCAGTCTGTCAGTCTGTCAGTCTGTCAGTCTGTCAGTCTGTCAGTCTGTCAGTCTGTCAGTCTGTCAGTCTGTCAGTCTGTCAGTCTGTCAGTCTGTCAGTCTGTCAGTCTGTCAGTCTGTCAGTCTGTCAGTCTGTCAGTCTGTCAGTCTGTCAGTCTGTCAGTCTGTCAGTCTGTCAGTCTGTCAGTCTGTCAGTCTGTCAGTCTGTCAGTCTGTCAGTCTGTCAGTCTGTCAGTCTGTCAGTCTGTCAGTCTGTCAGTCTGTCAGTCTGTCAGTCTGTCAGTCTGTCAGTCTGTCAGTCTGTCAGTCTGTCAGTCTGTCAGTCTGTCAGTCTGTCAGTCTGTCAGTCTGTCAGTCTGTCAGTCTGTCAGTCTGTCAGTCTGTCAGTCTGTCAGTCTGTCAGTCTGTCAGTCTGTCAGTCTGTCAGTCTGTCAGTCTGTCAGTCTGTCAGTCTGTCAGTCTGTCAGTCTGTCAGTCTGTCAGTCTGTCAGTCTGTCAGTCTGTCAGTCTGTCAGTCTGTCAGTCTGTCAGTCTGTCAGTCTGTCAGTCTGTCAGTCTGTCAGTCTGTCAGTCTGTCAGTCTGTCAGTCTGTCAGTCTGTCAGTCTGTCAGTCTGTCAGTCTGTCAGTCTGTCAGTCTGTCAGTCTGTCAGTCTGTCAGTCTGTCAGTCTGTCAGTCTGTCAGTCTGTCAGTCTGTCAGTCTGTCAGTCTGTCAGTCTGTCAGTCTGTCAGTCTGTCAGTCTGTCAGTCTGTCAGTCTGTCAGTCTGTCAGTCTGTCAGTCTGTCAGTCTGTCAGTCTGTCAGTCTGTCAGTCTGTCAGTCTGTCAGTCTGTCAGTCTGTCAGTCTGTCAGTCTGTCAGTCTGTCAGTCTGTCAGTCTGTCAGTCTGTCAGTCTGTCAGTCTGTCAGTCTGTCAGTCTGTCAGTCTGTCAGTCTGTCAGTCTGTCAGTCTGTCAGTCTGTCAGTCTGTCAGTCTGTCAGTCTGTCAGTCTGTCAGTCTGTCAGTCTGTCAGTCTGTCAGTCTGTCAGTCTGTCAGTCTGTCAGTCTGTCAGTCTGTCAGTCTGTCAGTCTGTCAGTCTGTCAGTCTGTCAGTCTGTCAGTCTGTCAGTCTGTCAGTCTGTCAGTCTGTCAGTCTGTCAGTCTGTCAGTCTGTCAGTCTGTCAGTCTGTCAGTCTGTCAGTCTGTCAGTCTGTCAGTCTGTCAGTCTGTCAGTCTGTCAGTCTGTCAGTCTGTCAGTCTGTCAGTCTGTCAGTCTGTCAGTCTGTCAGTCTGTCAGTCTGTCAGTCTGTCAGTCTGTCAGTCTGTCAGTCTGTCAGTCTGTCAGTCTGTCAGTCTGTCAGTCTGTCAGTCTGTCAGTCTGTCAGTCTGTCAGTCTGTCAGTCTGTCAGTCTGTCAGTCTGTCAGTCTGTCAGTCTGTCAGTCTGTCAGTCTGTCAGTCTGTCAGTCTGTCAGTCTGTCAGTCTGTCAGTCTGTCAGTCTGTCAGTCTGTCAGTCTGTCAGTCTGTCAGTCTGTCAGTCTGTCAGTCTGTCAGTCTGTCAGTCTGTCAGTCTGTCAGTCTGTCAGTCTGTCAGTCTGTCAGTCTGTCAGTCTGTCAGTCTGTCAGTCTGTCAGTCTGTCAGTCTGTCAGTCTGTCAGTCTGTCAGTCTGTCAGTCTGTCAGTCTGTCAGTCTGTCAGTCTGTCAGTCTGTCAGTCTGTCAGTCTGTCAGTCTGTCAGTCTGTCAGTCTGTCAGTCTGTCAGTCTGTCAGTCTGTCAGTCTGTCAGTCTGTCAGTCTGTCAGTCTGTCAGTCTGTCAGTCTGTCAGTCTGTCAGTCTGTCAGTCTGTCAGTCTGTCAGTCTGTCAGTCTGTCAGTCTGTCAGTCTGTCAGTCTGTCAGTCTGTCAGTCTGTCAGTCTGTCAGTCTGTCAGTCTGTCAGTCTGTCAGTCTGTCAGTCTGTCAGTCTGTCAGTCTGTCAGTCTGTCAGTCTGTCAGTCTGTCAGTCTGTCAGTCTGTCAGTCTGTCAGTCTGTCAGTCTGTCAGTCTGTCAGTCTGTCAGTCTGTCAGTCTGTCAGTCTGTCAGTCTGTCAGTCTGTCAGTCTGTCAGTCTGTCAGTCTGTCAGTCTGTCAGTCTGTCAGTCTGTCAGTCTGTCAGTCTGTCAGTCTGTCAGTCTGTCAGTCTGTCAGTCTGTCAGTCTGTCAGTCTGTCAGTCTGTCAGTCTGTCAGTCTGTCAGTCTGTCAGTCTGTCAGTCTGTCAGTCTGTCAGTCTGTCAGTCTGTCAGTCTGTCAGTCTGTCAGTCTGTCAGTCTGTCAGTCTGTCAGTCTGTCAGTCTGTCAGTCTGTCAGTCTGTCAGTCTGTCAGTCTGTCAGTCTGTCAGTCTGTCAGTCTGTCAGTCTGTCAGTCTGTCAGTCTGTCAGTCTGTCAGTCTGTCAGTCTGTCAGTCTGTCAGTCTGTCAGTCTGTCAGTCTGTCAGTCTGTCAGTCTGTCAGTCTGTCAGTCTGTCAGTCTGTCAGTCTGTCAGTCTGTCAGTCTGTCAGTCTGTCAGTCTGTCAGTCTGTCAGTCTGTCAGTCTGTCAGTCTGTCAGTCTGTCAGTCTGTCAGTCTGTCAGTCTGTCAGTCTGTCAGTCTGTCAGTCTGTCAGTCTGTCAGTCTGTCAGTCTGTCAGTCTGTCAGTCTGTCAGTCTGTCAGTCTGTCAGTCTGTCAGTCTGTCAGTCTGTCAGTCTGTCAGTCTGTCAGTCTGTCAGTCTGTCAGTCTGTCAGTCTGTCAGTCTGTCAGTCTGTCAGTCTGTCAGTCTGTCAGTCTGTCAGTCTGTCAGTCTGTCAGTCTGTCAGTCTGTCAGTCTGTCAGTCTGTCAGTCTGTCAGTCTGTCAGTCTGTCAGTCTGTCAGTCTGTCAGTCTGTCAGTCTGTCAGTCTGTCAGTCTGTCAGTCTGTCAGTCTGTCAGTCTGTCAGTCTGTCAGTCTGTCAGTCTGTCAGTCTGTCAGTCTGTCAGTCTGTCAGTCTGTCAGTCTGTCAGTCTGTCAGTCTGTCAGTCTGTCAGTCTGTCAGTCTGTCAGTCTGTCAGTCTGTCAGTCTGTCAGTCTGTCAGTCTGTCAGTCTGTCAGTCTGTCAGTCTGTCAGTCTGTCAGTCTGTCAGTCTGTCAGTCTGTCAGTCTGTCAGTCTGTCAGTCTGTCAGTCTGTCAGTCTGTCAGTCTGTCAGTCTGTCAGTCTGTCAGTCTGTCAGTCTGTCAGTCTGTCAGTCTGTCAGTCTGTCAGTCTGTCAGTCTGTCAGTCTGTCAGTCTGTCAGTCTGTCAGTCTGTCAGTCTGTCAGTCTGTCAGTCTGTCAGTCTGTCAGTCTGTCAGTCTGTCAGTCTGTCAGTCTGTCAGTCTGTCAGTCTGTCAGTCTGTCAGTCTGTCAGTCTGTCAGTCTGTCAGTCTGTCAGTCTGTCAGTCTGTCAGTCTGTCAGTCTGTCAGTCTGTCAGTCTGTCAGTCTGTCAGTCTGTCAGTCTGTCAGTCTGTCAGTCTGTCAGTCTGTCAGTCTGTCAGTCTGTCAGTCTGTCAGTCTGTCAGTCTGTCAGTCTGTCAGTCTGTCAGTCTGTCAGTCTGTCAGTCTGTCAGTCTGTCAGTCTGTCAGTCTGTCAGTCTGTCAGTCTGTCAGTCTGTCAGTCTGTCAGTCTGTCAGTCTGTCAGTCTGTCTGTCAGTCTGTCAGTCTGTCAGTCTGTCTGTCAGTCTGTCTGTCAGTCTGTGTACAAGATTTCTCAAAAACTAATAGAGCTAACGCCATGAAATTTTATAGGCATGTTGGGTCCTGAAATGGGACGATCCTATCAACTTTTGGTGGAAATCCGTTAACCGGAAGTATCCAAAATGGCGGTTTTTCAAAAATCGCAATTTCGTTTTTCTCGATTTACTCCCAAACTACGCGTTTTTTAGTGGCCTTAAGTATGACAAAACTTGGAGAAAATAAAATTTCCCACACTTTTGTCTTTAGCTATAACTCGATATCTCCACCTGTTATCGAGATAAACCGTTATTTCCAAAAAAACAGTTTTTTGCGATTATCTCGAAATCTTACGGGTTTTGCTGACTGAATGTATGAAGTGAATTAATGAGAATGGCATTCTGCACAATTTTGTTTCTTACCGTTATCCGTTATCTTTTACCGTTATTGAGATATTTTCATTAATATGTAAAAAATCATATGTTTGCGAATAATTTGCAAACTAACGGTTTTTCGACAAATCAGTTAAAAGAATAATTAAAGATGTTAACATTTTCTACATTTTTGCCATTTACCGTAAATTGATATCTTTTACCGTTCTCAAGTTATCTCAAATTTTGTACGTTTTTGATATTTTTGAATAAACCAAGAATTTATTGGGAGGTCGTCTTAGGTTGACAACGCGACAGGGCTCTAGCGTAAATTGCGCAGGGTCGTAGATTTTGTAGAAGAAAGTTTTGTGTTGACCACAACTGATATTTTTAATTCATTTTTATGTTTATTGATCACTTTTTAATGCAATCAGTCTACTAATTTACAAATATCTTATTTAAATCGCACAAATTTAAAAAAAAAACATCCAGAATACAAAATTCCTTCTGCACTTGACGAACTAATCGGCACAAGTGACGTAGCAACGAAATGTCAGATTTGAGTTTACAGCATACCTTGGTATGCCGTGATTCGGAGCCACATTATATGCAGATGTTTTGAAGTTTTGATTTCGCAAGATGTTGACAACGGAGGAAAAATTAATCGAGTTCGTGAAAGGAAATCCAATGCTATACGGTTTGGCTCATCCTAAATATAAAAGAATGGAAGTATGATCTCCCATAATACGCTAAGAAATCAAATAGCGTGAAACACAGCTAGATTCTATTCCGCACATTTTGACTCGCTCTTTCTAACGGGATCCCCTGATAGCATTACCAACCTTGACGAGTATATAGGGATGTGTTAGCAACCTTTTTTGAACAAATAGGGTTGACAACTAACCAAATCATGTGTTGATGTTTGAGGTTATGTTGAATGGTTCCTGAAATATTCTTTATTCAAAATGCCAAATGGAGTGTATAAAACAAACGTGTCTATTTCATAGGACATGTTTGATTGATTCTTATTAAAAAATTAAAATTGCACTTCAAACTTATTATTAAACTTTTCACTCCGCGACACATTCAAATAAATTCGCGCCAAAATACTACCAGATGTCATTCACATAAAACACGAGTTGGCAATCTTTCATTCTCGTGTAATCACAGATATCGTACTATTAGACTAGATCAAGCCATTTGCTATATCAAATGGGCCACTGAAACGTCAAAAAGCTATGACGAAAAAAAGGGACAAAGCTAGTAAATTCTGGGAAATTTAAATTCTGGAAAAAAAATGCTTTTGCAGGTCCCCGACGGAATATTATTCAATCCCTATACCGATTATTCAATAATATTCAGAGCTGCCACATACATTAATATGCAATTCCCTAAAAAAAATTTGCAACCTGTGTATAAGTCTTATGAGTTCGACGTAAAACATATAATTCAAGTGTTATTGAGTTTGTTGATTCGAACATCTGACATCACTAAAGTTCGAAGAAAAAATCACCCTTGTTCTGAGATACGGCGTTAGCCCGCTAAACATAACGCATTCGATTCGATTCGCTACGCGATCGGTGTTCTGAAAAACGGCGTTTGCTGTTTAAAAATACGGCAACCATCGCATGCAAACGAGTGTCAAAAATCAGCTGGTTTTGTTTGTATCTGGGTGGATAGCCATTTCAGTGCAAGATTTGAAAGTAAAACATGGATTTCACGGTACCAATATATTTATTATTGAGGCAGGAGGAGATAAACTCCATGCGGGAGCAAAGAATTCTTCTGAGAAATTCTTCGAACGTCATGAATTTAAGTGAAGAAGCGTGAGTATATAGAAAAAGTGTAACTTTCAATTCATAAAAGTTTTTTTCCTAGCTTTAGGAAGGATTTTCGGCTGAGCAAAACATCATTTTTATATACTGAGGAAATCTTTTTTTGGTGGTCCCAAGCTGGATAATTTATCCGATATTGATTGCCAGATGGCCTGCACCTCTGCCACTGGTCTCCGTGAATAGCCCTTCGCGATATCAGGGTGCTCCTTCATTACATCAATTAAATAGTTGAATTGGGCAGTATTTGTTGAATTTTTATTTCCACTCCTATTTGACAAATAAACTTGTAATTTCATACTTAAATATATATTTCCATTATTTTCTACTAACATTTTAATTGATCGCAAAAGAAGCCCTAAAACTGCCTGAAATATCCACCAAACGCGAGAAAACTGAAGTGAGCAATTTAACCTCAAATATCAGCTCCCGGCGAATCTCAGAACAACGAAAATCGAATACGTTGCGAGGCGTTACTCCGCGTTGAACTCAAACGAAACGTTGCGTATTTCAGAACACCGAAAATGCGATATCGAGTGCTGATCGAGTAAATATCGAGCAAACTAACGTAACGCCGTATCTCAGAACAAGGGTGAATGAGACAACCATAGTCACGCTGTCCCATATTTTTGTTATGGAATTGTTCGAGTGCCGCGATCTAGTAGAGTAAGTTCGGATATTGTGGTACACCTTCTTTTATTTTCATAATAAACCACTAGTTTTTAAAGCAATTATGTTAGAATTTTGTTTACGATATCTCCAGAGGCTTGTCTATAATATTCCACAGCAATGTTGGCAATACTGTTTCATCCACAAATATTTGTATCGAAGAAATAGTATGCCACATTAGCCGTTTTCACCATGACAAACCAAAAAAATGATTTCTTAGTCAAATTCGTTGCAATCCAAAAATGTTTCTTTCAAGAACCAAATGTATTGTCTAAATAATCGTTCACTGATTCACAATTAAAAAAACAAGTTAAAGTTGGCTTTCGAGATTCACTTGAATGTGGAGACAATAACATTTTGATTTTGCTCAAAAACGTTTTTCAGAAAATTCCGGTATAACCTGATAAAACAAGGACTTGTCAACACCAACAATGGTTACCGAATTTCACAAATAACAGTTTTGTATGTTTGATTTTGCGATGCGACATCTCATATCCAAGAAATGATGGTGTACTACATTACCCGCCTATACCACAATACCCGAACCCTTACTCTAGTACGATATCTGTGCGTGTAATAAACAATCCCAAGGAGCACAAAGTCCTAAGAAAAAGTTTACGACCGCTTGAAGACGTCGTCAATATTACTTTTCAGTTGCAAAGACTCTCCCCGGTCGTAAAACTGTCTGGTGGACTACAAAACAACTGGTTGTTGCGTAGTCGTAATTTACATTATTTCGTAGGGCTAACGACTTATTACGCAACCATCGGACTACTTTTCAGGCTAGGAGGTCGTCAATCCAACCTCCGTACGTAATTATGGGTCAACCTTACGACGGTCGTAACAAAGGTCTTTAAAACCACGTCACAACCGCTGATGGAACCAGTGATGCCAGATTGTGGTAAATTTACCTCTTTATGGTAAATCTCAACCTGAAAGGTAAAAAGGGAATTTACGAGCCCTCTAGAACAAAAAAAAGGTAAATTTTGTGTTAGCGACAAACTACGAAAATTTCTCGTTTTTTTATAAATTAATGTGAATGTGGCAACGATCTAAGAACTTTAAAAGTTGACCACGATGGTATATTGATGACTTTCAAAATAAATGTGCAGCAGCGCCACATTCAATATTACGTATAGGGATGCCAACGATACCTCGATGTTTGCAAAACATCGAGGTATCGTTGAAAAATATCGAGTTTTAACCTCGATGTTGAACAGGCCGATATATCGAGGTATCGATGTTGCTATCCACGATGTTAGAACATTACTCTTCATAAAATTAGTAGAGAAACTAATTTTAGCTGATTTAATATAGCCACTCGACTTAAAGATTTGTTTCAAATTTTCTTTGATATCAATTTTCGGTTTCATCTTTCTACAAGATTTTGCAAAAAATACCAGAGCTAGCCATGAAATTTTACAGAGAAGTTTGGTCCTGATGTGGAAATCCGTCAACCGGAAGTAACCAAAACGGCGTTTATGTTTTCGCTTAACCAATATTTGTGTGAATTAATTTGTGTCAGCATTTTATGGTGAGAATTTTTTGTCGTTGTGTTGCATCTTCGCTCATTTTTTCTCTCCCGGTCGTGAAAAGGGTCCTTGCAACCGACTTACGTAGGGTTTCGGCAGACTTATCAAAGTTCTACCGCGGGATATTCGACGTCTTCAGGCGGTAGCGGCTATTCGCCACTCAGTCGTATTTGGGTCGCCAGCACTTCTTCAGTACCACAATTTCAGTCATAAGGACGGTCGTGAGTCATGACTTTCAGTCGGTTCGTGTGCCATAGGACTACTTCCCAAACGAAAAATGCTCCTTGGGATGTCCGTCCGTCTGTGGCGCGGATTGCGGGCGCACGGATTGAGCTAGAGACTTGAAATTTTGCGCAGAAGTTCGTTAATGGGCAAAAATGGACCATTAGGGGGGGGTAGGGGGGTACGAAAACGTTTTTTGCGAATATCTCAAAAACGGTGCATCTTATTAAAAAAAAGCAAAAACAAAAGTTATTTAGGATATGATTCTCCATAAAACTTCCATACATCAAAATCCGATTGGAATAAATTTTAAAAAATCTTATTGGAAAGTTTGACTTCAAAGGGGAATTTTGGTACAACTGTTCGAATTTCGATACGAATATCACCATACGGGTCTCTAATGATTGCCAGTTTGGCAATTATAGCTTTTGTTATGTTTCATCCGGAAAATATTAAATTGCAAAAACTGTATTATTTCTTATCGTTTTAGATGTTTGTGAGTCTTCTCACATGCATCTTTGTATTGATATTTTTGTATTTTTCAAGTAACTAATTTATGGATTGTATTTATGTATTTTTCTGTGTTTTTATTTATTTTTTCAATATTTTTGTTTGGCTTTATTAGATTAAGATTTTTACAGGTATTATAATAGGTTTTTTAATTATTGTTTCTTTTTTATTTTTATTATGTTATTTATTATTTTTATTAATTTTTAATTTGTAGAAAGATTAGTTTAGTCTAGAAAATAGTTTA
The DNA here is from genome assembly GCA_964034945.1 of Chrysopilus asiliformis. Lineage (NCBI taxonomy): Eukaryota > Metazoa > Arthropoda > Insecta > Diptera > Rhagionidae > Chrysopilus > Chrysopilus asiliformis. Next base: position 66,575,124 of record OZ035961.1, on the reverse strand, counting down.
GTTTATTTTTTTCTAAATAAAGTATTTTTTGTATTTAGGTTGATGACATTTTAATGTATGCAGACCCAGATTTTGCTGATAAAATTATAGATTATATACAGGATACATGTTCTATGGAGGTGGACGTTAAAAAAGAGGACCCTACAAAAATAATTAGTTATCTTGATTTGTAAATAACTAATAAATATACTAAGTTTGAGTTGGATCATTTTAGGAAACAAGGCGTTTCGTACAGGACTGTTCATTTTTTATCCAATCATCCATATTCAACTAAAATTAACGCGTTGAAGAATGAGATAAATAAAATCATCAATATAACAAAGGATACACACAAAATTAATAATTATATGGAATATGTTAGAAACAAATATAAGTACAATCATTTTCCAAATTCGGTTATCAACAAAAGTATTAAATGGGCCCTAAATAAAAAACATGAAATGAAAATAGATTCATCAAATAAACCAAGCTGCAATAAACATAGCCTAAGTCAAAGATACGTTGCTGTTCCATTTTTGAGTGAGAAGACTCACAAACATCTAAAAAGAATGTGTAGGAAATATAATCCATCAGTAACAATGGCGTATAAATGTTTAAAAACGGCTAAAAAATATGTAGAAATAAAAAAATATGTAGGAACAAAAAAACTAACGTATATTACAACATTCAGGAAATGTTTAGTAAGGAGTGGGAAGATATCTAATTTCTAATTTTGTAATTTTTTAGTTTTTATTTTTTTGTAATAAAGTAATTTTATTTTCTATTTTAAAAAATTTTTCTCTTTAATCTCATTTTCTATTTTCAATTTATCAATAAAAATTAGGTTAATTTGCTTGGGGTAATTATAAAACTAAAACACGAATTAATATTTGGAATAAAAAATGCAATATGGCATCTCTAGTTATTAACAGGATTCTGGTAGTGTTAACAGGATCCTCTAAGTTGGTTAGGTTATATTGGTGATTAAAACGTTTTTAAGCATAATAGGTAAGCGTTAAATTTAGTTTGATTTTTTGGTTTTTATATTTAGATTTTCTTATTACTAATAAAGGTGAAGGTTTATGTGTTTTCATAATTGTTGAACGTGATTAAAGTGGTGTAAAGTATTTTTATCGTAATTTCCTTATCTTTTTAATAGAATATTTTTATGTTTTATTTTTCATAATCCTTTACGGAATATTTTTTAAGTGAGCTGATGAAGGATCAGTGGCTTGATCCGAAACATGTCCTTACTGCCACCAAGAAGACTTTAACGGTCGCTCTATGTTTCCTTAAACCTGTTAATATTGTGTAGTTGATGTTAGAAGAAAAATACAAAAATTACAATGGGAATACAAGAAGGGGACGTTATAATTTAAAAGTGAAGTGGCATTATGATAGGTTTCATTTTTGATCGGGTTTTTTAATTTTATTAATAAGTTAAATATTTTCCAATCAAATGCCACTGTTGAAATTTTTTTCTTTTGTGTGTTTATCTTTTTAGATGTTTGTGAGTCTTCTCACATGCATTTTTGTATTGATATTTTTTGTATTTTTCAAGGAACTAATTTATGGGTTGTAGTTATGTATTTTTAATTTATTTTTTATTTGTTTTTATTTGGTTTTTATTTATTTTTGTTTGGCTTTATTAGGTTAGAATTTTATAGATATTATAATAAGTTTTTTATTATTGTTTCTTTTTTATATTGTTTTTATTATTATTTTTATTATTTTTATTATTTTTAATTTGTAAAAAGATTAGTTTAGTCTAGGAAATAGTTTAGTTTGTTCTTTCTAAATAAAAGAATCATATTCTAAAAAACTTTTGTTCTTGGACTTTTTTGATAAGATGCACCGTTTTTGAGATATTCGCAAAAAACGATTTCGTTCGTATGGGGGGTACCCCCCCTAATGGTCCATTTTTGCCCATTAACGAACTTAGCCTCGCATTTTACGAAAAACGGATCCACGCAAAATTTCAAGTCTGTAGCTCAATCCGTGCGCCCGCAATCCGCGCCACAGACAGACGGACAGACAGACAGACGGACGGACATGCAAAATTTAATTTTTTTTATCATTCTAAACACACTGGTGTAATTCATTTTTGTGTGTGATGACGGGATCTTGGCGTTACAAACGGTAAAGCAAAGTTAATATACCCTTACGAGAAACGCAACTGAAAATATTTCAAATCTCTAGATCAATCCTTCCGAAAGTTATGATATTCACGGATATATAGACGGACAGACGACAGACGGGCAGACAGAGGGTCGGACATGCTAAAATTAAAATCTTTTGTCATTCCAAACACCCTGGTGTAGTTCATTTTTGTGTCCAGCGATTGGTTTGGTTTGATACACATATAGTGTGGAGGTCCCCAATCTGGAATGCAGCAACAAACTTATTGGGGTGCGGAAACGTTTTTTTTTTTGATTTGTGAGATAGAGTTATAAATTTTTTTGATTTGTGAGACGGAGTAACGTATAAACTCAAGAACTACTGCACCAACATAGACTATGTATCATGACCACGATTTATAGTTAGGTGTGGTCGCGGTATCGGCTCCCCTTTCACCCCCTCGCCTGTTATCTTCTGAACCACTGAAGGGATTTGAATACGGTTTTCAGTGTTGGGCAGGTCAATCATAAAAGAAATTTTCATACACTCAAACTACTCCGCTCTACATGGTGCGAGCCCCCTCTCCTGCTATCTACTAAACTACAGAACGGATTTTTATACAATTTTTAGTGTTGGATAGGTTATCTGTCAGGGTAAATTTTCGACCAATCCCCTCCTCAGCTATCTCTGAAACTATTTTATGGTTGTTCAACATATGTTACAACATAAATGCAAAAATCTTAAGTGTCTGGCAATAAGGGAATTCGCTCTATTCCCTTTCTCCCAAGCAGATGGAAAAAATATTTGCAATTTTGTTGAAAACAGTGCGTCAAACCAAAAAAAATATGAACAGAAAATTGTTTGAAATATAATTACTGCATAATTTTTCTATACATCAAAATACTTTTGAAAAAAAAAGGATTTTTTCATATTCAAAAATTTATTACTACCCGGGCAACGCCGGGTTCTTTCAAGCTAGTTGTCTATAAAAATCATCATCTTCTGGTGTCATTTAATTTCTAAGTTTGTTTTCTCTTCATGTTTATGTTTTCGCTTAACCAATATTAGTATGAATTAATTTGTGTCAGCATTTTATGGTGAGAATTTTTTGTCGTTGTGTAGCATCTTCGCAACCGACTTACGTAGGGTTTCGGCAGACTTATCAAAGTTCTACCGCGGGATATTCGACGTCTTCAGGCGGTAGCGGCTATTCGCCACTCAGTCGTATTTGGGTCGCCAGCACTTCTTCAGTACCACAATTTCAGTCAGAAGGACGGTCGTGAGTCATGACTTTCAGTCGGTTCGTGTGCCATAGGACTACTTCCCAAACGAAAAATGCTCCTTGGGATGTCCGTCCGTCTGTGGCGCGGATTGCGGGCGCACGGATTGAGCTAGAGACTGGAAATTTTGCGCAGAAGTTCGTTAATGGGCAAAAATGGACCATTAAGGGGGGTATGAAAACGTTTTTTTGCGAATATCTCAAAAACGGTGTATCTTATTAAAAAAAAGCAAAAACAAAAGTTATTTAAGATATGATTCTCCATAAAACTTCCATACATCAAAATCCGATTGGAATAAATTTTAAAAAATCTTGTTGGAAAGTTTGACTTCAAAGGGGAATTTTGGTACAACTGTTCGATTTTTGATACGAATATCACCATACGGGTTTTCAATGATTGCCAGATTGGCAATTATAGCTTTTGTTATGTTTTAGAATTAGAAATCACCCCAAATATTTTTCATCCGGAAAATATTAAATTGCAAAAACTGTATTATTTCTTATCGTTTTAGATGTTTGTGAGTCTTCTCACATGCATCTTTGTATTGATATTTTTGTATTTTTCAAGTAACTAATTTATGGATTGTATTTATGTATTTTTCTGTGTTTTTATTTATTTTTTCAATATTTTTGTTTGGCTTTATTAGATTAGAATTTTTACAGGTATTATAATAGGTTTTTTTATTATTGTTTCTTTTTTATTTTTATTATGTTATTTATTATTTTTATTAATTTTTAATTTGTAGAAAGATTAGTTTAGTCTAGAAAATAGTTTAGTTTATTTTTTTCTAAATAAAGTATTTTTTGTATTTAGGTTGATGACATTTTAATGTATGCAGACCCAGATTTTGCTGATAAAATTATAGATTATATACAGGATACATGTTCTATGGAGGTGGACGTTAAAAAAGAGGACCCTACAGAAATAATTAGTTATCTTGATTTGGAAATAACTAATAAATATAATAAGTTTGAGTTGGATCATTTTAGGAAATAAGGCGTTTCGTACAGGACTGTTCATTTTTTATCCAATCATCCATATTCAACTAAAATTACCGCGTTGAAGAATGAGATAAATAAAATCATCAATATAACAAAGGATACACACAACATTAATAATTATATGGAATATGTTAGAAACAAATATAAGTACAATCATTTTCCAAACTCGGTTATCAACAAAAGTATTAAATAGGCCCTAAATAAAAAACATGAAATGAAAATAGATTCATCAAATAAACCAAGCAACAATAAACATAGCCTAATTCAAAGATACGTTGCTGTTCCATTTTTGAGTGAGAAGACTCACAAACATCTAAAAAGATCGTGTAAGAAATATAATCCGTCTGTAACAATGGCATATAAATGTTTAAAAACGGCTACAAAAATATGTAGAAACAAAAAAAAACAAACGTATATTACAACATCCAGGAGATGTTTAATAAGGAGTGGGAGGATATCTAATTTTAATTTTGTAATTTTTAGTTTTTGTTTTTCTGTAATAAAGTCATTCCATTTTTTTCCTATTTTCAATTTTTTCAATAAAAAAATTAGGGTAATTTGTTTGGGGTAATTATAAAACTAAAACATAAACTAATATTTAGAATAAAAAAAAATAAAAAAATTTTTTTTTTTAAAAAAGCTTTTATTAAAAAAGAATGCACTAAAAAGAAAAAAATAACTTTCTGGACGCTGTGTATCACAAATATAAAAGCTTTTTAAAAGCGAGATATTTGTTTATATTTGTGATACACAGCGTCCAGAAAATTATTTTTTTCTTTTTAGTGCATTCTTTTTTAATAAAAGCTTTTTTTTTAAATTTTTTTTGTTTTTTTTTATTTATTTTTTTTAAAGTCATCACACTAAAACAATTTCCGCTCATTAGTTGCTTATATTAAATTCTATGAACACACACTAAGCAAGAAACAGAAAGAGATTCCATATCAACAAGAGAGATTTGTTTTGTAATATTTACAAAATATTTGTAGGTAATATTTACAAAATATTTGTAATATTAACAAAATTTTTTAAAAACGAAATACAAAAATTTAACAAAATTGACGTCGTTCCGACAACAAAATATTTTGTCGGCCCATGGGGGACAAATGATTTCGTTATATTAACAAACGTTTTCGTGATATTTACATACTTTTTATTTTCTGTGTATCCTTCTTGGCATGGATAGATTCATGTTCGAATTTTTTTTATAAATGTTTAGACAAACTAGTCACTATTTATTTAACGTAAACAAACCGAAAACATTGAAATCAATCTTAAAATTAGTTATCACTAGGGCTGCCAAAAATATGCACTAAAAAAAGCGTTTTATGCACATAAACTATGCACTAAAAATGGCAAAATATGCACTTTAAAAATATTCAAAATCCGAAATATATTTCACCCAAAAAAGTGAACGGAACTTGTTAAAATGTGGTTAATTCGACTTTTGTGGAAAATAAAAAAATAAATAAAATACCATTGAATATTATAAAAATTGAAAAAATAATAGTCTGTAAAAAAGATTGACATTTTTACTGACAAAAAAAATTTGACAGGAAAACTTGTTTCTAAATTGCAACTGTTAAATTTTAAGATATTTCGAAAAGATGTTCAATACTTCATATTGTCTATGGCAGTGCTCCGCAACCTTTATTTGCATACGGCACACCAATTTTTTTTCTGGAAATCCGGGGCACACCACAAAAGAAAATATAAAAAAATTTGTGTATAAAATATTTATAATGAAAAAATTTAAAAAAAAATCCTGAAAGAATTATTAAATAGCTATTTGAAATGTTTACCGCGGCACACCTAATATAATTTCCCGGCACGGAGCATTGCCCTAGACAATGCAATATTATTGCACAATAAATCATTTTTCGTTTGATTCTTGAGCAGTCAACATGTCCCTAAATGACATTGAAGCTAGTTGTGTAGCCATTGCACTGGCTGTGAACTTCAAAAAAAGAGTTTAAAAAAAGCGCAGATGGATGAAGGAGTGGTTAAAAAAAGAAGTACCCATGAACATTTGTTGAATGACTTAAAAATAAGCTATAGTTAGGTGTACTCTCAGCGATATTTCATACGATACTGAGCCACTATTGTGCAATATCGCCCTCAGACTATACAATAAAACCTTATTGTGCAATAAAAATCAAACCGATTTTGTTTCCTTCAATATATTGCTCAACCGTTCAATATGACCACTAGACGGTCAATATATTGTGTCGTGGGATGTTTTTGCATGTCGTAGGTGGAAGCAAATTAAGAACACATTTTTTCTTTTTGTTGTTGTTTATTTAAAATAATTTCATTTACTTAATTTGTTTTTTAATGACTTAAACTATTGTACACACTACCTTTATATATTTTAATCAAAAGACTTTTTTATCTTAACCTTTTTAAATAACTTTTGTTTCTCTTTTTGCTATATTGTTTTCCTTTTAATCCAAATATCTACTGGTCCGATCCAAAACGACTCGAACTGATTTTATCTTTTTTCCTTGTATATTTAAAACGATCATATAACTTAATTTTGTTTTTATTTTGTGACTACAACTATTTTACAATTTTATTTCACACACAATGCCTTTATTTATTTTAATTCAATAACTTTTGTTTCTTAAGTTATATAAACTTTAGTTTCTTAACTTTTCAAATAACTTCTGTTTCCGTTTTGCTATATATTTTTATTACTTTTCATTCAAATATTTACCAGTTCGGATCGTTTTTATCCAAAACGATCCGAACTGGTTGAAATCTTAATCGAGACTCCTCGTTTTTATTTTAACCCGCCCGGAATTTCCATTCCATTCTGGAGTGCTAAGACTCAAAGTCAATGTTTTCGATATTTGCTTATCAGCAGCGCATCCAAGAATTTTCCCAAGTGAAAATTATGCTTTATTTGCTTCCAGGTATTTTCCCATTGAAATTGTGGGAACGGGAACCGGCCACGACATACAGTAGAACGCGCTTAAATGCAACACGCGTAAATGCAAAACTCGTGTCATTGCACGCAAAATTTGTGCATGGAAGATCTTTAAGCATTTTTCATATAAATATATTAAATGCACATGTGCAAAAGTGAAATGTGATTACCCAAAAAAAAGTTATTATTGTTATTTTAATTTGATAAAATGAATTCTTAATTAGATTCTTTGTTTTTGTGTAGCCTCGTTGAATTTAAATGTTTATTACAGGAATATTAAAGTTGCATGTTTATCTTTTACTCGCATAATTGCACATTAATGTGCATTTATCCGTGCTTCCGTGCTACGTATAAATGCAAAACACGGATAAATGCACATAAAATTCTGCGAAATTCGATGTGTATTTAAGCGTGTTCTACTGTATTTATTAAGTGCTGGTATGTTTAGTGTTAAACAGCAAAATTATGGGAATTGTAAATTTAAAAAAATCAAATTTTCTAAAAACTAATATCTCTAGAACGGTTAGAGGTATAGAGCTCTCGCAAACAACAAAAATTCTATTTGCAAATTTCAATTTGTTTAACTTTTGTATTACATGAGACTATTGAAAAAAGTGCTTTTACAGAGCACATCGCGAAAAAATCAAATCGTAGAGCAGAATATTTCCTAGCAGAATCGCGTACTACATTAATGGTTAACATTTCTCCATGCAGCTATCATGCCAAACAAAATATAAATTAGTTAAAATATTGTTTTGCATTATTAAATCCCTCGTCATTTCATCAAAATGACTGTTCGCACCATTATGCTACATTTACACGAATGACAAATTTGTCATTTTTTTCTTGTCATTATGTTAATTCCCGTGTAAATGGCATAATTTTTGTAATTTTTTCTTTCAGAAAATGTCAATCTCTCATAAAAGAATGAACTTGTCCATTCTTTTATGCCAGATTGTCATTCGTGCAAACGCAATATTAGTTATGACAACTTTAGTATTCAACTTTTGTCATAACTAATATTGCGTTTGTACGAATGACAATCTGGCATAAAAGAATGGACAAGTTCATTCTTTTATGAGAGATTGACATTTTCTGACAGAAAAAATTACAAAAATTATGCCATTTACACGGGAATTAACATAATGACAAGAAAAAAATGACAAATTTGTCATTCGTGTAAATGTAGCATTAGTTGTCATCTGAATACGTCACACAATGGACAGGACGAAAAGATGCTGGTTATAATGGACAGGACGAAAAGATGCTGGTATTATATGTTTTGTATCATGATGGGAAAAGTTGACTTTCTATGACATACCTAGTTCTTTTGTATTATGATTCGACAGGAAGGAACGAATTGGACGAAACTTGATTAGAGTACCTATATCAACTAGGAAAATTTTATGCGTCAATCTAGATTGGAATTGATTAGTGAGACTAGAATCTAGAGAGCGGACATCAGTATTTACCGAATGTCTTACTTAAAAAGTGGGGCCATCGGAAAACCGTTTTTTTTAATAAGACGAAAATTTTGTTTCAAAAATGAATTTTGTTTTCAGTTTTTTTTTAAATATTTTGTTATATTTGAAACTTTTTAAGCTCTTGATCCAGGAAAACTGAACTTAAATGAATCGATTAGAACCAGGGGCGTGGCGTGAGTTTTGAAGCTAGGGATGCAAATTTTAATTTTTTGGAATTTAATTGCCAACTTAAGGTTTTTATGTTATTAATAAAGGTATTTTTTGGGTTGTGCAAAAATACATATCTCGTTAGCTACTTAAATGAATGACAATAAAATAATAAAAAGTTCAAAACACTAAAATAACTTGTACTTTATGATTATGAAAATGATTATGAGAAATGCATCCGATCTTTGATCCCCAGACTACGAAATTATAATGTGTTTGTTTTTAATTCGAGATACTTAGATGTCCGAATCGAGAGAAAAAGTAAATTAATGATCTTTTTGTATAAAAAATACTGTTATAAAATAAAATATTTACGATTGTCCGCATAAACCCGGATACACCAAGATCGTTCTTAACTCAGAATTGCTAATTAAACAGCTTTATGAAAATTATTTAAATAGCTGTAACTTACAGATTGCCAAACGTTGTAATCCTTCGAAAAAAGTAAACAAGGCCAACAAAATAACTTTTGCTTATTTGCACAACCGCAAAGCCAATTAAAATCTTCGTAAACTTTGACCGAAAATCGTCTCGTACAACTTTTATTTACTGTTGTTATATTTAACTTTGGTTTTGGTCTCCCGCGATCAAGAATATTTTGTTTTTCAGAAAAAGAGCGCGAACTAAATGATTGTTTTAATAAGCTATCGATTACACAACAATCTGCCATTTTTCCCAAACTATTGAAATCACAAAAATCACACAATAAAAAGACACGCTAATAAATAAACAATTTAAGACACTACTCACTACGCATGCAGAAACGCTACTACCAATTTGCCTTAATGCATTTTTTTTACTTATTTTCACTCGGAAGCAACGATTCGAATTGCTTATTTCACATCTTCCTGTTGCATATGACATTACGAGGCAAAAGAGAAATGATCGCCCGAAAGAAATTTTTATTTTTGGAATGATTTTTTAAACCGCGAAAACCGTGTATTTTTTCTTCAAAAAGGTATGAATATTGGATATAGAATTACTCAAAACAAAATCATCTAAATGTCCTACGAAAAAACTTTTTAAATACGGGTCTTAGTTTTTTAGTTATTTAAATAAAAGCGCAAATTATTTGACTTCTGCTGAGGTGGAAGCAATTTTTATTTTGCATCCACATTTTCTCTTTTCTCCAGTCGTTAACATAGGTTCTCATCTCTTAAAGTTTAGTTTGATCTCTCTTCGTACAAAACTCATAGATGCAACAATAATTTCTGCTTCCACACAGTTTCAAAGGCAGGTTAAGAAATTCTCTCTTTTTTTAAAGGCATTCGCGGTTGAATATATCACGACTGTATGATAAAATGCATTTTGTGCCGTACTGAAGCTACAAAGGCACAAAACAGTAACTCTAACAATAAACTCAAACTTAATTTTGATCGAATTTTGAAAAAAAAAATGTTTCAACTTAAAAACTCAGTTACCAATATTTTTATGAGATTTGTAAGGGATGCAATGGATCCCTTGCATCCAATGACGCCACGCCCCTGATTAGAACCTTTTTCGTTTAAATCTGTGATAATAAACCAAAAATTTTAAAATTTCAACGGACAATTTGAAACTTTCAGCGAAAATCACTTTCATTATGGCTACACTCTAGTTCTCTATAGTAATTCTAGGACGGTCTATTAATTCCAATTAAAACAGTCTATTACAGCTTTTTCTCCAGATTAGAACAGTTGTAAACAATTTTTCAAATTATTAAAACCACTACGATTTTATCAATTTTTGATACCTCAGACATCAGACCGTCAACACGTCAATTATACGCTCTCTAGATTTAATGTGTTTCCCCAGTGAATCTGTTCCGTAGTCGTCTTTAAGACACGCGCGTAACACGTATTTTAGACCAGGTTGGTAACAAACGTATAGAGCATCTTCGCTTGTGTCTTAAAAGTATGTTGCTTATATGTCTGGAATAGATTAAGAAATGGTTCGTTCATTTCATAAATAAAGGTTTATATTGTTTTAGTTATTAAATTAAAAAACATTTTTTAGGAATCATTCTCTTTTTGATCTGCTAAAAAATCACGTACACTGTTTGGCAAATTAACAACATTTTCCATTATTTTGGATTAAAAAAAACTCTTTCAATTACACCCAAAACAAATAATTTTTTATTGAAAACAACTATCTTAACTCTAAATTACATATTTTTTAAGCGCTCCGTGTGCGCAACGCCGAGACTGCCTGAAAGGGTTTGGACGAGTATTTACCTGAACCCATATTATTGTGTTTCGATTAAATCGTTAGACATTCATATTTTTGCATTTAGGACTTTTGTTTTCTGATACAGCTAGTTCGCATGTATTTTTTCATCTTCATAATTGTTTTGACTAATTAAAAAAACTTTAGTTGTCCACGCAAATTGTTTATATAACTTTTCACGGATTGCTTCACCCTGCTATATAGATCACTATATCAATTATAAGAATTTTTTGGCTAGAAATGTGTTTTAATCTTGACTGTAGAATATCTAATGGCCTTAAAATCTTATAAGAATTTTTACCCCACCCGCTAAAGGATCAGCTGATTTTGACAATCTTATAACCTTACAAGTAGAATTTCAAATCTTTTAATTTCCTTTAAAAAGGTTAAAATTCTAAAAGATTTAAAGCCCTAAAAGGTTAAAAGTCTAAAAGATTTAAAGTAGAATCGGGAGGGAAGTCTCCATAAAATTTCAGAGACAGCTGATCGGTTAACGTCTTTCAACTTATTTACTAGGTAACGGAATCTATTGAATTTCTCTTAACGCCAATTAACAAGTTAGCAGATTGTCTGTTGCCAAGAACAGAGCGGTTTAAACAACAATTGTTATATTTTTTGACTGATATCGCTCAGCTCAATTCGTAAACATCCGTGATGAATGCATCATAGGAGCATTGCTTGAAATAGTCCGCCTAAATAGGACAGAAACTGGCAAAATTACCCGGCCTGTACAGTACAGTAGCACAAACTTCAAATGTCAAATTACTGACAACGAATTAAAATACATTTAGCGAACTGGCCGTCAGTGCATTTACACGAGTTGTGTCAGCTCTACAGACGCGTGTAACGGCCGGGTAAGGTCAAGGTGAGGAAGTGGGACTGCTGATAGGAAAATCATCCTCAAAACTAAAATCTCCGTTCTCACACCGCGTCTTGATTAACAATTTTTCATCCCAAGAAATATCTCACCGCAATGAGATTTTTTTGACAGCTGGGCCGAAAATCTCTTGAAATTTAGTACTCAAAATGCCGATGAAAAGAAAACACATAGTCGCCGCTCTCGCAATTAATGCAATACGTGAAATTGAAAAAGCTGAAACAGAAGAACAGACGAAAAGAAACACCTCTTAATGTTATATATTCTCTTCCAAAGCTTTTTGTATCGTATTTTGTAAAAATTAGTTATTTTCGCAATTACTTGTCGGGAGAATTTGGATTCCGCCATCTTGAATTGTGAAATTGCAAGAAATTTTGCTATTGCAAGATTTCAAGAAATTTATCTCTGGGATTTTTTCTCGCCGTCAACTCGAGCTCTGATTGGTCAATCAAAAATCTCTGCGATGAAAAATCCCAAATCAAGACGCGGTGTCAGAGTTCCGCCTGTCGTGCTCTGATTGGTTGGCTGCCACACTGAATGTGTTCCATTCTCATTATTGTTTCGGTCATCGTCAATGCAACACGTCGCAGAGCAAAAGGCAGCCACATATTACTAGAGAGCCTATAACCTAGAGAGTGGCCATGGGGACATCTAAAAATGGCCGCCGAGCTGAAAAACGAGCGCGAAAAACTTTAAAAATTTGATTCATTGTTATAAATAATTGCCAAAATATCTGAAGGTGGTTAATATATGTAAAAATAGCATGTTTGAGGTATCAAAAAAAATTGGAAACTCATAGTTGTTTTGATAAATTGAAAAATTGTTTACAGACTGTTCTAATCTGGAGAAAAAGCTGTCCTAACTGACCTAATAGACTGTTCTAATTGGAGTTAATAGACTGTCCTACTCAGTAGCACTCAGTAGCACAGTCTATTAAGGTAGCATGGCCACTCTCTAGGTTAAAGGCTCTCTACATATTACTTGCGATTCTTTAGAAATGTTCCGTTTCCCAAATGGTTCACGCCAGTCTGATTGCTCACAGCTACTGGTTCAAATAGTCTCAATCTGAACACGAGCAATATTTCATCCGTCCTATTTAGATGCACTATTTCAACCAATCTGAATATGGTCTAATAGCGTAACCAGAATTTTAAGACGATTAAATTAATTTAATTTTTTAAAATGGGTGCTCCACCAAGTAACTTTCGAAAATTTATTGACATCTCAGACATGAGTTTTTTCTTTATATTAACCGATTTCAGTGATTTTGGTAATTAGTTGTAACAACAGGTGAAATTTTTAAAGTTTTTCGCGCTCGTTTATTAGGTCTGCGGGAATTTTTCCCACTACCCACTCTCTAGATTATAGTCTCTCTATAGTGAACCAGGAATACATAGTTTTTCGGCTGCCAAAAAATAACCTTCAGTTGTTCTCTAGTTTTAAACCACTCTATTTCAAAATAAATAAATTGGGAGCTGGCATTGCTATGTTTTCCATGGTGTTATTATTAACTTGATAAAAATCATCTGTGGATTTTTCGTCATCTGATTTCCGCGAGAAATTACTTTATTATCACTGCGAATATTGTCGTGAATTAAGCAAGTTGAAAACATTTCAGGCTCGAAAACTGTTAGTGACGGTGGAATCGAGAATAATTGCGAATTATCATCCCAAACTCAAATTATCACGAATTTAGGCCGGCCGAATCACTGCGTTAGTGTCAAACAGCGAAAAATTCTGGAGATTTTCTACAAGCGATTTTGGTTTCGTAATCGATTTTATCCGCGATCAAAATAGATTGAGTAGTGCGTTGTGTGATTTTGTTGTTTTGATTTTTGTTGGCCACAGCCCCAACGAATTGCGTATTAGGACTCTTTGGCTTTTGTCGCCCGCCGCCCCTATCAATTTACCGGTTTTTTTTTTATTTTCACCCCAAGTCCAAGCCGTAAGTCACGTAAGTTTTCTTCTAATGCTTAACATTTATGTACACATCTATGTGCCGGTGTTATGCGTATAAAATACTCTTTTTTTCAGTTGTGATTTTTTCGACGTTTGAAAGGTTCTGATAGAAAGTCTACCATCAAAATTGGGACAAATCGAATGGAATTTTTTTTGTGCCACTTCAGTTTACCAGTTCTTTATTGACATTAAGCCAGGTATCAGCGAAGCATTTTCGACCGAAATCGCACTGTTCGATTGTGGCCATCGAGATGCCGTCTACAAAAATGTGGGAGGATTTGGATTTAACTAAAGATGAATTGGACCGAATGACCAGTGCATTGAAAAATGATGAATTTAAAAAAATGTTATTTGAGTACTGTAACGAAATCCAAGATCCCGAAAACCGAAAGAAGTATGAGGAAGAGCTCATTCAATTGGAGGCGGAACGAGGTGTTGAACTCGTTTTTCTGAATCCGGAGCCTGGCTTTGTTGTTACGACATCCGTAAATGGAAAACAGAAAGGATTCATTAATATAGCAAAAAGTGATAGGGTTGAAAAACCATCCAGTGAAGCGAAAATCAGCGAAGAGACTGGCCAGCCGGGTCTGGATTGGTCCATTCCATATGCCCAAGCCCCGGCACGAAACGATTATGAGAATGAGGGTGATCAGTGTTTAGTTTACGATGTGATATTTCACCCAGACACGCTGCATTTAGCCGAAAGTAATTCGGTTTTTCGAAAACTTGTGGTCGACACTGCCTGTGACGCCGTTGAGCGAGAAAACAGTATCCAGTTGGATCACAACAATCTACAATATCCGAAGCTGAAGTACAAGGGGATACCGCGACCAACTGTGATTCGAAAACGCTCAGGTGATAGTTGTAGCTGTAGTGAACCTAGTCCCATCGATGAAATACTTCCACCACTCCCGCCAGCTGAAGGCGATAGCCGGGCGGTTTCCAATAAAGTTCATAAAGCCATGAAAAAAAATTCAAATGTCAATGATATCTTCACAACACCAGTTTATACTATTAGTCATCGGCGTAGCGTCGATTATGCAGAGCTTACCAATGAACTAGACGCGAAATTAAATCTAACAATACCCAAAGAACTTGTAATTGAAATCGATCTACCCCTTCTAAATTCAACATCGGATTGTAATTTAGATGTAACTGATACAAAATTGTATCTTCTCAGTGAAGCACCTGCCAAGTATAAGCTTCAGATTGATTTGCCATATCGCGTCAATGATAAGATGGGTTTAGCGAAATTTGATCGAGCGAACAGACGGTTGACCGTAACATTGCCTGTTTGCTCACAGGAACAGCGGAACCTACGCGATTTATATCGTGAAGATAGTGGCGTAGACACTGATATTAAGGATGATCCAATTGTAAAGTCACCAAAAGAGGTAAAAATGTTGGAGGAACTTCCCTCATCCGAACAACGAAACGAAATTGAAAATAAACAGCCAGAGATGGGCTTTCTCAACAATAGTACAAAATATAGTTTTCCGTGTCATTTTGACTGTAATAGTCTTGATGAGAATCTAGCATTTACATTTCACATTAAGAACGTTGAGCCACAATCGGTTAAATGTATTCACGATTTGTATTCAGCGCATATACAATTTCGCACAATGGGCTCTGGTTTTTATCCCACTTATTATGCATTTTATGTTGAAATTCCGAAAACTGCTTCAATTGATATCATCGACTCTGAGGTTTGGGACAATAACGTCATATTTAGCCTGTGCTTAAAGGACTTTGCAAATGTGAAATCGTACGCAGCTGGGCTGCACAAGGACGATATAACGGAATATGAAATAACTCAAAGTTACGTTTCCAATCTAAAAAAGGGCATACAGAGTCGCGATAAAGATCAAGTCGATGTTATGGTGAAACCAGTTGAGGATGTTCAAGTTGAAATCGCCATTCATCCAAATAAAGAGGCGATTTCTAATATCGAAACAGATCCACTTGATAATGCTTACAAAGAGGATAGAAAACTGTCAAGTAGTAAAAAAAATAAAAAGAAGAATAAAAAGCGCCGTTCGCTATCGGAATCTTCCTGCGATGATTTTCAAAAATCCATGAATAATTTCGATCAATCACGTGGAAAAGATTGTAAAGCTAAAAATGGAACTGATTCGCCATCTCGAAAAGGTCGCAGTTTGTCGGAATCGCATGGCAGTGATCATGATTCCAATGATGGACAAAGTAAAGATTGTAACAAGGGGATATTGAAGCGAACAAGTCGATATTGCCGCAGCGTTTCGGAAAGTTGTTCCTCTATTGATGATCACTCGTATTCTTGTTCCTTGGACCTTCACGGCATGGAAGGTCACATTCCCGAAGAGGACGTCTCCAATATGCAATTGTCGGAGAGCTGTAAAAAGACTGTTAGATTTAGTGATGTCATCAAGAGACAACTCTTTAGGTATTTCTTATTCTTTTATACATATTAGCACTTATTTTGTTTGGTTTTTAACATCTCTATTGGTATGCGATATTTTTCTATTTCGCTTTAGTAATATAAAATTGGCTATTTCACCAGAAGTCAGTTGACTGTTTGATTTATGATTTTATTCCGAGTTTTGCAGCCCTCAAGAAATCTGCAAAAATATCAATTAATTAATTTATATTTTTGCAGACTTCTGGAGGGCTTCAAAACCCGAAACAAAATCATTAATGTCAACCTTGACATGGGTTTAGGTTTTTCTCTTAATTTTTCAACTCGAGTCATTACTTCTGCATAACCATCTGGATCTCATATTATTTTTAACAAAATCAATACTTTTAAGCCATAATAAATCGCACATTTATTTTTATTTAAGTTGAGAACCAGAAAATTGTGATCACGATAGTCAGTTTATTTAGCTTCTGAAACATTTTTTTTTCTCCAAAAATCGTGCCAAATAAATTTATGTAATAAATTCGAATGCATGCTATGCTTTATTTGTAGAGAAGTCTTGCTTTCGTGTGTAAGTGACTCTTGAAATATAAACATTTTTTGGGTCAATAGCCGATCTAGCTCTATATTAGGATTTATTTTATGCAACAAAATATGTTTATTATAGTTTTATTTAAACTGATAGAAGTAGCGGAAAAATCTGACGATAAACAATTTTCTTTCTGAAAATTGCGTCAGAGGACTTAAAATTTATAATCAACAGTTGTTTATTGTTTTCTATTTTTAGAATGGACTCGAGCATTTTAGGACAACGAAAGAAAAATCAAAAGAAAAAAATACAAAAACAGCGCGCATTACAAAGACGCCATAGTGAAGGAGATTCAACCGATTATGAAGCTAAGGTAAGACTGATTGTGATTTTTTACAACAATTATTTATGAATAATCATTTGGAGTACTTGTTTATCTTATCACACAATTGAATATCAACATTTTCTATACAAGAATTTAATTTGATGGAAATTGACTTTTTGTACGGCAACAATTCTTATGGCCTTTGCGTGTTTTGTTTTTAATGGTCTCGTTTTTAGTTTCTTTTTTTTATCTTCAAAAGATGTGAATCAGAAAATACATTTTAGTAGTTTTTGTGTATAATTTCTTAGCTAAATTTTCCAGGGTTGTGAAAAATCCTGGTTTTTTTTAATTGGGTTTTTAATTTTTTGTTGGATTTTTGGGTGGGCTTTAAAAAAACCCAAAGGGTTTTGGGCTGGGGGAAATAATAACCCTGAAATTTTCTATCTGTTTTAACAGAAGTAATTGAAATGCGCATTTGTTGTTTTATTTTAGGTTTCGATTAGACATAAATTGCGATTTTTCCATGGCGTGGAACTAAAATGACAAGAGCATTTTTACCCAAAATATTTAAAAAAATTCTGACAAATACTTTCTGTACTGGACATTTCAATGACAAGCCCTGAAAAAAATCTAATCGAGATATCTAATCGACTTTAAAGGATAAAGTAGAATATATATGTATTTCTTAAAACAAGCGTCTGAAGTGTACTAAAAATATAAAAAAAAATATTGACGTAGGAGTTTGTCGTCAAAAATAAAAGCGAGATAAAAGTTAATACGCAAAATTCTCAACGCTTTTGTTTTTTTTTTTTGCTTTTGTTTTTGAGGCCAAATTCCCTTTTTTTAAAAGAAAAATTACTTTAAAACCTTGTTTAACATGTTCACGTCTAGGCAGGGACGCCAATTGCGAATATACTCATAGTCGGCGTATGATTTTTATTAGCTAATTTAATGTGTGTGTCATAATAGTGAGTAATGCTGCGTTTACACGAATGACAAATTTGTCATTTTTTTTGTCATAAATTGTCATCATCGTGTAAATAGTATCATTTTTGTCATTGTTTCTGTCAGAAAAATGACAATCCCTCATAAAAGAATGAACTTGTCCATTCTTTTATGACAGATTGTCATTATCTGTCATTCGTGTAAACCCAGCATAAGGCTCTGTTTTTGATCTGGCAGTGAACGTATATTTTTTTAAAATTATATATAGGGTTATTCAGAATGATCACGACTTTGGTCGCTGCAATCCAATCTAAACATCTTTACCACTTTGTGTCTAACTCTTAACATTCCTAAATATACCACAGTTACTTTTTCTCGGAAATTGAATCCCAAATGATTTAGCTAGACGTTCAATTGTGTACATCTAACTAGATCTAATAGAATATCTGATCTTGGTGTTATTCTCGATGAGAAACTATGTTTTGATCTGCATCTAAATAACATCATAAATCGTGAAAATTCTGTTGTAGGGTTTATTAAACTATGGTCACGTGGTATTCCCGATCCTTATGTGTTAAGGAAATTGTATTGTACTTTTGTTCATCCTATTCTTGAATACGCATGCGGGATTTGGATACATGGAAAAAATAGGGAAATTGTTCATTAAAACTTCAACCTAATACCGCATGTATTTGATTGATGTAATCGTTACATGTAATTCTATCAATACTGCGCGTAGGGCTTGGCTTTGGTGTGACCATCATCTGTAAAAGAAAAAGATAACATGAAAAAAAAATTACAGTGAGCAACAAGTGTCCAGACCGTCCCCCTTTCACTAATAGACGACAACGACCAGGCACTTATGACATACACACACAGTGGTATAACGAATCAACGTATATGACAATAGACCGACACATGCTGCACGCCCGCACGACATCTTCCTTGAGCCTCTTCGTTTTCCTACAATGAAGTTTAGGAGTTCCTTCATTCCGCCAACAACAAGACTTTGGAACGATTTACCATCCGATATGTTCACCCCGGACTATAACCTGCAGATGTTCAAGGAGAACATAAACGGACATCTCCTTTTGTTCTTCCGACCATCATGAGCTGTACTTCGGCATTAAAGAGTCTTCCCCTAAGCTCTGTCTGAAACTATAAAAAAAAATCTGTCGTGACTTACACCGACACACAAAAAAAAACCCTGTTTGCCAAGTCGTCCATCACTCACAGCAGGTCATTCCTCGAGAGTATATAACTATTTTATTATAATAGCTTCAACCACAAAATTACAACATTTACACAAGGAACCGATTATACTGGATGAAAAAATCACCAAAAAAACCGGAACAATTCCTGGACCTCCCCCTGCTTGCGTCACTACTCGGTATTACAATTTCCATTACTAGCTAACCGTCAGCGTTGCTAACTAATCTAGTTTTTCTTAAATATTGGTCTTTTCGCAGGGTTAACAAAAATTCTAAAAACTATGTTTTTGCCTTTTATGTAAAAAAAAATTGAACTAAGATCTTGTTCGTCGGGTTTTACTGTGAATTGCGCAGGCACGTAGATTTTGTACAACAAAGTCATGTGTTGTTCACATAAGATATTTTTAATTGTTCGAATTGCTGCTTCGTTTAAATTAAAACTTTACCCAATAGATGTGGGCCGGAACCTTTTGCAAGACGATATAAATTTCTTTTTTCGCTTTTAATGTAAAAATCTTCCGTATTAATTTAGTTCTAACTTTCATTTTTGTTACTAAGGACTGGACACGAAATAAAGTGCACACTTAAAATTTGGTTTAAATTTAAACTCGCAGGTTAATATTTGATGTAAGTAGGTTTGTTGTGTTCTGTCAAGTTTATATTTTTATTAGTGATTGGTTTTTAAGCTTAATCTATAAACAAAAAAGACATGGCGCGAATAACCGAAGAAAACAGAAAATTAATTTTGCAAACTTGGTGCCGTACAAGTGGAATATCACTAAGACAGTTAGCAAAACTGCACAAAGTTTCAGTAAATGGTGCCAAAAAAGTTATAACTAAGTTTGGGGAGCATAATACCCGAATGGATCTGCCAGGTCGTGGTCGGAAAAAAGGTACAGCTGACCCAAAATTAGAGACAAAGGTGGTGAAATTGTTGACAAGAAAGAAAACTTTGTCAATTCGAGATGTGGCCAAAAAACGGGAGTGGCGAAAAGTACGGTGCAAAAAATTTAAAAAAAAGAACAATTTAAAAACGTATAAAAAACAAAAAATGCCCAAAAGAAGTTTAGACCAATTGAATCGCGCCAAAATTCGTTGTGGGAAATTATACAAATTTTTGTTAAACAATCCGGGTCGCTGAATTTTAATAGACGACGAAACGTCCTACGACGAAACGTACCTTAACCCCCAAAACTGTCCTGAACTCCGTCCCATCGAGCGTTACTGGGCAATCGTAAAGCGGGAATTGCGAAAACAAGGTCGAGCTGCAACGACAATGGAAGAATTCAGGAAGAATTGGAACACAGCAGCTCGTAAAGTCACTAATATTACAGTGCAAACTCTTATGAACAAGATAAAATCAAAAGTCCGCAATTTTAGTCGTAGGAAATAATTTTTTGTTTTTTTTTTTGTACTTTTAGTTTGATAAGAGTTAAAATACTTAATATAAAAATGTGATTTTTTTTTAAATATATAAAAAAGTGTTTATTTTGTAAAAATCGTGTGTGCACTTTATTTCGTGTCCAGTCCTTACAAAATATTTCCTTAAGATAATCAACAATTCAAAATTTAAAAAAAAAATTTACTTTTTCCAAACTAGATAAATTTATTTTAAGCGTTAAATGCCTCGTCTAACCAATATATGAAAAAATATCAGTTGTGGTCAACACAAAACTTTCTTCT
Organism: Chrysopilus asiliformis; assembly: GCA_964034945.1. Taxonomy (NCBI): domain Eukaryota; kingdom Metazoa; phylum Arthropoda; class Insecta; order Diptera; family Rhagionidae; genus Chrysopilus; species Chrysopilus asiliformis. The sequence goes on along the minus strand of OZ035961.1, from coordinate 66,554,000 downwards.
ACAAAATCTACGACCCTGTGCAATTTACGCTAGAGCCCTGTCGCGTTGTCAACCTAAGACGACCTCCCAATTGTTGGTTCATCCAAAAATATCAAAAACGCACAAAATTTGAGATAACTTGAGAACTGTAAAAGATATCAATTTATGGTAAATGGCAAAAATGTAGAAAATGTTAACATCTTTAATTATTCTTTTAACTGATTTGTCGAAAAACCGTTAGTTTGCAAATTATTCGTAAAAATATGATTTGTACTTATTAATGAAAATATCTCAATAACGGTAAAATATAACGGATAACGGTAAAAGACAAAATTGTGCAGAATGCCATTCTCATTAATTCACTTCATACATTCAGTCAGCAAAAACCCGTTAATTTTCGAGATAATCGCAAAAAACTGTTTTTTTTTTTTTTTTTTTTTGGAAATAACGGTTTATCTCGATAACAGGTTGAGATATCGAGTTATAGCTAAAGACAAAAGTGTGGGAAATTTTATTTTCTCCGAGTTTTGTCATACTTAAGGCCACTAAAAAACGGGTAGTTTGGCAGTAAATCGAGAAAAACGAAATTACGATTTTTGAAAAACCGCCATTTTGGATACTTCCGGTTAACGGATTTCCACCAAAAGTGGATAGGATCGTCTCATTTCAGGACCCAACATGCCTAGAAAAATTCATGGCGCTAGCTCTATTAGTTTTTGAGAAATCTTGTACACAGACTGACAGACAGACTGACAGACAGAAAGACATTTTTTAAATATGACTCCAATCGACTCAGGAGTGATCGGGAAATGTTTTTTAGGTAAAATTAAGAGGTCGAAATTTTTCATGAATACAATACTTTATTATACTCCGTAGAAGAAAGTAATACTGCATCACAAAGCCAAAATTCATTTATTTTATTAAAAATTTCACGACAAAAGATTACCACTCCTTTACAAACAAACCTTAAATTTACGATTTATATTAAACTAGGGGGTCCACCCCCCGCCTGTTACGTGCCCTCCGGCCGTGCGTTTAATTTATCCCCCTCCCCACCTCTCGGGCTACTTTTTAATGGGTCTATGTTGGGGCTGGACCCCCGATGAACATCTATGCCAAATTTCAAGTCAATCGGTTCAGCCGTTTTTGCGTGAAAGAGGAACAGACAGACACCAACTCATTTTTATGCACTTTCTATTAAGTTAATTTGTCGCGACCTGGCTGGCTGGCTACCTATGTGTCTATCTCTGGAATCTTTGGAACCTTATATCTCCGAAACTATGCAACCTAGGAAGATGAAATTTTGTCACCTTGCGTAGTTCCGGTGACAGTTCAATATTTTTACTACTCCATCTTTGTAAGGATAATGGAATGTCCTGTATGAATAACGCAAATATCCTTTTTCCCATTTTTTCCGGGGATTACGAATTCGGTGTTAGATTTTCAAAATTCAAAACGGAAAGTCCTGTAAGGATGACGCAAATATCCTTTTTCACATTTTTTCCGGGAAAAATGGCATTAGGGGATTTTTGGGGTCGCTGAATCCGATTCTGACATTTAAAATTCTGTAAGGATAATGGAATGTCGTGTAAGGATAACGTGAGTATCGGTTTTGCTCACATTTTCCGGGGAAAAAACTCATTTAGGGGTTTTTGGGGCCGCTGACTCCGTCTCTGATATTTAAAATTCTGTAATGATAACGGAATGTCCTGCAAAAATAACGTGAGTTTCCTTTTGCTCAAATTTCCCGCGAAAGATCTTTTCTGTAGGTTTTTAGTAGGCTAATTCAAGACTAAAAAGTGTAAAATAAAAAAAATACTTTAAAAAACACGTTTTATAACCTTATACACTTTCAAAATGCACAAAAAAGTAAAAAACAAGTTTAAAGTTTCACAAAAAAATGTTTTTATAAATTGCGTGTTGTTGTGAAAATATAAAGTGTGTGACGTTGCATTTGCTTTTGAATCTGTAATAGCGGTTTCATACTGTGCAACGCAGCACACTTTATATTTTCGCAACAACACGCAATTTATAAAAACATTTTTTGTGAAACTTTAAACTTGTTTTTTACTTTTTAGTGCATTTTGAAAGTGTATAAGGTTATAAAACTTGTTTTTTAAAGTGTTTTTTTTTTTTTATATTTATATTAGTATGATTAGTATGATATGATATTGCAGAGGAAAGTTTTGTGTTGATCACAACTGATATTTTTGATATATTAGTATGAGTATGATTTATTTCGATGTTATTTCTTATATATAACGCCCAAAAAGTACAATTAATAAAAGCTTGTTTTTAAGTTAAGATTGTGTTTGTTACATTCCCATTACCCTAGACATAGAAAAATGCCTTCAATTTATAAAATATTTAAAAAAAAACAATTTTTCTTTTCAGAATTCCCGTTTGGAGCAGTTCATTCGAAAAAAAGCAACACAACATGATAGTGGTCTAGATTTGTCTAGTGATGGTGTTGAATTTGAAAAATCAAATACACCTGGCAAACGGGATCATTTGATCATGAATTCTACACCAGATATGGAATTTAAGAATAATTTAATATTTGATTTGGAGATGTAAACTTTTTTTTAAATCTAAGAGATGATCACTGGAGCTCAATTTCGATATTGTCATTTAAAATATATACTTTATAAAGTAGTTGAACAAACTGAAAAATCTCTCATCATGAAGACTTAGTTTTCAGTAATAATATGAAATTGATGATGCACTAAGAATGTAATTTTGTAGTACCTTAATTTTTTCAACTAAATCAAAATCTATATGATATAAAATACTTATGAAATGTATTGTATTAGAACTCATTGTACCTTAATTTAAGCCCATTCAGTACAATTTTTAACATTAACTTAAAATCGGATTCAATAAGGAGTCGTGAAAAACCCTTGAACATTTTTTTGGCACTGTTGATTTTAAACAGATACTTTTGAAAAAAAAACTTGCGAATATTCGTATTGGAAAATATGAAATTCTGATAAGTACTAATTTATATCCAATAAAAATTTTTGATTCGTAATTACAAAAAAAACCTTATTGAATGAATCTTTGTTATTTGTACCTTTAATGCATTTTGAATAAATATTTCATTATATAAATTATAAGCAGTATTTTTACTGTAAGAAAAGCGACAGACCTATAGTTTAAAATATAGCTGCAACGAGTAATCAAACACATTTTAAGTTATAAAATTAATTTGTACATTTGTAGTTTAATGCCCTAAATACATGTGCATATTTTCTGCATGCAGAGCTGCATGCATATCAGCAGCTAAGACACATGAGCAGAATTTTTTGACATTTCATCGCATCGGCTGCTGTCAATAATGGAAGAAGAATTGTTCGAAATAATTAATTTTTCTATGACAAAAAAGTAAACATTACAAAAACATATATTTGAGGGAGAAAAAATTTGAAGGACTAGCAGGCAAATTAAACTGAGAAAACTGAGACTCGTTCTTTGCCAAAAATCGTTCTTACCAAGTGTCAAACTTTCCTTTTCCACTGTATACGAATCTAGTCCATAGTCTCTTTGCTAACAGGCGATTTTGTCAAACACCAAAAAATAATCCTCGGTTGGCATCACTAATTATGCGCAGAGAAAGTTGAATTTGAGATACCATGCAGCTCTGCGCTGCATGCAGAATTTACATGTGTTCCACTTCATATAAACGTGTGTATTCAAATTTCGCTGCATGCAGAATTCTGCACATGTGTTTAGGGCATAAGAGTGGCAATTATGGCCCTTATTCACAATTGATAGTTGATCAACTAAGTTGATATATCGGTATTACGAATGTCAATCGGTGTCAAGTTTATTGATAATTATCAACCGTTTCCAGCGACTACAAATTTATGGTTGATAGAATAAGGAAGATAATCATTTTCAAGGTTATTTGTGTTTTTATACCCGTATGGTGAAACCAAAGGGTATATTAGATTTGCCTTACCGTTTGTAACGCCAAGATCCCGTCATCACACAAAAAAATGAATAACACCATTGTGTTTAGAATGATAAAAAAAGTTGAATTTAGCATGTCCGTCCGTCCGTCTGTCCGTCCGTCCGTCTGTCCGTCCGTCTGTCCGTCCGTCTGTCTGTGGCGCGGATTGCGGGCGCACGGATTGAGCTAGAGACTTGAAATTTTGCACAGATCCGTTTTTCGTAAAATGCGAGGCTACGTTCATTAATGGGCAAAAATGGCCCATTAGGGGGGGTACCCCCCATACGAACGAAAACGATTTTTGCGAATATCTCAAAAACGGTGCATCTTATCAGAAAAGTGCAAGAACAAAAGTTATTTAGGATATGATTCTACATAAAACTCCCATACATGAAAATCCGATTGGAATAAATTTTAAAAAATCTTATTGGAAAATTTGACTTCAAAGTGGAATTTTGATACAACTGTTCGCTGTTCACTTAAATCACCATACGGGTTTTCAATAATTGCCAGATTGGCAATTATAGCTTTTGTTATGTTTTCTGTTAGTTTAGTTTTCGTTGAAATGTGGTCTATTGATGAAAATGAGACTACAGGTAAAAAAATATGTTGCAAATAAGAAGGATTTAAAGAGATAACACCACCTCATAAAAATTGAACAATCGGACGTAATTTGTTTGGTTATATTTCCCAGAAAGGTATGACAAAATAGAGTATTATTCAGTTTTATACACGATTTCCGGCTATCATAGAACCATTCAGATATGTATGGCAAGGACGCTCCGGAAGACCCAAACTAATTAATTCTACAGCGATTTGCTCCCATTTATTTTTGGCATTGAGTTAAGAACATATTCCTTTTACTATTATTGGATTTTTTCCATCAGCACCAACAATTTATTTAGCTGGTTTCTTTTGATTACTCGAAAATGATATTTTATCACATTTTTTAATAGTAGAAATCTTTTTGACGGCATTTTAACCAAACCAAAGTTCACAATTGACTTTTTGAAAAACGTCAAAAACATTTCATTCACAATGGTTAACCCATTCGGTATTTTGATGCCATATGGCATCATGCTAAAAAATTTGAATTCCCAAATAGCATTTTAGGTAGCAAATATGATGTTTATCCCCATAGTTCGTCACCATGCAGATCACGGCGATAAGCAATTTATGTCGCAAATACGTATCTAGTTGTGCGTATGAGACGCGCAACGACACACATAGTGGGGAACACTTTTCTGCGGTTTGCTACGTCGCAATTATAACGACAGGGACGTAATTAGTAGCCTCATGCGCGAGCGTCATCTGACGGCATTATATCACACAATTACACAAATCATCGAGCGGGTTTTCTTTCTCCCTCGAATGGTTACTTAGCTTGTTAGTAAACAGAGATGAACAAATCAAAACGTAAACAGAAAGCGAACAAGAAAAATCTAATGGCGATAAATTAATGGAAACTTTTCTTCCGGTTGCATGTCGTGATTTTAATTGCCATTAAAATTTTTCGACAATATTGGATCTGAAGTTTAAACAGATTTTAATGGGCCATCAAATTATTTTGTTTTTAATCAAAAATTTCTTTAATTTTATTTTATCGGTAAATTTTTTTTTTCTTTTGCAATGAAATTTTGATGCCAATAAAATTATGCTGTTTCAAAAATGTCTGCTATCCACTTTTTATGCAATATCCTTCAGTCATTCGCCTGAAATAAGAAATTTAATTCTCGAAACGAAATCGTTTCCATCAAATGTCAGTGAGAAATATGGCGGCTGAAGGCATCAATTTTTTTTGGTGTTTCTCAGACGGGGAGCTTTAATGAAACTTTAGTGGTAGCAGTTTCGTCACTTTTTCCATCACACGCTTCTTCAAAATTAAACTGACGTTCAGGCTCCACAGCCAATCACTATTTCGGCCCGAAAACCATCAAATGCTGCTCTATCGCCGCAGGATTTTCATGAAGCGAATGTTGCCCCAAAGATCGTGCTCGTCACTTCTTTCGCTTCTTTTACGCGGATGTGAATTATAGGTGTAAATTTTTAATCCCGATTGTGTAAATTTCTACTCTTTCAAGTCGCAAAGAACAAATCTCATGTTCCCGTACTTTTCGATGCTGTTTGGGTTGTCTTATTATTTATTTATTTTCAACACTATTCTCATTCAGTGCACCTTTAAGCTAGAACCTGAATCGTACGTCGACGCTAGAACCTGAATCGTACGCCGTCACGTTGACAGTTCGAGTAAAATCAACGGGCTGCTATGAGTACTATCCTAATAATAGGGGGGACTGGGATCTTCTGGACCGCATTTTCATTTTGGCTAAAAACTCGCAAAAAAACATTTTCTGAAAATGTCAAAGCTTGAATTTGTAGTACGATAAATAACCCTCACTTTGGGTCACAGCAGTTCGGTCAAATTGCATTAAATTATACAAGTTATATCAGTTGGCGCATAAATGGCGTTTTTGCGATTTTGAAAAACTTTGGGATTATGGACCACTTTGTAAATCGATTTTGTAAATCGATTAAAAATGGGAAAATGTGATAGACAAACTTTTTTTTTTATTCATATATTTATTATATAACAGACAAATAGAAATGAAGTGAAAAATTGCAATGAAAATCAGTCCGAAACGCAATGTTCGCAAGTCGAGTAACTTGCAGTCATTCCGGAGCATCCCAAGTGAACAGCTCGATCGCACACGTTGCAATGGATGGTATTTCGGCGGTTCATTTTTTTTGGCATATTTTTCTTACAAATTATGCAAAAACCGATGTCTTCTTCCACCTCACAATCGGTTGAAGATGGTTGTTTCTTCTGTGTTGTCTTAGATTTGCCACGATCTTTTTGCTTTTTCGATAATGGTTTACCGCATTTCTTCTCGAATCTCTTTCGCTTCTTATCAGCCTTCTCACGAAGCTCATTTACAAGCTCTGGCGATATCAAAACGGCCGATTTCATCATTACATTCAATAAATTCTTCATTACATCCACATCAGCAGTAGCAACGTCGATCTTCGCCTTATCAAAACTCGCGATATAGCGCATCAAATTGGTTTTTGGAATTTTGAACGCCGTTGAAACTTGCCGGAGTGAGCTCTTGTGAATTTTCACCTGCTTCATCGCCTCCAAAATATTGTCGAAATCAATTGATTTCTCCTTTTTAGCATAATAACGCGGTATTGTGGCTGAAAAAGGTAAGTAAATGTAACCGAAATTGTCTACAGAAGAGAACCTAACCTCAATATTGTATATTTGCATTTGAAAAATTATTATCGTACCAAAAAAATATTAGAAACTAGCTTGCATACCCGTCGTTGCCGGGTTAAGCTTTTTGTCTAAGTTTTAGAATACGAAGAAAACCGGAAAGAACTTAAAAACTTTTTAATGGGTCTATGTTGGGGCTGGACCCCCGACGAACATCTATGCCAAATTTCAGGCCAATCGGTTCAGTAGTTTCCCAGCGAAAGAGTAACATAGCGCAAAAACTAAGTTTCGAAATTACTTTATCCCCTCCCCTTACGCCCCCCACCCGTCGCGCTTCTTTTCCGTATGCCTATGTTGAGACCAGAACTACCACAGACACTCATCCCAAATTTCAAGACAATCGGTTCAGCTGTTTTTGCGTGAAAGAGGAACAGACAGACACCAACTCATTTTTAAATATTAGTATGATGATTGCCGAAAATCTAATGCTGTGTTTTTGCATGAAAAAACACTTATATGCATTAAATACACGAAGTTTGCTTGTCAAATGTCAAGAACCGAGTGGTCCGTAATTCCCCGACAAAAGTGGTCCACAATTCCCCGAACGCTCTTTTTTACAATATGGCAGCTATTAGTAACACAATGCAAACTTCATGAAAAATTTCTTGTCTGTGTCGAATTCTTAAGGCTCCGCGAATATTATGAACATATTTACCTGAGTTGGTTCTTGAAAAATGTGGTTAAATTTAAGCGAAACACAAAGTGAAATTTTTTTTTTCGAAGTATCATATTTCTATTTGTTATCGGAGCGAGGTGATAGTGCGTATACACAAGTCGAGTACTGTTGGGAAAATGAGTTTAACATGAGGCGAACTGATTACAGTTATTTGCAGCTACCAACCACTACGAGGGAAAAAAAATATGACGCTGGTCCACAATTCCCCGTGGTCCACAAATCCCAGTCTCCCCTACGTTTTCCGATGCGGCAACCGCATAGAGTAGGTCGAATTTCTACTTTTACATGCGGCAACGCACGGAAATGTCATTTCGCAAAAAAGTTTGTTTACGATTTAAGCAATTTAAGTATGGAACAAATTGAAAGTAATTGTTTCGACGATAAGCTAATAGAAGAAGTGCAAAACAATGAATCAACTCCAGATTCGTTGCCGTACCCAACTGTCACCGCATAAAACTGTCTACCGGACGGACGCATGACGGACGCATCGACGTACGATTCAGGTTCTAGCTTTAAGTGCATTTGTGACCCAATTTTGATTTTTTGAGTAAAAAGCTGGACTACAGTGGACTGGACGTATTTGAAAAAAATAAAATTTTTTAATTTTTTTTTGTTTTAAATGAATAATAATAGCTTAAACATCATTAATTTGTATAGAGAGAATCTTTAACCCCCAAAGAAAAAAACATGTACCGAACGCGTTAAGTATTTTATCAATCAGTGTTCGTAAGACCAAAAGTTGTTTCAGTTGATAAATTTTGTCAAGTATCAATCGTTTATAGTTAACATTCATAATAGAGGCCTATGATACAGAAAAACTAATCTTTCTCCATTAAAAAGAAGCAGGCGATTTCGTTTTTCCTTATAAACATTACCTAATTCTGAAAACTGTTTCTAAAAATCACTACTTCTAGGTGCAGATTGGCAAATTACAGCAAATTTCACTAAATTTATTCCGATCTTATGTCCAACATCCACCATGTGTGGTTTCAATTCACAGATGTCCCATCATAGTTTAAATATTGTTTCTGTCGCAACCTGTTCAAGTACCAGATGTCTCATGGCCAGAATTGAATAATAAAATACAATTTAATTTTAATTCAAGCAATCTAATGGCTGAATCTTCATTAGAGTGGTACTTTAGATCTCTGTCACTTACCTGACCACGAAGGATGTGCACAAGGACACAGTTTGAATTTCTCTATTATACCCGTATTATACCCGTATGGTGAAGCCAAAGAGTATATTAAATTTGCCCTACCGTTTGTAACGCCAATATCCCGTCATCACACAAAAAAATGAATTACACCAATGTGTTTAGAATGATAAAAAAAAGTTGTATTTAGCATGTCCGTCCGTCCGTCTGTGGCGCGGATTGCGGGCGCACGGATTGAGCTAGAGAATTGAAATTTTGCGCAGATTGGTTTTTCTTAAAATGCAAGGCTAAGTTCGTTAATGGGCAAAAATGGACCATTAGGTGGGGTACCCCCCATTCGAACGAAAACGTTTTTTGTGAATATCTCAAAAACGGTGCATCTTATCAAAAAAGTGCAAGAACAAAAGCTATTTAGGATATGATTCTACATAAAACTCCCATACATCAAAATCCGATTGGAATAAATGTTTATGAAAAGTTTGAAATTTCAAGAAATGTTATTGAAAAGTTTGACTTCAAAGTGGAATTTTGATACAACTGTTCGCCATTCACTTAAATCGCCATACGGGTTTTCAATAATTGCCGGATTGGCAATTATAGCTTTTGTTATGTTTTTTTTTTAAATAATAGTTTCAATGTCCGTTTCGAAATTCACTAAGTCCAATTCGCAGATATTCCAGATGGACGCACACGATTTTTGAAATATCACAGATTTTTTGCCTTATACGAGGGTAGCCGTTTATATTTCGGGAACAACAAACAAAAACAAATATTTATTCAAAATATTCTCAATATATTCTCCACGATGATCAATACACTTTTGCATTGATGCAAAATTTTAAAATTTATAAATTTTTGCATGCGTTAATTCATTTTTTGCTCACGAGTTAATTCCATTTTTTGCCCGAGATTAAATTTTCAAGTCACTGCAAACAAGACAAATAGCGTTCGTATATCAAAACGTTCTGAGTACGTATACTGTCGAAAATGTCAAACTTTACCATGTAGATGTCAGATTGCACTTACCACTACTAGTATTGGCAGTTCCCGAAATATAAACGGTATATATCGTCGTAAAATAGTATTATTTGTTAGTTTTATAAACAACAATAAAATACATGGCAACATATTTTGCAACTTTAACACATTTTTTTTGTGTATTAGTCGCTTGGTGTAAAATATTCAATTTAAGTAAATATTTGAAATAACTGGTGTCCAAGGTGAAAAATTGCAAAAGTGGAAAAACGTGAGTAAAAATATGGGTGGGTATGCTTTCGATTTTACTACAGCTACGAAAAAGGGTTTAGAGCAAAACTTTAACAAATAATACTATTTTACGACGATAACAGCTATTTTAATAGCAAACGTCTATTGTATTGTAGTACTCTAAAGAAATTATGTTAAAAATATATTTTTTTCTTTCAATGCGACAAAACCCATAAAATGGAACTAATCATGGACCGATTATAGTATATCCAGCGGCTGACCGAATATTCGTTATTCGGTCTGTAAATTGGCCGAATATTCGATTTTTGGCCTAATACACTGTTCGTTACAGCTCTAGATATAAACAATTTCACTATTCTAGTTGAAAACTGAAATCAGCGAACTATTAAATAATTAAAATTATATTCATTGATTGACAGTTTTCTTCATAAATTCCTCTTTACTTTCTCTTTGACAATTTTTTTTAAATTTTGCACCCCGCCCCAGGATTGGTTCTTTCAGCCTATATCCCGCAAATGGCGTCCATTTTTTTTTTTTTGAAATTTTGTGTTGTGTTCCCTGGAGGTTAATGTAAAACACACTTTGGTACTTACTTTATTTTAACACTGATGTTACAATTAACTCGAAAATACTTCTTAAAGGACACTTTTCATTGGGCTTTGAGACTCAACTGAGGAAGACACTTCTTCGTTGAGATTCAAACTTCAACTCCTCGAATTATCCCATCGTCCCTTGTCAGAGGAATCCGCAGCGTTGACACTTTTGTGATGATCACTTGCACAACCCGTGGACAGCCACGTGTCCGCAACGTAAGCATTTTTTTATCTTACGTTCGCCAGCGGGTGTCCAGTTTCGTCGGTGCTGGCTCAACGAAAGTATTTTCCGCTAAATGTGCAGTATATGCTATCGTTTCCCAGGGCCGGCAAGCTAAAGGCTAGGGGGTCAGAGCCGTCACATTGTCTAGACGTAGTATCCACTTCTAAAATCAACATGTTTTTGGATTTTTCTATTGAACATGTTTTGAAGGCCAAATCCCTCCTTTTATGCTGTAAGATTTTTTATGCCAAATGCTTCTATGGAAATTCCTCAGTGGACCAAAATTTTGTCTACCTTCGTCGATTTAATTCAAAATTGGTAGAAATGTTGGTACGCTAAGAAATAATTAGATAAGGATATAATAGCGACTGCACTTATATTTGGCTGATTACTTATATTTGGTGTGATTCATTGAATTGAGTTAGAAGCACAAATATTCACGTAATCACATTTTCAGTCCTTTATTGTAAAATGTTGATGTTGTCATCGAGTGTAAAGATAATACAGTGTAACCTCCGTGTATAACCACAAAAAAATTTTCAAGCAGCAGATTTGAACCCGACTATAGCTGACGAAATTAGGATCTCCATAATTTGCAGAGAAAACTATCTCCTCGGAAATGATATCTTAGTAGCAGGAATCTACGTTGATCCCATGGTCCAAGTCTTACTAACCGACTAACGTCAAAAAAGCGATAAAGCTGCATTATGTGAATTAGCTCTTCAAAGTCAAAGAATTAGAAGGAAAATAAGACTCCGGAGCTCAAAATATTAGTAACAGCTCTTCATTAACTTCATCTAATATAAATTTTGAAACATCAAACTTCGAAAAATACTTAGATGAGCAGAAGCAATCCAAGTGTCATCACCTGGATATAAGCGCAGAAACTCAAATACCGTCACACCTATCTAAATTTTAAACAGATTTTTGTGAAACACTAAAAGAGGTAAGCGCCATTTATCAACTTTTTATTTTATTATTTTTACTTTCTTCTACGCAGTATAATAAAGTATTGTATTCATGAAAAATTTCGACCTCTTAATTTTGCCTAAAAAACATTTCCCGATCACTCCTGAGTCGATTGGAGTCATATTAAAAAAATGTCTTTCTGTCTGTCAGTCTGTCAGTTTGTCAGTCTGTCAGTCTGTCTGTCAGTCTGTGTACAAGATTTCTCAAAAACTAATAGAGCTAGCGCCATGAAATTTTATAGGCATGTTGGGTCCTGAAATGGGACGATCCTATCAACTTTTTTGGTGGAAATCCGTTAACCGGAAGTATCCAAAATGGCGGTTTTTCAAAAATCGTAATTTCGTTTTTCTCAAATTACTGCCAAACTACGCGTTTTTTAGTGGCCTTAAGTATGAGAAAACTTGGAGAAAATAAAATTTCCCACACTTTTGTCTTTAGCTATAACTCGATATCTCAACCTGTTATCGAGATAAACCGTTATTTCCAAAAAAAACAGTTTTTTGCGATTATCTCGAAAATTAACGGGTTTTTGCTGACTGAATGTATGAAGTGAATTAATGAGAATGGCATTCTGCACAATTTTGTTTCTTACCGTTATCCGTTATCTGTTACCGTTATTGAGATATTTAGATTAAAATATAATAAAAATATATTTTTGCAAATTACTTGCAAACTAACGGTTTTTCGACAAATCAGTTAAAAGAATAATTAAAGATTTTAACATTTTCTACATTTTTGCCATTTACCGTAAATTGATATCTTTTACAGTTCTCAAGTTATCTCAAATTTTGTACGTTTTTGATATTTTTGAATAAACCAAGAATTTATTGGGAGGTCGTCTTAGGTTGACAACGCGACAGTGCTCTAGCGTAAATTGCGCAGGGTCGTAGATTTTGTAGAAGAAAGTTTTGTGTTGACCACAACTGATATTTTTATTATAGTTGACGCTTAGGTTTGGTTTCAAAATATGACTGTAAAGACAAAAAAAAAGATAAAAGATATTAGCCAACCACAGCTAAGGATCAGTGTGATCAGAGTGAGGGAGATAAACAAAAACAAATTAAAAAGTTCTTTACAAAAAAGGAACGCAAAGAATTTAATAAGCTGAATTCAGCTATAGTAGGTGGCGACCTAAAAAAAGGAGTCACTTTTTCTCAGGCTAGCTGTAGTAACCTCCAAATAGGAACTGCATCTCTCGAAACTTTAAAAGATAGTAATATGACTGATATTACTTCTGGCAAACTATCCAAAAGAAGCAGATCTCCGGGAGGCTCTCCTGAAGAGGTGAATGCGGTAAAGGTGCCGAGAACACGCAATATGGTACTGTCCTATGCTAAGGTAGTGGCATCGTGTGGTTTCAAGGCGGCCATATGTAGTCCCGCAAAACGCCTCAATGGAAGTCACTCGTGAGCAGGCAAAAATTTTAGCGGAAAGTATTTCTGAGGTGGTAGCCAATTACATTGACAGCGTGGAAAGTGATGAAGATTTTATTCCACTTAAGTTCCCGAGCTGTGGTTTAATTAGTAACATCTTTGTGGTAAAATGTCACGATAAACCCACCCGTTTATGGCTGCAAAGACCTGTGGAGAAGATGCCGTGCCCATGAGAGGATGGTGGTCTAGTAATAAACAACTAAGATGATTTGCCAAAGCCAACGAGATTAGCGGTGTTCATTAAGGGGCCCACAGATGTGTCGACCGAAACCATTCTAACTAGAATGAGACGTCAGAATCCAGGCCTTCTCACCTTGAAATGGAGATTGTATAGCCGTAGGGAATACGATCAAGCCATACATCTTGTGTTTGGTGTGGATAAAGACATCGTAGATTTCCTGAAGATGAGGCATTAAGCAGAAGCGTGCTGATGCGGCGGCCAATGCAGGCAAAACAGGTATTTCTTATGACAATGTTCCGGAAGGTGCGACTAATACCGCAACCTCTAAGGTAAATACTGGAAATAGATTTTTAATACCGAATTTTTTCAGTCGTCTGATCGGCCTTCGCCTATGGAGTGCTGCGATTCCAATGACGCAGGGAAAAACCCGGTCCTAACGGACCCTGACGAGAACTTAGGTTCAGGTCTGAAAGAAGCTCGGATAGCTGATAATAACTCTCGTTATTGTCATGTACATCCCGAGGGACCTTCCAATCCAGAGGCTGCCGAGCGTAGTGCTGTTTAGCACTTCACTGATTGGCTTTCTGTGAGCGTATGACTTTCTTTCCTCTTTTGTTATCAGGATTAACAAAACGAAAGTCACAGTTCTACAAATAAATTTTCAGCAAGGCAAAGCAGCAACGGCCGAATTGTGCCATTGTCTATCCATGGGCCAAACACATTTTGCTCTCATTCAAGAACCTTACCCATACAAAGGTAAAGTTCGTGGTCTACCTTCTAATTTAGGCAAATTAATAGTTGATGAAACGGAAGTAAGACCTAGAGCATGTATCTGGGTAAAAAATAATATTGCTTACTCTCCAATTCCTATGTTAAGCACCCGTGATATTGTGGCGTGCATCCTGAAGGCGCCAAAAAATCGTTATCACTGCGACATAATCTTAGTATCGGCTTACCTACCATATGATTCGTGTAATCCTCCTCCTAGCGAAGAGCTTAAAAACGTCCTTAGGTACAGTAAACTCAATGGTATTCCTATAATCTTTGGCTGTGACTCAAATGCTCATAATGTAGCATGGAACAGCTCATATATCAATAATAGAGGAAGTGCTCTCTTTGAATTTTTACAAAGTGAGAACCTGGAACTCCCAAATAAGGGGCATGAGCCCACCTTTATAAACTGTATCAGGCGAGAAATAATTGATATCACTTTCTGCACGCCTGCTATTTTAAACATCATTAACAATTGGCATGTGTCGAATCTTATTAATGCGTCTGATCACAGAGCAATATTCTTTAGCATAAAAAGCGACTCCACCCCTGTTGTATCCTTTAGAAATCCGAGAAAGGCCGACTGGGTAAGTTTTACTGAAATTTTGGAACATTCTTTTGAGTCTTGGAACTCTCAAATTCTGTCTATTAATAACTTATAGACAAAAAGTGAATTCTTAATAAATGAAATCAGAACTGCATATCATAGCACTTGTACAATTAGTACGATCAGTGGCAAGTATAATACTCCTTGGTGGAATGCTGAACTTAATAAGCTTAGAAAATCCCTACAGTCACTGAATGGTCACTGAATGGTCAAATTATAGTGAGACTCAAAAGACTTTAAAAAAATTGATTAGAAAATCTAAAAGAGAAAACTGGAAAAAATTTTGTGGTGAAATTGACAGTTTACCTGAAGCGGCAAAAATACACAAAATCCTAGCTAAGGACCCGCTTAGTCAACCCACCACTTTTCAAACTGCCACTGGACAGTACACACTCGATGATAGGGAAACTGTTCTTCATCTCCTGGATTCCCATTTTCCAGGGCATGTCCCATACCTAGACAAACCTGTTGCTGAAGAAGTACAGAGCTCGGCGGACTGGTCTACTGCAGACAGAATTGTTTCCAAAGAGAAAATATCATGGGTCATTAACGGGTTTGCACCTTTTAAATCTCCCAGTCCAGATGAAGAATATCCTATCTGTTTACAAAAAGGGCTAGATTCACTTATTACTCCTCTCCATGACCTTTATAGAGCATGCATTGCCTTCTGTTACATTCCCAGTTCATGGAGGAGAGTGAAAGTAATCTTCATTCCTAAACCAGGCAAGCAGACTTACTATCTAGCCAAATCATACAAGCTCATTAATTAAATCAATTATCTTTACCAACAAAAGAAAGATTGATGACTTAGTAATACCTACTGTAAATAGACATCGCTTAGTACTCTATAATGAGGTTAAATTCCTGGGAGTCACTCTGGATAAAAAACTAAACTGGAGGACTCATGTTACCAAAAAAGTGAATAACGCTATCTTTGCTTTTTTACAATGTAAGAGAGCTTTCTCACGCACTTGGGGACTATCGTCAAAAAATATTTTTTGAATCTACACGGCCATTATCAGGCCAACTCTAGCTTATGCAGCAGTAGTCTGGTGGCAAAAGACGAAGCTCTCATCTGTGAGAGATGAATTGAACAAGCTACAACATATAGCTTGCGTCAGCATAACGGGGACAATGAAATCCTGTCCCACAGCAGCGCTGGAGATTATCATCAACCTGCTTTCCTTAGATATCTTTATTAAAGAGCAAGCTATGTTTGCCGCGCTCAGGCTCAATGTAACTCAACAAAGGGTTGGCAGACTTCTGAACCATACTCACATGTCTATCTGGACAGAACTAACAATGGCCGTGCTTGAAATTGAAATGCCCACTGATCACCAGATTCCCAAAGCACACTTTGAGAAATCTTTTAAAATTCAGTTCCAAACAAGAAAAGATGGGAAACAACCAGAAGAGCTTATACCATCCACGGCAAGTTGTTGGTTTACGGATGGGTCACTTAGAAACGACATTGCTGGTGCAGGCATATAAAGGGTGGTTAAATTTTAAGGTCCGATTTTGAATGTGAACCACACCTAAACGTCAAGTTTTTTTCTGCATTTCATTTGACATTTCTCAATTTCAGACTAACTCAATTTGAACCATGGAAAGATACACAATCGAGCAACGCGTTAAAGTTATTCAGGCTTATTATGAAAATGGGCGTTCAAATCAAAATGCATATCGTGCACTTCGTGATTTTTTCGGTCATCGGAAAAATCGGAAAAATCGTGCAAAAAGAACCATGCAAGAAATAGCGTTTTTCGTGCCCCTGGGTCAACTTTTGAACCCGTGTAGTTTTCACTTTGGTTGAGGACTTTTTGGAAAGGGCACAGTCTCTAGTTTCATCCGTATATGGCGTCAAGAGCCACCGGATTGCAGGGGGTTGGTGAGGGGTTAACGAACTTTCTCGTGGGCAGAACTTCCATTTATACAATGATTTCTGTGAAAAATCACGAGAAAGTTCGTTAACCCCTCACCATCCCCCTGCAATCCGGTGGCTCTTGTCGTCATATATGGATGAAACTAGAGACTGTGCCCTTTCCAAAAAGTACTCAACCAAAGTGAAAACTACACGGATTCAAAAGATAGTTTAGGGGGGCAAAATCGTGCATCGTTCTTTGAGCAAACCGGGTCTGTAGGAGATGTGAAAACACCAGTGCATGCTCGTACAGCTCGTACTGCAGAAAATATTGCTGCTGCTCGCGATAGTGTGGCTGAAGAGCCGTCCACCTCAACTCGTCGTCGTGCCCAACAATTGCACCTCCCACGCTCGTCGTTGATGAACATTATGCATAAAGACTTGCATTTACACGCTTACAAGGTGCAATTGACTCAAGAACTAAAGCCTCTTGACCATTTCAAGCGTCGTCAATGGTCAGAATGGTGGCAAGAAATGGCAACAGTGGATGATCAATTTTCGAAGAAAATCATCTTCAGTGATGAGGCACATTTTCACCTCAGTGGATTCGTCAATAAGCAGAACAGCCGCATTTGGGCGAATGATAATCCAAGAGTGATTGTCGAAAAACCAATGCACCCACAAAGAGTGACTGTTTGGTGCGGTTTATGGGCTGGCGGCACGAAGTGCACGATATGCATTTTGATTTGAGCGCCCATTTTCATAATAAGCCTGAATAACTTTAACGCGTTGCTCGATTGTGTATCTTTCCATGGTTCAAATTGAGTTAGTCTGAAATTGAGAAATGTCAAATGAAATGCAGAAAAAAACTTGACGTTTAGGTGTGGTTCACATTCAACATCGGCCCTTAAAATTTAACCACCCTTTATAACCCTAGCCTTAAAAACGAGGAGTTTACTGATGTTATACCATTAGGTAAACATAACAAAAGCTATAATTGCCTATCTGGCAATCATTGGAGACCCGTATGGTGATATTCGTATCAAAATTCGAACAGTTGTACCAAAATTCCACTTTGAAGTCAAACTTCCCAATAAGATTTTTTTAAATTTATTCCAATCGGCTTTTAATGTATGGGAGTTTTATGTAGAATCATATTCTAAATAACTTTTGTTCTTGCACTTTTTTGATAAGATGCACCATTTTTGAGATATTCACAAAAATCGTTTTCGTTCGTATGGGGGGTACCCCCCCTAATGGTCCATTTTTGCCCATTAACGAACTTAGCCTCGCATTTTACGAAAAACGGATCCCCGCAAAATTTCAAGTCTCTAGCTCAATCCGTGCGCCCGCAATCCGCGCCACAGACAGACAGACAGACGGACAGACAGACGGACGGACATGCAAAATTCAATTTTTTTTATCATTCTAAACATACTGGTGTAATTCATTTTTGTGTGTGATGACGGGATCTTGGCGTTACAAACGGTAAGGCAAAGTTAGTATACCTTTTGGTTTCACCATACGGGTATAAAAACATCACCATATTTCAAGCTGAAATTGCAGCAATTTTGATTTGTGCAAAACACGTTTGCAGTAATAAAGTTGATGGTAGAGATATCTTCATTTTCTCAGAAAGCCAAGCAGCGTTGAAAGCTCTACAATCTAGTGAAATCAAATCTAAACTAGTAGAAGAATTCTTTCAAAATCTAGAATTTATATCTAGAAATAATAGAGTTACTTTGCATTGGTCCCTGGTCACTGTGACATCTTGGGCAATGAGAAAGCTGACGAACTTGCCAAACTAGGTTCGGATTGCCTTGGCTTTTATCCCGAACCGGCACTGCCTATTTCCAATTCGACTGTAAAAGGACTTATTCAAAGACAATGTATAACACTACACAAGACTAAGTGGACGCGTGAAGCAACGTGCCTACAAGCCAAAAAATTTGGATACAAACCTGATCTAGCCAAATTCGCCAATACCATTAGACTGAGCAAGAAGTTTATCCAACAATTAGTAGGAGCACTCACTGGTCACTGCAAATTAAACTACCATTTACATAAGATTGGCTTAGTTGAAAATCCATCTTGCAATTTATGTGATGAGGAGGAAGAGACAGCAGAACACTTTTTGTGTAATTGTCTATACTTCCAAAACCGTAGAGAAAATACTCTTGGCAATCGTTTCCTTAACTCTCAAGATATTGGAAAAATTCCACTAAATCGTTTAGCCAGCTTTATCTCTTTTAAAGATTAACGTAGTATGTATAGCCAACCTACTCTAAATGCCCAATGGACCCACAGAGTGGTCTAAGTGCATAAGGGATTAGTCTTGGACTACCCGACAACCTAATCAATCAATCAATCAACCTATTACGTTATTATCGGATAATGGCGTGAAAAATGTAGAAGAAAATATTCCCTAATCCATTGCCTAATGCTGTTTTTAAATGATAATTTTAGGGGTGTTTCTAATTACGAGAGGTAACATTTACAATATGTGCCAAAAAACTAAATATTTAGTTTAGTTAACTTAAGTCTGGGTGTGCCTATTCGTAGCTTGAATGAAATTCTATTGTGATGTAATTCATGCAATGATTTAAAAATTTACACCGAAAGAAATAAAAGCGAGATAAAAGCATAAAAAATAAAATAAATATTTATCTTGCTTTTATTTCTGATATACGGCACCCTTTTTGATGCTTTTTTTTTAAACAAGAGCTTTTTTCAAATTTTTGTTTTTCGTCTATTAATTAATTAATATTAGCTGTTATATTCTACAAAAATGAAGCTTCTGGTTCCTAGTATCTTTTTTTTGGTCTCGTATGGTCCTGAAAATAAATAAAAATTTCTCGAATAAAAACGAATTCTATTCATTTCTTTTAAATTATCCCAGTTTCATTTTCATCGAATAGCTAAGAAAACAAATAACTTAGAAAAGGCTTTCTTACAATTCTGTATCTTAATAAAGGGTGATTTTTTATTTGCAAATAACCAAATTCAAAGAAAATAAAAATTTACGTATCTTTAACGGTTCTCGAGTTATTTGAAAAAAAAAATATTTTTTTCATATTTTTTTCTGCAATATTTAGCAGAAGAAAATTTTATGTTAATTACAACTAATATTTTATATAGATTTAAATTTTAGCGAAAAAAGTGATTTGCTAAAATTTTTCAGAATCAGTAAACCTTTTAAACTCGGTGCACAGAATAATTGGATTTTACAGCCCGATATAGCTATTTTCTCTACCCTGTTATGCTAATCACTAATAGATTTTAACGATCCCCAATTCTCATCTGAAAAATAACTAGCACCGTATGAAATGCAGGGCAAATAATTAAATGCTATTTGCGATATTTCAAAAACTAAAAATTTTAAAACCAGCATGGCAACAAGTATCTTGTTCATTGATCTGGCAAAACTTGCCCTGCATATGAAATAGATGACAAAATTTTCATTTTAATTTTGCTTAAAACCCAAATTTTGCGTACCTAGATGTGATTTTCTGTAAATTTCGAAATGTTGATTGGCAGAATACCAGTTTGTTGAAGATGACATCAAGATAAAAATTCTCAGTTTTAAGCAAAATGAAAATTTTATCGACAGAATTAGATCCAATATTTCATATAGTGTTTAAAAATTTAGTAAGTTTTTCTCGATTCATTGGAAATAAAAAACAATTTTCATAGATTTTTATTCGCAATAACGTATGTGCTTATATCTATGTTGAAACCTACATACAATATAATAAATGTAAACCTAATAGAAACAACATATGAAATCAACTTTAACCTTCAGTCCTAGCAATATTTTGATACAAAATAGTGCTCAAAAGCCATAAATATAGCATATCCTAGAACACGAAAAAGAGGGTGCATATATTAATATTGTAAAAAGTTCTAACCTTTTTTTGGATAAAAAAAAATCTCGCCTCAAATATATTATTTACTCAATCGATAAAAACTAGAATCTTCTAGGGATCAAAACATTCACGATTTCCGTTAAATTTAATATACAAAATATATTCCAGGGGTGGCTAAGACGTCGACCGCGCTCGATCGGTCGACATTTTAAGTAGTCTGCGGAATAAGTCCAAATGCAATTTATCAAAGAAAGGACTGAGTTCTAGCAGTGGTATGCGGTACCAAAATGTTTGGGGTTCGCACACTCGACAGGAAACACTCGATTTACAATATCTTGATATTCAATATACAACGCTCAGTGTTTTGTTCCCGAACTTGATATCAATATCTAGTTATTTACATACGGTGCTACATCCCAAAGTGAAACTGGGCCTCCTCAATTGAGGTTTCATCAAAATTTTCTTCCCTGCTTCACACCTAAAGGGCTACAGGGATTGCGAACTATCGATGAAGTGCAACAAGTGTAAACATATGAACAGCAGAGGTTATGATTGCAGTATAGAGCGATAATATGGTTCATTATTCATTCCCCTGCGGCAATTATCATTATTCATTCTGTAAAAAAAAAATGGAGTGAACTTGAATGACAGCGCACTATCTGGTCTATGGGCGAAATGAGAGGACACAATTCCAAAAAGCGGACTTTCGAATTGGAAGAATTAATGATTGGACGTGTTTTAGAACTTTCTAAAGTTTCTGAAAACAATAATGCTTTACCTTTTACTCACCAAACTAAAGGTGCCGGCAAGGCCCAATTAACCATAGGCAGGCCCGGCTCAACCTAATATGCAGACCATGCAAGGCATGGGGGCGCCGAGCTAAAGGGCGCAAGAAAAGTAAAATTTTAGAAACTTAAATAAATAAAATTGTTAACTTTTTTAAACTTTATGTTGAACTATTATAATTCGTTGAACTTGTAATTATTTTATTTGTATGAATTATTTTACATAAAACGTTTTGTGCCTTTAAATTTATTTACTTATCTGCCATATGTAGGGTAGGAGCGGGCATGTTGAATTACCGGGCATGTTGAATTATTGCAAAATTTAAAAAAAAACTACTCAGTCAATTTTTTTGAAATTTTAGTATGTTGTTAGTGCTGATGTCCTCTACTTGCCATTTTGACAGCGATACCTTATTTATATCGTAAGTGACAGGAATATGTGTGTTTTTTTAGCAGCTCTGCATTATCCGTCCCTCTAAAAGTAAATAT
Organism: Chrysopilus asiliformis; assembly: GCA_964034945.1. Taxonomy (NCBI): domain Eukaryota; kingdom Metazoa; phylum Arthropoda; class Insecta; order Diptera; family Rhagionidae; genus Chrysopilus; species Chrysopilus asiliformis. Next base: position 66,531,958 of record OZ035961.1, on the reverse strand, counting down.
TAGACTGTACAGTGATTTATCCATTTCTCATACAAATTTTTGTCAATCTGGAAATTTTTTGTATTAAAAGTGTTGTGCAACAACTCTAGAATAAAAAAAACCTCGTGGCACATTCAAATTTATTTTTCTAAGAGAAAATATCAAAAAAGTGGATTGCGGGTAAGTTGAATAACGGCTTGGCGGGCAAGTTGAATCATTTTTTTCTTACGTATTTTTTGGTTTTTTTACGTTGGTTTCACATTTCCTTTGTTCTTTTATCACTTTTTGTTTGGTTCTTGATTTTTTTTTACATTTTTTATAAAAACGCAGCACGAAAACAATCAAAAATTGGTCAACTAAAAAAATCAAATAAGCGATTAACTAAATTGTAAATTTAATTTTTTTTTTCATATTTACATTATGTAGTGTATATTTAAATTTTTCACTTAATAAAATACTTAAAAATAACGTTTTTTCATTCTTAAGTATGGAAAATGTATGGAAAATTACAGTTATTCATCTTACCCGCACCACTTGTAAATCGGCGGGCATGTTGAATCACCCTTTAAATTGACCTGAAGGCCAGTTAATAAAACATTTTAAAAAAAGTTCTTCTATGAAATGTAGTCAAGGTATCACTCTATCGAATGGCTTAACCATTGGAGCGATATGTGACTTTATGTGCGCGGTACAACCTAAATTCTAAAAAGTAATTCAACAAGCCCGCTCCTACCCTACACTTTTTTTTAATTGAAACAAAAAGGACGTAAAAAAAACTTGCATAGGGCGCAAAAAAATAACTTGCATAGGGCGCATAGAACCATAGAGCCGGCGCTGACCATAGGGCTAATTGGGTTACAGCCCAGGGGCGCCATCGATCTGAGGCGATGAAATTTTGATTGCTTTTTTTTAATTTTCTTTATATTTAGCGTATCTGTAATTTAAGTTAGTATTGTGTTTTGAATTAAAGAATATTTTAAAAAATAAAATTGAATTTTCACAATAAAACTATGTAAGGGTGCAAAATTTTATTTAGCCCAGGGCGCTCAAACTTGTTAATACGGCTCTGGGTTAATCAAACACAAAATCTTTACCAAAATAATTTAAGGTTGCTATCTTTTTAAAAAATAGGTCTCAAGAAGTTTTTTTTCTATGAATTGTGCTTTGTGGGTTGCATCTTAACATTTAATAATAGATTTTTACAATTGAAACCTCGGTGCAAAAACTGGTCATATCCATTTTGTGACGAAAATGAGTTATTGATACCAAATGCGAGAATAAACGAATGCGCACATTTGGCTGCAAACCTCGGACTTGGTAGCCTGTGTAAAAAGATATTAAATAAAAAGAGACGACTGAAAGCATTGTTTCACATAGTTTGACGCAGATTTTTTTTTATATACAGGGTGCGCCATCTGTTCCTCCGGTATGAGAATGTTGAATAACTTTTTAAAGAAACAATAGATTGCAAAAAATTGTGTTTTTTTATTTAGTTCAATCCTTTACAATTTATGTGGACTACTTTTTGAAAACAACATCGATCAAATGACCACCTTTATTGGCCACCGCAAACTGTGCTCTTTTTCGGGCATTTTCCATCACTTCTTCGAGCATCTCCGTCGGTATGGCAGCTATTTCGGCACGAATATTGGTCTTGAGCTCGTCAATGGTCTTCGGGTTGCTGGCGTAAACTTTACTCTTCAAATCAGGGGATCTTGGTGGCCAGTCAATATCGCCTCTTTTCGATATCACACGTCTAGGGAATTTTTGTTGCAAAAACCGTATTGTTTGGTCCGCTGTGTGGCATGGCGCCCCGTCTTGCTGAAACCAGAAGTCAGTCAGACCTTTTTCACGCATTTTCGGACACACAAAATGTGCCAACATCCACCGATATCGATTACCATTAACTGTTTCACCTTCATTGAAGAAAAATGGCCCAATGATGGTTTTTGCGCACACGCCGGCCCAAACAGTCACTTTTCGATCATGCAATGGTATTTCATGAATCTCGTGAGGATTTTCTGTCGCCCAAATGCGGCAATTTTGTTTATTAACACCGCCAGAGGGAGTGAAATGTGCCTCGTCGGTCATTAAAACTTGCATCCAAAATTGAACGACTATTTTCAATGTACATCGTCACTATTTCGGCGCGTTCTTTCGGTGTGAAGCGGTTCATGGTTAAAATTGTACTGGTTTGACGTTTCCAAAACGTGTCTAGGAAAGCAAATCGGTTGACAAATGGCGAAGTTATTCAATGTTTACATACCGGAGGAACAGATGGCGCACCCTGTATATTTTTTGGAAGGAATTTTTTGTTAAATGGAATATATTTTTAAACCGCTGATGTATTCTGAGATGCAAATAAAAAAAAGCTTTTATTAAAAAAGAATGCACTAAAAAGAAAAAAAAATAATTTTCTGGACGCTGTGTATCACAAATATAAAAGCTTTTTAAAAGCGAGATAAATTTTTATTTTATTGTTTTATTCTTTATCTCGCTTTTTAAAAGCTTTTATATTTGTGATATACAGCGTCCAGAAAATTATTTTTTTTTCTTTTTAGTGCATTCTTTTTTAATAAAAGCTTTTTTTTTTAAATTTTTTTTTTATTTTTTTTTTATTTTTTTTATTTTGTTCTTTTTAGTCTTCGAATATATATCCTTACATTTGAGATGTCCTTACAGGCTTTTTAACTTGAGAACTTATATAAGTGTGCAAAATTTCAAGTCAATCAGACAAGTGGAAGTGGGTCAAAATTGGGTTGCAAGATTTGATCTGACGGACAGACAGACAAACAGACACGAAGGCAAGCTAAATAAAAGCTTTTAAAAACACCCATCTCCAAAATTTAATATGTCTATAAATTTTTCAATAAAAATTAAAACATCTTTATTTCAAATTAAAATGAGGTAAGAACATGTGCTTGATTTAAATTGTAGTTTATAAACTTGGTAGTACACCAAAAATCTCACACAAATAACTAATATCTCACATTTTTTTGTCTCTCCTGAAAATTTTCAAAAGTGGAGATGACCAGTTTTTAGAAAAATGATTTTTTATTCGCCTAAGCGGGATATTTTTACATCCGAAATTACTTGTGCGCAGGGATGTGAAAGGAGTTTACAATCTAATTTCATACGCATAAAAAATGGAATTCACTACATATTATTTTGCACACGTATTTTCGACATGTATGGGCTAATATGCCACATCTGTTCTTGCTCAGAGCGCCCGTTTATTCATTATTTAGGATAATGGGTTCAAAACACCCAATTTCCAAAATAATGTGACTTTCTTCCTGCCATTATGAGTCAACTCCAACAGCGATTACCAACTACCCGTTGTTCAAATCACACGAAACTAATAAGTAAAACAGCTGATTTTGTTTGAAAGACAAAGGTATTTAAAGTACACTTCTACATAACTCTTCCATACATCAGAATTTAATCGACCCCCCATACAAACGAAAATGTTTTTTGTGAATATCTCAAAAACGGTGCATATTATCAACTTAGTGCAAGAACCAAAGTTATTTAGGATATAATTCTACATAAAACTCCCATATATCAAAATCCGATTGGAATAAAGTTTAAAAAATCTTTTTGGAAAATTTGACTTCAAAGTGGAATTTTGTACAACTGTTCGCCGTTTACTTAAATCACCATACGGGTTTTCAATAATTGCCAGATTGGCAATTATAGCTTTTGTTATGTTTTTTTTTGTAATTTTTTTCATTTCGAAAAATATTTAAGCATCAAAAAAAGATATCGATTAATTCTTTAGATCCAGGGAAACAATTCACCCATATATCAAACCATCAACTTCCGGATTACAGACTAAATACTTTACCATACTTGGACCACGAAGTCGATATACAAGGGCAAAAATTCGACTAACAACGCAAATTTCCCCAAAAAAAAAATGAGATTCTCAAAACTTTTATTCTATTTTAAGACCCTGTTATCCGCAAATTTCAATCAGAATGTATTCCGCGAATTTTATTCAGCTATTGCAGAATAAAATCAGTTAGTAAAAGTTGTCAAAATTTGAATTTATTCGGACGATTTTATATGGAAAATTCGACGAGTTCGGGCGTGTTTCAGAAATAAATTTCTGAATATTGTGTCGTAGTGTAAACTGTTGTGCAACATGAATTTAGTGTCGAAGAATAAAATTCGCGGAATAGGATTTGCTGTTTTATCATTTTCTCAATGTACACAGTTAAAAAATTTCAACCCTTTTTCGTGTTCCATAGAGTCCACACCTAAAAAAGTGGTACTTTAACACCGGATTCCAGTGCCGAATCTGTAAGACTTTTAAGTGCCTTTTTATATCCACACTGTAAGTGTTAAAACTTTTTTTCTCAGAGAGAACCAAATAGATAAAAATTCCGAGAATCATAGTAAAGGTCAACCAATTTCTTGGTAAAAATAACGGTAACTAAGAAATTTAAAAATTTATCAAGATTCTTGGGAAAAACCGAATTTTTAAACCAAATATTTTTGGTTAAATTTTCTTCATTTTTACCGAATTAAAAGTGGCTGTTGGTGTCTTTGGTGTCGCATAGTCGAAACTGAGATACATGATTAAGTTCATAAGATGTTTGTCAAATTACTTGTTTACTTAACCTTCATATAATTTTAACAAAATACTTTTATTGGTTCGTAAATATATTATTTTAATTTATGAAAATAATAATTATAAACAGGGACGGGAAACGAAATAAAAAATCGTAACATTATACATTTCGTTACGTAACGAAATTAAACATTTATTTCGTTACGTTATTTCGTTTTGTAACGATAAAAAATTTCATTTCGTTACGTTATAACGTTATATTTCGTTACACATTGTATGGAAACTGAAAACAAAAAAACGCACTTTAATAATAGTTTGTCACAAAGTAATTCAGTTCAGTTTCCATAAAAATAAATTCTATAAAAAATAATAAAACTTAGCAAAAAAAAAATACAAATAAAAACAAAAAAAAAAAAATAGTGATTACTAAGTTAAAAAATCGACATTTTGGTCAATATCAAATATATAGAATTTTAGGCTATTTTGACATCGCTGATTCTGAGTCGCACTTAGCTTTCGCGAAATTCACTCTACTTCTGGAGTTACTAAAAAGAAAATATTTTCGAACAATGTGTTTTTGGCTCTAAAAGTAAATATTAGACTGTACAGTGATTTATCCATTTCTCATACAAATTTTTGTCAATCTGGAAATTTTTTGTATTAAAAGTGTTGTGCAACAACTCTAGAATAAAAAAAACCTCGTGGCACATTCAAATTTATTTTTCTAAGAGAAAATATCAAAAAAGTGGATTGCGGGTAAGTTGAATAACGGCTTGGCGGGCAAGTTGAATCATTTTTTTCTTACGTATTTTTTGGTTTTTTTACGTTGGTTTCACATTTCCTTTGTTCTTTTATCACTTTTTGTTTGGTTCTTGATTTTTTTTTACATTTTTTATAAAAACGCAGCACGAAAACAATCAAAAATTGGTCAACTAAAAAAATCAAATAAGCGATTAACTAAATTGTAAATTTAATTTTTTTTTTCATATTTACATTATGTAGTGTATATTTAAATTTTTCACTTAATAAAATACTTAAAAATAACGTTTTTTCATTCTTAAGTATGGAAAATGTATGGAAAATTACAGTTATTCATCTTACCCGCACCACTTGTAAATCGGCGGGCATGTTGAATCACCCTTTAAATTGACCTGAAGGCCAGTTAATAAAACATTTTAAAAAAAGTTCTTCTATGAAATGTAGTCAAGGTATCACTCTATCGAATGGCTTAACCATTGGAGCGATATGTGACTTTATGTGCGCGGTACAACCTAAATTCTAAAAAGTAATTCAACAAGCCCGCTCCTACCCTACACTTTTTTTTAATTGAAACAAAAAGGACGTAAAAAAAACTTGCATAGGGCGCAAAAAAATAACTTGCATAGGGCGCATAGAACCATAGAGCCGGCGCTGACCATAGGGCTAATTGGGTTACAGCCCAGGGGCGCCATCGATCTGAGGCGATGAAATTTTGATTGCTTTTTTTTAATTTTCTTTATATTTAGCGTATCTGTAATTTAAGTTAGTATTGTGTTTTGAATTAAAGAATATTTTAAAAAATAAAATTGAATTTTCACAATAAAACTATGTAAGGGTGCAAAATTTTATTTAGCCCAGGGCGCTCAAACTTGTTAATACGGCTCTGGGTTAATCAAACACAAAATCTTTACCAAAATAATTTAAGGTTGCTATCTTTTTAAAAAATAGGTCTCAAGAAGTTTTTTTTCTATGAATTGTGCTTTGTGGGTTGCATCTTAACATTTAATAATAGATTTTTACAATTGAAACCTCGGTGCAAAAACTGGTCATATCCATTTTGTGACGAAAATGAGTTATTGATACCAAATGCGAGAATAAACGAATGCGCACATTTGGCTGCAAACCTCGGACTTGGTAGCCTGTGTAAAAAGATATTAAATAAAAAGAGACGACTGAAAGCATTGTTTCACATAGTTTGACGCAGATTTTTTTTTATATACAGGGTGCGCCATCTGTTCCTCCGGTATGAGAATGTTGAATAACTTTTTAAAGAAACAATAGATTGCAAAAAATTGTGTTTTTTTATTTAGTTCAATCCTTTACAATTTATGTGGACTACTTTTTGAAAACAACATCGATCAAATGACCACCTTTATTGGCCACCGCAAACTGTGCTCTTTTTCGGGCATTTTCCATCACTTCTTCGAGCATCTCCGTCGGTATGGCAGCTATTTCGGCACGAATATTGGTCTTGAGCTCGTCAATGGTCTTCGGGTTGCTGGCGTAAACTTTACTCTTCAAATCAGGGGATCTTGGTGGCCAGTCAATATCGCCTCTTTTCGATATCACACGTCTAGGGAATTTTTGTTGCAAAAACCGTATTGTTTGGTCCGCTGTGTGGCATGGCGCCCCGTCTTGCTGAAACCAGAAGTCAGTCAGACCTTTTTCACGCATTTTCGGACACACAAAATGTGCCAACATCCACCGATATCGATTACCATTAACTGTTTCACCTTCATTGAAGAAAAATGGCCCAATGATGGTTTTTGCGCACACGCCGGCCCAAACAGTCACTTTTCGATCATGCAATGGTATTTCATGAATCTCGTGAGGATTTTCTGTCGCCCAAATGCGGCAATTTTGTTTATTAACACCGCCAGAGGGAGTGAAATGTGCCTCGTCGGTCATTAAAACTTGCATCCAAAATTGAACGACTATTTTCAATGTACATCGTCACTATTTCGGCGCGTTCTTTCGGTGTGAAGCGGTTCATGGTTAAAATTGTACTGGTTTGACGTTTCCAAAACGTGTCTAGGAAAGCAAATCGGTTGACAAATGGCGAAGTTATTCAATGTTTACATACCGGAGGAACAGATGGCGCACCCTGTATATTTTTTGGAAGGAATTTTTTGTTAAATGGAATATATTTTTAAACCGCTGATGTATTCTGAGATGCAAATAAAAAAAAGCTTTTATTAAAAAAGAATGCACTAAAAAGAAAAAAAAATAATTTTCTGGACGCTGTGTATCACAAATATAAAAGCTTTTTAAAAGCGAGATAAATTTTTATTTTATTGTTTTATTCTTTATCTCGCTTTTTAAAAGCTTTTATATTTGTGATATACAGCGTCCAGAAAATTATTTTTTTTTCTTTTTAGTGCATTCTTTTTTAATAAAAGCTTTTTTTTTTAAATTTTTTTTTTATTTTTTTTTTATTTTTTTTATTTTGTTCTTTTTAGTCTTCGAATATATATCCTTACATTTGAGATGTCCTTACAGGCTTTTTAACTTGAGAACTTATATAAGTGTGCAAAATTTCAAGTCAATCAGACAAGTGGAAGTGGGTCAAAATTGGGTTGCAAGATTTGATCTGACGGACAGACAGACAAACAGACACGAAGGCAAGCTAAATAAAAGCTTTTAAAAACACCCATCTCCAAAATTTAATATGTCTATAAATTTTTCAATAAAAATTAAAACATCTTTATTTCAAATTAAAATGAGGTAAGAACATGTGCTTGATTTAAATTGTAGTTTATAAACTTGGTAGTACACCAAAAATCTCACACAAATAACTAATATCTCACATTTTTTTGTCTCTCCTGAAAATTTTCAAAAGTGGAGATGACCAGTTTTTAGAAAAATGATTTTTTATTCGCCTAAGCGGGATATTTTTACATCCGAAATTACTTGTGCGCAGGGATGTGAAAGGAGTTTACAATCTAATTTCATACGCATAAAAAATGGAATTCACTACATATTATTTTGCACACGTATTTTCGACATGTATGGGCTAATATGCCACATCTGTTCTTGCTCAGAGCGCCCGTTTATTCATTATTTAGGATAATGGGTTCAAAACACCCAATTTCCAAAATAATGTGACTTTCTTCCTGCCATTATGAGTCAACTCCAACAGCGATTACCAACTACCCGTTGTTCAAATCACACGAAACTAATAAGTAAAACAGCTGATTTTGTTTGAAAGACAAAGGTATTTAAAGTACACTTCTACATAACTCTTCCATACATCAGAATTTAATCGACCCCCCATACAAACGAAAATGTTTTTTGTGAATATCTCAAAAACGGTGCATATTATCAACTTAGTGCAAGAACCAAAGTTATTTAGGATATAATTCTACATAAAACTCCCATATATCAAAATCCGATTGGAATAAAGTTTAAAAAATCTTTTTGGAAAATTTGACTTCAAAGTGGAATTTTGTACAACTGTTCGCCGTTTACTTAAATCACCATACGGGTTTTCAATAATTGCCAGATTGGCAATTATAGCTTTTGTTATGTTTTTTTTTGTAATTTTTTTCATTTCGAAAAATATTTAAGCATCAAAAAAAGATATCGATTAATTCTTTAGATCCAGGGAAACAATTCACCCATATATCAAACCATCAACTTCCGGATTACAGACTAAATACTTTACCATACTTGGACCACGAAGTCGATATACAAGGGCAAAAATTCGACTAACAACGCAAATTTCCCCAAAAAAAAAATGAGATTCTCAAAACTTTTATTCTATTTTAAGACCCTGTTATCCGCAAATTTCAATCAGAATGTGTTCCGCGAATTTTATTCAGCTATTGCAGAATAAAATCAGTTAGTAAAAGTTGTCAAAATTTGAATTTATTCGGACGATTTTATATGGAAAATTCGACGAGTTCGGGCGTGTTTCAGAAATAAATTTCTGAATATTGTGTCGTAGTGTAAACTGTTGTGCAACATGAATTTAGTGTCGAAGAATAAAATTCGCGGAATAGGATTTGCTGTTTTATCATTTTCTCAATGTACACAGTTAAAAAATTTCAACCCTTTTTCGTGTTCCATAGAGTCCACACCTAAAAAAGTGGTACTTTAACACCGGATTCCAGTGCCGAATCTGTAAGACTTTTAAGTGCCTTTTTATATCCACACTGTAAGTGTTAAAACTTTTTTTCTCAGAGAGAACCAAATAGATAAAAATTCCGAGAATCATAGTAAAGGTCAACCAATTTCTTGGTAAAAATAACGGTAACTAAGAAATTTAAAAATTTATCAAGATTCTTGGGAAAAACCGAATTTTTAAACCAAATATTTTTGGTTAAATTTTCTTCATTTTTACCGAATTAAAAGTGGCTGTTGGTGTCTTTGGTGTCGCATAGTCGAAACTGAGATACATGATTAAGTTCATAAGATGTTTGTCAAATTACTTGTTTACTTAACCTTCATATAATTTTAACAAAATACTTTTATTGGTTCGTAAATATATTATTTTAATTTATGAAAATAATAATTATAAACAGGGACGGGAAACGAAATAAAAAATCGTAACATTATACATTTCGTTACGTAACGAAATTAAACATTTATTTCGTTACGTTATTTCGTTTTGTAACGATAAAAAATTTCATTTCGTTACGTTATAACGTTATATTTCGTTACACATTGTATGGAAACTGAAAACAAAAAAACGCACTTTAATAATAGTTTGTCACAAAGTAATTCAGTTCAGTTTCCATAAAAATAAATTCTATAAAAAATAATAAAACTTAGCAAAAAAAAAATACAAATAAAAACAAAAAAAAAAAAATAGTGATTACTAAGTTAAAAAATCGACATTTTGGTCAATATCAAATATATAGAATTTTAGGCTATTTTGACATCGCTGATTCTGAGTCGCACTTAGCTTTCGCGAAATTCACTCTACTTCTGGAGTTACTAAAAAGAAAATATTTTCGATGCCAACAAAATTGCTTGAATAATTTCCTTTTTCGTATCTCCAGAAATAGAGGGAATCGGGCCAAAACCAAATCCGATTTATGTAAGGGCCACATCTATCAGTTTTCCATCAGTCGCAACTGTTACGGTACTCGTCAGTTTTCCATCAGTTTTTTAAATCCAGTTAAGCGTTCACATCTATCAGTTGCGACTCACAGTTTTTTGTGAAAATTTTCCATTCATTTTGATTGTAGAGTTCAAAAAATACCAGTAGATAATAAAGAGAGAGTGTGTGTATGCATTATTATTGCATTAAGTTCAAAAAATAATATTTGGTTCTATTCTAATGCGATACGACTGACGCGACTGACGCGAACGTTCACACCATTCAGTTTCCCATCAATTTCCCAAAAACTGATGGAAAACTGATAGATGTGGCCCCTACATTAGAATCTAAATACGATTAAAAATACTACTCCAATATTTGTAATTATATTTTATGCAGGTGGCAGGTCTGTGGGGTTATACTTGATGAACTTTTGTGGAAAATTTCAAAAAAATATAATACTGAACAAAACAAGGAAAAATTAATAAATAACGAAAAACGTAATATTTTTTTTCGTTTTTCGTTACGTTTTTCGTTATTGTAACGGAATTGAATTTCTATAACGTTATAACGTAATTATGAAGAAATAGCCCGAAAATCATTTCGTTATTTCGTTATTTCGTTACGTTACGATAACGTTTCCCATCCCTGATTATAAATAAAAAAAAAATCACAAAGTTCATGAAGAACTTCACCAAAAAAATTGCGGGATTTTCCGGAACTTTTTGTTATTATGCACGGTAAAAACTGGAGTCTAATTTGAAGACTTTTCCCTTCAATTTTTTAAACTTTTGAAAGTTTATTGGAATTTTAAACTAATTTTCTCTATATTTAAAACTTTTTGAAAGTTTAGAATATAGTTTAGTTAAAAAGTTTAATATTTAGTGAGTTTCGGTTTATTTTTCTTTTTCAAATTCATCAGTCGGTCGGTCAATTTTTAGAAAAGTCGCGATGCTCGAATTCGATTTTTCGGTCTAAAAACAAAACTTAGCAACTTCACAGTATTGTCATTTCCAATTTCTTGAATTTATTGAGCAATTTCATTATTTGGAGTTTAGCTTTCAAGCGAGAAGTAGGAGGTAATTCAGTATGTATTTTTAAATGAAAAATTTTGTAACAGGGAAGCAATATGAGTGTAATTAATAGATTCATAAAAGTGGAGTTTAAAAGTGAAGTATTCTATGCGGAGCTGCTAAAATATTCTGATAGTTCTATTGATATTTTAACTTTAGACGATGTTAAAAGTTCAGGTGAGAAAATAATCATGCTAATATATAAAAATGAATTGGTGTCTGTCTGTCTGTCTGTTCCTCTTTCACGCAAAAACGGCTGAACCGATTGACTTGAAATTTGGCATGAGTGTCTGTGGTAGTTTTGGTTCCAACTTAGGCATACGGAAAAGTAGCGCGAGGGGTGGGGGTAGTAAGGAGAGGGGGTAAAGTGATTTCGAAACTTAGTTTTTGCGCTATGTTACTCTTTCGCGGGGAAACTACTGAACCGATTGGCCTGAAATTTGGCATAGATGTTCGTCGGGGGTCCAGCCCCAAAATAGACCCATTAAAAAGTAGCACGAGAGGTGGGGGAGTAAGGGGAGGGCGTAAAGTGATCTCGAAACTTAGGTCTTCCTCTATGTTACGCTTTCGCTGGGAAACTACTGAGCCGATTGGCCTGAAGTTTAGCTCCAACATAGACCATAAAAAAAAAATTTGCAAAAACTTAACCCGGCAACGACGGGTATGCAAGCTAGTTTTTAATAAAATACTCTATATGATAAAAATCATATATAAGGGTATATAAACAACTTTATTGTATATTTTGTCATTCCTCAAACCAAAATGGTTAATGTTTTCTAATTTCTATAGTTGCAAATGCTTTACATATACCACTAAGCGACATTCTGCATCTTAAGTACGAAAGCGGTACTTTTTTATCTGATAACTTAGTCAATACATTTATTGCTGTACTTTTCGTCTTATTTTATCGATAAAATGTAAAAAAACTTTTCGACTTTTCGAGAGTAATAATTTTTATATTCTATATTTTTTTAAATTCATGCAATTTTATAGATAATCTATTAAAAATTTTATAAGAAGCGAAAACTTAAATAAAAATCATTTTCGTTCCCAAGAACAAGAGTCGGAAACCACAGCAAACGATTTTGCCGTTAAGAGCGACACTTTTCAGAGCGAAAAGAACGAAATAACATGGCTTTCAATACATCAGATTCAATACACATAAAGGAGAAGCATAAACATAACAAAAGCTATAATTGCCAATCTGGCAATCATTGGAGACCCGTATGGTGATATTCGTATCAAAATTCGAACAGTTATACCAAAATTCCACTTTGAAGTCAAACTTTCCAATAAGATTTTTTAAAATTTATTCCAATCGGATTTTGATGTATGGGAGTTTTATGTAGAATCATATCCTAAATAACTTTTGTTCTTGCACTTTTTTGATAAAATGCACCGTTTTTGAGATATTCACAAAAACCGTTTTCGTGCGTATGGGGGGTACCCCCCCTAATGGTCCATTTTTGCCCATTAACGAACTTAGCCTCGCATTTTACGAAAAACGGATCTGCGCAAAATTTCAAGTCTCTAGCTCAATCCCTGCGCCCGCAATCCGCGCCACAGACAGACGGACAGACGGACAGACAGACGGACAGACAGACGGACGGACATGCAGAAATTAATTATTTTTATCATTCTAAACACACTGGTGTAATTCATTTTTTTGTGCGATTACGGGATCTTGGCGTTACAAACGGTAAGGCAAAGTTAATATACCCTTTGGTTTCACCATACGGGTATAAAAAGATCGTATGCAGCAACAACTTGGTTGGTCCAACAAAGTTTGTGACTACAATTAGTTAGAAACAAAATTTATGAATTTCTTTTTCAGGTTATTAAACATAACAAAAGCTATAATTGCCAATCTGGCAATTATTGAAAACCCGTATGGTGATATTCGTATGAAAATTCGAACAGTTGTACCAAAATTCCACTTCGAGATTTTTTAAAATTTATTCCAATCAGATTTTGATGTATGGGAGTTTTATGTAGAATCATATCCTAAATAACTTTTGTTCTTACACTTTTTTGATAAGATGCACCGTTTTTGAGATATTCGCAAAAAACGTTTTCGTTCGTATGGGGGGTACCCCCCCTAATGGTCCATTTTTGCCCATTAACGAACTTGGCCTCGCATTTCACGAAAAACGGATCTGCGCAAAATTTCAAGTCTGTAGCTCAATCCGTGCGCCCGCAATTCGCGCCACAGACGGACAGACATCCTAAATTCTAATACATCAATACATCATTCTAAATACATTGGTGTAATTCATTTTTTTGTGTGATGACGGGGTCTTGGCGTTACAAACGGGTCTTGGCGTTACAAACGGTAAGGCAAAGTTAATATACCCTTTGGTTTCACCATACGGGTATAAAAAATACATTCAGGGTATTCACAGTCCTCTTTTAATTTTGGGTATTCGGTGTTTTCGGTAATATTAAAAGACTGAAAATATTCTGCTGTGAACATCCCACAGCACAGATTTGAGAACAGCGCTTTTATTTGATACGTGACCAAATCATGAACTGCGAATTTAATTGTAAAATATGTCACATACCTTTAAATCCATGTTTGATGTATTCGTTTGAATTTCTATTGTGGCAACGGCTATCAAAATTGAAAAAATTTGCATCAGTCCGATGAGATTAACAAAAAACCAGCGAGAAAATTCGACAACTAAAAACATTACTAGCGCCACTCGCGGTTGATTCTTGATACCAAATAACCGGGCCGGAAAACACGACTCAAGGCATGTCTACAATTACCGGATTCGGTAATTCATTTTTACATGAATCAAATTACCGTCTCAGTAAAAATCTGTTAAATTTGACTGAATTACCGAGCGGTAAAATTACTCGCAATTTAAAAGAGGACTGTGAATACCCTGATTATCGAAAACGGTGGAGGTACAATTTTTTCTCACTTCGAGAGAGAACATTTAATTACGGACAAACACAGAATTCTATTAATAAGAATGAAAAATATGCAGTAGCAACATTTGCGGTCGAACCTTTTCCCTGTTTTAAGTCGGCAAGCTGCTATTGTAGCGCGGTAAGACTAATTTACTCATGAGTGGAAGTTTAACCTAGTGATACTAAATCTATATTTTCAGGAAGTTTTCTTTGATCCTGATCTAAATACGGGGTATTTGGTCCCGTTTGCACCAACGAAACTTAGCAACTTATGTACAACTTAAATTATTTAAGTCCCAGAATTTCTGCGGTTTAAGTCGGTTAACCGCAACTTAATTTTTTAAAAATAGTACGCGCAAACGGGCCTTAGTGAGCCAACTAAAAAACTTAAACTATTTTTCAAAAAAATACGATAGTCCGGGGCCAAGTACTTCAAAATCCTTAAAGAGGAAAAGCCCGGAATGCGATTATGATGCCAACGCTGATTACAGTTTTCAAAACACGCTCCAGTTACGCAACAAAAAGATCAAATCAAAGAATTGTTAACAAAAACTGTGAAGATTAGAAAGGCCTTTATAATTGACTGAATGCTGAATTTATGTACATAATTTAGAAGAATAAATGTTTTCAAATGTTATAATTTGCATTTTACTTTGGTTTCAGGAGAAAGGAAATTTAAACTTTAAATTTTTAAATTTAGACTTTCATTTCTAAACATTTTTGAAAACTTAAGACTAGTTTTTAGACATCTCAATCTAAAAATAAAACTTCAAGGTATCACCTTTAAACTTCGAAGTCTATTTTAGAAAATTGTTTTAGAAAATTGTGACTACTTTTTAATCATTTCAGCCTTAAATTAAAACTCATTATTCTCAAATTTAGACAGTAAA
Source organism: Chrysopilus asiliformis (assembly GCA_964034945.1). Taxonomy (NCBI): domain Eukaryota; kingdom Metazoa; phylum Arthropoda; class Insecta; order Diptera; family Rhagionidae; genus Chrysopilus; species Chrysopilus asiliformis. Next base: position 66,516,721 of record OZ035961.1, on the reverse strand, counting down.
CTCTGGAACTGGTTTATTTTAGAAGTCTGAGTATATTTTCTATAGGGTAACTCACGTATAGATGCCGCACATTTCGACTTTGCTATATTTCACAATGAAGAAAGACATTTTCGATTTTTTTTTATTTTTAAATATTAGTCTGTACACTTATCTACAATTTCAGCCGAAAAAAACTTACATTATGTTTTTCTTTTACTGTGATAAAACTGTTTTTGTTAGTCTCTACTTTTTGGGATAGATGCCCAACCTATGGGGTGGACGCCCAACATGACAAATGTGCATGTGGGATAGATGCCTTTGAGGAAGAAAAAAAACGTTTTATTAAGTTATAACAAAATTTTATTGTATATTTTAATTCATTTACATACATTAAATAATAAGAAAAAAAAAATTCAGTGTAAATAAAATAACATTCTTTGATAAAAAAAAGGAACATAGTTTGGAAAATTCTTGGATATATTGTATATGAAATACAGTTCTGCTAATCAACTAAAAACTAAAAAAAAAACAAGAAAATATGTGTGTAAATGCGGCGAAATTTCAAATTTTAGGGCCGTCTTTTAGAGCGATACGTTTAATGCGGCCACATTTATTGCAGTAATCTCCATACATAGTGCAATTTTCATGCAACCAACCCTCGCACATTCTGCATTGAATCCAATCTGATTTAGACGTCGTTGTTTCGTAATCGTCCATGCACTCAATGCACTGGTTGGTTGCACTAACATTATTCTCACTTTCGCTGGAGCTTTCAATCTTTATAGACCGTTTTCGCGATATTTTTTTTTTATTTTTTTCGTCCAAAGAGTCAATATTTCTCTTTTTTTCGCACTTAATTTTTCTGTCAGGGATTCCAGTTGAGGCTTTTCTATTTTTTCGTGCTTTTGCATTGATGTTTTCAATTGAGTTTAATACTGTAGCGGACTGTTTTCCTCTTTTGTAGATAGGCAATTCAATTTTTGGAACAGGTGAAGAATCTTCTAAGTGTTTCGATGGACTCTTCTTTTCTTTCAATATTTGAAGGTTTTCAGTCATATCCATAGGCATTGTATCGTTTGGACTTTGATCGCGAATAACTTCTGTTTGGTCTATTGAGATATCCTGTGCACTATTGAAATCAGATACAGCAAAAAAAGCATCAGGAATAGCATGTGGATTTATTGGGTATAGTCCACAACTTCTGAACCCCGCTTTTGCGACCGCAGGAGTTCCTGCCAGCGTCCATGCAGTACCTATTAATGGTCCCAAATTGTAGCGAGATAGTTTCTTTGCTGGATGTGTTCGCATTAGGGGCTGCAATACCGGTAACCGGTTTACCGGTTTACCGGTTTTACCGGCCAATTTTACTACCGAAATTACCGGTAAATTTTTTTAAAAAATACCGGTAATTTCGGTATTTTTTTGTATTAGTTTGGCGGGTCTAGCGGTCCAATTTTAAGAAATAAAAACAAAAGTTGTGTTTTAATTTTCCAGCCTAACGTTTCGAGCCTTGTTTTGGTTCATCTTCAGAGGCGTTAAACGATCATTTAAATGCACTATGTTATAACTGTTAATATTTAGCCGTAAAAACTTTGTGGAAATGTTACATTAAAAATGAGCCAAAACAAGGCTCGAAACGTCAGGCTGAAAATTAAAACACAACTTCTGGTAATTTTTTTTTTCTATGAAGACCTCGGTGCAAAAAGCGGTCATCCCCACTTTTTCAAATTTTTTAGGAGAGACAAAAAAGATATTAGCGTGAAGTTTTTGCTTTGGGACAAAGTTAAAAAATTACAATTTAAATCAAACATGTATTCTTACATCGTTTTAATTTGAGATAAATCTATATTTTTTTTTTTCGAAAAAGTTATAGACATTTTAAATTTTGGAGATAGCTGTTTCTGGCACCCAAGACGATATTAGCGGTTTTCAAAATGCATTATTGGCTACAAAATACAGTCCAAAACAGGGTTTAAATTGCTTTGCTTAATTCTCGTGCTGATGCTGATGCTTTGCTGTGCTGAATTAAACGTAAATGGCTTTGCTTAAAGCAAAGCACTTCAGGAGCATTAAGCACCAGCAAAGCAAAAAAATGCTTCGTCGAAGCAATCAAGTGGGAAATGCTGTGCTGAAATTTGCTTAAGCAAAATTTAAGCAGTGGTGAAATTTGCTTAGAAATGCTGTGCTTAAGCAGTGCTGAAATTTGCTTAAGCAATGCTGATTTGCTTTCCTTTGTGTTTCTTATACAGGAATATCGATTTCTTTTTTTGGAAAATAGTACGGAGCAAAATAAAATTAGGGAGGAAATTCCTGAACAGCACATGACTTTCTTATACGAAAAAAAATTTTTTTTTTGAGGAAAATAGTACGGAGCAAAATAAAATTAGGGAGGAAATTCCTGAACAACAAATGACTTTCTTATACGAAAAAAAAATTTTTTTTGAGGAAAATAGTACGGAGCAAAATAAAATTAGGGAGGAAATTCCTAAACAACAAATGACTTTCTTATACGAAAAAAAAATTTTTTTTTGTATAAGAAAGTCGTGTGCTGTTCAGGAATTTCCTCCCTAATTTTATTTTGCTCCGTACTATTTTCCTCAAAAAAAAATTTTTTTTTCGTATAAGAAAGTCATTTGTTCAGGAATTTCCTCCCTAATTTTATTTTGCTCCGTACTATTTTCCTCAAAAAAAAATTTTTTTTTCGTATAAGAAAGTCATTTGTTGTTCAGGAATTTCCTCCCTAATTTTATTTTGCTCCGTACTATTTTCCTCAAAAAAAATTTTTTTTTCGTATAAGAAAGTCATTTGTTGTTCAGGAATTTCCTCCCTAATTTTATTTTGCTCCGTACTATTTTCCTGAAAAAAAATTTTTTTTTTCGTATAAGAAAGTCATTTGTTGTTCAGGAATTTCCTCCCTAATTTAATTTTGCTCCGTACTATTTTCCAAAAAAAGAAATCGATATTCCTGTATAAGAAACACAAAGGAAAGCAAATCAGCATTGCTTAGCAAATTTCAGCACTGCTTAAGCACAGCATTTCTAAGCAAATTTCACCACTGCTTAAATTTTGCTTAAGCAAATTTCAGCACTGCTTAAGCACAGCAGAACGAAGTACAAAAAGCAAAGCAAAGCAATAAAAATTTTCGATTTTCAGCACAGCACTGAAAATAAGCACAGCATTTTTTAAGCACAGCATTTCTCCGTCACAGCAAAGCAAAGCAAATTTTAGCTTGCTGTTTGCTGATTTGCTTTGCTTTTTCAATCCCTGGTCCAAAATATGTTCAATAGCGTTTAAAAATAAACAAATAAAAAAATATTCAATTTCACAAAACAAAACTCTCAGAAAAAATTAAAGATTTTTTGAAAAAAAAATTCTGCGTCAAATTAAATGAAACAATGTCTTCAGTCGTCTCCTTTTCTTTAATAACTTTTTACACAGTCCTCCAACGAGTCCGGAGTTTGCAGCCAAATATGCGCATTCTTTTATTCTTGCGCCAACTGCAATAACTCATTTTCGTCAAAAAGTGGAGGTGACCGCTATTAGCACCGAGGTCTTCAAATGTTTTAATGAAATAACTTATGATAATGGGCTTTTCTGATAATTCAAAAATGTCAAAATCGTAAATTTTTTTGTAAAAACCTTAATTATCGAAAAAGCCCAGTATTTACAAGCTTTCCGAATGTAAGAGCAAACTGAAGTATACTTCTAGTATCGTCGGCTAAAAGTGAAATTGTGCTAAGTCCATTATACCAAATTTGACAGAAGAGCAATAAAAATCCTTGTTAAATCATTTTAATTTTCATTTAAAGAAAACAGAGTCTCATTTAAAGAAAACTGAGCCCAATTTTTCTCATTTAAAGAAAACTCAGTGGGCCTTACCAATGACCCGTGACTAACTTAGTAACAGCTTTTGGTGTGTGCGAAACGGGCTATTTGCTTGCTAATTCTAGTAAGTTTTCACACATTTATGACAGCGAATTTAAAACTTTTCAATAAAAACTAGGATTTGAACCGAAATTAGCAAGCAAATGGCCCGTTTCGCACACACCAAAAGCTGTTACTAAGTTAGTCACGGGTCATTGGTAAGGCCCAGTATTATTGAAAGAGAATTAAAACGACTTAACAAGGTTTTCATTGCTCTTCTGGGATATTATACCAAATGGACTTAGCACAATTTCACTTTTAGTCTACGATATTAAAGGGTGGTTAAATTTTAAGGGCCGATGTTGAATGTGAACCACACCTAAACGTCAAGTTTTTTTCTGCATTTCATTTGACATTTCTCAATTTCAGACTAACTCAATTTGAACCATGGAAAGATACACAATCGAGCAACGCGTTAAAGTTATTCAGGCTTATTATGAAAATGGGCGATCAATTTTCGAAGAAAATCATCTTCAGTGATGAGGCACATTTTCACCTCAGTGGATTCGTCAATAAGCAGAACAGCCGCATTTGGGCGAATGATAATCCAAGAGTGATTGTCGAAAAACCAATGCACCCACAAAGAGTGACTGTTTGGTGCGGTTTATGGGCTGGCGGCATCATCGGGCCGTATTTCACGAAGTGCACGATATGCATTTTGATTTGAACGCCCATTTTCATAATAAGCCTGAATAACTTTAACGCGTTGCTCGATTGTGTATCTTTCCATGGTTCAAATTGAGTTAGTCTGAAATTGAGAAATGTCAAATGAAATGCAGAAAAAAACTTGACGTTTAGGTGTGGTTCACATTCAACATCGGCCCTTAAAATTTAACCACCCTTTACATTAGAGAAAAAAAAATCAAAACAAAACAGAAAAGAAAAAACAACCATATTTGGCATTTGTAGCCGTAATTAACGTATTTTGGTTTTATTATTGAATTGTTATAATTATGTGTTCTTGTTTTCTTGATTTTATGATTTACACTATAAATATTATAAAATTATTGTTACTTATTTCTTCGTACGTTTTTTTTCCTCTCACTGTCACTAATATGCTATACATGATTTGTTTTATCTAAATAGCGATTTACCGGTAAATACCGGTAAACCGGTTTTTACTAAAAATATTTACCGTTTACCGGTAAATCCGAAACTCGGTAATTTTGCAGGCCCTAGTTCGCATAAAACGGTTGGTTTCTGCCGCCAAAAAGGTTTTAAATGGTTTGAAAAATGCTCGATCTAAAGGCTGTAAAGCTTGAGTCGTATGGCTTGGCAAACAGAAAAGAATCACACCATTTTTCTCAGCAATTTCAAGCATGTCTATAGCACTTGAATGCGACGAGTGTCCGTCTAAAACCAACAAAACCTTTCCTTGGGGTTTTTGAGGTATAAAATGGCCTGTCAGCCATTTTAAAAAGAGCTCTGAGTTGACGTAAGCCGATTTTTTGTTCACAAAAACTTTAGACCCTGGCGGTAGCCCGTCTTCAAACTCAGGTTTCTTATTTACACCCTTTATGATTATAACAGGGGGCAGAAAATTACCAATAGCATTACAGCATGCAATCACTGACAAAGTTTCCCCCTTTTCACATGAGGTTATTGAACTAACTGCTTTAGAACCTTTAGTAGCGATCACTTTACCTGCCTTATTATTTGTTTGGACTCCAGATTCATCCATATTATAAATACGCTCTGGTTTGTCCAGGAGGTCGTTATCCGCGCAGACCTTCACAAATAAATCAAACATTTTAGACACTTCCTGTCGATTTAAACCCATAGCTCTAGCAACAGAAAGGCCTTCTGCTTGCCTTATGCTAAGTTCTGGATTCCTTTCAAGAAATGTCTGTAGCCATTGATGTCCAGCCATTTGAGTTTCCTTATTAAACGTGTGCTTGATCCCCAGTTTTTCCACGAATTGATATGCCAGCTGACGGATCACGTGTCTTTCGGGAGGAAATCCAACGGTTTCTAATTTTTGGATATGACGCACGAGCCGTTTTTCATTTTCAAATCCAAGGATGGGATGTTTACCTATAATAAATATGTATTATCAATGAATGTAGGAAAGCAAATAGGTATGTGTTATTACCTAGAGTTAATTTTTTGTCTTCATTTTTTGCGAAACGTCTTCTTAGAGTGCGAGATGGAATGCCGAAAATACGAGCTATCTGATTTATGCCCATATTGTTTTTTCGTAGTTCATCCATCGCCGCGGTGAGTTGCTCCTCTGTCCATGCAGCACGTTTAGGAGCCCCGGGTTTACGCACGTATTTGCGTGGCATAGCTGAACTGAAAAATGAAAAATTATATATTGCAGTTGAAGGATAGATGCCCCTAAGGTCAACGATTCCTTTAAAAAATAATGCGTCTATCCTTTTCATACCGGATAGATGCCCCAAATATTTAATAAATTAAGTGTGCAAAGAAAAAAAATTTTTTTTCACAAACACTAAACACTCCATTTGACACATAAAAAATAAAAAAATATATACATACTTCCTTAGGCAAAACTTCCACAAGTTCTTGTGGAACTCAAAATAATTTTTTGGAATTTCTCCTTGTTTGAAAACAAAAATGCGTTAATTATTCTACAACACGTCTGACTCTCGCGAATTTTAACAACGCACTGAAGTTTCATTGAGCAAACACTTGATATGTAGGATATGACATGTTCCGTTTTGTTTCGTTAAGTACGAGTTTTTAACAGTGAGGCATCTATCCTAGTGGGGCATCTATACGTGACTTACCCTACATTATAATCTGAAATTAAAAATTTCAGGTTTCAATTAAATTTAATTTCTTAAGTCTAAATTTTACTCAGTTTTAGTAAATTGTAATTACTTTTTAATAATTTCAGTTTAAAATTAAAACTTTTTTACCCGGCTAATTTATGAATTTTAGAATGAATGCTTTTTAAACATTCCAGTCTTAATTTAAGACTCATACATCTTAAACTTAAACCATTTCGAAAATTTTTAGAAATTTGGAACTAATTTTTAAATTATTTTAGATTAAAATTTAAACTCTAAAACCTTAAATTTAGACCGGATAATTCTATTTAAAAGGAAAATAATTTCAAACTTTTAAGTTTGATTTTTAGGCTCAAAAAGTATCACCTTTAAAAAAATTGCATTGCATTTCAAACTAAAACTGAAATTTACGGGAAGCTCCTCCTGTGCTACAAATTTATAAACGAAATTGACTTTAAACAATCAAAAAAGTTTGGCCACCCCTGATATATACCAATACAAAGTAAAAAAGAAAAAAAGCAAAAATATCTAAAATGTAAGAAACCACTAAAATCTGAAAGCCCTACCATCATCGACTTGTTTCGCCTGTCCCAAGCTCAAGTGTAGTCAAATATTTGAAGAAAGGTATAACGAGATACATGCATGATAGACAACAGACTACTCGTATATTATTCAAAAAGAAGGTTTTTAAATAAGTATTAGAGAGATATTCCAAGAAAAATCTAGAACAGAGTATCATTTCATATTGCCCTTCGTGTCGCTTTAAAACGTTATGAGTATATATTGTTCAAGTAGCATATTTAAAGTGTACACTTTTTTGTGAAAACATAAAAACAATAAATATATATTTTCACATACGTAGTTACATGTGTATACAAAAACTTTTTGTAACGAAGGCAACGAAAACAAGAGAAAAACGTCCGAATGGAAAAATACGGTTTTCCTGAATGAAACATTATCAAAACCGAATCTTTCATAATTTCACCATGCATACATATTTTCAACGACAACAGTTTATTCATTTCAAAATTAATTTCAAAGTCATGCAAATGCTTGTAAAAATCCTTCAAAGCGTAAAAGTATGTATCACAAAAATATTCAATTATATTTTTCGCCATAAAAAATGCATAACTCAAGAACTCAAAAAAGCGGAAGAAACTTTTTTATTATCCGGAATCAGTGCTGTCGTTTTTTAAATTCCTCCCGGAAACGGAACAACACCGAAACAACAAATTCTATATAAACAATAAAAGTTATAAGAAAAATAAAAGAAATCTGAACCACAGGCAAAATTTTTTGAAACAGAATGCAGCGCAGTAAATTAAATCAAGAGCTACAGACACGCCATCCAGACCTGCCGGGAACGTTGACAGAATTGTTAACAGAAATGTCATTAGAAAATTCTGTTGTGACGTAGGTGGGCTGATTCTGGCATGACGTTTCAGTTTCAGAAATGCGATGAGCAGTAAACAACTGATGCCGGGAGCCCAATGAACGCAACGCGAACGCAGAAACTGTCACTTACAAGTTTGTTCCATAGAAATCATTGTGAACGCAACTACAACGCAGAAGTTTGCAAACTTCTAACTTTGCCGCAGAATTTTGCGTTGGCAGTTCATAAAGTGAGGTTGGGGAAATGTCGTTCGATGAAAAATTGATAGCCTTACTGCAATAACATACAAATAACAAAGACAAAGACCAACAAAGCAAATTATCGCTTCAAAATTATTCATTTTTGTAATTTTGCCAATTTTATACCACTTTATATTATGTCACTTGTACTACTTCACGAGATGCCATTGGGCTCTGCCGCTGAAATGTTGCGCTGCGTGACAGTTTCTGCGTTTTAGTTGCGTTCGCGTTGCGTTCATTGGGCTCCAGAGGTGAGAGTAGTAAATATGACGATCTCAGTGATTTCACTTTTTTCTTTAAAATCTCCGCACTAAAATGAAATTCGCCCTCCAGCTGCTCCCACGATGCCTTTTTCAAATAATTTCTTTGTAAAAATTACTTTTAAACAGTATTCGTTTATAGAACGGAGCGTCTCTACACGTGAAAAATTAGAATCCGCCATCTTAAATTTCATTTCTTTTAACATTTCTGTTAGCAAAGATGTCAGCAAAAACTGTCAGACTTTTCTGTCGTAACAGCTGACATTTCAATCTTCACTAGACGTAACATCAGACGTAACAGCGACAGTGACGGCATTCATGGCAGGTGTGGATTACTAGAGAGTCCCAAGCAAAGATTAACTTAATTGTGATAAGTTGTTGAAAAAATATGCCGCAGGCAAAAAAAAATATTGTAATTTACCTCCCACCGAAGTAGAGTATGTTTTGTATCTTTAGATATGATTTTTTGTACTGTTTGATAAATCCGGGACAAAAGTTTACTTCCCGGGACACTGGGACAACGTACTTAAACTCGAGACGGTTCACGGTAAAAACTGGAGTCTAATTTTAAGACTTTTTCCTTCAATTTTTTAAACTTTTGAAAGTTTAGTGGAATTTTAAACTATTTTCTCTAAATTTAAAACTTTTTGAAAGTTTAGAGTATATTTTAGTCGATAAGTTTAATATTTAGTGAGTTTCGGTTTATTTTTAAGACTATAGTTTAAAAAGTAAACTTTTTCTTTCTTAAAAATTTGTTTTAAACCTCTCCGCCTTATTTCTAGACTTTTAATCGAAATATTAGACCTATAAGTTTGAGAACTAAACCTTGTAAGTTTTACTTCAATTCGGATAAGATTGAATTAAACTTTTTGTCTAATTTTTAGTCTTTTCAGTTTATTTTTCTTTTTCAAATTCATCAGTCGGTCGGTCAATTTTTAGAAAAGTCGCGATGCTCGAATTCGACTTTTCGGTCTAAAAACAAAACTTCAAAGTCTACAATTTATTCAGTTTTAGAAAATTGTGACTACTTTTTAATCATTTCAGCCTATAATTAAAACTCATTATTCTAAAATTTAGAAAGTAGCTCCTGGCATAAACATAAAAAAAAGGTTTGAAATTTAAACTTCGAAGTCTAAATTTGAGTCAGTTTTAGAAAATTGTAACTACTTTTTAATAATTTCAGTTTGAAATTAAAACTTTTAAGTCTTAAATTTAGACCGGATAGTATTATTTACCCGGATAATTTACGAATTTTAGAAGTTTATGAATATTTTTTAACCATTCCAGTCTTAATTTAAGACTCTTAACCCTAGACCCGTGTACTGGGCACTGAGTGCCCAGAACGATTTTTTAGGGTTATATTTTCCCATTGTATTTCTTACTTGTTTAACGAATAAACCACATTTTTATGATTTTTAAACAAACAAGCCATACATTTTCTATTAGAATTACATCTGAGTGCCCAAGTACACGAGTGCCCAAGTACACAATATATGGCAGTTTTATAGTACACGGGTCTAGGGTTAAACTTAAACCGTAAGGTTTTAATTTGAGAATTTTTAGAAATTTGAAACGAATTTTTAGATTTTTTTAGACTAAAATTTAAATTTTAATACCTTAAATTTAGACCGGATAATACTGTTTAAAAGGAAAATAATTTCAAACTTTTAAGTTTGATTTTTAGGCTCAAAAAGGTGTTGACCTATATGTAGGAAAAAAAGTCTTAAAATTAGACTCCAGTTTTTACCGTGTTTATGTTCGCCCTAAGATTAAGCGCGTTTTTGAGATATTTGGAAGTTCGCTGTGTCAATTTCGGCAAGACCTGGAATACACTTCGTTAGGTCAATTTAAGGAGTACTTGATCTTGGAATTCAAAAATTTTCTCCTGCGCCGCAAATTCTTTGTATAACTTCTTCTTATGTGCATTTCTTTAATTACCTGCGGCGAAGAACTTAGATACCCTTTTTTATTTAGATAAACACAATCAAAAGTTGAGAGAAACTCTATTCTTTCTAAGATAAACACTTTCTTTGTAAATCCTGACAGATTACCGCGGTGGATAGTAGAAGGGACGACGAAGCAGAAGTGGGCAAGTTTCGTTTGCGCCAACGAAACTTAGCAACTTGAATTATTTGAGTCCCAGAATTTCTATGGTTTAAGTAGACTAACCGCAACTTAATATTTTAAGAATTGTACGCGCAAACAGGCCTAAGTCACTTTTTTGGGGTTTTGAGTAATCATAACTACATGAACGAGCTGTATTTTTTCTTTTTTTGCTGAAGATCTTAACCCTTTCACTCGGCATTTATTTCTAATAGCAAAAAAAATGTGTTGTTGCTTTTTTCAATAATAATATATAAAAATATATATTATTATTGAAAAAAAACAACATTTTTTTTTTGCTTTTTTCAATAATAATATGTAGCAACACAATATATTTCAAAATTTAAAAAATTTAAATATCTTTTTAGAAGTCTCTTTTAGATAATGTACTCATTTGTATACATAACATGTCAATCATTGTCCCTCTCCCTTCTAATTCTCTTAGAAATGCGAGTTAAATATGATGTACACAATTGTGTACGCGCCGAGTGAAAGGGTTAAAGTTCTTGCTAAATGTCATCTTGCACCGAAATCCTTATTTTATTTTGGAACTACGTCCAGAATTACATACAATTATTGCAAACTTAAAATGTTCAGACTCGGGTTTTAAATTTTTTTTTGGAAAAAGGATTTCACGATTTGAAACACCATTTAAAATAGCAGTTTACCTGTTTTTACTTTTAGCAGGAAAAATCGTTATATTATTCTAGACCAGACATGGGCAAAGAACCGAATTTCCACACTTTTGAGAGACTCGGAGCCATTACAGACGAAACTGTGTGGGAATCAGTGTTGCGGTTATCTAGATACAATTTATCTAGATAATCATCTAGATAAAAAAAATGTTATCTTTATCTCATCTAGATAACACCCCAAAAATGTTATCTTTATCTTATCTAGATAAAGAAAAATCGTAGATAATCGTTACCAACGAAAATTAAAAAATTAAATCTGAAAAAATGCTAAACCGAAATTGTTTTCTGCATACTTATGAAAACCTAAGAACTTTTTTTGGCAACAGTTTTTGTTTATGTATTAATTCTTCTCGGGTTATACGGTCTGGATTAAAACTCCAATTATGTGTTGAACATTACTTTATTCAATGCCTCGACGTTTCGCCTGCTAGCGCTAGGCTTCTTCAGGAGTGCTGGATCTGTGATGCACAGTATTACAATAATTACATCTAATTACACAATCTTTATACTTACAATATTTGTTGTTAAATTCTAAACATTCAAAGCACTATTACAAACGTACATAAAAATAAATTAATACGTTGCACAAAATAAATAACAATTAAAAAATTAAAAAATAAAAAATCGGAAACATCCGTCCTTGTCAAATTTTGAAAATTTATTTTATATTAGTCAATTTAACCGTTTTTTCGTTCTAAGAGAGCGCAATATGTTTCGTTAATATTCTCTGTGTCTGTTCTCTTATTTATTGAGTTTTTAGTGGTATATATGTGTAATGCTTCTAGCGTCATTCTCTTTTTAAAATTTTTTTCCTTACAAAGAATTTTTGTTTTATCAAAATTAGGAGCATGATTGAAATTAATGCAATGCTCAGACAACGCTGTTTTGTTAGCAGATTTGGATTTTATGTCCGATTTATGTCCCGCAATTCTGCTTTTTAATTGTTGGCAAGTGGTGCCCACATATTTAGCATTACAATGGTTGTTGTTAGTACCCGAGCAAGGAATTTCATACACTATGTTAGATTGGAGGAGTCTCGGAATTTTGTCTTTCAGTCTCGTGTAACATTTGTTGACTGTTTTTATCGGTTTAAAAGCTGTTATTATGTTACCATCATTTTGTTTAATAAGAAGTTTAAAATTTTCCGAGAAACCTGGAACATAGCCTACACTCCTAAAACATGGGTTTGCCATCCTGTCATTTATGGTGATGTTATCGTTGTTAGTATTGTTCTGTAATTTCATAATTTAGTGTTTTTATAATTTTATTTGTCAAATTCAAAGGGTAACCATTTTGGTTTAAAATGTTCTTGACGATATTAATATTTTTGTTATGGAATTTTGAGTCGCTTAAAATTAAAATTTTTTTGACAAGATTCGTTGCCGTATTAATCTTGTGATGTTTTGGATGATATGAGGAGAAATGGAGCATTCTACCTGATGAAGTTGGTTTTTGATACCAATCCAAATTCAAATCAATTCCATTTCGAATAACCTTCACATCCAAATATGGTAGGACGCCTTCCGATTCTTCCTCCACAGTAAATTGTAATTTATTATGGAACGAATTTAGTGTCGACAATGTCTCAGGTACTTTATTTTTTGGTAAAATCATGAACAAATCAAGTTAGTTTACCTAAAGACTCATCCAGTAACTCCTCCATTATTAAGTCCGCCAAAATTGGCGATAGAGGACTGCCCATTGGTAGTCCAAAGATTTGTCTGTAAGTTTGATCACAAAATGTAAAATAATTACATTCAATGATGCAAAATTTCAGAGCTTCTAAAAACTTTGCTTTGGAAAAATCTGTGAAATTAGAAATTGTATTCCAACGTTTTTCAACTATTTTCAAAACATTAAAAACCGGGACGTTGGTGAACAAGGACTTAACATCAAAAGATACCATAAAATCACTGGGTAACAACTTAAAACTAGTAATTCTATTTTTAAATTCTTCCGAGTTTTTCACATTGTATGTCGAATTTATTGTTACTTTATTTAAAATTTGGGATAAGCATTTTGCTAATTGATAAGCCGGGGAGTCAATAGATGAGACAATAGGTCGCACAGGGCAATTCTCCTTATGCACTTTCGGTAAGGCATACAACTTAGGAGATACCGTCGTATACGAAGTCATTTTTCTTTTTTCTGATTTTATATCGGAAATTCCTTGCTCGGGTACTAACAACAACCATTGTAATGCTAAATATGTGGGCACCACTTGCCAACAATTAAAAAGCAGAATTGCGGGACATAAATCGGACATAAAATCCAAATCTGCTAACAAAACAGCGTTGTCTGAGCATTGCATTAATTTCAATCATGCTCCTAATTTTGATAAAACAAAAATTCTTTGTAAGGAAAAAAATTTTAAAAAGAGAATGACGCTAGAAGCATTACACATATATACCACTAAAAACTCAATAAATAAGAGAACAGACACAGAGAATATTAACGAAACATATTGCGCTCTCTTAGAACGAAAAAACGGTTAAATTGACTAATATAAAATAAATTTTCAAAATTTGACAAGGACGGATGTTTCCGATTTTTTATTTTTTAATTTTTTAATTGTTATTTATTTTGTGCAACGTATTAATTTATTTTTATGTACGTTTGTAATAGTGCTTTGAATGTTTAGAATTTAACAACAAATATTGTAAGTATAAAGATTGTGTAATTAGATGTAATTATTGTAATACTGTGCATCACAGATCCAGCACTCCTGAAGAAGCCTAGCGCTAGCAGGCGAAACGTCGAGGCATTGAATAAAGTAATGTTCAACACATAATTGGAGTTTTAATCCAGACCGTATAACCCGAGAAGAATTAATATATTAGAATTAAAAACGGTCGAGAATATAAGATAATCATGTTTTTGTTTATGGGCAAGAGAAGTGAAGCAAGAGTCACTCCTTCCCTCGCTCATTTTTTTGTCAGCCACCGTTGCCAAGTGCAAACCGGGCTATTGAAACTGCATTTTAAATTGGAAATCAACAAAAAAAGAAAAACAAATAATTTTGAGCAATTTTTTAGTACGTAATTTTGAATTTTGTGCAACGTCAACTCTTTCGCGGACACCACTTTTTAGACTCTGAATATCACACATCGTGGTGTAAAAAAAACATTTCCAAGAATAATTTCTTTTTCTGTATATTTGTATCGACGCTACGACAAAAATATATATTTTGCAGTTCTGAAGGGTTACTAAACACACATAATCCATATAAACTCATATATTTCGCGACGGCTTTAACCGTTATGATTTTAATATTAAAACAATATTTGACGTTTATACACGTCATGTCCCACCAGAAACCAGTTATATGACGTGTATACACGTCATTGTCCATTAAAGGGTTAAAATAAATATTTATCTAAAAATTATCTAGATAATTTGGGTTTTTATCTTACCTTATCTATTATCTTTCAAATTTTCATTATCTATTATCTTATCTAGATAAACATTACGAGCATTTATCTTTATCTTATCTAGATAAAAAAATAATTATCTGGCCGCAACACTGGTGGGAATGCATAAAAAAACTGTGTGTAATACATAAAAAAGTGTGTATATTTTAACCAGAGATGCAAACCAAATGTTTTTTGAAAAAGGTTCGGTTTTGGTTCAGGGACTATTTCGATATCTGGTTTTGGTTTCCAAGTTTTGAAATTTATGGTTTTGGATCGGTTTTGGTTCAAAGGGCTTGGTTTTGGTTCGGTTTTGGTTCAGACAAAAAAATCGATTAAAAAAATTTATTTTAAAAAAGTAAAAAAAAAACAGAAAAATAACAGTTCAGTCTTATTTAACAAAATAAAATAAACAATTCAATCTTTAGTTTATGGATATGATATATCGTCAGCTTAACCCTAATCAGCTCAGGCTAATTTTGTCCTTAATCCACGCAGGCGGTGACTCACAGTCACCATGCCCGAAAAAAAGAATAATTTAATAAAAAAAAATTTGTAAGTTTGCATTTTTTAATTCAGTTAATAATATTTATTTATATATAATGTACATCATTCGTACTCTTTATAACTGTAGCATAAAATTGATTTTTAAGAATGTTCGTTACAAATATTTTTTTTGCATTTGCACATATTTGCTTCGAAGCGCGATCTTAGGAATGGAGACACAGGAAGCAACGTTTTCTCTTTTGGGAAGTGCTACAGTTATTATCGCCTACTACAGTCCGATATTTTGCGAAATAGAAGCAAAGTGATACCAAAATAACCTTTCTTTGCTGGTAAAACCGTTACGGTGACTGTAAGTCACCGTTTGCGTGGATTAGGTATGAATTAAATAAAAGCAAAACATTATTGGTGTAGTAAAATTGTTTTTTTTTCGTTTAGTATTGGCATAAAAAAACAAAGTCAAGGACCGTGAATGCAATAACTTTTTTTAACATTCGTAACAATCACTCTCAAAACTGAAACAGTGACTCAAAGTCACCGGGTGTGCGGATTAGAGTTAAAGTGAATTTGTGCTAAGTCCAAAATATAAAATTTTACAAACAGTATTCGTTTATAGAACGGAGCGTCTCTACACGTGAAAAATTAGAATCCGCCATTTTAAATTTCATTTCTGTTACCATTTCTGTTAGCAAAGATGTCAGCAAAAACTGTCAGACTTTTCTGTCGTAACAGCTGACATTTCAATCTTCACTAGACGTAACATCAGACGTAACAGCGACAGTGACGGCATTCATGGCAGGTGTGGATTACTAGAGAGTCCCAAGCAAAGATTAACTTAATTGTGATAAGTTGTTGAAAAAATATGCCGCAGGCAAAAAAAAAAACATTGTAATTTACCTCCCACCGAAGTAGAGTAAGTCCAAAATATAAAATTTTACAAAGGAGCAAAAAAAGCCTTGTTAAATCATTTTAATTTTCATTTAAAGAAAACTGAGTCTCATTAAAAGAAAACTGAGCTTCATTGAATTCTCAGTCAATTTTCAGTTTTCTTTAAATGAGAATTAAAATTATTTAACAGGGTTTTTAGCTCTTCCGTAAAATTTGATATTTTGGTCGTAGCACAAATTCACTTTAAGCTGACGATATATGGATTAACGTGCAGTTATTTGCTATTTAAATTTATTAATAAGATATCTTCAAGCTGAAGATCTTCAGTGTTTGGCCCGTTTATCCGGCAGCACGATCTTCAAAAAATTATATGGTCGATAATAAAAAAATTTCAATCCCAAATATTTAAATATAAAAAAATTCACAATCCGCTAAAAAAACAGTTAACCAGGTATTGAAAACAATATTTAATAACACACAAATTTTCCTTAAAAATCACAAAGACATTATTGTGACTTGCAGTGACAAGGGTAAATCTACAGTTATTATGAAGAAAACTGACTATTTTGAGAAAGTAGAATTGTTGACTTCAGACAGAAACACATATATAGAAATTAAAAAAGACCCCACGGCTAAATTACAGTGCATTAACAATAAATTTGCTAGACAATTACTCAATGACGGTTTAATTAATATTTATGAAAAAAATCAGATGACGAAATTTAACACTACTGCTCCTAGACTCTACGCGTTACCAAAGATACATAAAGTAGATGTACCTATGAGACCAATAGTATCTACTGTCAATACACCAACTTCTTTTTTGTCAAAGAAATTAACATTCATTCTTCAAAATCTACTGACTAATGATCCCTACAATATAAAAAACTCTATGGATTTTAAGCAAAGACTGTCGACGATATCTTTGGGACCAAATGAAATGATGGTTAGTTTTGACATTGTATCTCTATTTACGAACATTCCAGCAGATCTAGCTATTCAAATTGTATCACAAAAATGGGATAAAATTTCAGGAATGACGAATTTTGACAAAACTAGATTTATTGATTTTTTAAAATTTTGTATTATTGACAATAATTATTTCTTATTTAACAATAAATTTTACAAACAGAAATTCGGTGTTCCGATGGGCAGCCCAATATCCCCAGTAATAGCTGACGTAGTCACACAACATATATTAGTGGAGACAATGAAAAAACTGACTTTTGTACCAAAATTGTTTGTTAAGTATGTTGACGACATTTTTGCGATAATCCCTACAGACAAAGTTGATTACACCTTACGAACACTTAATAGTTTTAATCCCCGCATACAGTTTACAGTTGAATTGGAAAAAAATAGCACCCTACCCTTTCTCAATATGCTTTGCATAAAAGAAGTTGATGGCAATATCATAACGAATTGGTACAAGAAGGACATCACCTCTGATAGGATTCTCAATTTTCATTCCCACCATCCCTATTCCCAAAAACTTAACACGGCCGTTCAATTCATAAAACAGATTCTAAACCTTAGTGATAGCAAATTTCATAACGCAAATATCAGACATATTAAAGTAGTTTTATTTAAGAACAATTACCCCCATAACTTCATTAAAAAAGCCCTTGCCATCGCAAGTCATAATATGAATAACATCATCCCGCCCAACATAAGTCCTGTGATTGATCAATATTATCGTAGCATAACATATGTAAACGGGATTACAGAACAAATTACTAGAGTAATTAAAAAATATACAAACAATACCATGTTGGCTTACAATAACAAATTCACTTTACGCAATATTTTCACGAAATTAAAAGATCCCATCTCGAAGCAAAAAAGATCAAACATCATCTACAAAATACCTTGTAAAGGCAACGAGGGAACAGGGGAACCCTGTTCTCTCAATTATGTTGGTCAAACAGGTCAATTTCTGGAGAAACGATTGATTGGGCATAAGAGCAGCCTAAAAAGAGCACGAGATAATCCTCATCACACTGCAGTGGTAGAGCATTATCTCGAAGTTGGTCACACACCGGACTTTGACAACACAGAGATAATAGACACACAAAGTAACTACAATAAACGCTTGACAACTGAAGCTTTACACATCTACACACAGAACACATACAACAAAAAACGTGACACTGAAGACATGAACGCGATATATTGTGCATTAGTAGAAGATTTTCAAATCAACACACGCAAAAGAAAGAGAAGAGAAATAGACATAACGTAACCTACACCATCGCATTAAAAACTGTTGCTGTACTGAACTGTTACCACTGTCAGCTGTTTTACTTTTTCTCGTTTTTCGTTTTTCTTGTTCATTTTTGGTTGTTAATTTAAAGTATTTTATCTATGTTATTTATTTATTTATTTTAATATAACATTTAGACAAAGTTTTTACGGCTAAATATTAATAGTTATAACATAGTGAGTGCATTTAAATGATCTTTTAACGTAAGTCTCTTTTTTATCTTTATAATTGTAAAATTATTGGTGCTTAATAAAACATATTATAAATAGGCCTCTGAAGATGAGCCAAAACAAGGCTCGAAACGTTAGGCTGGAAAATTAAACACAACTTTTGTTTTATTTCCTAAAATTGGACCGCTAAGCCCGCCAAACTAAGACAAATACTATTATACGGTCGACATATTATCAAAATTTAAATATAAACTGAACCGAACCGAACCAATAAAAAAATTTTGGTTTTTGGTTCGGTTCAATCAGCTTGTTCAAAAATGGTTTGGTTCTGCCATATTTTTTTGAGAGAGAGTCGGTTTGTGGTTTGGTTTTGGTTCACTAAAATTTCAATGGTTCAGTGGTTTTTGGTTCGGTTCAAAAACCGGTTTGCATGTCTGATTTTAACACAAAGCTTATACAGTACGTGTAAGTCTATACTCGCGCAGGCATTCATTCGGCACAGAAGAAGCATCCCAAGTAACCTTATAGGTCGTAAAGTGGACACTTCGTCTTCAAAGGCGTCCCTATTGGTCGTAATGCCCACGACTTTGTCGACACTAGGTCGAACTATCGTCGACCTATCGTCGACAGTGGGGAAGGTCCGCCGGACCACGAAGTGCCCTATTTCACGCCCTATAAGGCTTCACGACTTTGAAGGCCAAAATAGGGCCTTGTTTTACCATGACGAAATATTTTTTTGACATTTCATCTGGCGACATTATTTGTCTTTCTCTATTCTATAGGCCGCATGGGGAGAGAAAGATAAGACAAGAATCATAAAGTTTAATGGATATATTTTGTGGAAAAAAACGTTCAAAATAATTTCATACGGTGATGTTAAGGTTTTTTGTGGATTTTATTGTCACAATTCACATGCGATTTAAAGTTTACGTAGAAAGCGGTTTTGCCAGGAGCTCTATTTACGTGGGCCGTAGCAATTCTCGATTTTAGTGATATAATTTGAAAATTATTTATTCAAAGAATTTTCTTTTTTATTCGATTTTAATAAAATTCTTGTAAAAATAAAGTTATGCTGTGTACCCAAACACATAAAATTACTTTTTATTCGATGTTTTTCCATATTGTGCTTTAAAAACAGATTTTAAATTTTCAGTAGGAATGTTTTTTTTTTCATTTCAATGAACGTCATGGCGGCTCGCACCGTGAATGCTAGAAGCATCCCAAGCAACCAGGTAAGGCATAATGACTTGGATTAGGGCGTTGTGTCTTAAAATTGGTCCTTACGACCACACCAAGACCAGCGAATCCGCCTTATAAGGCGTGATGCCTTTCAAGGCTTTTGCAGTGGTCGTCAAGCGGTCCGAGTGACCTAAATATATGCCCTGATAGTCTTAATGTTCGAATGCCTTGTTTTGGCTTTCATGGTCGTAGTGTCCTCCAGACGCCTTCATAGTCGTCCTGCCTTATAAGACCAACCTTCCACCTTTCGTCCACGAAGTGCCTTATAGGGCATAATGCCTTTGAGAACAGTCCAATGCCCTATTTGAGAATGCTTCGAGCATGCGCAGATGAATATCTGCTTCGAGCTTGTTTCTAGCATACTTCGAATATGCTTCTAGCATTCACGGCGCGAGCCGCCATGACGTTCATTGAAATGAAAAAAAAACATTCCTACTGAAAATTTAAAATCTGTTTTTAAGGCACAATATGGAAAAACATCGAATAAAAAGTAATTTTAGGTGCTTGGGTACACAGCATAACTTTATTTTTACAAGAATTTTATTGAAATCGAATAAAAAAGAAAATTCTTTGAATAAATAATTTTCAAATTATATCACTAAAATCGAGAATTGCTACGGCCCACGTAAATAGAGCTCCTGGCAAAACCACTTCTTACGTAAACTTTAAATCGCATGTGAATTGTGACAATAAAATCCACAAAAAACCTTAACATCACCGTATGAAATTATTTTGAACGTTTTTTTCCACAAAATATATCCATTAAACTTTATGATTCTTGTCTTATCTTTCTCTCCTCATGCGGCCTATAGAATAGAGAAAGACAAATAATGTCGCCAGATGAAATGTCAAAAAAATATTTCGTCATGGTAAAACAAGGCCCTATTTTGGCCTTCAAAGTCGTGAAGCCTTATAGGTATAGCATTCAGCACCGAGACAATTTTAAGGAACCGGGTTTCGGTGCTAGAATCTTCGAGAACCGGGTACCCGGTTCTGGAACCGGTGCTGAAAATGTAAAGAAAAAATAAGAAATTACCAGTAAAAAATTGCAATTGCGACATTAAATTTAAACCTATACCACGGAACAATTACTATTATAGAAAGGAAAGCTCTAACAAATTTTTTTGCGTTGGAAGCGTACATCCGAAAATTACAGTTAAAAAATTCACATTTTGAATGACTGTGGGTGGCATTATAAGAAAACATCATATTTGATTTTTTTTCATCGAGTGTATGACAGCAGAAAGGAGAAGTAACACAGGGACTACATTAGCTTTTATTTCTGGTATACCAGCAAAATTGGTCGCTAAAAAGCCTGTGTGGACTAATCTGGTGTACCAGTTTTTCTGGTAAGACCGCATTGGTATACCATTTTCGTAGACAGCGCTGGTATACCAGGAGTGGAATTCCGTAACTTTACTTTTTCTTCTAACTCGAAACAAACGCTTGAAGCAAGTTATGGAATATCACTCCAGATTTTGACATTTCAATTGATTAAAATGGCGGAAACGAAATTTTCACGGAGCGAAATTATTAAATTGATAAATATTTTTCGCGAAAAAGAATGGTTGTGGAATTCAAAATCAAATAATTATCGAAGAATTGATTTGAAAAAAAGAGCATGGGAAAATATTGCCAAAGAATTGAGTTTAACTGTGGAAAGTGTGAAAAAGAAAATGAAAGGAATTCGTTCGTATATCATATTTAGCTTCGATATCATATTTATCCCGTAATGCTAAAAAGGGATTTACCCAATATTGTCTTCGTTTTTTCAAATTTATCAAAAGTTCTTCTTCCTCCAAACATTTTAAAGCCAATATTTTGGCAATTTTAATTTTCTGTTCGCGGTTTAACGACATGTCAAAATTCAAAATCATACTGAAATGTCATACCAGAATTGGCCCACGCAAAAAAAAACTAGTAGGCTATTATTTTTGGTGAACTAGCTAGTATACCAGAAATAAAACCTAATGTAGTCCCTGTGTAAGACAACAAAACCAATTTCTATAGTGTAGTGCTTACTCTAGTGGAAGTTAATGAGGAAAGGTCTTATTTTCCATTCTATATAATAGTTGTTCCCTGCCTATACATAAAAAAACCATTTTAACTTTACAGGGAATTTAATATTTTCTGTGAGCGCATATAAATCTATTATATTGTCGTTGTTTTAAAGAGACTTTGTAAAGAAAATGTAATCGGATCGCTTAATTTTGCATTAATCTTTTAATTTACAGTTATTATTAACAGAAATATGTACTTACAAATATGTATTTCGTATATATTCAGCAGCGAACGAACAGTATTTTGATATTTTAGCATGTAAGAAATTGCTTGCTTTCAGCACCGAAAACCGGGTAATTTTACCCAATTCAAACCCGGTTTTCGGTTCCAGAAAATGGCCGGGATTCCCGGGTACCCGGGTTTCGGGTACCCGGGATTGAATGCTCTACTTATAGGGCGTGAAATAGGGCACTTCGTGGTCCGGCGGACCTTCCCCACTGTCGACGATAGGTCGACGATAGTTCGACCTAGAGTCGACAAAGTCGTGGGCCTTACGACCAATAGGGACGCCTTTGAAGACGAAGTGTCCACTTTACGACCTATAAGGTTACTTGGGATATTCGAAGTATACTAGAAACAAGCTCGAAGCAGATATTCATCTGCGCATGCTCGAAGCATTCTCAAATAGGGCATTGGAGTGTTCTCAAAGGCATTATGCCCTATAAGGCACTTCGTGGACGAAAGGTAGAAGGCAGGACGACTATGAAGGCGTCTGGAGGACACTACGACCATGAAAGCCAAAACAAGGCATTCGAACATTAAGACTATCAGGGCATATATTTAGGTCACTCGGACCGCTTGACGACCACTGCAAAAGCCTTGAAAGGCATCACGCCTTATAAGGCGGATTCGCTGGTCTTGGTGTGGTCGTAAGGACCAATTTTAAGACACCACGCCCTAATCCAAGTCATTATGCCTTATCTGGTTGCTTGGGATGTGATTGAGTCATTTGTTTTTTGTTCTGGTGAGTTCATTTGACGTCATTCGCTCGATAAAGCGCGGTTTACACAGAGACAGTTACTGGAAACGAGTAGCTATCTACTTTTTTGGACAGTAGAAACTAATGCCGTATTTAGACAAGGTGGTTTTATGCGTGTTGGTTTTTTCTCATTTGAAGCAATCCATTGACGAACCCAAATACGTTTTTTTCTTCTTCCGATTTTTTAATTTACTAGCACACAACAACAAAATACACGAATTTAAGATTTTCTTTACTTTCCGACTTTTAGCTGAACGCATTTTTAATGTTCTAAAGAAAACGCTACGATAATGTACAATGGCACGATATATTTTTTTTGGAAAATTTTCGGTTATGTTTTCATGCATCTGTCATTTACTAGAACGTGCTACTGGAAACGTGTAAACGAAAAAAACTACCACATTCACACTACTCGATTCCAGTAACTCTCTTGGTGTAAACCGCGCTTAAGTGATATTGGCTTGAACGAGTACACTGTAAAAATAATGAATCGTTTGAACTTGAATCAATATGTTAAGAAATGGAAAGAGTTTTTTTTGCAGAAATTCCTGGTTGATTTGTTTTATGAACCTATCGCAAATGAAAAAAAGCTCAATTGAATAGAATTATGTTACAAAGCATAAAAAAAATTTGATTTTGAGGGCGAAGTGAAAAAATATGCTTCAGCGAATTTTAAAGAAGTTTTTTTAATCAAAACTTAATCAAAGTAACGAGAATTATTCTGGAATTATATATAAAAAAATCATTAAAAATCATGAAAACCACGAATTAATTGTTGCTCTCTTTTTAGTTATAAATGTTTCCACACTTTTTAATTTATATTTTGCCCACGTCTGGTCTAAATTCTTTTTCCCCATATTTTTTTTGAAAAAAATACATTAGCGGGTTGTAGGGGCCGCTGATCACGAATCTGATATTCAAAGTTCAATATTTTGGTCCCAAGGACCTGTAAGGATAACACGAACATCCCGTCTTGATTTTATTTGCGGCAAAAATTGACTCTGCGACCTTTTGCCTATGATGTAAGGCTTGATGCGGTAATTTTGAATTTAAAGTTTCGAAACAAATATTGAAAAAGGATATTTAGGTCCTTGGGACCAAAATATGGAATTTTTTGATCACCAGTTTCGTGATCAATAGCTCCCAAAACCCCTTAATGTAATTTTTCCCAAAAGAAGGGGAAAAACAATATTCATACAGATCTTTGGGACCGAAGTAACAAAATTTGAAAATCATATTCGTGACCAGGAACTAAGTTTTCCCGAAAAAAATGCGACAAAGGCTATTCGCGTTATCCTTACAGCATCGAAATGAATTTTGATACACTTGAAACATAGCTCAATTGCTTTCGCATCCCCGAAAACCTAAAGATTATAAATTTCATTCAAATTGGGTTGAACCGTTTCCAAAATAAAGGTGGTGTGCCTAAGAAGTACATGTCGTGCGTTTACGTAATAAAAAATCCGGAAGGATCCCTTAATATGAAAAAGGACGAAAAATGCAAATTTTTTTTTTTTTTTTGGTTCCTCAGACAAATGCAAAATTACAGAATAGAAACGTATGTCAATAGCAAAGCAGCAATAAATCTATAAAAATATCGTGTTTGAAAACTAGATGTGCCTCTGAAGCACACGTCGTGCCTTTCAGAGTTAATACTAACAGTACTAAAGTTTCCATAACTTTGGTATTAACACATGAGTGACTGGAAAATTTGTTAAAATTTTGTTCTAAGTGTTAGATGTCTTTTGGATAATCTTAAAAAGTGGGCAGTTTTTATCACTCTGTATTACTTAAAATGCGGGGACGAAAAACCGGTTACACCAGGTTCAACCTTCGGGAAAATCAAATAAGAAACTATGATACTCAAAAAGTCTCATTCAATTAAACACCCGAACTCGTAAAATGTCGTTCATAAAGATAGAAAATCACCAAAGCTAAATATTACCAATTTTTATTACTTTAAGGGCCAAGATGTCTTAATTTTTCATTTATTATATATATCTACTCAAAATATAAATGCGTTTTGTTTTGATCTTTTTTTTTACCTTAAGCTTAATAATAATTACACTCCTTACCTTTAATATTCTTAAGTAGGCAACATCAAAACAAACTTTCAATAAATTCTAATTAAGTCGACCTTCACAACGAAATATCACCAATGTTTAATAGTACCCTCTTAATTCCCATCTGTGATCCTTTCTAAAAAGTCAAATAAATTCCTACAGAAATAAATATCTAGGTGTACATATATAATAAGGATTATCAACGCAACTCAATATAATATTCTCTCTTTTTACCCCCGACGACGGAACGGAGATGGTATATGCGTTTGGCTAAAAGTTTGTGCGTCCTTAACTCATAACTTTTGAACCACTCAACCGATTTTGGTCCCGTTTTTGGCATTCGGCTGGATATGGGTGCCGCAAGGTTCTTCCGTTTAAAAATTCCCCCTTCCCCCCTCAATTTGCACCCCCTCTCCTTGTATCTTCTGATCCACTGAACCGATTTCGATCCCGCTTCCGGCATTCGGTTGTAAATAATGAAAGGAATGTTTTAGTGTAAAATATCTCCCCCCCCTCAATTTACAATCCCGCTCCTTGTATCTTTTGATCCTCTGAACCGATTTCGGTCCCGCTTTCGCCATTCGGTTGTAAATAATGAAAGTGTGTAAGAATTCACTCTCCCCTTAACGTTACCTCTCCTCTCCCTGTGTATTTTGATTCCCTGAACCGTTTTCGATTTCGCTTCGGCATTCGAGCGACATTACTTGAAAAAAATTGTTAATCTTTAAATAATTATTACAATACAAAATGGTTACCAAACAACTTTAAATTCAATCGGGCATAAAAAGTTTGTTCACTGTTATCTTTAAAAAAAAGTAAAAAAAAAAAAACAAACTAAAAATTTTAAAAAACCCCCGACTAAAGAAAAACCCTAAAAAATTGAAGAACTCATGAATAAAAGTAATCCTTTAAAAGGATTAAATAATAATTTCAGTAAATTTAAAATTTGTGTGCGTCGGGAAAGCCTATTAGTCGTTGAATTTGTGTGGATTTGGATTATAATCTAGAGAATAAACAATGGGACGTGTAAAAATGCCGCCAAGCTGAAAAATCAGTAAGCAGAGCTTTAAAAATTTAATCCTTTGCCACAAATAATTAGTAAAATAACTGAAATCGGTCAATATCAATAAAAAAAAACTCATATCAAAATTTGGAAAATTGTAGTTGTTGACACGCCATCATGTGTAGAGACACTATAATACAGAGAGTGGGCATCCGGACTTGTACAAATGTCCGCCGAGCTGAAAAACGAGCGCGGAAAGCTTTAAAAATGTCGTTCTTTGTCACATTATCAAAATAACGGAAATCGCTTAATATAAGTAAAAAAAAACTCATGTCTAGTCGCTCTAGGCCGAATGTCCACTCTCTATATTATGGGCTCTATACACACATGCTGGTGTCATAACGCCGACTTTGACGCCTCATCTGTTTGGGGCATAACTTTCGAGATATTTAAATTACTGAGGTCAACCCTAATAATAAAAAAATCCTTTAAAAAGGATAAAATAATATAATCATTGGAGTAAATTTAAAATTGGTTTGCATCAGGACAACCTTGCTCCACAAATTCAACGACCAATAGGCTTTCCCGACGCACACAAATTTTAATTTTACTGTAATGATTATTTTATCCTTTTTACAGGATTTTTTTTATTCAGGAGTTTTTCAATTTTTTAGGGTTTTTCTTTAGTCATGGGTTTTTCAAAATTTTTATTTTGTTTTTTTTTTTTTTTTGAAAGAAAAGTCCATGAAGGAACATACCACACAAGCCTACTTTTTAACCGACTTCCAAAACGGAAAAGGTTCTCAATTCGACTTGAATGTATGTTTTTTTTAATGCCTAACTTTTTTGTTGTAGGGAAAGTTTGTGGTTGGGCCCCGCTGCAAATTTGCCCCCGTGGCGCTATGCTTTCATACCCCCTCTCCTGCTAGATTCTACATCGTTTGAGATATCGAGCTGAAATTTTTTGTGTTGTGTTCAGTACAACACAAGGAAGGTTCTTTCATATATTTCCCCCGTGTTGACCTACCCCCTTATACCCCCTCTCCTGCTAAATTTTACATTATTTGAGATATCGAGTGGAAGTTTTTGGTGGGGTGTTCAGAACAACACCAGGAAGAAAATTTTACGTATTTTACCCTGTGCTTCTATCCCCTCAAACCCCTCCCCTGCTAGATTATACGTCGTTAGAGATATTGAGTTGATTTTTTTTTGTTACGACACCGCGGAGGATATTTTACATATTTATCCTCAGTGGCGCTTCCCCTCATACCCAGTCCCCTGCTAGATTCTGCATGGTTAAAGATATAATAGTTAATATAAAAAACTATTAATTCACATTTTGTTTGATACATCCGTTTGACGTTTTTTGTAGCTTTACCCATACTAAAAATTGAAACTAAAAAACGGTCGCAATAAAAAAATTTTTAAAAAAAATAAAACCGACTTTAAAAAAATAACTAAAAAGGAAAAAAAGCAATAAAAAGAAAAAAATAATTTAAAACTATATGTCCATTAATAGCGTATTTAAAATTCGGCTTTTTGGGAGTGGCGTTAAATTTGCAACTAAAAAAAAATACATACCCTCTAACCCTTAAGTGCTGTTGCTGCCACTAAGAACTAAGATCGACTCCAAAAATTGTTGCCAAATAGATTAACTATAGACACGGCTCTTAGAAGCACCGAAACTAAGTTCTTTTATGCCCCAAATTGGATTCCATACTTTTAAGCAATCGCTACAAAAAAGCCCACTGTCTTATATGTTACTAATTTTTGTAGAAATCTATCCTATTCTTTATCTCCGTCTACAAACTGATTTTGTACGAAACTTGACAATAAAAAACTTACTGAAATAAAAAAACTTAAATAATTTCAAGTGAATAGTGGTTTCAATGACAGATGAAAGATTAATCGAGATAATAAATAATTTTAAACGCCTAATAAAAATTAATAAAAGCGGTAAAACTTGTTATACTAAAAATTCTGATTTCGAAAATATTACAGAAATCGCAAATAGGAATTAGTCGTATTAAGATTTTAATTAGATTTTTTATACCCGTATGATGAAACCAAAGGGTATATTAGATTTGCCTTACCGTTTGTAACGCCAAGATCCCGTCATCACACATAAAAATGAATTACACCAGTGTGTTTAGAGTGATAAAACATAACAAAAGCTATAATTGCCAATCTGGCAATTATTGAAAACCCGTATGGTGATTTAAGTGAACAGCGAACAGTTGTTACAAAATTCCACTTTGAAGTCAAACTTTCCAATAAGATTTTTTAAAATTTATTCCAATCGGATTTTGATGTATGGGAGTTTTATGTAGAATCATATCCTAAATAACTTTGGTTGCACTAAGATGATAAGATGCACAATTTTTGAGATATTTGCAAAAATCGTTTTCGTTCGTATGGGGGTACCCCCCCTAATGGTCCATTTTTGCCCATTAACGAACTTAGCCTCGCATTTTACGAAAAACGGATCTGCGCAAAATTTCAAGTCTCTAGCTCAATCCCTGCGCCCGCAATCCGCGCCACAGACAGACGGACAGACGGACAGACGGACAGACAGACGGACAGACAGACGGACGGACATGCAGAAATTAATTATTTTTATCACTCTAAACACACTGGTGTAATTCATTTTTTTGTGTGATGACGGGATCTTGGCGTTACAAACGGCAAGGCAAATCTAATATACCCTTTGGTTTCACCATACGGGTATAAAAAGTTGAATTTATCATGTCCGTCCGTCTGTGGCGCAGATTGCGGGCGCACGGATTGAGCTAGAGAATTGAAATTTTGCGCAGGTTGGTTTTTCGTAAAATGCAAGGCTAAGTTCGTTAATGGGCAAAAATGGACCATTAGGGGGGTACCCCCCATACGAATGAAAACGATTTTTGCGAATATTTAAAAAACGGTGCATCGTATCAAAAAAGTGTAAGAACAAAAGTTATTTAGGATATGATTCTACATAAAACTCCCATACATTAAAATCTGATTAAATTTTAAAACATCTTATGAATAAATTTAAAAAAATCTTATTGGAAAGTTTGACTTCAAAGTGGAATTTTGATACAACTGTTCGCTGTTCGCTTAAATCACCATACGGGTTTTCAATAATTGCCAGATTGGCAATTATAGCTTTTGTTATGTTTTTTATACCCGTATGGTGAAACCAAAGGGTATATTAACTTTGCCTTACCGTTTGTAACGCCAAGATCCCGTCATCGCACAAAAAAATGAATTACACTAGTGTGTTTAGAATGATAAAAATATTTAATTTCTGCATGTCCGTCCGTCTGTCCGTCCGTCTGTCCGTCTGTCCGTCCGTCCGTCTGTCTGTGGCGCGGATTGCGGGCGCACGGATTGAGCTAGAGACTTGAAAGTTTGCACAGATCCGTTTTTCGTAAAATGCGAGGCTAAGTTCGTTAATGGGCAAAAATGGACCATTAGGGGGGGTACCTCCCATACGAACGAAATCGTTTTTTGTGAATATCTCAAAAACGGTGCATCTTATCAAAAAAGTCCAAGAACAAAAGTTATTTAGGATATGATTCTACATAAAACTCCCATACATGAAAATCCGATTGGAATAAATTTTAAAAAATCTTATTGGAAAGTTTGACTTCAAAGTGGAATTTTGGTATAACTGTTCGAATTTTGATACGAATATCACCATACGGGTCTCCAATGATTGCCAGATTGGCAATTATAGCTTTTGTTATGTTTAATTCACATAAACTCTTTATTTCTATTTTATTTTAAATAAAAATAGTGAAACGTGTAATTCTCAGGAAGCCTTATTAGGTTTTAGCACAAATGTTTCAAAGCGTTCAATTGTCAAAACGTGCTTGGCGCGCTGAAATGTCAAAACTTACGAACGCGTTGACGCATCATTAAATTTTCGCTATTAATTTAAATCTAGTATTAAAGCCCGTCATATCACAGGTAACTGCAATCTGGGTAGGAATTTAATAACAGGCGAATCGGGAGACTTTTCAACTTGATGATTTCCGTCACCCATGGGATAGGTAAGTAGTTGATAAATAATTTACTACCTAAGTTTATACGTCTAAAAAATGGAATTTACAACAAGTTAGTTACTACATGAAATTTTATACGCGTATTTTTAATATGTCGCACACATAATACAGGAATGTCACAAGTCAAAAAACTTATTTTTCAGGAAAGTCAAACGACAGTTAACGGATGATAGGAACCATTAATATGAGTCTTGTTTTTCCTGAATGATCATGTCAAGCTCAATTCTGGCAATAACTCAAAACTCCATTTTTTGAGTAGTGACCCTCTTGTATTATGTGTGCAATGTATGGACTAAAATGCAGCATTTGTTTTTGCTTAAAACGCACCGTTTCTTCTATTATTTAGGACAATGGGTTCAAAACCACCCAATTTCCAAAAATAATGTGATTATCAGCTGAGTTTGACATTTCATTGGATTTACTACATCATAATGTGTAACAACATGTAACAAAATGTAGAAAAAATGCAGTAACTGTAGTAAAATGTACCAAAATTTAGCAATATGTAACAAAAGCTTGTGAAATGTCGCAATTTTTCGGGAAATTTGACGAAAAAGATAATCACGTTATCCTTACAGGACATTCTGTTATCCTTAACAACTTCTTAATTGCAGAGTCGGATTCAGCGACCTCAAAAACGTCTAGATGAAATTTCTCCAGAAAATTTGAGGAAAAGGATAATCTCGTCATCCTTACAAGATCTTCCGTTATCCTTACACTCTCGAAAAAATGGAGTCGATTACGCACCGAAAGGGAGTTTGAGGGAGTTCATCACCTATCGGAGAAAATCGAACTCCGGGCTACGGAGTTCACAACAATTCCCTATGGGTGTTAATTTTTAACAATTTTTCGGTGTTAAACCGACTTATTAGATGGCCCAAAAAATAAAAAAACAAATAAATTTAACCTCGCAAATTATCTTTTTTTGCAATCATTTGAGATGTTTTGAGTTTTTTTGCGTGTTTTCAAAGTTAATATTGACTGTTAACAACTTTTCTTGCATGTCTCTGCCGGTACTCGAACCTGGGGCCTCTCGAATTGTAAACCATTTGCCTTTCCAATAGGCCGTTGAAGCGAATTGGTAAACCTCTTCTAAACGTGAACACCCCTTACAATTAAATAACTCCTAAAAGAAGTTGTAGTGAATTTTTGACTCCTTTTCGGAGTTCATTTAAAATTTAGGTCAAAACGGTGTTAAATTGAATATTTAGCTCCGTAAAATAAAAATTTAAAAATAACTCCGCGCTACGGTGTTAAACTTTTAGCTATGTTTTCAGGCGGAGTTAATTCGTCCCCGGATTTTTTCGAGAGTGTAGGTAGCCTGTATGCTGTTCGTTAGTTTTTTCTCTTCGGAAAATGATTAAGAAACCAACAAAAAATTCCAGCACTTGCATTCGGTATTACTTTACCCCCTTCCGCTTACTCCCCCACCACTCGGGCTATTTTTTAATGGGTCTATGTTGGGGCTGGACCCCCGACGAACATCTATGCCACATTTCAGGCCAATCGGTTCAGTAGTTTCCCCGCGAAAGGGTAACATAGAGGAAGAGCTAAGTTTCGAGATCACTTCACCCCCCCCCCCCTTACTCCCCCACTTCTCGGGCTACTTTTTAATGAATCTATGTTGATGCTGGACCCCCGACGAACATCTATGTCAAATTTCAGGCCAATCGGTTCAGTAGTTTCCCCGCGAAAGAGTAACATAGCGCAAAAACTAAGTTTCGAAATCACTTTACCCCCTCCCCTTACTCCCCCCACCCCTCGCGCTACTTTTCCGTATGCCTATGTTGGAACCAGAATGACCACAGACACTCATGCCAAATTTCAAGTCAATCGGTTTAGCCGTTTTTGCGTGAAAGAGGAACAGACAGACAGACAGACAGACACCAACTCATTTTTATATATTAGTATGATTTATATTAATAATATGCGTAATCAGTAGGGATTAGTAACATACGTGCAAAAACATAATCTATATATGTATATAAAATCGTTTAACCTGATTGACTGACTGACTCATCAACGCCCAGCTCAAACCCCTGAAACTAGAAACTTGAAACTTTCACAGAATGTCCCAACCATCACCTAGGCGCTCACTAAGGCGGGGTTTTCCGAAATTTTACCGCTAAGGGGTAAACGGGGGGGTAAAGGGGGTTTGGTGATTTAGCCATGAATCCTGCTCAATAGGAGGCTGAAAAGTTTTACTCGGCGGTTTTCGGAGTCGGTGATCACGAATCCGGTGTTAGATTAATTCGCAACGGAGAGTCCTGCAAAGATAAGATTTTTCTCAAAAGTTTTCAAGTTCTTTCTGGTTTTCTTCGTATTCTAAAACTTATACAAAAAACTTAACCCGGCAACGACGGGTATGCAAGCTAGTTACTAGATATATTACAAATTGTGACATCTGTAACACGTAGTTTCCTTCGATTTAAACAGCGAGTAGTTGGTAATCGCAATTGGAGTTGACTCATAACGCCAGGACAAAAGTCACATAATTTTTGGAAATTGGGTGATTTTGAACCTAGCGTCCTTAATAATGAAAGACATAAGGCGCTCTGAGCAAAAGCAGATGTCAAAATACGAGTATGAAATTACGTGTAGTAAATTCCATTTTTACGCGCATAAAAATAGGTAGTAAATTCCTTATTAACTATACTTATCCGTCCCTGCTTATGAGACATTGTTGTGGTTGAAAATGTCACAAAATTCGAAGTGATCCTTATCTAATTCATGTAATGTATCTCTGTAGCATTTGATTTAGCACCAGCCTTCAAGCCTCCTATTCCAGGATTTGCTTGCCAAACTTGTTTTGGTGTTGTGTCGTCTTTCATCCTTTGTAGGTTGCCTAACTAACGCAGTCTATTTATTTTTCTTCGATGCAACGACGTGCCGTTTTCGCAGAAATGGCAAAAAAAACCAATTTTTTTAGAAGGAATTCTCCGATATTAACCGTTCAAGATCTTAAGCTCTTTTTAACGAGTAACTCATCTGTGTAAAATTTCAAGTCTGTTCACGGACAGACCAACAGACGGACGGATGGATATGCGGGTTTGAACAAATTTTTCTGTTAAAAATTCATCTTTGGCGTAATATTATTGTCAAATGATCAAAAAACACAATTGTTAAATTATCAAAAAATGTTATACAACCTGGATAGATCATAGTTTATGGGAACAGACAAAACATTCAGGTATCGAGGACTTCGACATATCAAGGTTCGACTTATCGAGAATAGTCTCGTGTGAACATCCCCGTGTGAACCCGTGTGAACCCCGTGTGAACATCCGAAAAAAATCTTGTCGTTTACATCCGTCGTCACGAACGTTTAGAATTAGACATTTAAATTTTGTAAAATAATTACTTAAGCGCACAAAAGCAACAAACCGTTTACATCACTTTCTATTAACCCCCAGGATTCAATTAAATTTCATGATGCGAACTCTGAACTCGCTTAGTTGTCTTTAGTGTTGTTTTTATTTGCTCCGAAGTAATTGTCAATTTTAAGTAATGCAGTATTGGTCTATATATAAATAATATAGTAATGTTTCAAGTGAAAACCCTTATCAAATATTCCCGAATGAATTAGCATTTCAATTTCGAGATATCTATGTTTTAGTAAATGACAGTAGTATAGCAAATGTATAGCCAGGGATGGCAAACAAAAAAAATGGTAACGTTATACAATTCGTTATGTAACGAAATTCAAATATTATTTCGTTACGTTATTTCGTTTCGTTACACATTGTATTGAAACTGAAAACTAAAAAAAATTGCACTTCAATAATAGTTTATTTATCATAAAGTAATTCAATTCGGTTTCAATAAAAATAAATTCTATAAAAAAAATTAATAAAACTACAAAAAGTTTAAAACTTTACAAACAAAAATATAAGAAAAGCTACAATTGTCAGGTGCCGATTGTCAAATACTCTATATGATGATAGACAAAATGTTTAAAAAATCCATTTGTATAAGAGAGGGGGAAAGGAGTGGCCCGATTAAATTTTGATGTGTGGAACGGTTATATAAAATCATGTTCTAAACAGATTTTATTGTTATAATCTTTTCAATACCAAAAAGGTTGCCATAAAAGTTGCCATAAAAGTTGCTTAAATACCATAAAAGTTGCTTAAAACATTTTCTTTATCGGACCTCCAGAAATAGAGAGAATCTGGCCAAAACAAAGTCCGATTTAAATCAAAATATGATTAAAAATACTACCCCAATATTTTTACCTATATTTCATATAGTTAGCTGGTAGGTCTGTGGGGTTTATACTTGATAAACTTTTTACAAAAAAATAAAATAAAACAAAAAAAATATAGAAAAATCGAAAAAAAAATTTTCGGTTTTCGTTACGTTTTTCGTAACAACCGTAAAAACCGGTAAATCGTTATTTCGTTTCGTTATTTCGTTATCTCACAATAACGTTTCCCATCCCTGACAATAACTCGTAAATGGTTTGATGTTCCATACGATTTTTCAATATAAGTGAAGGAATTGTGGAATAATTTGATGGATTGGAGTCTTCATCCTTTGTGGCCGCTTTATGTAGTGGCATTTGGGTCACAAGTATGGAAAAATATTAGAATCGCACCTCCTTGCAAAAAAAGAAAAAAAGGGTCGGCTATTACTTTGAAAACTAATTTTAGAGGTGTTTGAGGAAATTTATTAAGTAGTTAGTATTTTTTCAAAATCTACCTAAAATTCATCGCTTTGTACATATTCTCTTTGGAATGTGATGTTAATTAATTCTCGTTATCAACGTAACTAAAAAGGTATTTGTAAGTTGAGCGAAACGAATTCTTAAAAAAAGAATAGAATCCGGAGTAAAGTTTTCACTTTCTTATCCCAAGTCCATAATACGAATTATAACTATTGTATTATGCAATTATCAGGAATGTCTACTAATTAAGCTGAGTGAATTTTCAAGTGGGGATGGAACGCGTGTTATTAAAGAAATCTTAATTTTTTGGACGAAAGATTAGTTGTAAAAGTGATATTCATCAAAGTCTCATTTTCGAAAGGAAATTTCGCAATTATTTATACATATGTGAACACTTTGGAAAAACCTTTTTGACAAAAGCTCAAAACTCCAAATGTAATTTCTTCTTATTTTTCATTAAAAGCGATATAAACAAAAAAAATAAGATATTTTTTAATTGTCTCTAAAACATGTTTTTGTGAAGATGCGCGAACTGGACATATAGTTCTCTTCGTGAAGTACTTTGTGTATCCCTTCCCTACAACCACTTCTCCTCGCACGTATAATTTCCGAGTATATGTATATTACAATAATAAAGGTTTTTTTTCAGGTTATATGGTCATCGATTTTAGTAAAAACTCAAATCATTGGTTGTTGAGAGTCATATTTGAGCCGCACACTCCGACTAACTCCATAAAACAAAAAGTTGAGAAATGCAATGAAATAATGTGCATTGTTTTCTAAAATTCTCTTTATAATATAAAAATTTTGTCGCTTATTATTCAGGAATCCTTATTATTCAGCAAAATTATTATAAATATAAAAAGTTATGACTATACGAAGTGTTTTACACTTAATTTTAAGGTTTTTCAAAAGTGGAGTTAATCGATGTGTGCAGTGAGCAGATCATTTATTAATAATTTCCTCGACGTTTCGCCGGCTGTCGCACGGCTTCTTCAGGAGGTTTGTCTGTTTTGCGATATACACCAATACCTCACTTTGCGTCGTGGTTACGTTCCAAAAAAACACGACGAAAATTGAAACGACGCAAAGTGAATTATGATTTTCTATAGCAAACCATGTAAAGATCGAAGATAGGTTCCAGGGTTACGAAAATACTACTTTTTAAAAAGAAAATTGAACAAAGTAAACATTTAAAAAACAAAAATAATATAAAATTTTATTACATACATACAAAAAAACAAACAAAAAAACAAATTCAATTAAAACAAAATAAAAAATTCAATTAATTTATAAAAAACAAAATAAAAATTAATCACTGTCTGATGAGTCCATAGTGGCTGTTGTCGTAAGTCGGCTTTCTTTCACAAAAAATTGGTCCAATGTTTGCTGAACAGCTTTTTTTTTCAACGTAAAATAAATTTCCTTGTAGCAATTGATATTCGTAGCTACCGCCTGGGACACTTTAAAACTCCTTCCGCTGTCAGGATCGTTTTTTAAAAAAATCTCCACAGCCTTCTCTCCCTTATCAAATCGTCGCAGAATATCTAATTTTGTCTCCAAGCTGATAGTTTTTTTACTTTCTTCTACGGAGTATAATAAAGTATTGTATTCATGAAAAATTTCGACCTCTTAATTTTGCCTAAAAAACATTTCCCGATCACTCCTGAGTCGATTGGAGTCATATTTAAAAAATGTCTTTCTGTCTGTCAGTCTGTCAGTCTGTCAGTCTGTCTGTCAGTCTGTGTACAAGATTTCTCAAAAACTAATAGAGCTAGCGCCATGAAATTTTATAGGCATGTTGGGTCCTGAAATGGGACGCTTCTATCAACTTTTAGCGGAAATCCGTTAACCGGAAGTATCTAAAATGGCGGTTTTTCAAAAATCGCAATTTCGTTTTTCTCGATTTACTCCCAAACTACGCGTTTTTTAGTGGCCTTAAGTATGACAAAACTTGGAGAAAATAAAATTTCCCACACTTTTGTCTTTAGCTATAATTCGATATCTCAACCTGTTATCGAGATAAACCGTTATTTCCATAAAAATAGTTTTTTGCGATTATCTCGAAAACTAAGGGGTTTTTGCTGACTGAATGTATGAAGTGAATTAATGAGAATGGCATTCTGCACAATTTTGTTTCTTACCGTTATCCGTTATCTTTTACCGTTATTGAGATATTTTCATTAATATGTAAAAAATCATATTTTGCGAATAATTTGCAAACTAACGGTTTTACGACAAATCACTTCAAAGAATAATTAAAGATGTTAACATTTTCTACATTTTTGCCATTTACCGTAAATTGATATCTTTTACCGTTCTAAAGTTATCTCAAATTTTGTACGTTTTTGATATTTTTGGATGAACCAACAATTTTTTGGGAGGTCGTCTTAGGTTGACAACGCGACAGGGCTCTAGCGTAAATTGCACAGGGTCGTAGATTTTGTAGAAGAAAGTTTTGTGTTGACCACAACTGATATTTTTATTTTTGATAATTCTACCAGCAGCACCCTTTCCACTCATTTGGCTTAAAAAATTACAAGTGTATGTAAAAAAAAATAATATAACTCTGCCAATAAATAAATTGGAAAAATATTTACCTTTTTTGTAACCAGAAACAACCCGTAAAAATTTATAAAAATTTATTATTCTCTTTTAAAAAAAAGAACAACACACTAATTGAAACTGAACTCTAAAATTAGCAAAACAAAGTGAAAATAAAACTGTATTAAAATTGCATTGATTTTCAGTTAGAAAGGGAATCCCCGAGTTTTGATGGCATGGCGCAATTAGAAAGAAAAGTCGTGCCATCTTTTAGAAAAAAAAAGAAAATTTCAAAAAATTTCAAAAAAAAAAATTAAAGACTCGAACCCAAAACAACGCAACTTCGAAAATCTAACGACGCACAGTGAAAATTAGTACTAATTCAGCAGCGACGCAACTTCGAAAAAACGCAAAACGAAAAGACGCAAAGCGAGGTATTGGTGTATACTTAAATTAGGTAAAAAGTTGACAAAATTTTTTATACATTTTAACTTACATAAAATATGCTCTTGAAAAATTTTCACAAACAAGAATTTAATAAATAAAAAAGACACACGATAAAAATAAATAATTAAATAAATTAACAATTATAATCAGAGCGTCCGTCCTTGTCAAACGTTTAAAATCAAATATTATGACAGTTGTTCTGGCTGTTACTTTTTTTATTTCTCTCTAATAGTGCACAATAAGTGTGGTTAATGTTCTCCAGTGTCTGTTCTTTTATTAATTGAATTTTTTGTATTGTATATGTGCAAAGCTTCTAATGTCATTCTCTTATTGAAGTTATTTTCTTTGCATAATATTTTTATGTTATCAAAGTCGGGGAAATATTTTAACTTACAATGAGGGTTTAATTTTCGGTATTCGGTATTTTCGGTAATATTAAAAGACTGAAAATATTCTGCTGTGAACATCCCACAGCACAGATTTGAGAACAGCGCTTTTATTGGATACGTGACCAAATCATGAACTGCGAATTTGATTGTAAAATATGTCACATACCTTTAAATCCATGTTTGATGTATTCTTTTGAATTTCTATTGTGGCAACGGCTATCAAAATTGAAAAAAATTGCAGTCCGATGAGATAACCAGCGAGAAAATTTGACAACTAAAAACATTACTAGCGCCACTCGCGGTTGATTCTTGATACCGAATAACCGGGCCGGAAAACACGACTCAAGGCATGTCTACAATTACCGAACCCGGTAATTCATTTTTACATGAACCAAGTTACGGTCTCGGTAAAAATCTGTTAAATTTGACTGAATTACCGAGCGGTAAATTTACCCGCAATTTAAAAGACGACTGTGAATACCCTGAATGCTCGGCTAACGCCGTTTTATTATCCGACTTAGATTTGATATCTGATTTATGTCCAGACATTCTATTTTTTTGTTATTGGCTGGTGGTGCTCACATATTTTGCATTACAAGGGACTTCAGAAGACCCCGCGCACGGTACTTCATATACTATATTAGATTCCAGGTCTCTCGGAATTTTGTCTTTTAGCCTAGTGTAGCATTGGCCAATTGTTTTAATGGTTTTATGTGCCATGATGACGTTAGTATTGTTGTCTTTTATTAAGCGGCTAAAGTTTTCCGAGAACCCCGAAACGTAACAAGTGCTTCTAAATCTGATTTCCCCATTTTGATGTATCCTATAGGTGTCATTATCAATCTCGTTATTATACATTTTTGTACGTTCTGTTTTTATGGTTTTTGGGATGAAACGTCTACTGTGCTTTTAAGTGACACGAGTATCTTCTGGTTTGTGCCTTAGCTGATCGGGTATT
The DNA here is from genome assembly GCA_964034945.1 of Chrysopilus asiliformis. Lineage (NCBI taxonomy): Eukaryota > Metazoa > Arthropoda > Insecta > Diptera > Rhagionidae > Chrysopilus > Chrysopilus asiliformis. The sequence goes on along the minus strand of OZ035961.1, from coordinate 66,477,742 downwards.
AAGTTTTTGATTCATGCTTCTTCTAAAATGATTTGTTTGATTTGAATCGAAAAATGATTTGTTTGACAATGTATATTTTTGGTCAGGGTCAAATCTTGGAATCAAATTTTGACCCATTTCCACTCATCCGATTCACTTGAAATTTTGCACGCAGACGTAAGTCCGATGACAATACAATATTTTCACTACTTCGTCCTTGTAAGGATAACGGAAGGTCCTGTAAGGATAACATGATTATCCTTTTCCTCAAAATTTCCGGAAAAAAATCTCATCTATGGCTTTTATGGATCGCTTAATCCGATTCTGACGTTAAAAAGTCTGTAAGGATAACGGAAGGTCCCGTAAGGATAACGTGATTATCCTTTTCCTCAAATTTTCCGAAGAAAAATCTCACCTGGGGGTTTTTGGGATCGCTGAATCAGATTCTGGCATTAAGGATTCTGTCAGGATAACGGAAGGTCCTCTAAGACAGAAAACTTAATTCCAGTGCACGCTAATTAAATTTATTGCCCTACTTTAAAAAAAGCTTTTATTAAAACAAATACAAATAAAAATAAATAGAAACCAAATACAAAATGACTAAAAAGGATGAAATAAAAAAAAATTAACCCTGGACCCGTGTACTATAAAACTTCCATTTATCGTGTACTTGGGCACTCAGTGCCCAGATGCAATTCCAATAGAAAATGTATGGCTGGTTTGTTTAAAAACCATAAAAATTGGTTTATTCGTTAAACAAGTAGAAATACAATGGGAAAATATAATTTGCAAAAATCGACTGAGAATATAGACCACCTTGTAAGCTCGCGAATCTGGTACTCGATTTCTCCAACAAATCATGTACTCCACGAAAGAAAATGCAATACATGACAACAATACAATATAAATATTATAATATAAATAATATAACAATACAATATAATATCTGCATACAAGAAAAATCTTAAAAGGGGAAAAACCCAAAGCTGTAATCAAAATAAAAACCAAATTCATACAAAATGTACTGACTTGGGCACTGAGTGCCCAAGTACACGATATTACGCTTTTTTTTGACACCTTCCACAACCCCCCCGAAGATATGTAATTTGGATTTTTTTTTTGTTTTTGTACTCTAAATTTCAGTATCTTTCAGAAATATATTGCATTTCATCATATTCTTTATTAAAAATATGATTAATTTCGGTTTGAAAATCGTTCTGGGCACTCAGTGCCCAGTACACGGGTCCAGGGTTAAAAAAAATATTTAAAAAAAAAGCTTTTATTTTAAAAAAATGTAGGTACTAAAAATGCACTAAAAAGGAAAAAATAATTTTTTGGGTGCTGTGTATCACAACTGGAGGACATCGGCACACGACCGGGACCTCTGGCGAGACACATTGCGGCAGGCCAAGACCGGAAACCGGCTGTAGCGCCGAAAGAGAGAGAGAGAATCACAAATGGTCTTTCGCCAGAGGTTTCCATACCAGAAACAGGCTCCTGATGGGTTTTCAGGGCAGACATGTCCGACCTGTTGGGGGGGAATTTGGATGTGAAAACATCCGCAAAAATAATATAATTTTGTTGTTTTTGCAGACCTTATAAGCCGAGAAATTCCAATAGCATGAATCTAACTACAATTGTTAGAAATATTTAGCAGTGTTCAAACGCCTCTAAAAGTGATCACGGAGATAAAAATAAAAATGGATACGGAGAGTAGCAATAGTAGCGAAAATGGAGCTAATATGCAATTAGCAACTCGTCGCAGAAGAATTTATCGTCCTTAACTTCTGTGCTTGAATTCAATGAAAAAATTCGTTGCTACAAAAAATTGATACAATTGTATAAATCGAAATTGTGGAAATGTGAAAAGAAAATATTTACAAATGTGTAAGTTCCTGGAACGCTTTTTTTATTTGTAATTGTGAATATACAATTTAACAATTTGTGAAGTGTAGAATTGTACTTTTCTGGAAAAGGATGTTTATTTTTTATAAAAATTAATCAACATAATTATATATAAAGACAAAAATATAACTGTCTTACTTTCATTTAGATTTATTGAATTTCTTTCAATTGAAGAATGGGAGGAAAACTAGCACAGGTTTTTTAGTTCAAATACCACCTTTCATAAATAAAATTGGCTATGCTACAAATTAAATTGATTCTTTTGCACATCTAAGTGACTTTTTTCAAATCAAATTGAAGATAGTTAAATCGACTCGCAGAAAGTCTGTTAAATGTTCAAAAACCCCAATTTAATTTGTAAAATAACAATTTTTATGTGTGAAAGGTGGTATTTGAACTAAAAACCTTTCACACTAGTCAAAAAATCGTTTTTTGGAACATTTCCCAAAAACAATAATTGTTCAAGGTGTTTTCCGGAGAGTCGATTGCGCTTTTGAGTAATGGTTGCAACCACCTTTGAAAACAACCTTTCACAAGGAACTGACAATGCAACCACTACTAAAAACGCTCTGGCATATTTATATAATAAAGGAAACATCGATTTTATTTCCTCCTATTCTTCAAGTGGAAGAAATTTTAATGATGAAACGGTCAAGCTCAAGTAAGAAGAAACTTGATATATTCCCCAAAAATTATTTTAAAAAAACCCTAGAGTCCCTATATGAGCTCCACACTTCCATTGGAAAAGTTGGCAAAGAATGCGAGTTTGATGCCATGGTCATAAGGGGGAAAATGCCTAAATATTCAATATAAAGTAGTCACTTTTCGATATCAGTCAAAAAGTATCGATACCTACTTGGTATCGGGGTAAAGGTATCGATTACAAAATTACTTGGTATCAAAACAAAAGTATCGAATATGTATTCGTATTTACTTGGATCGAATTAACACTAGTGATATGGCATTGTCCACTTTGAAGTCAAACTTTTCAATAACATTTTTTCCAATCGGATTTTGATGTATAGGAGTTTTATGTAGAATAATATCCTGAATAACTTTTGTTCTTGGACTTTTTTGATAAGATGCACCGTTTTCGAGATATTCACAAAAAACGATTTCGTTCGTATGGGGGGTACCCCCCCTAATGGTCCATTTTTGCTCATGAACGAACTTGGACTCGCATTTTACGAAAAAAGGATCTGCGCAAAATTTCAACTCTCTAGCTCAATCCGTGCGCCCCCAATCCGCGCCACAGACGGACAGACGGAAGGACGGACTGACGGACATGCTAAATTCAACTTTTTTTATCATTCTAAACACACTGGTGTAATTCATTTTTTTGTGTGATGGCATTACAAACGGTAAGGCAAATTTAATATACCCTTTGGTTTCACCATACGGGTATAAAAATCTTATTGAAAGGTTTGACTTCAAAGTGGAATTTTATACAAATGTTCGCCCTTCACTTAAACTTCGAACAATGCCATATCACCATACGGGTTTTCAATAATTGCCAGATTGGCAATTATAGCTTTTGTTATGTTTAAATGATAATCTTGCTTGTTTACCTTTTATACTAGCTTCACACAAATTATCATTAAGAATAATTTGATTTATTTGACCTATATAGTCAATCATTTGTTTATTTCTTTAATCTACAAATTGAGTGTTTCCCAATATGACCCAGTCGTTCATGCCTCAATTGACATTTATCATTCACAGCGCTACATATTTGGCCATTAAAAGTTATGTCAATCATAAAATCAACACTAAATAAATTATTGGAATGTTTACCTTTCATAACGACCTTATCATCCTTATATATTTTAACACCATTTTTATTGAAAATAATAGTCATCCTAGCTTGTTGCATCCTACGCACAGACAGCAAGTTATATGAAACATCGGGACATCGGAACATTATCCAGTACTCTTTGAATACCCAGGTTGCTCGTCACTTTAATTTTTCCTCTCTTTGTCGCAGTTATAAATTCTCCATTTTTCGCTACAGAATTTTCGGTTGGTGAATCTAATTTCATAAATTTGTTTGTTAGATCTTCTCTGCTGATGTTAATATCCGATGCTCCAGAATGCAGAAGAAAACTAATTTTGTTATTTTCAGGTTGATAATTTTCAGATTGGTAGTCTCCAGCCAAAAATGCAAAACCATAATTTTGTTGTGAAGGCTCGATTAATTGAACTGTTTAAACAGTTCTTGTTCTATCACTATTTTTGAATTGTAATTCTTCTTTACCGTAAAAACAATCATTCTTCATGTGACCTTTACTGCCACATTGATAACACTTTACAAATTTTGTTGTTTTATTATGTTTGAAGAATTTTCATTTATGTTGACCCTGACCCTGACGATGATTTCTTGACATTTTCTTATTTCCGAAATAATTTGTATTCTCAGCATGAAAAACTTTTGCACTAGTACCACGGCTTTCGGTTATTAATTTCACTTCATGATCTAAAAGTCTTGTTTTGGCAAAAGCCAATGTTAAATTATCTTCAGCTAATGTTACTATTGCAGCAATTATTCCATTATACGATGAGCGAAGTGTTATTAGCAAATGTGAGACTATCAGTTTCTTTCAATTTTGCACTCTCTGCTAATAATTCCGTAATTAAATCATCAAAAACTCTAAAATGACTTGTTAGGGGTGTGTCATTTCGCAGTTTTAATTTCAGTAATTTTTCCGGAGAGTTAGTTGGGTAGCAATACTTTTCCGCTCATAAATTATCTTAAGACTTTGAAGAATTTCTTTTGCAGTACTCTCTGCCTTCGCAAAACATAAAAATGAATCCGACAAGTATTCTACATGATGCTTTTAGCTATTCTTTCGGCCTTTCTCCATTCATCAGTCAGTTCTATCGGAGGCCTTGTTAAATGAACTTGAAGTAAAAAATGCATACTTTTGTTTTATGGAAAATCTAGCAAATATTATTAATCCAACATCCAGGAATCTGGCTCGAAGGACCATGAAATGTTGTGTAATAAAACATAAGGGAAAAACTGTGTTGTCGTGAACAGCTGAAAATTAAACAAGTCTTTGTAATATTCAAAGAAAAAAGACTAATGAAATTTTATTGAATACTTTAAATTTCGTTAAACGTTGTCGTATTGAGTTTGCATCCTGTTTCCATTTATTTCATCCGACTTGTGTGTGCGTCTCACTGGACGCACTCTTTGTAATCACCTTGAAAAGTTCTCCGTGTGTTTTGACAGATCAAAACATAACAAAAGCTATAATTGCCAATCTGGCAATCATTGGAGACCCGTATGGTGATATTCGTATCAAAATTCGAACAGTTATACCAAAATTCCACTTTGAAGTCAAACCTTCCAATAAGATTTTTTAAAATTTATTCCAATCGGATTTTGATGTATGGGAGTTTTATGTAGAATCATATCCTAAATAACTTTTGTTCTTGGACTTTTTTGATAAGATGCACCGTTTTTGAGATATTAACAAAAAACGATTTCGTTCGTATGGGGGGTACCCCCCCTAATGGTCCATTTTTGCCCATTAACGAACTTAGCCTCGCATTTTACGAAAAACGGATCTGTGCAAAATTTCAAGTCTCTAGCTCAATCCGTGCGCCCGCAACCCGCGCCACAGACAGACGGACAGACAGACAGACGGACAGACACACGGACGGACGGACAGACGGACGAACATGCTAAATTCAACTTTTTTTATCTTTCTAAACACACTGGTGTAATTCATTTTTGTGTGTGATGACGGGATCTTGGCGTTACAAACGGTAAGGCAAAGTTAATACACCCTTTGGTTTCACCATACGGGTATAAACATAAACAAAGTGGATCGCGCGGTGGATAAGTGAAATTTGTTTAAGTGGTAAATCATAAATATTCATCAAATATGTTGATATTTGCAGTGTTCCGAGGGGTTGGAGGAAAACTGGAGGAAAACAAGGAAAAAACTTTTCATTTCTGGGTGAGTTAACGTTTGCGTTTAATCATCATATTTGATCTAAATTATTTCGCTTATTTTCAAGTATGTGATGACTGGGCGTAACAGAGTTCAAACATTGATTCTCAGAATCGAATATTGATGTGTCCTTTCAAAAAAATCTTTTCCGATTCCTAATTGTTTCTATTTAAAATTCAATTTTATTGTATTATTCTATTGTACTATCTAATATGACCTATAGCCCGAAAATCGTGCTAATATATAAAAATGAGTTGATGTCAGTCTATCTGTCTGTCTGACCAGAAAGTTGGCATGGATGCTTGCTGTAGGCCTGGTTTGGCATGGATGCTTGCTGTATGGGGGGAGTAGGGAGAGAGAGTAAAGTGAATCCGGAACTTACTTTTTATTCTATGCTACTCTTTCGCGGAAAAACTACAGAGCCGATTGGCCTGAAATTCGGCATAGATAATCCTCGGAGGCCCATCTCTCACATAGACCGATTGGAGAGTAGCCTAAGAGGTGGGGAGCAAGGGGAGGGGATAAAGTGACTCCGAAGCAGTGATGCTATATCGAGGGGAATTCCCCTTTTTGCGGGGAATTTGACTACAAAAATTGTTAATAGGGGAAAAGGGGAAAACGCTTCAAAACTAGGGGAAACTCTTCGCCATCCAACTAAATCCGAAATACTTTTAAAAAATTACGGAAAAATAGAAATACAAATAACTAAAAACAATTACAATCCAATTCCAAGCTTAGGCAAAGGTAAAGAGGGAAGGAAATGCCCATATTTAGGCATTTGCCACTTTATAATGATCGTATTGCAATTGTAAAGTACACACCAATCTTTTAAACGAAAGCACTTTAAAATGGCTTTGGAATGTACGTTTAACCGATTTTTCAGTGTACTTTTTAACCGTTTTGAAAAAAGCACATTAAAAAGTACCATTTCTCATCTTATTCAAAGTAATTACTTTAAACTACTTTAAAAGACTTTGATGAAAAATAGTTTCCATGAAAGTTCATAGACACATATTTTTTGTTCGTTTTTCGGATTTCTTAAATATATTTTCAATAGAAATATTTTAAATTGCAAATCAGCAGAAGCACTTTGTTTAAATTATGTAAAAATCAATTAAATCGGTAATTTCTTTGTCATTTTTAAAATTTGGCTTAATGTACTAATTTCGACCAATATTCACCAGAAGAATGCATGGACCAGTGGCAAAGTGCCCGGAATACAAAAATCGAGTTCCAGTCGCGACTTGATTTCGTTTTTTCCATTTTTTGATATTTTTATGTTTTTTTAATTCAAAATATAGAAATTTTTTTTACCGAATTTAAAAAGGACAGGATCATTTTAAGCTCAAAAGCAAAGGAACTACACGGAAAAAACATATAGGAACCGTTCCACCAAAATCCCATGCTCCAGTCCCATATTTATGGGAAAAACGGCATAGTGGCCAAATATAAGAGTCATTCCTATAAAAAAGTTGTAACAGCTCCCAAATTTTTTAGGACACATTCTACCAAAAATCGTTTTCTTTTTTTTCGGTGTAACGATTCCCAAAATTATGGTAAAGACTCCAACGTGTTACATGGGAGAGATTATTGTATATGTTAGACTGGCTACGACAAAATATAGGGCGACATTCCCTTTTGTACAGGACTCAAACCTAGCATGAAAGGAATGAATTCTATTCCGGTGCTACTTTTATTGGAATGTGTCCATTTTTCTCTCAGCCCTTACATAGTAATGATTCCACACAAACTAGGACTAGTTCCAATAGTTATGGAAGCCTTTGCTACAAATTGGTGCAATGACTCCTATAATCGCTTTCCCATATTTTATAGGAACGATTACTATGCGGTACCTTGATTTATACATTTGTGGCTTGCTTTGATTATTATCCAATTGTGAATCCCGGCTTCTTTTCATTTGACGTTTGGTTGGAGACCCGTGACGTTGTTATCGGGAATACAATTAACGAGTATTTTGTTAAAGCTTTACAAAATATAAAATTATTTCCTAATTTGTGCTTTTTTCAGAAGAGTTCGAAGCTTAGTTTTTGCTCTATGTTACTCTTTCGCGGGTTGGAAATTTGGCATAAGTGTTTGCTGGGGTCCAGCTTCAACAAAAGTCCACCAAAAAGTATCCCGTGAGTTGAGGAGTCAAGTAAGACGGTTTAAATTTAACCCAATCTTTAAAAAATTATATAAGTTGACAAATAAGATTTTTTTAAACACAGCTCGCACACAAACCAATCTCAAAGCGAAGTTTTTAATCTCGAAACTTATTTTTCCTAACTTTAAAAAAATATTTCAGAAGCCCAAAAATTTTCCTTTTCTAAAAGTTTTCTAAGTAATTGTTTAAAGTCATTTCTTTCCACACATTTCTTTTCCGACGTCAGTATGTGGTCTTAACATACAAAACAAATTTCGGTAACAACATTTGTTCACCGATAGCGTTGACTAATTACTTTCTTATACGTAGTATAATAAAGTATTGTATTCATGAAAATTTCGACCTCTTAATTTTGCCTAAAAAATATTTCCCGATCACTCCTGAGACGCTTGGACCATTATTACAAAAATGTCTTTTTGTCTGTTAGTCTGTGTAGAAGTTTTCTCAATAACAAATAGAGCTAAACCCATGGAATTTTACGGGCGTGTTTGGTCCTGAAATGGGACTTTTGGTGGAGATCGGTTAACCGCAAGTAACCAAAATGGCGGTTTTTTAGAAATCGTAATTTCATTTTCTGTTATTACCTCCGAAACTACGCGTTTTTCAGTAGTCTTATCTAGAACAAAAGTCAGAAATAATAAAATTATCACTCCATGCGTCCCAACTCTTTGGTTCTGACCGCCGCCCCAGAATAGGAACAGAGCCCCATTAAAACACCCTAAAGTCGTGTTGGCTTTACAGTCCCTTAATATCATGTTTCGCGACGCTCAAAAATTTGGATACCACAATGTAACGAAACTGACGTTTTTTAAAGGTATCAAAAGCGTTCATGAAAAGTTTTTTTTTGGGCACCGTATAGCAACAAAAACATGAAAAACATGTTTTGGGTACCGTATAGCAACAAAATCTGCACCTTCTAGTACAGGGCTGCCCAACCAGTCAATCGCGACACGAATTTGGGTTGATCTTCTACTACAGATTGAAAATGTTAAAAAAAAATTTTTTGTAAACACAAATATTAAAAAAAAGGGAAAGTGAAAATTAAGTGATCACACTATCTACTTCTCCGTTTTTTTTTGTTTTTTTGCTGTTAAAGTAAGTGGCTTATTTTACTTAGATACCTTATTTTAAATTTTATTTTACTTGCCTATTTTAAGTAGGTATTGAAAACTTGAAAATTACTAGATTCTCGCGGTTTCTTTGAATTTGACTCATGTTTAAAATTTGTTTGAATAGTTTAGTTTCGATTTAGAATTCACGAGCCTGTTCACATTAGGCGATGCGAGACGCTGCGTGTTATCGCAAACGTGAAATGGTTTATTTTTAGGATTACTGCCGTGTAACCACACGTATATGGGTAGATCTCGATGCAGTTGGATTAAAAAAAGTCGAACTTTAGTTTCCAACAAAAAGGTTGAGCAGGCCTGTTCTAGTAAACTACAAAGTTTTTTACACAACATGAACATGTTCCTGTTTCACAAAGAAATCATTCTTTCTCGCTCATCCTGTTGACAGCAGTTTTCATGCCTTCCATTGTTTACAAACATGGCAAGAAATCAAGTATAAATGGACGAAGTAAAAAAGCACAAAACTGTTGGTCGAAGGGGAAAGGTCATTTTAATTCGAATTTCACGTGTTACGAAGTCATCCACACTAAAGTTCTAAATCCACACTAAAGTTCTAAAATGAGTTTGATTTTCCATTTTTCAGGCATTCAGTTACTTGACTTATCTATTCATTCGAATATTTTCGGCGATCAAATTGGATATCCAAACAAGTCAAGAAAACGTTCAAATAGCCGCTTACATGCATAACATATCCACACTGAATTTGACATTTGATATTCTGAGCACTAAATTGCCGCGTTCTCACGTAGGTGAAATCAACCGAGTTACTCTGGGTGAAAAACTCTGCTTGCGTTCTCACGTAGTGTTTTTCAACTTTTGCGCTGCAGTGTATTTACACATGCTATGTCAATGTGTGCGTGTAGCTAGAAAAATTTTGTGAACGCCCACCATTGAACTCTATGTGTGTATGTGTTTTCAACCAAGTTCACCCGGTCCACAGATATCGGAATTAGAATAGATATCGTGTTTTGCTATCTCAAATAGGCCACTGAAATGTCAAAATATTATTATGGGGAAAGGAGATAAATATATCATACTTCGTTTTGGAATATAGAATGTCTGTAGTTCACTTAAAAGCTAAAATTCATTTTTCATTTGAAACTTGATAAAAGCAAAGTTGGCAATTCTGGATTCATTTCACTATGGTATGCAAATAAATTTTAGGCTTATGAAAATAGAGAAAGCATTAGTGTTTTTGGCCCATTTCTTTATACGGGCTTTTCAAGTAAGGCGCATTCTATGGGATATATTTCTGTGACCCGGCCTAGCCAGCAGATGAATTCCCCGCATACAGCCGATAGCGTTTGGCCAGTAAAATCGAGTGGAAACTTGGTGAAGTCAACCAGTTTCCACCACGTCTGAACGCGGCCAATAGGTGCCTGCGATTCATGAAATAGCACAGAACAATGTTTATACCTGTATGGTGAAACCAATATTTAATTTGCTGTAATAAATTGGTTTTATTCGCTGAATAATTTTATTGATCCTTCAGCCTGTAATGGATATCATGTATGTTTTGAAATTTTAAAGTATATTTGACGTAGTTCAGCACGAGGCAGAGCCGTTTGGTAGGGGAAGGCTATATTCAAGTCAGCGGCAGTGTTGCCGAATGTAGGGATTTTTCCCTACAGTAGGGAAATTTAACCTAAAATTAAGCGTAGGGAAGTTTTCTCAAAATTCATCTATTTGTAGGGAAATTCCAATATTTACAAAATAACATAACAAAAGCTATAATTGCTAATCTGGCAATTATTGAAAACCCGTATGATGGCATTATTCGAAGTTTAAGTGAATGGCGAACAGTTGTATCAAAATTTCACTTTGAAGTCAAACTTTTCAATAAAATTTTTTAAAAGTTATTCCAATCGGATTTTGATGTATGGGAGTTTGATGTAGAATCATATCCTAAATAACTTTTGTTCTTGGACTTTTTTGATAAGAAGGACCGTTTTTGAGATATTCAAAATTCATGCAAAATTCAATTTGTCATTTGGTAAAACCAAAGGGTATGTTAAATTTGCCTTACCGTTTATAACGCCAAGATCCTGTTATCACACACAAAAATGAATTACACCAGTGTGTTTAGAATGATAAAAAAAAAGTTGAATTTAGCATGTCCGTCCGTCCGTCTGTCTATGGCGCCGATTGCGGGCGCATGGATTTAGCTAGAGACTTATGTTTATTTAATCATTTGCTTATAAATAAGAATCAGAATTATTATCTCTTTATTTATTTTTTGTTACACAATGAATTATTCTGTTTTAAGCTATTCCTATATAGTATATTCTTATTCCAAAATTTAAATTTCATCGTTTTTGCTGTAGGGAAAAATGTAGGGAAAAATGACTCTCCAAGTAGGGAAAAATCATACGTGTTGTACCTACACATAGGGAATTTTGCTCTTGAACTTTCGGCAACACTGGTCAGCGGTGAAGTCCCTAGTTCAAAAATGAGAGAGGAGCTGATGAAAGTTTGAAAATTATGCAAACACATGAAAGACTATTTATTATTAAGGAGTGAGAAGCTTTAATTCACTTGATTGACTCCGAAAAGTGTTCGGAAAATTAATTTGTTATAAAGCTGATTTTATAGGATGGAAAAGAGATCAAATAGTCTTGGATTAAACCGCAAATATTCTTCTTTATTAATTTCGTATGCTATCCCATATTCGACACACTAAATTTATGAAAATATCTGAATATCTGACTTGAACCTCAATAAAGTAAATAACCTTTGGGCTTTTTTATTAATTTAACGGAAAGTGATTTGTGTTTGGGTTACATTTAGATTATTTGTATTAAATATTTTTTTGTGTACTTTCTATACATGTAGGATTGATGTTTATTAATCGAAATAGTACAGCCAGATTCAATTTTCGTAATTTTATATTTTAACGTTATTCATCTTTTAAGATCTTACGAACATTTACTTTTTATAATTTTATCTGCCCATCGCCTGTTCTGTAGTTTACTACGTTATTGTTGTCAGTCAGTATAGTAAAGTAACTTTAATAATCATTCCTACATACATACCAGTTTTAATAATTTAGAAAACTATACCCAAGGAACGGAATCTAACGTCTGGACGCTTTATATTCGGTCGTGATGCACTAATTTACTACCTATTTAGAGTCCTCTAAGACGTCCCTTCTTATGAGACATCAGTTTTTACCTTAATTGAAGTATCTCCCAAAAATGAACGAGGATGTCTAATCTTCTTGATGCCATGACCAACATAAACACTAATAGACTTAACGCCTTATTGAGGCATGTGGTGGATAATACATTTACTAACGGTCTATTAAAGCATCATAGGAAACCACAAACTGGTGTCTTATAGAGCATAAATTATTATCTGAAATTACTTTTCACTGTCGTTAAGTCAATGTATTTCATCTGCCAGCTGCCAACGTTTTGTTGCTGCCGATCATTGTAATTCCAATCATGTGGTGACCAACTGCGGTAGCAGCAGAAATAGTGAAATTCCCTAACTGTCGATGGAATCATTTCAGCATTTGAGTTTACCCTCCTGAGAATCAAAATTTCTAAAAAAAATAAACGAAGCAAAGGAATACCTGAAAGAGATTCAACCGATGTACCAGCAAAATGAATCTATCTAGATTGAATGATTACGAAATTTGTTGAATGATTACGAAATTTTGTGAAAATAGAAAGCAATCACCGGTAGTTTTACTGCAATCGAAATATTAGAGAAATGTAGTGAATATTTTTTTCCGCGAATACGCCAGTCTTTGCCAATTTTGGCCACGCTTCTCGTGTCAACATTGTCGGCTGAACATAGAAATGCCATAGGACAAGTTCGTCTAATTGGGCTAGCTCTTCTTAGCATTTGTAGAGAACTATATATGTATAAAATCCGAAGAGATTGTGGGCGAGCTAGCGCACCATTTTTATTGCAGCGGCCCTGGACGAAATAACTTATTTGGCCCGGTTTAAAATTTTTGATGATTCGGTGTATTTTTTTCGATCAGATTTGAATTTTTTCATCATTTTGCAACATCTTGCTAAAGTCTGGTTTCATGTTATTTACCTCTAAATATGGAAAAGTGGAAAAAAGCCGCGAAAAAACCATGAAGAAAACTACAATTGCCATGCAATCAAAACTATAATTCAAAAATTTCAAATTTTATCATACTATTTGTTTTAAACCGCTTAGTGTTAATTGAAATTCATGAAATACATATTTGTGTATCATTTCTGATTCATGGCTTTTACTTGACTTTTTTAGCGTTAAACTCTATTGGAATTTCTCGGCTTACAGCTCATCCTACTAATATAAATATTAAAATGAATTGGTGTCTGTCTCTGTCTGTCTGTTTAATTCACTTCCACTTCAAAACGGCTGAAACGATTGACCTGAAATTTGGCATGCATGTTTACTATAGGCTTGGTTTCAACATAGGCCTATTAGAAAATAGCCCGAGTAATGGGTGAAGTAACCCATAGGGGGTAAAGTGAATCTGAAGCTTAATTTTCCCTCTATGTTAATCTTTCGCGGGAAAATTACTGAGCTCCAACACAGACCCATTGAAATGTAGTGGAATAAGAGGTGGGGGTAAAGTGAATTCGCATCTTCTTTTTTCCTGTATGTTACCCTTTCGTGGAAAAACTATCGAACCCGTCAAACTGCCGTCAGATCAAACCGATGTTTTTAAATGAGAAACTTATTTTTCCTAAATTAAAAAAAATAGTTTTCGTAATCTTGCGTTGGGTAATTTTCCTTACGACCGTTTTCAAGGATCGTTTGTAAAATTAGTGGTGTTAACTGTTCCCGTGAAATTTTTAATAAAAATGAATTTTGACTTTGCGATACAGTGACTAAGCACAGCAGATGACCAACAAAGTAATATACTAGCGGCTTTTAACTGAGACCTTCCTCTTAAAAAATGAAGTCTGCTCCATATTTTATGAAATCTATCATGTGCCTGCCCCGTCAAACTGTCCCACGTATAAAATAAACATTCAGAAATTGTATTGCCACTTTACATTTGACAATTTTCAAACATACATACAAAATATTTTCATACCGAATATTTTTTCTTGATATATTCGCCAAATGAAATTTTTTTCGAATAAAAAAAAAATTGTTGCTTATTTTTCTAACGTTTGTAATTTTTCGAACTTTTTTTTCAATATTCTTGGAAATGTTCTAAAGTGTTTTTTATACCAGGCAACATTTTTTTCTGAGTTTTAACATTCGACATGCCAAACAATTTGCTTTTTCGTATCGTAAATCCAGACGGCCAAACAAAAAATGATTGACCGTCAACCATAATCACGTTGAGGGCTTTTGCACGCCATTAGATTATCTATACCGCGTTAGATTCACGAAAAAACACTGAAAAACACTTTAAAACATTAATAATCAACCATTAAGGGTGGATAGAACGTGGACTATAAACCGTTGATGACAGATTCTGTTGACGGTCAATGTGTTTTCTAGGCCTTCTTCAGAGTGGTGCGTGCATTTATTCGAAAATGAATTTTCAAAAATTGAATTTTTTATTGTGAGGGAATATTAATGCCATAACAAAAGTTTTTGTTTAGTATTTTATTGATATCGTACATGCCAGAATTTATAATACACGCACCACTCTATCTGGGCCCAACTGAATTTGGTTTTTCTACAATAGAATTTTAACGTATTCACACTTCTAGCCGGGTAAAGCCGAATACAGATTCTAGTGAAAAATATAACAAAAAGCTATATTATTTTTGTGGATGTTTTCACATCTGAAAAAATTCCTCTTATTAGGTCAGGCATGTTTGCTCTGAAATCCCACTAGGAGCCATTTTAACATTGCGCCTTTAAGCTTAAGTGCTTATTTATCTAGAATATTCATTTTCTCGTGAAATTTCTGGGTGAAGTTCGTACTATATCAATAAAAACGAGTCATTCCAAATATACATATCGTCTGCACCTGACGGCTTCGTGTTCCAATCACTATACATTCCCCTACCTTTTTCACATTTCCGAAATATAAGCATAGAGTAACGCCTGTCGTACACTTCTGCTAAGCGAGCTCCATTACGTGAGCAAAGTTTCTCGCTGAAAGTAAAATCCTTAGCATTTGCATTGGTGACCGCACTCTTCAGCGAAACTATGAAACTACGTCGCCTAGTCATAGGCGACACGGACTAAGCTCGCTCGCGCAGTTCAGCAGTAGGATTCTTGGCACTTTTAACGATGTGGTTATCCATAGCGATGTCGTTATCCATAAATACGAATAAGAGCTTTTACGTTTGTGGTAGTGATATAAAATGGCGTTGTATTTGTTTCTCGCTGTCAACTTTCCAATAAAATTACCCTCGACTATGACTCTGGCAATGCTGAGCCTTCCAATACGATTTTTAATATCGACTGCTCTCGGACCAGTCGATAAACACTAATGTTTGAGTTTCGTCCACTTAAGAATGTTGTTTAATTGTTGTCACGTTGGCAAAAACGAAATAAAATGTTGAATGCGTCCCTTAATTGTCTAAACATTACTCGCATTTCCCTTTTCCTTAAAAAAACGAAATTAAATTCGCCTTTACCTTGTGATCAAGTTGAAATTTTCAAACCGCTGATGAAAAAAAATCTTTCACGCACAGCGAAATGAAAATTACTCTTGCTTGTGGAGGCCAACAGCGGAAACCGGTTGTAGTGCGGAAAGAGGAAGGGAAACACATGTTGGCAGCAAGAAAGTGCAATGAAATTGAATTCAATCGAAATTGCTGACAGCAAGAAAAAATCTTTTGTATTTAACCTCAACCATTTTTATTTATTTCTGTGACATTTTTTTGTTGTGATTGTTAAAATTTTTTCCCAAAAACGTAAAACCTTTTCATTTGACTAATCCGGGGAAATTCTAAAACGATTTTCGGAGACTTTTCTATGTTGTTTTTCAAAGGAAAAGTGTGCGGAAATCCATCTAGAATTGCATAAAAAACTGCTGGCTGGCCGCCCGACTTATATAAATACTTTTCACAGCTAAATATTAGACTTTTTCGAAAGAAAATTGTTATTTGTTCACTTTTCAAAATATGTTGAATTTAAAACAAATTTTAAATTTGCCGCTACTGTCAAGATTGTATTTAAATTTTCACCACCAGAGGGAAAATTAACCACCTGTGCACAATAATACCCTTAGCGATCTTTCCAGATCGTTATTTATCGATTTTTGCCAAGAATCCTACTGCAGACCTCAACTACGCGAACGACTTCGCTGGCGACTTCGCAAATACAACTGATGGGATACATTTACCGAAAATATCGCCGTGTAGCTTAGCTCAAGTGTGCAACGAGATGAGCTAATCCAGCTAAGATAGGTAACTATAGCTAGCCTCGCTCACATAGCTTAGCTGAAGTGTACGACGGGCGTAACTCTCTAATCTATGATATTGGGTCTTTCAACAAGCACATAACAATTTTGTATTTAAATAAAACACAGAATAATTGAGATATCGGGCTGAAATTTTTTTCCAGTATAGGGATTCTGAGGGAACTGTCGATAATTATCGACAAGCGAGTTATGTGCACATATTCAACTTTCTTTTAATTGTGTTGGTGGATACAGCACACTAATGCAGGTTTGACTTCCAATACAATTTCCTTCACTCGGGTAACACTAATGGTTTGACGTCTGGAAATCTATTCCACATTTCCAACGTTTTTATCGACATTTCCAATGGATATCACTTGCTTTATGAGGTAGTAAAAACAGTGCGTTTGCGTATAAGTTCAGCGCACACAAAACACGAAGAGCAGGCGATATTAAAGTTCGATTGGGCCCCACTTCAGTCATGTGCGGAGTCAAGTTTTCAATTATTTCCACTGCCACTGCCTGTGGAAGCCTATATATTTCTATAAACCTACAAAACACATAAATTTAAAGTTTTTAAACATACATAAATTACGCTTTTTTACCTTTCTTCGGGTATCGGAAAAGGATCTGACGCGTCCCGTAGATTTCGTCTCATTATTTCCCTCTTTTCGATATTCCACTGGCGATAAGTTTCGATTATGCTCAGAATCGGTGTACAGGTGTAGTGGGCATGTTACATTTAAGTATGAAAATCGATGTCGTTCATATGGCCACCGCAAGCACGTTTGCACTAATTGATTCTTTGGAGCCAATTTTCCACCACTCTTCCACACATATCGGCCGGAACGTTGGCAATTTCGCGTTCGATATTGTTCCTGAGCTCTTCTAACGTTGTTGGCTTGTTGGCATAAACCAACGACTTAACATAACCCCATAAAAAGAAATCCAACGGCGTTAAATCGCATGAGCGAGGTGGCCATTCGACCGGACCATTTCTCGAGAATATACGATTACCGAACTTCTCCGTCAATAGATCAATTGTTTGACCAACTGTGTGGCATTGCTCGTTCGTGAACTTCACCATGATAAAAATGTAAACCTTGACTGACGTTTTAGCATTGCCAGATCATAAAAAAAGTTTTAGGGTGCGTTTTTATTAAAATACCAAATTGGTATGTCCTTGTTGAAAGACCCTTTATAAGAGAGGTATTAAAATCACTTCAAAAACCGAAATTCATTGATCGACTCAGTTCGATGAGTCCGCAACATGTCTGTAAGCTTGTATGTACGAGCGTTGTGTGGTCGTTCGTATTCATACTGAATCTTTTTAATCAAATCGGTTATTTACCGCGTGAAAAAAAAATTTTTTAATTCAAAATATATATTTTGAATACAAACCTGAAGTTTCGGACAAGACTATGTTGTCCATGGTCACAGGCGGGACTGACTTCTCAGTTGCTCAGCCTTGAACTTGACTGCAAATTGTAACGGTGCTGTTGAAGCGGCAAAATTTTATTTGATTGTTGGGAACAAACAACACTAACGGTGTCAGGGACTGAGCTATCCCATCCCCTAGGTGGGTTTAACAAACGCAACACAGGATTCCAAGAGCTGGATAATTGAAACTATCATCTCTATTAAATGTTGACCGGCGTTTAATTTCGATAGCTTCACGAACGAGGCGTGGATGATAGCGGACCTCTGTTGCCAAAATACGCGCCTTGTCGAAACGTATCCAATGATTCTCACTATCATCCATTAAATGCTCAACTATAGCTGAATCTTCCACCTTTTTGTTTTTCACAGCTGAAACGTGTTCTTTGAGTCTTACTGATATATTTTCGTATATTTTTCTGATATATTTCGCAAGGTACTACGTAGACGCCACAATTTTCCAGGGGCGTTTGATCTTTTGGTGACCTAAAGTATCCCCTAACCCTTTTTGGTGGTAAGTAGATCACTTTTATATCATGACGTTTAAGTATCTTGCTGATTCGGTTTGACACACATATAAGAAAGAGAAGCTAGTTTTTCTTTGGTTACGTCAGTCTGTGTCGTGACTCTATTGTTTGCTGGTGGTTTAAATTTTCGCATTCTTTTATTGTAACCATTCTTGACCAACACTCCATCGATATACACTCCATCGATATATTTTAGCTCCTCATTTAGATGTTGCTGGTCACATATCCTGTGTGCCCTATTTATTAGTGACGCTACTACAGAGCGTAAATTAGCCGGGCAATGATGAGAGCTTGCGTGGAGATATCTGTCTGTATGAGTGAGTTTCCGATAAACTATATGGGATAACGTTCCGTCTGTTTTTCTCATTATTTTAACATCTAGAAATGGTAATACTCCATCACACTCCGGTTCCATTGTGAATTGTGTCATTGGATTAAGGAAATTTAGAATTGTAAGAAACTCATTTAGATGATTCTGTTTAATTACAACAAAAGTGTCATCAACGTATCGAATAAATAAATACTTTTGGTTTGTGGATTGATTTTGCTAAAGCCTCTAGCTCAATGTATTTCATCCACAAATCTGCAACTAGGGGGGAAATCGGTGAACCCATTGCGACTCCATTTTTCTGAATGAAAAATTCGTCATTGAATCTAAAATATCCCGCTTTTAGACAAATGTATGTATGTAACGAAAATTGTAAGATCGACTTTTACCAGCAAACCTTATCCGGTTTTATCCCGGTTTTTTGGACTCAAAAGCTGTTATCAACATCAAAAATCAAGTTCTAAATATTTTCAGGCAATCATTTAATTGCCAAAAAATGTAAAATCGAAACACAACTCAAGAAAACGTTCAAACAGCCATTTGTACACATGCACACCACATTTACACCGAGTTTGATGTTCTGAACAATAAATAAGTGACTGTACAACGTACTGGGAACTTTGGATTGAGTTTCTAAAACCCCAAGATATCAGTCGCAACTTCCTTCGGCGATGCAATTCGTCGCCATTTAATTATGAAAATTTTAATTCAATTTTTCAGGAAATAGCACAGAAGGATGTTTTTACTCGAAAATTTAACACAAGAACTATTATTTTCGGCTATCAAAGTCGTCTGAAGCATGAAAACTGCAAATAAAATGAGAAACAAAAATTGAGCAAATAACACATCAAACAAATATTTCACCTTTCTTCCCTTTGTGTGTGTGTGTCGTAGGTAAATTTCACTTGGTACAGTAATTTATAGTCACCGATACAACCCGTGCACTAAAAATGCTAGTTGGGTTGTTTTTGGTTCGGTTAAAAAAACCGGCTTGCATTTATAAAAAAATATACTTATGTTAAGGTAACGTTCCATACGATGTTTTTCAAAATATCATTTTCTTTGTTTCAAAATCCGATTTTTTTCGAGGCTCGTTGCATACCATCTCATTTGATTTTAGAAATATTTTAAATTTTAATTTTCAAAGTTTTTCATCTTAAATATACTTTTGCCGTTATATAGAAATCGCTGGACCAATAACACTTGTTTGATTCATAGTTCCTTGGCATGGTCTAATGTACCGTCCTTTATGCGACTTGACTAAATTGGCTGTGACAGCATTTCGGACGTCAGAATATTTTCATTTTTTTTAAAGTTAATTTATGTAAAAGAGTATACGTAGAAATTTATCGCGTAACCGTTAAATTCCCATTACCATAACGGAACGCCGGATTCGTTATTTGGTATTGCGGTATGCTATATACGATTACTACCTAATAAAAATTTTAAGAGTTTACCCATATGCCTTTTACTCCGTATGATGTACTAAAAAGTTCTTAATACCGTACAATACTCAGGCGAAAATTCAATGCCAAACATATGTCGTAAAATCACCAATAAGGTTGTCCATTTATTTCATTCACAAGTGTAGATAAAAGCCACCGTCATATAGGGTAATCATTGGAGAAAACTGGTAAAAGGCATATAAAAGCTTTCGTCTTTCATAGAGAAGCATATTTTTATATCGATACTAACTCTATTCCAGTCGACTAGAATTACAATTTTTGGAACCACGCAAAAAGCAACAAATGTCAAGGAACGAGTAAAAACCCATCTATAATTTTTGCAGGGGAAACTAAATTCGACTGGTTTGAGAATAAACACATTTCCAGGAGAAAAACTGTTGCTTCAGACGGCACGTCTCGGCCATAGAAACATACGTGCTTGCAATCATTAAACATATGTTTGTATTTGGAGTTAGTAAAAGATATAACTTACAATTCTGTATACTAGCCCTCCTCCCTTCTAGGTATAATCGAAGAAAACCTTGAAAAATTGGAGATTAGAAGATAAGCTTGTAGTGTTAATGAATCAGTAACTTAGTGCCCCAGATGGCATTTTGAAAAGGATAAACGTTATTGTTATACATAATGCATAAACTAAACAACGTTTTGTTCAAGATAACTATTCCCACTTTGCATAGGTATCACAAAGGAAACCATGCCAGAATCTAATTTTCCATTTTTACAGGACGCCTGACGAAATCCTGGGGAAATAGCTCTCATTTCCAGACTACTCTCTACATGTTGAAAACTTTCGTGAAACAACAGTATGATTATATGAAATCATATACCACGAGGGCTTTACGTCTCTTACGATTCCTGAACCCAATGCGAAATCTAGGAAAAGTGGAACGAATAATGTTTCTTCTTTACCGAGACCTCTATTCGTCTATCCTCCCCTATCCTATCCATCCATCTATCCGTTCACACGACAATTTGGCTCTGGAGATGTATCCCATGGATAAGTAATCAACTCATCCATCCAGTGAGAAAGCTTTTCTGGATTGTCTACACTGACAAGTACGCGTTCCCAACGAAACCATTTAACCTTAGCACCAGTCGATCTCTTCTCAGCATCATCAGTTTCCGTCGAGACTTTATCGTAAACTGTTGGAGGCACGCATTTTTCGCGCAAGTCAACCAAGTGCATCAAAGTCTCCCTTGCAATTTTTTGTGATTTTGCACAGGGTGCCCTATATAAAGCTTATATGTACAAAATAGTACAAGGCACCAAAGTTAAGTACATATAATGTCGAGCCAAAAAAAAAATCAAATTAAATTTGTAAATTTTTTAACTTCGGATGGTTTTTGTAGCCTCTACAAATTATAGTGAAATGGTTTCTATTAGTTATGTTTTTCTTTTTAAATTTTAATTCTGTCTTGTTTTATTAATAGGTGGTTCTCATATCTTTGCCAATATTATATTCAGTTATTTGTCAGTGGGCTTAAGAAAGCAATAAAAAATTACTCAATAAAGTGCGTTTTACAAAATTAATATGAGTTTATTAAACAGTATGCAAATTAGCATGGATTAAAATTTTGTGAAAATGTATTAAACCATTGGAATTAACGAATAAAGGATTATTTAGTAATAACAATAGTAAGGTAACAACACTGAAATTTTATTTTCAATGATTAATCAAAACACATATATTATCAATATTTAAAAATTAATATTGAGATTTCGTAACTTTGATATCGATAAATACATAATAGTATCTAACTTAGGAAAAAAAAATCTTCTAAATCTTTTATCATATTTAAATTTCTTAAATTTTACATCATTTTTAATTTCTTTTCATCAAGCTTTATTTTGAAAAGCATATGTGATTCGCTATTATAAACTATCCTAACTTTCATGTCCGACAACTGAAAAATTTAAATATCCGCAAGCAAAATTACCATTTCTTCGTAAAATAATTACATCCTCACATGCATTTCGAAAAAAAACAATTTGTAGAGACGAGATTAGTAGAAAAAATCAACGTGTTGTAAAAAGTTCTTTAATAGCAAATTTTTTCTTCGTTAGGCCATAGTCAAACAGTTACACCATTTTCTGGCGTAAAGAATTTATAGCTTAAGCAGCACGAAAACTGTGATAAATTTAAAATCTATTTTTCAGCGAAATCTTTAGAAAATCTGTTGTTTAGGATAATCTTAAAAAGAATGGGAACTTCAAAAGCAATTTTGATAGAAATTTCAATCTAATTCAGCTTGTTTAATTTTTTGTCTTTAAATGTCTTCCTGTTTATCATAAAATCCAAAAGTCTATTTAGCATATTTAGCATGCACAATACTTTATGTTTCTAGCTCAGGAGCGCTAAGAATATTTTGATTTTGCATTCGCTCTCTACACGGAAACATAAATTTAGGTTTTGGCTATAGAATAGCCAAAATTTTGATAAAGATGCCGTCATCACACACAAAAATGAATTACCCCAGTGTGTTTAGAATGATAAAAATAATTAATTTCTGCATGTCCGTCCGTCTGTCTGTCCGTCTATCCGTCTGTCTGTCCGTCTGTCTGTCCGTCTGTCTGTGGCGCGGATTGCGGGCGCACGGATTGAGCTAGAGACTTGAAAATTTGCACAGATTTGTTTTTCGTAAAATGCGAGGCTAAGTTCGTTAACGGGCAAGAATGGACCATTAGAAATGGACAATACAAACGAAAACGTTTTTTGTGAATATCTCAAAATAGGTGCATCTTATCTAAAAAGTCCAAGAACAACAGTTGCTTAGGATATGATTCTACATAAAACTCCCATATATCAAAATCCGATTGGAATGAATTTTAAAACATAACAAAAGCTATAATTGCCAATCTGGCAATTATTGAAAACCCGTATGGTGATTTAAGTGAACGGCAAACAGTGGTATCAAAATTCGAATTTGAAGTCAAACTTTCCAATAAGATTTTTTTAAAACTTGGTCCAATTGGATTTTGATGTATGGAACTTTAATGTAGAATCATGTCCTAAACAACTTTTGTTCTTGCACTTTTTTGATAAGATGCACCATTTTTGAGATATTCGCAAAAAACGTTTTTGTTCGTATGGGGGGTACCCCCCTAATGGTCCGTTTTTGCTCATTAACGAACTTAGCCTCGCATTTTACGAGAAACGAATCTGCGCAAAATTTCAAGTCTATAGCTCAATCCGTACGCCCGCAATCCGCGCCACAGACAGACAGACAGACGGACGGACGGACGGACGGACAGACGG
Source organism: Chrysopilus asiliformis (assembly GCA_964034945.1). Classification (NCBI taxonomy): domain Eukaryota; kingdom Metazoa; phylum Arthropoda; class Insecta; order Diptera; family Rhagionidae; genus Chrysopilus; species Chrysopilus asiliformis. The sequence goes on along the minus strand of OZ035961.1, from coordinate 66,454,269 downwards.
ACAGACGGACGGACATGCAGAAATTAATTATTTTTATCATTCTAAACACACTGGTGTAATTCATTTTTGTGTCCGATGACGGGATCTTGGCGTTACAAACGGTAAGGCAAAGTTAATATACCCTTTGGTTTCACCATACGGGTATAAAAATCTTATTGGAAAGTTTGATCTCATAGTGGAATTTTGATAAAACTGTTCGCCATTCACTTAAATCACCATACGGGTTTTCAATAATTGCCAGATTGGCAATTATAGCTTTTGTTATGTTTGAAGTAGATATTTCAACAAACTTTTTCGAAAAACTAACAAAAAACATCAGTTGTGGTTAACACAAAACTTTCTTCTACAAAATCTACGACCCCGCGCAATTTACGCTAGAGCCCTGTCGCGTTGTCAACCTAAGACGACCTCCCAATAAATTCTTGGTTTATTCAAAAATATCAAAAACGTACAAAATTTGAGATAACTTGAGAACTGTAAAAGATATCAATTTACGGTAAATGGCAAAAATGTAGAAAATGTTAACATCTTTAATTATTCTTTTAACTGATTTGTCGAAAAATCGTTAGTTTGCAAATTATTCGCAAAAATATGATTTTTTACATATTAATGAAAATATCTCAATAACGGTAAAATATAACGGATAAAGGTAAAAGACAAAATTGTGCAGAATGCCATTCTCATTAATTCACTTCATATATTCAGCAAAAACCCGTTAATTTTTGAGATAATCGCAAAAAACTGTTTTTTTTGGAAATAACGGTTTATCTCGATAACATGTTGAGATATCGAGTTATAGCTAAAGACAAAAGTGTGGGAAATTTTATTTTCTCCAAGTTTTGTCATACTTAAGGCCACTAAAAAACGCGTAGTTTGGGAGTAAATCGAGAAAAACGAAATTGCGATTTTTGAAAAACTGCCATTTTGGATACTTCCGGTTAACGGATTTCCGCTAAAAGCGTCCCATTTCAGGACCCAACATGCCTATAAAATTTCATGGCGCTAGCTCTATTAGTTTTTGAGAAATCTTGTACACAGACTGACAGACTGACAGACAGAAAGACATTTTTTTAATATGACTCCAATCGACTCAGGAGTGATCGGGAAATGTTTTTTAGGCCAAATTAAGAGGTCGAAATTTTTCATGAATACAATACTTTATTATACTCCATAGAAGAAAGTAAAAATTAGATAATCAAAATTTCATACAAAACTTATTTCCCGAGGGGTTTTGTTTATATCCCTATGTATATTTTCTTCCGTGCGGAGCACAAATAACGATGCACAAAAATGCACCTTGACTAACTTTTGGATGTCACATTCGTTGTACCTGCGTTGGAAAGGTAATTTGCTCTAGTTTCATTGACACAAACTCTTTTTGGCGGGGAATAGCCGGGGGATGGTCAGCTGTCATCTTAAACTTAACGATTTTTCCATTGCGTCCAAGATGGCAGCTGACCATCCCCCTGCAGTTTCTCGCAAAAAAAAAGAGCTTGTGTCAATGAAACTAGAGCAAATTAACGCAGGTACAACGAAAGTGAAACCCCAACTGGTTCAAAAGTTAGCCCGGGGGCATAAAAATCGTCGAAAATTGCTCTTTGTATCGTCATCACGAAGAAGTGGTCTAATTACCCGCTGCAGGCGTTTACTAAATATTTCTTTTTGTTAATGCGGTATCAATCGTATATCGCCAGTTTTGAAAATCCAATTAAAAACTATTGCACTATTATATCATGACACGGATTTTAAAAAAACTAATTTTGAGGATATCTAATTTTCGAAATTAGTTCGAAATTGTTTTTGTCAAGATTTTTAGGCCGTTGTTTTCAGATTTTAGACAAAAAAAATCCTTTCTTTGCAAAATACTGAGAGTGAGAAACACACAAACACTTCCGTCGAGCAATATCATTCGTTTGGAATTTTTGGTATAAAAATATCATCGAAAATCTATTATTATTTCGTTTAATATCATAATTGTTGTTATTCATATTTTCCATTTCTCCTCAACATTGTGAAATTAGATCGAATAAATGGCACGTCATTTCATAATTGACCTAATCATATTTTTTCTTTGTGTGCAGGGTTGCCAGTTTGGGCGATTTATCGCAAATTGGTGTATCTTTTCGGGATTCTACGACAATTTTTTTTGGAAAAATCGCAAATTGGGCGATTTGAAAAATTGATGAGGCGATATTGGGCTATCTTTGAAAAATTGTATTATTTCAACGGATTCGCCTTATATCTAGAATAAATCGTATAGCTTATTGTTCTGTAATGTGCTCTCAAGATCGCAAAAATTTGGACTTATTGCCTGAACAAAGATTTCATTTTAAACAGAAAAACGTAATATAGTTTTATCAAAAACTCTAAAGTATCAAAACATGGTCAGCTTAATAAAGTTTTGATTGCTTCTACTTGGTCTACTTCTACTTGTTCTTGTACTTCTGTCGCCGAAGAAATGCTGCGTAAACGACGCCCACAGCAGTCAAAACTTTGTGTGCTTGCCATGACTTGGTACTTTTTTGGTATTTTTTAGTTTTTGATGATCATGATTGCGATTTCCGTGTTGTTTTCTATAAGAGACGATTAAGGTAGAAAACACAAAAAAACAACGACATGGCAATTCGAATCGAAGTAAATATTCCGCTCCATGGCAAAAAAAAATAGAAAATTTGTTTTTAGAGAAATTATAAACGAATTTTTAAAATTTAGTTTTTGTGTAAAAGTTTGTTTTCCCCGAATTCCTGACTAAATTTGTTGAAACATATTCACTACTGAAGAAAAATGTTCATTTAACAAAAGTTTTAATTTTATTTCTTGTGATAAATCTTTTTTATGTTCCTTTCATATGTAGAATTTTAAACATAATATTATAACACATAATATATATGTGATTGAAAAATGTTTTTTAATAGCATACAGTGTGAAATTTGGAATAAGCTCTGCAATATAGTACTAATATATTGTACACATTATTTTCTATTTGTTTTACTTGTTTACGTCTTTAAAGTAGGGTGATCATAACATGGCCGGGACAATCCAGGAATCGGGCATGTTGTCCCGATGTCCTGGAAACAAAACTTTTGACCCGGATTTTTCAATTTAGTGCTATAATTTATGAAGCGCTAGAAAAACGCAACATATACTCGACATCGACTGGGAGTTGCTGTAAATCATATTTTTCCCCTGCGGTGTGAATGCGTCTTAAAAGGGCGTTAAAGTGATTAGTATTGTGTTTTCAAGGTATTTAAGTGACATTTTTATACTTTTGAAGCAAAAAATTACTGAAATTTTTATCGTGGGAAAAATAATTCAGTGCAAAAAATTGTATAGAAAGGCTTTTCTGCAGGGCGTGTGAAATTATACGAAGCATCATCATAAACCCTGCGTGATTATTTTTTTTGTTTATTTGAGCTAGACAAGGTTCTATATTCCAAACCATCAATAGTTGCGTTTTTTTAATGTTCTGAAGCAGTTCAGAACAAGCTTTCCATACAAAATCCTGCACCACCTTTTCATCTCGAACAGTGCTTGGAACAAAGGGAAATTTTATACGGTAATGTACGGTAATGAAATGCTGCTAACTTCAACATAATAAATCTGACATTTTATTCTCAATTGAGGATTTTGTGTTGGTGGTTCGTTGGTTCTGTTCGACAGCGAAATAGTTTTAATCATGGGAGATAGCGAATCATGATTATATCAAGAAAATATAGCAGTAACGGCCTACTGATGTAACCAACGTGAAGTTAGTTGCCATTTGAACTCAATGAAATTTCCCACTTACTCTGGATCGTTTTTTTAATGTTCCGTGTTCTAGAACATTAAAAAAACGCAACTAATGTCTCAAACCATAAAGAAAACCAAGATTTGTCGAAATCTTATCATTTTGCCACTTTCAAATGGTGTCGTTATTAATGATGCTATTCGCAAAATTCAATTCTCTCAGTGACTTTAAATTAACATCTTAGAACTGATTTTGACATCCTGTAACTTAAATTAGTTGTGAAATTCAGTGTAAATTTAAAGTGAAGTAAAAGTGCCGCGTGAAATTATATTTTCGGTGTTTATATTCTAAATTAATAAAATTAACTTTCTTGCCGCGTTTATTTATGGTGGACATCAGCTGGAAAAAATTTTTTTTGTCAAATCCTTTGGAAAATCACGATGGGCCCTACTAATAGTTATAAAGATAAACTGAAATTTTTGTTAAACAGGATGATAAAATTAAACACGCAACTTAACCACCAGCCTATTAAAAACAAATTTAGTCTGGATTTTAATTAAACAACGAAATATTTTAGGTTAGATTTAAACAAACCGTCAAACGTTAAAAGCACCTTTCACAGAGTAGTTATTATACAGAGGTTCAACATTTTTCCTCTCTACAATATTGGGTTTCGATTATGGAAATTTTACATTGCGCTTATGGCGAACGAATTCGCACTCACTAGCGATGAACGAGACGTTTAGGGGGTATGCAATAAGAAGAATGACGGATACAAGAGATTCGAAGTTCGTTGCCTATTTGTAGTAAGTACCAGGAAGACCGAGCCATGCTCGGAATCCTCAGAATCCTCCTTTTGCTAATTTTTTTGGGGAAGAAAGTAGATTCATGTTAACTTCACAGTAGTTTTCCTGAGGTTTTAAATCTCCGATCCAAAAGCCCACTCCGCTAACTTCCTCGGAGAAAAAGGAAAGACAGAATATTTTTGTTATCATCACAGGACCTTTGATTTCGAATATTGAATTTCCAACATCAGATTCAGCATCAGCGACCTCAAAAACTCCCTAATGTATATTTTCCAGAAAAAATAGGATATTCCCGATATTCTATAGGACCTTCCGTTTCAAATTTTGAAACTCCAACATCATATTCGGGATCAGCGACCTCTTAAACCGTATAGTGTAAACTTTCCTGAAGAAAAACGGGACAAAGAATATTCGCAGTATCCTTATAGAACTTTAACGAATTTCCCTGAAGATGGGACCTAAGGTGATCGCATTTTTGTCCCCAAAAACTATAAGTAGCTGAAGTTCATCAAAATCTATAGAACCTGTTTCGAAAAAAAATATATACAAACATGAAAACATACAATTGTAATTCTTAATGCGGTCTGTCTCTGAGTAATTGAATACGAGTGTGAAAATGCAACATGATTCGTATAATGAGGTTCAGGGAACTTGATTGTTTTGTAATTACTATTTATCGCTGCCCATAGATATCTAAAAAGTGATATTTTTAGAATGCATATCGAAAAACCTTACTCTATAGCAATATTGCGAATTTCCAATAAAATACCTTCACGTAATTCGAAGACACCAGGCTAGGGGTATCGAGGGGAGGGAAAAGTCAGGTTTGTAGTGGAAAAATCGAAAGCCCCTAGCCCCCTTAGTAATACTGTAAAGTTTCATCAAGATCGGTCCACCCAATTCGAAGATACCAGGCTAGGGGTATCGAGGGGAGGGAAAAGTCAGGTTTGTAGTGGAAAAATCGAAAGCCCCTAGCCCCCTTAGTAATACTGTAAAGTTTCATCAAGATCGGTCCACCCAATTCGAAGATACCAGGCGAGGGGTATCGAGGGGAGGGAAAAGTCAGGTTTGTAGTGGAAAAATCGAAAGCCCTTAGCCCGCTTAGTAATACTGTAAAGTTTCATTAATATCGGACCACCCAATTCGAAGATACCTGGCGAGGGGTATCGAAGGGGAATTTTCTCAGGGGTGAGACCTATCTAGATCGATTTCTTGTCCCCGAAAATCCCTAACCCCCAAGTTTCGTGAAAATCGTTAGGCGGGTTTTCGAGATCGTTTGTGCAGACAGACAGACAGACAGGCAGAGAGACAGACAGACGTTCCTCGTATTATATTATAGGATACTCCCTGTCCATCGCTAGTGAATGCAAATTTGTTCACCGTAAGTCCAATATAAATCTCCATAATCGGAACCCAATGTTTTAGAGAGGAAAAATGTTGAACTTCTATATCAGCCTTGCTAAGCCATGAGCACCAAGGGTAACTTCCAAGCTCAAATTACCCTTTTATTCATCGATTTTTCATGCTATCCGTTTCTTTCTAGCTTGCACGCCAACTGCAGACATACGCATATGAAAGACATAATCGGTTTCACTTTGCCATATAACCCGGAAATTTCATATAAAAGTTTTTCATTATCAAACCTATTTTTAACGTAAAGTCAAAAACAATGTATAACACAGACGATTCAAATCAAACAATTTATTATGAGCTCATTATGAATAGAAAAAATATTTGGCAACAGGGAAGCTTAATTATACTTAAGCTTTCTCATAAAGCGACTATCTTCTGGTTTGTGCCTTAGCTGATGGGGTATTAAGTTTTTGATTCATGCTTCTTCTAAAATGATTTGTTTGATTTGAATCGTCTGTGTTATACATTGTTTTTGCTACAATGTTAGTGCCAGTCGCTACTGATGTTGTCAAATTCTCATATATCATATAGTGGCAAGCAAATGAGCGAAAAGCTTTTGAAAAAATTTCTCTCAATATATTTTTTTTTTCAGGAATTTTTCAATAGCGCCTAAAGTTCAAGCGAGATAGAAACCATTCACGTTTAGACTCGCTTTATTAATAGACTTCGGTCATAGAATAAGGAATATATAGAAAAAACTCTGCCGAACAAATTTTTGACAAATTTCCCCTTCGAAGGGGGGAAAAATGTCCCTATCATTCACTAGCTACGGCCTAAAAGTCAATTACTTTTAGACTAGGGAGCACGAAGCAGAGAGAACATTTTCTAATCATTTTCGTCGTATCTATTCAATGAGATGGAGGAATCGAATGGATAATTTTTTCCGTGTTACATCGGATCCTCTTGCTTCATCTCACAGTGGAAAAATTTTCTCTAAAAATTTGTTCTAAGAGTTTATTCTCTAGATTATTTGTTCTCTGGTTCGGTGGCCGTATGCGTTTGCGAGTGGACTTCAAAACCAGGGATCTCAGGTTAGAATCTCGGTATGAGCAAAAGTTTTCCAACATTTAATAATGCGTAAGAAAATATTTATAATTTCTAAATACTGTAAAAAGTAAAAAACGCTACTAAGAAATTGGTAAAAACCTAATATTACTATCGTAAAACATGAAAAATGAAGATTTTATTTTTTTAAAAGCTTTTAAAAAAGCTTTTCTTCTGACAAGAAATATAGTGAGGAGCCCTAGAATCATAGTACGCCATTTTTTTAGTACCAGACTGGTGATTCTTTCTCTCAGTGTACTTGTATGTTAATATCTTGTATTTTGTATGGGCAAAATATGTGTTGTTGTGGAACTTGCATTGAAACAGCAAAAAAGGCCAATTTTTTTTTGACAATTTTTACATTTTGTTTGTATCTTACTGTGCTCACCGGTTTTGTACACTGTATGCACATTTTCCTTGTTGCCCATTTTCGATTTCCTTTTTATGATAGCATATATGTTCAGATTTAATGGGACTCCGAATTAACGTGTAGTGAATTACCGTATAGACAAAAAATGATCACCCCTTTAGATTCTCTTTTTAAAAAATGATGTTTAGGAAGGGGGAGAGGGGATACAACATATAGATATGATAATTCAGCGGCCTCTCCTCGGAACCCCCTCCCAACCTCCACACCTCTTCTCCTGATAATTACTGGTCAGAACCTTCTACAATGGCTAACAGCTTCTTGTAAAAAAATTTCCTGCTTATCATACGAGAGCCTAATTGATATGATAATAATAATAATATAATTTGGGAATTAATGTTTTTGATAAATTACTAATAAAAACTAGACGCGACAACGCAAAAGCACTTAAATTCACTTTTTTTGCTTCATTTATTTATTTATTTATTTATTTTATTTATTTACAAGATTCTATTGAACAGAAAATAAATTCCAATTAAAGAATAGCAAGTTCAATGAAAAAAGAAAAATGAATTGATTCAAAATTAATTAATTAAAAAGTTTAATTTTAATACGATTTTTAAAGTTATTTAGTGGGACGCTTAAGGAACCAAACTGATTACTGTCATGGTTTGTTTGCATCCTAGTAATGGCAGAGTGCAAACCAATATTCAGAGTTAGTCCCAATTCACACGACAAGTTTTTTGATTCATCAATCACGGCTATTCTCTTTTAAACATCCACGAATCATTCACGGCCATTTACACGATGAATGTTTTGACGTGCGCCTTTTTGACGTGTATGAAAGTTTTTGTCGTAAATGAACATGAGCGAATACGAATGAGAGCAAAAGGGAATAGAGAAAACGGACTTGCAATAACTTTTGGTGAATCAAAAGTTGGTGATTGACCAATTTTTCGCCCTTACTACATCTCGCCCTTCTTGCCATCGTTTGGCCGAGACATGAATCAAAAAACTTATCGTGTGAATCCGGACTTACTCTTGGTAAAACAAACATACGATTTAACCTATTTTGAAGCTCGGGTGGCCTTAAATTTATATATTGGTTTAAATCACAATTTAATATATTATTTACAATTTTATACAAAGTGCATTTAACAATTTGACTGCCGAACCATTTTTGCAAATGTTTAAAGGACATGTCAATACATGTAGACTTGTAGAATGTATACGTTATTGCGATGACAATACAATATTTTTACTACTTCGTCCATGTAAGGATAATGCAAGTATAACGTGATTATATTTAAGTGTAACGTGATTATATTTTCCCGCAAAATTACCGGAAAAAATCTCATCCGGGTATTTTCGGGGTCCGATTCTGGAGTCAAAAAGTCTGTAAGTATATCTAAAAGTCAAAGAGTTAATTCGAAGACTAAAAAGTATAAGTCTCAAACAATAAGCCACACCTCCATATTAAAAGGTTACTGCTCTTATTTTGTAGATTTGTGGTAATAAGAAATCATTTTTAAAAATGGCGCCAAAAGTCACACTCTGGTGAACCAATCATCGGACACAAAAATGAACTACACCATGGTGTTAGAGATGACAAAAGATTTTGATTCAACATATAGAGTATTTGACGATTGGCCCCTGACAATTAATATCCATTAAAATAATTTCTATTAAAATAATTTCTAATAAATATCCAGTAAAATAACTTCTATGTGTTTCATTTTAATTTAAAGTTTTGACGCTCTGTTGAAAGTTCTGACGAGATACCCTGTAGATGCTATTGTCGCATTTACTTTTTCAATTTGATCATTCGCTCACGATAAAAAAACCGTGGTTATAAGAACGTGTTTAATTTCTTCCGTCTTACAATGTTCTTCAGTCTTTTGAAGTAAAAGATGTTCCTCTATCGGTAATAATCTGAACAGGATGTCCATCTTATTAATTGTCTCAGCCGTTTTTGTAGTTTTTACTGGGTATAGCCATATGTAAACTTCGTAAATGCGTCAATAATAACAAAAATATGGTTGTATACTTTATGTGTCGACTGTATCGGGCCAATATAATTCATATGATAAGGATGTAAACGTTCACTCTCCTTGAACAAAGGATGAAGCAAACCTTACTTCTTTCCCTGTCTTCTATTTATAACCAAGTATTTAATACAATTACAAGCAATATGCTTTACCTTTTCACTTAATTCAGGTATATGAAATTCTCGTTTAATTTCTTCTTCTGTTCTTTTTACGGCATAATGACCCTTTTCGTAAATAGATGTAATAACTTCTTTTTGCATTGAGCGTGGCACCACTATAATTTCTTGTCCGTCGTAAAATTTAAACAAAAGTCCATCTCTAACTATAAAATTTTCACATTCATGTTTTATACTTCTTATCGCAGATGGTACTTTGTCTTCTTCTTGAGCTTTTTTGGTTCTTGCTACCATTAAATTCATGTAGAATTGATGTACAATGATTTAAAGCATCAACGTGCAATATCTTTAATCCTGGGCGATATTCTTTACTGTAGGAAAATTCCTCAAAGAACAAGGCCCATTTTGCAGCTTTTGGAGAAAGGTTCTTTCTATCCATAGTTTTCTGAAAAATCGCCCAATATATTATTATTTTAAAATTTATACCAAGTAGATAAACCCGATTTTTTTAGTGCATTAATGACTAGCTAATATTTCAAGCTCGTAACTGCTACATTTTTCTACCTAAATGGTCGTTTCCCGGACCATATGACAATCTGTGTGCAATTTGTCATCGTCGTTAGATTTTTGTAATAAGGCGGCTCCGTAATCATATTTGCTCGCATCACTATAAAGTTCTGTCTCGTATTTTAGGTTATGTATATTTAAAATTGGTCCTGATGAAAGGATCGTCTTTAAGTTCTGAATAGCAGCTCTAGTATACTGAATACATGAGCATTTGGTAACTTGTCTAAAACGTCATCGATAAGTGGTAAAAGATCTTTCACTAGAATTTTATTCAACATTCACAACCACGACTTGGCTCGCATGTTCTGAAGAACTCGGCTCGACGATTTCTTGATCAAACCTTGGTTGTCACTGCCTCCTTCTCTCGTGGTTATAAACATCTGGATCTGCTGCAAATCGGTCAAAACCGTGTCTGTCTTATAGCCCTAGTGCCCAAAAAGTCGAGCTGATTAAAATGTATTGTATTTCATCTGCTTACACAATTGAATCGAAAACTTGTACCGGAAACATTTTTCGTGCAAAGTGCGCTAAATTTAAAAATAAAATGGCGCTAAATTTAAAGGTTGAACTTTTTGTCATAATTATTGAAAAAACTATTTCTGTTTTATTGTTTACAGAATATTGGACAAGTTGAGTTTCTAGGGTTTGTTTTGATGATTAATAAAATTCAATTAAATTTTAATAAAAATATCAGTTGTGATCAACACAAAGTTTTCCTCGGCAATATTTAGTTTCGGGAAAAAAAATGTAAAAAAAATGTTTTTTCAAATATCTTGAGAACCGTAAAATATACGTAAAAACCGTTAAATGAAAAAAATGCAGGAAATTTTAATTCTTTAAATAAATTTTGCATTAAGGCTCAGTTTCCGAGAAATCTTCAAAAAACATTTTTGAAATATGTTGAGAGCCGTTAGAAATACGTATAAACCAAAAAAAGTAGAAAATGTTATATCCTTTAAAATCCGTTACATTTATTTTCTCCAAAAAGCGCATAGGTTTCGAGAAATTTTCAAAAAACGGTATTTAAAAAAATTGTATGGGAGGTACCCAGTAAAGCTGTCGTTACTTTTCAAAAATTTGATAGAAAGCTTATTTATAAAAAATTTTAAGTTGCTAGGTCAATTCGTTACCGAGTTATTTAAGATATTTACGGCGGTCAGACCGAAACACCGACAGACAGATTCACGGACACTCTCATAATTTTGCCTGAAACGGATTTCGAACTGATTACAATTTTTCTATCTGTCTCCGTACTCGAGTCGGTCTCCGTCATAGATAAGGACAAAGTAATGAAAATATTGTATTGCCACTGAAGTTACGTATATAAGTTTTTTTTTTATTGAATTCTTCTGTTTAATATCCTTTCATCTCAATCGGATTAGTAGAAGTAGATTAAAATTAAATAACAAGAATTGATCCTGACAGACAGACCGCCAGACACATACGAAAGATAGCTAAATAAAAGCTTTTAAAAATGTTGTAAATTCAAAAATATATTGAAAACACATGATTAAAAACACATTTGGCTGTGAAAATGCCGAGATATGATAGCTCCTGGTTGAAGTTTGATACGAACCGTGACAATAGGGATGGAAGTGTTTCTTGCGTGGGGCTCTTACTTCTCAATCAGTATTTTCACTGTTTCCATCGACCCGAAATAACTTTTGCAAAATAAAATTGGACAATTAAAACGAATCGCTGGAATCGCGAAGATGTCGCAAATTTATCCTGTGTTTCCATCTAAAAAATTGGTGTAAAATTTTACACACAAAACTTGGTATAAACACATATTTTGCTATACCGAGTACGTATTTCCACAATAATTCTCAGGCTATTCGACATTTCTTTTTTATAAATTTGATTCGCTGCTTAATGGGCTCTCTCCATTGCCAGGATATTTTAGTTGCGATAAAAATGTGCTACAAATAGAAAGAGACTAATAGCTGTAATTGTCAATGGGAAAGACAGAATACGGGCACGAGTCTTTATAGAAAGTTTTATAGGATAAAATCATAGGAATTTAAACCGTATTCCATGTCCAAAACATTCTATTTGCATCTCCGAATCACATATCTGTATGTCCTCTAATATCTCAAATTTCCTACCTGTAAATATGGTTATTATTATTATTATAGTCTGTATACCAAAACATGTAATAAATATAAATACCTTCGTTGTTATTCATTGTATTGTAAGTTTTGAAACTGCATTTGTCAAAATCAGACAGATTTTGACTACTTTTGTAGTTTATTTTATAGGAAGCGTACGTCAGTTCAAATACATCTACCAAAGCGACACCTGGCGACGAACGCTTTTTTTTTGTTCTCTCTCTTTCTTACCAAGTCTTTGTTATATAAGTGTGTCCCTACATTTTATCGCAACTAAAATATCCTGGCAATGGGGAGAGCCCTTTAAACATAGGAAAATCTCGTTACAAAACATTAATTTGCATATTAACTGCTAAACATAAATGTCACATAACATTCATAAAAACTATCAAAATAGCCAAAAACAGCCTGCCGAAGTTCTTTTAAATTATGCCCCATAGCAGAAAAACTTATATGGTAAAAGACATAACATAATATAAAAATTCATATGCAAAATGAGACTTTACAAAATTTGTTTATTTTAACACTGAAAAGGTAAAAAATATCGATTTTTTGATCTGACAACGGAAAACAGTATTTAATTTTCCAAACACATAACAAAATAAATCAAGTAGCTGTTCAAAAACGTATGATTGTAAGTTTTGTTTTGTTGAAACAATTGATGCGATTAAAAGCCCAATAAATCAAAATACATTCTGTATCATTAAATTTCAAACAAGAATTTGATTTATACATTTCTGAGTAACATAATATTTGCCTTTTCTACCAAATTCTCCCAATTTATTTACTAAAAGCTTAAAAAGAATAAGTAAATAAAAATATTTAAAGTAAAAGGAAAGAAGGTTTTTAAAATAACCGAAGATTGATTCAATGTGTATATTGTGGATAACGTCGGGTAAATATACCAAAAACTACATTTTAATTGTGAGATTTAATACCATTAAAATTTCATTACAATTACAATTGTCTTATCAAAATATCAATTAGTTAATTAAATTTGCTGCGAGAGTTTTTGGCCTTTAATTCTATTGGAAATATTCTTTATGACCTTTTTCTTCAGCAACATAGAATATTGATCTAAATGTAGTTTGTGTGTAGCATTTGATTTGATTCAATTTCATTCATTTCTTTGTTTTGCTTTTTACACAACATATTCGTAGAATTTTTATACTCTATTTGATATATCATATAGGAGTGCATTAGATTTGGTACACCGACTGGGATGACAAAAGATTTTGATTTCCGCAGGTCCTGCCGTCTGTCCGTTCGTAAACACCATAACTTTCGAAACGATTGAGGTAGACACTTGAAATTTTGTATAGTTACGTTTCTGGCTAGGTGGAGTTCTTGAACGGGCAAAATTGGACCATTTCTTCTCCCCTCCCCCAGACAAACGAAACAGTTTTTTTGCAATTTTTTCGTTAACGGCGAGTCATATTGAAAAATGTATAAAGGTAAAGTGTGTGTAGAATAGGCTAACCATCCATACATCAAAATCCAATCGGACCACTCCGTTCCCCCTCTCCTATGCAAATGGATTTCTTAAAATAAAATAATTTGTCTGTCATCTAATAGAGTATTTGACGATTGGCCCCTGGGAATTGTAGCTTTTCCTATATTTGTTTTAATACTTACATAAATCATTTTGAAGTCAACATCTGTGGCAATAAATTATGCTTTTTAATAAATTATTTTTTGCTGAACAAATGTTTTCGTTTTTTTCTTCTCTTTTACTTTCGTGTGTATATCTGAAAAATGATACAACAATATATTGTTACATATTTATTTTTATACATACCGCAATATTTTGTTACAGAAGATGTATTTGAATACAGTATTTGTTCACAAGAACATAATCACTTAAGATAATGTTTGGAAATTATATTAAATTAAGAGTATAGAGATAATGGTGTTTTTTTTTAATTTGAATTGACGAAATCGCTTAAAAATATTTTAACTGAATTGCAACGAGTTATTATTGCGTGGCAAGTTAAAGTCCACATGATAATGCTATCTTATCCTTCTGATATACTGGTTATATCAGCCAACGAATGATTCTTAAAACAAATTGATGAAAAAAACATAACAAAAGCTATAATTGCCAATCTGCCAATCATTGGAGACCCGTATGGTGATATTCGTATCATAATTCGAACAGTTGTACCAAAATTCCACTTTGAAGACAAACTTTCCAATAAGAATTTTTAAAATTTATTCCAATCGGATTTTGATGTATGGGAGTTTTATTTAGAATCATATCCTAAATAACTTTTGTTCTTGCACCTTTTTGATAGGATGCACCGTTTTTGAGATATTCACAAAAACCGTTTTCGTTCGTATGAGGGGTACTCCCCCTAATGGTCCATATTTGCCCATTAACGAACTTAGCCTCGCATTTTTCGAAAAACGAATCTGTGCAAATTTTCAAGTCTCTAGCTCAATCCGTGCGCCCGCAATCCGCGCCAAAGACAGACGGACAGACAGACGGACAGACAGACGGACAGACAGACGGACAGACAGACGGACAGACGGACAGACGGACAGACAGACGGACGGACATGCAGAAATTAATTATTTTTATCATTCTAAACACACTGGTGTAATTCATTTTTGTGTGCGATGACGGGATCTTGGCGTTACAAACGGTAAGGCAAAGTTAATATACCCTTTGGTTTCACCATACGGGTATAAAAAATTCATTAAACATGAAATTGACCCTAGTTTCTAGCTGTACTTTAATATTACTCCAATATTTGAAGTTATTACACTGAAGGAAAATTGTCATTAGAGTCAAGGAAAAAGCAGTTGACTCAAATTTTAAAAAATTGCTAAAGCGCCAACGGTTTTTGTATTTGATTTAAATGAAAATAATTTTTTGCCAGTAAATTTTACGAGGGAAGTATGTTTTTATATTATTCGTATATTTTATATAAGACATAAAATAAAATATTTCCACCTTGAAATGGATGTTAAAGAACATACTTCCCTCGTAAAATTTTGCAAACAAAACTGTTTTTCAGAAAAAAATATCAGTTGTGGTCAACACAAAAGTTTCTTCTACAAAATCTACGACCCTGTGCAATTTACGTTATAGCCCTGTCGATACAAAGGATACAGCCTCCCAATAAATTGTTAGTTCATCCAAAAATATCAACAACGTACAAAATTTGAGATAACTTGAGAACTGTAAAAGATATCAATTTACGGTAAATGGCAAAAATGTAGAAAATGTTAACATCTCCAATTCTTCCTTAAATTAATTTGTCGAAAAATCGTTAGTTTGCAAGTAATTTGAAAAAATATATTTTTTTATATTTTAATCTAAATATCTCAATAACGGTAAAAGATAACGGATAACATTCAGTCAGCAAAAACCCGTTAATTTTCGAGATAATCGCAAAAAACTGTTTTTTTTTTTTGGAAATAACGGTTTATCTCGATAACAGGTTGAGATATCGAGTTACAGCTAAAGACAAAAGTGTGGAAAATTTTATTTTCTCCAAGTTTTGTCATACTTAAGGCCACTAAAAAACGCGTAGTTTGGGAGTAAATCGAGAAAAACGAAATTGCGATTTTTGAAAAACCGCCATTTTGGATACTTCCGGTTAACGGATTTTCACCAAAAGTTGATAGGCTCGTCCCATTTCAGGACCCAACATGCCTATAAAATTTCATGGCGCTAGCTCTATTAGTTTTTGAGAAATCTTGTACACAGACTGACAGACTGACAGACAGACAGAAAGACATTTTTTTAATATGACTCCAATCGACTCAGGAGTGATCGGGAAATGTTTTTTAAGCAAAATTAAGAGGTCGAAATTTTTCATGAATACAATACTTAAGTATACTCCGTAGAAGAAAGTAAAAATCTGATAGAATTTGCTTGAAAAATCTCACGAAAAACAGCTCAAACGAATTTCTCTCTCTGTCGGCGCTACAACCGGTTTCCGGTCTTGGCCTGCCGCAATGTCTTTCGCCAGAGATCCCGGTCGCGTGCCGATGTCCTCCACTTTTGCATTCCAATTCTTTTCGCGTCCTGGTCGACCGAGGTTGGGTCTTCCTCGTCGCTTTAAGTGTTATAATAACGATTTTCCACAAATGTCGTATGTGTTTCAAAAATTTCGCTTGCAACGCACATTTATAAAACCTTTATCCTTGGTTTTCGTCCAAATAAAGATTTTCTTTCCATAAAATTTTGTTGTTTTGCTGGTATTCTGTTTCAACGCAGTCGTTTACACCCCTCCCGCACTTTATTTATAAAATTAAGTTGCCTCAGAATGCATTCTGCACCAGTTCCAAAAATGTAAATTGGGGAAACTCGTTTAAAGTTTCAAGTTCCCATGTAAACTGTGCGACAATTGCCGTAATTTGGGTATTTTTTGAAATTGTGAATTTAAATATAATCTTTCATTTTCCTTTTTTTTTTTGCGGAATCGAAAAATTCCTCACCCTTCCGAGAGGGAGGGACACACTCAGGAAGGAATGGCCAAAATCTTGAGGAGTAGAGAATAAGACATTGATTGATTAATGTTTTACTTAAGGTGCCGTCGTGACATACCGAATCCTTTGTACGTGTTCCATTATATGTGAAATATTTTGGCAAACAAAACTTTTGTACTTAAATAGGATCAACATTGAATGTGCCATAGCCGCGAATATGTAACATCAGACGAACATGTTTATCACAAATGGAAGTTTAACTTTTGTTGCCTTTGCTATTTCAGCAAATAAATTTATTGTTTGTTATTTGCTTGTCGAATTAAGTTTTGTTTTCTGTAAGGCCCATAAAATATAAATGGAATATAAATGCGAATTACAGAAAAGAAACACAGCTTAATCCACCTAACGGTGAAATGATACCTTTCTTGCACAATCAAATTTCATATAATGAATATAATTGGGTATAATGTTGAAATTATTTCTACAAAAAAATTGAAAAACTCGAGAACTTATTGATGTAGAAAGTCGAAATTCGGCATGGAACAGGTTTTTATCAAAAGATAAACCTCTTCCGAAAATGAGATAAACCTCTAATAAAAATATAAACCTTTTACGAAAATCTCTTCCCCCTCTCCGCCTCTTCCCTCCCTATTCCCCTCCCCCCTCTCTTCCATCTCTCCCATACAAATGGAAAAGTTTTAGCGATTTTCTCGAAAACGGTTCATTTTTGTCAAAATCGCGTTCAATAGGGTTCTGTGGGACGATAACCGCAAAAAACCGCTTCAAAATCTGTTAAGGTTTACTGGGAGCAGTCAATCTTACAAATTTTTTTATATACATACGAATGAATACACGACTACATACACATACATACATGTTGCGTACTCATCGAACTGAGTCAATGGATATATGTCCCTGGGACGTGCGGGACTCTGTTATGATTTCGGTTTTTGAATTGATTTTAATACCTTTCTTATATGTAATAAAAGTAAAAAAAGCTTGCTTTTACAAACGTCTTCAAGCATGCAAGAAAAGCCATTTAATTTCAAAAAGTATGTGAAGAAAAGCCATTTAATTTCAAAAATTTTATCAAGCATGATTTGTCTTTGGGCCCGACCGTTTCATCTTCTGCTCTTCAGTTTCATGAGGAAAACATGGCTTCGTAATCGAAAAATATCGGATGTGAACAGCACAAGACTTTTTCATACTAAATCTACATCTCCGAGCAATTTGCACTATAATCCATCAAATAAGATAATACATGAAAATATTAATTTTTCTTTAACAAAAACTGAAATATCTCGATAACAGTAAAAAAGCGGAGAATGATTGTAAGGAATGATATTCTCTTCAATTCACTTAATACATAGAACCACCGAAAACCCGTTAGTTTTCGAGATAATCGCAAAAGATTTATTTTTTTGAATTAACAGTATGTATCGAAGACTGTTTGATAAATCGAGTTCTAATGAAAGACAAGTGTGTAGCATATTTTATCATCTCCACCTTTTGTCATACATATAACCTCCTAATTTCGGAGGAAATCGCAAAAAACGAAATTGCGATTTTTAAATTTTTTGGCCACTTTCGGTTAATGGACTTTTGCATTTTAGTTTAATTAGATTAAAATGCCCAACACAACCCAGTTAAATTAAACTTAAATTAAAAATATCAGTTGTGGTCAACACAAAACTTTCTTCTACAAAATCTACGACCCTGTACAATTTACGCTAGATCCCTGTCATATTGTCAACCCAATACAACCTCCCAATAAATTGTTGGTTCATCCAAAAATATCAAAAACGTACAAAATTTGAGATAACTTGAGAACGGTAAAAGATATCAATTTACGGTAAATGGCAAAAATGTAGAAAATGTTAACATCTTTAATTATTCTTTTAACTGATTTGTCGAAAAACCGTTAGTTTGCAAATTATTCGCAAAAATATGATTTTTTACATATTAATGAAAATATATCAATAACGGTAAAAGATAACGGATAACGGTAAAAGACAAAATTATGCAGAATGTCATTCTCATTAATTCACATCATACATTCAGTCAGCAAAAACCCGTTAGTTTTCGAGATAATCGCAAAAAACTGTTTTTTTGGAAATAACGGTTTATCTCGATAACAGGTGGAGATATCGAGTTGTAGCTAAAGACAAAAGTGTGGGAAATTTTATTTTCTCCAAGTTTTGTCATACTTAAGGCCACTAAAAAACGCGTAGTTTGGGAGTAAATCGAGAAAAACGAAATTGCGATTTTTGAAAAACCGCCATTTTGGATACTTCCGGTTAACGGATTTTCACCAAAAGTTGATAGGCTCGTCCCATTTCAGGACCCAACATGCCTATAAAATTTCATGGCGCTAGCTCTATTAGTTTTTGAGAAATCTTGTACACCGACTGACAGACAGACTGACAAACAGACTGACAGACAGACTGACAGACAGACTGACAGACAGAAAGACATTTTTTAAATATGACTCCAATCGACTCAGGAGTGATCGGGAAATGTTTTTTAGGCAAAATTAAGAGGTCGAAATTTTTCATGAATACAATACTTTATTATACTCCGTAGAAGAAAGTAAAAAGAAAATTGATATTCAAATTGTGAACAAACACTGTCGAAATTAACACCTATATAAATATCGACGTACAACCAGAGACTTCAAAATAAAATGAAAAACACAACTCTTACTTGTTTTTTTCTATTGACAATTCTAGAGGGCGGCAGTCCTTATTTTATAATTTAACGGCAGTCCTTATTTTATAAGTTAAACTATAATTATATTAGGCGTACTCACATTTGCTATTAAAATAACTGATATCCTCGTAAAATAGTATTATTGTTAAAGTTTTATAATCAACAACAAAATACACGGCAACAGGTTTTGCCACAATTTATTATGGTATTAAGCTTTGGTGTAAAATATTGAATTTGGGTAAATATTTGAAATAAGAAAAAAAATAGACCCAGTGAGCTTAGCAATTTGCTCATATTAGTTAATTGTTAATTAATAGAAGAAGTATTGAAAATTCAAGTGATTAGAATATATAGTGCTGAGTGCTGTAAGTAATTTGGTGATTAGTAAAAATAATTCTGAAAACAAAAACGGACTGAAAATGTGTATTTTCGCGAAAAACTGCGTACACGGTTTGATACAATACTTTAACAAATAACACGATCTTACGACGATAACAGCTATTTTAATATCATAGATGAATACCCCTATTATTAAAGAATATTTGGATAACAGAATTGTATTGAAATTTTACTAATTTTAGGCTACTCACAAATTGGAATCTATGTATAAATGTAAACTGCTCGTACTAAACTAATCCACACAAATTTTACATTAGTTTCCAAATTCGTAGACTTAAATCATAAATGTTTTCCCGTAAAATAAAACAAAATATCCTTTTTTATAAGATTTACTTTTCTATTGACCAAAATCTAATGCACTGAGATAACTAAATGTAAACAATGACCCACGTTTTATCTTTTTAATTTTTGTGCGGAACCATTTGAGATTTAAATAAGAGAAATATAATCGAGTTGAACACCGCACGACAACTAACAAACAAACATTTTATCAAAAAAAAAAGCTTCTATACTATGTTAATGTTTACCGCCAAAAAAGTTTTTTAACACAAATTAAAAACTGCAATTTTTGATTATATTGAATTTGTTAACTATTTCAAGAAACTGTAACACCTATATCGTCTTTCTCATTAAGCGACGTCGAACAGTTGGCGGATTTGATGTAAAAACTGATAAAATTCTGAAACAAAGATAAGTGGCAAAGATAAGTCCTTGAAATTTCATTTTAATACAAAAAATTGTGCAAGTAGGAGCGGCAAACATTTTTTCAACTAACATATTCGGATTCAAACAATTCTTCTAAATAATTGTAAAATCTTTGGAAACGAAATCCACTTTTTTCGATGGGGTATAAATCGAATGGTGAGAGGGGAAACCCTATCATGCTATATAATGTACTCTTCATTACCTTTCATTTGAGGTACCCACCCTCCTACCATCCCCCAGACAAAAGTTTCATAGAAGGTTTAGGGACCCCTGGAGGGGAAAAGGGGGGCGAGCGACGGCTAAAAATAGCTTCTATCTACCCCTCCCTATACACGAAAAATCTCTAGTGTCATTGTCGCTAAACTGAACTTTAGCCCAGCATATCTGTCTATGTTACACTAGAAGTGTATATTGCGAGGACTGTCAATTTTTTGCATTTACGTACAATTTTTGCAATTTAAAACATAAAAAGAGGAAAAAGAATTAGAAAAAGCAGAAGTAAAATTCACAGGACCAAAAGATAAGTTTAAAGTAAAAATTTTAGCAAGTTAATTTTGCAACTACATGTCAGCGACAAGAGTTAGCAGTGCCGAAATTTCGCTGCTAAGTTGGCCTGCATTAAGCAGGGTTTAGACGAGACAAGTAACTTGCGGCAAGTAGACGTAAATACACGCGATTTGACCTAGTGTGCGACGCTCGCATATGTGTGAGAATACTTGCCGCTCTCTCGAAAATAATAGAAAGCCATTCTATTTTTGTGGCAAGTAAAACCAATACAAGAACATGGAACCGTGTAGACAAGAGGTGGTTTTATGTGTGTGTGTTTCGGTTCATTTTATATTTGCTGCTTTGCCAGAAAACGTCGTAACATTTTAAGGGAAAAACGACACGGGTATAACAAACTCGTCGGCAACAAACAGTTTTAGGTCGAAATTCGCAAGTTTTTCCACAAAAAAGAGTCGTGATATTTTTTTTCAGAAAATTTTAGGTTATGTTTTCCTTCGGCTGTCATTCTACTTGAAATGATTTACTTGAAACGTGTAAACTAAGCAAACTACTTGCCTCTCTTTACTTGCCGCGAGTTACTTGCTGTGTATAAACCCTGCTTTACTGAAGTAGATCACATTTAATGCCGAAATATAATTGGCCCGACACCACATTTACACCGACCGATTACGGCAACAAAGTTGTCCTCCACATACAATTCCGCACACTTTGTTGTTCTAAACGTCATTTGCTTTTCATTCAATTTTGACAGTTGGGCGGTGAGGCACATATAACATTCTTTTGTTGCCAATTATCAAACATAAAAATAATGTGCAACACAGCATACGAACTATATTTCCTAAATTGTGTTTAACCATTGAACTATTTCTGATTCATGGTTTTTACTTAACCTTTTAGCATTGAATCCTATTGGAATTTCTTAGCTTATAGGTCTGCGAAAAAAAAAATTATATAACAAGTATTATATTATTTTTGCGGATGTTTTCACATCCAATTCCCCCCAACCCAATATTTCCTAATACTTTCTTTAAATGACGAAATTTAGATTTTATGATACCCGCATAAGATTTCATTTTGATTCAACCAAGAAATTTTATCGCCGAGCTGGCCGACAAAAGTTAAATTCGATTCAACTTTTTACAGCGCCAAAGTTGGTCGGATTGATTGTATACAGAAGCATAGAGTACTATGAGTTTAAAATCTAAAATGTCGCCGTAAATGTTGTGTCGCGGTAATCGTGTTTTGCGCTTTTTATACCGTTGCTACATTTTATCATTTAGACAGTTACGAATTTCAGACACAACCTCCGACAACGGTAACTATACAATATTTTTCTCCCTCTAAATTAGAAGTTTTAAACAGCTCTTTTGCTGCATTTTCAATACGGAATTTGTTTTTTACCTTTCTGTCACCCTAGTAGGGTTTTGAAAACTTTTTTTTTATCGTAGTCGCGTTTTAATTTTTTTTATTTCAAACTTTGTAGTTCGAAATTTTCCAAAGAGTGATCATTTTTTTATTAAAGTTTTTAATTTGTTTTTTGTTTATATATATATATATATATTAATAGTCGGGGTTTAAGTATTGTAGATATTTGCAAGTTTTTTTTGTGAGACCTTTTGTTTGGAATCGTGCCAATATTTCAAAAAAAAGCATCCGACGTCCGCCGTTTTGATTTTTTTTTGAATATTCTGTACATGTTTTTGAGTATTTTCTTAAGATCCTTAATTTAACATTCATAGGTTTTAGAATGGTAGGTTTTAGAATGGTACGATTTGGCGTCGGGGGTCCACTATTTCGTATTTTCTAGGACTTCATTTCGTTTATGTTACCCGCAAGACCAGTACAAACAGTTAAGGTGCTCTTAAACGACGCCAGATAAATTATGATTTTTTTTCGTGGTCTACAATTAAAATGACACTTGCAGACATCGTTTTTCCAAACATTTTTGCCCAGGATTAAAAAAAATCTGAAAAATACTGTCTCCACGAGACATTTAAATGGCAGGCCAATAGAAACAAGGTTTATAGTGGAACCACAGAGCTTTTATAAGAATAGAGGTTCAAATCATATTGACACCGCGTCTTGATTTGGGATTTTTCATCGCAGAGATTTTTGATTGACCAATCAGAGCTCCAGTTGACGGCGAGAAAAAATCCCAGAGATAAATTTCTTGAAATCTTGCAATAGCAAAATTTCTTGGAATTTCACAATTCAAGATGGCGGAATCCAAATTCTCCCGACAAGTAATTGCGAAAATAACTAATTTTTACAAAATACGACACAAAAAGCTTTGGAAGAGAACATATAACATTAAGAGGTTTTTCTTTTCGTCTGTTCTTCTGTTTCAGCCTTTTCAATTTCACGTATTGCATTAATTGCGAGAGCGGCGACTATGTGTTTTCTTTTCATCGCATTTTGAGTACTAAATTTCAAGAGATTTTCGGCCCAGCTGTCAAAAAAATCTCATTGCGGTGAGATATTTCTTGGGATGGAAAATTGTTAATCAAGACGCGGTGTGAGCAGCAAAAATATGGCGTGAAATTTGGGAATTTATCATTAGCACAAGCAGAAAAAAGCTTTCGTAAAGCTTTCGAGCTAATGATAAATTCCCAAATTTCACGCCATATTTTGCTGCTCAATATGATTTGAACCTCTGTTCTTATAAAAGCTCTGTGGTGGAACCACAATACCGGTTTGCTGCTTGCTGCATGCGCCAGAGCACCAAGCGCTCTTTGGCGCTTTAACGCTCGTCCGTATTAAAATTTAAAATTAATTTGAAAGACATAGAATTTGTTGCATAAGTAGCACGCAAAGCACATGAATTGAAAACAGCGATTGCCAATGGTGGATTCGAGAACCAAACTTTGAAAATGATGCTTCTTCACAAAATTTTGAAATGAAATGAAAGACATTATGAATCCCAGCATGTTTTAAAGTCACTAGAATGATCTTCGAATATATTTGATTTATTTCTATCAGGTTTTTGTCTTTTTATTTTGTATTTTAAAAGTTTGCATTTCACATTGCATAAATTTTTGTTATTTTTCACTATTTCAACTGTGTGGTTAAATGCTTGATTTTCCCAACAATTTTTCAAAAATCACTCATAAAACATAATTTTCATTTAAATTTCAAAGCGCCAACGCATCTGATAGTAGACAGTAATCTAATCCAGGCGTCAGGGTACTTTGAAGCCTCAATGCAAGCCGCCATTTTATGTAGTGTACGACCGGGGAGATCTTATTAGATTGCTGGATACTAGTTGTTAAGAGGGGTGGGCGAGTTGACACGTTGGATTTTTCTTCTGGCGGAGGGGGAGATCTTGCCAGCCTCTAACAACGCCTCTTCACTACATAAAAAAATCGTGCCGGAACTTAACGCGATCGGCTTCATCTTCTTCTACTAAAAAGGAGGGAAAGGGGAAAACTCTACCTTGTGAAAATCTTTTACGCGGGATGCTTCATACTCCTACAATCTAACCTTAGTCTTGCATCTGCCCCAAACTTGCGACTTAGCATGCCATGCCTAAATCAAATAATTTAGGAAGAATCAACCAAAACATTTACAAAAAGCATGAAATCAAAAGAGAAAAATTGCTGGAAGTACATTTATTCCGTGCATTATGCACCTTCAAAAAAAAAACATAAAAAAAATTAAAACATCTAATTGGAATAAAAAAAATTGATGACTTATAAATAAAAAATATTGTTGAAAATCTTTACAAAATTTTAGAATTAATTAACATTAAATTAAATAAAATTTCAAAAAAAAACGAAGGGCATAAACCTATAATAGTGTATGAATTATTCATGGCTATTCTGTAATCCGAAGTTAACGCATAAAACCAAACTCAGGAGATTCGATTCGCCACTCAAGTGGTATACGCATCATACAGAAGTATCATACAGCAGTATCATACATCATACGCAATCAAACGCAGCGAATTCAAGAATACAAATTGCGTTCAATCAAGGGAAATCGAACAAACTTAACGCGTCGGATGCCAGAATAGGCATGATTATACGTCATTAAAAATGTATTCTGAATTTTTCAAGAATTTGAAGAAAAAAAATGTTTGTAAAAAGTCAAAACGAAATGAATTTCTTCGTCACAACGTCTGGAAATAATGAAAAACTGAAACATAAATTTTCACTGAACAAGGAAAGGCTGTTCAAGGTCTATATGCGGTATACAAACAGTCTTAGCCAAATAATTAAAGCTCAAGTATATAATGAGATAATTTTTTATTTTCAGATCCGACAATATATTTCATAATATATCTTACGACAGTAAAATTTGAGTGTAATTAATGCTACAGGATTTGCGAACACGCGTTACTTACGCTTGAAACAAGAATTTTTAATTAATTTGAATAATTTTTTATTCCCAATCTTGTTATCATGCAGCAGACAAGACTGAATTCGAGATCCCCATAAATTTCACTCAAATTTTAAGTAGTGAGATGGGAAAAATTTAGGGATTATTTATTCTTTCGTAAAAGTGTGTCCCATGCAGTCAAGGCACTACTCAGAATGTTTCTGAAAAAATAAGAACCAATGGTTATTTATTGTCCTGCGATTAATCTTAACATTTCTGCAATGCGATATAAAGCAACCCTAAACTATCCAGAAATGGAAATTAGAATGTGGATTTGCAAAATATATCACTTTGCTGCTACTTTAGTTAAATTGAACAATTATTGGTTTTGAAATGAAAACAAAAACGCTTTAACATATCGACTACCACGGTAAAATCTTTAATGTTTCCCCGGACGCCATGTGGGTTTTTATGAACGTATGGGTTCTTTGATACTAAAAATGAACTTTTCGACCAACATGGGCTGCCAATTGATCCTTTTTGCATTTAGTTTTATGGGAGGATTTCTGTGTCGAACATACTTAAGTTGCTTTCTACAATATTCGCACACAAAACAGTATTCCTTTTCTTTAACTTTCCTTTTAATATTTCATCTTCTTTTCAGCTAAATTTCACAACAAAAAAACACAACATTTTTATTTATTTTTCTAGAGATTACTCAAAAGAGATCAAAATCTAGTTCTAAATGAAACGTTAATTTATTTTTTGTTTTATTCACTATATGTTAATGCCTATACCAAAATTCACCGTTATTTGATTTTTTTTTTAATTAAATTGAAAAAATCATAATTAAATCTCAAAAATATTTCTTCTGTAGCACCCTATGACTAAATCTCTCAATATTTTATAATGATGATGATACCGTTAGCAAGGAAATTTCATTTCCTACCTGTCAAATTTTCAACCTAGCTGTATCACCGCTTAATGACGCCATCGCCAAACGGGACCCATAAAGAATTTCTTGCTTTTGTCCAAAGTACCGTTATGCAGAGTTTCAAGAGTATTAAGAGTTCTCGATCTTCGGAAGTAAACAAAAGTGTTGTAAACAATGAAATTCACGTAACTTTTCTTGCCCGTTGAATTTGCCCGTTCAAGAATTTGGCCTTACTTTTTATAAATATCTTATCTGTGCACAATTTAGCTGAATACAATGCAAGTTACATCTTGCATGACAAAAAAAAATTAAGTAAAAACTGGACATAGTATAATTTAATTCTGTGCTACAGAGTTGTAAAGTCGATTTTCAAGTATTTTCAATAAAGGCATATTATACAAATGACCAAAAATTTCAATTAACCGATTCTGAACTCATTTTTTCAGAATTTCCAAAAGTCTTATTTTACCACAACCGAAAGATTTCAAAACTTTTATGGTATCCTCATTTCAGATGGGGTTCGGTGCATGAAATATCGATCCAATGTATGGCAGGAAAATGCTATAAGAGTCTTAACTGAAATTAGTCTTTTTTCATCAAGTCTTGTACGGTATTATATCCATTCATCACAACAAATAAAATCATACTCATCGATTTAATGACCAAATCAAGTCATGCCCTCAATAACACAAATACAGAGTCGAATCTAAATCCCTTTGATCTCTAATTTATTTGATCCTATCAGTTTTTCTTTGCAACAAATTTAGTACTGAGATTTTATCATCCAATATTTCCTTATTTTTATATTTGCTCGTTAGCTAAACAAAAAATGGGCACAGCAAAGATAATTTGTAAAAAGAAAGATCCAGTCAATTCTGTTTACTTAAAGACCAAAATACAATTGGTCCGACACAACCTTTACGTCGACAATGTCGGCCTCCATATACAATTCCGCACATTTCGTTGTTCTAAACATCATTTGTTGTTTATTTGATTTCGGACGGTGAGCCACATATCACATTTTTTGTAACGAATTATCATACACAGGAATGTGAATCTAAGCAACACTGCACTCGAACGATATTTCCTAATACTTTCTTTAATTTCCTCTTGAGTGACGAAATTAACGTCGCCATAAGATTTCATTTTGAATCGACCATGAAAAAAATGTCGTTGGTCAGCTCACCGACAAAAGTTAAATTCGATTCAACTTTTTACGACGGCAAAGTTGGTCGGATTGATTGTATACAAAAGCATTGAGTACTATGAGTTTAAAATCTGAATGAATTGTCGCCGTAAATGTTGTGTCGGGCCAATTGTATTCCGGCCTTCATTTGAAAATTCGGTTGGTTTTCGCCAAAGAAGTCAGTATGAAAACTGCCAAATTTAATATCCGTCAATATGTATGTTTATGAGCATAAAAATATACGTTTATATCAACATTCGTACGCCTCCATCTCAAAATCTCAAATAAACGTTTATCTGTGCGTGTGTGCATTTCTTATCCATGCTCGCACACACAACTTTTGCTCTGTGAATTGGGCAATATGAATCGTACTGTATTGTCTAATATGCACAGCTGAAATTGATGTTTATACATTCAATTTTTGTTGTTTACACTTCGCTTGTATACGTACATGAATATGTTTGATTAATAAAATTAAGAGCGTGTTGTTAAGCTATGTAAGTTGTAAAAAGAAAGCATCAACATAATTGCCTTTCACAAACCTAGCTACTGCCAAAGAAAACAATTATTTATTATTTTTAAGGCGAATCTGCAAAGCTTTTTGAAAAGTTTTCAATGTTGTTTTGCGTGTCGGATATGTATCGATTTGTTTCCACGTTGGTAATAAGGATTTAAAACTTTTTAGCTTTGTTACTTGTGTAAATAAAATGCAAATAATTTTCGTATTGGAAAATTAAACTTCTACTACACTTGATATCGCCTTAATAAAAAATAAAAAAAGCACTAAAATCTAAAAAAAAAAAAATTCTGATTTCTTAAACAAAATCTACGTTTCTGCATAATTTGCCCTATAACCCTACGAATAAAATATTAGTTTATATAAAATTTTGTTTTTTTTTTTTACAAAATCTGAAATGTCTCAATAACGATAAAATAGATCGATTCACGGTGAAAGTCAGAAATGCAGGGCATTTTAATGTCTTTAATTCTTCCTCAAGCCGTTTTTGCGAAAACAAGCAATTTGGAAAAATGTGTATTTTCTACCTTTTAATAAAAGTATCTCAATAACGGTAAAAGATAGCAGTAATAGCAAAAGACCAAATTATGGAAAATGCTATTCTGTTCAATTCAACTCATAAATTGAAGTACGGAAAACTTGTTCGTTTTCGAAAGAATCTCAAAAAACTGAATTTTTTGAAATAATAGTATAGGTATCTCGATACCGGTTTGAGGTATAGAGTTTCAGTAAAAGACAAAAGTGTAAAAAATTTTATTGCCATACCTGAGGCTACTGAAAAATACGTAGTTTCCGAGCAAATCGCGTAAAAAGAAATTGCGATTTTGAAAAAGCCGCTATTTTAGTTACTTACTATTAACAGATTTTAACCAAAAGCTGATAGGTATGTCCAATTCCAGAATCAAACATCCCTGTAAAATTTCATGGCTCTAGCTCTAGTAGTTTCTGCAAAATCTTGTACACAGACTGCCAGACTAACAAACTGACAGACAGAAAGACATTTTTTTAATATGACTCCAATCGACTTATATGTGTTCGGGAAATGTTTTTTAGGCATAATTAGGAGGTCGAAACTTTTCATGAATACAATACTTTTATATGCTTCGTATAAGAAAGTAAAAAATACTCAACGGCCAAAAATTTATTCTTTTATTTTCAGCATTCAAAAAAAAATTAAGAAATGCACATATAAGAAATTAATACCTTTCTTATATGCATTTCAAAATCGTAACGGAGCTCGCACGATTCCGAGACACATACTCATCGACTCATTAGGAACTTTCTTCCATTGTCCACCTCCGATTCTCTTCGCATTCACAAATGTTATAGTACTAAAAAAACTAAGCGTTATGTGTTTTTTATATCCCCAATGACGCCACATTTGTCATGTACGTATGGGGGGAAGGTGGATGTGTCCCCTATTGGAAATTGGGGTTTTTAGCTGTTGCTTGCGCTCCTTCCCAACTGCGGGGCCGCTCAATATTTGTATAAAATCCTTTTTTGAGGACGTTGGAGGGCATCTAGTATCTTAAATGAAAGATCCTGAAGAATAGATCCCAAAAAAATATAACATAATAGGTTTACCGGCCCACCCTCTAATTTACCCTTTCCCGGAGAAAAAAGTGGAATTCTGGATGGAAGGAGAAGGACAACACATTTTTTTCAGAGTCATTTTTAAACAAAGGTGGGCGAAAAACGAGATTTAGAATTTACATTTAGAATTGATCCTAAAACCAAACCAGTTCTTAACAAAAAAGTCATAGAGTTCAATTAACATTTCAATAAGATGCACAAATAGAATAAGTTGATTCAATTGACATATATTCAGAAATTTGAACTTTCCTCCCTGTCCGCATCCTTCGCGGTCAAGTTACTAACAGAGATTCATTGAATTCTTGGAACTGAAACTTGATGCTTTCTATCAAAAACAATTTTTCCTGAAAAAGTCCCCATTGTTTCATTCAAAAATTAATTTCATTATATTATTCAATTGGAGCCATGAGAAATCTAGGTACTTGAATAGAAATGGTTTTGATAGAAGCTTAATACTCCAGATAACCTAAAATCTCAAATTTTTCATAGTTTTGATAGGCCTTTCAAAAAATGGGGGAGAGCGGGACCAAAAATGCATGAATGTATTTAGGTTCCTCCACTCCATGATAAGAATTTAAAATTTTTCTTTCCGTAGTTTAAGTCTACTCTCAAAAAGAAAACTTTTGGTTTTGTTTCGTTTAAATTGGAATGTAAAGGAAATTTTAAGATCGACTTCTACCAGTAAAGCTCAAAATACAATTAGCCCGACACAACATTTACGGCGGTCGATTACGGCGACAATGTCAGCCTCAATATGCAATTGCGCATATTTTGTTGTTCTAAACATCGTTTGTTTTTCATTTGATTTTGACACTCGGACGGTGAGCCACATGAACCATTTTCAAGGTAATCTTCAAAATCTTTTCCTCGAAAAACAAATGTTTCCTACAATTTTGCCTTTTATCGTTATCGAGATATTAACATTAAAATTTTTAAAAATAGGTTTCTGTGAGTTGCTTGTGAACGACGGTTTTTGAAAAAAAAAAAAACAAAGGAAGAATTTAAGATATTGAAATTCTCTACATTTTGGCCTTTTACCGTAAATCTATATCTTTTACCGTTACCGGGATATTTTAGATTTTGTAAAACGAAAATTCATATTTTTATATAAACTAATGTTTTATTCGTCAGGTTTTATTGTAAATTGTGCAGAAACCAGGGTTACCTACCGAAAAATACCAAAAGCCCAATTTTTCTGGGTTTTACCCACTTTTAGAAAACCCAACTTAAAAACCCAAACCCAAGAACATTTTGCATTTTTCCAAATGGCTTCGAACTTTTTCAATATTACAAGTTATGGTTTTTTTTTTTGCAAAACTTGCATTCCGCACTCTTTTTTGTTTCATTTCCAACTTTTTCGGATTTTATCACCACATATTTCCACTCAGACGCCATTGATCTTCCTCCATTGGCACTCATTTTTTTATAAATTCAAATCGGATTCTTTAACCTTCGTCACAATTCAAGAAAATTGACACGAAAATGAGAAACAAAACACAAACCAACCTGTCTTGACGTCATACATCTACGCGCGGGAAGTGGTTTTTTTCGCACCAATTTTGTAGCCACAAGGAATAACCGCTTAAGTCAATTTTCATGTGAAGCTAAAATATTCTTTTTGCAGGTTCAAATACAGTTCAAATTGGAAATATACTTAACTCGTCTTAAAGGGTTATGGCCACAGAATTAATCGTGCACCATCATCGATCTGCTAAACACATTGGGGTTGTATTTTTTCTTGTGTTATGTGAAAAAAATTTCGGCAAAAACGCAAAACTCAAAAAACCCAGTAAAATCCATTTTGTAAAAACCCTGGGTTTTTTGACAACCCTGGAGAAACCTAGATGCTGTATAAGAAAACCAAGTGCTTTTCACATCAGATATTTTTCCAATATTTGCTTTCTGATTTCTACAGATTTTCTAAAAGATTTTCAATTGTTTTGCTATTAGAAAAAAAAATCCCTAACACGATATAAAAGTTGTTTCCTAGAACAATATGTTTCTAGAATTTACAATCCATTTGATTTGCGTCTATTTAAGGTATAGAAAAAAATTTCAAGAAAAATAAACTAAAACTAAAAAAAAAACTAGGGATCAAAAATTGTATATATACAAATCAAAATTTTTCTTATGTTTAGATAAGCATATGTAATTGACCTTTGACAAAATGTTTGAAACATCAAACATTTCAAGTTCTCAGCATTCCTATAAAACTTCTCCACATAACGTACACATTTCAAAAAACCTTGACATTTTGACGACCTTCAGATGCTCCAGTGATCATCACTTTTTTTCTAATTTCTTTCATCTAAGAATTGCGTTATTTCTAAAATAGGGCCAGTAGAGTGAAGCCAATCATCATCAAATAGTCGGGAAAAACACTGCCAAAGTTTTGAGTTTTTATATCTATACAATGCAACTGTTTACTCAATTGCAAAATTGTACAATTTACGCTTTTGTGCTAATTTACATACAAAATGCCAAAATCTATTTCGGGAACAAAATTGCTCATGGCCCGAGATTATTTTGGGAATCAGCAAAACAACTTATCCATGATGTTAATTTTAGCATTTTTAATTTTATCATAATAAATAATTAAAATCACAAATATTTTAGATATTATCGAGCTGTTTTAATTGCAAGACACAAGAAATAATATACATACATACTTTAAAATAATCAAAAAAAATTGTTTCTCTGTATTTTTTTTTTGTTTCTGAGAAAACCAAAATGATTGTTTCACACAAAGGAATATTTAATTTTCTGATTAGAGAATATTTAATTTTGTGATTATAAGAACAGTTTATGAATATTTCGAATACATTACTGTGTTGTTTTTCCTGCGTAAACTTAAATCATTTTCATTTGAATATTAATTAAGTTTTTAAATACAAAAACAGCTACCATTGGCCAAGAGATAATCAAAAAAAAATTATACTTTCAGTTAGATAAACACCAATTCGATCAAAATAATTCAATTAGAATTTCTTAAAGCCGATCTAATTGGATACCGAAAAAAATTATCCAAAATAATGTTAAAGCTTTTTTCTCTAAAGATGTTTTCCATATCGTCGGCTAAAAGCGAAATTGTGCTAAGTCCATTATACCAAATTTGACAGAAGAGCAATAAAAAAACCTTGTTAAATCATTATACCCGTATGGTGAAACCAAAGGGTATATTAACTTTGCCTTACCGTTTGTAACGCCAAGATCCCGTCATCGCACAAAAAAATGAATTACACCAGTGTGTTTAGAATGATAAAAATATTTAATTTTTGCATGTCCGTCCGTCTGTCTGTCCGTCTGTCCGTCTGTCTGTCTGTCCGTCTGTCTGTCTGCCTGTGGCGCGGATTACGGGCGCACGGATTGAGCTAGAGACTTGAAAGTTTACACAGATCCGTTTTTCGTAAAATGCGAGGCTAAGTACGTTAATGGGCAAAAATGGACCATTAGGGGGGGTACCCCCCATACGAACGAAAACGTTTTTTGTGAATATCTCAAAAACGATGCATCTTATCAAAAAAGTGCAAGTACAAAAGTTATTTAGGATATGATTCTAGATAAAACTCCCATACATCAAAATCCGATTGGAATTAAAAAATCTTGTTGGAAAGTTTGACTTCAAAGTGGAATTTTGATACAACTGTTCGCCGTTCACTTAAATCACCATACGGGTTTTCAATAATTGCTAGATTGGCAATTATAGCTTTTGTTATGTTTTTTATTTGACTCGACCACCCCAAAAATAGAATCCTGGGAGCGCCACTGATTCACAACTGCTTAATCAGATTCCGTCCACCCATTCTTGAGTTAGCGGTAACAAGCAAACAGGAAAAAAAGAATTAAACTGCACACCGTATAAAATGTCACAAAACATAAAAAAACATTCTTTTATTGATACAGTTGTTGATAGATTTTGTTTAAAATAAAAATGTTAATTCCATAAAATACGTCTTGATAGAAAAGAAATCTTTAAAAGTTAGAAGGAAAAAAATCTGCGTAAAATATATTGTATAACCCTCTTACAATGATTAGTAGAACATTTTAATTTTCCAACAGAAGAACAAGTGATCACCGGTGGTCATTATTGGATGTCGATGGTGTGGCAACGTGACCACCCGTGGTACCACAACGTGTTTCATTTCGAGACATCGGTACCATTAGTGGAAACGTGTTACATATATTTAGCTTTGAGAAATATTAAGTTTGGTCCCAGGATGTAACCCTATTTTACTTAGAATTGGTAGCTTGGTCCGCCAATGCCTACAAAATACTTAGTAATGTTTAGGTAAGAAAACTTCATTTTAGGATTAAAAAACTAAGTTAAAATATATTATTATGCTTTGTAGAGCATAAAAAACAAACAGTTTTTCTAAACGAAAACAAGTATAAATTAATTCTGTAAAAAAATATGTAAAACAAAGGAATGAAAAAAATATAAAAAAGCAAAAAGATACAAATTAGATTATGCCCACTGGTGGACACTTGGGCCCAAGATGTATTTTTACATTCTGGGAACAAGTGACCACCGGTCGGTCACAAAAAACAGGTAAAAACAGCAAAACAAGATTAAAAATAAATACCACAAAGTCATACCACTTGCAATAAATCAATAAAAATAAATTTAAAAAATGTTGGTCCCAGCATGTCACCCAAGGAAAACCCACTCGTAAGCACGCGGTTTACTGTGTAATTCAAAGAATGACCACCGGTGGGCACGTGGCGCTCAACGTGTTAAAAAAAATCGTTTTCACTTTATTTTACAGAAGTCTTAGAATATATTTTGATACAATTTCAGGCCCATTGATAAGTTTCCCAACCAGTTCCAAAATAAATATCCTTCCCTAAATATTAGAGAAAATGGAGAGTTTCATCAGGTACTCCTTACTGGAATTTTTGGCGTGTGGCACATTTCTATAGGTACGTCAGATTTTGAAATTTATCCTGGTGCCAAAATGGTGATAAATAACCGACTTCCAAAATAGAAAAGGTTCTCAATTCGATCGCTAGGTATTTTTTTATGCATGTTCACGCGTAACTTTTTACTTGGTTGACTGATTTTGACCATTCGACCTAGAAAGTTCCTGATAGGATGCCGCTGTAAGTTTTCCCCTCGTGGCGCTATCCGTTCACTTCCCCTCCCCTGCTCGATTCTACATCGTTTAAGATATCGAGTTGATTTTTTTTTTGGGTTGTATTCAGTAAAAAACAGAAAGGTTCTTCTATATATATATACGCCTGTGGACCTATTCCATCAAACCCCCTCCTCTGCTAAATTCTACATCGTTATAGATATCAAGTTGAATCTTCTGTGTTGTGTTCAGCGTAATTACAGGCAGAGTTTGGAGAAGCTCATTCACGATTACTCATACTCATTAGCACTTAATTCTGCTCATTAGTAATTTATTCTCCTCGTCAACAATGAGATAAATGTTTAACCAAAAACTCTTAGTAATCAGTAGGGGATGCAAAACCGCCTAATTTTTATAAGACCGGTTTTTGGATTTTCCGGTTTTCGAAATATCCAAAACTGTTTAAACCGGTTTTAAAACCGATTTTTTATCCCTTTTCACATTTTATTTTAATAGTCAGAAAACTACGAAAATTTATTCAAGGAAACAGAGATGCTGTTGTTTGATTCAGTAAGATTCCTTCATTTATTCAAAATGAGAACATAAAAAAATAAAAGGGTCATCGTTCAAGCGATCACGGATTTGATTACACAAACTCTTTGGGAATTTCTCGGCACATAGGTCAACAAAATATTATATTATTTTTGTGAATGTTTTCGCATCCCGAAAATTCCTCCTAATAGGTCAATCATGTCTGCTCTGGAACCCCACTAGGAGCCTGTTTCTGGCATGAAAGCTGACTCACCGCCATCAGGGCATGCTTTACCAGCTTCCAAGCAGGCTTACAGGATTTGGTCGGGTAAGAACTTAAACTGCGACGGCCCCAAACATTATACGAATTCTAAGGGAAAACAAAAATAGCTCAGTGTGCCAGAGCGATTTGTTTTTGTTTTATGTTTAACCATACAATCATTCATGGTTTTCACTCCACCTTTTTAGCATTGACTTCTATTGGAATTTCTTGGCTCATAGGTCATAAAAAATATAACAAAATGTTATAATCACAAATACCCACTTAAAGAAAATTCTCGATCTAATTCAACACTGATCGCAGGAATTGTTAGTAAATATGAACATATTTTTTCTAAAACAATTCCACAGGATCCTCAATGCAATCTCTCAATGCAATCTCTCAATGCAATCTCTCAATGCAATCTCTCTTAACAGCAATTGTGATTGAATCGCATTCTGGTAGAGTGCATTGGTGCGCATCCAATTGAACTTTGTTTTGATTGCCATTTCTAATTCCTGCTGAAGATTGCCAGTTTTTAACTCCCATACCTCAGGCAGAATTACTTTGAGATCTTCAGAAAAAGATTTACATGATGGACTTAGCCGTAGAAAAATATGCTGAAATAAATTGACTACTGTAGCCTTTTTTGGTATAACGATACTTCGGGACATTCCATAATGTATTTCCTAGTGTGAAGATAATGAAGAAGCCTCGAATAATCCGTTCTTCTTTCAGCAATTCTCTTTTTAAATGATTCGAAGAATTCCTTGCTTAGATTTTCTTGTTGGTCATTTAATTTTTCTGGGAAGCATCTGTCAGAAGGTTGGAATCATGCGATTTTGAAGCAAAAATATTGACTGGGTAAGGCAGGTCTAAGGAAACTACATTTTCTTTTAAATTAATTTTGTGTAAACGAAAAACTTTCTCAATCAATTCCAAAGTATTTTCAGCCGTTAAGGAGCAACCATTCTTTACGCCATTAGTCGACTATGAGCAATTTAAGGTCTATAAATTCAGCTTCCTTACCTTCTGACAAGAAAAATCTTTTATAATAAAATCTAAACCATTGGTCAGATTTACTTCTATTCTTCTGCAATATTGACAAGTTGTTTAGCTGTAAATTGCTAACAGCAAGCAAGTAAGTAATTTTTTATAAAATTCAGCTTCGAAAAACTTTTTCCGTAGCTCAAGATACTTGCTGCTGTTGTTAATAAAACTCTAAACAAGATCTCGATATTAGGTACTAAAGATATTGTAACGGATTCGGATGGTATCGTTTGGATATTTGCAGATATTTGCAGATATGCAAAATATTTGCACACGAGAAAATTAACAAATAAATGCCTTTATTTCAGTTTCTAAAGCCATCACAACTTAAACTCTAACACCCGGTTTCACAGTGCGAGCTTAAGCTTCGAATTTGGTTTAAGCTTTCGCTTAACTGTTTTTACTGTTTCACAGTGCTGGTTTAGTCCTTAAACTGAGTTTAAATTTCCGTTTATTTAAGCCACCAAACTTGACCGCTTAAGCTAAAGCTTAGCATGCTTATCGTCCAGTGAAATATTTTTATTATTGGTTTTTAAATTGAGTTTTTAATAATGGATAATGATTTTGAAGATTTATTTGATGAAAGTGATGAAGAATGCTACTATCTGGTTCACTCTCGAAAAAATCCGGGGACGAATTAACTCCGCCTCAAAACATAGCTAAAAGTAAGCACCTCGCAGTGTTATTCAGAAAAAATGTAACACCGTAGCGCGGAGGTTTTTTTACATTTTTATTTTACGGAGCTAAATATTCATTTTCACACCGTTTTGACCTCAATTTTAAATAAACTCCGAAAAGGAGTCAAAAATTCACTACAACTCCTTTTAGGAGTTATTTTCATTGTAAAGGGTATTCACGTTTAGAAGAGGCTTACCAATTGGCTTCAACAGCCTATTGGGAAGGCAAATGGTTTACCATTCGAGAGGTCCCATGTTCGAGTCCCGGCAGAGACATGCAAGAAAAGTTGTTAACAGTCAATACTAACTTTGAAAACACGAAAAAAAAACTCAAAACATCTCAAATGCTTGCAAAAAAGAGAATTTGCGAGGCTTTTTTTGGGCCATCTAATAAGTTGATTTAACACCGAAAAATTGTTAAAAATTAACACCCATAGGGAATTGTTGTGAACTCCGTAGCCCGGAGTTCGATTTTCTCCGATAGGTGATGGACTCCCTCAAAATCCGTTTCATTGCGTGATAGACTCCGTTTTTTCGACAGTGTACCATGTTGTTAGGTTTTCTATTTGAGACCTTATCTAGTTTAATATTGTAAACGCACACTGCTTACTCATTCTAAAACGAGTATAAAATTCTGAATCCTTAAAACGAGTATAAAAATCTGAAAGCTTCTTCTGCTATGGAATCTTCTTGGTTGCAGCACACAAACACTCTCGTATTTCAATAATTCAATGTCGGATCTTAATTCAGCAAATAACAACTTATAACACTTTAGAATACAAAATCGTTGTTTCTATTAGCACTTATTGCTATACTATCACTGTAAAATCACTTGCTCATTAGAGC
The DNA here is from genome assembly GCA_964034945.1 of Chrysopilus asiliformis. NCBI lineage: Eukaryota > Metazoa > Arthropoda > Insecta > Diptera > Rhagionidae > Chrysopilus > Chrysopilus asiliformis. Next base: position 66,416,331 of record OZ035961.1, on the reverse strand, counting down.
TACTCTAGCCGATTCGATCGCCTTGGTTTCAAAATTCAGAATGCCGCTAGTTAATTTTGGTGCACTATTTATACAGATGTCTGACAGCACTAGAAAGTTGTGGAAATTTTTCGATCCTTTGGCCTATGTTACACACGGCAACTTTAAACCGATAAACGATACAAGAAGTTGCTCGTTTGTGCTACCCGCGGAGACAAGTTGCCGGAGACTTTTGTATATTACACAGTGAGTGTTTCATGGCCAAGTAGGGTCGCTGATGAATTGCCTAACATGGCGCCGGCGCCGGCATGAAGTTTCCGATTTTTTTTGCGGTTCTTTATCAATTAGGTTCCTATATTATCGTTTAAATAAATTTGGAGGGAATGAAAATGAAAACCAAAACCATTTTTGTTATTTTATGGTTTTTTAAATAAACAAATTTACATACAATGGGGAAAAAATTGAGTATGAAATTCAAAAATATATTTAGAACAAACACTTTTTTAATGTATAATGACAATATCGGACAAAGTGAATTTGTTAGAGCACGGCAATCTCCTAGCCCATGTTGCTTCCCCTGTCACAGCCCAGGCCCGGCTCAACCTAATATGCAGACCATGCAAGGCATGGGGGCGCGCCGATCTAAAGGGCGCATTTCCTCTTTCGATTTAAATAATTATATATTTTTCATTTTTTATATTTGTGTAAACAAAAATTTTTCAAAAAAAATTCCTGTGTTTAATTTATTAAAAAAAATATTTGAAAACTCTAAATACAAATTCAAATATTTTTTGTGATCTATATTTTATTCGAATTTGCTAGAAAATATATTCGTGAACGTAACTGTTGCTTTACGAATATTTTTGAGTCTTCCAGTTTCAGTTGCAAGTGGTGAGAGATCATTTTCGAAATTAAAAATTATCGCAGGAGCGATTAGTTATCGATGATAGCAATTGAAAGAGATATTTGTGAAAAAATCGACACTAATGAAATAATTGAAGAATCCGCAAATTTAAAAGCAAGAAAAATAAAATTTTAGAAACTTAAATAAATAAAATTGTTAACTTTTTTTATACTTTATGTTGAACTATTATAATTCGTTGAACTTGTAATTATTTTATTTGTATGAATTATTTTACATAAAACGTTTTGTGCCTTTAAATTTATTTACTTATCTGCCATATGTAGGGTAGGAGCGGGCGTGTTGAATTACTTTTTAGAATTTAGGTTGTAGCGCGCACATAAAATCACATATCGCTCCAATGATTAAGCCATTCGATAGAGGGATTCCTTGACTACATTTCATAGAAGACATTTTTTTTTACATGTTTTATTAACTGCCCTCCAGCTCAATTTAAAGGGTGATTCAACATGCCCGCCGATTTGCAAGTGGTGCGGGTAAGTTGAATAATTGTAAGTTTTCATACTTAAGAATGAAAAAACGTTGTTTCTTAAGAAAAAAAGAATGAAATAAAGTATTTTATTAAGCAAAAAAATTTTAATATACATTATATAATGTAAATATGAAAAAAAAAATGAAATTTACAATTTAGTTAATCGCTTGTTTGGTTTTTTTAGTTGACCAATTTTTGATTGTTTTCCTGCTGCGTTTTTATAAAAAATGTAAAAAAACATCAAGAAACAAAGAAAAATTGATAAAAGAACAAAGGAAATGTGAAACCAACGTCAAAAAACCAATAAAACGTAAGAAAAAAATGATTCAACTTGCCCGCCAAGCCGTTATTCAACTTACCCGCAACCCACTTTTTTGATATTTTCTCTTAGAAAAATCACAAAAACAATAAATTTGAATGTCCCATGAGGTTTTTTTTATTCTAGAGGTGTTGCACAACACTTTTAATACAAAAAATTTCCAGATTGACAAAAATTTATATGAGAAATGGGTAAATCACTGTATAGTCTAATATTTACTTTTAGAGCCAAAAACACACATATTCCTGTCAATTACGATATAAATAAGGTATCGCTGTCAAAATTTTATGGCAAGTAGAGGACATCAGTACTAACAACATACTAAAATTTCAAAAAAATTGACTGAGTAGTTTTTTTAAATTTTGCAATAATTCAACATGCCCGGTAATTCAACAGGCCCGCTCCTACCCTACATTTTTTTTTTTAACTTTTTTTTAAGGGCGCAAAAAAAACTTGCATAGGGCGCAAAAAAATAACTTGCATAGGGCGCATAGAACCATAGAGCCGGCGCTGTCACAGCCCCTGCTCACACTCTTGTAGTGGATTCTTTGATCAGCCAATCAATCCTTAAATTAACCGCAAAATATACGTGCATTTTTTAAAATAAAAATATTATTTTCTGTGCAAGCTGTTGGTAATAAGTAGGGGACTTATCAGGAAACTCGAATCGAAAATGAAATGCACGGAAATGTTTAACTCTCCGTCTACCATTGGGGTCAATTTGACCCCACAGCGATAAAATTTTTCTCTAATTCTAGTCGTAATAGTTTTTGGACTTTGTAACTTCTTGACATTGTTTCTTTAAAAATTCTTCATTGTATTTTGCTGGAATCTATTGACATTATTGAAGTTTTTTCTAAGCGTACTCAGACATTTTCAATAACAACTAAAGGAAAATGGCTTATTACCGATTGGGGTCTAAATGACCCCAACGGTAGTTCTAGCAGGTTTCTTTTCGGTAGACGGAGCCCAAATAGCATTTTAAGCAGCAATTATGGTGTTCATCCCCATATTTCGTCACCATGCAAATCGCGGCGATAAGCAATTTATGTCGCAAATACGTAGTTAGTTGTGCCAACGAGACGCGCAACGAGACCCATAGTGGGGAACACTTTTCAGCGGTTTGCGGCGCCGCAATTATAACGACAGGGACGTAATTAGTTGCCTCATGCGCGAGCGTCATCTGACGGCATTATATCACACAATTACACAAATCATCGAGCGAGTTTTCTTTCTCTCTCGAATGCTTGCTAGTAAACAGAGATGAACAAATAAAAACGTAAGCAGAAGACGAACGAGAAAAATCTAATGGCGACAAATTAATGGAAACTTTTGTGGAGTGTTATTTAATAATGGACTTTTCTTCCGGTTGCATGTCGTGATTTTAATTGCCATTAAAATTTTTCGACAATATTGGATCTGAAATTTAAACAGATTTTAATGGGCCATCGAATTATTTTGTTTTTAATCAAAAATTTCTTTAATTTTATTTTATCGGTAAATTTTTTTTTTCTTTTGCAATGAAATTTTGATGCCAATAAAATTATGCTGTTTCAAAAATGTATGCTATCCACTTTTTATGCAATATCCTTTAGTCATTCGCCTGAAATAAGAAATTTAATTCTCGAAACGAAATCGTTTCCATCAAATGTCAGTGAGAAATATGGCGGCTGAAGGCATCAATTTTTTTTGGTGTTTCTCAGACGGGGAGCTTTAATGAAACTTTAGTGGCAGACTATTTCGACCCGAAAACCATCAAATGCTGCTCTATCGCTGCAGGAATTTTCATGAAGCGAATGTTGCCCCAAAGATGAACCGTGGGTCACCAATTTCCCCACTAAAGCAATTGTGGCTTTGCAGACGCATTATTAATCGGTGCGACGCGCTCGTCACTTCTTTCGCTTCTTTTACGCGGATGTGAATTATAGGTGTAAATTTTTAGCCCCGATTGCGTAAATTGCTGCATTTTAAAGCCGCAAAGAACAAATCTCATGTTCCCGTACTTTTCGATGCTATTTGGGAGGGTTAAAGCGGTATCAGCTAACTCGAATTCGATCATATATTTTTCATTCATTTTCGGAAATTTACTCGAACACTTTTTAGACGCCGGAAATGAAACTCGAAAAGAAAATTTATTAATTTCAATGTTTTTTTATGTAAGAATTTTTTTTTGCTTGCAAAATATATTTAAATTGCTTGGCAAATCTATAAAAAATAAGGAAAAGTTGCCTCTAACATAATATTTAGTTAGTTACGATTTTAAACGAAGTCCATTCCGTATGATTTTTTTTACAATTCTTGGATTGAAAACGCCGTCATCACTTTCGTCAATTTTATCTGGCACTTATTTCACATTCATTACTTTTATCCGGTTCTTATTTCCATTTTTTTTAAAACTTCCAAAACTTATTAATTTTACAAAAAAGAAAACGCAAAATCTAATAGCAAATTATTTACATCTATTCAAAAATGGCCGAAGTTAGGCAAGATTTCAGCAATATTTCTTTTTATCTTCACAATTATTAAACAAAACACAAACGATTGTTAGTACTATACACATTTAATTTATATATTTCCACCGATTAAACTCTAAAAACTTGATAAAATTATTTATAACAAAGAAAACAAATCGAATTTTACGTGCGGTTTCCCATGTGATTCTGACAGTAGGGTTGCTACTTGACACTACTAGTGCACACATGGAAAAACTTTTGCATGGCTTTATATGTAGAGGGTCTTGAATGAACCCATTCCCTAGTAGCACGATCATCATAAGCTCATCGATGAGCTCATAATCGCGAACAGGTGAAAGTCATGATGATTTTTGTTCTAGACCTGGGAAATATTGTCATCATGACTCGTCATTATATACTCATTTTTACTCATGCTTCCTTCGATGACCTACGCATGAGCCTCTCGATGATTATAATGGCGCGCCGTACTGATGATGTATTGATGACTGCTCATTGGTAAACTCATGGGTAGCCGAATTGGCTGCCTGATCAGTAAGCATTTTGATGAATTCATTATTTTGATGAATTCACCAAAGATTGATGAACTCATAAACCTAAAATTGAAGAACTGAAGCATACTAAACTTGATGAACTCATAAATTGAAGAACTGAAGCATACTACACTTGATGAACATCTTTCTCCAATTGCACTTTAACTGCGACTGAAAATAAATCGTTTTCAAGCATTTCAGTTCCAGAGTGAACGGTAAAACCGAACGAACTTCGGAAACACATGAAGTGGGTTACGAATCGACGCCGAACGCTTCGCCTCGTCGACATTACATGATCAGTCATGAACGGCTCATGATGAGTCAAACTCAAAGCGTTTAAATCAAGACCCTCTACATACAAAGCCATGCAAAAGTTTTTCTATGTGTGCACTAGTAGTGTCAAGTAGCAACTCTACTGTCAAAATCACATGGGAAACCGCGCGTAAAGTTCGATTTGTTTTGGCATCAATAATTTTATCAAGTTAATAATTTTGTCAAGTTTTCAGAGTTTAATCGGTAAAACATATAAATTAAAGGTGTGTATTCCTAATAATCGTTTGTGTTTTGTTTGATAATTGTAACTATAAAAAGAAATTTCAGCAATAAAAACAATTTAAAATAAACGCCCTTGGAAGGGGCTGCGGTAAACGGATTGGAAAAGGCTGCAGTAAACGGATTGGAAAAGGCTGCTTATATTGCACAGATAAGTATAAATTTATTTAAAAAAGGCTGGTATTTTGCGCTTAATTTTAGGATTGATTGGCTGATCGAAGGATCTGACAAGACTGTGAGCAGGGGCTGTGACAGGGGAAGCAACATGGGCTAGGAGACTCCTGAGACTTATTCACTGCAGCTTTTCAAGTGTATTTCGGTTTTTTTTTTAAATATTAAATTTAAGCGTAATGCCTCGTACTTGCTGTGTGCCGTGCTGTAATTCTAATTATAAATCCACTTTGTCCGTTGGAACCTTGTCAACATTTTCATTTCCGCAAGACGAGTATCGAAAAAAGCAATGGGTGAATGCTATTCCACGTAGGGATTGGCAACCAACAAAATACTCCTCGGTCTGTGCTTTGCATTTTCGTGAATCTGACTTTTTTCGTTCTACCGGTATTCCGTCAAAATATCCAAAGCTTTGTCCTAATGCCGTGCCGTGTATTTTTCCAAATTTGCCACAATACCTTTCTGAATCAGAACCACTTGTACGAACAGAGCCTAATGTCCGAAGGCAGCAAATCCTTGAACGACAACAAGAAATTTCAAACAACTTCTTAATAGAAGATATTATCAATGATTTTACAAAATTTTTGAGTAACTTTGAATCAAAGTTATCTCTTGACGGTTGGAATGTTTTCAAAAACACTAAAAAAATAACTTTTTATTTACTTTGCGATGACGATGACACGGGTTGCGAATTTTCGGTTCGAATTTCAGTCGATAGCGATATGTTTCTTGCAATTTTTTTAAAAAATGAAATCGTTACCGCCGCCGAACTAAACTGGTTACTTCCTAAAACATTAAAAATTACTCTTTGGTCTCAAATAATAAATTTACTTGCACGTTATAAATTTGATAATGTTCCGTTACCAGTAACTAAAGATAGCTATATTTGCACAGCTTTTAGGTACTTAGAAAAAGCACGTGAAATTGACGAAGACTATGAACATTCTACTCGATTAGATTTCATTACCGCTCAGGTAAAATTGCTTCAGGTAAAACGGCATCGCCCATTGTATGATAGCAGTGTTCTAGTTCCTGCTTTTATTTTTTATTCTGAATCAGCCGCGACATATGAACATATGAGGAAATTTCTTGTTTTGCCGTGTAAAAGGTATTTACAATATCTTTCATCGTCTATGCACATTTCTCCCGATTATAAAAATACCAGCAATGACGAGGTTTATATGCATCACATGATTAAGGATCTTAATGACCGCGAAAAAGTTGTTGCCTTACTAATTGATGAAATTTATATCGAAAAAGGCATTCAATATAAAGGAAACAATGTAGTCGGTTTTGCTGAAAATCAAGACACGCAACTGGCACGAACTGTAGAATCATTCATGGTTAAATCAATTTTTGGAAGTTTTAAAGACATTATTCGGTTAATTCCTGTTATAAGCCCTTCCGGGAAAACTCTACTAGAACTTACTCTTCAAGTAATTCGTTTCGCGCAAAAAATCGGTTTTCGAGTTTTAGTTATAATTACCGACAATAATAGAGTAAATCAGTCAATGTTTCAGATGTTAGCAGCAGATAATTTAAATTTTTTTCCTAACCCATGTTTCTCGAATGAGATTATTTATCTTCAATTTGACACAGTTCATTTACTGAAAAATTTCCGTAACAATTGGCTCAACTCAAAAAACGTGTCGAAAACATTAACTTTTTCAGATTTTAACACAGGTGAAATAAAAAGGGCTTCATTTGACCATATTCGAGATTTGTATAAAAGGGAACAGAATTTGCAAATAAAAAAAGCGTACAAATTGAATTTTAAAACCGTTTCACCAAATAGTTTAGAAAGACAGAATGTACAACTAGTAAATAATATTTTTCACGAATCTACCATAGCTGCGCTTAATGAAACCGAAAGTACCCGCGAAACTGCCGAGTTTTGTCTAATTATTCATCGTTGGTGGAGTATTGTTAATATCAAGAGTATCACAAAAGCTAGAATAAAACGCGATGAATGGTGTGCCCCATTTAGTGATGTCAATGACTCCCGGCTCGATTTTTTGAAAAATTTCATTTCTTGGCTGCATACCTGGAACCAATCTGGAAATACAGGTGGAACCTTCAGTTCGGATACCTACCAAGCAGCAGTTCTTACAACTACTACTTTGATTGATATTATACCGTATGCTTTAAATACTTTAAACATGAAATTTGTTTTAACTGGTAAATTACAAACCGATGATTTAGAAGCTCGGTTTCGGTTATATCGTTCACTCGCTGGTCGTAATTATAACGTTTCATATACAGAAGTTGTCGAATCGGAAAAAAAAATTCGAATTCATAAAATTTTTTTACACGGGGATCATAGAGAGTATGAAAAGTTGGCAAACGAAAAAAAAATTTTTTTTGTTTTCCATGCAAAGACGTTATTTTAAAGGCGAAAGGGTCTTTCGTGGCAGAAGAATACTTCGATTTTTTACAGCGGGGTGGTTTATCTATCCCCACGGATGAAGTCAAAGTTTTGCTCTTCCATATGTGCGCTATCTTTCAGGGAATCATTGGCCACTCCGAATTTTTGAACTTGTTTTTTAAAGTAAAAAATCAAAAGGGCCTTTTGTGTTCTCTTACATTGCAATCGATTCTGTCTGATAATTTTCTTGTTGATTTGGACCGTGAATGCTCCTGTGGTTCTTCAAATTTCCGAATATTTTCAAATATTTGCTATCGTTTTGCAAATATTTTACTCAATAATTATACCAAATCCGTAAATAATAAAGAGCGCGAAGTTAGAGACCACTCCGACAGAAAATTGTTGAATTTTAAATAGTCATTTTTACACATTGGAAATATTTGCTTGAAAAGCTGCAGAAAATAATTTTTGTATAGAATTTTATTTTTATTTTTTGTGCAATATCTTATTGTTTTTGCTAGAAAGGCTATTTATTTTATTATTTTTTGTTATTGACTTAATATTATAAAGAAAATATTTATGTACATATTTTATTATGTTTTTTTGTTATATGCTTAAATTGAATTTCCAGTTTTATAAAGAAAATGATTACTTTGTTATTTTTTTTTGTTATTGCCATTATATAGTAAAGTGTAAATATATTTTTGAATTTCACACTAAATTTTGTTTTGCTTTTAAATAAAAACTATAAAATTACACTAATTGTTTTAGTTTTCATTTTCATTTCCCAAATTATAGGAATTTAATTGTTATAGAATCGCGGAAACCTCATATCATCGCCATTGAGCGTAATTTAGGCAATTCACCAGCGACCCTACTTAGCCATGTACATGTGGTAGTAACTTTATTAGTGCATGGCTTTGTATGTAGAGGGTCTTGGTTTAAATCCATTTACTGTGAAGTTTTTTTTTCACAAATAATTCTGTATATAAGCACACCACCTTATGTTCGCGCAACACAACTGAAATACAACTGAATTGTGTGCATTTTTCCTTTGATAGTGTAGACTACTGATGAGCCAAAGTTGCTAGGGTTCTTTGTGATTTTGTGCTTGTGTGCGTATTTTGTCGCCTTGTTTCTACTTTCGGAACTGGCGACATTAGCCACCGCTTCCCTCACTTCTCGCCTATACTTAAAAAAAGTCGCCGCTTAAAGTTGCCCCGTGTAACAGGGGCCTTTCAGTGGCTGCTCGAGGCCTCGAATCTTCGCCATTTGTCTGGAAGGTTCTGCTGGGTCGCCATATTTATCGAATATTCGTGTTGGGGTGGCTTACCTGTTACCCCGGGGTGCCGTTTTGTCGGGAATTGTGTTTTCTAACGATGCTGCCATTTCAATATTATGAATCTTGGCATATCATATTCCGCGATGAATTATTTCCATAATAACTAAAAAGTTTATTTTCACAGATGTACAAACGAAAAGCTTTTCGCAAGGGGGGAAAATAAAGAACAACAACCGGCCGAAAACAAATGTGTTTTTCTGACTGCAGAGAAAAAGTCGGGCATCAAAGGGTTTAATAAATTATAACACTAAATCGAATAATCGGGGACAAAAATTTCAAGATTAATAAAGTAAGGTATGTGTGGTCACCCTACTTAAAAGGAACTTGTTTTTAAGATGCGTATCTCTTTAATTTGTTTGTTTTTCTGTTATTTTTAGAAGTATAAAGAGGTAAACATATTTACTATTTTTTGTATTTCTATCCTTGGAATTGGCAAAACTAATAGTCGTTGTCAAAACTTCTCTCGTAAATAAATAACAGACAGAAATTTATTAAGATTTCAATATTGGGCCCTATTTTGTCCGAACATTTTTAGCATTTTATGTTATTTTATGTGAAATTTTATGTTATGCTATGGCTTATAACATAATTTTTTTCCTGTTATAGGGCATTATATAAAAAAATGCATGTCATTTGCGTTGTGAAGTTCCTGCACTAAAGAGTAGCAGCACACAAAATTTATAAACCGAAATTGTGGAAATAAGAATTCGTAAAATAATTTTATATTGCCATCACAGAATACGAATTTAAAAAAAAACTTTCAATTTATTAAGTAGAAACTTTATGTTCATAAAATAACACAGAACATCATTTCACAAAAAATTACATAATATAGTCCAATATTTTGTACAGTAAAACCCGCTTATATGCAACCCGCTTATAAGGAAAACCCTCTTACAAGACCACATTTTAAAAACCCATTGTAATGCATAATCGTGTATTTTACCCCGCTTATAAGGAAACCCCGCTTATTAGCAACAAAAATGCTGCCAAATTGAAATTGCTTATAAGCGGGTTTTACTGTATATCTAAAATAATATTTTATATATACAGCCATGTTCAAAAGTGTTAGGCACCATTTCAAAATCAATTTTTTCCTGTTTACGTGTATATAATATGATAGTGAAACAATGCGATTTTAAGAATATCAAAATTTATTTATCTGACTAATATTAGGTGGGTCCACCCCTAGCCCTTATTACAGCAGCGAGTCTTTTCGGCATTGTCGCTACAAGCCTATTTTCGTATCGTCACTTATAAAATCCCATTCCTCCTGAATAGCCCTTTTCAGGGTATCTTCTGATGTTATTTTTGTATTTTCGGATATTTTTCTTCAAAATACTCCACAAATGCTCTATCAAAATCTATCATTTCTTTGTAAAAAATGGGGGCGCGTAACACTTTTGAACATGGCTGTATGTATATTAGGGCGGGTCGATTTGTTCGGGGTCAAAATTTTCACCAAATCGTATAGCATATTCTGATTCTGCACTAAATTCTAAGAAAAAATGCCCAAGAAACCATAGGTCAAAAATGAATTTTGATGTCCCCGAAATTACATTGAAATTTTTTTTTAAATTATCAGAAAGTTTATTTTAAATTATCAGAAAGTTTATTTGTATTAGCTCGAATTTTTCGAAAACTATTTAACCAATCGACGTGGTGAGACTTTAAATAAAAGCTAAGGACATAATCTTTAAAATGGCGTATATATTAATTTGATCGGAATTATAGTTTTGGAGAAATAGGAGTTTTATTAGAAAAAAAAATTTATATGCTGATTTCCACACCAACTCAAACTCGACTTTTATGGAGCTTGGAAATCACTTCTGTTTAACTTTTTCCATTTGGATGTAAAGGGTGGTTAAATTTTAAGGGCCGATGTTGAATGTGAACCACACCTAAACGTCAAGTTTTTATCTGCATTTCATTTGACATTTCTCAATTTCAGACTAACTCAATTTGAACCATGGAAAGATACACAATCGAGCAACGCGTTAAAGTTATTCAGGCTTATTATGAAAATGTGCCTCATCACTGAAGATGATTTTCTTCGAAAATTGATCATCCACTGTTGCCATTTCTTGCCACCATTCTGACCATTGACGACGCTTGAAATGGTCAAGAGGCTTTAGTTCTTGAGTCAATTGCACCTTGTAAGTGTGTAAATGCAAGTCTTTATGCATAATGTTCATCAACGACGAGCGTGGGAGGTACAATTGTTGGGCACGACGAAGTGCACGATATGCATTTTGATTTGAACGCCCATTTTCATAATAAGCCTGAATAACTTTAACGCGTTGCTCGATTGTGTATCTTTGCATGGTTCAAATTGAGTTAGTCTGAAATTGAGAAATGTCAAATGAAATGCAGAAAAAAACTTGACGTTTAGGTGTGGTTCACATTCAACATCGGCCCTTAAAATTTAACCACCCTTTAGTTATGGACCTAAAAAAATCGACCCATATTTTTTTGTTTGGCGGAATAACGTCCGGTAGGCGGTAGGCGTAAACGTTAGCGAAAATTCGACATCACAAAAACCTTAAAAATTTGTAACTTTTTAATGGGTTCACCGATTGAGATGATATTGAACATTTTGGAAAGGTAATTAAATTTCCTTTTCACCAAAAAATATTTTTTGACTCCCTTCCCCTCACCATCATATTGTAAAATTCAATTTAGTGACAAAATCGGTCAGTAATTAAAGCTAATGAAATAATCTTTGAAATAGCGTATATTTTAATTTTATCGAAATCATAGTTTTGTAGAAATGAGGGGTTTATTAGCAAAAAAATATTTTTTAAGTCATATTTTATTTTGTTTATTTTTTTAATGGAAATAATATTTTTTTAATACAAAAAATTACTTTCGTAGAAAAACTTTCATACTTTCCATACGAGGTAAGGTTTACCTACTCTCAATTGTTACGATCATAACACCAACCCGATGCTTGTCAATAACGCGTCGCGAAACATTAGTTAACAATTGAACATGTCTTTCCGTTCCTTGTATATGCGATGGAATTTTCGGATCCCCCATAGGTTGCTCGTTAAATTCTAAATATTGTAATAGATATTCATAAGGAATACAACGTGTAAATGGTGGCTCAGATAAAATACTGTCATCATTTAAATTGACCATATCAAAATTTTCTGTGCAATTAAAATTAATAACTGGGGTTTTATACATTCTAAGCACATTTGGATCATACAATTTATCCCGAAAGTATAAATTTTTTTTTAAACCCATTACGCGTATAGTTTTCCTGTCATCAAACAACTTCGCTAATAAAATATTTTCGGTATGTGCGTAATATGCATTATTACTAACAACCGAATTTAAAACGTCGCGTAAATTTTTATCTAAATATTGTGTCCAACGTATAATTTTGATGACAGTACAGCACCATAGACAACAGAGCTATAAAACTTAACATTAAAATACATTGGGACGTAAACTTTAATTACATAACACACTAGAATTTTTAAATTGGTGGATGGTATTTTAGTTGCCACGTATAACCGTAATAATCTACTGGCCTTTGTTATCCAACGGGAATGTGCAATTGGTCCTGGTTTAATGTTAGCCAAATCTGACGGACGGAAACCACTAGAAACTGCATTTGATATTTGGTACAAATACTTAACATCAGTAGATAATTATTTTTCAATATTTTCCTTTACAGATGGAGGCATAATCTCTAGTAGGATTGGCTCAAAATCAGCTACCACCTGATTAATAAAAAATTTCCTTGAAACATAATCAGCCCTATTCCCGTAACCGGCGGGACGTGTACGCCGCGAGATTTGGCGTTTCCCGCAGAAAATTTGCATTCTGCTAAACGCAATTGTCCCGGCGTGTGCCGTGGTGCTGAAAACGTTTTACTTTCGGTATTACACTAAACGCACCCGCGAATGTTTTGACTTTTCCATACATTTATTTCCCGCGAGTAAATCGTTGCGGGACTAATGAATTAAATAGAAAATTTGAATAAAAATGTGAATTTTGTTTATACATTCAATGAATTTTAACTAAATATAAGTTTTGAAGGTCAGGAAAAACTAACTAGACGCAGTACAATCATTTAATTGAACAAATAAAACTTCATGCGTATCAAATCAGCAAAACTGTCAAAATAGTCAGCGCGGGGATGAATAAAACTGCGTTTCTACGTCTCCTAGAATAAGAAAATTTCATTCGATCGAGATAAAACTTGCGTGGCGTATACACGTCCCGCCGGTTACGGGAATAGGGCTGAATATATTTCTGGTTTTAACGTTATTCAAAAGTAAGGAAAAAAATTTCATACCTTCAATTCTTCACATTTTTCTATCTGTTTTGCCAATTCTCCAGTCGATGATCGTGGCCCCCTTGTGCTTGATTTCTCTAACACTTCAAATAAATGTCGAAATGGTAATTCATTAAAGTGCAGAAGACATACAAACCAATGCAAGGGTATGTCAAATTGTACTTCGAATCGTCCTAAAATACCATTTTTGAGACCAGTATTAGTTGGTTCTCCATCGCAGCATGTGCCAATTAATTCATCCAGAGACAGTTGTTTTATATTAAATAATTCATTTAACGCTCTGTGCTTAGTTTCTGCATCTTCAGTATTTAATTTTACATACCCAATTAATGGGGAATTAGGTTCCCTTAGAATAATCAAATGTGGCTCTTTTACCATACGTTGATGAAATTTTCCATCAATTTTTTCTCGTGTTAATGAATTAACCAGCGAATATTGACCCAAAGACGACCCTTCAACAATTTTGGTCGATCACCATTATAAGAATTGTGGCTTTGCAGGCTCTTTGTTAATCTTCTTACGCTTCTTGTACGCGAATGTGAATTATAGGTCTCTAAATCTTTAGGCCCGATTGCGACAATTGCTGCATTTTTAAGTGCTTTTCGGTGCTATTTAGATGATGATCAATTTTATTATTTTCACGATAAAATTTTTTCCTGTTTCGCTTTTCCTCATATTATTGTATGTATGGGACCCACCCACATCTTGACATGACACATAGAATTGGAATATTTTTCCACGGCGACAACGTTTAAAGAAATGTTCCCAATGTCAATTTTTCTGTAAATGGATTTGCTTCTAGCTGAAAATAAAACAAATTGATGTAATTTACTTTCCAAAGACATTGCAAAACGTACTAATTAAATTGCCAACGACATTTTTGCCTAAACACATTTTTCTACTTTATTAATCTTTAATTAGACTGTCAAACAACGTACTTTTTCTGTCTAATATTAACAGCTTCTTCAATGGTATGTCTAACTGCATCTATTAAAATTTGAAACATGTTAATTTTATTCTGTATACGAGGCGACCTATTTGAAGTTTGCTTGCAAAGTACTGAAAAACGAAATACAATTGACATGAAAAATGGTACTAAATTAACAAAAAAAAAAAGACTAACCGGCAACAAGGTCGGAAAAAAAACTTGGTGCGGAATAATTCTGTGGTGACAACCAATAACCGCTTAAGTCGAAAATTGCCATTTCGAATAAATGCGATTTGAAATTTTGAATCTTAGTTTGAAAAAAGTTTGAAAAGTAATTGCAAACAATTGTGTTGCAATAAGCGGTTGAGTCAAAATAGGCTACTATGCAGGTGCATACATTGGGAGAACATTTTATTTATTTATAACTAGCTTGCAAGAACCCGGGGTTGCCCGGGTAGTAATAAACTTTTGAATATGAAAAAATCCTTTTTTTTTCAAAAATATTTTGAGGTATAGAAACATTATGCAGTAATTATATTTCAAATAATTTTTTCTATCTCACAAATAAAAAAAACGCTCTCGCACCCCAATAACTTTGTTCCTGCACTCCAGATTGGGGACCTATGTATATGAGAATCATATTGAAGTATATTAGATTTAGTTGTAACGTATCAAACCAATTGCTGGACACAAAAATGAACTACACCAGGGTGTTTTGGGATGACAAAAGATTTTGATTTTGGCATGTCCGACCATCTGTCTGTCCGTCTATATATCCGTGAATATCATAACTTTCGGAAGGATTGAGCTAGATTTTTATTTGAAATATTTACAGTTGCGTTTCTCGTAAATGGCAATGCTAAGTTCTTGAACTGGCAAAATCGGACCATTTCCTTTTCCATATAAATGAAATTTTATTCGCAATTTTCGCGAAAACGGTGAATTGCATTGAAAAATTTATAAAGCTAAAATGTCTTTTGAATATGATTTTATTTTACATAACTTATCTATACATCAAAATTCAGTTAGACTACCTCTTTCCCCTCCCCGATACCAATTGAATACTTTTTCCTTATTTTCTCGAAAAAAGTTCCACGTATCGAAAGGTCTATAAAGACGAAATGTGTTTAGAATATGATTTTATACAACTTATCTATTCAGTTGGACCACTCCTACCTCCGTCTCCCATACAAATAGATTTTTTTTAAATAAACGAACTGGTCGGTGACAAAATACCTTATTTAAATTCGTTCTCCACAAAATAAATAATTTAAATTATCAAATCGTTCAACACCAATCCATTTAATTTTACTTGGTCACTGAGTAAATACCTTGATTCACTTCGTTCATCACAATATAAAATACTTTCGACGATTTAAAAGTGGGAAAAACAGCGATAATTTGCGCACTATATCGATAAACAACCGCTTCGCATCGATCATCAATGAGGAAAGAGCGAATATATTTCTCAGCTGTCAAACGTGAGTCTGAGAGCGTAACTCCATCTGTTGGCGATAACATTATCGTGAGGGACAAAATTATCCGTTTTTCAGTTCCAAATACAATATTTTCTCCTGCCAATATTAAGTTTGAAGGAAACATGCTTTGTGAATCCTCTTTGTGTACGTTCAATTTGGTTAACATAACACATATAAGACGGAAAATCTTTTGGATACCAGGATACAGAAAAAAGTGAAAATTTGTTGCACAGTATTACAGGAGTCGCTATAAAAATTAGAAATCCGGATAAAGCAAAAATGACTGGTAGAATAATTTTATTTTTTTGGAAAAGGAGAAAAATCACGTGCAATCAATAAATGTCAGTATTCACCTTCAATACTGGGAAATTTTTATTCTAATACGAGCAGATATACGCAGAACGTTTAATGATGGGTAAAATCAATTTGAGTAAAGACAACATTTATTTTTGGTGAAAAGTCCTTGGTTCTGTCTTTCTGAAGCACCCACCAACCATCGATATCTTGGCCAAACCCTAGGTAAAATCATAAATCAGGAAAATTTATTTCACGCCTCACCCACAACTGCACAAATACAGCTATAGATATGGTATGGCTTCTTCTCAGACCATTTACGATCTGATGAAAAGAATAGGATGCTTAGAAAGTAATTTCATGCTACCACCTGTGAATTAATCATTTAAGTAGTGCGCACAGCAAGAATAAAGGAAAATATCGCAAGCAGCAAAATTCTCGAATATTGTTAATTTCGCCAAACTTGTCAAAGTCTCCAAATTAAAAGGAAAACTTTCCCGTATCGTCTTTAGCCATTGTTTAGAATGAGAGATTTAACTTTTAACATAAAATTCAGAGTTCAAAATTGAGTTCAATTAATCCTTATCAGGAGGTCAAAGGTTGAATCATAGCTAAACACTTCCAGGCAGGCATTATGCCATTAATTTACAGGTAGAGTTACCGAATTTGGTGATAAGCAGCAATTTATGAATTAAATGTTTTATCCATAAAAATATAAATGAAATAAAAAAAGTACAAGCACAACGAAACTCTCGCGAAATATTTTTTTTTAATTTGGACGAAATATTCTACATTTAAATTTTGGTTAAATATTTAGTCACTGCTCCCCTATATTGGAAAGCGTGAATCTTAGACTACCCCGTGTTTTTAAAGGATTTTATTTCGGAAAATGATTTCCAAAAATTAAAAAAAGACAATAAATTTCGGCATACAAAGTGTTTTTGAAGATCCTATAGAAAACTTTCGCTATGACAATACTGAAAAAAAGATACACGATAGATAAGTTTTGGAAAAAAATCGAAATGGTCTTGAAAATTTGCGGATTAAAGACTAAACCAGACGATCCATGTAATTAGTGAGAACATGTTAACCGCCCACATAATACAGCATAAATAGTTAGGTATTTTCTTTAAACTCGAAAAAATTTGATTTGGCGAAAAGAGGAGGAACAAATATTCAGTGTGAAAAACACTTTGATTAACGTATTTGAAAAAATGTCAAATGTTGTCGTAAAATTGCAATACAATTTCTGATTAGTCGGGAGGACCCGATATTTAGAAGCGGGTAAAGTTACCCCCTTCACTTACTCCCCTATTTCATGGGGCGAACGCGCGCCTGCATATGGGCAAGTAAAACGGAGTTGACCTGTGGTCGGAGAAATTCTGAAATTAAGCCACCAGCAGGTGAAGTAGGGCATTGGGAGCTGCACGAGTTGACCTTAGATAGGTTAACTCTGACCGCTAGCTGGCTTACAGACACCTCTGTAAGGTCAGAGTTAACCTGACAAAAAGTTGACCTGGACATTTTTCTGAGTGTGCAATATACATATTACATTAGAGAAAAAAAATCAAAACAAAACAGAAAAGAAAAAACAACCATATTTGGCATTTGTAGCCGTAATTAATGTATTTTGGTTTTATTAGTTATGTTTTCTTGTTTTCTTGATAAATGAATTAAAATTTTATGATTTACACTATAAATATCATAAAATTTTTGTTACTTATTTCTTCGTAGGGTAGACCCGAGTGAGTTGGCGAACTTTTTTTCAACTCGCTATAGCTCAGGCATACAAGCAAATTTTTTAGGTCCAATTAAGCAGATGGAAAGCTTATGGAAATAGCTAACTTTTGTGGAAGAAATTTTTTTGGTATAGCTTCATGGGAAGGAACGAAATCGATTTTTCAGTTCGCCAACTTACGCCCCAGTTTTCAAATTGCCAGGGTAAGTTGGCGAGCTTTCTAAAATTTTTAAATGATTTAAACCAATGGTTTTTTAGTGAAAAAAACTTATTTATTTTAAATAAAAAGGATTAATAAAGAAGTGGGAAACATAAAAAAATTAAAAAAATTCAAAATTAAGCATCCAAGTCTTCATTTTCGTCTTCCTTCAATATTATCAAGCAGCTTCGATTTGTTCAATATTACGTCCACCTTTGTTACTTATTCTTTTGTGTTTACCCATTATTTTGCTAAAAATTAATAAAAAATAATAAAAAGTTCATGAAAAAAGAGAAAAAATGAAAAACCTTAGTTCGCCAACTTACGCTGAACTGTATTCGCCAACTTACGCTTTGTGTACTTTTTGCAAAAATGTGCAAAAAATTGTGGAAAATTGTCAATTTAAAAAAAAACTTTTATATTTATATTCAAATTTAATAGTTAATAATTGATTTTGCATAAAAAAATTATAGAAACATTTATTTTTTACCATAAAAAAAATAAGAAATATTTGCCCTGAAAAATTTACTTTTAACAAAAAAAAAGTGCTTCCGCCATTAAATCATTAAACAAATGTTATTTCAGTGCGAAAATTTTATAACAGTTTTGGAATGTCAGTATTACCAACATATCAAAACCACAAGTCTGTACGACCATTATTTCATGAGATAATGACAGTTCGCCAACTTACGCTGTTCGCCAACTCAGCCGGGTTTACCCTACGTTTTTTTTCCTCCCACCGTCACTAATATGCTGAACATGATTTTTTTTATCTAAAAAGCGATTTACCGGTAATTTACCGCTAAACCGGTTTTTACTAAAAATATTTACCGTTTACCGGTAAAGCCGAAATTCGGTAATTTTGCAGGTATTAAGATCTATTTCAGCTATCATAGGTAACGAAAAAGCAATTGAATCCATTTCCCACAAAATATGCATCGAATTCCACAAAATATTGAAAAATTTCAATAAAAAAGTTTTTTTTTTGATTGAGTAAACGTTTCTGAATATGATGCAGACCTTACTCAGACTTTCGGGAGTAAATACTTACATAGTGACCTTTTATGCATACCAATAAAGGTGTTCGAATACTTAATACTCACTTCTAATTTTTCGCATACTATACTGAGCATTTACTCCAAAATGTGTAAATTTAGCAAAGTAAAGTAAACTCTAATTTTTATGCATATGATCTATCAGGGCCGTATCGAAGGCTCTGGATTGGGGGGGGAGACATCTCAATTTTCCCAACTCGAACATCTGATTTTTCCTAACTAGGATGTACCTAATAAAAATTCCTTTTCCTTGCCCAGAATCTCTGACCAGAAATTATAATAAAGAATAATGGTTATGTTAACATATTGTAATTTTTTTTTATTTTTCACATACAATTAAATAAAGGGTAAACACTAATAATCTTATGCGACCCTTGAGAGAAAAGATAACCGTTGAAGATGACTTCAACTAGAGTCTGTACATATCTAATTTATAGTACATGGATTCGTCTTTCCTTTAACTTTGCCCATGCCGAAACAAATTTCGTAAGGTCAATTGTATCAGTTAGGTCTTTTTCGCTGTGTAGTATCATTAAAGAACTCAGTCTTTCGTCTCCCATAGTCACCCTTAGAACGTTTTTCACCAGTTTTAGCTGACTGAATTTGCGCTCATTCGTAGCTATTCATTTGTTTAAAAAATCCGAACACCGATGGTAAAACAATTACACATATACGGCCCTATTCCAGGATCCGTCGTAGCTACGATTTTCGGAGAATTCGTGAAGATGGTATTCCACGATCCGAAGGAATTAAATTAATTTCGAAAACATTACGAATCGGAATATCTGGTATCATAGAATCCGACGCAATCGATCTTTTGACAGCTAAACCTACGAAAAATTTTTGCTTCGTAACTTCATTTTCTTATGATTTTAGCTCAATATATGGCCTGAATTGTACAACAAAAAGCAATTTTAACATTTTTATTTGTTTATTTAGTATTAGTGTAACTTTTAACACATTAAGAGGAAATATTTTAGAAAAAAGAGCAATGTGAGTATTCCTAAGTATCCGTTATTTGTTGTCGTTTTCATTCCACTATTAAAGTCCTTCACTTCGATAAATCTTCTTCCAGACACAAAGTTGCAAACGCTGCAGAATCCATTATTAATAACAATTTTCGTTTTAAGTCAAGAAAGTTACATTTTTCACGAAACTATTCCATGTCAGAAATCTATTCCTTATGAGTTTTGCATAGGGACCTTTTTACAAAGACATTTATTTTTCGAAATTAGATTTTAATCAGGCACCACTAAGTTCAATTCCGTTCGGATCGTGGAATACTGATTTCTTCGTATTCGTAACGTAGTTAGTTCTTCGTAATAAAGCTACGACGGATTCTGGAATCGGGCCGATATTTTCAAAACTCACCGTTTCAGCACGAATATACTAGATCGCTCGATTTGCTGTCTCAAATGGTCCCATTTCAATACAGTTCAGTGAATCAAAACGAGTCAAGTAAGAGCGAGATAACCGTATGAAAACAAATATACTCCTCTCGTTTAAACTGTGAGCTGTCAAAGGAAAATAGACTTTCGGAATGGTGTTGGCACCTAAAGTTAGTCTCAAACTTGTGAAATTTGATTTTCGCGGCAGACGAAATTTGAATTTCGCGAGATTATACAGTTCAGTGGATGCGTTTAACTATGATAAAGAGGGACAATTTTTCAGCAGAGCTTTGTATGGTGACAGTTGTTCTATGTTATATAGTTCTGTGCCATAAACTGATGAGAACATTATACTCCTCCCACGGTCGAGTGTCTACTCTTTCAAAGCCTTTTATTCATTCTCTCCCAACTCGCTGTGACGCTGTTGCCAAAGCAGAATGGTATGTGTAAAAAAGAAACAAGTCATAAAACAGGCGTATGTTCACTAATAGAAAATATGAGGTAGAAAAAGACAAGTTGGGATTTTGGAAAATCAACTAAAGAGATTTCCCAACTTGGGAAATCTCACATCTTTAACACTAGATTGTTCAAGCAAGTCATCTTGACTGCTTGACTTCCTTGGGCAACCTAGTGTTAAGAAGTGAGATTTCCCAACTTCTAAAGGTCAAATTCCCAACTGAAGACTTATTGGGGGGGGGGGAGCCTCCCCCCCCCCATCCCCCCCCAGTCGGTACGGCCCTGTGATCTATTGTCACTTGTTTGAATCGTAGATATGATTACTGTATGCATCCCAACTTTATGATTCTGACCACGGCTGCAGACCGCGGCTGCAGAACAGAGCCCCATTAAAAACACCCTAAAATCGTGTTGGCTTTAAAGTCCCTTAATATAGAGTTTCGCAACGGTCAAAATACTTCATTTCGATACCAAAATGTAGCCAAGCTGACGTATTTTTAAACGTGTCCAAAGCATTCCGAAATCCTTGTTGTGGGTGGCGTATAGCAACAAAATCTAACCTTAAATTTAAATACCAGACAGATACATCCCAATAGAGCTATAAAGTTTTAGATATCCTAGGTAAGTGGCGATAGTCACTTGAAAGTTATTTCTACGTTTCTGTCTAATAAAGGTAGCACTCATTCTATCTCACTCATTGTGCTGACATTAGTTTGCGTGTCTTACTCATATCTCATTAACAATGGTCTAGTTTTCGAGAACCAACGCATCGAGGTCAGGGAACAATCCACTGCATCACATGTCAAAAAGAGTAATAGAATTACCCGAAATCACTTCCAATGACATTAAACCGGAAGGAGAAATTAAATGCATCCAACATCAACGTCTTTTTTGCAATAAAGTTTTTATAAAAATTAATTTTAGAAATCAATTTGTCATTTCAAACCGCGGAAAAGACAAATGAGTAAAACAAACGAATTATTTGAAATGCAAGATGCAACTTATTTCAATGAGGAATTTCATATTTTTTCCATTATCTATAAAACAAAAAGGAAACTTTTTCAATTTACCGATAGTCTTCGTATTTAGATATACAAGTATATCAATCAAATGGAGAGCGAAATTCGGCTACTTTTTGACCTTGAGCGTTCTATGGCTGCGTATCTCCACTGTTAGTTTGTTATTTCCAACATAATCTCGATTTTGACTACCATCTTCAAGTAAAATTCAGAAGTTTCATTTGTTTTGGCTTTTTTTCCGTTGTTTGTCTCTAACAAAATGAGAAGAATTGTTAAAAAGTTTTTAAAAAACATTTGATCAAGCCTTACTCGTAACGTAAGTGCCTTTTTTGCTTGTTTTAAGAAATGATACCTACTTATAATATAGGAAAATTAGGCGAAAAAAAGCATGAAAATCCTAGTTAACTGGATTTTTGCACATACCTTTATTTTGACATAACAAACAACGTCCCAAAAGTACATTCCAATATTACGCCGGCGTCGTGAATTATTCAAGGTCAAAGGTGCCGAAAATCAGTTTTTTACGTTTATCTTACTTAGTACGGGTTGTACGTCTTTTTGAGGTTCAGATGAATTAATCACAATAAAATTTTCTACAAAAAATTTTAAATACAATTTTCTTGTGGGACAAACAGTTTTCGAGATACAAGTCGTCAAACTATACGTCGCACAGAGGAATTGCAATTATTCAAAGTCAAAAGTCAAAAAAATCGTAAATATCTCGCTTTATATAGCCTATACGCATTTTTTGTGTTTAGGTCAAGCATCATCAGCTAGTGGCTCGGCTGGCTCATCACACAGATTGGCTTTAACAGCGTAGCCCTGTAATCGATCTTCTATTGTGTGCTGTAATGCTTGTGTGTTGCGGTTTCAATCGTGCTTTGGAGTTGGAATCGGTGCTGTATTTTAATGTGTAGTGGTTACAAATTTTGATTGTAAAGGGAGTGACAGTTACTTTGATGACCCCTGGTTTAGATGAATTGCTCCCCCGAAAATTCTCTACAAAAAAGGTTAAATAAAAATTTTTTTGTAGGGCCAATAGTTTTCGAGATAGAAGTCGAGGCACTGTGAACTGTACATTCGTTACTCCACCACCATTGAGGTAAAATGCAAGGCGCGTTTTTTTAGATGGTTTCCCCATTAGGCCTAATCTATATTTTTTCCAGCTTCATTCATTTATTCTCCTTCTGTTTCTTCTTGTTCTTGTTGCTCTTCATCTTCTATATAGGTATCATCTTCACTTACATTTAATGTTAAGGTACCAATAAGTTCGAGTTCATAACAGATGATAATAATATGTATATTAATGTGTGTGCAACTACTTACAAGTTGGATTTTCAATTCCGGATTTTGTTTAATTTTCGCCTCACACATCCTTATCTCCCCGTTAGCGGAACTTCTTGGTTTAAAACAAATTGTTCTGATTTGCGTGGTCTTCGATGTATGTCCTTGGTGGCACGTGAAATCTCGAAAAAAAATGGTGAAGAAAAGTTAATCTTGGCCAACTCCTCCAAGAATTTAATCGTTTTTTCTTGACTCGTTGGAATCTATTAATTCTTGAAATTGTTCAAATGAAGCGATGATAGCTGGACTAATGCCCAAAGTCTTCATATTTAGTTTTTCTGTCAGATAGCTATACCGCAGATAAAGATATATCGAAGATATCTTTAACTTGGGCATCTTCATGAAAATTCCAACTCGGTATAGCAACTCTCGAAATAAGGTTCCACAACTCCTGCACACTGGATACAATAAAACACCACCTTGATACAAACTATCGTGACGTCACATAAAGAGGTATTTTCTATAATTGTGTGTTCTTATTAAAGGATTTTCGAAGTGAAAGGTACGATGCAAATTATCCATTATAGCTTTCGAGTAATTCACCACCTTTATATCTTGTTTCGCGAAGCAAAGAACCGAAGAAATCAATGAAATCGTGGTCGAAATAGTGACCTTAAATTTATAATCAAAAGCAGCATCACGGCTTGTTTCTAATCACGAAGGCTATTGTTTTGAATGTTTTATTGTCCGATCGTGGCGCTGAAAGCACTTCTGTCAAATGGAAACGATTTTCGGATTTCTTGTATGGTGTTTGGGATTTTTATCATATCAAGATCCAGCGCCGCAATAACTTTTGAAACCTTAGCTACCACACGACCAGTGAGACTAGCCGAAACTTTTGAGAAATCAGCACACGCCCTTAAAAAACAACCTGTCGCAAAAAAACCGTAAAGCCAACAATGGTTGATCTCTGGGTGGCATTGCTCTGCTTCTGAAAATATTTAATAACAATAAATAACAAATTTCGTTTTTACCTATTATGATTAATACAGATTTCAGCTTCAATTCTAGGCAAAAGTGCTTGAAATGTTGCTTTTGTTAAGCGAAATCTCATGACAAATTCACTTTCACTCCAAGTATCAAAATGATTCACCCTTTTTTGCAGTACGTAGGGTCTTGAAATGATTGCTGGTTCATCACTGTCAGAGTCAGACAAAATATTCACTTCCATTAACGAATCCATAGGTTTTTTCATACATTTTAACTTTCCGATTTCAATATTTTAATTTTATTCTAAAACTGTCAACAACTGCTTTAAAAAGGGAGTGGTGGCGCTGGGGTAAAAATATACACAAAATTTCAAGATATCTCGACCTCAGACCAAGAGATAACTTTACCCGAGAGTTATCTTTATCTCGATGTTTTTTGCTACGAAGATTTCCATTTTTTTAGATATACTTAGTATATCTCCCAATTGGTGTTATCCGCAGTATATCTGGGACTGAAGACTTCGGGCATAAGATCCACGATTTGTTCAGTTCACTGAAATTCTTCCGTATCAGCATGCGATTTTTTAACAACATAACTAAATTCTTCATAAGCCGAACATATAATGGTTTTCGTCGTATTTACGCGTCCATATTAGATTGAATATTTTCCAAAATTACATTTCTATCTGGCACAATATTTTTCTTTCTGCCGATTTCTTCTTCGCTTGCAAACGATCAGAAAAATGCCTGGAAGAGTGAAATCATGAGTTTCACTTATGCACAAGAAAATTGCCACTTTAGAAATTGTTCTTTTCCCAAAAACAAGTGTGACAGAATTTCTAATTTTAAAAAAAGGTATGAACTTAAGCTTCCTCTGCGTCACTATCTACGCAATTTACTAAGGTTTCTTTCATCAGGAATGCTTCCTGAAAAGTGTTTATGTTTTCGAGTTAAACCATCCACTCGTACTCGTTCCACGAATCTTTTGCCAGGCTTTCACAATTTGCTCTCAACAATTCTCGTTCGGAGTTCAAAATATTTTCCAGCTATTTCAGAACGCAAGTTTTTCCCCAATCACAAGTAACGGCTGTATATATTAGTTTTCCTCGTACCTTCGTTAGCATAACTTTGGAACTCATGCTGGAAAATACTGGGATTTAACAAAAGCAAACATGAACTCAAATTGGCCAAATCTCATTCGAAAGTGGTGAAATCATATTTTCCCGCTATTTCAATACAATGCAGTGTCTGTGGACTCCTGGTAGGATCAAACCTACAATTTTGAGGTTTTGAATATCATATCGTTTTACAGGACACGCTCTGTGAACTTTCCTCAAGTCTCCGATATCATAAGATATTGTTTTAAAGTAATGTCAACTTTGTTGTGACGATGAAATGCATCGCCATTTAAACATGAAAATTTTCTTTTAAATTTTTATGAAATGGTACAAAACGATGTTTTTACCTATGCATTGAAAACAAAAACTATTATTTCAAAGTTGGGAATTTTTACATATCTTTAACTCGAGATATTTGGAAAAATATTTTTTTTATTGCAGAGGAAAATTTTGAGTTGATCACAACTGACATTTTGCGACGTAATTATTCAATTTTTTTTTTCTGCATTTTTAAGAAATCAAATTTGGATCATAATGAATTTAAAAGAATAAATGGTCGCATTATAATTCATATTATATGCAATTATTGGTTTTGTTACTCACTCCGGACAGTATATCTGCGCATATATACAAAAAATCAAAATTACCTATTATCCAATTGCCAGGTGAAAAAAATCAATAGTACCCGAATTCAAGCGAATCTAAACAGAAAACTTCGATTACCTATCGAAAAATTCACACAAATGTAATTTTCGCACGACGCACCGGCGGATACTTATAAATTGTAATTTCGTACTAATCCAATGTAAAAGTTACACTGAAATAAAAATATGGAATTTATTTAAACAATTTTTGATGTTTTATGAAGGGTCTCACATTCACAGTAATTTTCTTGGAAATAATTAATCAGCCTAAAAAAGTTGTGACAAGCTTCTCACCTTTTGTTCAGATCTAGTGATTTGTGAATAATTTTAGTTATTTGATGAGGGTTAACCTACCTTTTTGTAAATTCATTTCAAATTGTTATATTAGATACTTGAGTGACTTGAAAAAAAATATATTTTACAATTGCGAATAATGATCCAACACAATCTTTGAAACTTATTTACATCCACATTTTACAAATGAGCGAGTTGACAATTTAATGGTACCTATTATTTTTCTGCTTTTTTTGTTTGTATTTTTTCAGCCGACCTTTGTATCAGCCCAAAAACACTTAGATGGCTTTTTGCAGAAAATCTGACTATTTCTCCTAGACCCTCGATTGAAGTACTTTTCTACTACTGTATTTAAGTGGTTTATATTTCCGGATATTGGAATAGATATAACATACTGAAAATATAAAAGCACGAATTTGTTTAAAACTGTTTAAAAACTTAATTTAAAAAACTTAAAAGAAAAATTTTTTTACGACCTCGAAAAAGCAACTTCATTTGCAACTTCATATGAAATTATTATGTGTAAAAAATGTCCCAAACTCTGGAATACCAAATGAAAGCTTTTAAAATGAACTGTAAAACAATTTTTTTGATTCTTAGTTCGAGAAATTTTTTATTTTGTGATTAAAATTTAGCAGGAAATTCAGATGTTCTAAAAATTTTAAAGTTCAGTAACTCTGAGACTACCGCAAATAAAAATCAAAAATACTATTGGGTTTCATAGAACCAAATAAGTTTACCGATTGTGTACCTATCTGCTTTTTTTTAACGCGGCAATATGTAAAAACAAAAATTAAACACCGCTAAAAACTGTGTTTTGCATATTTAGTAAAGGTGTTTTATTGTAAAGTAACAATAAATTACAAAATTAAGTACGGTTTGCACCAACGTAACTTAGCAACTTATGTCCAAAATAAATTATTTGACCGGGACTCTAAACGTACGATTTTTATTCCAAGAAATTTTTTATTCCATCGATTGACCAATCAGAGATCGAGCTGGTGACGAGAGTAAAATCCATAGAGAAATTCCATGACAGATAACAATGCTGAAATTTCAAGGAGTTTTTTTTTAGCATTTCCCAACTCAACATGGCGGAATCTAAATTTACTCGACAAGAAGTCACGAAAATAGACATTTTTTATACAAACCGCAGGACGATTGTGATGGCTTTAGAAATGGATTTATATAATACTAGCAGACCCTTCCTTGCCAGCTTAAAGTTTTTTGCATAAATTTTAGAATGCCAAAAAACCAAAAATAACTTAAGAACTTTTGGGAAAAAATGTTTTCCTTACAGGACCTTCCGTTTTGAATTTTCAAATACCAACACCAGATTCGTTATAAGCAACCCTGAAAATCTCCAAAGCCAGTTTTTGCAAGAAAAATTGGGCAAAGGACATTTGCGTTATTCTTACAGGACCTTCTGTTTCGAATTTTGAAAATCTGACATAGCTAAAAACCTGCTCCTGGCAACGCAGATCATTTTGCAAAAAAACCACGTGAAAATCGGTCCAGTAGTTTTTGAGTTTTGTAATCTCAGACAGACCAACAAACAAACAAACATCCATTTTTGTAAATATATGTATATAGATTCAGGTGAAACCAAGGTGGTATGGTGAAACCAAAGGGTATATTAACTTTGCCTTACCGTTTGTAACGCCAAGATCCCGTTATCACACAAAAAAATGAATTACACCAGTGTGTTTAGAATGATAAAAAAAAACGAATTTTTGCATGTCTGTCCGTCCGTCTGTGGCGCGGATTGCGGGCGCACGGATTGAGCTAGAGACTTGAAATTTTGCGCAGATCCGTTTTTCGTAAAATGCAAAGCTAAGTTTGTTCATGGACAAAAATGGACCATTAGAAGGGGGGTGGGGGGGGGGGGGACCCCATACGAACGAAAACGTTTTTTGTGAATATCTCAAAAACGGTGCATATTATCATCTTAGTGCAAGAACCAAAGTTATTTAGGATATAATTCTACATAAAACTCCCATATATCAAAATCCGATTGGAATAAAGTTTAAAAAAATCTAATTAGAAAGTTTGACTTCAAAGTGGAATTTTGTACAACTGTTCGCCGTTCACTTAAATCACCATACGGGTTTTCAATAATTGCCAGATTGGCAATTATAGCTTTTGTTATGTTTTCTTATCAAATTTCATGTTTGGCATAGATATTGAGAACGGCAATTAGTTGTTTCCCTCTCAAAGACATCTGTAGAAGTGAAATTTTACGAAAATTTCTGCCCAGCTGTCAAAAAACGGTACCAATACAACATGTCTAAATTGGGCATATCTGAGAATATTTATTTCTACATTGAGAATATTTATTTCTTTGGCGCTACAACCGGTTACCGATTTTGGCTTGCCGCAATGTCCCCCGCTCGAGGTCTCTGTCGCGTGTCGATATCCTCCAGTTTTCCATTCCTCAACAACAGAAGAGAACACAGACTGCAAAAGGTACCAGGTTGGTCCGCATAAAAAAAATTGTGACAATATATTTTTTGAAAGATGGCTAATATTGACCGGGGAATGTTTTTGTGCATAATCTCAAAGACCTCATTTTTAATCTATACAATACTTTTTATACTATGTATTGCGTATAAAAAAGTAAAATTTAAGGCAATTTATTGATCCAATCACTTCCAGAATTACAAGAGTACGAGTAGAAATAAATTATGCCTACCCAAGCTATATTTATTTTTAAGTTTTATATATATATCATAAAATATGCGGAAAGCTTTATATACGAGTATTTCATTTTATTGGAATATTTTTTTTCTCATTTAGCCTTTAAAACTTTGTCGACAAATTTCCAGGTTTATTTTTTGTTACAGCACAGATTTCTTCGCATTAATTTTTTTATAATATTTCAATGCCTTCCATTCAAGAGATAGAAAATGGTGACACGAATTCCAGCTTTTTTATTGCAATCTTTATTCACTGTTTAGAGTTTTAATAAACCCTTAAAATGGGGAAAATTCAAACTTTTGTTTGAACTTTAATATTCACTTCTTAACTGAAATTACATTTTAATTGATAGGCGGACCCAAGGGATTCGATGCTTGATCAGGTCTTTGTCGTATTTTGGTATATATACGTATTCAATTTTATATCAAATCCCCAGTGCGGTCGTCAGGGTATAGCATCCTGCCCCCGCAACTCATAGCGTTAAAATCACCAATCACTTGCGGGAATAATGGAAGTCCTGCCTCACAAGATTCGTTTTGTTCAACGCGTAAAATTTTGGATACAGCTGCTGTAGACGGCTAATATTATAGCCTTGCGAGATGACACTTTAATGGTTCTTTTGGCTATAAAGCTGTGACAGTAAAAGATTTCAATATCTACAGGTTTATTTACGAGTATTTATACATATCTCTGGAGTGCTTTCAATTTTAAACAAAATACCAACACTTGGATAGAAAATCAAACAAAACAGAAAATGACGGGGTCTATATTAGGTTTGCGAAATTATCGTGCCAACAAGTAAGGATAGAAATAAAATAAAATTTACCGAAGGCGAATAAATGAAGAAAACTGCGTGGGATGCATATTTCTTATGATAAGAGCTCGCCTTATCAATAACATATCGATCGGTTCGCGCGATAACGGGAATAATTGAAAGTTTGTGAAAAGTTTCGATAGAACGAGCTAGGAACGCAGGGGCTGAAGTTTCGTAGGGCTAAATATTTGTAGTTGATTTTATTGCAATCAAAGTCTATACTTTTTTTTACGAAAATAAAAGTTGCGTGAGTTCAGAACAGTGAAATCAAATAATTTGCTTTTAATGCTAGATTTGAAACTACGTAGAATGATGAAAAGAAGCAATACCAGTCCGGTAAAAAGTAAATCATATTTTTATGCATATAACAAAATTGTTAGAAACAAAGCTTTGAATCAGTGTTGTGCCGCGTAGTCTACGTGGTGTAGACTACACCATTGTCTACGCGTAGACTATTACTGTAGGCAATGGTCTATTCTCTACGCGTAGACAATGTAGACAATCAATAAAATAAAGGATAGCTGATTTAGTTTTAAAATCTCATTTTCTTCAATCAATTTTAACATAATAAAGCACAATTTCCAGGAAGCAATCGCCAAATGCTGTAATGGAGAACTTCAGAGCAAACTTTAGTGGCAATTCTAATTCTTTTCATGCAATCTAAGCGGCTTTTTTTTAATTTTTGCAATTGAAATCACATTGAATTCTAAAATCTTTTTGCTTGACACATTTTTCTATATAACGAACCGTTTATTTAAAAAACTGATTCATTTGTATGGGATGGCTTTGCTCATTTAAGAATATCTGTTTAATTTTTTTCGAAAAACACTAGTATTTAGCTTAATTCCGTTGAGAGTCATCGTATTTACAGATAGACGGAAATCTATACGGAAGTCATTCAAATCAAATAAAGTAAATCAAATACCCCTAATATAAAAAATATTTAAAAAAAAACCTACCAAAACTAATTCAAGAATTAATTTTTTGCGCTTATATGTATTGTACATAAATCAATCATAATCAGAATCATTGTCTTCTTCGTAATATAAATTATCATTTTTTCGCCAAGAATAATAAATATGGAGTAGTTTTTTAGACCTTTCAAAGGTCAGTCGATTTCGGCTTTGAGAATATATGACTCACTGATGACTTTGTTTTGACAGATATGAGAAAGTCTACATTGTCTACGCAAAGTCGACATTGTCTACGCCAAAGTCGACATTGTCTACGCCAAATCTATTGTCTACGCTATTGTCTACACTGAAGTGTAGACAATTAAAGTCTACGCGTAGAGGAACAACACTGCTTGGGAGCGAAAATCCAAACCGAGTGAAAACCGGATTTTCGAGCAAAACCGTAACCGCGAGCAAACCGGAATTTTAGAAAAATACTGTATAGATTCTCGAGCCAGCGATTTCTAAATAAATTACTTTGGATATTGAAATATACTTACTTCTCGTATTTTCTTGTGTTCTTGTGATCTACCCCATAAATAAACAATTTCTGTAACAGGGACCAAGGCGAGTGGACATTACCCTGCCCGACCAAGGCTTCATCACACCCCCGAACCCGAAAGCACACGACCTACACGATAATAACAACAACAGTTTCACTGGACCTATTGCAGGTGAACAGGAAAAACGTCAGAACTGATAAAAGAAAAACAAAACAAACCAAATGATAATTCATTTGATACAATAATATTAGTAACGGGTATTTATTTTATTCCAAAAAAAAAAAATAGTGTTCACCTGGTTTTGCACAATTTTTGCGACATAGATTGTTTTTCAAAATAGATGTTTTTTTACATAATAAGTATTCGAAAAGAAAACTTCGCGTCAAAACTCCGAAAGTTAATTTCTTCGTTGAATTTATCTTACATTAGTAGGGTGTATTTCTGTGGTCACAAGGAAAAACCGCTTAAGTCGAGTTATGTGGTTTTAAAGGTTGGTGCATATTTGAATTCTCCTTATCCAGTTCTATATTCTGTCAAAATTTGGTTTTCATGCTGTACCCCTATGAGGAATGGCAGAGCAAAAACCATATAACCTAAGTCAGTTTTGCTTGCAAAAACAAAAATAATCAAAACTTTAAACCCAAATTACTCAAAACACGATTTTTCGACTTATGCGGTTTTTCCTTGTGACCACAGATTTGTTGGTTTCAAACAAGGTTGTGTTCATATACGAAAACATAACAAAAGCTATAATTGCCAATTTGACAATTATTGAAAACTCGTGTGGTGATTTAAGTGAACGGCGAACACTTGTATAAAAATTCCACTTTGAAGTCAAACTTTTCAATAAATTTTTTAAAATTTATTCCAATCGGATTTTGATGTATGGGAGTTTAATGTAGAATCATATCCTAAATAACTTTTGTTGTAGCACTTTTTTGTTAAAATGCACCGTTTTTGAGATATTGGAAAAAAACTTTTTCGTTCGTATAATGGTGCATTTTTTCCCATAAACAAACCTAGCCTTGCATTTTACATAAAACAAATTTGTGCAGAATTTCAAGTCTCTAGCTCAATCCATGCGCCCGCCATCCGCGCCACAGACGGACTGATAGACGGACGGACAGACGGACGGACAGACGAACGGAGAGACGGACGGACAGACGGACGGACGGACATGCTAAATTCAACTTTTTTTTATCATTCTAAACAGACTGGTAAGGCAAATTTAATATACCCTTTGGTTTCACCATACGGGTATAAAAAAATATTCTGGAGAAAGTTCCGTCAATGCAGAATAACAGACTTGAAATTTGATATAGAAGGGTTTTTCGTATAAAAATTATATCCCGACCATGAATCGGTTTCATTTGTCCTACTCTCTTCCCCCAAACATGTGAAATAATTTTCTGTGATTTTCTCGAAAACTGCGGGTTTTATCGAAAATTTTCAATACCAAAAGTGTTTACATTGTGATTTTACATAATTCTTATAAATATCAAAATCCAATCGAATATAAATTAAGAAATTTATCGAGATTTTCTCGAAAACGGTGCACTGTCTCGAAAGAACTAAGAGCACAAAATGTGTTTAAAATACAATTCTACAGAACTTTCTCATGCGTCAAAATTCAATCGGAACAGTTCTTCTCCCGTCCGTCATACAAAAGAAACATTTTTCTACAGTGTTCTTAAAAATACAAAAAAGTAAACACATACAGTGAGCGAAATAAATATACGGCCACCCTAATATCCGAATTTCACAAGTGCATGTATTGGGCTATGAAAGTCAACAAAAACCGTTATGTTTTTTTTTTGTGTCCTTTATTAACTGATCATTCAATGGCCGTATATTTATTTCGCTCACTGTACGTAAGTCAGTTGACAATATAAGATTCTGCTTCTGCAGCTGCTACTCCTTCTGCCACTGCTGCTGCCTCTGCCCAATTGGAGTTCTCCCTTTACAAGGATGAAGTAGAGAAAAAATTATATTGTCAACTGACTTACGTATGTGTGCAAAATTTCAAGCTAATGGGTCAAAATTGGACTGCAAGATTTAAATCTGACATTTTTTTGAAAATGTTTTCCACCAATTTTTTAAATCTATTTTTGACTAATCAGTAATTGTATTGCCATTATACGACATTTCACATTTTTTCAAACATACGTTTACCAAAATGTATTTCACACTGAATGGCAAGAGTTCAGTTTAGCGACAATGATGCTACAAATTTTTCCTGTATGAAGGAGGGGAGGGGGAAGCATCCCCTATCCAAAATGGTTATTTTTAGCCGTGGTTCGCTCCCTTGCCCCCTCCAGGGGTCCCTAAACTTTGTATGAAACTTTTTTCTGGGGGGTGGTAGGGGAGTGTGTACCTCAAATGAAAGGTATTGAAGAGTACATTCCAAAAATATATAACGTGACTTCATCACAAAAAAAAGGTGAATTTAAATCAGTTTTAATTGCTTTTCCGTTCCTTCTGAAATTTATTGCATTTCTATGATACTTTTTTGTTAAAAGTACCCGCAAAAAACGTAACAACAAAAAACTGCTGACCGGCCGGCTTTTATGTGGCAAGAATAGGGATGCAACATCGTTCATAAAACCTCGATATATCGAAAATCGAAGTTTTTTTAAGGCGACATCGATGTCAAAAAACATCGTCCTGAAAAAATTGATACCTCGATGTTTTTCCGATGTTTTGAAAAAGTTAAATTTAATAAATAATTTAGCCACCTGGTGGATGCTCTACTGTGTGTGGAGTACACCCAGGTAGAATTAACACGGTTTTAATTCATCTTATACGTTGAACCACCAAAAACCCGTTAGTTTTCGAGATATTCGCAAAAAACTAATTTTTTTGAAATACCGGCATAACTAGTGTTTAACCATTGAACCATTTCTGATTCATGGTTTATAAGGTCTGCAAAAACAACAAAATTATATTATTTTTGCGGATGTTTTCACATCCAAATTTCCCCCAACAGGTCGGACATGTCTGCCCTGAAAACCCATCAGGAGCCTGTTTCTGGTATGGTCGCACAAGGTTTGTGGCATCGGAGTATAAATACTCAAATCGAGTTTTACTCCAACAAAATCATATAAGCCTGCGTGGAAGCTGGCAAAGCAGGCTCTGATGACGGTGAGCCAGCTTTCCATACCAGAAACAGGCTCCTGATGGGTTTTAAGGGCAGACATGTCCGACCTGTTGGGGGGAAAT
Organism: Chrysopilus asiliformis; assembly: GCA_964034945.1. Lineage (NCBI taxonomy): Eukaryota > Metazoa > Arthropoda > Insecta > Diptera > Rhagionidae > Chrysopilus > Chrysopilus asiliformis. Next base: position 66,381,826 of record OZ035961.1, on the reverse strand, counting down.
TTGGATGTGAAAACATCCGCAAAAATAATATAATTTTGTTGTTTTTGCAGACCTTATAAGCCGAGAAATTCCAATAGGATACCGGCATGTCTTCATAACTGCTTGAGATACGGAGTTCTAGTAAAAGATATAAATGTAGCAAATTGTATTGTCTCCAAGTTTTGTAATACATAAGACTACTGGAAAATGGTTAGTTTCGTAATAAATCGCAAAAAACGAAATCGTAGTTTTTAAAAAGCCGCCGTTTTGGTTACTTCCGGTTAACGGATTTCCACATCAGGACCAAACTTCTCTGTAAAATTTCATGGGTAGCTCTGGTATTTTTTGCGAAATCTTGTAGAAAGATGCAACCGAAAATTGATACCAAAGGAAATTTAAACAAACTTTAAGTAGAGTGGCTATATTAAATCTGTCTAAAAACTAGTCCCCTCTAGTCCTAAAATTAGTTTCTCTACTAATTTTATGAAGAGTAATGTTCTAACACCGTGGATAACAACATCGGTACCTCGATATAGCGGCCTGTTCAACATCGAGGTTAAAACTCGATATTTTTCAACGATACCTCGATGTTTTGCAAGCATCGAGATATCGTTGGCATCCCTAGGCAAGAACCTTACTTATTTTTTATGATTTCCCAATCATTATTACAGTGCAGGAAATTCAATTATGAACACCCTTTTCGTTATTACTATATAGCCTCTGATATTTACTACAATTGCAACACTGCAATTTTCTTCCCAAAAAATAAAAGTCAACGACTTCCTCATTATAATAAACATCCATAAGACTAACTGTTCTTAAATGTTCATCAAATAACGGGTTTCTAATAAATGTCATCCCTTTCTGAGTGATAAAAACGTGGAAGTTCGAATAAGAACAGTGAATTTTTATTCTATAATTTGTTAAAAATATTTAACTTTTGCCTAAATTTTTAGATTAAGTAAGTTTTCTATTCATTTTATAAAGCTCAAAAAGCAAAAAAATATTTTTATTTTCACAAAACACGCAATATGGGACGCAAGAAAGATTTATCTGTAGAGGAAATGGCAAAAATATCTGCTTTTGCTGATATGGGGCTTTCTGCAAGGAAGATTGCGCTAAAAATACAAAGGATGTCAAATTTTTGAAAAAAACCGGTTTTCGGTTAAACCGGTTTTTAAGACTTCGGGTTAAACCGGGCCGGTTTAACCGGGTCCAAAAACCCGGTTATTAAAACACCGAAAAACCGTTTTGTTCAAATTGGGTAGGTTAGGTCTTAGACGCAACAAATACCCTATAATACAAACAAAAGACGTGAAGTGCCATATAATCCATTAAGGGGCCATAAATGGCACAATATGATATTGTATTTGGTTTAGAGTGCCTAAAAAGAAATGTTTATAACAAATCAGTTGCACAAAAATTGGTTTAAAATTATTTTTCCGTACAAAAAAAATGATCGGTTTTTTGAACGGTTTTTGGCTTTTAAAAAAAACACCGGGTATAACCCTGCAAAAAAAACACCGAAAAAAATCGGTTAACCGAAGCAAAAACACCGGGTAACCGGTTTAACCGGTTATTTTTTGACATCCCTAATACAAAGATCTCCAGGAGCCGTAATTAATTATTTAAAATCAGGAAATAATTATGGGCAAAAGCGAAAATTTAACAATAACAAAAAAAATTCAATTCTACAAAAACGGAAAATTTTGCGGAGTGTGAGGAAAAAACCGTTATCCAGTGCGCAAATTCGGCAAGAATTTGATTTGTCGATAACGGCTAGAAGAGTTAGACAAATTTTACATGATGACCCCAAACCTAAAATATAAAAAAATGCAAAAGAAACCCACCTTAAGTCAAAACCATAAGGACGCTTGTCTGAATTTCGCTAGAAAGCACATATCGTGGACCGACAAATTGGACAAAGTCATATTTAGTGACGAAAAAAATTTAATTTAGATAACCCAGATGGGTGGCATAGCTATTGGCACGATATAAGAAAAAAAGATGAAGTCCTTATGGCAAGAAATTTCGGTGAAGGCAGTGTAAAGATTTGGGCTGCGTTTTGCACTGCTGGCAAGTCAAAAATAACATGGCTACCCAAAAAATTCGATTCCCAACTGTATTTGGAAGGGTTGGATTTTGCTTTAGTGCAAATGAGCGAGAAATATTTTGAGACTGAAATCATTTTCCAGCAAGATAACGCAACCATTCATACTGCTGGTGTTGTCAAAAAGTGGTTTAAGGATGCAAATCTTGAAGTTTTAGACTACACGGTACGTAGTTCAGACCTAAACCCAATTGAAAATTCGTGGGGAATACTCGCTCGGTCCGTTTATGCTGCTGGACAACAGTATGATACTGTTGAGGGACTGAAACAAGGCATTCGTGAGGCATGGGCTTCAATTGATTGTTCCCAATTAAAAAAGCTCACAAACTTCTTACCTGATAGATTAATTGAAGTTTTTGAGAATAAAGGAGGCTCTACACATTATTAAGTTATTCGAAATATAAAACTCTTTTGTAAAAATCACAGGTTTCCAACTACACTGCCGGTCAAAAAAACTTGACCGATGATAAAAAAAACCAATTTTTCGACTTTTCACTCCCATTGTATGTGCAAGTTAAGGTTTTTTTATATACATTCAAGGTGAATGATAAGAGAATAGACATTTTCAATTTTGAATTGATCGATATTCGACTATTATCGACTTTTTTCGGCTGCAATCGCCTCGGCTCGAGGAAAAGCGGCCAAGTCGGCCGAGCGCACCCGATCACGCATCATTGTTTATGTACTGTAAACAATCGTCAACGACAATTTTTCATCATTTTATTCCTTGTTATTATCACGAGTATGACCGTTCATGTGTAATAAGCGTTTAATAACTTAAAATACGGAAATAAAGGTAAATTTGTCACTCTTAAGAATATAATAAAATTACAAAAAAAATGTTAAATAAGCTTCAGTTATGTACATTCTTTCAGAAATTGTCGAATTAAAACATTTACAATACATGAAACATGAGTGAAAAGTCGAAAAATTGATTTTTTTTTATCATCGGTCAAGTTTTTTTGACCGGCAGTGTAATTTTGTTTTTTTTAGTCAAGATAATAAGTTTTATTGAATTTAATTAAATTAAAGTGTAAACCACACATAATTTATAAAAAGGATTTTGTATAAAATTAAAATTTCTTTGTGTTCATAATCGAATTTCCAGCACTGTAGATTTATCGCACCTTTTATTTTTTAGCGACAAATTTTCGCTAAATGTGCATTTTTGATGAAATCATTCCTCACCACTCCGAGGCTTTAATAAAATATTTGACAGATTAAAATAATAGAGTCCACTCGTAAATTAAAAAGAGACAACTAGATATTCAGGCGCTTGATTTGAAAGACTATTGTGCTTATTATCGAGATTAAGGATTATTGGGACTATTAGAGACTATTTGAGAAAAAACTCGGATTCTCAAAGATTATTATTTTTTATTTGCGGCTATAATAAGATTGTCGGAATTATTTGATTTTGTACATCGATTACCATGAGTTGTGAACTCTTGACGAAAAAACTAACACCAAATTTTTTACAATTACTCAATAATGACACTAAATATAAACACGAAGTTTCCAAGTTACCAGCAGGTTCTTTGTTTTCGATTAATTTATTGCAGTACCTTTTACTCGAAATTAAAGTTTTACATGATACCAATGCGATTCGTTTTCGAGTGCAGTGTTCGAGCGGATTAGATTTTCAATTTGGGATACATGATAAAGCCCCAATCCATATTTCTTTGTAAGTTTTAAAATCCGACATGCCAAACAATTTGCTTTTTTTATGCTAAATTCAGAAGGCTAAACAAAAAATGGTTGACCATCAACCATAATAACGTTGAAGGCTTCTACACGGCATTAGATTGTCGAAAAAACAATTTTGTTAATACTCAACCGTCAATGGACTTGTTTTCCTTATTTTTAAAATTTTGAAAACCATTTTCCGAAAAACGAAATACACGGACTGCTCTCTCTAGGCCAGAGATTTAAATGTGTTGAATTAGCACACTCGGAATTTTTTGGTATCTTATTCCACACAAGAACCAAATTGAGATGGTGGCGCTCTCACGTTATGAGTGGTAAACTGATGTCATATGAACACAGTGGAACACAAAATTTTGATTTCAATTAAAGTTTCGATATTTTTTTATTAAAGCCAAAATGCTACTGAATTAATGAAGTATCTGACTCATAGAATTCGCTCAATTTTCGTCCGCTAATTGATACTTGCACAAGTTTTTACGAGGTAGAACTTAAAATGTGACAATATTGGTCATATTTGCGTAACCGCTATAGATAAAAATGTTAAGCATGGGAGGAGCTTAGTGAACCAAAGAAGGACATCACTGTTCTAGGCTATCTGATTTACACCCAGCTAAATCCGGTTTTCCTAGTATTTTAGTAAATATATAAATTAAAGCCAAAATTCGAATTATCTTGGTGGGTCGGAATTACCTTACAACATCAATTATTAATTTAAAAAAAATTAGTTAAAGTTTTTAAAAACTAGTCTTACATAACATTTTTTTCACTTTGAAATAATGCCATTTTTGGACACAGTGAACGAAATTATCGACCAAATTAAAACTACTTTTTTTAAATTTTAAATTAATTGTAATATTAAAAGAAAATATTCACACATATTTAAAAATATGTCAAGTTATATTATTTAACAACATTCGATATGTAAACTCACTTCTGGAGCTAAAAATTCTTTTACAAACTGTCTCTTTTCCTTAGCAAATTCGGTATATGGACACGTCCGGTTTTAACAATATTCGCTCAATGGCTAAATAACAAAATAAACAATAAACATATTAACAGCACAACGCAAAATTAAAATATTGTTATTTCCAAAAAAATTGTCTTCGTTTTAACCACAGAATTTTAATCATTTAAAAAAAGTGCATCGGTCGTAATTAGGACTGATCTACTTTAGTATGTATGTATTTTCTTAAATTTATATTGTTATACTGAAATAAATTACTTTTTAGTATTATTTTTCAAAAAATATTTAAAGCAAGGTATCGATGATAAATTGTTTATTGAAGTACCTACATCTATCGGCTACTCAGAAAATCACATATTTTTTACCTTTCTTATATTTTCTTCTCGAATGGAATTTCATATTTCAGGGTATATCATTTTACGAGAGGATGCAATGTATTCATCATCCTATAAATTGTCGATTTGGGCTCATGACTGAAGCAATTTCTGACACAAGAAAGACCTTTATACTCTTTTAACCATAAATTTAACCCTAATTTTATATCAGTATATTTCTGAGTAATTGAGGCCAACACACAAAATTACAAATAGAAGAAAAATTCCATAACCATCATTTTGTCAGTAATCGACGTTCTTTTGGCACATTTCGGCTTTCATTTTTTTCATCTTCTTAGATCTTAGAATGCTAAACCGAATGTTTCGCTTTTTTACTATAGATAATTTACTCGTGTGAAATAAAAGAATAAAATGTTTATTCTTTTTCAGATATACGTCGCAGACAAACACGGTATAAAAGACCATCAAATCCAATGCCAGCCCGAAAGGGGCTGTTAGCGCCCCAAAATACATTTCTGGATACGATAGCGACTCGATTCGATGGAACACGTAAGTCACTCATATATTATCACTTTAAAATTCATTTTACTATATTTACTTCGACCAAATTCCAAATTTCTCTGGGCCAGAATATTTTCCTAGCTGTATGTGCTTTCAATCACAATATAGAGGTACTTGTATATCTACAACAAATTTTGGCCAATCAAATCAGGATGCCTCCAGCTTTTGCTGTAAATTACCATTACAACGTGAACCCAGCCGCATAAAATTCTGCCGTAATTGGTTGAGGCTTTAACTAAGTTTCCATTTTCTTACTTCAGGCAAATTCGGAAATGGTGAATTAAATATCTAAGGTAGCCTAAGTAGATTTAATCCGTTACTTTATGCTAACCACATACCGATTCGTAGCAGCAAGTTAATTATTTGCCTAAATTGTATTTAATCTACCACTGAATTTATAAACGCGATAACAGAAAATTAATCCTCGCTACAATAAAAGTCGTTCTCCAAAACCGATTTATAGTTTACTGATTTAATCTAATCAGAATTTGTGAAAATTAGATAGACATATTTAAATATTTTATCGTCTATTCTTTTTCCAAAATGTCAATAGATTTAAAATATTATCGTAAAGTTGATTTAAGTAAAAATTACCGACAAATTATAAAATGACGTGGAAGAATAGTAAAGAGGAAGACTTGGTTCCTCATTTTTTGTTTTAGCTGTGCCTCATTATCTTTCTTACATATAAGAAAGGTATTAAAATCGGTTACACCCAAAGTCAGCAAAAAACTCACCGAGAGAAAACTTATCGTATGAAAAATTCGCCGATAACCAGTGATGCTATATCGAGGGGAATTCCCCTTTTTGCGGGGAATTTGACTATAAAAATTGTTAATAGGGGAAAAGGGGAAAACGCTTCAAAACGAGGGGAAACGATTTACAACGAGGGGAAAATCTTCGCCTTTCAACTAAATCCGAAATACTTTTAAAAAATTACGGAAAAGTAGAAGTACAAATAATTAAAAACATTTACAATCCAATTCCAAGTTTAGGCAAAGGTAAAGAGTGAAGGAAATGCTTATTTATGCATTTGTCACTTTATATGTAATGATCTTATTGCAATTGTAAAGTACATACCAATCTTTTAAACGAAAGCACTTTAAAAGGGGTTTGGAATGTACGTTTAACCGATTTTTCAGTGTACTTTTTAACCGCTTTGAAAAAAGAACATTAAAAAGTACCATTTCTCATGTTATTCAAAGTAATTACTTTAAACTACTTTAAAAGTCTTTGATGGAAAGTAGTTTCCATGAAAGTTCATTGACACATATTTTTTGTTCGTTTTTCGGATTTCTTAAATATATTTTCAATAGAAATATTTTAAATTGCAAATCAAGAGAAGTGCTTTGTTTAAAATATGTAAAAATCAAATTAAATCGGTAATTTCTTGTTCATCTTTAAAATTTTGCTTAATGTACTAATTTCGACTAATATTCACAAGAAGAATGCATGGACCAGTGGCAAAGTGCCCGGAGTACAAAAATCGAGTTCCAGTCGCGACTTGATTTCGTTTTTTCTATTTTTTGATATTTTTATATTTTTTTAATTCAAAATATGAAAATAATTTTTACCGAATTTAAGGAGGACAGGATCATTTCAAGCTCAAAAGCAAAGGAACTACCTTGATTTATACATTTGTGACTTGCTTTGCTTGTTATCCAATTGTGAATCTCGGCTTCTTTTCATATCTTATTTGACGTTTGGTTGGAGACCCGTGACGTTGTTATCGGGAATACAATTAACGAGTTAAAGCTTTACAAAATAGAAAATTATTTCCTAATTTGTGCTTTTTTCTCTTAAAAGACTTTAACATGAGTCCAAAAGACAATAATTTTTGGTTTTAATAAATGAATTCTTTATTTAATATTCGTTGTTTTTATAGGGGAAAACGAGGGGAATTTCGTCATTAAAAAAGGGGAAAAAGGGGAATTTCGTCATTTGGAAAGGGGAATATCACTAAAGGTACATAGCATCACTGCCGATAACCAAACCTAATGAAAAAGAGCAACACAAAAATTCTAATGAAAAAGAGCAAGACAAAAATTGAAGCCTTTGAATGGAAGATCTAAAAAAATAAAACATATGGGAAAAAGTTACAGAAAATTCGACAGAAAACTATTTTCATAGAATTTTTTTTTGCTATAACTTTTTATGACGTCGGTTGCTCTTAATCCGATGCAAAGCCCAACTCGTTTTTTACTAACTTTTATTTAGTTTCATTTGTTAGCTATTTAGTGTCAAATCTTGTAATCTATTTTAGCCTATCAGCAATTTTGTGTTTTGTAGTTTGGGTGAGATTTTGTGAATTGTACTTAGTGAAAAATTGGTGATCAGTCAATTAATCATTACTACGAAATGAAATTGAAATTTTTGAAGAGATCAACTTATGGTGGGTTGTGTGTGGCGGTATGCCGGGAGACTCGAGTTTGCTGCGAATTTCTAAAACTTTTGCCTTGCCGACTCACCGATGGCATCGACAATATTGTCAAAAATTAGTTCATCTTTTGGTCGAAGTCATATACGCCGTAGTACAAACTTGGAGGTGTTACGAGCGTTTATAAACGACAAGCGGTTTTCTTCGTTAGGGTTTCCCCTAAACTCAGAAAACGCCATCTTTTTTTGTTTTGATTGCGTCGCGACACGCTTTTGTGAACCAGGTATTGGATTCACTCTTCGCGGTGTTCGAACTGCATAGGGTATATAGGACCAAGTGTCATTACGTTCGTTACCTTTGCAGTCGCAACATCAACGTCACGTCTCCTGAAACAATCGGACCACTTGTAAGCTGACTTAAGCTCTCCCAGTGGGCTTTTTTTAAAATGCCAAACAGTCCTACGCGGAGCTTTAGTTGTATTTTTAGAAGCCCTGTGGTGGAAAATGAACAGCTTACCAAACAATGATCAGATCCTCCAGGAGGGAGGACAGAAACGCTATATTTAGACGGTTTTGTAGTTAAAAACAAATCTAAGAGTTATGAGTTATGTCCTGCAATATCTGAAATTCTCGTTGGTTTGTCTACGATTTGCGTCAACAAGTTTTAATCGGCGAAGAGTTCCGTCTGCAAGCCGACATGGCCAGGATAGTATGAGAAAGGAAGTCACTTACCATTATGGACGTTGAAATCACCATATGGAGCTTTAGCCAGATGAAATTAAATTCTGGATTAGCGCATTTTTCTAGATTAGGAAGAAGTCAGTAAGGCACATCATTGCGGATATAAATTGCGATACCCCTTTGAAGAAAAAATACTGGCTCTAGATGATACCCGTTTACCTGAAATTGACCTGGGTCGCAGTCACGGTCAACTTTGGTCTCACCCAAAGCCCGTACCTCAGGGTTTTTTGGATTAAATGTATGTAAACAGAAAGATGGTATTCCCTAATTCCGTGAACATTGCAAAAATCAAATTTAAAATTTTGACTTACCCGCATCGATCCAAAAAAGAACACAAAACGACAAGATGGACACAAATAATAGCCAAGTGGAGCCTACGAGCCTACGAGGATATATAAAGCTGGAAACGGTTAACGGTTGTTCAGTACAAAATCTTTAAGCAGCCAGATGTCACCCGGTCCAGCATCATGCACCCCGCAAAAACTCCGCCCGACTGGGAAAGGTGTTATAAAAGTGCCGTAAAAAGCCCTTTGCCAGGACACCTCACTAGATTGACTTTCGGCTAACGCGGCGGACGCTATTGATTTAACTACACACAAAAGTGTAAATTTGGACAAAAAAAAAGAAAATCGTCGGCCTTAAAAAACAATTGGGAGAGCTCACCTCAATTCAAAAAGCATCGAGTCCCAAATCTACTGTTTTTAGCGACGTCAAGGAATTTTTCGTTAAATTCAGCGGCGGTGAGAATTTTCCGATTATATTTCAAAGAATATGCTAATCTTTTTTCGAGTTTATCTCGCTAAAAGAATTTTCAACGACCATTACTCGTGGATATAATCTTTAACGAACTACGAAGTAGAAAGAAGACAAAGGAGAAGAGTTTTTAGCAATACTTGCTTTTCATCGAAGAGATTGCTTCACGGGCAAACATCGAGGGATTTGATTCGGCCCATAACAAGTAGGATCCAAGATTCATCGAATAACAAAATGCTGCGAATGAAGAAAAACTCTCCGGCTAATGGTGATGTACGACCAGTCTCGCAACGCCCGCACAAAAACAGGACTCTTGGATCAATCAGATGCTATAATTGCAATAGTGTTGGAGGCTTTGGCTCTGTTTGCCAAAAACGAAATAAGCAACCAAATTTGTATTCCAACTGTGGCAAAAACGATCATTGCGCATCAGATTGCCCTACGATATCAACAATGGTAATTTAACACCAATACTAGTCCGAGGATTCAACGAAATAGCAGCAACAAGTCAAACTTGGCAACGATTTTTAAAAGATTATTGACTTCTGGCCGAACAGAGATGGCGGCAACGCAAACCAAACAAAAACTGCATTGACGACACTGCTGCATACAGGCAGTGGAATAAATTCCATACAACAGCAATTTGTTCCTTCTATATTAACTCTTGGAGCACAATGAACGCAACCAAGCCGCAACCATCACGCATCCAAATGTCACTTACGAGTTTATTTCACAGAAATGCTTTTGAGTGAGCACAGTGAATGCATTGAACGCAACCATCGACGCAGAAGTAGACAAACGTTGAACTTTAACGCAACAAGTCTGCGTTGACAGTTCATAAAGTGAGATTGGGGAAATGTCGTTTGAGGAAAAATTGTTTGCCTTAGTGCAATAACATACAAATAACAAAGATAAAGACCAACAAAGCAAATTATCGCTTCAAAATTATCCATTTTTATATATTTTTCTACTTTAGTTCACTTTTAATTTTTCTGTGTTTGTCTCACAACGCAACAGACGACGTTTCTATTGTGCTCAACCGCTCCTGAACTGCGTTGCGTGACAGTTCGAAGCGTCCTTAGTTGCGGCTTGGTTGCGTTCATTGTGCTCCAAGGGTAAACGACGTCATCACCCCCTATGTATAACTTTAGCAGTTTTTTTAATGATCCGAATAAGAGAGCTATATGGATCATTAAAAAACGTATGAGAGTTTATTGTGGTCTAAAATTGTTTTTAAATGGTAATACCCGTATGCTTTGGCAATAACGTTTAAGATGGCAAAAACCTGTGAAATTACCTACTAGAATAGTAAACTTCTGTTTTTTGCCGCTAGATTTTGTTTAAGTTTCCGATAATAGCGAGAGAAATAGTATTCAATGTGAAGGAAATAGTATTCAATATCCACACACCTGAAAGCAAAGGCGGAAGCTGAGACACGCACCAAGAGAATTTTTTATTTCCCAAAAACTCAGATACCAAATCAGATCATGATCCCGATAAAACTTGGAATACGAATTTGTATGAGAATTGATCTGGATCTCTGAAACAGGAATTATATGCTTTCTCTTTTCTTTATTCTTAGACTGTATTTAACCGTGAAATAAAGCTAAAAGATCGTGTTTTATTTAAAACTATTTTTTCTAACAAAACTCTAATTGAAATTTAAAGGCCAATTTTATATAATTTTCAAAGTTATTTGATTTGTATACGCCCGCAACATTACAATTTGGCCCGCAAGGGTTAAAAACTGGTTATTTCTAGAATCTTTCGCTAGCCCCAAAAAGTCGGTAACGATTAATTCGAAAATATATTGACCCAAAGATTTAACTTTTTTTTTGATTTTATATAACCGCAATGGCCCTTACCAATGAGCTGTCACTAACTTATTGTTAGTAACAACTTTTGGCGTGTGCGAAACGGGCTAATTTCTTGTTAATTTCAGTTCGAAATCTATTTCTTAATGGAAAGTTTTCACTTCGCTGTGATAAATGAATGAAAACGTACGCGGCGCGGTGAGAGATGGTAGTAGAAACTATAGGCACCGCGAAGAGTAGGTTTAGTTTCTACTTTCAGACGCGGTTCGAAGCGGTGACATAACAGAGATATCACAAGTGGTGAATTATGGTACTTTAATATGAATTCGGGAACCTCGGTACATTATGCCTGGCATCTTCAAACAGTTGTTTATATTTTCTGAGTGTTCTAGCAAATATTTTTATCAAGTGGAAAGATGGAAAAGAACTTTGAAAACGCATTCGAAACAGAAAATGAAACGGAAAAAATAATAATCTTCAAATTCTCTGCGAGTTGTAGGTTATGAAAACACAATTTGAGCTGTCACCGCGCCGCATCCGCACCGCGTAATTCCGGTTTAGATACTGACTGCGGTTGTCACGATGCCGCTCTGAGCTAACCGCGCCGCGCCGAGCAGATGCCGCACCGCGCCAATTGCGGTACAAGGTACAAGCTTTATTTATGCTCGGGGAGAATCTCCTAATCTAATTACTAGGGCTGCCGAAAATATGCACTAAAAAAGGCGTTTTATGCACATAAAATATGCACTTAAATATGCACTTTAAAAACATTCAAAATCCGAAATATATTTCACCCAAAATAGTGAACGGAACTTGTTAAAATGTGGTTAATTCGACTTTTGTGGAAAAATTAAAATACTATTGAATATTAGAAAAATTGAAAAAATAATAGTCTGTAAAAAAGATTGACATTTTGACTAACAAAAAAAAATTTAACAAGAAAATTTGATTCTAAATTGGAATCCTATAGTCTATGGTATAATCGGGGTTAAAACTTATTACGGTAAAAGATAACGGATAACGGTAAAATACAAAATTGTGTAGAATGCCATTCTCATTAATTCATCTCACATATACAGTAAGCAACCATTTTTTTTTCGAGATAATGGCAAAAAACTAATGGGGCTATTCACGAATGTAAATGTATCTGCAACTGTAACTTTACATGTTCCACATGATCCACACTAATTTTACATTAGATTCCAAATTGGTATTCACAAACTGTAACTGAATAATAGGGATTCCTGACAGTTGCTTCTTCTGAACTGTATAACAAATCGTATAAACATTTCTTTCTAAGTATTTTTATTTAATTTACTCAGAATCTTCTTCCCATCCATTATACAACAATATTAAGTCCGACATATTTCCTTTATTCTTAAAATTTTGCATTTTTCTTAAAAAATGTAACCTTATGGATAAGTTTTCTCTGGGCATAAACTTACAGATGATTTGACAGCTAGTTACAGATACAGAATGTCAAAGTTACAGTTTGTGAATAGCAAAGTGGACTGAAAATGTAAAGTTACAGATACAGAGCAATCTTACATTTTAAGAATAGGCCCATAATTTTTTGAAATAACGGTGTATCTCGATAACAGTTTGAGATATCAAGTTCTAGCAAAAGACAAAAGTGTAGGAAATTTTATTTTCTCCAAGTTTTGTCATACTTAAGACTACTACGCGTAGTTGCGGAGTAAACTGAGAAAAACCAATTCGCGATTTTTTAAAAGCCGCCATTTTGGTTACTTCCGGTTATCGGATTTCCACCAAAAGTTGATAGGATCGTCCCATTCCAGGACCAAACATCTCTGTAAAGTTTCATGGCTCTATCTCTATTAGTTTTTGAGAAACCATGTACACAGGCTGACAGACTGACACACAGAAAGACATTTTTATACCCGTATGGTGAAACCAAAGGGTATATTAGATTTGCCTTACCGTTTGTAACGCCAAGATCCCGTCATCACACAAAAAAATGAATTACACCAGTGTGTTTAGAATGATAAAAAAAGTTGAATTTAGCATGTCCGTCCGTCCGTCTGTCCGTCTGTGGCGCGGATTGCGGGCGCAGGGATTGAGCTAGAGACTTGAAATTTTGAGCAGATTCGTTTTTCGTAAAAGGCGAGGCCAAGTTCGTTCATGAGCAAAATGTACCCCCCATACGAACGAAAACGATTTTTGCGAATATCTGAAAAACGGTGCATCTTATCAAAAAAGTCCAAGAACAAAAGTTATTTAGGATATGACTCTACATTAAACTCCCATACATCAAAATCCGATTGGAATAAATTTTAAAAAATCTTATTGGAAAATTTGACTTCAAAGTGGGATTTTGATCATAACGAGGAGAAATATGCAAATGCATATTTTTGGCAGCCCTAATAATTACATTCGAGAACATCTGGATCAAAAAATCTTACACAATTGATCCCGACTGCCTGCTTTAATAATGTTTTATTAGCGACGACGCCCGTTGAGGCCAAAGTGCCATTCGCCGGCCAAAAATACAAATTTTGACTTCTGCCTTTGAAGGATTTCGGTTATGTCATTGCGTTGAGAATTCTTAGGAACCTAGAAATCCAAAAGGACACTCTCCTGGGACAAGTAATTTCCGAACGCCATGGGGTCAAAGTTGGTAAAAAATCTGTTTTTTTTCAATTTTCCAATTTTCAACAATTTTTTTTAACTTTATTAAGTCACCTAGTACAGAAAAATCGATTTTATCATCAATCTGAGGACATATTTAGGCAATTATAATAAAAATTAAAAATTTGTAGTACTACATTTTTTTTCTTAAAATTGTTATCCCAGAATTCTGGGCATTCTAAAAATACTATTTTTTCGGCAAAATTTGTATATATATGACCCTGCAAAAAAAGTTCCGGCTTGACCCGGTCAGGTGTAAGTTGGAAATGATCAATACCTTTCAAAATATCTAAATTTCATCTGCTACTACCTACAACTCTTGTACCCGTAAACAAAAGTCTAATTTCTTACATATTATTTTTTTTAAAAATGTCTTACTTTGTCACAACAATGGACAAAGATTTTTCGTCTAATATGCTAGGAAATTGTTTTAATTACTTTTAATATACATTAAAACGGAATATTTTCCATACCAGCATACAGTGAAACCATTAAATGTCACCCTTCTTGACAGTAAAACCGTTTAAAACTGATAATCTTATCCTATAATATAATCCGAGGAATGTCTGCACAACGATCTCGAAAACCCGCCTAACGATTTTCACGAAGCTTGGTGGTTAGGGATTTTCGGGGACAAAAAATCGACCTAGATAGGTCTCAACTCTGAGAAAATTCCCCTCGATACCCCTCGCCTGGTATCTTCGCATTGGGTGGTCCGATCTTAATGAAAATTTACAGTATTACTAAAGGGGCTAAGGGCTTTCGATTTCTCCACTACAAACCTAACTTTCCCCTCCCCTCGGGGTATCGTGTCTTCGAATTACGTGAAGGTATCTTAATGAAAATTCGCAATATTGCTAGGGAGTAAGGTTTTTCGATATGCATTCTAAAAATATCACTTTTTAGATATCTATCGGCAGCGATAAATAGTAATTACAAAACAATCAATTTCCCTGAACCTCATTATACGAATCATTATACGAATCATGTTGCACTCAGAGACAGAGGCAGAAGGAGGATTTTGAGATGGCTCGGTCTTCCTGGTACTATGAATAATTAGAGCAATAAAAATCAATATCTACATATGTATATATGTTACAAAAGAATATTAAGAAATTTACATTAATTCGACGATTGAAAGTTATATTATCGGTGTTTTCAAGCAAGCAGGCAGTAAATCCATATAAATTCGAAACATATACCAAGTCCGCAGCTGATTTGTATAATGGACATTACAATTGGAGAAATATGTCTGCAACAATGCATAAAGTGCTTTTCCATGGCAAGCTGATAATTGAAAAAAGCATTTTACCACTTGGGGAGCTTTCAGAAGAAGCTCAGGAATCGAAAAATAAAGACTACAGACATTTTAGACTAACCAACACTAGAAAAAACGCTAGAATCAACCAAAATGAAGATTTGATGAATATATTACTTCTATCGTCAGATCCATTTTTAGCTTCTCTGCGTTCTAAATGGACAAATGCAAAAGATGAATAGGATGACGAGGAAGATCAAGAAATCCTACAATTGTTAATATTCGACGTTGATCAAGACATTATTAGAATTAGGGGCTGCATTACCGGTAACCGGTTTTACCGGCCAATTTTTTTACCGAAATAAGCGATAAATTAAAAAAAAATACCGGTAATTTCGGTAATTGTTTTGTGTTAGTTTGGCGGGCTTAACGGTCCAATTTTAAGAAATAAAAACAAAAGTTGTGTTTTAATTTTCCAGCCTGACGTTTCGAGTCTTGTTTTGGCTCATCTTCAGAGGCGTTAAACGATCATTTAAATGCACTATGTTATAAATGTTAATATTTTAAAAATGAGCCAAAACAAGGCTCGAAACGTCAGGCTGAAAATTAAAACACAACTTTTGGTAATTTTTTTTCTAAATGAAGACCTCGGTGCAAAAAGCGGTCATCTCCACTTTTTCAAATTTTTCAGGAGAGACAAAAAGATATTAGCGTGAAATTTTTGCTCTGGGACAAAGTTAAAAAATTACAATTTAAATCAAGCATATATTCTTACATCGTTGCAATTTGAGATAAATTCATTTTTTTTTTTGAAAAAGTTATATACATTTTAAATTTTGGAGATAGCTGTTTCTTGCACCCAAGAGGACATTAGCGGTTTTCAAAATGCATTATTGGCTACAAAATACAGTCCAAAATATGTTCAATAACCTTTAAAAATAAACAAATAAAAAATATTCAATTTCACAAAACAAAACTCTCAGAAAAAAAAATTGAAAATGACAAAAAAAAATCTGCGTCAAATTATACTCGTATGAAACAATGCCTTCAGTCGTCTCCTTTTCTTCAACCCTTTCGGTATTTTGATGCCATATGGCATCATCCTAAAAAATTTGAATTGTCTTATTATTTATTTATTTTCAACACTCTATTCTCATTCAGTGCACCATTAAGTGCATTTTTGGCCCAATTTTGATTTTTTCAGTAAAAAGCTGGACCACAGTGGACGTATTTGAAAAAAATTATTTTTTTTTTTTGTTTTAAATGAATACTAATAGCTTAAACATCATTAATTTGTATACAGAGTATTTTTAAAACCCATAGAAAAAAAACATGTACCGAAAGGGTTAATAACTTTTTACACAGACCTCCAATAAGTATGGTGTTTGCAGCCAAATATGCGCATTCGTTTATTCTTGCAGTTGGCATCAATAACTCATTTTCGTCAAAATGTGGAGATGACCGCTTTTTGCACCGAGGTCTTCAAATGTTTTAACGAAATAACTTTTGATAATGGGCTTTTTTGATAATTCAAAAATGTAAAATCTTTTGTAAAAATCTTAATTATCAAAAAAGCCCAATATTTACAAGCGTTCTGAATGTGAGAGCAAACTGAAGTATACTTCTAGTACATGTACATAAGTAAATGATAAAATATGTAATATGCAATATACATAATATTACATTAGAGAAAAAAAAAATCAAAACAAAACAGAAAAGAAAAAACAACCATATTTGGCATTTGTAGCCGTTATTAATGTATTTTGGTTTTATTATTGAATTGTTATAATTATGTTTCCTTGTTTTCTTGATAAATGAATTAAAATTTTATGATTTACACTATAAATATTATAAAATTATTGTTACTTATTTCTTCGTACGTTTTTTCCCTCCCACCGTCACTAATATGCTCTACATGATAACCGGTTTTGTACTAAAAATATTTACCATTTACCGGTAAAGCCGAAATTTGGTAATTTTGCAGGCCCTAATTAGAATGTAATTTTTCCTCAACCTAATGTAATTTTAGCCATGTGTATTTGTATCAAATTGTATTAAAATAATCGTATTAAAAAAAAAGTTGTCTTTAAAAGTGCTAAATTTTTTATATCATTTAAAAAACAACTTTAAAACCAAACCAAAAAAAATATTACAACAACAAATATTATAGTTTTGATTATTTCATCATATAGGGTATTAAAGTTGCTCCTATTCGATTTTCATGTACTGACGATTTATGTAAAATGGCATTCTAAATATTTTCGTCATTAATGATTTTTTCTGTACGACCACCCGTTCTCGAGATTTTGGTAATTTTTGATTTCAAATGCAGATGGATGGGGGAGGGGAGGGGGTGGTCAGATTGTAAGGAAATCAAGCTTGGATCTTTATCTAACCAACAAAAAAAACCCCATTCAAAAATATTGATCCGTTCAAAAGTTATGGATTTTTGGCCGCCGAATGATACTTTGGCCCCAACGTACGACGGCCCGGCCATTGGAATTCGAATTTGCCTGATTTCCCTAACTCTTAATGAGACAGTTTCCCGAAAATTATCTTTTCTCACATAGAGCCTGTTTACACACAGATTGGGCATGAACATGGGACTGAACAATACTGTCAAAATGTAGGCAAGACGAGGAAGTGGGGGACATCCCCACCTCCTCGTCTTGCCTACATTTTGACAGTATCGTTCAGTCCCATGTTCATGCCCAATCTGTGTGTAAACAGGCTGATACAGCATTGTTATGTGAATTGTTATGAGTTGGCAACTCTGTGTTATGTGAATTGTTATGAGTTGGCAACTCTGTGTTTCGGTGTGCTCTTTCTTCTTTGGTTGACGATCACAGAACTATATACATAGAACGCTCATGGCCATATAAAGCCTAGCATTAAAAGTAAGTCAAAAATTATTGCTTTCTCTGTCTGGCTATATTTCGTTTCAATGACATTTCATGTGACTTTCATTCACTGAACTGAAATTGAAATGTATAGCTACCTAAGGCGCTAAGATTTGAATTTTTCCCGGCGATAAATCCAAAATTTCCATCGCATTAGAAATTTTTGTTGTTTTAATTCTATATATTAATTGAGAGTTAGGATTTTTGTACCCCCTTTTTGACCGACTTCCACTCAAGTGATTTTGTTACCATGATGTGAACAAACACAAAACTTAATCAAATTAATATACTGAATATTTTTTCTTCTCGGTTTATTCTTGTGCCCAATTTCTCCTAAAAATGTTTACTCAAGGATTTCTTTTAATCTTAGCAGCCCAGTCATATCAAAATCAAATGAACTTATGTAAAAAAAATGACAAAGTTAAATAGCCGAAACCGTCCTTCGTGTCAAAATTAGTTAATATTTGATTGAATAAAATGTCTGCGCGATTACTTTAAATAAACATTCTACGCAAATATTTATTCCCATTAATTCAGTAATAAAATCATATTTAAATTTCGCAGCAATTTGCAATTTGAAACATTGCCACCACATCTTCTTCAGTATTTCCACAACTTTCGACAATACATTTTGATAAGCCTTTCTTAGGCCGTGGCATGATGACGCGACAGAATTTAATTCACACAAATAAATTTTATAATCACTTTTAATATTGACTGCAAAATATTTTGAATCTAATTTCAAAACGAAATCGAATCATGTTCTGTCATATGATGACAGTTCAATTAACTTAGGTTATGAAAACCGTCAAATTATATGACAATTCGAGTAACTTATTTACAGTGGAAAAGTGACAACTACTCAGATTTTACATATATTTGTCTCCCTTTGGCCCAATTTTTTTACTCCACTGAACTGCTAAAAAATGACTTATAAGATATAGAAGATTGAGCGTTCTATGTATATAGTTCTGTGTTGACGATCGACACCAAGTACACGTAGTCCAGCTGGTTCCCTGGAAACTAGTCATAAAGGTACAACTAATAGCCCTATTATGGAAGTCGCGCGACTCGTCGTACTGCGGCAAATCTGCCACTGCGGACTGTTTTGGTATTATGGTAGTCCGCAAGACCTGTTTTTCAAGCAATTTCAAGTCCGTATCTATGTGGCTGCGGACTCACCTTTTCCACTAACATTTCGAGGTTAGGAGAAAACAAGACTGTGTAAGTAAATGATTTTTTCTTTTTTATAAATTTATAATTAACATGTTTTTTTATATATAGATAAGGCAATGAAGCAAACCACTCAAAGACAGTTCAAAACTCTGATCGAGGAAATGGAGAAGGTCCCTGAGATCGCCAATGGGTTCCCGACAGGGAAAACAAAACAGGAGGTGAACGATTTCTGGGAGCATCTCTAATTGATTTTCTTATACTTTCCATATCAGTGTTGTTATTATCATTAAAGGAAAAAAGTGCTACACTTGTAAACATTGCGATATTTTTGAAAAACAAATAAAATCTTTGACGACTGAAACGAATCTTTCTCACGTTTGACAGTTCAACGCGAACCAACTCATATGATCGCAGCGAGTGTAGTCCGCAAACGGCATGCGGACTTACATAATACCAAATCACTGCGGAACGGACTTGACAGTCGCTGCGGACTGACGAGTCCGCACGACTTACATAATAGGGCTATTAATAAATAATTATAAATAGCAGAAGCGGTTTTTCTCATCTACAACAAGCATATTATAAAAAAAATAGTGTTTCGGTGCGAGAAAGGTCATTTTCATAGATTTTTATACAAGTGTGAAGTGTCCCACTCCGATGATCAAACAATACTTGTATTAAAAGTTTCAAACAAATCCTTTGTAGTCTCAATAACGCACTTTGTCTTCTACTTTTCTGTTGCCCTAGTGGAATTTTTTAGCCCTATTATGTAAGTCGTGCGGACTCGTCAGTCCGCAGCGATAGTTGAGTCCGCTCCGCAGTGATTTGGTATTATGTAAGTCCGCATGCCGTTTGCGGACTAGACTCGCTGCGATCATATGCGTTGGTTCGAGTTGAACTGTCAAACGTGAGAAAGATTCGTTTCAGTTGTCAAAGATTTTATTTATTCTTCAAAAATATAGCAATGTTTCCAAGTTTAGCACTTTTTTTCTTTAATGACAATAACACTGATATGAAAATTATAAGAAAATCAATTAGAGATGCTCCCAGAAATCGTTTACCTCTGATTTTGTTTTCCCTGACGGGAACCCATTGGCGATCTCAGGGACCTACTCCTCGATCAGAGTTTTGAATTGTGTTTTAGTAGTTTGCTTCATTGCCCCATATATATATATATATATATATATATATATATCGATGAGAGTTTTGAATTGTGTTTTAATAGTTTGCTTCATTGCCCCATATATATATATAAAACATGTTAATTATAAATATATAAATAAGAAAAAATCATTTACATACACAGTTTCTTTTTTGCATAACCTCGAAATATCACTGGAAAAGGTGAGTCCGCAGCCAAATAGATGCGGACTTGAAATTGCTTGAAAAACAGGTCTTGCGGACTACCATAATACCAAAACAGTCCGCAGTGGCAGATTTGCCGCAGTACGACGAGTCGCGCGACTTTCGTAATAGAGTTATTTATTTTTTTTTGTCGTAGTCTGATTTTCATTTTTTGACGTGGATACGTCTTGGATTTTGGTTATGGGGGTACAAATCAGACAATCGGCTTGCTGCCATGATAACAAATTTGCAATCGATGATACTCGATAGTTTGTGGTGACATCCGAACAGAAACTGTGTTATAAGACTACATTAAAGCATTGTTTAGGGTATTTTGTTATGTTAAACTATGTTCAATTATCTTTTTAAGAATCAAAATCTAAATTTTCACTGCCGCTGTTATGCTGTTTTTGCTGCTTGTAGTACAGATTTCACATTTATACTCTTTTTATGTTTTCTTTTTGCTGTAAATTGAAATTGCTTTGTTATTTTTATCGTTTTTATCGTGTTATTTTATTTTATTTTGATTTTTATTTGGTTTTCATCTATGGGCGTTTTCATAAATTCAAGTTCTGTAAATAACACAAAAGATTTTGCTTAATAAATAACCCGGTTATATGTTATTCGTTTAGTTAGTTTACTTTCGCAAATTACTGAACAACTAAGTATTACGGGGAGATGGAAGAAAATGTTTTGTGCAATTTGCGCAACTCCCGAGTATATTTATGAAAATGCTCTATAACATTTTAGAATTAAACATTTGTTCGTTGTGTTGCAATTTGATTTTTAGGTACAAGATGCCGAAATTCACCAAACGGAAAGGCACATCCCGTAAACGTAACATTACGGTCAATCAAATTGTTTCTTTAGTTTCCTTTTTCCTAAAATTTCTTACTTAAATATCTATTGACGATCGTTGTGGGCGGATCCACGTCTTCTGGTCGTCTCTACGAGACAGACACCTTGCTTTTTTTATTTCTTTTTGATTTCAAACTTTTTAGTTCGAAATTTCCCAAGCGATGATCATTTTTGAAGTGAAAACTTCTTTAGCGGCGTTGTGAGTGATTTCAAACTCGATGAAACGACAGTAAAAAGAGATAGGATATTTTAGCCTACGAGAAAATGAGATAGAATACAGATGGGTGCCAGTCAATTTATCGTAAACAAGATTGATGGGAAGCGGGAAGGGGTAGGGGAAGAGGGCGGGGTACGGGAAGGGAAAGGGGAGAAGGGAGAAGTGTTAGGAGGGAGGAAGTGGAGAGAGGAGGCGATAAATTATGTTTCGTCATAAATTGCAATATATACATATGTACTCGTATATAAATAAAAATGGATGTTTTATTGTTTGTCTGCCTGCCTGAGATTACAAAACTCAAAAACTACTGGACCGATTTTTATGCGGTTTTTTGCAAAATAATCTGTGTTGCCAGGAGCAGGTTTTTAGCTATGTAGATTTTCAAAATTCGAAACGGAAGGTCCTGTAAGGATAATGAAAATATCCTTTTTCCCATTTTTCCCCGGAAAAATTTGCATTTTAGAGTTTTTGGGGTCGCTGATCACGAATCCGGTATTAGATTTTCAAAATTCGAAACGGAAGGTCCTGTAAGGATAATGAAAATATCCTTTTTCCCATTTTTCCCCGGAAAAATTTGCACTATAGGGTTTTTGGGGTCACTGATCATGAATCCGATATTAGATTTTCAAAATTCGAAACGGAAGGTCCTGTAAGGATAATGAAAATATCCTTTTTCCCATTTTTCCCCGGAAAAATTTGCACTATAGGGTTTTTGGGGTCACTGATCACGAATCCGATATTAGATTTTCAAAATTCGAAACGGAAGGTCCTGTAAGGATAATGAAAATATCCTTTTTCCCATTTTTCTCCGGAAAAATTGGCACTACGGGGTTTTTGGGGTCGCTGATCACGAATCCGGTATTAGATTTTCAAAATTCGAAACGAAAGGTCCTGTAAGGATAAATATCCTTTTTCCCATTTTTCCCCGGAAAAATTTGCATTTTAGGGTTTTTGGGGTCGCTGATCACGAATCCGGTATTAGATTTTCAAAATTCGAAACGGAAGATCCTGTAAGGATAATGAAAATATCCTTTTTCCCATTTTCCCCGGAAAAATTTGCATTTTAGGGTTTTTGGGGTCGCTGATCACGAATCCGGTATTAGATTTTCAATAAAAATATAATATTACTTTTGAACCTGGTACCAATATTATAATAAATAAACGCTATAACTATCCCACCCCTGATACCGCATTCGTCTCATTCTCTCGCTGTTTAGTTTTCCTAAGGTTTCACTTCTACCGCGTGTGCACTGCACACACATGTTTTTTTTATTTTTTTAACTTTTTTTTATTTTTTTAGTGAAACGTTTTTCTGTTGTAGCTGGGTTTTAATATCTTTATTTATTTTTTATTTCCAACTTTAGTTCGAAATTTTTCAAAGGATGATTATTATTTTTACCCCCGACGGAACGGAGATGGTATATGTATGCGTTTGGCTCGAAGTTTGTGCGTCCTTCCTTCATAACTCTTGAACCACTCAACCGATTTCGGTCCCCTTTTTAGCATAAAAAGTCGCTCGGCCATAGGGGGGAGCCAGGAGCCCCCGCTTCGCTACGCGGAACGCCCCACCCATCGCCACCCCTTGGGGGTGGTAGTCGGAGCACCGGGACCTACATTATATATAAATAATCCAACACGGCTTTTTATGAGTTCGTAAATCCAAAGAAATACTTTGTCTAACTTCTGAATGTCAAATTAACGCATTTCAGAGGGTGGAGGTTAGGGGGGTCACTGACCCCAAAAATACAAAAGTGGCTCAAAATGCATTTTGAGAGCTCCGGAGTCCAAAAAAATACATTTTAGAGAATTTTTTTGTTTTCAGTGCTGTAGGCGTATTTTTTCTTGAGTGGTGGCAAACAAAAACTTTTTGGAAAGAACTCTTTGAGGGACACCTTTTGGCGTTTACAGTTTTAAAATCGGTCAAAAAACAGACAAATTATAGCCGTTTGTAGTTTTTGCGAAAAAACTTTGGTGGGCTCTCGGCTCCCCCCTATGGCCGAGCGACTAAATTTTTTGTTTTTTTTAATTCATTTGACCCCATAAAGCTAGGAAAAAAATATGAGGATCCTAGTCAACCGCGCACCTAAAGTAAAGTTTAGCCCTAAACGGTTTTTTAATATATTCCAACGTCCGCCATTTCGACTTGTTTGGAATACCTTTTATATTTATTGGAATATCTTGTGCTCGGCGGCTTTTTTATATGTCCGACAAGCCCACTAACCATATTTTCATGTTGTGTGAAGTCATACATATTTTAGAACTATGCTAAAATATGAAAATCATATTCAAAAATGAGTAAACACTTTCAAGTCAATCCGATATTAAAAACTCACTTTGAAAATGGAAATAAAGTGAAATTCCATGTATTTCAGACTCAAAATATGTCAAAATTTCGAAAAGTGAAATTTCGTATTTTTCTTTAAATGGCTCTATAACTACAGTATAAAATTAATATCTATCTGTAAGTAAAAAAAGTCCGTTGCCCTTAGATTTAACCGTCTTTTTGAGCACTCAAATTCCCAGAAGGGCACTACGAGGTTAGACAGTTGAGTGACACATTGACAATAGATCCTTAATGAAGGCCCAACAAGTTTTCACTTCGACATATCCACCCAAATCAGTGTCAATTAGGGTTGATAGAACGTTTTACAATCTAGATTCCGACATATCATAGTTGGGAATATATAGACAACCGTACATGCCTGTGCGAAAGATGTCACTTAGCGATCCCTGATAGGAAATAACTTTATTCATATATCTATAACTTAGTATCGCATACAAATCTATAAATTATTGGAAAAGATATTTACTCATGATATTTTAAGTGAATACACAGATGTCTAATATATAAATAGACTTGATCTTACTTAGTTGTATCCTAAATCCCTTTTCAATACTTTTCTTGTTTGATTACAGATTCAAACTTTGTTCTGGGCAATGCACAAGTTTTAGGTTATCCAATTGTATATTGCTCAGATGGATTTGTTGAGCTATCTGGCTATTCACGGGCACAAATTATGCAAAAGGGTAAGTAATTCAAAAATATCCATATATTTTATTATACTATATGTCAGTCTACTAAATATATGCCTTGTGTAAACATTTTTTTTTTGCTTTTTTGTTTTTATTGAATTTTTCTGAATGATATGTCAATATTCGATCAAAAATTTTATGAATTTTATCAAATAACCTTTTCTTTATTCTGTCTTTTAGGATGCTCGTGCCATTTTTTATATGGCCCAGAAACTAAAGAAGAGCATAAATCACAAATTGAAAAAAGTCTGGATAACAAAATGGAATTGAAATTGGAGGTCATCTTTTACAAGAAGAATGGTAAGAATTTAGAAGAAAATAAATTTTAACCAACATTAAAGCAATAAATATTTTCATCAAAAAAAATTTATTTCATCGAGAGTTGAAGCTCATGATTTTCAAAAACATGTGTTTTTGCAGTTTATCAAGTTCTTATAATCAAATAAAAAAAATCAGTTGTGCACGGAAAAAACATATAGAAACCATTCCACCAAAATCGCATGCTCCAGTCCACCATAGATGGGAAAAAACGGCATAGTGGCCAAATATGGGAATCATTCCTATAAAAAAGGTGTAACAGCTCCCACATTTTTTAGGACACATTCCAACAAAAAAGTGGTCGTATTCTTTTTTTTTGGTGTAACCATTCCCAAAATTATGGCAAAGACTCCAACGTGTTACATGGGAGAGATTACTATATATGTTAGACTGGTTACGACAAAAATATTGCGACATTCCCTTTTGTAAGGGACTCAATCCTATAAAACGTTGTAATGTCTCCATTGATTATTGGATTTTCTCCTATATATATTCGCGACATTCTAATTTGAAATAGGACACGCACCAAGTCCTATCTGTATAGGACTGGAGACTTTTTTTTATTGGATCCTGTCCAACCTAAATGGGACAAACAAAGATTCGAGTTATCGAATATTCGAGATAGAGAAGTTCGGGGCCTCAGAAAATTCGAGATATGAAATAGCTCGAGCAAAAAAAACGCCCCGTGATTAAAAAATTTCTCCGACTTTTTGATCAAATCAAACCAAGCAATAATTTTTTATTTTATTAGCAAATTCATAACACAAAATTATTAATATTTAACATGTTTTTTTTTTTGTTATTTTGATAATACTTTCAAATTTATTAAATTTACAAGTAGCTAGTAAAACAAGTCACATCGAAATTAAAAACTAATTTCCCAGTCTCGTAATAATACAAAGAATGATAATTCCTGTAAAAAGAAAATCCCACACACCACAGACAGGATTAGTACATATGTACTAGATCTAGTACCTTTTTGACTAATTTAGTACCCTAGTACCACAGCCCATGAATCTGGTACCTTTTCATGGTTTATATAAAAAATGATTTTATCTGGGCGTTCCGCGTAGCGAAGCGTATGACTTCTGAATGTCAAATTAACGCATTTCAGTGGGTGGGGGTTTGGGGGGTTACTGACCCCAAAAATACAAAAGTGGCTCAAAATGCATTTTGAGAGCTCCCGAGTCCAAAAAAATACATTTTAGAGAATTTTTTTGTTTTCAGTGCCGTGGGCGTATTTTGTATTGGGTGGGGGCAAACAAAAACTTTTTGGAAAGAACTCTTTGAGAGACACCTTTTGGCGTTTACAGTTTTAAAATCGGTCAAAAAACAAACAAATCATAGCCGTTTGTAGTTTTTGCGAACAAACTTTGGGGGGCTCCCGGCTCCCCCCTATGGCCGAGCGACTAAATTTTTTTTTATTTTTTAAATCCATTTGACCCTATAAAACTAGGAAAAAAATATGAAGATCCTAGTCAACCGCGCCCCTAAAGTAAACTTTAGCCGAAAAAAAGTACTTTTTTATATGATCCCGCCACAACTCTTTAATTAAAGATTACTGAATTCGTCTTATTAAGGGAGATATGAATATCAATCGTAGTCCATGGAAATATGATTTATATTAGCAATAGCTCAAAATACTTCTCGAAATTTAAGTTTTTAGATGGAGTTTATACAAAAATTTAAAATTGAAATAAAAGCAAAAATTTAAAACAAATACATCTAGACAATTTTTATTAGTTTTTGGAGTTTTTCTAGAGTATTATTTGACCGGGAACAGTTATATTTACAGCGCAAAAGTCAATCCATATGGGTTAAGGATTTTTTTTTTTCTAAAATTACGAGATTTAGATTTTTCTTGACTCCTATGTAATAAGCATAAAAAACGATTTTTGTTGCACGATAGTTAAAAAAAATCTAGTACCACATTATCTCAATCTAGTACCCTTTTTGGGCAAAAATAGTACCTTTTACACATCCTCAAGTCCCAACCCTGGCCACAGACCCACAAAATTCAAAACCTGCTGGTCGACCACCAGCGAGAGAAAATCACATAGACTTTGCTTTCACAATTCTCTGAACTGAGTTAAAGCTTTTTTGTCGGCTACGAGTGATCTGGGCAGCTATTCTCGGAACGTTACGGATTTTTCCGAAACGTTTGTGGTGCAGTGGAAAAAGACCTCTATGTGGTGTACGTACTGCCTATATTGCTCTAAATGACGTCTCGAATATTACGAAGCAATTCACCACTGGATTCGAAACCGTATTCTGGGACTTAGATTACGGAAATATCCGAAACATATCAAAACATTACGTTTCGGATCGATCCGAAACGTTCAGATGTTACTTTTCGAAACGTTTGTGTGCTGTGAATTATCGTTTCGCGTCCGTTGTTTATTGTTATTCGATGCGGGCATAATTTTAATCGTGTAATAAGGATAGTACGGAGAATAATTCTTTTTCATTCATTCATTTGCAAATGATTAGCACGAGAATTTTAGTTTTCATTCACTCACGAATTTTATTTTTCCATTCTCGTATTTTTAAAATTCTATTCGCGAATGGAATGGAAAATTTTAGGAATGGAAAAATAAAATTCGCTCACGAATTTATCGCAAAAGAATGATTCTGGAATGGAATTATTATATGAAGTAAAAGTAACACCATAACTTTCAAAAGGATTGAGCTAGAGACTTGAAATTTCGTACAGTTGCGTTTCTCGCAAACAGTAAGGCTAAGTTATTGGATGAAGAAAATTGGACCACTCCTTCCTCCCTCCGCCATTCAAATGAAACAGTTTTATACAATTGTCCCAAAAACGCCGTTTCATATCGAAAAATTTATAAATGTAAAATATGTTTAGAATACGACTTTACATAACTCTATACATAAAAATTCAATCAAACCACTACCTCCCCCCTAACAAACGATAACAAACGTTAAAATCAACAAATAAACAAAAATCACTCATAATACACTATTACTTACATTGAACACTAGTCAAATATTATTAACTGATATTGAAATTAGTGAAAAATTACTCTAAAGGGAGAACTCCAATTGAGCAGAGGCAGCAGCAGAGGCAGAAGCAGTAGCAGTGGCAGAAGCAGAATCTGCTTTCTGTCCCACAATGAAATTTGAATTCTGACGAAAATAGCAGAAACCTGTCAAAACGTTGTGCGTATTTATATCCGCGGCATGATTTGTCGTATAATATTGTGTTGTTTTTTAAGTATTCAATTAATTTCTCCTCCATTTCAAGTATTACAAATATTAACTTCCGTCCATATATGCAAAAAATATCAGCAACGATTTGTGAGGTTAAATTGAAAGCAGAAATTTAGAGATTAGAGCTAAAATGTGTTTCTGCTTCTGCCACTGCCTCTGCTGCTGCTTTATTGGAGCTCATCACATAAGAGGCTATGTGTTCTAAAGTTCTGCGTCTGCCTCTGCTGCTGCCTCTGCCCAATTGGAGTTCTCGCTTAATATAAGTTAAACACTAGTTAATAAATATAAACAAAACAAAACTATTCAAATATTTCCGATTTGACAGCTCTATTCTACGTACATTTCGGAATGAGGTGAATATGGTGAATATAATTCCGAAACATAAACATTTCGTTACCAGAATACGATCTTTCAAACGTTTCGGATTTAGATTACGGGAAAAACATTTCGGCGAGATTCGTAATCCGTAACGTAACGAAAAATCCGAAACTTTCC
The DNA here is from genome assembly GCA_964034945.1 of Chrysopilus asiliformis. NCBI lineage: Eukaryota > Metazoa > Arthropoda > Insecta > Diptera > Rhagionidae > Chrysopilus > Chrysopilus asiliformis. Next base: position 66,353,007 of record OZ035961.1, on the reverse strand, counting down.
GAGAATAGCCTCCCTGGTTATCTGTATTTACTTGTTTGTGCTTTAGCTTGCCTGTTCCTAGTATGGCTGCTCTGTTCATTATTTTCAACTTACAATATGACAAACAGCTTTATTTAATGCTTCATATACCTACATGATAGCCAACTGTGTTACGAATATACAAAATAGGAATCCTTGAGTGACTTTTTCGATAATTACGCACTGGGCTATATTTATTTTAGTAAAACTACATAAATAATTCCCTATTTGCTCAGTGGGACATCCAACTTTACTATTACCCGTCCAGCCATTTTACAATATCAAACCAAACATATATTTTCATTCCCCTGATCAAACTGATTTAAATGCGGTGCAGTTATTTATATTATGATATACACAGTCCGAAACAAAAATTAACTTAATTTTTTGCAATCTGTATATTTTTGAAATAGTAGCAACGAAAATTGCAAATAAAAATAACAGTAAAGAGAAAGAATGCACATTTACTAGAAAATTGTTGGAAAAATGTGCCGCGGGCGAAAAAAATGTTCTTTGGAGCAACCTCAGGCCGAAACAAAATACGTTCTGTATATTCAGTGCTCGTTTTTTCTAGTGTTTAAAAAATTATTACACTAGTTTGAAAAATCCGGAACAAAAATTTAGTTTCCGGGACGCTGAGTAGGACGCTGAGTACTGAGTAGGACAGTTAATTAGGTTTGCGATTTTTACACTTGCAATTTTTCCTTGAGTTTCTCCGCCAATTTTACTTAGAATTTTTTTCCAGAATTTTAATCATCTATCGCAGAATAAAATCCCTTAACTAACGATTATTTTTTACACCGCAAGATCAGATTTATCTTAAATTACATCCAAAATGTCAATTACATCCAACATCTCTAAAGAATTGCAAGTAATTTGTGGCTGCACTTTTTTAATTACTATATAGCAAAAAGTAATTTCTTATGTGTTCTAAATTAAATCTTATACAATTAAATCTTATACAAAATCCAAAAAAAAATCTAGTAAATCATGTCTAAAGATTTTTTTATGCTCAGTGTTGGATAGCGTATTACTACGAAAGGTTTTTAAGTTTAATTGATATTCGGTTATATTTCTATCAATATATTAAATCAAATAATAGAAAGACTCATGTCCTATGGGATTTGTTTTCCGATACAAAAGAAAACTTTCTTTGCGTTCTTTCCGATACTAAACGGATATGTTATTTCGAGTTCTGCTATTTAATTTGCAATGACGTAACATTTTCCGACTGACATCTTAAGATAATTATCTATCTATGAAGTTTTCCCTAGTATATACAGCTATGAGGCTTCTAGATATTTGACTTTTCCTTTTGTCTGTCAAGTTATCATGACAACGCAACAAATTACGAGAACACAAACGTGAACAATTTATATCTAAAAATTTTGGGCGTGGGGGAGGTGGGAACGGCAACACGAGAAAACGAATCCAAACTAAAAATTTCAGTTCAATGTCAGGCGGAACGACATTTGATTGGCCACATGTTTCAACACATAAATTACATCTCGAATAGTTTTAATTTATGTGTACTATATTTATTTATGAAAAAAATTCTACCCTTTTATTGTCTTTATTAAATCACTAATAATTTCAAAATTATTAATAAATTTAGTTTTTCCCAGAATACTACGAAATTCCGACAATTTATTTCTAACCATGATGTTACTGAAATACAAATGGTCCAGTATCCATTCGTTTCACTTTTCGGTGTAGTGTTCACTTCCACCAATGATTACCTAATATAGATGGGAAGTAAACGGAAGTTTCCGTTTACCTACGGCAGAGAAAAGAGATGCGCGATAAAAAAAAGTCACCGAGCAACACCATCTTTCCCGTTTTTTCCTTCATGTCATATGGAGTTAAAGAAAAAACAAGAAACTTGTCGTTTAGTCAGGGCTAAACCAAGCGAGATTTTCATATCCTTATAGCAGTCAAAAACTTGTATTATATTTATACAACCCTTGCACTAACACCATCATGCTTCCGACAGCGGCCTGACAGCTCACGAAAATTTTCAAGCAAATTATAACACTTTTTTAGTATTTAAATCGCGAAATACACTAAAAATCAACGAAATTAACACGAAAACTAAATTTTCCACCGAAATTGGTGGTTTGTTTTGATTTTTAACTAACTGACTGCTGAAAATCAAATTTGTGTATTGCCATTGTGCGATTTTTTTATGGTTTTTTCGAGGCGCATTACAACTAATTACGCATTACAACTGAGATGTGGGAACACTTGAGATGAGGCCGCACACATAAATAACTCAGTATTCACACAGAAATTGAAACCGCCGGCATGTCGCTAGTTGTCCCTCTCTCAAACCAAATATTTTAGGAGAACTTTCTTATCTATATTAGGTAATCATTGCTTCCACTTCGTGTATTCACAAAGAGCCTGGGGAGACATTGCGGATCTCGAAAAACGAGACCAGCGAATTCGAAAGGCAACTTTGATTTCGAGAGACAATGGAATTACGTATCTCGAACATGACAATTTCAAGATTTCCCCAAGGGAAATATTTTTGACAGATAATGTTTATTTATTTTTGTGGTGTTAAAGTGAAAAGTTGCATTTAATTGTTCCACTTTATTCAGTAAAATGTTTCTTCCGAACATTATTTTGATGAATTGATGAACAAATACAAAAAAAAAACATTGGGGGCATTCACGAACACTCAACAGTTGAGTAAATTTCGATGAGTTCTCGTGAATGCCAGCTGATATCTGTCAATCTTGTCATAGACAAATGGAGGGAAAATTTGTTGTGTGAAAATTGTTAGTTGTAATTATGGAAAACCACTGGTTTTTGGAGGTTTTAGCTGAAGATGATGTTACCACAAACATTGCAACAGATTCCTGATTTAGTGCAAACATTTTTATTTGCGCATGAAATATTTAAAGGCCGTGAATCGGTGAAAGTGCGGAATGAAAAATTTCTTCAAACGATTGGAAATATTTCCATCTCTTGTAAACTAATAAAATGCAACTTATCAGTTTGTAATCTGTGATGCACCTCCGGAGTTTCGAAAATATTATGTTCCATATCATTTAATTTGTAAATTTGATCCAGAAAAGCCATTCTGTTTCGCAAATATTTTGTTCTTCGAAAAAACGCCAGTTGTTATCTGTCAAAATACTCAATCCATCGGTTGAGCAGAAAAGTATCGCAGTAATTTTCCGATACAAAAAATGGCGTCCGATCAGTGGTTATGATGAGTAAATCTCTCAACTGTTGAGCAAATCTCTCAACCGTTGAGTACCGTGAATGCGCCCATTGAGATATAACAGCAATCCGCTTGAAATAGTGTTGCTCCATAAATTTGACAATAATTTTCAATTGTCTCTATTTGTTAGAACCGGCGTCTTTTTCTTTTTTTCTTCACTCATTTTACTAGAAAACACAATGCTTATAACAATGCTTATTTTTTTAACATTATTATGAAGAACTTGCCGCTTTTAAAGAAACGAGCTGAAAATTTAAAACCACAACTCCCGTCTCGAAAGCACAAGACCTTTCGAGAAATATCGGTAGAGAGAAATGTCAGAAACCCTCGATTTTCGAGATAAGCAATCAGGCATTAAATTCGAGAAAACGAACGAGCCCAAGGGAAATTTTTGGGAAATTTCAAAGCATTTTATATTTTTAAGTTTTTCGCATTTTTTTGCTTTATGCGGATAAATTCTTTCAAGTGGTATGCTACAAAATCCTTTAAATATTTATTTGGGTTTTATAAAAAATCACTAATAACAGAATTTTGTATTATTCTATGTGCGTTCAGTAAAAAAATACTACTTTCGAAACAACATTTTTTTGTGATTTTTAGGTATTTTTAAAAGCTAGCACCCACTTTTTTTTCTTTGGAAATTGCGAATTTTGCGATATTTATGCAAAACAATGTTGTTTTGACTACTCTTAAATTTCGAGAAACTGGTGTGCAATGTCGAGCACAAAATCGAGATAGGCAATACCAATTCATGGTTTCTCGATCGTACTAGCGTTTGTTCTAGATCCGCAATATGCCCCCTGTTCACACTGGTTGAAATAATCCACCTAAATAGGACGGCTGGAATATTGCTCGTGTTCAGATTGAGACTATTTAAGCCAGTAGCTGTGAACAATCAGACTGTCGTGAAACATTTGGAAAACGGAACATCTCTAAAGAATCGCAAGTAATTTGTGGCTGCCTTTTGCAATGCAACGTGTTGCATCGAAGACGACCGAAACAATAATGACAATGGAACACATTTGATATGGCAGCCAACCAATCAGAGCACGGCAGGTGGAACTCTGAGAATGGAAATTTTAGTTTTGAGGAGGATTTTCCTATCAGCAGCCTTAATGTTGCCAGTTTCTGGCCTAATTAGGCGGACTATTTCAACCAATGTGAACAGGCTCTTACTCGTGTCCACACCAGTGATGTCACCAATTTGCCTTTGGAGGGAAGTAGATTCGGCCAAAAATAGTAGTAGATTGATACTAATAGTAGCAGATTTTGAAAAAAAACCTTTTCTACCTATGCCGATATACCAATTTGTATAACTAAAAAGCTAAATAGCTTTATCGTTCAGAATACCAACATCGTAGAAGCTTTTTTGGTTGATTCGTGTATTTTACAAAAAATAGTAGAAGATTTCATTTAGTGCGTAGTGAATTTTCCAGGACCAAAATAGTAGTAGATTCTACTCTAATTGTAGTAGGGTGACATTTATGGTCCACACTGAGACTAATTACGCAGTAACTGTGAACAGTCAGACTAGCGTGATACATTTGGGAAACGGAACATTTCTAAAGAATTGCAAATAATAGTTTGCTGTCTAACGTGTTGCATCGAAGACGGCCGAAACAATGATAACAATGGAACATATTCAATTCGCCCCCAACCAATTAGACGGAACTCTGAAAGCTGTGATTTTAGTTTTAGGGAGGACTTCCTAATTTTGACAGATTCTGTCCACGTAGGCGTACTATTTCAACCAATAAGAACAGTGCAAGCAGGCGGTTCACTGAGTCCGTGAATAAAGCACATTAAAGCAAAGTTATCCTGAAACTAAAAACACGTAAAGTATCTGTTTGAATCATAAAATCAAGCTAGTCAAATTTATGCAGTGGTCCGTAGTTTAACCACATTAATGAAAATTAGGACATATCATGATTAAGCATTTAAAAAGTCAAAAAGATACAATTTTTTGAATCGACATTAATACTCCCGCAGAAAAATTTTATCAAATGTGATTTGCTCCATTCTCGGTCCCTATGAATTCATATTTCTCACATAACGAAATATCTGCTTGTGGTAAATTTAATTAAAATGAGCCTGAAGGGAAATTTTATATGTCGGATAATATCTTTACGAGTACTGAGTACATACACTTGACTCGTAATATTTTAGCAAAGTAGGTAAATATAAAAATAAAAATGCTCTGCTTGTGAAGTGAAAACATGACATGAGATCTGTAAGCCCTATCACAGGGGAAAGATATTATCTTTGTGTTTAATATGAATATTTGATTTAGCTTAGAAAATAATTTCCTGTACAATTTGGATATTTTTACATTAACATATCTTATTTGAGGATTTTTAATGCCGCTAAAGGTTTTGATGTTAATGGTACGATAATTTCCATAAAATTTAATTTCCATAAAATTCATTCGTGATTATAGTAATATAATAACAAGCTTGTTATAACTATCAACCAAAAGGTGAAATGCCTTGTACAAAATATGGTTATTTGGTTTAGCACAATTTTTTTTTAATTACCGTAAAATGGGACGAGAACGGAAAATATTTAACACTCTAACTGCCACGAGAGTTTTAAGCCTTTTTGAATATTTAGTTGTCAGACAAAAAAGGCACTAAGAGAAAAAAAATTGAAACAAAATTATACCTAAATGTTATTTCCAGTGTTCAAAACTTTATTTTGTTATATCGTTCTTTTCGCTCTTAAAAGTTTCGCTCCCAATGACAAGAACGTTTGCTGCGGTTTCCGACTCCCGTTCTCAAGAACGAAAACGATTTGCAAGCGAAATTGTTCTTTAACACTAGATTGCCCAAGGAAGTCATTTTGACTGCTTTTTAATTTCAATTAGAAAAACAATTATGTATAATGCATAAGTATTTTTATTTTCCAACTGAAGTAAATTTTTTTTATTGTTAATATTTACTAATAACTTGTTATATAATAGTAAATAATATAAAAAATATTAAAAATTAATTTTAAACAAATTTCTTTACACATTAGTTATTCTTTCACAATGCAGTCATTTTGACTGCTTTTGGGCAATATAGGTATATACTAAGTTTCAGTCTTTCTAGTGTTAAAGAGAGAAATTTTCAGCTCCGCGGTTCTGTTCCTAGGAACATAGAATAAGGAATATATAGAAAAAACTCTGCCGAACAAAATTTTGACAAATTTCCCCTTCGAAGGGGGGAAAAATGTCCCTATCATTCACTAGCTACGGCCTAAAAGTTAATTACTTTTAGACTAGGGAGCACGAAGCAAAGAGAACATTTTCGTCGTATCTATTCAATGAGATGGAGGAATCGAATGGATAATTTTTTCCGTGTTACATCGGATCCTCTTGCTTCATCTCACAGTGGAAAAATTTTCTCTAAAAATTTGTTCTAAGAGTTTATTCTCTAGATTATTTGTTCTCTGCTAGGAATCGGAACGATCGATGCACATTTTTCGTTCTCGCTCCCAAGTTAAGAACGAAATGATTGCTATTTACGTTTTCGCTCCTTGTTCAAAGCGGTTTGTGGGCTCGCATAAAAATGAATGAAAGCCTCGAGTGATGGCTTTTTGGTATGATGCACACACACATATAAGTATATATTCTACTAGTGAGAGAACGATATTTCGCTCCCAGCATTAACGTTCTGTTCTCAAAGAACATGAAAACAAAATGCAAATATAAAGATCTAAGAGCAAGAACGTAAAAACCATAATTTCGTTCTCGTTCTTGGGAGCGTTTTACTGAAATGCCGAATTTCGTTCTCTAGAGAATGATTTTTATTTTCCATTGATTTCAATCCCTCCTTGGGAGCAGAACGAAAGACTACAAATGGGAGCGTTTTGAACACTGGTTATTTTATTACCATAAAATGTATGCAACTACAAAAAACCATTGCGGTTGCAGCGAACACTTTAATAATTTTCATTGTGCCCATTGTGTACAGTTAGGTGTCAGGTCTTTTTGACTTACGTGGCAGTTAGAGTGTTAACAAGACCTCAGTAGAAATTTAATGGCATTTTCGACCGGTATGCTGTTTATACCCGTATGGTGAAACCAAAGGGTATATTAAATTTGCCTTGCCGTTTGTAACGCCAAGATCCCGTCATCGCACACAAAAATGAATTACACTAGTGCATGGCCAGGAAAGCTTTGAAAGTCTCGGGCATCCACTACCACTGACAAGCGATTTACTTGTTTATATGGCTTGCTCTCCGAGCCTAGTTCAAACTTTGTTGAAAGCTCTTTTTCATTATTTTTGGTTTTGACACACTGTTAATTGTTTTACTTTACGTTAAAAAAAAGTTTTGATAATGAAAAATGTTTATAAGAAATTTCCGAATTACAATCGGAAAATAAAAATAATTTCATAAAACCGGAAACATTAATTTGATCAATTTATATTTTATGAAACGACTGAAAATGCCTATATAAATTGTATTTTTTTATTGTTTTAATTTCCTGAAATCATAGTAAACATTGCATTGTGTTATCACACCGAATAAGAAAACAATCATGTCCAAAATTCGTGTCGTCTTTTGAGACAGAACGCTTCATAATTTTCAGCAGTGTTAAATTTTTCATGATTTTCAGCAGTATGAAATACACCACTACTTCAGTCAATGTCCTAATGACAACTGGAGCTAATAAAAATCTCTCGCATAAATGGCCTTACTTAGAGCCAGGGTTCCCATTCCAAAAGAGAAAAGCGGAGTGTTACTGATCAAAAAATAGTAGCAAAGAATAAGTATCTGAAGAAGGGAAAGAAAGGACAAAATTTTTTGATGAGTGGAGAGTCCGTCCGATAAAAGTATAGCTATCGTCTTGTCTGCATAAGAACACGAAATTCAATGTGTGTGTGAGACAAGATGTCGGAATTGAGAGAAACATCATATGGGGGGTTGCCAGATGAACATTTGGCAAATTATAAATTTAAAAAATATTGAATCTAAATTCATGCTAAAAAAATTTAAATAATCTAACCAAGGCATAAATTAATATGTGATTTTCCATAACTAATTTAATAAAAATCTATTGCTTGGCTTTTAGTTTTATAACAACTTTCAACAATATGTTTATTAAATGAATTAGTTTATAGTTCTATGAAGCTCTTACTCAATTTTTAGAAAAATCGCACATTCCAGAATTCAATAATTTAAAACAAAATGTGTTATTTGGATATCTTAAATGCCAGTAGTAGACAATGAAACCACAGGACAAGTATTTTTCCGAAGACGACTTGCGGAACAAAACATTCTTTCGTGAAAATGAAGTTCGTAAACACGATCAATGCAAGTGCCGTTTATGTTTATCAAATCTAGCCGATTTATCGAAGTTAGCAAAATTTCTTTCCTAATACTATGTTCACACTGACGCAAAATTACGTAATTTTGAAGATTTTCGTAATTTTGAACGAAATCTTCCTCGAAACCACGAGATTTCCAGTACATTAACCTGTTTTCAAAATCACTAAAAGTATGCAATTTCCACAAAATTAGGAACGAAATCAAGCAAAAACAATGAATACAACCCTGCATCACTTATTCAGCTCTCTTCAGTACTTCAGTTTTGAGAAGTTTTGACATTTGTGCTGGAAAGACGGAAATATAAGAAAAATAAGCCGTGTTCCGCACGCGAAGAGGATATATTAGTAAACAACCTACGCGGGGCGAAAAAAAATTGACCTGTTTTTGATGCGATTAGATATGAAATGGAAAATAATTGTTTATTTTCATTACAGATAATTTCCATTGTCGTCTAAAGTGTCTAATTCTGTTTGCACATATTTGATCGATGTTTGGAATTGTATTATTCATCACATTACTAAAATTCATAGCAATCCTGTAGTTGAAATGTCAAACAAAATTATCTAACCTCTGTGTGAACACTTTGGTTTAAGATCTAAATCATTTCGCAAAATTACGTGATTTTGCGTCGGTGTGAACTTAGTATTTGATAAATTTAAGGATTTATTTGAAAGGAACATTATATTTTAGAAACCGAAATTATCAAATTTCATGTATTTAAAATAAAGGACAATAGTAAGGAATTGCCTTTTAAATTGTCGCGCTTAATTTCAACCACAAAAGAAAACACCTGGCAATACTACTCAAATACCGCTTTGACAGTTCAAAACAAACTCCGGTGTCGCGGAAATTTAGTAAATTTTATCGGTAAATATGTCGATTCCAAAACATTGAGGGAATTCACAGTCCTCTTTTAAAATGCGGGTAAATTTACCGCTCGGTAATTCAGTCAAATTTAACAGATTTTTACCGAGACGGTAACTTGGGTCATGTAAAAATGAATTACCGGATTCGGTAATTGTATACATGCCTCGAGTCGTGTTTTTCAGCCTCGGTATTCGGTATCAAGAATCAACCGCGAGTGGCGCTAGTAATGTTTTAGTTGTCAAATTTTCTCGCTGGCTTTTTGGTAATCTCATCGGACTGATGCAAATTTTTTCAATTTTGATAGCCGTTGCCACAATAGAAATTCAAAAGAATACATCAAACATGGATTTAAAGGTTTGTGATATATTTTACAATCAAATTCGCAGTTCATGATTTGGTCACGTATCAAATAAAAGCGCTGTTCTCAAATCTGTGCTGTGGGATGTTCACAGCAGAATATTTTCAGTCTTTTAATATTACCGAAAATACCGAATACCGAATACCGAAGAGGATTGTGAATACCCTCATTAAATTGTGATTTCACGTTGCGACGTATTTCAATTTGATGTAAGTGTTGTTTTATTCGCCAAGTGTTGTTTTTTTCGCCAAGTGTTGTTTTTTTTATTGGAAATTTTAGAAGAAAACCAAAAAAATTTTTGGTCTTTGCATCGGTATCGGAAGCCTGAAAATTTTTCTTTCTGGGTTTTTCTTGTTATTAGATAAACATTCGGTGACAATGCATTTCAAAAAATTTATTCGTGCCATTATTATTCAGTGCGGAAACCTATTTTGACTCAGTGAAAAACATACCAAAAATGATTTCTTCAATGCCTCAACAAAACGTAAACAAATGGGGCCAGCCGCATTATGTTTGTGTTTGTGATGAGAGAAAATTTCGTGTTTAGGGTGAGCCAATAAGGTGCTGTTTATGTCACAGCAATTTAAGAAAAAAAAACAGCTTAACACAGTTTTTTAACAAAAATTTCATTTAAAAATGACTCGTGGGCCTTCTTTGCGTATAGTTCGCTTACTAAATACAGTTTTTATGTTAAAAAAAATGTGATTTTCGAATTTTTATCTCAAAATATTCGGTCATTTGGATCACCCTCTCACATTGCATAAACTCCGTGATTTTTTGTTTTTTTGCAGAGACCATTTAAGTGTGCATGACAGAAAGAGACTTACCTTTTGCCTGCACATTTAAAACGTTTTTTTCTATATCGCATATGCTCACTCAAACGTGGGTTATGAGAATTTCGGTTTCTTTCGCTTCTTCAGATACTTATTCTTTGATAGTAGTGTCAGAGGGATTTCAGTAGTGTCAACTTTTTTTACAGTCATTTAGAGTTTTATTGAGACAACACATTTTGAATGTTACCGTCTAATGTTTTATTGCATATCATATCAGTAAATTTTTATATTAGTACAAAAATCGATTTTTTTTTAAAATTAAAATTAAAGGAAGGCGGTTATCGATATCTATTCGATCGACCATCGCTGGCCGGAACGATCGAAAAACAATTTGGTATTGCGTAAGGTTCATCGTTCAAGCAATCGCTATTGTGAATTTTTTAGTGTTTGACGTTTGGGAATTCACATTGTTGAAGTTATTTTAATGTTTAAAAATGACTTCAACGCAGAAAATACAATATTAAGCTCCCTTAAAACATAGAGGAGGTGGATGACAATGGCGATATGAGCGAAATTACCCCAGAAGACTGTTTTACAAACCAACGTCAAGGCGAAAATATTAAACACCGAATGTTGAGTTCTTTGAATTGACAAATATTTCAAATCTATGTGAATAAAACAGTTTTTAAGTTCATTTTTTATTTAAATTATTTTTATACCACTTTGGTCTTATTTATCTTCATTTTTTCAACCAATTTTTATATTGGATTTTTGATCGAGGTTTTGATCAAGATATTCCTCATTAATAATTTCCTAATGTGTACAAATACTTCCATTTTATTATTAGCCTCTAATTTTGATAAAAAAAAGTAATTGCAATACTTCACCGATTGCTAACTTGACATAAACTTCACCGAACGATCAAACAAATGTCATCGTTCCCAACTGAACGATTTTATCGTTCACGAACGCTCACTATAGGGGCCTAAGTATTATATCGCACATGGTCCCGTAGACTGTAGTATCTCAAAAAAATGTGTTTTTGAGTAATTATTCCATTATGTAAAGGAAAATTGACTGAATCAAATTAAAAACAAATTTAAATGTCAACGTAGTCCTAAAATTTTTTTTTTTTTGGTTTTTTAAATTCCCATTTTTTAAAATTTAAATTGATTTTGTGGAAAACAAACCTATCTCTATCTTTTATTATTGCAAAAAAAAAAAAAAATGAAGCAAATGATCTGTAAATTATTATCAAAAGAGTAATAAATTGAAATATGACTGTACAGACAACAGAAAAAACAATTATTCATAAACAATTATTTTGAAATGAAAACTTTGAATGCGTTTTTCTCAAAATGGCCGATTTTGAGATACTACAGTCTACGGGACCATGTGCGATATGTCCCTTTTGTTCAAGAATTGAGTGCGGTTAGTCAGTCACTTTTTCATAGGGAATGCCTAAAGTACTTAAATATTTTAGATAAAGAGTCAAATGAACTTTTCAAATCTGGAAATTAACTTTCTTTGTAGCACGTTTTTTATAGGGCCAAAAAGGTAGTGTTTTGAGTTTTTCAGTAGTGTAAGTAGTGTTAGGTCAAATTATGTCGAAATAGTAGTGCAAAACTACGATAGTAGTGTAAACGGGATCCCTGCTTAGAGCTCAGCAAAGCTCCATGGTATGTAAAATGCACAAGTGGAAGCAGAACGGGTTATATGCAAGGTGAAACAGATTATTTCTTTCATATGCGTATGTATGCAGTTTTCGTACAAGCCAGAATGAAACGGGTAGCATGAAGAATCGATGGATAGCAGGGCAATTTGAGCCTCGAAAATGCCCTTGGTGCACATGGCCGAAGCCCGCTGCACTAGTGTGTTTAGAATGATAAAAATAATAAATTTTTGCATGTCCGTCCGTCCGTCTGTCGGATTGATTTTATGCCGATTCGTTTTTCGTAAAGTGCAAGGCTAAATTCGTTAATGGACAAAAATGGACCGAAAGAACGAAAAGGTTTTTTGCAAATATCTCAAAAACGGTGCATCTTATCAAAAAAGTGCAAGAACAAAAGTTGTTTAAGACATTATTCTACATAAAACTTCCATACATCAAAATCCGATTGGAATAAATTTTAAAAAACCTTCTTGAAAAGTTTGACTTCAACGTGGAATTTTGATACAACTGTTCGAATTTTGATACGAATATCACCATACGGGTTTTCAATAATTGCCAGACTGGCAATTATAGCTTTTGTTATGTTTTTGGTGTAAATTTGCTCGTTGCGAGAACTTGTGTTCGACTGGATTTTTTTTTAACGCTCAAAAGAGAGTTGCGTATTCGAGCGACAAAGATACTCTATGTGCAAGCACTAAAAAAACAGTTTTCGAGCTGCCGAATGTAGTCAGATTTGAATAACTCCTTTGAGGTTAAGGCTAACAAAATCGTATTGAATCAATCTAGTCAAGAGGAGTTTCATTGGATCACAAATGTATTAGGGCAGCATCAAGTTAAGGAAAAAATACCAAAATTAATTTTAATTTGCTTAACGCTTTTTCTTGTTCTTTGAGAAGTGCTCGACTTCAAAGCAGAGGTCCTCGACTACCAAGTAGAGGTGCTCGAGTCCATTGAATGTGCTAGTCGAAAACGCCATAAATATTTTGTTCAGAGTGCAAAATCAGTGGAAATTTAAATGTTTTATTGAGTGTGAAAAAACTAATTCTACAGTGAACGTAAAAAGTGCACAATACTTATGAATTTGTGTTAGGATGACAAAAACTAGGCGCGATGAATAAAACATAACAGTACTAGATCATATAGAAATCGGTTTATTCGTTATATTAGTACATTACAGGGTAAAGATGTAGTTTCCGATGTCGTGCGCCGGTCCGGTTCTCTCCTGTAAATAAACAAAAACAACACGTAAGTCTATAAGACTTAGTGAGGGCTTACAGTTACCCTCCCTTTACCTCGGACAGACCAAGAGTACACGACGAACGTGACTTTACCTTTCGGACCCCAGATGACAGGGTGGTCAGCGACACACGCCGACAAGCAGGGTAGTCGGCGACACACGCCGACAAACAGGGTAGTCAGCGACACACGCCGACAAACAGGGTAGTCAGCGACACACGCCGACAAACAGGGTAGCAACACATGCCGACAAACAGGGTAGTCAGCGACACACGCCGACAAACAGGGTAGTCAGAGACACACGCCGACAAACAGGGTAGTCAGCGACACACGCCGACAAGCAGGGTAGTCAGCGACACACGCCGACAAGCGACACACGCCCAAGCGAACGACAAACGTTCACCTCCCCTGATTTGTCATCTTGCCCGGAATCACAACAATCCGAAGGACGGAAAACTATCACATTCACTACAGTCAACACTACCCCTTTCGTCTCATCCCCTTCGAATTACAATAAAACTAATCTAATTACACAACACAATAACTAATTAAGCATAAACCAGTCGGTGAATTCCACACCAACTCATACTCGACTTGTATAGAGCTTGGAAGTCACCTCTGTTTTTTTAACTTTTTTCATTTGGATGTTGTTAGGGACTTAAAAAAAAGTTACCCGTATTTTTTTGTTTGGCGGAATAACGTCCGGTAGGCGGAGGGGAGGGGGTCAAAGTCGGCGAAAACTGGAAATCACAAAAACTTTAAAAATTTGTAACTTATGAACGGCTTTACCGATTGAGATGATATTGAACATTTTGGAAAGGTGATTAAATTTCCTTGTCACAAAAAAATATTTTTTGACTCCCTCCCCCTTCCGTCATATTGTAAAATTCAATTTCGTGACAAAATTTAAAATATCTCGAGAACGGCATTTTTTTTTCTTTTGAATTTTTTTCTGTAAATACCTACCATTATACCATACAAATTCGCTAAATAAAATTTGGGGGTAAATGCGTTGTTGATTTTTAAAAAAATTTCAAAAAAATCGAATACAAGAAAATTTTACATATTCTACTGATTTTCGATTGGTTTTTATGTTCTATGTACATAATATTAATGCAAAAGTTTTAGGAGATTGAAATTAATTAAAAATTTATTTAAAAGAAAAAGTTTTAAATATATCACCATTAGAAAATTTTTTACTTTGGGAAAATTTCCATCTTGAATAAATCCGTGAAAATTTTGAGTTCCTGGAAGTGTTTTGACACTTTCAAACCTTCTTTGAAGTTGTTGTTTTACCTCATATTCTCTCTGTGTTACAAATTAAACATAACAAAAGCTATAATTGCTGGCAATTATTGAAAACCCGTATGGTGATTGACGGCGAACAGTTGTATCAAAATTTCACTTTGAAGGCAAACTTTTCAATAAGATTTTTTTAAATTTATTCCAATCGGATTTTGATGTATGGAAGTTTAATGTAGAATCATATCCTAAATAACTTTTGTTCTTGGACTTTTTTGATAAGATGCACCGTTTTTGAGTAATTCGCAAAAAATGGACCATTAGGGGGGTACCCCCCATATATTTAAAACTTATGCGCGTGTTGCATGGATTGAATGGATTTCGTGGCTTATATGAAAATTCATAATTGATGATATGGGATGAATTCTTAATTGAAAACTAATGTCATAGGAAATGGATTCAAAAAATTATTTTATATTCTGTTTTACTTTTTTATGCAAAGTTTATTTCATAAGAATTTTCAAGTTTTTGTCTCAAATATTGAGAAAAGTTGCCTTTTAACCGACTTCGGGAAAGAAAAAGGTTCCTTATTCGATTCATATGTATTTTTTATACCCGTATGGTGAAACCAAAGGTCATATTAGATTTGCCTTACCGTTTGTAACGCCAAGATCCCGTGATCACACAAAAAAAATGAATTACACCAGTGTGTTTAGAATGATACAAAAAAGTTGAATTTAGCATCTCCGTCCGTCCGTCTGTGGCGCGGATTGCGGGCGCACGGATTGAGCTAGAGACTTGAAATTTTGCTCAGATTGGTTTTTCGTAAAATGCAAGGCTAAGTTCGTTAATGGGCAAAAATGGACCACGAACGAAAACGATTTTTGCGAATTACTCAAAAACGGTGCATCTTATCAAAAAAGTCCAAGAACAAAAGTTATTTAGGATATGATTCTCCATAAAACTTCCATACATCAAAATCCGATTGGAATAAATTTAAAAAAATCTTATTTAAAAGTTTGCCTTCAAAGTGAAATTTTGATACAACTGTTCGCCGTCAATCACCATACGGGTTTTCAATAATTGCCAGCAATTATAGCTTTTGTTATGTTTAATTTGTAACACAGAGAGAATATGAGGTAAAACAACAACTTCAAAGAAGGCTTGAAAGTGTCAAAACACTTCCAGGAACTCAAAATTTTCACGGATTTATTCAAGAGGGAAATTTTCCCAAAGTAAAAAATTTTCTAATGGTGATATTTTTAAAACTTTTTCTTTTAAATAAATTTTTAATTAATTTCAATCTCCTAAAACTTTTGCATTAATATTATGTACATAGAAAATAAAAACCAATCGAAAATCAGTAGAATATGTAAAATTTTCTTGTATTCGATTTTTTTGAAATTTTTTTTAAAAATCAACAACGCATTTACCCCCAAATTTTATTTAGCGAATTTGTATGGTATAATGGCAGGTATTTACAGAAAAAAATTCAAAAGAAAAAAAAATGCCGTTCACGAGATATTTTAAATTTTGTCACGAAATTGAATTTTACAATATGACGGAAGGGGGAGGGAGTCAAAAAATATTTTTTTGTGACAAGGAAATTTAATTACCTTTCCAAAATGTTCAATATCATCTCAATCGGTAAAGCCGTTCAGAAGTTACAAATTTTTAAAGTTTTTGTGATTTCCAGTTTTCGCCGACTTTGACCCCCACCCCTCCGCCTACCGGACGTTATTCCGCCAAACAAAAAAATACGGGTAACTTTTTTTTAAGTCCCTAACAACATCCAAATGAAAAAAGTTAAGAAATCGAACATGACTGTAAACGTGAGTATGAGTTGAGGTGGAGTTCACCAGTCACTTTTCCAATCCTGATTTTTCACAGCGGCCAACTGTCACTACTCTGAATACTCGTAGCCAACTACGATATGCAATTCAAAGTGCATTCGAGTAAGCTATATAGCGAATCCCTAATTATTTATAATAATTACCCTAATCCGTAACATTTTATTATAAAGATTATGGAAAAATTTAAAAATTTCAACCTGTTAATTTTGCTTTTCGCGAGTACTTTTGAGTCGATTAAAGCATTATTGCAAAAATGTTTTTTTTGTCAGTCTTTCTAACTTTCTGCTGGGAGTGTCTATCTGCTGTCAGTCTATCAGTCTGTCTGTCTATCTGTATGTCTGTCTGTATATCTATCTGTCTGTCAGTCTGTTAGACAGACGTTCTGAAAAGCATATTTTGGGTACCGTTTAGCAACAAAATCTAACCTTTAATTTAGTTAGTCGGCAAACACCTCCTAGTAGAACTTTAAAAAAATTTTACACTACATGAACATGTTCCTGTCTCGCAAAGGAATCAATTTTTCTCGCTCATCCTGTTTTCATCCCTTCCATTGTTTATAAACATGGCAAGAAATCAAAACTCATACTGTTTTTCAATTAATTTTAAGCAAAGGAGATTAGAAGTTCACGAAGAATAAATCGATTGAGACTGAAATTGGTACAAACCTAAACATTTCTTGGAAAAGCAAAAAACCGTTGGTCGAAGGGGAAATGCCATTTCAATACAAATTTCACTTTTTATGAAGTCGTCAACAACAAATCCTTCCGCATATAAGCATGTTTTCCCTCTTTTCAGGCATTTATTTATTTGGAAATCGAAACACAAGTAAAGAAAACGTTCAAATACTAACTAATATGCACAACACATTCACACTGAATTTGATATATGATGTTCTGAGCACTAAATAGGTGCGTGTGCCACGTTTTGGCAACTTTGTTTTGAATTTCTGACACCTTGAGGTATCACTCGCAATTATAATGTAGCGATTGAATTCGTCGCCATTTAATCATGAAAATTTTAATTCAATTTTTCAAAGCACAGAATATTGTTTTTACTCGAAAATTTAACACAAAAATTAATATTTTAGACCAGGGGTCATCAAAGTAACTGTCGCTCCCTTTACAATCAAAATTTGTAACCACTACACATTAAAATACAGCACCGATTCCAACTCCAAAGCACGGTTGAAACCGCAACACACAAGCATTACAGCACACAATAAAAGGTCGATTATAGTGGCTACGCTGTTAAAGCCAATCTGTGTGATGAGCCAGTCGAGCCACTAGCTGATGATGCTTGTTTTAGACTATCAAAGTCGTTTGAAGAATGAAAACTTTAAAAAAAAAAATGAGAAATAAAAATTGAGTAAAAACAACAAATAAAAATTTCATATTTTCGATGCACAACATCAAAATTCACCATAAATTTTCATTCACATTGTTCTTTTTTTGGAACACAGAAAATATGAACGAATTTCGATCATTTTAGATCTTTATTTACATTTGCATTGTGACATAATATTCAAGTTGATCTCTACTCCAAATACATGTTTTCATTCTATATTAGTTATACTAAATAAATATTTGTAAACGTCAAAACATTAAAATAAAATTCGCGAATGATTCTTTTCGATTCTTTTTCATTCGCGAATCGAAAAAGATTCATTCGCGAATTTTATTTTCTAAAATTCGGTTCGCGAACGATTCAAAAACAAAAGAATTTTAGAGAGAGAAAGAGAGAGAGAGAACGAGAGAGAAAGAGAGAGAGAAAGAAAAAGAGAAAGAAAAAGAGAAAGAAAGAGAGAGAGATAAAGACAGATAGTGAGAGAGGGGGAAAAGAAAGGGAGAGAGAGATAGAGAGAGCGGAAGAAGATAGAGAGAGGAAGAAAAGAGAGAGATAGAGAAGAATGATTCTTTTCGATTCTTTTTCATTCGCGAAACGAAAAGTTGAATTAAAAGAGGTTTCGATTCGCTCGCAAACGAATTAAACAGCTAAAAATCGGTTTCAGTTCATTCGAATCGAAAAAATCAAATTCTCCGTAAAAAGAATTATTCGCAAATTTTTTGTCAATTCGGTTCGCGAACGATTCAATTGCCAAAGAATTTTATTTTCGATTCGCGAACCGAGTTTTTCCGTACCCTGTTACCTCCTGAATCGCTAAAAAGATCTTCAAAAGTTGGAAATGTGTCTCCTTTCTGAAATCTGGCATACTCCCATTCCACAACTCCCTACCCTCTGCTGTTTCTTGCAATTGATTTTGAAGAGAAAGTGCAGTAGATTTTAGTGAGAAAAAAATTAATTTCATTTTCAGGCAAATACAATTCTTTATTTTATTTTTACACATTGTTTTATCCAATTAATATAATAGTCATTGATTTCTTGCAGGCACTCCATTCTGGTGTCTGTTCGATATTGTTCCAATCAAAAATGAAAAACGTGAGGTGGTTTTATTTTTGGCATCACATAAAGACATCACGCACACGAAAATGTTAGAGATGAACGTATCAGATGAATGTGATAGTGGTAAGTAAATAAAATCAAAGCTCATCACCGCAACCAATTTTATCAACTCTTAGGTTTGATTTTTTTCCTTTTTCATCGTTGATGTTTATGTGTCCAATGCCGAAAATAACAGGCAATTTCATGGATCAAATATTTATCAATAAATTTGTTATCTGCTGAATGGAGATCCTCCGATTTCATTGGTATATCATATCGACCCTTCCTGAAAGTCTATCCAAATAAATTGTGTAGGTTTCCAACGACTAAAGAAAAACTGAAATTTCACTTGTAGCAGCTGATGTGACCAGAAACATTCCCACAAAATGAACGAAACCACATGAAGTGAGATAAAAAGATACATCGGATAATCTATACTCTGAGCGGAATGGTTATAGGCGGATGCCCAAATTCATAAACCATTATGAATAAGGCGATTTTAGCCATATTTACCTTATAGGTTAGAGATATGCTCATGCATAATACAATATTCGCACACTTCAAACAGTAATACACGATAAATCCAAATAAGTGTCAGAAATTGGGGCAACAATATGTCAATCACTATAGCGTCAATGATGCGAATATGAGCACACAGTACAATATGTTACCATCAATTAACCTCGAATAAAACGATTAAAATGGAAAGGTTCTCATATCACGCTAGTCACAAGCGCCTACTCTCTTTATGTAGAACGTAAAAATTATCTACATATTTCGAACTTTTATCAATTTTCATTAGACTCATCGGTATACCAGTTTACCTGATATTTATTTTAGAACAAAGGGAAAAAAATCATCGGCAGAATCCCTCGCAATATCAAACAAAGAGGAAACATATTAAATCGGTTACTATAGGTTACTGTGGAATTGAGATTTAAAATGATCCACTTCGTTTCAGAATTTCACTTGATATTCTCTCGCTCTATTACAGTAGAGATTAGATATTTAGTTTGATTGACTCAAAAAAGTCTTAATTTTCTATGGAATTATCACCATGGAAATATTTTTGTTTTTTCCTTATTTTCTCTTTATTTATTCTATTTTGAATTTAATTTAATTATAAAGTATAAGATGGCGTTAAAATAAAAATGTTATGTTCAAAAATATTTCTATAAATTATCCTTGTGAAGATTTTTGATTTTGCTTTCTGCCTTTCGTACGATTAGTATAAGAAATGTTTTAACATTACTAGACTGGAGGAAAATCGCAGAGACATGCCAAAATATACGACTAATCTCTTTCAAATATAGAAACTAGTTACACATTTTAACATATTTTCGAATTAAAACTTCTAGCTCCAAGTTTTATATGGAAAAGTGATGTCTGTCGTCCAAAATTAATTTGTATGCAGAAACCGAGCGTTCTTCTTAAACTTGAACTTAGGTAAAAAAAAATTGGAAAACGGATATTTGCGTTACCCTTAGAATATTAGAAATTCCAGCATCAGATTCGTAATCACTGACCCTAAAAAACCCTCAATGCAATTTTTCCCTACAAAAAATTGAAAACGGACATTTTCGTTATCCTTACAAGACCTCCTGTTTCGAATTTCGAAATCCCAACACCAGATTCGTGATTACCGACCCCGAAAATCGCCTATTGCCAGTTTTTATACCCGTATGGTGAAACCAAAGGGTATACTAACTTTGCCTTACCGTTTGTAACGCCAAGATCCCGTCATCACACAAAAAAATGAATTACACCAGTGTGTTTAGAATAATAAAACATAACAAAAGCTATAATTGCCAATCTGGCAATCATTGGAGACTCGTATGGTGATATTCGTATCAAAATTCGAACAGTTATACCAAAATTCCACTTTGAAGTCAAACTTTCCAAAAAGATTTTTTAAAATTTATTCCAATCGGATTTTGATGTATAGGAGTTTTATGTAGAATCATATCCTAAATAACTTTTGTTCTTGGACTTTTTTGATAAGATGCACCGTTTTTGATATATTCGCAAAAATCATTTTCGTTCGTATGGGGGGTCCCCCCCTAATGGTCCATTTTTGCCCATTAACGAACTTAGCCTCGCATTTTACGAAAAACGGATCTGCGCAAAATTTCAAGTCTCTAGCTCAATCCGTGCGCCTGCAATCCGCGCCACCGACAGACGGACGGACAGACAGACAGACGGACGGACGGACGGACAGACAGACAGACAGACAGACGGACGGACATGCAAAATTCAATTTTTTTTTATCATTCTAAACACACTGGTGTAATTCATTTTTGTGTGTGATGACGGGATCTTGGCGTTACAAACGGTAAGGCAAAGTTAATATACCCTTTGGTTTCACCATACGGGTATAAAAAAGTTGAATTTAGCATGTCCGTCCGTCCGTCTGTGGCGCGGATTGCGGGCGCACGGATTGAGCTAGAGACTTGAAATTTTCCACAGGTCCGTTTTTCTTAAAATGCGAGGCTAAGTTCGTCAATGGGCAAAAATGGACCATTAGGGGGGATACCCCCCATACAAACGAAAATGTTTTTTGCGAATATCTCAAAAACGGTGCATCTTATCAAAAAAGTGCAAGAACAAAAGTTGTTTAGAACATGATTCTACATTAAAGTCACATACATCAAAATCCGATTGGAATAAATTTTAAAAAATCTTATTGGAAAATTTGACTTCAAAGTGGAATTTTGGTACAACTGTTCGAATTTTGATACGAATATCACCATACGGGTCTCCAATGATTGCCAGATTGGCAATTATAGCTTTTGTTATGTTTTTTATTAACGGACTTCCAAAAAGGAAAAGGTTCTCAATTCAAATCCTATGCATTTTTATGTAGATTCACGCAAAACTGTTTACTGGATTGACCATTTTTGGTGATTCCAAAGAGGAACTTGTCGAGAAAGTTTCCGATTGGATGCCGCTTCATACCCCCCTCTTGCTACACTCTATACCGTTTGAGATAGCGAGTTGAAATTTTTTGTGTTGTGCTCAGTATAACCATAGAATAATATACACTACGTAAATAGAAGGTTATCTCTCGGGGTTTCCCATAAGGCGATATGCGAAGGAACAGCTCAAACCGATAATACCGATCAAAATTCATCATTTGTCTCATTCTTGTGCATTGAAGGAATGGGCATGACGCAGAGAGTATTTGCTCACGTAATATCAGGGGTACGTAAATATGTACTAAATAATTTTAATTTTCACAAAAACATGAAGCAAAGTTTATGATATTTTCAAAAATGTAAATCAGAAACGATTTTTTCTGTATTATAATTACAAAAACAACTTCCATGACTTATTTATATTCAAAAATTCATTGAATTTTACCTGCACCGTACGTTTATGTAGGTAACTTAGATAAAGATATGTACTAAAAAATTTGTTCAACCCTGAGGCTTGTTCTAAAAAATTTCTCAGCAGAGTACTCAATTTGCTATCCGCACTAGTGCATTGTTTATATTTTGTGACGTTTGTCAAAATGGCAAAACGATTATATCGCTATGTTGTCGAAGGATGTGGAAATTCTTCGAAATATAAAGAAAGAATGAAATTTTATCAATTTCCAGGAAATGAAAAAAGGTATGAACTTTATATTTGCCGTACTTTAAATGCACAAATAGGTACCCCCGAGGTGGTGTGGAAATCCTATTCAGGTATATACTCAACCAGTATTTCACTCCACCGTTGCAATCACGGCATACAGACAACCAAGGTATGCTGTAAACTTTTGATAGTCAGGTGTGACGTCATTTGTGCCGACTTTTTTTAATTAATTTTTATGTTTATTGATCACTATTTAATGCAATCAGTCTACTAATTTACAAATATCTTATTTAAATCGCACAAATTTTAAAAAAACCATCCAAAATACAAAATTCCTTCTGCACTTGACGAACTAATCGGCACAAGTGACGTAGCAACGAAATGTCAGATTTGAGTTTACAGCATACCTTGGTTGTCTGTATGCCGTGCGTTGCAATAAGAAAACAGCAATATCACGGTTAATCTGTAGGGAAAAAATTTAGCTTTATAACTGACATTGGAATGAAACTCATACATTAATTTTAAAGCAGAATCGACTTCGATTTCTACAGCAAACTAACAATTTTTAATTTGCTTTATTTGTGACAACACAAGACGAGAAACGTCAAATTGACAACATTGCCACACAAACATTTTTAGTATTGTACTAAAAATTAGTTTGTGCAAATGGCGCGATTGAAATTTGGTCAGTTGAAAAATCACTTTCAAAAATAAAAGTATTCATTAACAATATCATTAGCGATGAATCATTTTTATCAATTGAATTTGTTATAATTAAGCTTGAGGGCCATAGAAAATTATATAGATGGACCAATAAATGCAGAAAAATATACATATAATGCTGGATTTACATGGCCAGCAAATCAGTAAAATAGCAAAAATAGCAAGAAAAAAGAAGGTGATAGCATATTAAAATATCCATTAGAAAAAGGTGGATGGAGAATAATTTTTTTGTCTAGTTCGCATCCATGTGGATTTTCAATGAGCTATCACCTTTTTTCTTGCTATTTTACTGATTTGCGGTCATGTTCATAAAATAAAATTTGGTTTATCTAAACCAGATTTCGGGAGAAATTGAACACCCGGCCCTAAGAATTGTCGTTTTATTTTGTTAAATTAAATTAACTTTTCAAGACATTTATTATTTTCCTTGTGTACTACAAATAAATAAGTATTCTGGCAATGCTTGCATAAAGCAATTCAGAAAGCAAACATGCCGTCTCATTCTTTGCAAAGCGTGTCTATGAGGACCACTATTATCGCTGACGAAAAGAGATAGCTTGCTTTTTCACTCATAAGAGCATTTTTTCCCGAAAATCGTTATATGGAAAACCCCGAGAGATAACCTTCTATTTACGTAGTGTATATTATTCTATGGTATAACCCCAAAAATGTTCTCTTATATATTTCTCCCCTGTCGACTTACCCCCTTCAAACTCCCTCCCGTGATAGATTCTACATCGTTTGCCAGATTGGCAATTATAGCTTTTGTTATGTTTTGTGTTATGTTCAGCACAAGACCGGGAAAGACATTTAACGTATTTCCCTCGTATGGTGCTATAACCTCAAACCCTCCCCTGCTAAATTGTAGATCGTTATAGAGATATTGTGTTGAATTATTTGCGTTATGTTGAGCTTAACTACTGGCAAAGTTTGGAATGCTATTAGTTCTGCTCATGCGTAATTTATTCACCTCGATAGCAGTGAGCCACATGTTTAGTTAAAAACTCTTGTCCATAGAATTGGAAAATTCCATGAGTAGTCATGAGCATGATTATTTGATAATTTTCTATTGTTCATGTCCATAAGTGCTCATGAGTCTTTTGTGAGTACAAAAGACCCATAAGCACTTCTAATCACATCAGAAATATGTATTTATGTTCACTCATAACTTTTTACTAGGTTGACCGATTTCGGTCATTCCAAAGAGAAAGTTTTGAATAAAGTTCCTGAGTGGATGCCGCTGTAAGTCCCCCCGTGGCGCTAAGCCTTCATACTCCCTCCTCGGCTAGATTCTATACCGTTTGAGATATTGTGCTGAAATTTTTTGGGAATGTGAAAGATGGTGGGAAGGTGGGAGTAAGAGAGTGTGAAGTGAGGTGGCAAAACTTCTCTCCTTCTCTCCTCCCCTCCTGCCATCAAAAAATTTCTTTTAAGACTAACAGACTAACTGACAGACTGACGGACTGACAGACTGACCGACTGACAGACTGACATACTGACAGACTGATAGACTGACAGACTGACAGACTTACAGACTGACAGACTGACAGACTGACAGACTGACAGACTGACAGACTGACAGACTGACAGACTGACAGACTGACAGACTGACAGACTGACAGACTGACAGACTGACAGACTGACAGACTGACAGACTGACAGACTGACAGACTGACAGACTGACAGACTGACAGACTGACAGACTGACAGACTGACAGACTGACAGACTGACAGACTGACAGACTGGCATACTGACATACTGACATACTGACATACTGACATACTGGGAGACTGATAGACTGATAGACTGATAGACAGAAAGACATTTTAGTCAAATGACTCCAATCCACTCGGGAGAGTTCAAATACCCAGTGGGGAATTTTATCTGGTTGAATGCAAATTTATCACAGAATTGCCCTATCTTCAGGTTTCTCAGAGGCGTCCTTTGATATTCTGCGTACGTTTACCATGTTAGATATTAGATTTTTTTTTAGACTCTTCATGCGCGAGATATCATGCGCGAGAACATGGCTTAACAAAAATATTGCTAAATTTTAAAATATTAAAAGTATGGACAACTACAAAGGACACTTTCCATAGCTCAGAATTTGGATTCAGCGTGAAAAAATTTTCATTAACTTCAAGTTGACTTAAATCTCGAGACGATTCCCTCACACTGGTCAATAATTTAAAATTGGAATTTCCGTTTTGCAACAATTCGACGATGTTTTAAAATTTATTAGATTTAAGCGATTACAATTAACGCTTTCAGTATTCCTTCTAATTTGATTAAAGTTACAGAAATTATCTTTACCTTCAAATTTTAAAATAGTAGATTTTTAATTTTACAGTCTTGCCACCGTAAAATAATTACGACCCAGCACTGCCAGTTTTTTACAAGTAACAACTTTGTGCCTTTCAATAAAATAAAATACAATTCAGAAAACAATTACCTATTAAAAAAAATCGTTTGGAATTTTAATATTCGTCTAAAAAATCGCGTACCTCAGGGATATTTCAAGATTTTGAATTAAAAAATACATTTAGCAAATTTTGTTCATTGGGTACCTATCTCCACTAGATAACATATAATATTAATTTCCTGAAATTGATTGCTATGATTCATTCTGAATTTTAAAATGCGTCTAATCCTAAATTTCAATAAATTGTACAAAGGTTCGATGGACCTTTATTAGTAGGGCTGCTAAAGTTTTGATTTAGCCGAAAGTCACATATTGATAAATCTTACAAACGTTACAATTCTTTCCTAGTTCGCGATTCACGCAGGCAGCAGCCAAGAAGAATTATTACGAAAGTTAGAAACAAGGAGGCCGAGATATATAAAGAAGAAGAATAAGTTTATAAATCTATCAGAGGAAGAAGTAAAAGTTATAGGCGTTTATTTATTTATGCATTGTTGGGTCAGGGTTTAGGGTACTGCGAATAGAATATTCCTAAAATGCTGTTCTCCTAGAATAATCCATCCAAGATTTTCACTTGCGTAACTTAAAAATTCTAACAAGAGTGCACAGAGATAACAATTGATATTTTTATACGAAAGTGTTTGTACTTACAGCAGCACTACTTGGAGCACGTTTTCGTTCAACAGATTCTTCAATATTGGGTGAAGATGGCCTTCCAGGTGGAGATTTCGAAGCACCGGCTGGATGTAATATGGGGCGCCGTCGATCAAGGGCGGTCCTCTATCAATTATCTGGACATTATAAACCAGAAAAAACTAAAACTAAGCTAAAACTAAATAATGTAAGCGTAATTTTATAAAAATTGTTTTAAATTTTATTACAATATCTCAATTATCATTTTGATTTTTTTTTAGAATTTACTTCATACGACTGAAGCTCCCTTTCCGGAGTATACAACGCAAGCCCTTAAAAAATCTCGTTTTATTTTATCACATTATGGAATGTTTAAGGGTTGTTGGGATTGGTTAATTTTAGTAGCTACGTTTTATGTAGCTGTTGCCGTGCCATACAATGCAGCTTTTGCAAAATCAGATAGGCAAACAATGGCATCTGACGTTATAGTTGAAGCACTTTTTATTGTAGGTAAGAATTTGATCATTAGGCTATGGCATTTTTTTTTTAAATCTGTCTATATATGAATATTACATCTAATAAAATTTATTTTTAAAGATATTTTATTAAATTTTCGCACAACATATGTTTCACGAAAAGGAGAAGTTGTGTCGGATCCTAAAATGATAGCGATTAATTATCTTAGAGGCTGGTTTGTCGTTGATTTACTTGCGGCATTACCGTTCGATCATTTATATGCTTCAGATCTTTATAGTGGTGAGGTAAGAATTTCTGTTGTTATTAAATAATTACATACTCTAACATTTTACTCAAATTTTTTTACATTCACATTTTAATTTGCACTCCTTGTACAAACTAATAAATAAGGATAACAACGAAACCGAAATTTTGCGTTCTGAGGGTTTTAAAATGTTTTATAGATAAGTGCGTTTTCACGTATGGAAGACCAGTGGTGCGATTTTATAAATCGATCGCTTCGCCAAGAAAACGTCAAGAGGCGAAGCGATGTTTCGCTTAGTTTGAATTTGATATCTTTATCGCTTCACCAGTATAGGGTTGCAAGCTATAAATGGAAAATTGCTGAAAGACTGGAAATTTCAACGGAAATTTTCCAGTAAGAACTGTCAAAAGTGTACGCAGCTATAACATTTGCAAATTCAATATTTTTTAGTGAAGTTAAAACATTTTTTTATAGAAATTATGGCTGAACAATTTATGTTCACAAGCAGCAATGATGACAGCTTGTTCACAAGCAGCGGCCCTTCAGCATTTAATTTTAGCTGCAATTGATTCCACAAGTCGTCGCTTTTTGTTCTGGCGTTAGCAGAATTAATTCTGCCATTAGCCAGTCCCTCATTTTCTTCCATGAAGTCCATCAAAATCGTGAACTGTTCCTGGGTAGTCTTTCTTACATCGCTCCTACAATGGCACAAAACAATATATTAAATAATTATATACTCACATGTGAAAAATTAATTTTTCTTATGGAAAAAAATTAAACTGTCACAGCTGGCGATAACTAAAACTTTATCGCCAAGATAGCGAAGCGAACGCCTGGCGAATCGCCTTATAAAATCCCACCACAGAACTGATTGTAATGCTTTTTTTTGAAGAAAAAAATCATCCAGTGGTTTTTAACAAATAATATAAATAAAGTGATTCCTCAGCTTTACAATAGCATATTTATCAAGATAATAACTCAATTCGAACTGTATAGATTTTTTGGGGGAAATTCGGTGTATGTACCGTGACTTGATTTGGTTACTGTGTACAGCATACCGGCGAAAATGTGCTTTTTCATTTACCTGCTGAAGAATCATATTATTAGTTTCCGAGAAAATCGAGAAAGGAATATTCAATGAAAAATTGAACGACCTTACCCGATTTCAAGGGCTTAAGCTCCGAGCTAAAATTTTAAATCCGCCTTCTAGAGGTGGGAGGAAATAAAAAATAGACATATCAATACAGGAAGCATCAGCCTATATAGTATGTGTTACAATCTGCCCTGGGTATTGTTACTTTGTACCTATGCACAGATCATAACCATTAAAATTTATTAAAAACGATTATGGTGAATAACTTACACATTTATGAAAGGCGGAGAGTTTAAGCAACACATCCCGACTGAATTCATTTCCGTCCGATCAATGAACATACGGTGCGACTAAAATTACTACAAAACATAAGAAAAGCCGTTTAAAAGAACATTGAAAATGCCAGCAAATTTTATGCTCTTAAGCGGTGTTTTTGATTCCGAGGCACCTAAAGATTGCCACAAGAAATTGTTATTTTAAGCCATAGTCCTCTTTAACTGTAAGATTCAAAGGAAATAAAATTTCCTGCATTTTTTCTTTTCACAGTTCTCAAAATATTTGAAAAAATATTTTTTTTACGTATTTTTTCCGAAACTAAATATTGCAAAGAATGTCTAGGCTACTTGGATTGTAGTTCATACAAAATTATTTGTTAAAATGATAATGCACAAGAGTAGATAAAAGTAATTTCGGCGGGTGCGATACAGAGAAGTCCATGCCTCCTGGAATGAGGGACATAAAAGAGACAAGGGCCATTCGATACACAACTCAACAGGAAGAAAAATTATTTTTTGCAAAGTGCCCTCTTTTTCGTATATCTGGTCACCCTAGCTACACATCAATAATTTATTATCTGCAAGTTGGTTAATCCTACAGCTCTGTGTCCTCAATACAGGTTTAAAGTCAAATTAAAGAAAATTCACACCGGACTTCAGCATAGTTAGTAGACACCACAAAAGTGGAAACAATTTTGTGAAAGACATTACACAAATAAATTGCTCTCGGTTAATTCCTCAGATAAGCTATGGGTAGGTAACCTAATAAACTATTTCCTGTATTTAAATGTCAAGGAAAGTAAAAAAAAAACTACAAAAGAAAATAAAGTAAAAAATCATTTGTATGGGAAAGAAGGGAAGGATTGTTCTGATTGGATTTTGGTGTATGGAGCATTTATGTAAAGTATTATTCTACTTTGCATTGTTTTCTGTGCACCTTTTTCGAGAAAATAGAAAAAAGTATTCAATTTTTATGGGGAAGGGGGAAGGAGTAGTCCAACTGGATTTTGATCTGTAAAATCATATTCAAAACATATTTTATCTTTATAGTTTTTCAATACGACTCACCGTTTTCGAAAAAATCGCAAAAATCGGTTTCGGTTGTGTGGGGGAAGGGGGAAGAACTGGTCCGATTTTGCCCGTTCAATGACTTAGCCTTACCATTTACAAGAAACGCAACTATGCAAAATTAGTATAAAATTAGAAAATATTTTAATATTTTTTGTGTTCATATTTTAATTATTTTTACTAGATTGTATATTAAATTTAATTACTTTCAATATTAATGAACCAGAAAAAATTCCAATCCATTACTATTGGATTAGAACATTGCATTGAATCACATATAGGTCCAGTGTAACCCAATTTTGATTGGAATTTAATCCAAGATTTTTTACCGTGTACGCACGATGTTAGAGAATATAGACTGCATTGCTACGAGGAGCCTTTATAGCTCTTGGTGACGAAGCCTGTTATAAAATATTTGATACGATGCACTGTTCCTGAGGAAATCTAAAAAAAACCATTCGATTTTTATGGGAAAGGCGAGGGGGATTTGTCCGATTCAATTTTGGGTTTTGGAAGAGTATGGAAGGTGATATTCTACACACATTTTGCTTTTATAAAGTTTTCGATGTGACTAACCGTTTTCGATAAAATTGCGAAATCTGGCATATCTGTATGAAGAAGGGCGAAAAGAATGGTTCAATTTAGTCCATTCAAGAAATAAGCCTTCCTATTAATGAAAAACGCAATGTACTGTGTAGCTTTAAGTCTCTGGCTCAATCCTTTTGAAAGTTACGGTATTCAGGGATCAATAGATGAACAGTCGGAAATCAAAATATTTTGTAATACCAAACACCCTGATGTAGTTCATTTTTGTGTCCGAAGATTGGTTCGGTGCGATACAAACGATATACTCAATCTAATATACTCATATATAATTTTTACATAGAGTCCAACCGAAATTCTAAATGGGAAATTAATTTGCTTTCGAACATATTCGTTAAACCCCAAGTTGTTAAAATGTTATCATCTAAAGATAATTGTTGTAATACCTTAAGCGGAATTAAAGTTAACACCGAACAGTACGTGAATCTTTTTTGACAGGCTAGGTATATGTATGTGTAAGTAAAAAAGGTATATGTATGTGTAAGTAAAAATAAAACTAGGGGAGACTGGGCTATTTTGGACCACGGGGAATTGCGGATCAGCGTCATATTTTTTTTCCTAGTAGTAGTTGGTAGCTGCAAATAACTGTAATCAGTTTGCCTCATGTTAAGCTCATTTTTCAACAGTACGCACTATCACCTCGCTTCGATAGCAAATAGAAATATGATACTTCGAAAAAAAAATTTCACTTTGTGTTTCGCTTAAATTTAACCACATTTTTCGAGAACCAACTCAGGTAAATATGTTCATAATATTCGCGGAGCCTTAAGCATTCGACACAGACAAGAAATTTTGCATGAAGTTTGCATTGTGTTACTAATAGCTGCCATGTTGTAATAAAGAGCGTTCGGGGAATTACGTACCACTCAGCTCTTGACATTTGACAAGCTAACTTCTTGTATTTGATGCGTATAAGTGTTTTTCATGCAAAAATACAGCATTACACAGCATTAGCATTAGTTTTTCGGCAATTCCTAATAGTTTTTTGGTACAATAATAATTTTTCAAATGTAAGTATACAATGTAGAGGTTAGGTTATCTTCTGTAGAATCTTACATACATCTGGAGAATGTGTATATTGCCAGAGGTTGTAAATGAGCTTCGTGAGAAGGCTGATAAGAAGCGAACGAGATTGGAGAGGAAAGGCGATAAACTATCATCGAAAAAGCAAAAAGATCGTGGCAAATCGAAGACACCACAGAAGAAACAACCATCTTCAACCGATTGTGAGGTGGAAGAATACATCGATTTCTGCATAATTTGTAAGAAAAATATGCCAAAAAAATGAACCGCCGAAATACCATCCATTGCAACGTGTGCGATTGAGCTGTTCACTTGGCATGCGGCAGAATGAGTGCAAGTTACTGGACTTGCGAACATTGCGTTTTGGAGTGATTTTCATTGCAAATTTTCACTTCATTTCACTTTGTCTCTTATATAATAAATATATGAATCAAAAATAAAGTTTTTCTATCACATTTTCCCATTTTTAATCGATTTACAAAGTGGTCCACAATTTCCCGAGATTTTTCAAAATCGCAAAAACGCTATTTTTGCGCCAACCGATATAACTTGTATTATTTAATATAATTTGACTGAACTGCTGCGACCCAAAGAGAGGTTATTTATCGTACTACAAATTCAAGCTTTGAAATTTTCAGAAAAAGTTATTTTTTTTTCGAGTTTTTAGCCAAAATAAAAATGCGGTCCACAACATCCCAGTCTCCCCTATATTAAACAATTCAGCAGAAAACATTCCACAATTTTTCTTGTGCAAAATTTATGTACCTTAGAAAATGAACAAGAATTTATTTTTAATCTAAATTACGCGAACTTTCGCCATTATTATTAATAACAACTTAAGCCGTTCTGTTTACTTGCAGAAGCCCTTAGTAGCCATCGCATCATCATTAAAGTAAATAATGTTCATTTAAAATAATAAAACTCTTTCATCTTTCTAAGATAAACATTCAGCATCATAAACTCAACGTAATTAACAAAAATTATTTGAAAATTGTTTTGGTGCAAATGAAAAACTTGTCAGAAAAAAGTAACTGTAAATGGAAATTCCCATGGGAGATATCCAATTTAAAAGCTTTTCCGTTCACTAATTAAAGCAACAGCCTTACGGACACCAAGAAAAAACGATTACACAATAGATTTAAAAAAAAACTACACCGACTCTGCAAATCCTTCCAATTCATCCTTTACATTTGCGCGCTATTGTTCCACTGGGAATTTGATAACCAATGAGCAAGAATTCTCGAGTGAAATTTCCCATTAATTATCTTATAATTTCATTTTCAAAACGAAACACCTTTAAGCATCCTTACCTCATTCTATAACACAAAATGGAGAAATTTTTTATTCAACACCATAAATTTTACAACCGTTCTCCTTTTTACTTCCCATTAGCTTCTGGGCGCATTTTAACGTAGCGAGAAATGCGCTCAGATTTATACCGAATTTTTTATAAAATTTTATTCACTTACAGGAGTCTCACATTCACCTGGTGAAGCTGACACGGTTGTTAAGGTTAGCTCGACTCCTACAGAAAATAAATCGATATTCGCAATATACGGCCATGATATTAACCCTTTTGATGCTGTGCTTTTCATTGGTGGCTCATTGGCTGGCATGCATCTGGTATGTTATCGCTGAAAGGGAACGAGAGAAAAGGATTAACGAAATCGATTGGGATGTTGGTGCGAAATTCCCAAACTACCAATTAATGTAGGCACTATTAATTGTGACTTAATTTCATGTAATAGGCTGGATGAATGCTTTAGCTGAACGTCTTAAAATACCCGTTGGGAATATTACACATGCCGAGGCGTATGTAACGGCGTTATATTTCACATTCACTAGTCTTACATCAGTCGGATTTGGAAATGTTTCAGCCAACACTGTGGCAGAAAAAGTCTTTAGTATAATCATGATGCTTATTGGAGGTTAGTTTAATCAATAAATATTATAATGGATTATTCCTAATTAATTCATTTTCAAAATTACAAATTATGTACATCAAAATAAAAAAAAAGACCGCGAAAAAATAGTGGATCTTGAATGTAGCTAAAATTTTCCTTTGTCTACATTCAAAAACCGAGAAATATTGATAAAATATAGTGTATACGAGTATATGTAATTCTAATAATTTTCAAATTTTTACATTCGATATAAAACCAATTTAAGTTTTGGATAATTTCTCATCTTCAGCTCTGATGCATGCTGTAGTATTTGGTAACGTTACGGCCATTATACAACGGATGTATTCCAGAAGATCTTTATACGAGAGTAAATGGAGAGATTTAAAGGATTTCATTGCGCTACATCAGGTAAATCCACAAAAAATTATTTTTTACTCAAAACAAATTTTTAAACACGATCTCAACATTATATTCTTAATTTTTAATAATAGTTCTTGGACACGTTGTTCCCGGGTTAAAGTTTTTTGTACAAGTTTTAGAAATACCTCGAAAAATAATTTATAATTTCAACATTTTGACGTGATCAGCGACCTTAAAAGCTCACTTTGGCAGTAGTTATTTGCGTTATTCCCACAGGACCTTCCATTCCGAATTTTATTGTATGAGATGAATTGAATAGAATAATCCAATCCACTGACCGAAAAGCCTGCGAAAAACATAATAACAAATATCATGAATAGAATAATGTTTGCCGTAATTTTGTCTTTCACTGTTATCCGTTATCTTTTACCGTTGTTGAAATATTTTAAATTTTGTCAAAAAATCACTTTTTTATATAAACTTAAATTTCATTCGTTGGGTTATAGTGCACTCAAAAGTTACACAAAAAAGTAGATTTTATATAAGAGAGTCATGTATTGTTAACATCAGATATTTTTTCAAGATAATCGCAATAAACGCGAGTTTATTGTAGGTTTAAATTTGTTTTTAGGCTATGTTGTAACCCGTATGTTGTGGCAAACACTTTTAAAATCGCAAGACCCATGGCATTACCAGTTAGAATAGGAATAGCTTCGTTTTCTCGCCGCTAGGCTTTTCCGTTTTAGGGTAATAACTAGGGCTGCCAAAAATATGCACTAAAAAAGGCGAAATATGCGCATATAATATGTACTAAAATGGCAAAATATGAATTTAAAAACATTCAAAATCCGATATATAGTATATTTCACCCAAAATAGTCAACGGAACTTGTTAAAATTCGACTTTTGTGGAAAATTAAAAAAAATAAAATACCATTGAATATTACAAAAATTGAAAAAATAATAGTCTGTAAAAAAGATTGACATTTTGACAGACAAAAAAAAATTTGACAGGAAAACTTGTTTTTAAATTGCAACTGTTAAATTTTAAGATATTTCGAAAATATGTTCAATACTTCATATTGTCTATGGTACATTGGGGTTAAAACTTGTAGAACAATATCAGTTATGGCCAACACAAAACTTTCTTCCACAAAATCTACGACCCTGCGCAATTCACGCTATAGGGCTATCGTTTTGTCAACCAAAGACGACCTCAAAACGTACAAAATTTGAGATAACTTGAGAACGGTAAAAGATATCGATTTCTGGTAAAAGATAAAAATGTGGAAAATTTTATTGCCTTTAATTCTTTCTTCAAATGTTTTTTTTTCGAAAAACTTAGTTTGCGAGTAATTCGCAAAAATATATTTTTTACATTTTAATAAAAATATCTCAATAACGGTAAAAGATAATGGATAACGGTAAAATACAAAATTGTGCAGAATGCCATTCTTATTAATTCACCTCACATATGGTAAGCAAAAAACCATTTCTTTTGAGATAATGGCACAAAATTTTTTTTTTTTTAAATGACGGTGTATCTCGATAACAGTTTGAAATATCGAATTCTAGCAAAAGACAAAAAAGTAGGAATTTTTATTTTCTCCAGGTTTTGTCATACTTAACACTACTAAAAATGCGTAGTTTCGGAATAAAGTGAGAAAAACCAATTCGCGATTTTTAAAAAGCTGCCATTTTGGTTACTTCCGATTAACGGATTTCCACCAAAAGTTGATAGGATCGTCCCATTCCAGGATCAAAAATGTCTATAAAATGTCATGGCTCTAACTCTATTAGTTTTTGAGAAATCTTGTACACAGACTGAGAGACAGAAAGGCATTTTTAAAAGCTTTTATTTAGCTTGCCTTCGTGTCTGTCTGTCTGTCTGTCTGTCTGTCTGTTTGTCAGATCAAATCTTGCAACCCAATTTTGACCCACTTCCACTTGTCCGATTGACTTGAAATTTTGCACACTTATATAAGTCCGATGACAATACAATATTTTCACTACTTCGTCCTTGTAAGGATAACGGAAGGTCCTGTAAGGATAACGTGATTATCCTTTTCTCCAAATTTTCCGGAAAAAAATCTATTCTGGGGGTTTTTGGGGTCGCTGAATCCGAATCTGTCATTAAAAAATCAGTAAGGATAACGGAAGGTCCTGTAAGGATAACGTGATTATCCTTTTCTCCAAATTTTCTGGAAAAAAATCTATTCTGGGGGTTTTTGAGGTCGCTAAATCCGAATCTGCCATTAAAAAGTCTGTAAGGATAACGCAAGGTCCTGTAAGGATAACGTGATTATCCTTTTCTCCAAATTTTCTGGAAAAAAATCTATTCTGGGGGTTTTTGGGGTCGCTGAATCCGAATCTGTCATTAAAAAGTCTGTAAGGATAACGGAAGGTCCTGTAAGGATAACGTGATTATCCTTTTCTCCAAATTTTCTGGAAAAAAATCTATTCTGGGGGTTTTTGAGGTCGCTGAATCCGAATCTGTCATTAAAAAGTCAGTAAGGATAACGCAAGGTCCTGTAAGGATAACGTGATTATCCTTTTCTCCAAATTTTCTGGAAAAAAATCTATTCTGGGGGTTTTTGGGGTCGCTGAATCCGAATCTGTCATTAAAAAATCAGTAAGGATAACGGAAGGTCCTGTAAGGATAACGTGATTATCCTTTTCTCCAAATTTTCCGGAAAAAAATCTATTCTGGGGGTTTTTGAGGTCACTGAATCCGAATCTGTCATTAAAAAGTCTGTAAGGATAACGGAAGGTCCTGTAAGGATAACGTGATTATCCTTTTCTCCAAATTTTCCGGAAAAAAATCTATTCTGGGGGTTTTTGAGGTCGCTAAATCCGAATCTGCCATTAAAAAGTCTGTAAGGATAACGGAAGGTCCTGTAAGGATAACGTGATTATCCTTTTCTCCAAATTTTCCGGAAAAAAATCTATTCTGGGGGTTTTTGAGGTCGCTAAATCCGAATCTGCCATTAAAAAGTCTGTAAGGATAACGGAATGTCCTGTAAGGATAACGTGATTATCCCTTTCTCCAAATTTTCCGGAAAAAAATCTATTTTGGGGGTTTTTGGGGTCGCTGAATCCGAATCTGTCACTAAAAAGTCTGTAAGGATAACGGAAGGTCCTGTAAGGATAACGTGATTATCCTTTTCTCCAAATTTTCCGGAAAAAATCTATTCTGGGGGTTTTTGGGGTCGCTGAATACGATTCTCAAGTTAAAAAGCCTGTAAGGACATCTCAAATGTAAGGATATATATTCGAAGACTAAAAAGAACAAAATAAAAAAAAATTTTAAAAAAAAGCTTTTATTAAAAAGAATGCACTAAAAAGAAAAAAATAATTTTCTGGACGCTGTGTATCACAAATATAAAAGCTTTTAAAAAGCGAGATAAAGCATAAAACAATAAAATAAAAATTTTTCTCGCTTTTAAAAAGCTTTTATATTTGTGATACACAGCGTCCAGAAAATTATTTTTTTCTTTTTAGTGCATTCTTTTTAATAAAAGCTTTTTTTTTAAAATTTTTTTTTATTTTTTTTTTGTAATATGACTTCAATCGACTAAGGAGTGATCGGGAAATGTTTTTTAGGCAAAATTAAGAGGTTGACATTTTTCATGAATATAATACTTTATTACACTTCGTAGAAGAAAGTAAAAACACACATTTATTTATTTTTAATATTTATTCTAGCTGAAACAGTCGAATTATAATTTGAATTGTACAAAAAAAATTTAGTTTTCATGAGAGTTGTAAAATATGCAACTAAATATGCATTTATATGCAAATGTGCAGTAACGTGTCAAATATGCGAAATATGCAACAACAAGTTACCTTCATTCGCGTCTAAACTGATTGATTCGGATGAATAAAAAACTCCCGGAGCCGAAATCATAACGAGAAGAAATATGCAAATGCATATAAATGAGAAGAAATTTTTGGCACCCCTAATAATAACCCGAATGCGATGGAATGGCAATAGTATTCAATATCGCAAGCTGAGACATGCACCGAAGGAAATTTTAATACGGATCTCTGATAAGATCATTAAAAAAATACAACTAATGCTAAAATCTAAAGTTAACCGAAAGCAATTCACTTGCTTATTAGACTATAATTTACTGTTGGAAATTGATATTCATATCTAATACATGCAACATACCCGCTCGAAAAAAATACCGTCTAATAAGTTATGGTGTTTTTTGGGTTATTACAATCTGACAACATAGTTACAAAATAAATTATACCAGCATTTTAGTAGAACATAGAAACACTCGAACTAATTGTAGGAGTCATATTTATATACCAATTAAGCTATTATATACGCGTTTTTCGTTATTAATAGACATGAGAAGACAATATAATCACCACATAATTACTACTTAATATCCCAATAAAGTCACCTTTATTGATTATAATTCAGTGTTTCAACGTTGTAGGAGACAATGATTCAGAAACATTTGCTAGCAAAAATTTTTCTGAATATTTTTTCCCTTATATTTTATAGATGCCGAATGAACTGAAACAGAGAATGCAGGACTACTTTCAGACCACATGGTCTCTAAACCATGGAATTGACATTTACGAGGTATGTATATTTTCTTTACTTGGATTTTTGAATGGAGTACCTTTAGCACTTTGTTATTTTTCACTTGTGAAAAACACGACATTTTCGATTATCCGAGAAGGTATCTTACCGACATGTACTGGATTTCAATTTTTTTGTTTTTGTTCTTGTCCTTTATACATGGAAAAACACACTTCCCTTTTTGCCATGTCCCATGTAAATACTTTATAGCATTTTTATAATAAAAAATAACAAAACTTATTTATTTATGCAAAGATGTGGGAATATTCCCTGCAATAGCAGATCGATAAAACCAAATATCCATTTCTTTCTGCGATGATATCCATATATGTATATATATAGAAATTGATTTGGGTTTTATTTTTATAAAAGGCAAAATGGGAAAAACAATGTCAAAGGCAGAATATAGAAAAAGAAATACATAATTTTTACAAAATATCGAAAGACATATTGTTGTGGAAACCGAATAACTATCTACGTTTTGCAAAGTAATCGAAAAATAATAGTTTTTTTAATCGATTATTAATGGAATATTTCATATAAATTTTTACTGAATTTTTAAATATCTTTTCTATACAAAAAATCGGGTGTTCCAATTGCTTGGTCTGATGTTAAATGTGATTGAAACTTAAAGGTCTATTGATTTTTCACATCTGTTTTCAGGTTTGACAAGTTCAGTCTTTGGCCATTTCAACCATGGAAAGATTAACAATCGAACAACGTATTAAAGTTATTGATGCCTATTATGAATATAAGAAAAGCTACAATTGCCAGGGGCCAATCGTCAAATTCTTTATATATTGACAGGCAAAATGTTTACTTTAAAAAATTCATTTGTATAGAGAGGGGGAAAGAAGTAAATTTTTCAATACGACGCACTGTTTTCGAGAAAATAGAAAAAAGGTATTCAATTTGTATGAGAGAGGGAGGAAGGAGAGGTCCAACTGAATTTTGATGTATAGAAAAGATATATAAAATCGTGTTCTAAACACACATTTTACCTTTTAACACGTTGACTGCCGAACCGATTTTTCAAATAATTAAAGGAAATGCCTGGCTATCGAAAATGTAAGTCTGGCTATCGAAAATTATAGCTTGGACCCCTAATGAAAATGATAGCCATGGCAGTCAATGTGTTAAAATTTTTCAATGTGACTCTCCGTTTTCGAGAAATTTGCAGAAAACTTTTTCGTTTGTATGGGGAATGGGGAGGGGGGGAAGAATGGTCCAATTTTGCCTGTTCCAGAACTTAGCCTAGGCATTTACGAGAAATGTAACTATACAAAATTTGAAGTTTCTAGCTCAATCGTTTCGAGAGTTGTGGTGTTCACGAGCGGACAGACGGACGGACATGCGGAAATCAAAATCTTTTGTCATCCTTGGTGCAGTTCATTTTTGTATCCGATGATTGGTTCGATGCGTTACGAACGGTATACTAAATCTAATATACTTCTATGTTATATTTCATATAGAGTAATAGCAGACCCTACGTTGCCAGCTTAAAGTTTTTTGTATAAATTTTAGAATGCCAAAAAACCATAAATAACTTGAAAACTTTTGGGAAAAAACGTTATCCTTACAGGACCTTCTGTTTCGCATTTTGAAATACCAATACCGGATTCGTAATCGGTGAACCCGGAAGCCCCCTAATGCCAATTTTTCAGGGGAAAATTTGGAAAAAGGATATTTGTATTATCCTTACAGGACCTTGTGTTTCAAATTTTAAAAATCTAACATAGCTAAAAACCTGGTTCTGGCAACGCAGATCGTTTTGCAAAAAACCGCGTAAAAATCGGTCAAGTAGTTTTTGAGTTTTTTAATCTCAAACAGACCAACAAATCAACAAACAAACATCCATTTTTATATACACCCAACTCTTTTTTTACACGGTAGATACGTTCCAACGAAAATCGTGTAAAAAAAACCGTGTAAAAAAAGACATGCAGCACATATTAAAATTGAGGATGTATTCCACAGCTTTAAAAAACCGTGTAAGATGAAAAAAAAGCTATATGTTGTCCTAAAAACCGTGC
This sequence comes from Chrysopilus asiliformis, assembly GCA_964034945.1. Taxonomy (NCBI): domain Eukaryota; kingdom Metazoa; phylum Arthropoda; class Insecta; order Diptera; family Rhagionidae; genus Chrysopilus; species Chrysopilus asiliformis. Next base: position 66,312,970 of record OZ035961.1, on the reverse strand, counting down.
AAAAAAAAATATAATAAATTATAAAGAAAAACAAAATATAACTAATATTAATTTTTATTGAAAATTTATAAAATAAGTAACAAAAACAAAATATAATTCATAAAATTTTTATTGTTAAAAAAAATATACATACATACGATAAAATAAGTAAAAAAGAGAATCATTAGTCCATAATTGAGGCGTTAAAAGCTAGGTGGACCAACCCATATCGAAATCGTGATTTTTTTTTGTGTTTGAATCACTATTGCGAGTGAGTTTTTAGATAAAAATGTTTGGATGCACAAAAGAACATTTCAACATTGAGTAAGAAAGTCCACAGAAATTTTTTTTTCCAAAAATTTACAGTTAATAATAGTACAAAAGTGGAAAAGCTTTAAAAATTCGATTATGTGGCTTGGTCCACTTTTAACGCCTCAATTATAATAAAACCAAATTTGAATAGAAATAAAAATATTATTTAGATTATTCATCGCTACTTGATATTAAACGTGAACGTTTATTACTGACTTGACAAAAATCGCTTCCATTACTAGAGATGTCTAACACATCTGACGAGTTTGAATCCAATGAAGAGTACGGTTCATTATTAACGTTCACTGAATGTGCCCAATAACTCAATAATGTGCTTAATGCAATTTTAAATAGACAAATATAAAATCGACTATAAAAATTTCCCCAATTATATTTTATTTTTGTAACTACATGTAAAAAAATGTTCTTTAGACTTCGTGTTAGAACAAAAAATTCGTGGAAAAAAATTTTTTTTTCTTTTTGTGGACCGTGTTATTTCAAAATCGCGTAAAAAAAGACCCTGTAAAAAAAGAGTTGGGTGTATATAGATAAAAATGGGCGTTTAATCAGAAATGCATTTTGCGTACTTCGTGATTTTTTTGGTCAGCATAATTGTCTCGGTTGGTGCAATTGGAAAAATTCTTGAAAAATTCAAAGGCGGCAGATGTGAAAAGACCACTGCGTGCTCGTGTTAGTGATGGGAAACTATCCATAGTGGCCACAATCGATATTTATCGATATTCTATAAAAAACTATCGATACTATCGATATTACTACGACTCCCACGAAGGCACTGGAAACCCTTCTACATTTGGTTCCCCTAGACCTATACGGCAAGCAGATGGCGGCACGCGCAGCCATAAGACTAAAAGCCTCATTAACATGGTATAGTACTGAAAAAGGGCATTCCAGTATTCTTAAGAATTTTCAGGAAGTCCCGAGAAATATAGATTATACTATATCCAAACCGTTCTTTGAAAGGAACTTCACCACTATCATCCCTTCCAGGCAACAATGGGAGGATGGTACTATACAAAACTGTAACACAGTACACTTTTACACAGATGGATCCAAATTGGATGGGAGAGTGGGCAGGGGGATCTACTCTGGTCATTTAAAGATCAGTCAATGCCTCCGCCTACCGGATCACTGTAGCGTATTTCAGGCCGAAATGATGGCAATCAAAGACGTCACAGAGTGGCTCAAAAATAATGTTGTATCATCTAGAGATATTAGCATTTTTACTGACAGCCAAGCGGCAATAAAATCCCTAGAATCTATCGCACTCACATCAAAGGTGGCACGGGAGTGTAAGGCATCTCTCAATGAGATGTCGGAATACTTCAATATCAACATCGTTTGGGTGCCAGGACATAGTGACATAGATGGGAACGAGAAAGCGGACGAACTTGCTAGGAGAGGCACGATTGCGCCAACTCTACCTGCAAAAGAGAGTATAGGCATACCTCTGGCAACGTGCAAACTCATACTAAGTTCTGAAACGCTAAACAATGCAAACCAGAGATGGACACGGGAGAGAACGTGTACCGTCACCAAATGTATCTGGCCTAAGCTAGACAAAAAACGCTCCAGTAGACTCCTCTCACTACAAAGAAATGCGATCAGCACGGTAGTGGGAATAATAACAGGGCACTGCCTAATAGGCAGACATGCCGACAGGCTCGGAGCTCCCTCAAACGACTTTTGTAGAAGCTGTGGGAATGTGGACGAAGAGGAGTCGACAACTCATCTTCTCTGTCATTGCCCAGCACTAGCTCAACGCAGAAGAACTCATTTGGGTAGTTTCTTCCTAAACGATCTAGAAGACCTAAGCGCCACAAGCGTTGCAGATCTACTCCGCTTCATCAGAAGCTCCAAATGGTTCGAGGTATAGAGAAATGGATCGTCAAGATTCGCGTCGTATCACAATGGGCCATTTCTGGCCTAAGTGTGCCTTTTTGGCAGCCACTCTAACCTAACCTAACCTATCGATATTACTATCGATTTAGATCTAAAGTTTGAACAGAAAAATGGAAACAAAAGATGCAACTAAACAATGATGATTTTATTTAACAAAAAAAAACAGAACATACTAAACAATTATAAAATTCATTAAATAAAGAAACAACAATATTATTCATATTAAAATAAATTAACAAAATTGTTCGACTGGATTTGCGATTTAATTAATTATATACATTTGACATATTGAGTACACCCAACTCTTTTTTTACACGGTAGATACGTTCCAACGAAAATCGTGTAAAAAAAAATCGTGTAAAAAAAGATATGCAGCACATATTAAAATTGAGGATGTGTTCCACAGCTTTAAAAAACCGTGTAAGATGAAAAAAAAGCTATATGTTGTCCTAAAAACCGTGCAAAAAAAATATAATAATTTATAAAGAAAAACAAAATAAAATTAATATTAATTTTTATTATTAAAAAATATATATATACATACGATAAAATAAGTAAAAAAGAGAATCATTAGTCCATAATTGAGGCGTTAAAAGCTAGAGTGGACCAACCCACATGTCGAAATCGTGAATTTTTTTGTGTTTGAATCACTATTGCGAGTGAGTTTTTAGATAAAAATGTTTGGTTGCACAAAAGAACATTTCAACATTGAGTAATAAAGTCCACAGAAATTTTTTTTTTCCAAAAATTTACAGTCAATAATAGTACAAAAGTGGAAAAGCTTTAAAAACTCGATTATGTGGCTTGGTCCACTCTAGCTTTTAACGCCTCAATTATAAAAAAACCAAATTAGAATAGAAATAAAAATATTATTTAGATTATTCATCGCTACTTGATATTAAGCGTGAACGTTTATTACTGACTTGACAAAAATCGCTTCCATTACTAGAGATGTCTAACACATCTGACGAGTTTGAATCCAATGAAGAGTACGGTTCATTATTAACGTTCACTGAATGTGCCCAATAACTCAATAATGTGCTTAATGCAATTTTAAATAGACACATATAAAATCGGCTATAAAAATTTCCCCAATTATATTTTATTTTTGTAACTACATGTAAAAAAATTTTCTTTAGACTTCGTGTTAGAACAAAAAATTCGTGGAAAAAAAAATTTTTTTTTCTTTTTGTGGACCGTGTTATTTCAAAATCGTGTAAAAAAAGACCGTGTAAAAAATGAGTTGGGTGTATATAGTTTTGAATATAAAAAATACATCGAAATAGAAAAATACATGGAAATAGTGTTATTTTCAATTTTTTTGGCGGTGGCAGCAGAAATGAAGTGTGGTGTAGTTGGATGTAAAAACTGTAAAAACTATAACTATAAATAAAACAAACAGTCGTGTTTTACTTACATACACTTCTCAAATAAATTACCACAAGTGAAGTCACACCCAAATGCCAGAGTTTCGCAGCATAACTTGTATTCTATATGCCTTGGTGTATGACAAGTACATTACATGTCATTGTAACAGTGTAACCGTGGCCACACAATTTTTGTAAACCTTATTTTATATTATCGCAATCGATAGTTTATTTTGCTATCGATATTTTCTAACTATCGATTGTACTATCTCTTGACAGCAAAAATCCAACATGGCGGACCTGCGCAATGCGCAATCTGTTTGTGTTTGATTCATGGTTTCCCATCACTAGCTCGTGTACGCCGTTCAGCCGAAAACATTCCTGCATTGCGTGAGAATGTGGCCGATTCTATTCTATTTGCCATCGCGCGCAGGAATTGAATCTATTTTGAAGAAAGATTTGTCTCTACATGCTTACAAAATTCAATTGGCACAAGAATTGAAGCCTGCTGACTATTTGAAGCGCCGCACGTTAGCCGATTCTGTGCACGAGCAAAGACAAATCGATGAGGATTTTTCATCTCAGTGGCTTCATTAATAAGCAGAATCGTCGCATTTGGAGTGAGGAAAATGCAAGGACGAGTGTTGAAAAGCTGTTTCATCCACAAAAGGTCACTGTTTGGTGTGCATTTCGGAATCATTGGACCGTTTTTCTTTGAAAATGATGCCGGGAATTCTATTCTGTTAGGATAAATGGTGAGCGCTACCGTGCTATTATAACAAAATTTTTATGGCCTGAATTGAATCTACGGATGTCAATGATTTGTGGCTTCAAAAGGACGGCGCACAGTGGTTCGAGATCGTTTTCTATTGGTCACAATTCTATATCTTTTGATCCATTGAAAATTGCGGTTTCTTTATTGAACTTTTCATAAGATTTCATCACACTTGGATAACTGAGATATTGTAAATTAAAATTAAACTTCTTATGTTCTGTTTATTTTTTTAGTAGGAAAGTAGTTGCTTTAATTTGAATATTAACTATTTAACTAAAATAGGTTTATCATACATATTTCATTAACATTGTTAATTAAATTTTGTCTAGGCGTGATTCTTGTATTTCATCTATAACTTGAGAGGGGTTGTTAGTATTTTGTAGTAACTTTTTACCTTCTTCATATAATTCCAAATTTGGCGATTTCCATTGGTGCCTAGTGCTTGAAACGAATGGGCCTGATGTTGCGAGTAATATGTTAAATAAGTCTTCATTTGCGCTATTCCTTGACATTTTCCTGCTGTTATGTTCTCTGAAACACCTGTAGTCTTTATTCCTTTTTTCTTGAGCTTTTTCTGATAGATCTCCAAGTGTTAGCAAATTATTTCCGATGATGTCTTCACCATGATATAGTATTTTGTGGACTGTTTATGGCATATCTCTCCATGGGTAAATCTTGTTATATATTTCAGAATTTATTGCTTTGCTGAAAGCAATTACTTCCAGTATTATTTTGAAATTGTAGGTCAAACTTATATCTACTCGTGTTATTTCAGAAGTATCTCGGGGTCTAAGAAAATCTATTTGCTGCATTACCATAATTTATATTGCCAGTACCTTGTTTTCGTTGGTCTATTATTAATCCCAATTTACGAAATTCTTGCTAAACGTGTTTCATTTTCAATCCTTTATTAAGTTTTTTCGATATTATTTCTGAGAATGTGCTCCATAAAACGGATTCTTACATGACGGAGATGATACCCCAAATTCATATGTTGAAATGTTAATTGATTATGTGGATGGTTCTTGGCATAATTTACTTGATGTCGCCTGACATATTATATAGCTAGATGCAGCCTTGGTGTTGGTTAATGCCTGATCATTGCCGATAATAATTCGTATTTTATTTCTATTTCTTGTCGTTCTATCTCAATTTGCAGTGGCTGTAGTAATACAATTTGGGATTTAATAGCTGCAACTTCCTCGTTAATTGTTTTTTTCGTTTCCTTTTTAAATGCAAATTTTATTGGCTTGCAGTATTTTGTTAAAGATGGTGTGATGCTAGTCAAAACGTCAATTGTTTGCGATGTGATCATTGACGGTTCTGAGTCTTCCAAATTTTTCCTGAATCGCAAAGGTACAAGTAATAGTATAAAAACATCTGTGTCTGAAGTGTCTTTATCTAGAGCTTATTTATACTCTTTTTTTACCTGTCACAACCGTATTTGCAGAATAGGTTAAGTTTGCAGTTTCCGTACTTTCGTAACTCATTCTCCTTTAAAGATTCAATTAATCTTTTCGCTGGATGGTCAAGAAGAGATTGGAGTTGGACTTGTAATGATTTTAGTGTTATGCTAATAGCGTCCTTCGGTGGATAACAATATTTTTTGGCAGCAGTTGAATATATTGTTGTTACATTAGCTTCAAATCCAGTAATAGCGCCAATGCCTCCTCAGGTGTGAATTTATTTTCTTCGCTTGGTGTTGGTATGCTCTTCAGAATCCTTTTTAGTCTTACTGCATTAACAACTTTATTAATTAAATCCGCTGTCATGTATTTCTTTTGTGAGCGCAGCTGATATATAAATGCGTCCTCAACAGTTTTATCACCATTTTCTTCATTCAATTCTTTCAATTTTCGTCTTTGGGATCTTTTACTGCTTTCTTCGAATGATTTTGATGGTCTTACACCTGTTCTGCTGCTTTAGTTATTTGAACCAAGGACATCTTCGAAAATAAGATTTTCAGTAATCCAGTCTTCAAAACGCTTAAACAACTTATTTTTGTTGTAATCAACTAATTTATAACGCCTGAGTAACTTGACTGTATAAAATTTGGGGAAAACCCTCGATTCATTGGGCAGAGATGTGTGGATTTTATAAGTTATCCTTGTTATTGGTCATTAAGTATCAAATTTCCAGGACAATAAATATTAAATCAACATATGTATTATATTCAGCTGTACGAATCTAGATGGACACATCTAGAAGACTTTCAGCTATGAAACACCTGCATGCCATAAAACTTTCGGCTATGACTTATCATACAACTTTCAACGCAAGTCATAAAATTATAAAAATACAAAGATTGACGTCTAAGAGAAAGATTTAAACCAGCCATCATTTTATAACAATTCGAAATTGTATTAAACAAAATATATCACTTTACTTTGCTTTCCTGTTTTTTTATTTTTACATAAAATTAATTAAAACCACGCTAGCGTCTCCGGGTTGCAAATTGCGGCAACAAAACCCCACATGGAATCAAAGGTAATTGTTGTGGCTATAATTTGAAAATAACTTGGAAATAATAGCTGTTTTTTTTTTAATGATCCGATCAGAGATCCGGATTAACTCTCATACAAATTCGTAACCCAAGTATTATCGGGATCCATGATCCGCTCAGTATACAGACCAATGGGAAATTAAAAACTTCCCTCGGTTCGTGTCACAGCTTACGTTTTGGGGTTTCATAGGTGTATGGATATTGAGTACTATTTCCATCGCATGAAGGCTATTACCCTAAAACGGGAAAAAACCTGGTGGCGAGGAAAATAACTATACCTATTCTAGCTGGTAATGACATGAGTTTTGAGAGGTTTTGCGATTTTAAAGGCTATTGCCACAACATACGAGTTACAATATAGCCTAAAAACAAATTCAAATCCACAATGATTTCTCATTCATTTTTTTAATGATCCATATGGATCTGTTATCCGGATCATTAAAAAAAAGCAGCTAATATTGACTTCACGTCCGTTGACGGGCAATACTTCTAGTCTTTTAATCTTCAAATTTATATGGAAAAGTGTTGCTAATAATTATTTAACTATAATTAACTCGAAAATTGCTTAGGTGCCAAATTAACTCAGAATGATAAGGAAATGTCCACTTATTCAGATCCACTCAAATAAAAAAACGAATGTAATATCTTAGAAATAGTGACAGTTATGTTCATTTATATTTGAGAAAAAGCCAAAACATTTAGTTTTTCGTAAAATATTTAAAAAAATGTATTTCAATGCTTCCGTAAAAACACTTTTTAAAAGCTTTTATTTAGCTTGCCTTCGTGTCTGTTTGTCTGTCTGTCTGTTTGTCTGTCTGTCTGTTTGTCTGTCTGTCTGTCAGATAAAATCTTGCAACCCAATTTTGACCCACTTCCACTTGTCCGATTGACTTGAAATTTTGCACACTTATATAAGTCCGATGACAATACAATATTTTCACTACTTCGTCCTTGTAAGGATAACGGAAGGTCCTGTAAGGATAACGTGATTATCCTTTTCTCCAAATTTTCCGGAAAAAAATCTATTCTGGGGGTTTTTGAGGTCGCTGAATCCGAATCTGTCATTAAAAAGTCAGTAAGGATAACGCAAGGTCCTGTAAGGATAACGTGATTATCCTTTTCTCCAAATTTTCTGGAAAAAAATCTATTCTGGGGGTTTTTGAGGTCGCTAAATCCGAATCTGCCATTAAAAAGTCTGTAAGGATAACGGAAGGTCCTGTTAGGATAACGTGATTATCCCTTTCTCCAAATTTTCCGGAAAAAATCTATTCTGGGGGTTTTTGGGGTCGCTGAATCCGAATCTGTCATTAAAAAGTCTGTAAGGATAACGGAAGGTCCTGTAAGTATAACGTGATTATCCTTTTCTCTAAATTTTCCGGAAAAAAATGTATTCTGGGGTTTTTGGGGTCGCTGAATCCGAATCTGTCATTAAAAAGTCTGTAAGGATAACGGAATGTCCTGTAAGGATAACGTGATTATCCTTTTTTTCAATTGTTCCGGGAAAAAATATATTCTGCAGGTTTTGGGGTTCGCTGAATACGATTCTCAAGTTAAAAAGCCTGTAAGGACATCTTAAATGTAAAGCTATATATTCGAAGACTAAAAAGAACAAAATAAAAAAAAATAAAAAAAATTTTTTTAAAAAAAGCTTTTATTAAAAAAAATGCACTAAAAAGAAAAAAATAATTTTCTGGACGCTGTGTATCACAAATATAAAAGCTTTTAAAAAGCGAGATAAAGCATAAAACAATAAAATAAAAATTTATCTCGCTTTTAAAAAGCTTTTATATTTGTGATACACAGCGTCCAGAAAATTATTTTTTTCTTTTTAGTGCATTTTTTTTAATAAAAGCTTTTTTTAAAAAAAAATTTTTAATTTTATTTTTGGCTTTCCTACTTTTGAACTAACTACTATCAAATTTGATTGAAAAAAGCAAATTGGTTACAATATTTTGGACTTTTGGCCAACAATGGCTTTATTGAATGAGAAGTTACCAGTTCGCATCATCTCTCAAAACAGCAAAGTCAATTGGCCACCGAGATCATGCGATTTAATGCCTTCTTTGGGGTTAAGAGTAAGGTCTATGCCAACAAGCCAACAACAGTTCAACAGCTACAGAATACGACAATAAGGCATATTCGTGGGATCGAGGAACAATTATGCAGACATGTCATCAAAAATTTTGACCATCGGGTGAAGGTGTACCGCTGAAGCCTTGGAGAACATTTGAGCGATATTATTTTTCACACATAATTGCCATGTGCCAAATAACATGACTCAACAAAAAATTAAAAATTTTAGCAAATAACATTTTCTCCCTGTACTTCTCTTACCTGCCGTCGGATTCTTGGCACACATAACGAAGTTCGTTTCTAACGAAATTCGCTATCCATAAATATGAATTAGTGCTTTTACGTTTGCGATAGTAACATAAAATGATGGTGTATTTGTTTCTCACTTCCAACGCTTCCAATAAAATTACCCCTCGACTATGACTCTACAACACTGGTCCTTCCAAAACGAATTTTGATAACGAATGGTATGAGAGGTAGTCAGTGTTGCACTTTTAGTACAATCGTAATAGATTTAGTACATTTCAAGCTCTAAAAATACCTATTACTTACGTATGCCATTTTTAGCCAAATCTAGTACATTTGGGCCCAAACTCAAAATGTATGGATTCTTTCATTATAAACAAACTTTAATTTTGATTCAGCTGCGTGATTTAAAAAAAGAATCTACCTCTCTCTTTTGGAATCTAGTATCCTTTTTCGTGAATCTAGTTTATTGTACTCATCATAAAATGCCATACGTATATAGCCTATTTGCTTGTCCCATCCTGTTGACATCTTTTACCAGTTGTTCGTTGTTCGTTTGCGCTAAAATTGCTTTTCAGAATGGCATTGTACAGGTAAATAATTTTTGGTTATGATGTAAGTCCAAAAAACCTAAAAGACATCTCTTAAGGCATTTTAAAAGGGTCAAGCCTAAGGGAAGCGATGAGCTGCCACTAGAGCCACTGCCCCCAAAGTCCCCCACGGATCAAGAAAACGAGATCCCGTGGTAAGTCAAACCCAAAATTTTTCTTAAAAGTTTGCAAGTTATACCGCTTTTTCTTTCTTTCTTCAGTCTGACGAAAGAAAACAAAAAGTGTTACGTCCAAAAATTCCGCAAAGAATGGTTGCAACAGTTTTCTTGGGTAAAGGATAGGGCTGAATCAGCCTATTGCAAAGTGAACTCAACAATTATTACTGGCGGATTAACAATCTATTACATTTAGTACATTTTAGACAGGCAATTTATTACTTTTCAAAAAAATGAAAGTGAAACACTGGAGGTAGTCACCTCTATTCTTGAATACGGCGTTACGTTTATTTGCTCGATTAGTGTTCGATCGTGAGCAATCGGTATTCTTGAATACGCAGTATCTATCAACGTTCGATTTGGAATAACGCATTGCAACGCATTTGATTTTTGTTATTCTTGAATACGCCGGGAGCACTTTTTTGAGGTTAAATCACTCACTTCAAATTTCTCGCGTTTCATTGACGTTTGAACTGAGTGTTTACAAAAATGTAAGGTAAATCTATTATAAGTTTAAATCAAAGATTTTAACAGTGATTTCTTAAAATAGGAGTGCAAAGAAAAACACTACAAACACAGACTAGTTTGCATTTTTAATTTCAAAATTAAAAACAATCCGAACATTGCCAAGGAATATACGAGGAAGTCGCCGATAGAGATGAATTTATTGTGCGAGGAAATTCAATGTATTCGAAAGCAGTCTTGTTCAACCGGAAATATTTTTTGAATCTACAAAATTACAAATAAAAATCTATGAGATTCCCAGTATTTGTATGCACTTTCGCTTCATCGGTTAAGCTCATCAAATCTGAAGAGTGTCTTAGAAATTTTTTTCGCTGGCGTAACGAATTCAGCTCCTCTTGCCTCAATAAATGATACATCAGTGTAGAATCCATGGCTACTGAAGCGAATCACTTCAAACACTTCACTTTTATTGAAAATTAAGAACAAACAATCAAATCAGCTGATGTTTGACAGCGCGTTGCCATGCGATACTTTATATACCAAACGCGAAGCTCCCGGCGTTTTCCAGAATACCAATTGCGTAGCGAATCGAATCGAACGCGTTACGATTTTGCTCCTAACGCCGTTTTCAAGAATAGAGGTGGATACATGAGAGTAAAATCCAATGCCACTGAAACAAATCACTTCAAACACTTCGCTTTTATTCAAAATTAAGAACAAACAATCAAATCAGCTGATGTTTGACAGCGCGTTGCCATGCGATATTTTATGTACCAAACGCGAAGCACCCGCCGTATTCCAGAATACCAATTGCGTAACGAATCGAATCGAATCGAACACGTTACGTTTTTTTCTCCTAACGCCGTTTTCAAGAATAGAGGTGAGTGATAAACGCTAATGCTTGAGTTTCGTCACAGAATACAGAAGACAAACCTCCATACATTAAATAAAACGCGTTTCAAAGTAAATTTTATAGGCTTCCATTCGATGTATAGGGGAGACCGGGACTATTCCGAACGTTTTGTGTTTCGGCCGTCCTGGTGGCTGGATGTCGGCGATTTCAATTTCGAAAAATTATCTATCTTATAGAAAATTCTGTGCTCTACAACTTCCAAGAACATTGTTAACCCGTCGAAGCATCGCAAATAGGCTTTTTTGGTCGATTAATGAAATATGAATTTTCGTTCGAATCAGCCCCACGGTGGGGCTAATTCGCACAAAAGCGAGATTAGTGTTTTGAGGCGGTTTTCAAGGCGAGAAATGTAGAAAAGAGGTGAATAAAAAATAAAAAAAAGGAAATTTTGTTAAAAAACTCATTTGTTTTTATTTATGACTTCATTACCATCACATAGAAACAAATATGTTCGTATTAATTTTTGCGTTGATTTCTTGGAGCGGCCGCTGGCTTTTTCCGTGCCTTCGCGCCTTTCTTCCTTCTTACGTTTATATGTACGCACCATCCTAAAACAAATCGTAAAAACTGCAAGCAAAATCATAAAAACGAAAAAATAAACAAAGAAAACACCGAAACACATCGCGTTCGAATCAGCCCCACCGAAGAACACTAATAACTTACCTTGTGTACAAAAATTCACAATGAAAACTTTGAAATAACTCTCAGAAATCGAAACTTTCTGCGCAGAAAATATTTTCAGCGAACGCACGAAAAAACAAAAACAAACAAATATGGCGTCGCATTGCCGAGAATGGTGCGCAACTACTCACGTTCGTTTACCGTGCCGAGAGCCAGCTTCACCTAAAATTTCCGCTCTCTAGCTCATCACAAACGCGCGCACACTCAAATAGAAGAAAACTGCTGTGTTCGGAATAGCCCCGGTCTCCCCTATCATCACATATTTTGGGCAGTTTTAAATTTAAAGGCCACGCCATATAACATTTGACTTTGAATATGTCAAAAAGCCATCTTTAATTTTTTTTTGAAAAAAATCACAAATAAACTTTAATTTCTCAAAACCATTTCTGTCAAGTTTTATAATGGAACTAAAATGGAAACATATTTTTTGATTTTTTAATAATATGCGATTGGAATTGAGCCTTAGAAAACCAAAATATCAATTTTGTATGGTTATTTCGATCTAAACAAATTAACTTTTCGAGAATACCATATTTCTAGTGAATGTTGCAAAAAAAAAATTTTAGGACATATTTTATAGTAAATTAAATGTATTACAATTTCGTCTTAGAATATTTTTGCGTAAATCGTGATATTTAAGAGTTAAAAGGCAATTAAGCCGAAAAAATAATATTTCCATTATCCTTTTAATCTTTTTTGGGAGGAAATATTTATGATATTATTTTTAAATAATAAATAAGCTAAAAACCACCCTTCTACGATGATAATAGAAATTTCTGTGAATTTTTGAATGATAAATTCTTGAAAACTTTAAGAATCAATTACTTGATTCTTCGTATAAGAAAGTAAAAGGAGTTGATTGCGTACCGAAACGGAGTTTGAGGGAATCCATCCCCTTTCGGAGAAAATCGAACTCCTGGCTAAGGGGTTCAAACAGGAGTTCACAACAATTTTTCCGTGTTGAACCAATTCATTAGGGAAGTCAAAAAAAGAAATTTCACCAAATGCTTGTTTTCGTATTTTCAAAGTTATTGTTGGTTGATAATAGTTTTTCTTGTATGTCTCTTACCGGGACTCGAATCTGTAACCTGTCGATTTGTAAGGCATTCTCTTTCCAATACGCTATTGAAGCGAAGCCAATTGAAGAGTCTTTTAAACTAATGGAAATACCTCCTAAAAGGTGTTCAAATGAATTTTTTATTCCTTTTCGGAAATTGATGCCAAAAGGGTGTTAAAGTGAATTTTTAACTCCTTAAACATGCATGTAAAAAAAACTCCGCCCTACGGTGCTAAATTTTTTCTGAATAACACTGCGAGGTGCTTATTTTTAGCTATGATTTGAGGCGGTGGTAATTTGTCCTCGGATTTTTTCGAGAGTGTATACGGGTGCCTTGTTCAAATACAAAAACCATTCAGTATTTTTAACCGATTTCAATTAAGATTATTTTTAGTTAAACTAAGGAACAATTTCGCTTAGCTTGAAAACTCAAATTTAATTGTTTTCACTAAGATTTTAACCAAAAATTAAATGTTTAACTCGAAATTTTACAGGCTCCACTTCTACAGTTAAATTTTACTAGATTTTCCAAAAAATAGAATCCTAACCGCTTTTAAAATTCTTTTTTTAATTGCAGACTTTAAAAGAATTCCCTGAGGAGTTACGTGGAGATGTTTCTATGCACTTACACAGAGAGATTTTGCAACTTCCCATATTTGAAGCTGCCTCACAGGTAACATTATTTCTGTAGAAGAATGACAATAAAATATGCTAGTAAAAAAAGTAAATTGATATGCCAAGTAAATTTAAAAAAACATTTTAGTAAAAGTCATGATATTATTTCAGCAACACAAAATCCATTTTACGATTGTCCCTTCGGATATCTTGTTTTTTTAAGCATATTGTAATTCCAAAAAATAAAATGTCAGAAGAAATCACTGCCGTTTTGTTTGTTTTTCAGTAACTTAACTTTTTTTATTATTTATGTAATTTACATCCGTTATACATACATATATTTTGCACAGTTATACATTTTTTCTAAATTGAAATTTTCTTTTACTTTCATATTAAATAATATGATATAGGGCTGCCTTAAGTTACTATCACTTCACATAAAAACAAATTTTTGCGCTCCTGGGGAGTTTCTAATACACAAGGGGGACGCCCTGAATTATATATATTACCTTTGTAACGGTTCGATGGAAGTAATGCAGAACAACATGGTAGTAGCGATTTTAGGTAAATACGAACATGTTCCTTTAATAAAATCTCAGGTATGATATCTACTGAAATTGTATAATTGTTTTAAACAAAAATCCAGGTAAAGGTGATTTAGTTGGCTGTGATATCAACGTCCATCTAGTGGCAACATCAAATGGACAAGTGACGACAACCACAAACAGTGCTGGCCAGGACACTGTTATCAAAAGCAGCAGTGACGTGAAGGTAAACTAAGTTCTTGTATTTAAAAGGTCAAAAATCGTTTTTTTTTTCATTTACCTACATATATATCTGCAATAATTAAAATAAGTTTCCGATTCCTGGATTTTGGCAGCGTGCGATTTCCAACATACCGGCCCTTGATCAAATTTTCCGATGATGTCATCAAATTATACCACTCTCCGGGTCGGCCAAATCAGTATCCGATAGTACGAACTCTCGTCCGCTATTTTGCTTTTTCTTGAATTTCCAATACACGCTGATAATACTTTTCCGAAGCTCTTTTGCTTGAGACTCAACCAATGGGTGGGAGAAATATGGATAAAATGACACAGTGTTTTGTATATTTAGATCAGGCCTCGGCACCATGTATGTAGTGATTTACTAATACTCGAAGAAATTTTATGTTTCTTCATATACTATAACACAAAATGAGAAAACGCATCTTTTTCATTTTTTACGCTCTTTCGCTTTTGATGGAGATGTCTAGGAACAGTGGACTACAGAATTTATCATGATGCGATTACAAAAAAATAATAAGTTCCGTCGTGCAAAAAAACTTGTGGGGACGTTTTTCCGGTTCTGTGCTTCGAAAAAACATGCGCTAGATTGCATTATATTACCTGATAGGAAAGCTATTAATGAACTTGAAAGACTAAAAAGCTCATAAAAATTGTGAAAAATTACTGTTTCAAAATTGTTTCTTTCATACTTTTATACTCCAGCCATACGTAATGATTTTGAAGCCATACCACCCAAAGATACATGTGAACGTGATGGGGACGAAGTACCCTCGCCCAAGAGTTTTCAAAGCCAAATCGGGGAGTTTGATATCTGGCAGGCCCCCTCGCCTCTGCCATTTCGAAGTTAAATCGGGGAGTTTGATATCTGGCAGGCCCCCTCGCCTCTGCCATTTCGAAGTTAAATCGGTATCTGGCATTTCAGTTCGCCTTGACTAAGGACATCGAAATCTATTTCGAAAGATTCTGTTAATGACAAACGAAGCAAATCCACTAAATGTATGTCGGATAGAGAAGTTCTATGTTCAGTTTTAATGTTTTTTAGGGTCGAGAAAGCACTTTCACAAACATAAGTGCTTCCAAACATGGAACAATATTTTAACATGGCATTATGCAACTTTGGATATCTTTCAGAAGGGACGTTTTTCCAAAAGTCAATGCCATTTCTAACGATATTTTTCAAAGAAATGTCCTCTTGAATATCGCACAGTTCCAATTGCCATTCCAAAGGCTGGTCCTCAATTCGACATGAAATAGGGTTAGTGAAAACTTCACTAGCTTCCCTTATTTTTTGGAAGTCCACAAATCTTTTGTCTATTTGTGTAATCAGAGTTTCAAGTTCATCAGCAAAACCAGAAAAGTCGACATTTTCGCATTCTTCAGAAATTACCGAACAACATTTGAAGTGGTGCAAGTTATTATTTAAAAGACAATTTTTCAAAATGGACAGTTTTTTCTTTAGAGCACTTATTGCGGCGACTAAGTCAAAAACTGTTTTATTTTTACCTTGCATTTTCAAATTAGTTTCATTCAATATTTCTGATATGTCGGTGAGAAAGGCCAATGAAATTTTAAATTCAGAAGAAAGAATTTTCTCTTGCAATACTTTATTGTTATTTATTGTATTGGTATTTCCTATAAAGCTCGCCAGTTCGTTTCTAATTGCAAAAAATCGTTGCAGACATTTTCCTCGGCTTAGCCAACGAACTTCTGTATATAACAGTAGATCACCATATTCGGCATCAACTTCTGCTAAAAATGTTTTAAGTTGGCGATTAGTCAAAGCATTATGGCCCCCTTTCAATCGATTTACAAGAGATGAAACAAAATGCATTGTGGTTTTCAAAGATACTGCTTTGGCACAAAGGGCTTCTTGGTGTATTGCACAATGCATATTCATTACGTCAATGCCATTTTGTTTCAGCAAACCTATGAACCCGTTATTTTTTCCTATCATCGAAGGGGCGCCATCTGTGCATACCGAAGAAAGTTTTTCTGAAATTTTGTATTCTTCCAATACATTTTTTACTGCGTTATAAATATCGCATCCTTTCGTCGTTCCATGGAGGCTAACACAACTCAACATTTTCTCCTGCGTTTCAAATTTTGTGTTTATAGTTCTAACATATATTAATAACTGACTTATATTAGAACGGTCAGTGGATTCGTCAAGCGCTATTGAAACATAAACAGAAGAAGCCAATAATATTTTCAAACCATTAACAACAAATTCATTCATTTTTTCAATTCTTCGAGTTACCGTTCGGGGGGATAGGCAAACGGTCTTAACTTTTTCGGCGAATTCTTTACCTTTTGGCCCGTAACATTTCAGAACTTGTTCCATATTTTGTTTAAAAAATTCACCATCAGTTAATGGCTTTTTCGCTTTAGCAATATTAAAAGACACAATGAAGGACGCCTTTACAGATGCAATTTCAGAATCATTTGTTCCGCCTAAAGGAAATTTCTCTAAAAAAACTTTCTTTAAGTTGTCAACCTGTCTTACTCTTTCTACTTCATTGTATCGGGCAAAATCGGACTTATGGCAGCTGTTGTAATGGCGTTCTAGATTGAATTTTTTATTCGACATGTAACTGCAAACTAGACATTGACGGTTTTCATTATTTGTGGTTATTAAATATTTGTTTTCCCAATCACACGACATAGTATTTGAATTTGAATATGAGCGCTTCATAATGGAAAAGGAAAACTAAAAAAATAAAATTTCTGAAAAAATTTCGTATGTCAGTGTTCTTTGGGAAGCAATTAAGGTTTTGGGGAGCAAATGTATACACCCGTACGCATCAACAGCAGAAATCATACTGAATGACTGTCGTAGGCTCGCTCCATCGATTGTTAGTGAATCGTTTGATTTCGGCTGCCGAAGTGGCCGTCGTCTACCAACACGTATCATTGCGTTGGAGAGTCGAGTAAAAATGTTCATGCATTGATTGTAACCTCGTAAAATTTGAATAAAAATGTTATCGTATTGAGGAGCTAGACGAGCCAAGCAGTGCCGAGTTATGATTTAGATCATGACTTTTTTATTTTATGGACTAGAACCATAAAATTCACAATTTAATATCTTTTGTTTAATATATATAAATATTCAACGTCCCTTAAATGAAAGAAAAATCTTCATAAAAATTGTCACACATAATTCATAAGTTGACGAAAATTCATTTCACACTTATAGTATGGGTAAAATGACATACTAACTACAGACAAAATGACATACCATTTTGGAAGCAAAAATTATATACACAAAAAATATTATTCTTGTTAAATTCAACTATATTGAATCTAGTTAAACGATGTTACTAGATTTTCTAGTTCTTTTGGACAATTTTAACTGATTTTTCTAGTTAAAATTTGATTTTAACTAGATTCTGGTCGTTTTGGAGAAAACCGAGAAATCTAGTTGATTTTAACTAAATTTCTAGTTAACACTAGATTGTCCAAGCAAGTCATTTTGACTGCTTGACTTTCTTGGGCAATCTAGTGTTAAGAAAAATGACTAGATTACAGTTCTAGTTAATTTAACTAGTTTTTCTAGTTGATTTAACTGGCTTTACTAGTTGAGCAGCTTTCTTTAATTTTTGCCAACCTGAGTTGAGAGTAGGGGCTGCAATACCGGTAACCGGTTTACCGGTTTTACCGGCCAATTTTACTACCGAAATTACCGGTAAATTTTTTTAAAAAATACCGGTAATTTCGGTAATTTTTTTGTATTAGTTTGGCGGGCTTAGCGGTCCAATTTTAAGAAATAAAAGCAAAAGTTGTGTTTTA
Organism: Chrysopilus asiliformis; assembly: GCA_964034945.1. Taxonomy (NCBI): domain Eukaryota; kingdom Metazoa; phylum Arthropoda; class Insecta; order Diptera; family Rhagionidae; genus Chrysopilus; species Chrysopilus asiliformis. The sequence continues at coordinate 66,294,724 of OZ035961.1, read as the reverse complement.
ATTTTCCAGCCTGACGTTTCGAGCCTTGTTTTGGTTCATCTTCAAAGGCGTTAAACGATCATTTAAATGCACTATGTTAAAACTGTTAATATTTAGCCGTAAAAACTTTGTGGAAATGTTACATTATAAATGGGCCAAAACAAGGCTTGAAACGTCAGGCTGAAAATTAAAACACAACTTTTGGTAATTTTTTTTCTAAATGAAGACCTCGGTGCAAAAAGCGGTCATCCCCACTTTTTCAAATTTTTCAGGAGAGACAAAAAAGATATTAGCGTGAAGTTTTTGCTCTGGGACAAAGTTAAAAAATTACAATTTAAATCAAACATGTATTCTTACATCGTTTTAATTTGAGATAAATCTATATTTTTTTTTTCGAAAAAGTTATAGACATTTTAAATTTTGGAGATAGCTGTTTCTGGCACCCAAGAGGATATTAGCGGTTTTCAAAATGCATTATTGGCTACAAAATACAGTCCAAAATATGTTCAATCGCGTTTAAAAATAAACAAATAAAAAAATATTCAATTTCACAAAACAAAACTCTCAGAAAAAATTAAAGATTTTTCGAAAAAAAAATTCTGCGTCAAATTATATGAAACAATGCTTTCAGTCGTCTCCTTTTCTTTAATAACTTTTTACACAGTCCTCCAACGAGTCTGGAGTTTGCAGCCAAATATGCGCATTCTTTTATTCTTGCGCCAACTGCAATAACTCATTTTCGTCAAAAAGCGGAGGTGACCGCTTGTTGCACCGAGGTCTTCAAATGTTTTAATGAAATAACTTATGATAATGGGCTTTTCTAATAATTCAAAAATGTCAAAATCGTAAATTTTTTTGTAAAAACCTTAATTATCGAAAAGGCCCAATATTTACAAGCTTTCCGAATGTAAGAGCAAACTGAAGTATACTTCTAGTACATGTACATAAGTAAATGATAAAATATGTAATATGCAATATACATATCGTCGGCTAAAAGTGAAATTGTGCTAAGTCCATTATAACAAATTTGACAGAAGAGCAATAAAAACCCTTGTTAAATCATTTTAATTTTCATTTAAAGAAAACAGGGTCTCATTTAAAGAAAACTGAGCACAATTTTTCTCATTTAAATAAAACTCAGTATTATTGAAAGAGAATTAAAACGATTTAACAAGGTTTTCATTGCTCTTCTGGAATATTATACCAAATGGACTTAGCACAATTTCACTTTTAGCCGACGATATTACATTAGAGAAAAAAAATCAAAACAAAACAGAAAAGAAAAAACAACCATATTTGGCATTTGTAGCCGTAATTAATGTATTTTGGTTTTATTATTGAATTGTTATAATTATGTGTTCTTGTTTTCTTGATTTTATGATTTACACTATAAATATTATAAAATTATTGTTACTTACATATTTCTTCGTACGTTTTTTTTCCTCTCACTGTCACTAATATGCTATACATGATTTGTTTTATCTAAATAGCGATTTACCGGTAAATACCGGTAAACCGGTTTTTACTAAAAATATTTACCGTTTATCGGTAAATCCGAAACTCGGTAATTTTGCAGGCCCTAGTTGAGAGTGAGTTGAGAGCCCAGCGGGCATCGCTTCGATTTTTCTATCAATTTAAAGTGGAGAATTAATAATAATAGCCGTATTTTTTAAATGATTCGATCAGAGCTCCGGATTAACTATCATACAAATTCGTAACCCAAGTTTTATCAGGATCATGATCTGATTTGCTTTCTGAGTTAAGGGGAAATTTAAAAAATTTCCCTCGGTGCATGTCTCAGCTTGTATCTTTGGTTTCATAGGTGTACGGATGTTGAATACTATTTCTATCAGATTAGGATTATTATCCTAAAAAAAAACTAGGGACGAGAAAACTAAGCTATTCCTTAGTTTTCTCGTCCCTAGTTTTTTTTAGGATAATAAGACTATGTTGAAAACGATTCATTTCAACATAGTCTAAAGACAAATTTTAATCCACAATAAATTCGCTTACGTTTTTTTTAATGATCCCTAAGGATCTCTTAATCGGATATTTTAAAAAAAAAGAAGCTAATAACAGCAAAAAGTTAAAAATAAATCATAAAAAGAAAAATTATTTTAACCCCATAAATTTTAATTTCAATTAAATTTATGATAATTTAACTAGAAAATCTAGTCAACTCACCTGATTTCTAATTAATTCAACTAGATTATTTAGTGAATCTGAGGAACAATTGAAAACAGAAATCTAGGTGCTTTAATAAGATTTTCTAGCTGCCTTAACTAGATTTCGATTAAAAGTTTTAACTTAAAACGGTTAAACTTTAGTTGCTTCACTCTAGTTGCTTCACTCTAGTTGCTTCACTCTAGTTGCTTCACTCTAGTTGAGAGTGAAGCAACTAGAGTGAAAACTAAATTTAAAGTGTAGTTCACAAATAAATATCTTTTGTTATACAAACATTGCCACATAAAGTCTAACCCACTTATTTTAATAAAACTGTGATACACCTAACAAAATCATCTAAAATTTATTTGATAAAAATTATGATTTCTCTCATTTGCCCATCTTAACAAAATGTCATTTTGTCCATGACTCTTAAATATGAAAAAATATGTAAAAACATAATTGCGTATTTAAATTCCAGTTTATATGAAAAATCTAGTGTAGGATTTTGAGTAATTAGAAAAATGAAAACTGACCAAAATTCGACCAAAAGAAACTTTTTTTATTAATAAACACTTTTATCTTCTTCACATTGACGTCATGATGGTAACTGTGACAAGATTTTCACAGGTTGTTAGCTTTTACTAATTTTACAATTCAAGGGGGGAGGGGGACCTCTTGTACAATAAAATATTCCTTTCATTATTTACAAGCAAATGGCGGAAGCGGGTTCGAAACCGGTTCAGTGGATCAGAAGATACAAGGAGAGGGAGTGTAAATTGAGGCGGAAGGGGGAACTCTTGTACACTAAAATATTCCTTTCATTATTTACAACCGAATGCCGCAAGCAGGATCGGAATCGGTTCAGTGGATCAGGAGATACAAGGAGAGGGAGTTTAAATTGAGGGAGGGAATGGGGAATTTTTAAACGCAAGAACCTTGGGGCACCCATATCCAGCCGAATGCCAAAAACGGGACCAAATTCGGTTGAGTGGTTCAAAAGTTATGAGTTAAGGACGCACAAACTTTAAGCCAAACGCATATACCATCTCCATTCCGTCGGGGGTAAAAAGGGTTTTCAAGACCGTCTATTATTTTTTCCAGCGTTCAAAACGTTACCATTTCTACTCTTTCGTTCCTCTCTCAAGGAGTAATAGAAATCAACAGAAAAAAATATCACTCTCTAGGAAACGCTTAGAACGAAAACGAAATTATGAGTTTTACGCTCCTGTCCTTTAAGGGCTCCATCCACGGCATACGCGCCAGCCAGGGTTGGGACTTTAGTACATATATACTAGATCTAGTACCTTTTTGACTCATTTAGTACCCTAGTACCACAGCCTATGAATCTGGTACCTTTTCGTCCCTTAAATTCCACAAAATTTGGTATTCTGCTTAAAATAGAACACCAAGTGTTTTAAATTTCTTTTAAGGTTTAAGTGAAAAGACTAAAAGATGAAAGGCTTAAAGGTTAAAAGATAAAAAAAAATAAGTAGCATCGAGTGGATAGTTTAGTGAATATGCAAACACAAACACATATTTTTTTGGAAAATATTGTATTTCATCAGAAATTTGGAAATTAAATGATTTACAAAAGTCTATTTTATTGTAGTTCTATATTTCATGTATCACCAAATATTAAATAACTAAAGATCAGCAACAACACAAATTTTCATAAAACTTTTAAAATTGTTGGAAAATACTGTACAGTCATGAAAATCATTTTATCGACCCGACAACCGTCAAATAGCGCTCTATCGCTGCAGGATTTTCATTAAGTGAATATTGATCCAGAGATGACCCGTCGATCACCAATTTCCTAATTAAAGCTATTGTGGTTTTGGAGACACATTATTAATCACTGTATCGTTCTCATCACTTTCTTACGCATCTTGTACGCCGATAAGAATTATGGGTCTAAATCGAGAACTCCAATTGGGCAGAGGCAGCAGCAGAGGCAGAAGCAGAACTTTAGAACACATAGCGTCTTATGTGTTGAGCTCCAATAAAGCAGCAGCAGAGGTAGCGGCAGAAGCAGAAACACATTTTAGCTCTAATCTCTAAATTTCTGCTTTCAATTTAACCTCACAAATCGTTGTTGATTTTTTATGCATATATGGACGGAAGTAAATATTTTTAATACTTGAAATGGAGGAGAAATTAATTGAATACTTAAAAAACAACAAAATATTATACGACAAATCATGCCGCGGATATAAATAAGTACAACATTTTGACAGGTTTCTGCTATTTTCGTCAGAATTCAAATTTCATTGTGGGACAGAAAGCAGATTCTGCTTTTTCTACTGCTACTGCTTCTGCCTCTGCTGCTGCCTCTGCCCAATTGGAGTTCTCCCTTAACTCTTTAGGCCCGATTGCGTCAATTGAAGCAAGTGGTCGTGGGTCGTGGTCACATAAACAAGCCGGAACAAATGTATAATGAATTTGGTTTTTCTTTTTCTGGTTGGATTAAAAAACGGTTTGCGTCTCTTAGCATGCCACCGCTTTCTACTCATACCAAATGCAAATCAAAATGACTTCAAAATAATTCCTACAACGAATTATGTATTCAACGATTGGAGCTAAAACAGATGCGACCGAAGTATAAAACTCCATCCAGTGAGAACTAGACGAGTTATAAAAGCCCTCAATATTTTAATTTTTTTCTATCACAATATTTGTATGTGTTACAACGCTATCACAATATTATACTATGTTCACACCGACGCAAAATGACGTAATTTTGAGGATTTGCGTGATTTTGAACGAAATCACGAGATCTAAATCATTTCGCAAAATTACGTAATTTTGCGTCGGTCTGAACATAGTATTAGGGATATTCACATTTGGTAGCTTTTTTCGCCGTGATATAGTATTACATTGAAACCTCGATACTGTATACCGATATCAAACCGGGGTAGTATACAGTATCGAGGGGAATACAATATCGAGGGGTATTATAAGAGAAGAAAATATTGTTATGGTTTTAATTATAAAAAACAGAGAATACATTTTTCAATGTTTTTCTCATTTATACATTTAATTTACAAAGTTATTTAGCAAAGTAAGAAGTTATTGTTTGTTGCTTAAGAAGTTTCTGCTGTTTCGCCCCCATTGCCTTCTCCTGACACTTTCTCTGTGGGCAGTGGTGGCTCTACCATATAGGCGAACTAGGCAACCGCCTAGGGCGCCAAGATTTTTGGGGCGCCAAATTCCATTTTACAATTTTTTATACCGACAAAAAAAAAAAAATTTTTTTAAAACGTTCAAAACTTTTTTGTACTTTTGGAATTTTTTTTATACCCGTATGGTGAAACCAGAGATGCAAACCGGTTTTTGAACCGAACCAAAAACCACTGAACCATTGAAATTTTAGTGAACCAAAACCAAACCACAAACCGAACCTCTCTGAAAAAATATGGCCGAACCAAACCAAAACCAAACCATTTTTGAACAAGCTGATTGAACCGAACCAAAAACCAATTTTTTTTTATTGGTTCGGTTCGGTTCAGTTTATATTTAAATATTTAGGATTGACATTTTTTTATTATCGACCATATAATTTTTTGAAGTTCGTGCTGTCGGATAAACGGGCCAACACTGAAGATGTTCAGCTTGAAGATATCTTATTAATAAATTTAAATAGCAAATAAGCAAATAACTGCACGTTAATCCATATATCGATATATCGTCAGCTTAAAGTGTATTTGTGCTAAGACCAAAATATCAAATTTTACGGAAGAGCTAAAAACCTTGTTAAATAATTTTAATTCTCATTTAAAGAAAACTGAAAATTGACTGAGAATTAAATGAAGCTTAGTTTTCTTTTAATGAGACTCAGTTTTCTTTTAATGAGACTCAGTTTTCTTTAAATGAAAATTAAAATGATTTAACAAAGCTTTTTTGCTCTTTTGTAAAATTTCATATTTTGGACTTAGCACAAATTCACTTTAACTCTAATCCGCACACCCGGTGACTTTGAGTCACTGTTTCAGTTTTGAGAGTGATTGTTACGAATGTTAAAAAAATTTATTGCATTCACGCTCCTTGACTTTGTTTTTTTATGCCAATACTATTTAAAAACGAAAAAAAAAATTTAAATTTTTTTTACTACACCAATAATGATTCGCTTTTATTTAATTCATACCTAATACAGTCACCGTAACGGTTTTACCAGCAAAGAAAGGTTATTTTGGTTGAATTAAAAAATGCAAACTCACAAATTTTTTTTTTAATTAAATTATTCTTTTTTTCCGGCATGGTGACTGTGAGTCACCGCCAGCGTGGATTAAGGACAAAATTAGCCTGAGCTGATTAGGGTTAAGCTGACGATATATCACATCCATATACTAAAGTTTGAATTGTTTATTTTATTTTGTTAAATAAGACTGAATTGTTATTTTTTTGTTTTTTTACTTTTTTAAAATAAATTTTTTCAATCGAGTTTTTTGTCTGAACCAAAACCGAACCAAAACCAAGCTCTTTGAACCAAAACCGAACCAAAACAATAAATTTCAAAACTTGGAAACCAAAACCAAAACCAGATATCGAAATAGTCCCTGAACCAAAACCGAACCTTTTTCAAAAAACATTTGGTTTGCATCTCTGGGTGAAACCAAAGGGTATATTAACTTTGCCTTACCGTTTGTAACGCCAAGATCCCGTCATCACACACAAAAATGAATTACACCAGTGTGTTTAGAATGACAAAAAAAAATTGAATTTTGCATGTCCGTCCGTCTGTCCGTCTGTCTGTCCGTCTGTCTGTCCGTCTGTCTGTCCGTCTGTCTGTCCGTCTGTCAGTCCGTCTGTCTGTCCGTCTGTCTGTCCGTCTGTCTGTCCGTCTGTCTGTCTGTCTGTGGCGCGGATTGCGGGCGCACGGATTGAGCTAGAGACTTGAAATTTTGCGCAGATCCGTTTTTCGTAAAATGCGAGGCTAAGTTCGTTAATGGGCAAAAATGGACCATCAGGGGGGGTACCCCCCATACGAACGAAATCGTTTTTTGTGAATATCTCAAAAACGGTGCATCTTATCATAAAAGTGCAAGAACAAAAGTTATTTAGGATATGATTCTACCTAAAACTCCCATACATCAAAATCCGATTGGAATAAATTTTAAAAAATCTTATTGGAAAGTTTGACTTCCAAGTGAAATTTTGGTACAGCTGTTCGAATTTTGATACGAATATCACGATACGGGTCTCCAATGATTGCCAGATTGGCAAATATAGCTTTTGTTATGTTTTTAAATCCACAATATATTTATGGAGTATTAGAAAATCGTCAATAGTCGGCATTACACGATATTTATAGTTTTCAGCACTCTACTCGTCCAAAAATATGAACATTTTTGGACGTGTTTGTCTGTTTGGTGTATGTAAATTTTTTTGTTTTCATGGTTTCTCGATAATGGCTGATCGGAACATTACGATACTTATACTGAACTTTAATCTCATTAGGGACCAGGTCTGAAAAGAGTATGATTTTGATTACAAGCTTTTTTTAAATTTTGTAATGCAATATTATGTGTTATTTCAATGTCACTTGATTTTATTCAGCAATTTAAATATTATTGTTGAATAACATCAGTTTAATATAAAAACATTTTTTTAATGTAAGATTTGTTTTTTCGATACATGGGAAGAGTAGCGGGAGGGGGGGGGGGGCATAAATTACATCTGCCTAGGGCGCGATGGTTAAAAAAAATTTTTTGAGCCACCACTGTCTGTGGGGTATACACTATTGAGGGGTATACAGTACTGAGGGTATACGGTATCGAGGTTTCAATGTATTTGTTAAAAATTTGCTCCAAAATGTGAACACACTTTTTCGCGGCTGTAGTCAAATCGAAAAGATACCTACATTTTCATTCACATTTTTTTACTTTATCCGATCACTGGAACACAATTTTTCAACACTTTGCGTATTAATAAACAATTAATTAGAACTGTCAAATATTAGCGAATTGCTAAGCTCACTAGGTATATTTTTGCTTATTTCAAATATTTACCCAAATTTAATATTTTACACCATGTTGCTGTGTATTTTGTTGTTGTTTACAAAACTTTAACAAATAATATTCTTTTAGGACGCTAACAGCTATTTTAATCAGTGTTCAAAACGCTCCCATTTGTAGTCTTTCGTTCTGCTCCCAAGGAGGCAATGAAATCAATAGAAAATAAAAATCACTCTCTAGAGAACGAAATTCGGCATTTCAGAAAAACGCTCCCAAGAACGAGAACGAAATTATTGTTTTTACGTTCTTGCTCTTAGGATTTTTATATTTGCATTTTGTTTTTACGTTCTTTGAGAACAGAACGTTATGCTACATTTACACGAATGACAAATTTGTCATTTTTTTCTTGTCATTATGTTAATTTCCGTGTAAATGGCATAATTTTTGTAATTTTTTCTGTCAGAAAATGTCAATCTCTCATAAAAGAATGAACTTGTCCATTCTTTTATGCCAGATTGTCATTCGTGCAAACGCAATATTAGTTATGACAACTTTAGTATTCAACTTTTGTCATAACTAATATTGCGTTTGCACGAATGACAATCTGGCATAAAAGAATGGACAAGTTCATTCTTTTATGAGAGATTGACATTTTCTGACAGAAAAAATTGCAAAAATTATGCCATTTACACGGGAATTAACATAATGACAAGAAAAAAATGACAAATTTGTCATTCGTGTAAATGTAGCATTAATGCTGGGAGCGAAATATCGTTCTCTCACTATTAAAATACATACTTATATGTGTGTGTGCATCATACCAAAAAGCCATCGCCCGAAGCCAGTGATGCTATATCGAGGGGAATTCCCCTTTTTGCGGGGAATTTGACTATAAAAATTGTTAATAGGGGAAAAGGGGAAAACGCTTCAAAACGAGGGGAAACGATTTTCAACGAGGGGAAAATCTTCGCCTTTCAACTAAATCCGAAATACATACTTTTAAAAAATTACGGAAAAGTAGAAGTACAAATAATTAAAAACAATTACAATCCAATTCCAAGCTTAGGTAAAGGTAAAGAGTGAAGGAAATGCCCTTATTTATGCATTTGTCACTTTATATGTAATGATCTTATTGCAATTGTAAAGTACACACAAATCTTTTAAAAGAAAGCACTTTAAAAGGACTTTGGAATGGTCGTTTAACCGATTTTTCAGTGTACTTTTTAACCGCTTTGAAAAAAGCACATTAAAAAGTACCATTTCTCATGTTAAGGTGGGTTTAGAAACACGAGCATTTTCATTTTTACTGGCAAAGTGAGCGGGATAGCGAAATTCAAATTTACGTGCGCAAAAAGTCGATCACATCAGTGTCTCACACGTACTTTCCCTTCCACTTTATGGCGAACTGTCACTGCACATCACCTTCTCGCAGCAATACGTTTGTTATCACTTCAATTTCACCTAACAAAATCATTTTGTGTGATGTTATAATTAATAACATAATTATTATTACCTCCCGTTTCCATTTAAAATGCGTAGCTTTCAAATAAACATCGAACTTAACCTTACTTTTGCTGGCTGCCATAATTCCCCATAATTCAGGGGTAACATTTTGCTGGCAGGGCGGGGAAGTCCAATGTGTTTGTTGTTGTTTACTGCCATAACTTTCCTATGGATAGTAAAACCACTATGTACATGCAAGCAAAATTTCCAGTAAAATTTTTCCCTTTCCCACTTGGTGAAAAAGTCATAAGAAATCTGGCATTTCACTCACTTTGCCAGTAAAAATGAAAATGCTCGTGTTTCTAAACCCACCTTTATTCAAAGTAATTACTTTAAACTACTTTAAAAGACTTTGATGGAAAGTAGTTTCCATGATAGTTCATTGACACATATTTTTTGTTCGTTTTTCGGATTTCTTAAATATATTTTCAATTAAATTGCAAATCAGCAGAAATCAATTAAATCGATAATTTCTTGGTCATCTTTAAAATTTGGCTTAATGTACTAATTTCGACTAATATTTACAAGAAGAATGCATTTTGCTTTTTTCTCTTAAAAGACTTTAACATGAGTCCACATGACAATTTTTGGTTTTAATAAATGAATTCTTTATTTAAAATTCGTTGTTTTTATAGGGGAAAAATGAGGGGAATTTCGTCATTGAAAAAGGGGAAAAAGGGGAATGTCACTAAAGGTACATAGCATCACTGCTCGAGGCTTTCATTCATTTTTATGCGAGACCCACAAACCGGTTTGAACAAGGAGCGAAAACTTAAATAGAAATCATTTCGTTCTTAACTTGGGAGGGAGAACGAAAAATGTGCATAGCTCGTTCCGACTCCTAGCAACAGTACAGCGGAGCTGAAAATTTCTCTCTTTACAGAACGATTGCGTTTGAAAATCATTTTCGTTCTTGAGAACGGGAGTCGGAAAACGCAGCAAGCGTTCTTGTCGTTGGGAGCGAAACTTTTAAGAGCGAAAAGAACGATATAACAAAATAAAGTTTTGAACACTGATTTTAATAGTAACTGTGAATGCCCCTATTTTTAATGTATACACAGAGGGAACTAGATAAAAATCATTGCATAGTTTAACCACTTTATTTTGTAAAGAGTAATTTACTATTTTGACCAAGATATAAAATACTAAAAAAACACCAAACTATGGCTGTATTTCTCTTCGACTAAATAATCCGCAATTTTAGGCACTGTCAGAAAATATTGCTGCGCTATGATATTCACCATATGAGAATAGGAATAAAGATAATTCAATGAAATCGATTTTCGTTTCACATTAAAACACCGTTCAGTCAATCGTTGATTTTTCCACAAATTTGAATCTCATTATCTAGAATATAATTTATAAAAATTTAATTAAATCTGTCGGTAGCAAAAGTCGAGAATTTGACAATGCTATTATAAATTAATTCATTCATCGTGCTTATAATGGCCATTTTATTTATTCACCATTAATTCTCATTTATGTTTTTTCATGATAGGCTTTAACTTATTGCGATCTAAAATGTATCAACATGGGTGGTTTAGTTGAAGTTCTAAGGCTTTATCCAGAATATCAACAAGAATTTGCAAATGATATTCAGCACGATTTGACATTCAATTTGCGCGAGGGATACGAGTCACAGGATTCGGATATTGGGCCATCGCTTCCGCTGCCATCAATAAGCGAGGATGATGAAAATTTGCCAGAGGTTGAGGCTTCATCTCCGTCACCCCACCATGCTTTACAACGATCCCCACACCATACAAATAGCCCAAGGCATCATGGAAAACTTCTGCCACGTGGAAGGTCTTTGGTCGCACTTAGAGAACGAGTTGAAAGGCAACGTTCCGTCAATACTCCTACCCCGTTGGATAGTCCAAGGAATCAATCGAATTCCCTCGAGGGACTTAATTTAGAATCCTATCATAAAAACGACGTACCTCAAAATAAACGTTCAATTGAGAGATTAGACAACCAAGTGAATACCTTACATCAAGATGTTGCTGCATTGAGTATGGAAGTACGAAATGCAATACATGCCCTTCAAGAAATGACTTATTCGACTCTCGCATCTCAGGTTGACCTTGGAACCCGATTTCCCGCTAGATCTATCCCAAATATCCCAAACAATATCGGGCATATACCTGATAACATGCAATGCCTAATCGCGCGTAGTACTTCGCATCCACCAGAGATGTGGGGTCGAGAGCTTGGCGAACATGTGGCTTTCAATGTCGGCGAAGTAGATCTGGCACAACCAATATTAATATCAAAATCAACACAAACCGATCTAGTAAAAATCGATTTTCAAACATTCGAGAAATTCGTTTTGGCCAATCCACGTTTAGTTCTTGGACTACTGGGCATTGAAACGACTATTAAAGCAGAAATAGAATTGTTGCAACAACAACAACAAATGCAGGTATCACCTTTAAACACAATTGAGGAGATCAACTCGCCGGACGGCACAAGTTCAGAATATTTGCTAGAAGATACGGAACCCATACAAGAAGGACTTTGGGAGTCAAAAAATAGCAACTATAGTGATATTGATAATTGTCGTTCAACTGATGCACTCCTAGAAATCGGTCCTTTGAAAGAAGATTTGCCGGATAACGAAACGTTTCCCTCCGTTGATTCAGTGAACTTTACAATTGTCCGTGAAGGTAGCCAAAAATCAAATCGAAAGCAATCCAATAGCAGTAATGGTCTATCATCAGCAGGAACAGTGACTCCGAAAAACTATGAAACTGATACGCGCCCAAATGGTCCTGTGCGTCGGTCTTCCTGGAAAGGTGGCAAAAAGGATTACGCGCGATTAAACGAAACATATGACGCTCATGAGATTGATGAGAATAGTTCCTTTTTAGACGAAATGAATCGCAAAAAGTCCTTTCGATCAAACTCCTCAGATTCCGGTATCAAACGTACTAACTTAAGTGTGCAACGACCCCCCGCCAACTACCGATTTTCTGCTGGAGATGCAGATAAATTAGAAAGAGGAATGAGAACGTTACCTTCAACAAGATCTCTGAAAGAAAGTTGAATTATATGATTTGACTATTAATATTATAAGTTACTAAAAGACTTTCAGAAATAGACAAAATAAAATAAAGATCTGAAGTTCAATGTTATAACGTTTATTTTGCGCTTCTTATATTACAATAAGATGGGCAAAAAAAGCTGCACAGTTAGCAACATTATACAGTGTTAAAGGTTTTTTTTTCTTTCTAAAAACCAGAAAAATTGGAAGCCGTGATTTTCTAGAACCGAAGTTTTCATACAACCGTGTACCCGATTACGAGTCTCACAGCAAAATAAATTACACTACCCAACCAAAAAATACTTTTTTTTTGTTGCCAAAAAATTTACAATCTTTTTATAATAATTTAACGTCGCTGGTTCCGAATCTGCAAGTGGTTTGGTCAGTATGGCTCCAGTTTTCAGAAAAGCCCAAAAAAATATTTATTTTTTTTCGATAAAATGCCACATATTTTTTTTTTGTTCTTGCCATGGCTTTTTCAATCATTTTAGGGTAATTTGGCATAGCTGAATCCGAATCTGGAAGTAGTTTGGCTAAATTCGTTCTAGTTTTTGAGATTTGGCAAAAAAAAATTATTGTTTTAAGAAAACTCATATAACTAGAAAAATATGAAATCCGAAAAACTATAGAGTGAATGCAGCCAAACTACGTCCAAATTCGGATTCAGAGATGTCAACTTTCCCTAAAATGATTGAAATATCCAAGAACAAAAATTAAAAATAAAAATTTTCAGTTTATCAGGTATTTTATCGGGGAAAAAATCCTTTTTTGGGCCTTTCTCAAAAACTAGAGCAAACTGGGCAAACCCCTTGTAGATTCAGAATCAGCGTTCAAACCCCAATTGAGAATCAAATTTACACTATTTAAAAAGCCGTAAAAATGTCAACTTAAAATATTGAAAATCACGATTTAAAATTTTTAAAATTGAGCAAAAAATTAATTAAATGAAAAATAAAGACAATAAAATTCTCTACATTTTTGCCTTTCATCGCAAGTCGATATCTCTTACCAATCTAGATGGTTTGTTGAATAAATACGAAATTTTACAAAAATAGGAAGCAATAAGCGGTGATTTAACTGCAATCGAAATATTAAAGAACAAGAAACTGTGCATTTTTTTCCGTGAGTACACCAGTTTTTAAAAATTTGAGCCACGCTTCTCGTATTAACATCGTCTGCTGAACTTAGAAATGCCGTGGAACAAGACCGTCTAACTGGGCTAGCTCTGTTTAGCATTTCTAGAGAAGTATATATAAAACTCAGAACGACTGAATTTAGTGTTGTAGTTTATCTGTTTTTCCGTTTTTATCTAGACATTGCCCTTTGTTTCAGGCGTCCGGGAAATTCTTTTTAATTTGTCCCGGCGCGCGCTATTTTCTAGGACTGCATTGTGTTGCCCTGGATTTAAAAAAACCTCCGGACACCCTTAAATAGAGGACAGCGTTCTGGAAAATAGCAGACGGCATGAACACCCTATTTTAAGGGCGTATTTTACCTTGGCAGCTAAAATTTGTCACCTGCGGCGCAATAATTTCTACCTGTATGGGTTTTTTCAATAAAAATTTTCGCTACGGCGCAATTTTTGTTGCATACCGAAGAACTAAGAAACCTTTTGTAACTAGATATTCCCAAACAAAAAGTGAGACAAACCTCTTTTCTTTGATTGGTCGTCTTTCCAAATTTTAAAGCATTCACAAAACTACGTTTTATTATTTTTTTTGAGATGCAAGGGACGCCAAATACTGGCTTTTCCCCGGGCGCCGCTTTGCCTTGCGCTGCGGGCCGCAGGTTTTACATATCACCGATTACTAGCCGAGTTAGCCCATGAGTTTATAATAGTCTGAACGGAAAAGAATTATAATGAAATAAAAATATCTAGTATGAATAGCACATGACATTCTTTATAAAATTTACGTCCCTGCGCAATTTACACTATGATCCGACAAGTAAAATATTATCTTATATAAAAATATGACTTTTTTTACAAAATCAGAAATATCTCGATAAAAATGAAGAGAATTTTAATATTTTTGTTTTTCCTTCAACTATTTTTACGGGGAACCGTTAGTGTGCAAGTAATTCGCAAAAGTTGATTTTTTTCATTTTAACGAAAATATCTCAATAACAGTAAAAGATAACGGAAACAGGCAAAATTGTGGAGAATGCCATTCTCATTAATTTATCTCATACATACAACCAACAAAAAACCTTCATTTTTCGAGATAATCTCAAAAAACTGTTCTTTTTTAAATAACGGTATATATCGATAAACGAAATTGCTATTTTTAATTCCCACCGAAGTGGAAACTAGCCTATAAAAACTGGAATTAGAACGGGAATAAGCATGCCCTTAGACTCGCATACATGCGTAAAAATTTTCACATGTAGCTCATTTTCAAAAATTTTTGCGTCCCGAGTAGATTTTGCGGCGCATTACTTTTTCTTATGAGTTTGACAGCTCTGTTCTACGCTTAGCAGATTTGGCTCTTAAGGAGCCTCCACACGTTCAATATTACTTGACAAGTATTATTGATAAAAACTTTCGTCAAGTAACATTGATGAAAATTGCCTCCACACGTAACATTGAAGAGCATCCAAACGATCAATGTTACTTGAAACATGGGTCATTCAAGTAAAATGGTCAAGTAACATTAAACGTGTGGAAGCTCCTATAATTGAAGAGGAAAATATTGGAATTCATTGTTGTCAAGAAATTTCTAAACGAAATTCAATTTTAGTATTTCACGTTTTTCACGTCTTTTCGAAATCGATTCAAAATTTCGAAGTATATAAGAAAAACTAAAGGCATTTTGCGTTCCGAATTCGGGTCAACCATTTAATACAAATGTCCATAGAAATTTTATCAGACGTGCGTCGGTTCCGATATCGGAAGTTAAGTATGTCCGACATTCCTTTTGATTTCGTACAGAATTCGGAACAAAATGTTGGCTGCGGTGGCTCTACTGTACGATGTATTTGTGTGCCTGTGTATTTGTGTGCATTTTCAACGTGTAGAAACAAATTCTCTCATTCGCCTGTAGGGTCGGTCACCATTCGCTCATATCGGAAAAATCAAAAAATATCCAACCGGCAGAAACGACGAAAAAAAAATTCCAAAAGAGGCAAAATAACCAAGCGTTACGCCTTCTGCCTCTTTCCTCGCCCATTGTTATGTGGTGCAGCGGGGGTATTCGTTCTGCACCGCCAAAGTGTTGCGCCGGCAGCCACCGACTCGCTCCCCCTGACACTCTAGGTGGTGTTGGGGATTATTTCCTTTTCCCTTTTTTTCCTTTTCAAAAAAAAAATATTTCCCCTTTACTTATTTTCATCGCCCATTTACGTTTCACTTTCCTTGTCCATTCACTTTCCTTTAATTTTCCTTGTCCATTAATATTTTCCCTTCCCTTTTTACCTTTCGCTTTCCCTTTCCTAAAAACTTCCTTGTCCCGATAAAAAAAAGAAACTTTCCAAAACTCGCAAAAAGGGAATTCCCGGTGACGAAAAAATGACACTTTTTATACCCGTATGGCGAAACCAAAGGGTATATTAACTTTGCCTTACCGTTCGTAACGCCAAGATCCCGTCATCACACAAAAAAATGAATTACACCAGTGTGTTTAGAATGATAAAAAAAAGTTGAATTTAGCATGTCTGTCCGTCCGTCTGTCCGTCTGTGGCGCGGATTGCGGGCGCACGGATTGAGCTAGAGACTCGAAATTTTGCGCAGATTCGTTTTTTGTAAAATGTGAGGCTAAGTTCGTTAATGACCAAAGATGGACCATTTCGTATGGGTACCGATTTTTGCGAATATCTCAAAAACTGTGCATCTCATCAAAAAAAGTCCAAGAACAAAAGTTATTTAGGATATGATTCTATATAAAACTTCCATACATCAAAATCCGATTGGAATAAATTTTAAAAAATCTTATAGCTTTTGTTATGTTTTTGATTTGTGATTGAATTTGTTAGTCATTAATCATTCGTAACTTTGATTGTGATTGATTAGCTTTAATCATAATCATGATTGAAAAACTAACTCTTATGATTGGTTTTAATTTCAGTTTTTACTTTCCTCTATAGAGGTAAGTATTGTATTCATGACGAAGACCGACTCATGAAGTCATGAGATGCTTACATCTGATATTTTTGTAGCCAAAACGTAAATGAAATTACAAATGATAATGAAAGTTCCCATATTCCATATAATTGTATTCATGACGAAGACCGACTCATGAAGTCATGAGATGCTTACATCTGATATTTTTGTAGCCAAAACGTAAATGAAATTACAAATGATAGTGAAAGTTGCCATAAGCGGACACTCACGGGACAATATTTATGTTCGGTTATGAGAGAAGTCCGTTTACCTCTTCCTTACTTCTTCATCATCCGTTTTAGATAATTGATTTACAAATTAATTGTTTTTCCTAAAGCCTACTATCATTTCTATACAAAAATTTTAGCGCGAAATTGAATTTAATCATTCCTATCCTTGATTGAAATTGATGATTGAAAAACTAATGATTACTGTGTTCAATTATGATTATGACTAATGTATTATTCATGACTGAAGTAATCATGACTGAATTGGCCATGACTTAATTGGCCATGACTAAATTTTTAGTTGATTGATCAATCAACTAAAAAAAATAGTTGATTACGCCCAGCACTGCCCATTCCCACCATTCGCCGGCGTCTTGGCCACTGCTAGTTGGTAATGCAAAATAATGAGATGAGAATGAACCGAATTTCCCTTCGTTTCTTTACCAACATAAGCATGGGGATCTACAACTAGGATAATTTTATTCGATTCAATCAAAAAGAGCTGTCAAAATGGAATAGGCAAATGCCTATTTCTTAAGCTATATTTCTCTGTGATTTACGGCATATACATAACGAATTACGATTAACCCTCATACTATCCTTAAGAAAAATAACGTATGATGTCTTCGTGGGTCAAAAATGTCCCATTATGACCCATTTATGAACCATGAAGACTACAGTGCTCTTCAATGGATTAAAATATGAACAAATAGATTATTGTTTTCGGTATTCAAAAGAAATTTGTTCACAGAGCCTACACCATACAAACATTGTTCATGTAGTTGAGAAGATACTTTTAATTAAAATCGAATTTGGGTCAGAAATGACCCGAGGACAGTATGAGAGTTAAGATCATTCAACTCATTATCCAGAAGATTGATTCTTTCAATGAGTTGGATACCTGGTTGTCTTATGCCCGGGCACAAAGAAATTTTGAAATTCATTCACAGAAAAATGATAAGTTTTTCTGTCTAAATGTTGTAAATCGGAGAAGTTTCTTAACCTTCCCCCTTTCAGAGATACGTTTCTCTGATAACTTGGGAACCGTTCGACCGATTGGTACGTGGAGATAAAGAATCTCATGGGCAGGCATCTGCCTTTAAAAATATGACCCCTTCCTATGCCTGCTATATGTTACATAAACGGGACCATCCAAAAGTAAAAGCTTTTTCTTGTTTTGTAATCTGTAAATCTTCACGACTTTTTTCAACAATTTTTTATAGACAAATAAAATAAAAATTCACAATCAATGTTCAAAAAACCCACTTTTGGATACATTCAAATAAGGCGGAAAGTATGTTGTGGAAAAAGTTAATGGCAGGCATTTACCCTAATCATGCATTTTTTATAGTTGGGACAAGATATTTTCTAAACAGCGAAACCATTGACTATTGTATAGACGTCATACCGCCGAAATTGCAAATTTTGCAATTCAACCGCCAAATTGCAGATTTTTGACAGTGTCAGATAGTGTATAAAACGGGTCACCCATTTGTGATCATGATTTGAGCCGGGATCACTGCAAATGACAAGACTTTTTTAACAAATGTTTTTGTTTCGATCGTGCTTTGTTTTTGGAAAATTGTTTTTATCCACCTAAGGCCTTTATTTGAATGTATTCACATGCGACATTACTTGTGCGCAATCCTCTCAAATCGAATGGCAAATGCGCACAAGATCTGTTTCTGGTTCGCGTCAGGCTTAGATGAATATTTTTTCAAAGGCTTCGCTAGTTTCGGTCAATCAAAGAATTAAAAGTAAACGGTGAAAAAAACTTGGAGATCATTTTAAACAAAGTTGTGCTTCGCTTAAGCCGAGTAGACTCCAATACTCCTCCAAGCTGAATACTCCTCCAAGCTCTGTAACAGGACACAATGGACGATAAGGCTATGTACTGTCGCGCCAAGTCTTCGTTACAGTGTGATGAGGAGTATTCAAGCTGTGCTTCGGCATTAGAGGCAATTTGCCTAAGCTCCTGGCATAAATATAAAAAAAAAATAACAAATGGTGGCATTTTCGGTACAAATCGAACTGGGAGTGGTTGCGGCAATTTGTACTTGTAACAAAATTAAATTTAGAGGGAACTACAGTATTTCTCAACTTTCAATTTAAGTTTTATTTTGAACCAAACTTAAAGTATTGAATATGGTTTCCTTGTTTAAGTTTATTCAAAGGGATTTATCGTTTCGTCAACTTTATAATTGTTCCAGAATATCTTCTAGGTTTCAAATGATACAAAATCGCCAAATGCAAATATCTGGAGTTGTTTTTCACAATTCACAAAGTTGAGAATGTATACCCGCAAAAGTGTAATCGATACCTATTGGACTTTTCACTTAATTGCTGTCCACTTGTAGCATTTTGTGACCAACTTAAAAAATTTTAAATGTAACTACTAACATTTGAATGCAACTGTCAATATTTGTTTTGACTCGAGTTTCATGTACTACAGGGCTGTCAAAGTCAATTACCACCAAGAACCACATTGAGTTTTCTACATCAAACTTCTAACCACATTACAAAAATTAAAAAAGTAGTTTTTGAAATATAATTTATAAATTTACATTACTTTCAAAACATAAGAAAAAGTAATGCGCGGCAGTTGAATTTTTTTGAAAAATCCACTCTGGCAGCAAATTTTTTTAAACAAAATGAGTTTTTCACGTATCAAGTATAAATATATACCGTTCAGTTGAAAGCTAAACAAATTCAAGTGATTTTTTAAAGGGATCATTGTTTTAGCATTTATGAAGATGTAACACTAAATTGAATAGTCCAGGACAAAAGTTTAGTTTTCGGGACGTCGAGAATGCTTTACAGTTAAACCGGAACGTATGTTCACGCTACCTATAGCCAAACCAGATAATTAAGCAATCCGTCACAAAAATGAAAAAAAAACCAACCATAATCGTGATTTTAGAGCGAATTCCAGAAATACAGACAGAAGTTGCTTTTATAAATATTGAGATATTATAAACATTTAAAAAAAAAATTGGTTTCGCCCAACTTG
Organism: Chrysopilus asiliformis; assembly: GCA_964034945.1. Taxonomy (NCBI): domain Eukaryota; kingdom Metazoa; phylum Arthropoda; class Insecta; order Diptera; family Rhagionidae; genus Chrysopilus; species Chrysopilus asiliformis. Next base: position 66,274,746 of record OZ035961.1, on the reverse strand, counting down.
TATATTTATCTTTCAAGCTTCTAATCAAATAAACATTTATTGATACTAATTGCATAATTCGGGAACCTTTAAAATCTATTACGTTATTTAATGGCTTCATTAAATTGAAAGCGACTCATTGTTGTGCTACCATAAATTTATCACATTTGCTGTAAATAATGATAAATGACTAGAAATAAGGGCCATTAGCGTTAATTCAGTAACTAATTCAATGAAACATACAAAATATTATTGATTCTAAAGTAGTGCCTCTACTGTACAGAACTAAAAAAAAATCTTAAATATCGATGTCCTTCGGAAATATTTTGACTCTTCTCGCTTGAGAACGTCGTTTTACCTATCGGTTATTTTTTTTTTTGTTATTTTTAAATACCTCATATTTTTAATTTCCATGATATTACACATATGTGGATTATGGATAAAATCAAATGTTTATAAATTTGATGAGCTAAAAAAAGTTTTTTAACAAATCACTTTACAATTTTAAAGTAAAAAAAAATTATATTTGTCTAATAAAACAAAATACAATCATTCAATCCCACCATATTTACGACATAGATGTAATTTTCCTTGAAACACAGGAATTTAAAAAAAAAACTGTAAAAAAATTATTAACGTTAAACTGTTACTATAGAAATAAAAACTTAAATATTTATTTATAAAAAGAGATTGTGTAGCTTGAAAAGATTTGTTATTTGCGCCATGAATTTCCGCTAAAAGTGTAATTATAAATTTATAATTAAAAAATTTTTGGGTTATTATATTATGTTATTTTGATTAAATTGATATTTTTTTAATAAAATGGTGCTGATCAGTAATTAACATGGTTTTATTTATCTTATTTAAAAAAAATCATTTTTTTCGCCGGTAATTCGTTATTACATTGCGATTAAGATAAATAAGATTAACCCCTCAATTCTGCATAATAGATAAGAGCCTCTTAACTGCTAACTGGACTTTAGAGGAAATTTAATAGAAATTGGTATTCCTGATAATAGTTAAGAGATGTCAACCTCTTAACTTTCGTGGTGAATTTTTGTAAACGGTTTTCATATTCTGGGGAAAAGTTAGCAGACGGTTCTAACCTCAAAAACCTCTTAATTTAAGAGGACCTCGCCGGTGTCCTCTTACGACCTCTTAACTCGTGTGTTGCGTTTAAAACTCGCAAAATCAGTATCGGGGAGGGCTCCAACAATTTTTTTATGTATAGACAAGTTGTGTAAAATTGTGTTCTGAACGTTTTTTACGTTACAGGTTTTCGATTAAATTCTCCGTTTTGGAGAAAATTGTAGAAAAAGTTGCATTGCATGGAAGACGAGGAAAAAAGCTGCAATAACCAGATTTTTTATAGTATTTCTGGAAAACTCATGAAATATTGTGTCTTCGTGGAATTGTTTACCTTTAATGATACAAAAAACGATTTTTTTATTTGCTGGAATTACATCAACGCAACTTCATTAATTTTATGTCTATCAAATGAAATATTTATATGAGTGCAATGCATTATTTAGCCATAAATTTGTTTGCGCGTTGCTGAAATTATACAAAATCATTTAAAAACGATATTGCGTATCTTAAAAACTGTCGATTCAATTTTTACGTAATATTTTTTATATCATTTTCATTTCAAACGGTCTGAATACCGTAAAAAGCTATTTTTAACAGATATAAAACTATTCACATGTTTTTCAAGATCCGCAATGTCTATTTTAAGCAATTTTTTGAATTTACTTAGTTTTGGACACTTCATAATTTCAGAAAAAATCAAAGGTCAATAAACAGCCAAATTTGACGTCTATGAGTAAGTGTCTATGAGTAATCGGAACCCACCAAAATCTCTTACTCAGAATACTAATTCCTTTTAAAATCTCTTAATTATAAATTAAGATATCTCTTAACATCTGTTACCTAGAATTGGGGGGTAAATTTATTTTGTTGTGCATTTCAATTGAAATTTGACTGTGCGTCAAATGAATGAACATTAGGGTGGATCGCTTTTCTTTTTTCTCGGATTTCGGAAAGGGGGGATGGAAAAGTTGTGAATTGATATAAAAACAAATTGTAGAAAGTTTCAGCTCGATCGGAGGTCATCTTCAGTTTCCGTTTTCGTTTAAAAATTTGGCATAACAGTGTGTATGCGCTAAGTGAATTTCTATGTATTTTACAAATTTTCGCTAATCACTTTTGCTGTGTCGCCGCGTAGAGGCATTTTCAAGCTTTTTTGGAAATTCTCCTTGGTTTTGGTGAAAGTTGAAATTTTTAGTTTAATGGCAGATTTTCAAAATTTCAAATGAAAAGCGGAAACTGAAAATGACCTCCGATCGAGCTGAAATTTTCCAAATTTCATTTTTACATATATTCACATCTTTTCCATACCCGCCGCTGTTCACATTGCCACATTTATTTTTTTTATTCGAGCCGCGATCCACCCTAATGAACATTTGTTAGGGTAAAGTCGGGTAATATGGCACCCTTTTTTTTAAATCGGCATAACCCAAAAAGTAAAAGAGATTTTTGATTCAAACAAAAACGTTTTTATTCTTAAAATCAACTAGTAAAACAAAAATAAAAAATAAATAGGATTTCACTCCTAAAAAAGTAAAAATTTTAACAAAATATAAATTCATTGAAAAACCCATATCCCCCAAAAGTGTAGGGGATACGGCACCCTACCTTAGGTGATATGGCACCCTACTTGTTTTTTAAGTCCTTTTTGCCACACGAGTTGCAAGTGTTGACAAATGATGTGCATGAGTCATGGGACCACAAATGGCAAACAATGCATTTAACCCACTCGTCGGGTTTAGTGGTCTTAGCATAGTCTTCACCACATCCAGTGCAAATGTTTTCTCAAAATCTTCAAACCTATCGGAGTCGTCTTGTAATGCAATATTTTCTTCTTCAGATGTGGTTTCATCTACCATCGCTCGTTCTTTCGTAATTGATTTTTTTTGATTAGTTACGTTTTCTGAGGAAGTAAGGATTGGAGCCTTTTGTTTTCTCGGGTTTGGCACCCGTTCCATATCACCTCAGAAAAAAGGTGCCATTTCTCCTTTCACACATCGCCAATGATTTTCATATTTTACTGAAAACTCGCGCTCAATCAAGTCTGTTTCATACACACAAACGAAAACACATCAGATTCTGCTTGTTTTGGTTTGTGAACGGTAAACTTGCTCCAACTGTACTTACCAAAATTCAGCCACTCAAAAAACAACAAAAAGTAGTTCGTCTAAAATTTCAACTTTTTTTTCCTGTTCTGTCACACAAAAACAAAATGAAAAGAGCTTTTGTTTCGCGGTCTTCACACTTCGGCCTTATTGGAGAAACTGAACTAAGTTCTTGGAGAATGATTTTGATTCTAGTGTTGCCAATGGGAGAATTTGAAAGGGTGCCATATCACCTAAAGTGCCATATCACCCGACTTTACCCTATACCCGTATGGTTTTGTTTCGGATTTGCTTTTATCAATCGTAAAAGTTATTTCTTTCTGTTAAACGTGCATTAGGACCAGGACCACTATGGTACTATGCTATCACCGTGAAGGTTCTGCCCCGATGATTATGTAGCAAAGCGACTATATAGCTTATAATTTATGTAGTTTCTATTTATAAAAAGAAATATTTTTAATAAATAAAACAAAGGATTTTTTGATATGATTTAAAAGAAAATACAAGTTTACTTAACCCTTCTCCCTGAATGAAAGTCTGATACCACGTTTGGTTTACTGTTCTAAATTTCCATGATCGTGAAAAAATCCATTGGTATAGGAGAGAGGCAAGGAGTGGTCCGATTGGATTTTCATGTATCGAACGGTTATGTAAAATCACAACGGTTATGTAAAACAACGCATTTCATCTTTATAAATTTTTCAATACGACTAACCGTTTTCGAGAAAATAGAAAAAAAAGTATTCAATATGACGTCACTTTAGTCATCTATCGCTGTGATAGTGAATATGTAAAAAGAAATTTAATTTATATTTTATACATAGTTTAATTTTTCTTTCAAGACAATTGCTTATTTTAAATGGCTAAAGAAGTCGTCACATTGAATCCGTCCGGCGGACCAGCGATTTTTCGATTTCGTCGTTATACGGTTTCAAAATTACTCAAATATCTAAAGAAGATAACTCAAACTGAATTAAATTCATTTGCTAGAGAAATTGGGCAGAAAAATAAGATTTCCCAAAAACCGGAATTGAAATGCTCAAAAACCAGTATAACGGTATTGGCGCATGCTTCCGGTGTTTGGGTTTCGGTGTTTCAGTATTGAAAAATGGTCCGGAATCCCGGTTTCGGTAATACCGGTATTGCAAACCCTACATTAGACCTAGAAAACCTGTTATATTGTTCCAAGAAAACCCCTTTTCCTGGTCACTCTTTTTCCATGATTCTTTTTTAATATGATAATTAACAAATTTTTTGGCTGAACCCATAAAAGTAGTAACGGTAATGGTTTCTAGCCATCTCACAAATTTTATAAAAGTTTTTTTCGGGGAGTTTTTTCAGCGGGTCCATTCCACGTCCGAGTTTTTATTCGAAGTCGTTAAGTATCTAAGAAAAAGTTACCTGCTTTTTTTTGTTTACGGAAATAATGGCCGATAGGGGAGATCAAAGCTAAAACTTAAGCATTTGTGACTTCTAAACGACAAACCATATTAAACACTTAAGGATTTGTTATTTACTAGATGTACTTTTCAATAAAATTATGGCTTTGTGATTAATTGCATTTCGAATCAAGCAAATCTACAAATAATAATCCAAACAAACAAAAAAACACGTATCTAACACCCCAGTTCGGCCCCGTAATGAAAAGATTACAATTAACATCCTAAATTCAAATATACACCAAATAACTTTGAACAACATACCCCTAAAAATTGCTGAAGCCAAAAAATTCAAAATCTTTTCTTGTCGAGAAAATTTTAGCTAAACCAACAAGTTTAAATCACCTACATACAAAAGAATTCGAGAAATTATCGAATCAATACAAATGGATCCAGAGGCAAACGACGAAGAACGGCAATCTATAATAAACATTTGCTTACAATTTCATAATGATAAACTAACCTATTCTAATGTTTTTTAACACACAAAATACCCATTTTCCAGAACCAAGGAGCTCTGAACCTAAAATATTATCGTCTGGGCGAAATCCATAGAAAGGTCATCAACGAATGAACAGGTTCAGAAAATGGTAGATGAAGGAATAGTACAGCCTTGAATGAAGCGTTTCATATGCATCGATGACAGTCATTTACGAAAACACTCTAGATGACCATAACCAGAACTTCAAACTCCAGCCCGAAAAGTGCCACTTTCTATAAAAGGAAATAATTTATCTGGGAAAAACCTGCCGACGCCCATGGTCCTTCGATTAGAATTTTTGGCTTACTAGATACTGGCGCGACTCGTAGTTATCTATAGTAGTCGAGGATATTCTAAAATTAGGTTCGCGTAAACTCATTTCCGGCGAAACCAAAGTCTGGGTACATACAACCGATGGATCTTAGCTTAACTGCCAAGGGCAGGTAGAGATGCCATTTTTGTTTAACGGAGAAACGCATCAGTGTTCGGTTCTGCTCTGAATTGAAACAAAATTTAGTGCTGGACATGGATTTTTGAAAAAAAAAACCCACCGTGATTGAATCATTATAACCGAGTCCCGAGTCCCAAAATAAATTCGACGGAAGAACAGAAAGTAGAGGAGGTCATAGATTTTGTTTGGATGCGAGTTTTTTGAATGATGTCACGGAATTGGATGCTTTTCCCACACTGCATTTGGAAGCCATACTTTCCCAAATCCCACCAACAGCAGAGGCAGTGATAGCAATCTAAACCGATGATTATGTTAATACAAAGCGGCAACTATCACTACTCATTTCGTATACCAAGTTGAAAGGACTTGAATGCCAGCGTGCGACAGTCAGGAATCTTTGTAGTCTCCAAGTGGTGGGTAAATTTGCGTGTTCTTGAACAGGATGGTAGGTAACTTTCTTACGGCCTAGCTCATCGGATGGTCGTGGTATCTTTCCTGCAGTTGAACCCCTTGGTCGCTACATAAAATTTGTACCTACCAGGTTCTTCATATTAAAAGAGGGGAATAGGGATAGGAAAGGCTGAAATCGGGAAAATGGTTGTCAATCATTAGGCTGACTAATCTATACTAGATGATAGATTAGGAATGAAGTCATCTCTTCCGTTTTCATGTCCGACACTCTCGCATTCACCATTCTCACGAAAATTAAAGATAAAATTGCATCTTGAAAACTTTTATTGTAAAGAGCTGACTATTATCAGATACTCGGTAGCTATGTGCAAAATTAATTGGAATAATACAAAGTTGAATCTTAACGATACGAGTAAAAAAAAAGATCTAAATAAGAATAATAACGACATGCAAAAATATTTTACAATAAGTTGAAAGAAAAAAATAGTACATAAAAAAAACTATCACCACTTTGGCCAAGTTTAGATAAAACAATAAATTTTGTTTTAACTCTTGAAAAATTTTAAATATATCGTTGTGTACACAGGGGGTCCCATTTGTCTACAACTGCTCAATCGCGTAACTCTTTTTGAGCACGTGTAAATAAAGTTTGGCAAGGTGGCTGCCGTTCACAATAATGTAGACAATATTTTAATTACACTAATAGCCTGATTTTAAAATAAGTTTTATGCGATTCTTTTAAATATGATATCTTAAAATTTTAACTTTAGTCTTAAGACTTTTAGAAACCAAATTGAATATTTTTAACATTTAGATAATATAAGTAAATTAGACATAATTTTAGCCTTAATATAAAATAGCGAAACTGTAGAATTACAACAGAATTCGTAGAGGAATCCGCCGAATTCTAAGGGGGTTAACGAATCTCGGGCCGGATATGTTGCCGATTATTTTTGGCACGTGGCTAATCGAGATTACTAAATTTAGCATCGGATTTTGCGAAATGAGGTTTAAATCTGTGGTCCCTGAGGAAATCCTGGCTTTACGGGAAAATTCTGCCACTCACGATCTACCAAATTGAGGTTCCGGATTTTCTTGCTGTTGAAATGCCTCAGCTTTAAGTTCTGGAGATCGCCATAAAATTCTTAAAATTTCAGGAACAAAATCGGGACGCACTGAGCTCAAAATAGAATATTCCTTCTTCTAGAGCCACGAGATTACCGTCCCGGGCACGGGGATATCCTGCTGGAAAAAAATTTAATATAACGACCCAGCAGAGATTCTAATAAATACCTTTAAATCGTATCACTTATTTATTCACTTAAAAAAATTTTAATTATAAAATTTAAGGATAAATGTGAAAATGTGATTTCTTCCAATCGACTATATTAAGAGAAATGACTCAGTCATGTCGAAATTGTCATATCCGGGTAAGTTTTAGCGGAAATTCCTCCATTTTTTTATCATGGTGGAAAATCCGGCGGAAATAGATGGAAATTAGTTTGACAGTCAAAGAAAATCTTTAAATGTCAAAGTTCTAATTTTTTGACGAAGTGTGTTGCAACAGGTGGTTTTACGTATGGGTGAGTATAAATACAAAAAGACAGAATCATTTATACTATGATACTTAATAGATTAACAGAATCCTTCTTTTGCAGACACCAGACTGGAAAAGGAGTAATTGTGGTCGAAGATCATCAAATACCATCAAAGCGATATGGAAGTCTACGTTTTATAAACAGATAAGTATAATTCGGTATTTTTACTTTCTTCTACGGAGTATAATAAAGTATTGTATTCATGAAAAATTTCGACCTCTTAATTTTGCCTAAAAAACATTTCCCGATCACTCCTGAGTCGATTGGAGTCATATTTAAAACATAACAAAAGCTATAATTGCCAGTCTGGCAATCATTGGAGACCCGTATGGTGATATTCGTATCAAAATTCGAACAGTTGTACCAAAATTCCACTTTGAAGTTGTAACGTGCGATATTTAAATAAAAATATTATCATATATAATAATAAAAGTAATAACTCCTATAAGGACCTGCACCCTATTGCAGATCGACTGAAATCAATCCAAAATTTACGACTTCAATGGACTTAAGTAAATAATATGGTATTTTTACTCGGGCGTAGCAACAGGGAAAGGTCTGCCACTTTCACATTACCTAATAAAGAAAAAAAAAGAGAAAAAAAATAAATATTTGTTCAAAGTTCAAACTAGAAACAGATTTAGAACGCTTTCTTTTTTTTAAATTGCGTGGTGATTGTGTTAAAATTTGGCAGGGCGATTTTGCTGCACAAACCGTACGACGTTTTATATTATATATACATTCTTTTTTTTTGAAATGCCAATTTTGGGTGTCTCGAGTTTTTTTTTGAGAGAACGACATTTTTTTTTTTTTTTACAGGCTACGATGGCCAGTCGAGAAATTGTAGAATCTTCGAATTTTGTTTTTTTTTTAATAAAGTTTCCTCTTGTTTAAAAAAATGTGACAGGAAAATTATAGTAAAAGTCAAATTATCCTTGTAAAAGAGACTGTTCACAAGAGCAAATAAAAAGTGAATTAAAATAATAGAGGATAGGAAAAATAAAAGAAAAGGATTACGCGAATTAATAAAACGTTTACGATATGTATAGCGAATTTAAATAATATAGAACAGAAGAAATAAAATAAAAGAATTGTTAAAAGCGAATGAATTAAGAAGTTAAAAATATAAATAAATAAATAGTTCAAAATTATAATGAATTAAGAAGTTAAAAATATAAATAAATAAATAGTTTAAAAACATAACGAATTAAGAAGTTAAAAATATAAATAAATAAATAGTTCAAAATTATAATGAATTAAGAAGTTAAAAATATAAATAAATAAATAGTTTAAAAACATAACGAATTAAGAAGTTAAAAATATAAATAAATAAATAGTTTAAAATTATAACGATATTCTATACAAGTAAAAGCAATTAGAAATTGTGCTTCAAAAAGAAAAAAAAAAAAGGACAAGGAGAAGAAGTAAAAACACGTGCAACAAACCCACGAAAGACAGTCAACACGTAAAAGAAGGACGAGATTGCAGCGTAAAAGATGAACAGCACATGATGGATAATTTTTTTTGGTATATTTTGTAAATTAGTTTTTTGTTTTGCTATCGCTTAAAATTAAGAAAGAGAAGAATTATATATTAATATAAGGATTAGTTAGGGATAGATAGGCGAAAAGTAAAAAAATCAAAAAAAAAAAAAAACAAAAGAAAAATATAATGAACTATTAAAATAAAAATTAAATCAAACAAAATTTCTAAATTCTTTATCTTTCTCTATTGGGATTTTTTCATTCTTTCTTTCCATTTGTGCCTATGCGGAATTATCTGATTCGAATAGTAAAATCGCCTTGGGTTTTGGATAAAATAATGAAAGTTTAAGTTCTTTTATTTGGGAATGGCAGTGAAGAGACGATGATTTAGACGCGCTGCATATGGCTGGGAAAAGGCTTCGATAAGCTATCGATAAGCCATGGGCGGGTAGCGGAATTCAAAAAGGTATTCCAACAATCTGGCTGAAAGAGAAATTTTTGTTACAACAAAGGCATATCGGCTCCACTGTATAAATTTATTTGTAGTCCCTATACCATAAGTCTAAGAACACACCCCTTGCCCTGAGCTCAAGCCGGCAAAAGATATGCAGAGACTCTGGCGGGTAGCGGGAGACAGTTGTGGCCTAACAACCAAAACTCAATACTACAAAGTCAAACTTTCCAATAAGAATTTTTAAAATTTATTCCAATCGGATTTTGATGTATGGGAGTTTTATGTAGAATCCTATCCTAAATAACTTTTGTTCTTGGACTTTTTTGATAAGATGCACCGTTTTTGAGATATTCGCAAAAATCGTTTTCGTTCGTATGGGGGGTACCCCCCCTAATGGTCCATTTTTGCCCATTAACGAACTTAGCCTCGCATTTTACGAAAAACGGATCCACGCAAAATTTCAAGTCTCTAGCTCAATCCGTGCGCCCGCAATCCGCGCCACAGACAGACAGACAGACGGACAGACGGACAGACGGACGGACGGACGGACAGACGGACGGACATGGAAAATTCAATTTTTTTTATCATTCTAAACACACTGGTGTAATTCATTTTTGTGTGTGATGACGGGATCTTGGCGTTACAAACGGTAAAGCAAAGTTAATATACCCTTTGGTTTCACCATACGGGTATAAAAATGTCTTTCTGTCTGTCTGTCTGTCAGTCTGTCTGTCAGTCTGTGTACAAGATTTCTCAAAAACTAATAGAGCTAGCGCCATGAAATTTTATAGGCATGTTGGGTCCTGAAATGGGACAATCCTATCAACTTTTGGTGGAAATCCGTTAACCGGAAGTATCCAAAATGGCGGTTTTTCAAAAATCGCAATTTCGTTTTTCTCGATTTACTCCCAAACTACGCGTTTTTTAGTGGCCTTAAGTATGACAAAACTTGGAGAAAATAAAATTTCCCACACTTTTGTCTTTAGCTATAACTCGATATCTCAACCTGTTATCGAGATAAACCGTTATTTCCAAAAAAACAGTTTTTTGCGATTATCTCGAAAACTAACGGGTTTTTTCTGACTGAATGTATGAAGTGAATTGATGAGAATGGCATTATGCACAATTTTGTTTCTTACCGTTATCCGTTATCTTTTACCGTTATTGAGATATTTTCATTAATATGTAAAAAATCATATGTTTGCGAATAATTTGCAAACTAACGGTTTTTCGACAAATCAGTTAAAAGAATAATTAAAGATGTTAACATTTTCTACATTTTTGCCATTTACCGTAAATTGATATATTTTACAGTTCTCAAGTTATCTCAAATTTTGTACGTTTTTGATATTTTTGAATAGCCCAAGAATTTATTGGGAGGTCGTCTTAGGTTGACAACGCGACAGGGCTCTAGCGTAAATTGCGCAGGGTCGTAGATTTTGTAGAAGAAAGTTTTGTGTTGACCACAACTGATATTTTTATAAGTATTTTGTGATCTACTGTTAATCTCTGTTATTTATTGGAATGACACGATCGGTTATCGTTACTGTGGGAATGTTTATTTTAACTTCTGCAGTATTTTAAACGGTCGAAAAATTATTAACCATTGCATGAAAATGCAAAAAAATGCAATATTGATTTTATTTAGTAGTAATATTAGTTAACGTGAAGTCTTGGAAGCATGATATCTTAATTGTGGAATGATGTTTTGTGTTTTACATATAAATTTACTTTGTGACGTCTTGGCTATTGTTTTTGTTTGAATTTTAATATTATTTTAGATTTTTAATTCTCGGTTGAATTTTTAGGTGTAATTGATCGGAAAAATATGAAAAAGAATACATCGGTAATGGAATGTGGAACAATGTGGAAACTTGAGTCTCGATGGATTATTACGGACCAGAAGAATTTTCTCATCAAATCTACCTATTCGTCAGACCATACTAAGGGAAGTAATAATTTAATAAGTTCAAAAAGTGCATATTTCTCCTGAAAATTCTGCTTTCCTTTTTCTACACTGTAGAAAATGAATTTGAATTTAAACCGAAAAATGGGGTAAAAACGGGGTAAATTTGCAAAAACGTCGTAAAATTTCGAAAAAAAAAATCAGAATTTAGCTCGCACACCATTTAAGTTGTAAACTCACCCAAAAAAACATTAATCTTACACTAGAAATAGAGTAATTTTAAATCTTGCGTAAAATTTCGACCAATATTCGTATTTTTACTCTCATTTTGGTGTAAAAACACGCTCGCAGGGTATTTTTACATTATTGTACGGACAATTTAACCTTAACCTTATAATTCGCATAAGGTTTGTGGAATCAGAGTATAAATACTCGAATCGAGTTTTACTCTACCAAAATCCTGTGTGGCGCCTGCCACATGGCAGACATGCCCGGGAAATTTGGATGTGAAAACATCCGCAAAAATAATATAATATTTTTGTTTTTGCAGACCATATAAGCCGAGAAATTCTAATACCATTTTCGGTGTAATTTTAAACAAAAAATGTCGTAAAATTACACCTTTAAGACGCGGTTTTGCTACCAAATAGGAGGAAAATTACAACAAAAATGTGGTAATTTTAAACATCCATGTCGTAAAATTACACCCGTATTGTACTTATACTTCTTATTTAGTTTAAAGTTCCCCCGTAAAAGTGGCTTTTGTACGCCACAAAATGAGTAAAAATGCATAGCTTTTTAGCCATTACGACTTGGTGTAATTTTACCCCTATTATCGTAGGAAAATGGTTTCCTACGACAATAGGGGTAAAATTACAATAAAATTTTCTAGAGTGTAGGTGGCTGCGACATCTTAGCGCCGAGACCAGAGAAAGGTGATACTTACCAAATAAAACTGAGAAAACTCTTGACTGCAAAACTTAAAAAACTCTCCGAAAAACACCGAATTTTTGAGAATTTGTGCCATTTATAATTTGAAAGTTCCATAAAAAAAAATTTTTTTCGTCAAAATATCTTGGGCGGAAAATAATCTAAAGAATTTTAACCTACGCTCGGGTAAGTATTTTGTATTTTAACCGACCAAAAATTGTTAAGTGCTTAACCTTTTGCTTACGACGATCGCATTTCATTATCGACGTTGAATTTGGTGCGAGAAAGCTCCAACAAGGATGAATCTCCTTTTGAAAGTTCCTAAATGTCATCGTCTAAAGTAAAAAATGGACTGGTTCGTGTTTGCTTTTCATTTAATGTCGATCGTAAGTATTTATTTGTTTGTTTGTTTCGTTATATATTTTATTTTTAGTTTTATTTTAATTAAATAATATTATATTATAATATTTGATATTATTTTTTTTTTTTGGGATTCCATGGAAAATGTTCCACCGAAATATTCCTCTCGTGCAGCTGCTCGCGCGCACGACTTCATCTTTGAGCCTCGTTTTCGTACAGTAAAGTTTAGGAGTTCCTTCATTCCGCGAACAACAAGACTTTGGAACGGTTTACCATCCGGTGTGTTCCCCCCGGACTATAACCTGCAGAGGTTCAAGGAGAACATAAATCAACATCTCCTTTTGTCCTCCCGATCATCCTGAGATGTGCTTCGGCATTGAAGGGTCTTGACTCGAATTATAAAAAAAAGCTCTAGCTGGAATTGTAAAAAAAAGTTTTATTATTTAGGTCAGAACGCAGGGACGATGATATAGATACTGACAACAATATTCGGACGTCCGCCAGGAAGGAATTTTCCCTCTAGATTACAAGAACAAATGGTAATTTGTTTATTATCCCTGCTAAATATTAGTTTTATTTTCAGGAACGGGTGAGTTGTTTCATTTTGGGGAATCGTAGATATCCATACTAACTAAACCGATTTAAATAAACTTCTTCTCATATTTTTAAGGTGGCTTCTACTGTACACCTGAAACAGGATCACCTTGTGGTGGATGTATGGTTTGGTTGTTCTAGGTATATAGTACACTAGGTATATAGGATTAAACGTTCAGCTGTGACTATATGTCATGAAGGTAAAATTTTGGCCTGCAGTCGGTAAAGTTTGGCTGGTGTAGGTGCACTGTTTGCTTTCTGGGGGGTAAAGTCCACCTATGACAAGTATAATTGACCTGTGGAGATCGATTATGCCCAGTGTCTGTTCAACTGGTCACCTATGCACAGTATCTGTTCAACTGGAGAATGTAAAGTTTAATAGTGGTAGGTAATTATCATAAAAAGATCACAACAGTTATAGGATTAATCCATTTTTTTTTCTTTACCGCTGGATGTTTTATTAATTCACAAATATCTTGGGGTTTCTCGGTCTAATTATTGAAAAATTTAGATTACTTCATATAATCTTTATTGCGCCTCTACGTTTCGCCTGCTGTCGCTAGGCATCCTCAGGAGGTCTTAATTGTTATAAAACTTTTTAATGATTAAGCTTCCAAAATGTTTAACAAAAATCACCTTTTTCACAATAATAACTTTTACAAATCAATATCAAGCAATAATAAATTAAATAAATTAACATAAATTAACAGAAAATCGAGGTCTACTCTCGTCCAAATAGTCAAATAAACTAACTTTAATAAAAGCTTAAATTTTTTTGTATTGTTATTGTAATAAAGCACAATAAACGTCGTACACATTGTCAATATCTGTCCTTTTATTGATGCTGTTTTTGGACCTACATATAGGATTAATACATCCCTGACAGAGAATACTTCATTTCTGGCTGCTGTACACCCGGTGTAAATATTTTCCTATTGTTACTCAAAATTTACGTGAACGTTGTAAATCAGTGTAAATTCCCACCTCCAAATCGAGGTGAACTTAGTACTACAGTTGGCCAACTTTTCTTTTTGCATTGACTTAATTTTCATTTTGTCAATTCAATAAGATCATATACTTTTTACACGCAATATTAAAAAAACCAAACTTAAATCGTTTGTAGAAACTTGTTGCTTCAAAGATTTCTCTTAAGATTATTTTCTTTACCCATCTACATATACTGTGAAAGAAATATATGATATGTATGTAAATGCAAATTTAACCAATTCCAGAAAAAATCTGTTGACAATTTCTTCATGCGTAAAAATTCATACACTTCGTTAAAGATTCGTTGTGTTCTATAGTATTGGTACATATAACTGAAGTATTGTACAAATCGAATATCCGAAAAGTTTTTCTGTATATAATTTCATCAAATTCACAAGGCCTAAAAATACCAAAAAATGCCATAAGAAGGGTTTTCCTAAATGTTTTATTTAAACATCACCATTCTCGCTTATTCATCACAGGAAAACGTATTTAATGTGTAAATCGCTTACCAATATACCGACTTTTATTTGGGATTCAAAAAGTGATTCAAGAGGAAAAACAATTTTGTGGGTTTTGTGCCCCCGTATCCATTAAAAAAAGGGTATTAAATAAAAAATAGGTCACCCAGGTAAATAAAATATCCCAAGCATGGGTTCCAATTTAGTTAAAAGTAAAAAATTCAAAGCCAATCAAATAGTACCTGTGCCCTTAGCTATCGTGTAAAATATTAACTAATCCAGTGCGAAATTAAAGTTTACCGATCATTTTGTGCTTTGATGTGTCTACATTCGATTTTCCAGTCGTCTCGACGTCGTTGTTAGGAATCAATCCGAAACCTTCCCATCACGGAAAATTTCAAGCAACATTAGCATTATTTTTCGTGGTTTAAAAACACTTAAATTATACAGAAGTTATTCGCGAATTCCACAAGTTATATTATGAACTGGATTTTTATGTTATGTGGAAGTTGTGATTTATCTACAAATAGCGAAAAACATTTTGGATTTTCAAGACACTTTTGTCAAGTGATCTGTTATTTACCATCACTGTGATAAACGTACTATAGTGACAATATACTTTGACAACAATTTATTTTTTCCTCTGTGTTATTTGATTACTATCAGATCATTAGGGCTGCCAAAAATATGCATTTGCATATTTCTTCTCGTTATGATTCCGGCTCCGGGAGTTTTTATTCATCCGAATCAATAAGTTTAGACGCGAATGAAGGTCACTTGTTGTTGCATATTTCACATATTTGACACGTTAGTGCATATTTGCATATAAATGCATATTTAGTTGCATATTTTACCACTTTCATGAAAACTAAATTTTTTTTTCTACAATTCAAATTAAAATTCGATTGTTTTTTCATATTCAAGAAAAATGTGAACCTCTTAATTTTTCCTAAAGAACATTTCCCGATCAGTCCTTAGTCGATTGAAGTCATATTACAAAAATGTCTTTCTGTCTGTCAGTCTGTGTACAAGATTTCTCAAAAACTAATATAGCTAGAGCCATGAAATTTTATAGGCATATTTGGTCCTGGAATGGGACGATTCTATCAACTTTTGGTGGAAATCCGTTAACCGGAAGTAACCAAAATGGCGGCTTTTTAAAAATCGCGAATTGATTTTTCTCAATTTACTCCGAAACTACGCATTTTTTAGTAGTGGTAAGTATGACAAAACTTGGAGAAAGTAAAATTTCCTACACTTTTGTCTTTTGCTAGAACTCGATATCTCAAACTGTTATCGAGATACACCATTATTTCAAAAAATTAGTTTTTTTCCATTATCTCGAAAAAAATGGTTTTTTGCTTATTGTATATGTGAGATGAATTAATGAGAATGGCATTCTGCACAGTTTTGCAGTAAATTTCGAATTTTAAAATTTGATTTACATTCTCATCTTTTACCGTTAATTGATCTTGTCACTTACATTAACACAAAGCAAATTTAATTCATTGTTATCTTATAATATCAATAACTTACTTTGGTGTTTAAATTTTGAGTCTTTTGGGTTTAAAAATTGTCCATTGACCGTAATTACATTGGCGCAGGAAGGCGTCTGACTTCACCAAATTTTAGGCAAGAGATGAATGAGGATACGAAAGGAAGAACAAAAAGTAAAGATTTCATTTTGAAGTTAATGAGGAACGACGTGTGATTGGATACTTATTAGAAAAATTCTACCCTTTTATTGTCATTATACAATCACTAATATTTTAAAAATTATTAATAAATTTAATTTTCCCCACAATCCTACGAAATTCCGATCTCTGACCACGATATATAGGTTATATATTTTTCCCGTTCTCTCCTAAACGCGTTGCCGAAGGTTATTGCTTGCGCTGTCAACAAAAGATAGAGCGGTTTTCCCCTCATTGTAGGGAAAATTTTTGAAAAAGTTTGTTCCTTATAAGCGTTCTATGTAAGTATATTTTTCTATGCCAAAAGCCATCGCTAGAGGCTTTATTTCATTTTTACACGAGATCCAAGAACCGCTTTGAATAAGGTGCGAAACTCAAACAGAAACAATTCCGGAAATTTCTGGTCCGTAAGAATCAAAAGTCTGTAATACTATGTTCACACCGACGCAAAATTACGTAATTTTGAAGATTTTCGTAATTTTGAACGAAATCACGTTCGAAATCACGAGATTTCCAGTACAAAAGCCTGTTTTCAAAATCACTAAAAGTATCAGTACAAAAGCCTGTTTTCAAAATTAGGAACGAAATCAAGCAAAAACAATGAATACAACCCTGCATCACTTATTCAGCTCTCTTCGGTACATCAGTTTTGAGAAGTTTTGACATTTGTGCTGGATTGGAAAGACGGAAATATAAGAAAAAGAAGCCGTGTTCCGCACGCGAAGAGGATATATTAGTAAACAACCTACGCGGGGCAAAAAAAAATGGACCTGTTTTTGATGCGATTAGATATGAAATGGAAAATAATTGTTTATTTTCATTAAAGATAATTTCCATTTTCTTCTGAAGTGTCTAATTCTGTTTGCACATATTTCATCGATGTTTTGAATTATATTATTCATCATATTACTAAAATTCAAAGCAATCCTGTAGTTGAAATGTCAAGCAAAATTACCTTAACCTCTGTGTGAACACTTTGGTTTAAGATCTAAATCATTTCGCAAAATTACGTGATTTTGCGTCAGTGTGAACTTAGTATAAGAATATCTAAAAAGAAAGAATATATATTCGAAGACTTAAAAATATGTATAAACAAGCGTGATGAAAGACAGGGGTCATTTGGATCATCATATTAATCAAATACGAAAAAACCAAGAAAAAAATTTAAAAAAAAATAAAATTTTTGTAGTTTTTTTTTGAAAAATGCACTAAAAAGAAAAAAAATTTTTTTTGGCGCGTGTATAAGAAGTAAAAGCGAGATAAAAGCATGAAAAACAAAAAAAAAATTCTCGCTTTTACACAAAATATTTTTTTCCTTTTTAGTGCATTTAACCCTAATCAGCTCAGGCTAATTTTGTCCTTAATCCACGCAGGCGGTGACTCACAGTCACCATGCCGAAAAAAAAGAATAATTTAATTAAAAAAAAATTTTGTAAGTTTGCATTTTTTAATTCAGTTAATAATATTTATTTATATATATGTACATAATTCGTACTCATTATAATTGTAGCATAAAATAGATTTTCAAAAAAATTCGTTACAAACATTTTTTTTGCATTTGCACATATTTGTTTCGAAGCGCGACCTTAGGAATGGAGACACAGGAAGCAACGTTTTGTCTTTTGGGAAGTGCTACAGTTATTATCCCCTACTACGGTCCGATATTTTGCGAAACAGAAGCAAAGTGATACCAAAATAACCTTTCTTTGCTGGTAAAACCGTTACGGTGACTGTAAGTCACCGCCTGCGTGGATTAAGGGTGAATTTCATAAAAGCAAAATATTATTGTTGTAGTAAAAAAATTTAATTTTTTTTTTTCGTTTTTAAATAGTATTGGCATAAAAAAAACAAAGTCAAGGAGCATGAATGCAATAACTTTTCTAACATTCGTAACAATCACTCTCAAAACTGAAACGGTACTCAAAGTCACCGGGTGTGCGGATTAGGGTTAAATGAAATCAAAAAAAAAATTTTATTGATTTTTTTTTATTTTGAAAAATCTGTATTAATCAAGAGTTCAATGCATTATTTTAGTCAATAAAATCAAAAGATGGATGCCCCACAGTGGCCTTGGATTGAAATAGAAGGCACTCTGACAACAATTTATTTACTCCCCTAATAAAGCGCTACACAATTCAAACCATTATGGATACATATAACGGGCAAACGGATTTTTTTTCTACAAAGCGGGAGATACGAGTCTCATGAGAAGTATTTCCATTGCGCATTGCTAAATATACTACTACCTTATTACCCTGAAAATTTGTTGGAATCTCATGAATTTTAATAGAAAGCAAATAAATAAAGCTCAAAAGTAAACAGAAACATATTGCCTATTCCAGCAACAACATTTCATCTAATAAATCATCCCTCATATTCTACATTTTGTCTCTTATACACAGATAATCTATATTTATAAGCGACTATCTTAAGGGCCGCGAACTGTAAAATCATTTTGGTATATTTTAGGTAAGTTCCAAATGCAACACCTTGATTTCCATTTTAATTTCGCACCATTAATAATCCTTCCACAGAAACCTACTGATGAAACAACCTTTATATAGATTATAATATCGCTTAAGGGAAACGTATATTCCTGGTTTAAACCTACGAGGAACCGAAGATAAGCAAAGATACCTTTGCCAAAATTATAAACTCAGCGACTAAAGCCAAAGGGAACTTGTTTGTAGATCGATGGTATGCCACAAACGATTCCGGAACAACCCAGAAAAATTCAAAATACAGCCGGCAATCTACAGGTAGACAGAATTAGTTGAATATACGATTAACATAATATAAACCTACTTCCATAAAACATTTACCATTTTAGTGATTTTTAGTCACTTGGGTTTATTGTTCACCTTTTCACAGATTGTAATTCAAATGAACGCCAAGGATGGTGACAGAATTTTTTATTCCAGCATTTTACAATACAGACGATTAAACATGTAATGAAGTTTTATGACCTAATCCACGATTCGACATTGGAATTTTAAATATAAAAGTATCGGTTAGGTTATGGAAAAGTTTATTTGTACTGGAACTATTACTTGTTGCCATTTATTAGAGAAGATGCAATATAATAGTATATTATGCAACAAGGGGCGAAAGTCAACGATTTCAAGAGTGTGAAGTTAGCTGCACGAGCGAAGCGAGGGCACATATCACACGAGTGAAATCGGTGACTCCGCTCCGAGTTGCGTATACAATTTTTCATAATAAATTCATTGAAAATATGCCTTGAGATGCCATTTAAGCGCGATTTTGGTATTGGAGAGTAATGCAAAAGGGGGTTTGGGGGGCGAAGCCCCCTGGCTTCAGCAGAAGTAAATAATTAAAAGAAACAAAACAACTATATTCTATAAATTCGTTTTATTACTAAGAAATGTTGGTCAAAACAGATTTTAATTTTTAAATTTCTCTCTGAAATAAAAAATCAACATAACAAAAAATGGAAATCGGCAATTTCACAAGTTTGAGACTAACTTTAGGCGTCAACAACTAACTTTAGGCGCCAACACTATTCCGAAAGTCTATTTTCCTTTGACAGCTCACGGTTTAAACGAGAGGACCATATTTATTTTTATACGGTTATCTCGCTCTTACTTGACTCGTTTTGATCCACTGAACAGGATTGAAATGGGACCATTTGAGACAACAAAACGAGCAATCTAGTATATTTTTGACTAAATCATATATGGCTGTACTGCTTACTCTAGTGTTTTCTGCCTATGAAGTTTGTCTTCTGTATTCTGTGGTACGAGAAACACGTCGCGAAAGCACACTTTTGGTCAGCTGTTCGAACTTTCGCCCCTAGGGCCGAAAACGCAACTTTCGACCCGCTACGGAGGCATGGAAAGGCATATTTTCGATGCATGTGTTATGAAAAAAGATTTTTTAACACTTTCATGCGGAATAGACTCATCAAATATTCATCTTAACTTTTTTGCAACAAAGACCATTCAAATTTAAAAAAAAAATTATTAATTTTAAAATTTTCTTAAAAAATTTAAAAAAAACTGTTTTGAAGAGCTAGCGCCAATCATCAAATACTCTATATGATAACAGAAAAATGTTTATTTAAAAAACTCCATTTATATAGGAGAACGAGAAGAGTAGACCGATTGGATTTTGATGTAGTATGGATGAGTTATGTATAATTTTATTCTTAACACATTTTACCTTAATAAATTTTTCAATATAATTCACCGTTTTCGAGAAAATTGTAAAAAACTGTTTCCTTGATATGGGGCACGAGGGAAGAAATTTTGGCCGTTCAAGAACTTAGCTTAGTCATTTACCATAAACGTAACTAACAAAATTTCAGGTCTCTAGCTCAATCCTTTCGAAATTATGGGCGGACATGCAGAAGTGAAAATCTTTTGTCATCCCTAACGCCCGCCGTACACTTGAACTTTCTCGCTGAAAGTAAAATCCTTAGCATTTACATTGGTGACCGCACACCAGTGTTGCCATTTTCAGCGACTTGTCTCATTTCTAGCGACTTTCTTGCCTTAAAAAGCACGTGTTGAGATTTGAGATTTTAGTGGTCTTTTGGGGACTTTTCGGAGATTTCAGCGATTTTCAAAAGTTTCTTAAGAAAAAAAACTTTGTTGAAAATTTTACTAATAAATATCATACTTTTCACAATTTTTTACATTCATGTTACGCAAGAACATTTGATAAAAATGCAAAAAATTAATGAAAATTGAATTAAGACCTAACAACGGTGGATTTAGACATAAATAAATCTTTGATCTCAGATGTGAGTAAATTTTATGTAGATATTTTGACTTGAAGTCTATTTAGTTATTATTTTTCTAAGAAGAACTTAACAATTTTTTATTTTTGTGTTTTTTAAGAAGACAAAGTTGTTTTTTTTTATTATTATTTTTGAAGTGAAAACTTCTTTAGCGCCGTTGTGAGTGATTTCAAACTCGATGAAACGAAAAAGCGACAGTAATAAAAAGAGATAGGATTTTTTAGCCTGCGAGAAAATGAGATAGAATACAGATGGGTGCCGGTCAATTTATCGTAAACCCGAGTGTTGGGAAGGGGGAAGGGGGGAAGGGGGGAAGGGAGAAGTGTTAGGAGGGAGGAAGTGGAGAGAGGAGGCGATAAATTACTGATGTTTCGTCATACATTGCAATATATACATATCTATATATATAAAAATGGATGTTTTATTGTTTGTCTGTTTGTCTGTCTGCCTGAGATTACAAAACTCAAAAACTACTGGACCGATTTTTATGCGGTTTTTTGCAAAATGATCTATGTTGCCAGGAGCAGGTTTTTAGCTATGTACATTTTCAAATTTCGAAACGGAAGGTCCTGTAAGGATAATGAAAATATCCTTTTTCCCATTTTTCCCCGGAAAAATTTGCATTTTAGGGTTTTTGGGGTCGCTGATCACGAATCCGGTATTAGATTTTCAAAATTCGAAACGGAAGGTCCTGTAAGGATAATGAAAATATCCTTTTTCCCATTTTTCCCCGGAAAAATTTGCATTTTAGGGTTTTTGGGGTCGCTGATCACGAATCCGGTATTAGATTTTCAAAATTCGAAACGGAAGGTCCTGTAAGGATAACCCAAATATCCTTTTTCCCATTATTCCCCGGGAACATTGGCATTATGTTTGGGATCGCTGATCACAAATCCGATATTAGATTTTCAAAATTCGAAACGAAAGGTCCTGTAAAGATAAATATCCTTTTTCCGTTTTTCCTCGGAAAAATCGGCATAAGGGGGTTTTTTGGGGTCGCTGATCATGAATCCGGTATTAGATTTTCAAAATTCGAAACGGAAGGTCCTATAAGAATAACATATTTTCCCAAAACTTTTTAAGTTATTCGACAACAATCGACAACAATCGACAACAAGATCGAAAACAGTAATTGACGCTGTATTTCAAAGATATATTGATCAAACCCAAACCAAAGCATTCATTTTATACTTTAGTTATCATAAGCCGCTTGTGTCATTTATTGAAATTGAAAACAAAGAGTCTGAATAAAAAATATAATATCGTCGGCTAAAAGTGAAATTGTGCTAAGTCCATTTGGTATAATTTTCCAGAAGAGCAATGAAAACCTTGTTAAATCGTTTTAATTCTCTTTCAATAACACTGAGTTTTCTGTAAATGAGAAAAATTGAGCTCAGTTTTCTTTAAATGAGACTCTGTTTTCTTTAAATGAAAATTAGAATGATTTAACAAGATTTTTTTATTGCTCTTCTGGCAAATTTGATATAATGGACTTAGCACAATTTCACTTTTAGCCGACGATATGACTTTTGAACTTGGTACCAATATTATAATAAATAAACGCTATAACTATCCAACTGATACTGCATTCGTCTCATTCTCTCGCTGTTTAGTTTTTCTAAGGTTTCACTTCTACCGCGTGTGCACTGCACACACATGTTTTTTTTATTATTGTTAAAAACAAAGAATAAAAGCTATTTGAAAACAAGATGTATGTTTAAATATGCATTTAAAAAAAATCTCAAAACTAGCGATTTTTGTCTATAATTTCGGAGACTTTTGAGATTTTTTTTCCTCATTTCAGCGATTTTGGGCTTGAGGTCTCCAGCAACACTGCCGCACACTTCAGCAAAGCTATGAAACTACGCCCTGCCAAATTTTTGTCACTAACTTTCCTACACAACCATGGCAACAAACCCACACAACCACTTTTTTGCGGTTGGGTAAGTAAAAAAAGAACGAAAATCATACTCTAGATGACATGCCACTGACGAGTCATCGGGGGTGTCATTGGGCGCATCCAACTACCAGAGCGGTTCAGCATCGCTCTAGAGCGAAAAAGGTGCTCAGTTACTGAACGCAATCGCTACAGAGCGGCTCAACTGAGCAGCTCACATTTTTTCTGAGCGTAAAAGAACTCCGCTCAGTAGCTGAGCAAATGTCAAATGAAGAATTACAGAACCTCAATTCATGTCTAAAAACGACGACGGAAATACATAAATGGTGTTATTTATAATATTTATAGTTATTTATGTTATTTATAATACGGGAAGCCTCATGGAAGTTCTTGCTGAGCAAACGGGAATGGAAATAGTCGGCGTTGCGGAAAATGTTGGCGAAAGAGTTCGGGAGTGTACTTCGGCATAGTCACCTCAAAATAATCCCGGTTTCTTTCGGGTGCCGCATTCCGGATTGGGGCGACTTCAACTGAAGTATTACACTCTTCAACCAAAAGTGAAATAGCTTCCAGATTTATCGTATCAGAAGCACAAATTTCTAACATTACGGAGATAATTACATCGCGGTCCATCTTGAACAATAATTTCTTTCAATGACAGCTCATATATAAATGAGCGGTGCATTCAGGACACAAAATGCTGCTAAGCTGAGCATTTTTTTGACAGCTGAGCTTCGCTCCAGAGCCGCTCTGGTAGTTGGATGCGCCCATTATGTACGATTTATATATAATGACCAAATCTACCACCTCCGAACAAATGTCATAAGAGAATTCCCATGACGGTCACCAGATATGTCATAATGACGTCCTCGATGACGCCCTGATGACAAATTTGGCAGGGTAAGCTTGCTCGCGCAGTTCAGACCTCAACTACGAGAATGACTTCGCTGGCATCGCTGACACTCATATACATACTTTCGGCGTTAACATATACGCAAACATATACATACTTTAGGCGTTATATAGTGTAGAATCGGTGTTTGCAAAAGTGTAGTATTTTGTGGACATAAATATGTAAGTGTTCAAATACGATGGCGCACATTTGCCGAAGATATCGCCGCGTAGCTTAGCTCAAGTGTGCAACGAGGTGAGCTAACCCAGCTAAGCTATGTAACTATAGCGAGGCTCGCTCGCATAGATAAGCTCAAGTGCGCGGAGGACGTAACACTCTGGTGTAATTCATTTTTGTGTCCGATGATTGGATCGTAGCGTTACAAAAGATATACTAAATCTAATCCTATAATATAATACGAGGAATGTCTGTCTGTACAACGATCTCAAAAAACCGCCTAACGATTTTCACGAAACTGGGAGGTTAGGGATTTTCGGGGACAAGGAATCGATCTGGATAGGTCTCACCTCTGAGAAAATTCGCTTTTCCCCTCCCCTCGATAGCCCGCGCCTGGTATCTTCGAATTGGGTGGTCCGATCTTAATGAAACTTTACAGTATTACTAAGGGGGCAAGGGCTTTCGATTTTTCTACTACAAACCTGACTTTTCCCTCACCTGGTGTCTTCGAATTACGTGAAGGTATCTTAATGAGAATTCCCAATATTGCTAGGGAGTAAGGTTTTTCGATATGCATTCTAAAAATATCACTTTTTAGATATCTATCGGCAGCAAATCATGTTGCAATTACAATCGGATTCAATTACTCAGAGACAAACCGTCCCGAAATTAATTTCCCTGCTAAAAAAACGGCTCAAAATTAATTTTCATGCATAAAAAGGCTCGGAAGTATTTTCTCTGCTTAAAAAAGGTCTTGAAATTAATTTTCCTTCTAAAAAATGCATTGAAATTAATTTTCTTGCTAAAAAATCCTCGGAATTAATTTTCCTGCTAAAAAATGCCTTCAAACTAATTTTCCTGCTAAAAAAAGACTCGGAATTAATTTTCCTGCTAAAAAATGCATGGAAATTAATTTTCCTGGTAAAAAATGCAACAAAATTAATTTTCCTACTAAAAAAAAAGGTTTCGGAATTAATTTTTGTTGGAGAAATAAATATATCTTGTTACCTGTGCAATACTCACCTGGCTAGAAAATTATAGTTACCTGGAGGTTTTGTATTTTATCATTATTCAGTAAACTGTCGTTGTGAAAAGATTATGTTTAATTATTGTTCAGTTTTTATTGTTAAATAAATATATTGTGTTTGGTGATAAGTGTTAAGATATTGGATATACTTGTCCCAACTATCATAAAGAGCCAAATACAATGATACCCACACAACATTTACGGCTACAGATTACGGCGACAATGTCGCCCTCCATATACAATGGCGCACACTTTGTTGTTCTAAACATAATTTGCTTTTCACAGATAAAACTTTTTATTCACGCACGCACTCAATTAATTGTTCTTCGAAATTCATTTTTTCATTCCTTGGTCTTGGTTATTCTTTATTTCTTTCATTTGAATTGTGACAGTCAGTAAGCTACATATAATATTTTTTGTACCCAATTATCATAAAATCTAAGCAACACAGCATACGAACTATATTTCCTAATACTTGCTTTAAATGAAGAAATTTAGATTTTATGACATCCCCATAAGATTTCATTTTGAATCAACCACTAAATTTTGTATGCGAGCTGGCCGACAAAAGGTAAATTCGATTAAACTTTTTACGGCTGCAAAGTTGGTCGGATTCATTGTATATAGAAGCATAGAGTCCTATGAGTTTAAAACCTGAAATGTCGCCGTAAATGTTGTGTGGGTATCATTGTATTTGGCTCTTAATCTTCAATGCTTATTAAAAAAAACATGTGTGTGCAGTGCACACGCGGTAGAAGTGAAACCTTAGGAAAACTAAACAGCGAGAGAATGAGACGAATGCGGTATCAGGGGTGGGATAGTTATAGCGTTTATTTATTATAATATTGGTACCAGGTTCAAAAGTAATATTATATTTTTATTGAAAATCTAATACCGGATTCGTGATCAGCGACCCCAAAAACCCTAAAATGCAAATTTTTCCGGGGAAAAATGGGAAAAAGGATATTTATCCTTACAGGACCTTTCGTTTCGAATTTTGAAAATCTAATACCGGATTCGTGATCAGCGACCCCAAAAACCCCGTAGTGCCAATTTTTCCGGAGAAAAATGGGAAAAAGGATATTTTCATTATCCTTACAGGACCTTCCGTTTCGAATTTTGAAAATCTAATATCGGATTCGTGATCAGTGACCCCAAAAACCCTATAGTGCAAATTTTTCCGGGGAAAAATGGGAAAAAGGATATTTTCATTATTCTTACAGGACCTTCCGTTTCGAATTTTGAAAATCTAATATCGGATTCATGATCAGTGACCCCAAAAACCCTATAGTGCAAATTTTTCCGGGGAAAAATGGGAAAAAGGATATTTTCATTATCCTTACAGGACCTTCCGTTTCGAATTTTGAAAATCTAATACCGGATTCGTGATCAGCGACCCCAAAAACTCTAAAATGCAAATTTTTCCGGGGAAAAATGGGAAAAAGGATATTTTCATTATCCTTACAGGACCTTCCGTTTCGAATTTTGAAAATCTACATAGCTAAAAACCTGCTCCTGGCAACACAGATTATTTTGCAAAAAACCGCATAAAAATCGGTCCAGTAGTTTTTGAGTTTTGTAATCTCAGGCAGGCAGACAAACAATAAAACATCCATTTTTATTTATATACGAGTACATATGTATATATTGCAATTTATGACGAAACATAATTTATCGCCTCCTCTCTCCACTTCCTCCCTCCTAACACTTCTCCCTTCTCCCCTTTCCCTTCCCGTACCCCGCCCTCTTCCCCTACCCCTTCCCGCTTCCCATCAATCTTGTTTACGATAAATTGACTGGCACCCATCTGTATTCTATCTCATTTTCTCGTAGGCTAAAATATCCTATCTCTTTTTATTACTGTCGCTTTTTCGTTTCATCGAGTTTGAAATCACTCACAACGGCGCTAAAGAAGTTTTCACTTCAAAAATCTTTATACGGATTGAAACAAACTGGAAGAGCTTGGTATAATAAGTTGAACCAAGTTTTAATATCTTTTGGAGCTGAACCGACAAAATCGGATCCTTGTATATATAAAATGGTTAAAGAGAAAGATATAATAATAATAATAGTTTATGTTGATGATATCCTAATAGTATCTCGCAATAAAAAAGCTATTGAAAATATTAAGGCTAAAATTGCAAAAGAATTTGAAATCAAAGATATTGGTGATTTGAAGAATTGTCTAGGAATTGAATTTACTAGAAAGAAAAATGAAATAACACTTCAGCAAAGAGGTTATATCGGTGAAATTATAAAACGTTTTGGTATGGAAAATTCGAATCCTGTGTCAACACCAATTGACATACACACAAAATTGATGAAGACTCCTGCAAATGAAGACAAAAACGTCGTAAATGTGCCATATAGGGAACTAATGGGTGCCCTAACTTATTTGTCAGTGACCATTAGACCTGAATAGGGATTCTGAGGGAACTGTCGATAATTATCGACAAGCGACTTATGTGCACATATTCAACTTTCTTTTAATTGTGTTGGTGGATACAGCACACTAATGCAGGTTTGACTTCCAATGCGATTTCCTTCACTCGGGTAACACTAATGGTTTGACGTCTGGAAAGCTATTCCACATTTCCAACGTTTTTATCGACATTTCCAAGGGATATCGCTTGCTTTATGAGGTAGTGATAACAGTGCATTTGCGTAGAAGTTTAGCGAATACAAAACACCAAGAGCAGGCGATATTAAAATTTGATTAGGCATGTGCGGAGTCAACACTTCAATGATTTCCACTGCTAGTGCCTGTGGAAGCCCATTTATTTCTATAAACCTCAAAAAGACATAAATTTAAAGTTTTTAAACATACATAATTTACGCTTTTTTATCTTTCTTCGAGTATCGCAAAAGGATCTGACGCGTCCCGTAGATTTCGCCTCATTATTCGCATTTGATTCCTCCTAAAATAATAATAAACGGGTACTGCGGAATTCATTGTCTTTGGTAAATTATTAGATTCTAAAGTTTTTCGCGGTACATTTGATTTGACAAAATCGAGTATTTTTGGGTTACTTATTAAACTTGCAACTTATAAATTCAATTCAATTCAATTATTTATTGATGCTATAGTATTAAGTATAAATTCAGTACAAACTTAATACCAATGATAAAGTGGTAAAATTCAGTCAAGAAATTCTATATGACAAATTTAATATAATGAGAATGTATTTACACACATACCATTAGCATTGCAACTTATAAAATTCACATCGGGCAGGTAAAAAATTCTTCATCGCTGCGGATCTTCAAGAAAATTTCCTAACTTTAAAAAAATTCCCTCTTTTCGACATTCCACTGGCGATAAGTATCGATTATGCTCAGAATCGGTGTACTGACATTAGTTTTGCAGTTAGTTATCTTGGTCAACTTAATGACTGTTATGACGATACACACTGAAAGGCAGCGAAACGTGTCCTTCGTTATTTGAAGGGTACAATTAATTACGGAATTACTTATAAAAAAAGTTCTGTTTCAGATAATAGTCTTTGCGGATTTGTAGATGCTGATTGGGGCAACTGCTTGGTGGACAGACGTTCATTTACTGGCTACAGCTTTATTCTTGGAAATGGACCAATCTCTTGGGATTCAAAGAAGCAAAGGACAGTAGCATTATCCTAAACTGAGGCAGAATACATGGCTTTGACTGAGGCTGTTAAAGAATGTATTCATTTAAGACGACTTATTCTCGAATTAAGATTTGATCATTTTGTTGAAAATGTAAAAATCTTCGGCGACAATTCTGGAGCCTCAAAAATAGCGGAAAATCCTGTATTTCACGCTAGAACGAAACACAGATATAAAACATCAGAGAAGTCATCGAGAGCAAAATTTTTAGAATCTTGCATGTACCAACAAGTGAAATGACAGCAGATATTTTCACAAAAGGCTTACCACGTCCAAGACACAACGCTTGTTTAGAGGGTTTGAAGATGACTACTGGAACTTCTGCCGGCTCGTCTTGAGGGAAGGTGTTGGAGAAATAAATATATCTTGTTACCTGTGCAATACTCACCTGGCTAGAAAATTATAGTTACCTGGAGGTTTTGTATTTTATCATTATTCAGTAAACTGTCGTTGTGAAAAGATTATGTTTAATTATTGTTCAGTTTTTATTGTTAAATAAATATATTGTGTTTGGTGATAAGTGTTAAGATATTGAATATACTTGTCCCAGCTACCATAATCTTCAATAATTTTCCTGCTAGGAAATGCCACGAAATTAATTTCCCTGCTAAAAAAAGGTTTCGGAATTTCTGCTAAAAAATGTCTCGGAATTAATTTCCCTGCTAAAAAAAGGCCTCGGAATTAATTTTCCTGCTTAAAGCCTCGGAAATCATTTTTCAGTCTCGAATTGACCTTCAAGGAGCCGGAAAAATAATTTCCTCCTCAAAAAATGCCTGAAATAACTTTTGTTTACTAAAAAAAAAGGCTCCTAAATTGATTTTTCGACTTAGAAAAAGCCTCTGTATTACTTTTCCTGCTTAAAAATAGTCCAGATTTGTTTTTAAATAAAAAAAATATTTTTTTTAAAAATTGTATGTTTTCATGTTAGTATGTAAATTTTGTTCTCGAAAACGGCTCTATGGATTTTGATGAAATTTGGGTATTTATAGTTTTCGGAAAATTCCCTAAGGTCCTGTAAGGATAGGGTGACAATATGTTGTTTGGTTTGAATCCGGGATAGATGACGGGTGAGGAAAGGGAAATTTTCAATGCAACGAAATTAATCGAAAAGTGTGAAATAAAGCGGCGATTTTCCAAAATAAGTGAATATTCAATCACTTTTTATGATATTTTTTTCCTTGCGTCGCAGGCGAAAGAAGTTGCGCCGCAGTTGATTTTTATGATAAAAATGAAGGAAAAATGATGAAGGTAGAAACTTATGGAGAAACTCCGCCACAGACCAAGGTGTATCAACTAGAGAGGTGGAGTACTCCCGTCCACTACTATCAAATATTGCATGTGTGACGTCACAACCGCAAACAGAATCGATGGTGCCTGTGGTTTCTTATGGGAGATTTATCCGATTACTTAGATTTGTGATGTTAATATATTTTTTTTTGTTTAGATGTTTTAATATAACGTACAAATAGATCGAATTAAAGAGTATATACAATATGTATATATTAAAATAGAGTTAGTTTGAATGGAAAGTATTTTTTATTTGTATTTTTTTTAGTACATTATTGATTAAGTTTCCTTAATTTAGATTGACGAAAATCTTCGTCCGCTCTACGCTTTCTTTTCAGTATTTTCTGTTCCTTAAGTTTTTGATTAAATTGCTTGCATCGAATGTTAACACGAAGTTTAGCATATCTAATAAACCAGGACAAAATCAAAGAAAAAATGAGAGAAATATCTCCATTGAGAACAACAGTTTTGATTGAGTGCACTTATTTCAATAAATAAAATGAAATATACTTACTTCCTCGTCTTAGAATTTATTTCATTTTTTTTTGTTCGCGTCAATTTTAACTAATTTTCAAAAGCACTGCTATCAAAGTGTAGTGAGCATAACGCTAAACGTGCGTTATTTTTTTTTTGTTTGAAATTCAGTAAAATCGTAACCATTTTTCCTTAACTCCTTATTTTTAGGAAACTGGTGGAAAGTTTTTTTTTTGCTGGATATTTATTTCCCCTAACGCTTTGACATTTTGGCATAGCACACTTTCTCCCAACCATTTTTACTTCTATTCGAATTCGTTATATGTTTGATACTGCCGAGATAAACTTATATTCATCGGTGCACTCAGAGCGCGGTTGTTACGTCACAGCACACTCACACTGGCGTTTGGTGTGTACGATACAAACGGGAGTACTCCACCTCTCTAGTTGATACACCTTGGCCACAGACAAAAATTTTTGGTCTCAAGACTAAATCAAATAATGCCTAAATTCGGGACTGTTCCGGCGAATGTAAGGGTAACGTGAATATCCTTTTTCCCATTTTTTCTAGGGAAAAATTGGCATTAGGGGGTTTTTAGGGGATCAAAGGTCCTATAAGGATGACGCGAATATCCGGTTTTCGAGTAAATTAATATCAAAGGGATTTTCTATGTCGCTAATCCTGTATCTGACGATAGAATTTGCAGATAGGAAATTGGCAGAAGGGGTTTTTGGATCGGGAATTCCCAATCTCAGAAAATGAACTCTAAGAATAACGTTAATCTACTTTTTTCTCCAAAAAAAATCAGCAAAAGGATGATTTTGAGGTCTCCGAGCATGGCTCGGTCTTCCTGGGGCCTATTCCACAAAAGTACAATTCTAAAATTCACAAATTGTTAAATTGTATATTCACAATTACAAATCCAAAAAAAAAACTGTTCCAGGAACTCACACATTTGTAAATATTTTTTCATTACATTTTCACAATTTCGATTTATACAATTGTATCAATTTTTTATATCAACGAAATTTTTCGTTGAATTCAAACACAGAAGTTAAGTTGATATTTATTCTAAGACGAAAAATCCTTCTGTGAATAGTTGCCAATTGCATATTAGCTCCATTTTCGCTACTCACCCAGAGAAAAATATACTAAAATCAAAAAGAAATGCTCTAGATTTTAGTAATTTGTTGTTTTCATACGAGCTAAACAAGTTCATACTAAAAATAAAAACCACAACCTTTTTAATTCTAGTGATAGCCCTTTTAAAATCTAGTGTTTATTTCTTTAAATTTAAAAGACGAGATTTTTAATTCTAAAAGATTTACACTAATTTTAAAAGAAAACCTTTTTGAATTTAAAAAGCTTCACTGAGGGAAAAAATCACATTTATAGCGGGGCGCTACAACATTTATAGTAATCTGTCATTATCTTTTTAAAAAAAAATATAATCTTCATTTTTCATGGTTTTACGATAGTAATAGTAGATTTTTACCAATTTCCCAGTAGCATTTTTTACTGTTTACAGTATTTATAAATTATAAATATTTTCTTGCGTATTAATTAAATGTTGAAAAACTCCTGCTCATACCGCGATTCGAACCCGAATCCCTAGGTTTGAAAGTCCACTCGCCAACGCATACGGCCACCGAAGTAAATTAACGAAGCGAGTCTAAACATGAATGGTTTCTATCTCGCTTGAAAGAATGATTTTAAATTTTGAAAGTAACTTGTTTAAATTTAAAAAGGTCATTTTTGAATCAAAAAGAAAGATTTTAAATTTAAACATTTTGGTTTTTTAATTCTAGTAGCGGCAATTTTAAATTTAAACATTTTGGGGTTTTTAAATCTAAAAACAAGCTTTTTAATTTAAAATCATGAGTTACTAAATAATAAAATTTTCTGCTGATTCTAGGATATTTCTTTTTAAATCAAACAAGTAACTAGATTTTTAGATCTAGGGTGGAAATTGTTTAATTTTAAAATGTTCATTTCTCTCAGTATATTACTACTCTCCGTATCCATTTTTATACACTTGTGATCACTTTTAGAGGCGTTTGGACACAGCTAAATATTTCTAACAATTGTAATTAGATTCATGCAAAAAAATGTCTTTGTGGAACGATATTGGACTACAAGCGGTGTTTGTTCTCACAATTTTCCAAAAAAAAAACTTTTGTAATTGTAAGCTTGCCGAAATGTGTTGAGGAACAGAAAATAAAAATTTGTGGAAACATTTCAGATTGTAAAATTACTCCAAATTTGTACTTGTGATTTATAAATTGTATTTTAAGAAATGAAAATGTATTTACAAGTTCTACAATTTGTGAAAAATAGCTACAAATACAAGTCTTGTACTTTTGTGGAATAGGCCCTTGGATGGGTAAATATTACAAATTGTGATCCCTTGTACTTTAGTTATCTAGTATTGAACTAACCAATTGTTATCTTGTCAAAGAGTTTTTATAGAATTAATCAATGATTTGTGATATCTTGTACAAACTTAGATTTCTAGTAATGCATCATATTGACTGTTATATTATTTAAAAGTAATCTGTCTCAGAAGTAAATAAATGAACAAAATGTGATATTTATTAAAATTTAAAATAATAAAATAAATTTAAGAGATATTGTTTTTTTCTTGTTTTTTTAAATTTTTATTGAATTTTTGTTTTTGAATTTTGAATTTTTTAGCGGGAAAAATGTATCAAGGATATAAAGTGTTGTTTCATGTGATGTATTAAAATATATTCACATTACTTACAGTATAGTAGTACTCTACACTACTATAATACATTCAGCCTAAAGAGCTATTCACATAGAACATCCGATCCGAAAACAATTATTTCAAAAATCAAAATTTACGATCTTACCAACAAAGTTATATCCAGATATTAAGTCTGTGATAATCGGAATCATTTACCCCTACTATGCGAACACAAAAATCAAAATATTAGCGGCTAAATTAAGAATAAAATCGATATTCGTATTAAAATCGAAAAAAAAATGTTCAACTGTCAGATACAACTCGGATTCCACATTGTGGAACAATTCAACCCAATAATTTTTTCGGACAAATTTAACCTCACTTTTTAGTTTAACATCCTGTGACCAAGTAAACATGCATAACGTCACTTTATTAATCGAATTGATCTATGTGACCGATAATCCGAAAAATTGCTGTGGAACGCTTTTTTCCATTGGACATAAAATATAATTCTAATTCACCTATTTTGGGAAAACTATTGGCGCCAAAAAACTCTCCGCCATTACAAACACAATACTCTGCGTTTGAGCAACATAATAAAGAACAAAATACTCTTCACTACTTTGTGTGCCGATGAGAAGGGGAAAATATCCGAACCAAATGTGAAACAATACACAATAATCGAAAATGCAATAAAAATTTTGGGATCCGACATGACAGTGTAAACATAATGTGAAGTGTGGAACACACAAAATATGTGACTATAAAATGAACTTTACCCAATGAAACTTCTGTCTTGTATCCAAGACCCAAATGTAAGAAAAAAACAATTTGGGTTCAGATCTCAGGCAAAAAATTCGATCTTTTATCTAAGATTTGTACCTTAGCAGAAAACTGCACCTAATTCGACTGTGGCGCTGTCACATTCACAGAATTGAACTAATTTGACATATAAACCTCCATTTTGAAGTGGCAGTAAAAAAGAAGCCGGCCGGCAAAAATTCGGAGAAAAGAGAGTAAAATTTGATTATTTTTTAAATTCGATAACTCTACCAACATTATAGATCCAGCAATGAAATTCGTATTTCTCCAGTTGGCTCGTGTTTTGCTAAATGTGGACAAAATCACGACCGTCCTGTTAACGTCAAACCAATTGAAAGTCTGTTTTCCAATAAAAACATTAGAGTGTTTGGAATCAATTGAAAACAGATTGAATGAAGCAGATTTCAAACCATTGTTGGTAATGTTTTTATACTCGTTAATATTTTTCAAAATAAACTAGGTTTTATCCCTACAGGTTAAAGCTCTACGGAAATTTCCCCCATAGGAAGGTCGTTTATGCAGTACCGACCTTTCCAAAATCATCGCCGACGATCTTATCATCGGATTCAACTGGAATGGGGAAAATGGGCAAACGGAGTCTAGTTGCTTTTCCTATGTTTAAGGATGTTCTTTATGGTAATTTCTTATTATGATTATAAATTTATAAAAGAAAGCTGTAACATTTACTTCAAAAAAACTCATATTTATTTTCTTTTCAGAATGATGGGCGGATCTTCTCGATGTAAACTACGGAACTGAAAAAACATGTATTGGTGATGTGATAAGACTTAAAGGAATAAAAACATGTATAAATATTTAAAATGTGTTTTTTTTAATTCGCATTTTGTTTTTAATTAGACTAAAACCATTTTTTATCCCATGCAGGAACCAATTTGAACAAACCGCCATCAGCGCCATCTATTGTATTGCATACATTATAGTATACAGATATTGCTAGTATGGAAATTTCTTGTGTCCGTAGAGTAATAAGTATGAAATACGCGTATATAACACTTTATAAGCATCAATATCTTGCATACAGCAACGCTGGTATGTATCGGGTGTGGTAATTGCTTAGACCGATGTTAAATGTGATTGAGACTTAACCCTAGACCAGTGTACTGGGCACTGAGTGCCCAGAACGGTTTTTTGAGGTTATATTTTCCCATTGTATTTCTTACTTGTTTAACGAATAATGGTGGATCTCCACTACTGAAGCATTCGATGTGTGCAAAAATATAGAGACACACTTACGTAAAAAGGCCTTCGTAAAAAAGAGAGAGAACAACGTGTGTAAAAAAAATGCAATACGTCGCCAGATGTCGCATTTGTAGTTTTTTTATAGAATGCACACGTCGCCAGATGTCGCGTTTGTAGATGAAGTTGAACGACTTTAACTTTTCCTATAAAGATCGTGTGCAACTATAAAATTAAACTCACACATTCTCCGTAAACAAATAGTGAGGTCCAATACATTTAAGTTGTGTTTTGACATTTCTTGTTTGACTGCTGTAAAATTACGCATAGTGGTTCGCGAATCACTACTTGCTTCTCAATTAATGGCCCAACCATTTGGAGAAGCTCTTCAAATTGTGTGGCCGTCATTCGCAAATATTTGCAGAAGAAACTCGGATCGCGTATACAACGTAATGCTCCAAAAACGCTTACAAATGCCCCATTTATGTCCCGATTCTTGTAATATTCATGAACCCAGAACTTTCTCTTGTTTTTACGACACGGTCTTCATTGTCACTGTCACTTGTGCTATCTTCATCGAAAATTATATCGATTAGTAATTTTTTGCTATCCGAATCCATTTTATTACAATATTTAAAGACGATGTCAACTGTCACAGGGTTGGGAGGTTTTTTTGAAGTCTAGCTAATGTTTGAAAGTTGAGTGTTGTGGTCATATAATAAGGTTCAAATTCCTATGACGTATATCCTATAAAACTACCTATAAAAACATCGCGTTCGTCTTCTGTCTTTCCCACTGACAATTACAGAGATTTGTCTCTTTCTATTTATATGCAATTTTTTGCACACGTCGAAAGCTTCAGTAATGGATATCCACCATAATAGCACGAACTTTGTTTCGTCTTGAAGTAATGATAGTGGCCTTGTTCCATTCGCCTTGGCGTATACTAAGAGAGTATATCTAAAAATATATTACAGTAATCCCCCGTCTTACGGACGGGATGCGTTCCACGGAAACTGTCCGTATATCGAAAATCCGTAAAACGAAACCTATTTTAGTATGGGATCGTATTAAAAATAGATAGATGCGTTCCAATTAATAGAAATGTCCGTAAAACGAAACCTATTTTAGTATGAGATCGTATTAAAAATAGATAGATGCGTACCAAAAAAATCCGTAATACGAAACAGATTAGTATAATATATTAAAATAATTATTTAACCACTAGAATAATGAGAAAACTATATAATTATAGAAAAAAAAATATTTATACTACTTGAAATGGAGCATAAATCAATTGAATATGTTAAAACCAACAAAATATTATGGGACAAATCATGCCGCGGACAAAAAAACGTAGCTGTTTCTACGTAGGTTTCTGCTAGTTTCGTCAGAATTCAAATTTCATTGTGGGACAGAAAGCAGATCCTGCTTCTGCTGCTGCTTCTGCTTCTGCTTCTGCTGCTGCCTCTGCCCAATTGGAGTTCTCGCTTAAGAATAGCAAATAGATTTTTTAAAAATACACCGCACTGCAGTTTTTTATTGCCTTTTTTTAATTCTCTTTTGTGTATACACAAAATGTGTCAGAAATTTCGGAGAAATTAAGTATGTACATTTACAATAAATACAACATAATTATGGAGGACTTTTTCTTGATTTTTTTCTGTGATTCAAAAAAAAATTTTTTTTTGTCCGTAATAGCGAATTTTTTTTATCCGTATAGCGAATTTATTCCTATATTAGTCATGTCCGTAACTTCGAATTTCCGTTAAACGAGCGTCCGTATAGCGGGGGATCACTGTACTCGATGGGGAGACCGTGTCGTAAAAAAAAGAGAAAGTTCTGGGTTCATGAATATTACAAGAATCGGGACATAAATGGGGCATTTGTAAGCGTTTTTGGAGCATTACGTTGTATACGCGATCCGAGTTTCTTCTGCAAATATTTGCGAATGACGGCCACACAATTTGAAGAGCTTCTCCAAATGGTTGGGCCATTAATTGAGAAGCAAGTAGTGATTCGCGAACCACTATGCGTAATTTTACAGCAGTCAAACAAGAAATGTCAAAACACAACTTAAATGTATTGGACCTCACTATTTGTTTACGGAGAATGTGTGAGTTTAATTTTATAGTTGCACACGATCTTTATAGGAAAAGTTAAAGTCGTTCAACTTCATCTACAAACGCGACATCTGGCGACGTGTGCATTCTATAAAAAAAAACTACAAATGCGACATCTGGCGACGTATTGCATTTTTTTTACACACGTTCTCTCTCTATTTACGAAGACCTTTTTACGTAAGTGTGTCTCTATATTTTTGCACACATCGAATGCTTCAGTAATGGAGATCCACCATAAAGTTATGAACACGTATCTTGACGCACTCTAGTAGAGAATGGCCAACAATTGTGAATTCGTTGATTCACAATCAAGTTTGCAGAATCGTAGATAGATTTTTGTGCAAGGTGTTTTTGAGACATTCCGCTTTTTTAATTAAAATTGAGACTTCTTACCTGCAACGTTAGGATTCATTACGCAGAGTTAAGTTTATGAGTAAATCAAACGTGTGTTATGTAAGACTTTTGTTGGATTCCCTTTGTTTTTGGGTGACAATTTTTTTTTCATTCTTTTTTTTGATTAAATAAATATTTACTTTTCTGCAGTGAAAAATAGAACAAACAGTGGCACGTGAATTAGAGACGTAAAATTTTGCCGTGATGGAGGAGGCCGTCAATGGACTAGTTCGTTTTAATCCGGAAAATACAGAGTCGTTTCCATCGGAGCTGAAGTTTGATGAAATCCCGATTACAGCTCTGAGACAAAAAGCGAGGATGCTTCTTTCGAAATTACTCAATCCCGTCAAAGTTCTTCCCTCTGAAGAAGGTTTCGCTCGCGACTGGCGCGGGGTTGCACATCTATGCGGTCTGCAAAACCTTTATGGACATTTAATTGCCGCCCACCAAGATCCAATGGCCAAAGTTCTTCAACTATGGTGTAAAGAAGAGGAGTCAGCAAACTTCCACCATTTACAGAAATATCTGGGAATAATTGACCGATGGGACGTAGCCGATGATATCAAAGAAGCATTAGGTTCGTTCATAAAATTATTCATTATCGGTATCACTAAAACTCTTATCAATTCTATAACTTAACGCTGATTTGGGTAACAATAAAAATGTGGAATGTGCGAAACTTCAACAATCACAAATTAACAGCTATTTACCTTTTATATTAGATAATAATTTTGTGGTTTTTGTTTCCGAGATTACCTGATTCGACCTATCGCTTGTTGGAACAGTCGCTTTGTAGAATTTTGAGCTTGTTTTATTGTAAATCATCCAACGTTCATTTGGTTAGTCGAACAACGCCTGCAATTAATTAACAAAAAAGAACCCAGTGAACAAAAAATTTCTTATTAAGGCATTATAAAGGCATTATCTTTACCTTATTGTTGCATTATTTTTGTATATTTCCGCGTATATAAGGCCTTACTACTAAGGCAACATTAATAGTAGATGTTTTTATTCCCGGTGATGGCGCTGATTGCTTAGATGGTAAAAATTTCTTTATTAAAACGGCCTTTAAGCCTTAATCTATTACTTTTTCTATAAAAATATTTACCGAGTCGTTTAAATTCTCCTGCCAGCCAACACAAAACTTCAACAAAAAATAACTTTTGACACATAACTTTTAGTTCACTTTTCCAACACACGCATAAAAAGGCGCGTTTTTCCTGAGATGAACTTCCATCTCATTTTAATTTGGAGGCTTTTATATTATTTGTCTCATGTCTTAAAGACACCCTAGCGATAATGCCTTAATCATTTTTCACTGGGAAGTTAAATAAATTGCTTTTGACTACCAATATGTTAAAATTACCGTATCCCTCACAGATTATATCTCTATGATACGTTCTCACGTATGATTATATCCCCATAATACGTTCTTACGATGGACCAGCGATATAGACTTCTTATTCAAAATCCGTTTCGTGTTGCTTTGTGTCAAATCCTTTTGAGACACTAAGAAAAAACGAGTAAATTTGATATCAAAGGTACAATATTTGGCTTTACCTAATTTAAAATCGCTAAGTTTATCTTGGTGCTCCTTAATCCATCGAATGAGGATGTTGAAAGCATCGCAATTTAAATGATTTCGATCAAACAGGGTCCCGTTAAAAAATTACAGACAATTGAATAGAATTTTATGTGTACCACTTACGATTATTTCATAATCTTAGCATCGGTAAATGCACAGCAGACGTGTGGCACACGAATCCGAATAAATGGTATCATGGAACACGAATTCGTATGTGATTTACTCGTTTTGATCGTGTATTTCATTCGATGACATTTTACTTGACGAGTGATGGGTTCGAAGAATATTGCTTTGATAAAATGTAAGTGTTTTTTATGGTATTTTGGGTCATTTTCTCCAAATTATATTTTTTGTTGAGAGGGCATTATTTTGTGTGCAAGAAATATACTTTGTTTAATTTTTAAGGCGAAGCTTACAAATCACAAACAATGAAAGAGCATAGAAAAATATATAGGAACAGAAATACGTGCTCGTACTATTTGACCTATAAAGTCAGTGTGAAGTTAACTGCGAGTGTGAAAATCGAGACAAACTGCGGCAATACCAATAACACGATACAAATCATATCGTGTGTCGATTCGGATCGTGTTCGCCGATAGGCCCCTGACTGACAGAAAGACATTTTAGTAATATGACTCCAATCGACTCAGGAGTGCTCGAAAATGTTTTTTAACCCTAATTCGCACACCCGGTGACTTTGAGTCACCGTTTCAGTTTTGAGAGTGATTGTTACGAATGTTAGAAAAGTTATTGCATTCATGCTCCTTGACTTTGTTTTTTTTATGCCAATACTATTTAAAAACGAAAAAAAAAAATTTAAATTTTTTTACTACAACAATAATATTTCGCTTTTATGAAATTCACCCTTATGCCCTAAACACATGTGCAGAATTCTGCATGCAGCGGAATTTAAATACACTCGTTTATGTGAAGTGGAACACATGTAAATTCTGCATGCAGCGCAGAGCTGCATGGTATCCAAAATTCATCTTTCTCTGCGCAGAATTAGTGATGCCAACCGAGGATTCTTTTTTGGTGTTTGGCAAAATCGACTGTTAGCAAAGAGACTATGGACTAAATTCGTACACAGTGGAAAAGGAAAGTTTGACATTTGGTAAAAACGATTTTTGGCAAAGAACGAGTCTCAGTTTAAAGTAGAAAATATCTAATACTTTGTGTTGACGTTATCTATGTCTTACATGAGGTGATCCATCCATTTCCAATATAAAAATTGATTATTTCGAACCAATTCTTCTTCCATTGTTGGCAGCAGCCGATGCGATTAAATGTCAAAAAAATCTGCTCATGTGTCTTAGCTGCAGATATGCATGCAGCTCTGCTGCACATGTGTTTAGGGCATTAATCCACGCAGGCGGTGACTTACAGTCACCGTAACGGTTTTACCAGCAAAGAAAGGTTATTTTGGTATCACTTTGCTTCTGTTTCGCAAAATATCGGACCGTAGTAGGGGATAATAACTGTAGCACTTCCCAAAAGACAAAACGTTGCTTCCTGTGTCTCCATTCCTAAGGTCGCGCTTCGAAACAAATAATGTGCAAATGCAAAAAAAATGTTTGTAACGAAAATTTTTGAAAATCTATTTTACGCTACAATTATAAAGAGTACGAATGATGTAGGGGAACCCGGGGCTAGTATTAACAGGGGTAAGTATTAACAAGCCTATTCCCGCCGAAATATACGAGCCACAATCTCGAAATTTGGTTTTTGTCCCCCACTCGATACGGTCGACCATATCATGACTCATCAGTTATAAACTGTTCATTGCCAGTGAGGGTTAGGCACAGAGACCGAATTTTAGCTGGTAAACGAACTTTTTATGGTTTGCAATATTTTGATTTCTGTCTTAGTTTTGTATATTATTGAATATAACTTTGTCGATAATGTAAGTTAATGAAGCTATAATTAATAATGTCCTTTGGTTTTATCGCAATACTTAACCATATTTTTGGTATGATTAATAATTCAAAAAAAGTAGTATCGGGGCTAAAATTAACAAACCCATGGGGCAAGAATTAACACATGTTAATACATACTGACGATGACAACATAGAGTAAGAATTCTCATACTATGTTTTTATAGATACAAATTATGTACAAAAAAGCTTCGCTGAAACCTTTTTTTAGATAATAATAATTGTTTTTGTTTTTTAAAACGACTTAATTTTTTTTGTCAATTTATGTTCCTTGAAAAGGATCTTTATTTGGTTCATTTTATTAGTTTTTGTGATAATTAATATATTTGAATTTAAAAGGATATTTATTTTGTTTATTTTATAATTTTTGTGAAAAAAAATTCTTTTCTTTTAATTATTTCTATGTTAAAACCTTTGTTAATACTTACCCCATCGTTGTTAAAACTAGCCCCGTGACCGGGGTTAGTTTTAACAGATGACATTTTTTTCATAAAAATGATTTTTTTCATATAGTGACTACCTGGTTGAAACTTTTTTTTATTTCTTATGATACCTGAAGACCTACAGTATGACTAGATATAAAAACAATATCAAAAATGTTACTTGTTAAAAAAACATGACCCAATTTCCAAATTTTGTTAATACTAGCCCCGGCTTCCCCTACATATATATAAATAAATATTATTAACTGAATTAAAAAATGCAAACTTACAAAATTTTTTTTTAATTAAATTATTCTTTTTTTTCGGCATGGTGACTGTGAGTCACCGCCTGCGTGGATTAAGGACAAAATTAGCCTGAGCTGATTAGGGTTAAACAAAATTCAGAGGTCGAAATTTTTCATGAATAAATATTATACTTCTTATAAGAAAGTAAAAAGTGCACGAACTTATAAATACACCAAGTTCTTTTTTACATGATAGATATGTTCCCGAACACTATGTGTAAAAAATATATCTGTACCCCAGAGGTGAACTGTCGTAACTGCCAAAACCGCGATTTTGGGGTTATTGTTGTAACTACATTGTGGGGACGTACAAATTATATCAACTAATATTTTGTTTAAACAATGTCCTAAAATAAAATAAACTACAAAAGTTTCAATAATTACCGAAAATCATACACAATAAAAAGTTTGCGATTCCGAACTAAAAATGGCTCTCCTGTAAAATTTGCAAAATGTCAGTTACGACAGCTAACCTCTGGGGTACAGATATATTGTATTTATGGGAAAATTGAAGATTGGTTCCGGACCTAAAACATCACCAACAATAATACAAGATTTTAAAATTCATGCTAAAATCTTATTATTTTTACGTGCTTGTACATTTTATTTAATAAAGATTGCACATGTAATAAAAATGTATCGTAAAAAGATAATTTTCATTTAAAAAAAATTTAACAAATTCAAGAACACACAACGTCACTTAGTTCGATAAATATTGTGTAGGGGCTACTGAAAAATATTTCATTTGTAATTAATTTATTAGTTTGTTTCGAACACGCAAAAAATCGAAGTGTCAAAATGTTAATTTTTTTAAAATTTGGTTTTTTAACTGACTTTTTGTGCAGAGACAATTTTCGAGCAAAAATAGAAAGCGATTCGAATACGCCATTGGACATATGTATAGATACCCTAAACAGATTCGGGTAAAAAGGACTTAAATTTGAAAGAAATCACTGGTATAAACTGTAAAATTAATTAAAAGAATCTTGAAGTGATTTATGGAACACAGCAAGTGATTTATACAGCAATTAGAAAATTTTTGATTTTTGATGACAATAAATTGTCTGAAATTGCTGAATTGTCGTGTTGTCGTTTTGAATTCTCATTTAATTTATTTCCGAAAATTAAAGAAAGTACATAATTCTTTTCAACGCAACGGGAAGGAAACATCAAAATGCAAACGCTTATC
The DNA here is from genome assembly GCA_964034945.1 of Chrysopilus asiliformis. Taxonomy (NCBI): domain Eukaryota; kingdom Metazoa; phylum Arthropoda; class Insecta; order Diptera; family Rhagionidae; genus Chrysopilus; species Chrysopilus asiliformis. The sequence continues at coordinate 66,231,490 of OZ035961.1, read as the reverse complement.
GCTTTAGTCGATAGAAAAAAATCATCGTGTAAACATTCGGTAGTCTTATGTTAAGTTCCACAGAATTTTTTTTTCTCGAGTCACTGTTCACGAGAGAAGTTCTCGTCTCGTGTAAACGTATTTGGTAGAGATTTTTTTTCAGTAGAGATCTTCCCTATTTTCTCTCGGGTACAAAATGCTCTATTATTCCTTAAGTAATGATATATTATTTTTCATGATTTTTTTGCATTTTATATGATATTTTCGTTGAGTTGTCTGTTTTGGACAGCGTTCCCCTACATATATTTTATTCCTTTCCGTTTGGCGTTCTCAGCTACTTTTAACTCCAAAGTTAATAAAGTTATGATAGTGCATTCGCTTTGGATATTTGAGAATTAAAATAAACAATCGGAAATTCAATCAGTTTGCATTGGAATTATGTTTTTTGTCACGTTTTTGTTATTATAATTATTCTATGTATATTACCTTTAATAAAAATCTCTTTTATAGTGCAAGACGCAATACAATACTTAACGGCGAGACATCAAGAGGCCTTGGCAGGTTCAACATCACTTAACGTGTTATCTCCGCCAACAATCAAGCCGGATGCCAACGTTTTAACCATTGACGACGTATCGAGATCACAACAGGGCCTTAAACCTCAACACTACGATGCATTTGTACTTTTCGCAGACGAAGATATTGATTTTGCCACTGAGTTAATTGAACGCATGGAGAACTACGGTTTTAAAGTAACAATGAGGATATTCACATTTGTTATCAAAATAGCTGTTAACGCCGTAAAATAGTATTATTCGTTAAAGTTTTGCTCCAAACCGTGAACGAACTTTTTCACGCGTGTAGTAAAATCGAAAAGATACCCATATTTTCAAGCACATTTTTTTCACTTGATTTCGCAAACCATTCTAATTTTTTTCACGAACCACTTAAAACACTAAGCACTACATATTCTAATTACTTGAACATCATTTTTCAACCCTTTTCTATTATTAAGTCATTAACTACAACTGTAAAATATGAGCGAATGTCGAATTAACTATCAAATAACTGTTAAATATGAGCTAAGCTCACTAGGTGTATTTTTTGCTTATTTCAAATATTTACCCAAAGTTAATATTTTACACCAATACATGAAAAAATGGGTTAAAGTTGCAAAAAATAAAGTAAAACTTTAACAAATACTACTATTTTACGACGTTAACAGCTAGTTTAATAGCTTCTGCGAATTCCCCTAATGAATTTTGCAAATTGATTTTGTTTTCACATTTTTTCTAGTTGTGTGTTAAAGAACGAGATTTAATTGGTGGCATATCATTCGAACACGAGGCTATACTTCGTTTGATATCAGAACGGTGTAATCGCCTTATTGTGATTGTTTCACCGGCATTTCTTCAAAGTCCAGCCAATACTTTTTTCGTTAACTTTGCACAGGCCCTTGGTATCGGTAAGTATTCGAAAGCATATATATACGTGGTTTTTTTAATGTTCTGAATCTATGCAAAATACAAAACATTGCAAAAAAGGATTTTTTTGGTTTTTCAATTTAGATCGCGTTAGAAATATTTGCTTAGTTAATTGTAAAGATACGGAACAGTCCCTGCCCGATACGTTTCGTTAATAATAAAGTAAGTAACTTTATTATTTTTAACGCGATCTAAATTGAAAACCCCAAAATGTTGAAAGTAGTCGTGAAGGTTGCAAATTATTTAGTTTCACTCTCTCAACATTAAATGCAATATTTTAAACAAATCGCACTATTTTTAATATTACAATGTTGATAATATTTAAAATCAGGGTTTTTCTATTACACCCGTCTCTGATTTGTACGATTTGTTTTGTACAATTTCGAAATAACACGGGGGTTTTCGGATAATTCTATATCCGTCTTACACGACCTGAAATTTTAGTTTGCCTAAAACTTTTAATTGGAACAGATATATTTCTTCATATACCGTAAAACGGTGTGGGATTGGCCGTTGGCGGGTGACTTTGGCCCAACTCACAAAAAAGTTTGTCATCCCAATATGGACTACATTTCTCATATTACAGGTTTTTATTTTTTACTAGTATCTTCGTTGTAGTAATTCGTTTTCAAATAAATACCGGTAATTGCTTGCCGCGCACAATCGTTTGAGTCATACTGCGTGGAGCATTATTAGTTGAAAGTGAAACGTACACTATTGATTCAAGGGTTGAAAATGTCTTTCTAAGAAAAATATACAATGGGACAAAGTCACCCCAACCACTGGGTGACTTTGGCCCAAGCGAGAAACAAGTTCTGCAAAGAGCGGAACATAAAATGTTATTAATATTTTCCGCAATTAACGTTTAGAAATGTCTAACAAAGAAAATTAATACAAAAAACTATGTGGTAATTACGTACAAAGAAAAAATATAGTCGAAAAATTATTAACACATGTTTTTTTGGGCCAAAGCAAAAATTATGTATTATAGAGATCATTTTTTTCTAACAACTCAAATTAATGCAAAACGAAGTTCAAAATAATCCCCCATCGTGACGTAAGAGCGGCAGACACACGAGCAGCCGTGGTGATCGCCTATACATGTCGCTGCTTACGTTCGCCCTTTGTTAAAACTAAGTTTTACTCTCGTTGAATTCTTATGCCGACCGCATGCATATCTGCTGCTTTGGGGGATTATTTTTCAAGTTTCGAGTTGTTAGAAAAAAAACGGTCTTCTTATAATTTGTTTATGGCCAAAGTCACATCAGTTTACGGTACTGTTTTAACTGGACATTTAACGCTTAAAAACTCGTTCGATTAAATATAAATTGTCATGGACCGCCATTGAAATGTCCCGTGGAGACATTTGTCAGAATTTTTTCGGTTGGAAAAAGTTGGACCATTCCTTCCCCTCTCTCCCATACAAACGAATTTTTTTTTTGCGATTTTCTCGAAAACGGCGAGTCATATGGAAAAATTTATGAAGGTAAAATGTATTTAGAATAAGATTTTACATAACCGTTCAAAATCCAGACGGACCACTCCATTTCCCCTCTTCTATACAAATTAATCTTTTTAAATAAACATTTTGTTAGTCATCATATAGAGTATTTGACGATTGGCCCCTGGCAATTGTAGCTTTTCTTATGTTTTTCACCTGATTTTGCTTTCGAAATTGCTGATTACTTGATATTAGATACAAAGTATTATACAGAGTGATTTTGTTAAGCACTTAGAAACCACGGTCTGATACAGTTCTGTATTAAATATAAATGGAGCTATGATTATCCAAAAGTCTATACCCTACGTGTCGAAATTCTAAATATTTAAATAAAAAAATTCAATTTGATCAACTATTCAAATTGGCAATTTATACACTCGGCCTCACATGGTACGAAGAAAAGAAACATTTATGTCAAAATCCAAGTCTTTAATTTGAATTATTCATGAATGGACTTGTAGCACAAATACTATAAACACACAGATTTTACGCGGCGAATAAAATGATGTTAACGCAAAATTTTGCTCTTGGGCGTGGCAAGTCGTCCCTTAAAGTGTGTAAAAACGTGTATGTCATACACTTTGTCATCTGCTAAGGTGTCAAATTCAATTACCTATAACTCATCTGAAGACAAAAAAGTGGTAAAGCGAATGATTTTTGAGTTATAGAGAAGTATCATTACTTAAAAAAAATCAGTGTTTTTAAAAGTTAAAAAAAAAATCCGGAAAATACCATTTTTTGCGACAATTCGATTTACCACCCATAAAAAATTTCGAGGGTAATAAGAAATTAAGGAAAAAGTTTTTCAAACTTTCCTTAACCCTGAAAACTTCCCACGAAAATTTAATAGAATACCGAAATGACTTTCCGGGGTTTTTTTTTTTAAATTACATTGTAACGTTATAGACATTTAATTTCAATGCAATAACGAAAATCGTGTGCTTTTTTCATATTAACGGGTTTTTTATCTGTTAGAAATGTGCACTGTGCAAAATTGGTGGGTTAGTTATATTTTAGAGAAAACATTTAATTGTATAATTTTTTTTGTAGTAAAGATTTAAAAAGTACAGCTAGCAAAAAAGAAAGCCGCATTTGAAATTTTTATCTAAAACTGGAACCACAAGTGTTATTCACTAATTTCCCAACTAAGAAATCATAGATGAAACAGGATTAGAAAAAAGTTGATTTTTAAAAGTAAAACAAATGCAAAATGTTATCCCGTTATAAAATTTGACGAATATTACATATTTTAACTGTAAATTGTTAAAAACAAAATTAAACTATAGGGACATTAAGCAATGGCAACTGCTTGACTATCCTCGCATACATGAACGAAGCAATTTCGTGGTTCCTAATACTCTCGCAGGCTCCGGCTTGTCGGTATTTTTACAGATAAATGTAGCTTAACCACAGATATCGGAATTAGAATAGATATCGTGTTTTGCTATCTCAAATAGGCCACTGAAATGTCAAAATATTATTATGGGGAAAGGAGATAAATATATCATGCTTCGTTTTGGAATATAGAATGTTTGTAGTTCACTTAAAAGCTAAAATTCATTTTTAATTTGAAACTTGATAAAAGCAAAGTTGGCAATTCTGGATTCATTTTACTATGGTATGCAAATAAATTTTAGGCTTATGAAAATAGAGAAAGCATTAGTGTTTTTGGCCCATTTCTTTATACGGGCTTTTCAAGTAAGGCGCATTCTATGGGATATATTTCTGTGAGCTTAACAGATAGACATATTAGGGCTATTCACTCTTTATCGTAGTTGATCGTAAACTCGTAGAATCGTAAATAAAATCGTAGTTTTTTGACAGTTCTCCATACAAATTTTTTTACGACGAAAACTAGAATCTACCACACCCGAAGGTATGGTAAAATAGTAGTTTTTGTCGTACTTCTAATAAATTGAGGTTAAGGCATGTTTTGTGACATGTCAACTTGGTGCCAACTCTAAAATGGACATTGAAAAAGCAAGTAAATGAAAGTATTTATATGATTTAGTATAAATTAAGAGTTAAAAAATGCTTTAAACAATTTAGAGTCAAAAATTTACGACAAAACCCACAACCTCTAGTAAAGCGCTGCTCACGATTCGTTCTACTTTTCCATCGTAGATGTACAGTACAATCTACGATTTTACTATCTACAATCAAGAGTGAATTGTCCAATTATATTTAGCTCATATTTTACTATCACTTAATTTTCTTGCTATTGTGTATTAAGATGTGTTAGCGAAAATCAGTGTTTTTTATCGATTTATTTTGGTGCCGTTTCTAACGCATCGAACTAATCATCGGACACAAAAATAAACTAAACCAGTGTTGGGGATGACAAAAGATTTTGATTTCCGCATGTCCGCCCGTCTGTCTGTCTTTCAAAAAAATTGACTGGACACTTGAAATTTTTGATGGATCAAAATTCCCTCCCTCTCCCCATACAAACGAAACAGTTTTTTTCAAAACGGTGCGTCATATTGAAACATTTATAAAGGTAAAATGTGTTTATAATATAACCACTCCTTTCCCCCTCTCCTATACAAATATTTGACGATTGGCAGCTGGCAATTGTAATTTTTCTTATGTTTATTACACTAGTTACGTAATAGTGTTGTACTATGTTGTTATATAATTCAAAGTCATTTTTTGTACCTTGCCATTAAATAATTTTGCAGACTGTTTAATTTTTCAGTGTTAATTATTCTTTTTTGCAGAACAAGGACGCCGAAAAATTGTTCCATGTTTGTATGAAAAATGCATATTGCCTCCAACATTGAGCTTTTATTTCTTATTAAATTATCAACGATCCGGTAAGCTATGGAATTTCTGGGACAAACTTAAGGAATCTATTCAAAACACACCTTATGAACTGAGCGACAGACAAAATATCAGAACACCAAGGTATTGCCGTCATATATGTACATAGAGGCATTAATTTTTAGTTCTTTTTTTTATGATAGAATCACGATCACAGAAGTTACATCGCCCGAAGTCTCCATTGCACCTCAATTACAAATTGAGTCAGGACAACGAGATAGTGATAATTACAAAACACCGGACAAAGTTGCAAGAAAAAGACGAGAGAAAATGAGTTCGATTTCATCGCAGGATTCATATAGCCCCTTGGTTGCCAGCTATTCATCACTATCGTCTACAAAACTTTCTTCAGGGTATTCTAAGACGCTTGAGCTAGAACAGACAGAGCCACATATAATGCCGCCACGGCCAAAACTACGGAATACATCTTCAATGCTTGAGCTACGGGCAGTTGAAATAAACTCGCCAGATTCAGATTCTGTAATTACAAGTGGTAGCACACTAGTACTTAGTGCCTGTAAATCTAGTCAGAGTGGAAGAAAGATTTCTTTTACTAAAAAAGTAAGAAAGTTTCTATCCCCGAATACTACTCATAATGGTGCCACTCTATCGGATGATCCTAAGGAAAAAACAAAACGAAAATGGTTTAGAAAGAAAATAGCATCATACACTTAGTCATTCCAAATTAATGAAAGATCCTTTTATATATATTATTGTTAAAAGTGTTTTTAAATATGTACACATTTCTATTTTAAGGAAAAATGTTTTGTTTTATTTCACAACAAGCTATCGTATCGGTTGTCGAAAATTTAAAAAAATGTAGATATATACTTGAAATTCAAATAAACCGTTTCTAATTCACATTCCGGAATATTATTAATAATTAACGTAATTGTTTATTTCATATCTTCAATGGTAATAGGTCACTGAAAATAAAGCGAAAAAGTTGTATTCACAACAGTGTTTAGAATTAAATGGTGAACATATTGGACATTTATTAAATTAATAAATAAAATGGAATTCCATAAAAAAAATTTCATTGAATTTATTTTGATTAATTGCTCGAAAACTATTTTGATTAATTGCTCGAAAACTATTTTGATTAATTGCTCGAAAGACAAATCTTCCAAAAGTAAAAAAAGGGAATTTTTAAAAAGGGCTTCCAGTTTCAACAAAAAAAATTTTAGCTTTTATCTCCAAAAATAACGGGTTTCAAAGTCATTCAATGGGCAAAAATGAACCATTAGGGGGGGGGGGGGGGGGGGGGGTACCCACAATACGAACGAAAACGTTTTTTGCGAATATCTAAAAAACGGTGCATCTTATCAAAAAAGTGCAAGAACAAAAGTTATTTAGGATCTGGTTCTACATAAAACTCCCATACATCAAAATCCGATTGGAATACATTTTAAAAGATCTTTTTGAAAAGTTTGACTTCAAAGTGGAATTTTGATACAACTGGGGCCCTATCGGCGAACACGATTCGAATCGACATACGATACGATTTGCGCACACGATTTTGTTTTGAGTTGGTATTAGTATCGTGTTATTAGTATTGCCGCAGTTTGTCTCGATTTTCACACTCGCAGTTAACTTCACACTGACTTTATAGGTCAAACAGTACGAGCACGTATTTCTGTTCCTATATATTTTTCTATGCTCTTTCATTGTTTCTGATTTGTAAGCTTCGCCCTAAAAGTTAAACAAAGTATATTTATTGCACACAAAATAATGCTCTCTCAACAAAAAATATAATTTAGAGAAAATTACCCAAAATACCATAAAAAAAACACTTACATTTTATCAAAACAATATTCTTTGAATCCATCACTCGTCAAGTAAAATGTCATTCAATGAAATACACGATCAAAACGAGTGATTGACACACGAATTTGTATTGCCTGACACAATTTATTCGAATTCGTGTGCCACACGTTTCGATTCGTGCTCGCCGATAGGGCGCCAGGTTGGCAATTATAGCTTTCGTTTTTTTTTTTTTTTTTTTTTTTTTTTTTTTTTTTTTATTTGGAAAAGTATGAAGCTTTATTTGTTTTTACTCTATGGTTTAATTACTTTCTTTTACGAAGTATAATTATGTAATATATTAATGAAAAATTTCGACCTCTTAATTTGGCCTAAAAAACACTTCCCGAGTGGACTGGAGTCATAATACAAAAATGTCTTTCTGTCTGACAGTCTTTGTATCAGTCTGTCTACAATACTTCTCAAAAACTACTAGAGCTAGAGCCATTAAATTTTAAAGGAATATTTGGTCCTGAATGAGACGATACTATCAACTTTTGGTGAAAATCCGTTATCCGGAAGTAATCGAAATGACGACCTTTTAAAAATCTCAATTTCGTTTTTCGCGATTTACTCCGAAACCACGCGTCTTTCAGTAGTCTTATGTAGGAGACAATAAAATTTCCAAAAAGTGAGATTTTTGCATATTGCAAACTTACGGTTTTTAGGAAAAAAATTAGTTAAAGGGAAAATTAAAGATAAAATTTTATATTGACTAATATTTTATTGGTCGGGTTATAGTGTAAATTGTGCAGAAAAGTAGATTTTGTAAAAAGAAAATTAAACTACTGCGAAACTACGAATAGCTCTTATTGTTAGTGACGTAAAATGACGCGAGATATATTTTGATAAATGAGGAATAGTCCAATTCTGCACCTTCAAGAACTTAGTCTAGCCATTTACGAAGAAAAAGTTTGAAGACGAGGAATTGATGGCATTACTCGTGGAGGATCCTTGCCAATCGCTTAAAGAACTTGCAGAAGCAGTGAGAGTTGATCGATTCACTGTTGGAAAACGCTTACATGCATGGGCATGGTTTTCAAGGTCGATAGTTGGTTTTAACACGAGTTCAGAGAAAAAGAAATTGAGAGGCGATTGGTGACGTGCGGAATGTTGCTTCACAGACAGAAAAGGAAGAGTTTTCTGCATCGAATCATCCTCATAAATGGGTGTATTACGACAATCCTAAGGATCTTAAAACCAAAGTCATGCCCGCTGAGCCCGCCCTTCCACGCCAAAGCGAAATATACTGGCCGCGAAGGTAACTCCGTTCATCTGCTGGTATTTGAAGGGTGTTGTGTATTATGAGCACTTGAAACCGTCAAAAACCATCAGTGGCGAAGTCGATAGACGTCAACTGATACGTTTGAAGCGAGCTATTGGCGAAAACGTCCGGAATATGCGGATAGGCATGACAAGTTAATTTTACTCCACGACAACGCAAGGCCAAAAATAGCTAAGCCGGTTAAAACATACCTACAAGGGATCAACTGGGAACTCCTAACCATCCGCCACACTCTCCAGAGATTGCCCCTTCTGATACCATTTGGTTAGACTGATGCAATCAGGTCTTACTGGAATGCTGTTCTATTCATATGAGGAGGTGAACAAACGGGTGCTAGATCCACGCTTAAGAGCAGACCTTCTTCACTCAAAGAAATCGTCTTTTGCCTGAAAGATGAATCCGTCTTTTGCCTGAAAACAAAAAATTGTTTCGGTTCGTGAATCAAAATTCAGGATCGGACTAGACAATTTTAGTTTGCTCTTTAGAATGCTCTCATTTTCGGTAAACTGATGTCTCCCAAATTTTCCTTACTACAAAAATTTCGCTGAAATTGATATCGTTCATTGTAGCGAATGACGTACCGTTCTCTCCTGTGATTCTTTTTCACAACTTTTGTACCTATATACAATCAGATGTTTCAGTGACATCACGTAAAAAAATCATACAATCAGATCGTTTGAATCCACGTAGTAAACAAAATCGTTCGTTATATCGAATACTCAGTTTTTGTAACGTTCGTTATATGGGGACATCAATGTTAAAAATCGAACTGAGAGCATTTCTAATGATTTTAGTGGTATAATTGTACATTTTTTAATCCTACTTGACTTTCTTTTGTTGTAGCCTCCTTTTTTAGATTTTGATTAAATTTGGGTACTTAAAGTTTTCGGCGCAACAATGCGGTTGCGCTAGGTTCCATCTTCGGGAAAATTCGTTAAGGTCCTCTGGAAAATTGTCATTACGGGGTTTTTGGGGTCACCTTCGGATTCAGCGAACCCAAAAACGACCAGAATAGATTTTTTTCGGAAAATTTGAAGAAAAGGATAATCGCGTTATCCTTACAAATCTTTCTTTAACCTTACAAGGACGAAGTAGAGAAAATATTGTATTGTCATAGGACTTACGTACGTGTGCAAAATTTCAAATCATTCGGGTGAGTGGAAGGAGGTCAAAATTGGTTTGCACGATTTGAATCTGACAAACAGAGAGACACGAAAGCAAGCTAAATAAAAGCTTTTAAAAATCGTAAAAACATGCCAAAATATGCAGTTTATATATCTATACACATAATAAAACTGCGAGCGGGGTGATTTTTTAAATTTTGGATTTTCTTAGAAATTTTAATATATATCGATTATTTTATCGTACTGATACAAAAAATAACATTGTTTGTCTGCCTGTCTATAACATATTGTTTCAACGAAACTTTGCACGCAAGTAGAGTTACTTGCAGAATGAAGAATAAGGTACTTTATATTAACTTCCCCCCTCTATTTCAATGCCCCTCTCCCGATAACTTTTGAAGCGTTCAACCGATTGGGACGCGGTTTTCACAATTACAGAAGTTATTCGTTAGGAAAGATTTTCGCCAACTAATATCTACCCCCTTCCCTCTCTGTGAACCCCTCATCTGCTATATTCTGTAACTTTCAAAGGATTTGGATCCAGTTTTCACCATTAGAGGGATCAGCTCTCAAGAAAAAAAATTGTCCACTAATATCTACCCCCTCCTTTCTGTAAACCCCTTTACTACTATATTCTACAGTTCAGAAGACATTTGGATCAAGTTTTCTCTGCTGAAGAAGCCATCCATCAAGGACATTTTTTGCGCACTAAATTTTATTCTTTTACCGATATAAAAAGTAAAAAAAAAAAAAAAATATGGAAAAAATAATAACAATTCAAAAAATAAATTTCAAATCAGACAATAATAGTTTGTATATTTTTTAAATCACCCCAAAACAATTCAAGCGATTTCGATAAAAAATTTCCCCGCAGGTAAAGTTACTTGCTGAATAAAAGATAGTAGGTATACTTTTTATTGACCTGCCCTGAAGGGATTCCAATCTGGTTACCAATATTAGTGAGGACAAGGGATCCCGTTTACACTACTATCGTAGTTTTACACAACTATTTCGACATAATTTGACCTAACACTACTTACACTACTCAAGGCCCAATTAACCATAGGGCTAATTGGGCTACAGCCCAGGGGCGCCAATTAATATTTAATTCACATATTTATAAAAAATTTTGAATTTTATTTTGCGTAAATATATACAGGATGCGTACGGTATTTGAGGACAAATTGACATTGAAACTAATTTGTTCATATTTTTTGCAAAACTTATTGTAATTGCATGAAATTTTTACACAAAGTCAATCGACGCGTAGACTATACAGTTACTCAATAAAATCCCCTTTAGCGGCAATAACAGACTCAATCCGTGGTCCAAAACGACTGCATGGCCGAATCAAATGCTCTTCGTTCATTTCGTTCATTGTGGTTGTTATAGCATGCTTCAGCGATTAAATGGTGTTATGGGGATGTTTATTGGTATCCTGCTCAACTTTGCCCCATACGTAATAATCTCGGGGATTAAGGTCCGGGGAGCTAGGTGGCCATAAGTTTGGGGTAATGTGAAAAAACCACAACATACCAGGAACTTCAGGGTGTTTAAGCTTATTCAAAAGACGTTTTCCCCGAATAAGTCTCCGCTCCCGAGTTTGTGCCGACATAAACTATCCTCTGCGCATAACGTAGGACGTATAGCAAAGGTATTCGTGGACAACTCGACGGATTAGGCCCTCAGAGACATTAAGGTCCCTTGCAAAGGCCCTCATGGACTTTGAAGGAGTTTCGTCAACGATCTCTTGCACTTCTTGGACAAATTGTGTATTTCTAGTAGTGTCCGAACGTTCCTTATGTTTTTTGCGTTTTTCAACATTGTCTACATCGCCAGCTGATGCTTCCAATTCACGACGAACCTTATGAACGAATGATCGGGCGCAATTGAGAAAATTAAAGATTTCTAAATCGCTGTGTTTCGCGCATATAGCGACGATAACAGCATGTCTCTTCATTTCTTGCGTTAGTTTATAGTCCTCCATTAATGATCTGAAAAGAAAAAATTTAAAAAAAAATTGCTCTCCACAAATTAGAGCCACGTATATGAGTGTCCTCAAATACCGTACGCACCCTGTATTTAAGTTTTGAATTAAAGAATATTTTAAAAAATAAAATTGAATTTTTACAATAAAACTATGTAAGGGTGCAAAATTTTATTTAGCCCAGGGCGCTCAGACTTGTTAATACGGCTCTGACACTACTGAAAACCCCAAAACACTACCTTTTTCGCCATATAAAAAACGTGCTACAAAGAAAGTTAATTTCTAGATTTGAAAATTTCATTTATATGGGGAAAATTAAAAAATATGTAATATGTAATCATTCAGACTCTTTATCTAAAATATTTAAGTACTTTAGGCATTCCCTATGAAAAAGTGACTGACTAAACACATTCAATTCTTGAACAAAAGGGACATATCGTCGGCTAAAAGTGAAATTGTGCTAAGTCCATTTGGTATAATTTTCCAGAAGAGCAATGAAAACCTTGTTAAATCGTTTTAATCCTCTTTCAATAACACTGAGTTTTCTTTAAATGAGAAAAATTGGGCTCAGTTTTCTTTAAATGAGACTCTGTTTTCTTTAAATGAAAATTAAAATGATTTAACAAGGTTTTTTATTGCTCTTCTGTCAAATTTGGTATAATGAACTTAGCACAATTTCACTTTTAGCCGGCGATATAATACTTAGTTAACAAACATAACCAAAGCTATAATTGCCAATCTAGCAATTATTGAAAACCCGTAGGGTGATATGGCATTGTTCGAAGTTTAAGTGAACGGCGAACAGTTGTATCAAAATTTCACTTTGAAGTCAAACTTTTCAATGAGGGAATTCACAGTCCTCTTTTAAAATGCGGGTAAATTTACCGCTCGGTAATTCAGTCAAATTTAACAGATTTTTACCGAGACGGTAACTTGGTTCATGTAAAAATGAATTACCGGATTCGGTAATTGTATACATGCCTCGAGTCGTGTTTTTCAGCCTCGGTATTCGGTATCAAGAATCAACGAGTGGCGCTAGTAATGTTTTAGTTGTCAAATTTTTTCGCTGGTTATCTCATCGGACTGCAATTTTTTTCAATTTTGATAGCCGTTGCCACAATAGAAATTCAAAAGAATGCATCAAACATGGATTTAAAGGTATGTGATATATTTTACAATCAAATTCGCAGTTCATGATTTGGTCACGTATCAAATAAAAGCGCTGTTCTCAAATCTGTGCTGTGGGATGTTCACAGCAGAATATTTTCAGTCTTTTAATATTACCGAAAATACCGAATACCGAAGAGGATTGTGAATACCCTCAATAACATTTTTTAAAAGTTATTCCAATCGGATTTTGATGTATGGGAGTTTGATGTAGAATCATATCCTAAATAACTTTTGTTCTTGCACTTTTTTGATAAGATGGACCGTTTTTGAGATATTCAAAATTCATGCAAAATTCAATTTGTCATACCCGTATGGTGAAACCAAAGGGTATATTAAATTTGCCTTACCGTTTATAACGCCAAGATCCCGTCATCACACACAAAAATGAATTACACCAGTGTGTTTAGAATGATAAAAAAAATTGAATTTTGCATGTTCGTCCGTCAGTCCGTCTGTGGCGCCGATTGCGGGCGCATGGATTTAGCTAGAGACTTATGTTTATTTAATCATTTGCTTATAAATAAGAATCAGAATTATTATCTCTTAATTTATTTTTTGTTATACAATGAATTATTCTGTTTTAAGCTATTCCTATAGTACATATAGTACATTCTTATTCCAAAATTTAAATTTCATCGTTTTTGCTGTAGGGAAAAATGACTCTCCAAGTAGGGAAAAATCATACGTGTTGTACCTACACATAGGGAATTTTGCTCTTGAACTTTCGGCAACACTGGACTTGACGGTCGCTGCGGACTGACGAGTCCGCACGACTTATATAATAGGGCTATAAATGGGAACTTTGTATATAATCAAAAATTCGCAGTTGCGGAACCTGGCCGAAATCAGGATTTCAAAATTAGAAACGGAAGGTCGTACTAAAAAAACGCAATATCCTTTTTCGGAGGGAAAATTGCGATGAGGGGATTTTCGGGTTGCTGATCAGTCAATTAACGATTTTCAATAATTCCAAGAGTAAGGAGTTTGCTTAAAAGTATACCCATCCCTCGATTTACACGGCACTTGATTTACACGGTTTCGCTTTTACATGGTTTTTAAATTTGCAAAAACAATATTTTTTTAATGATTTGAACGCACTCTTTGCACATACTCGTGTTAATGAACGCACACGTTTAAACTCGTTTTATTGAACGCACCCGGAACCTGCGAAAGTATTAGTAAGCCTGGAAGTAGAAAAAGTTACACATACACCTATAGCCACAAGTAGTCAGTGCGAGTGTTTATACCCGTATGGTGAAACCAAAGGGTATACTAACTTTGCCTTACCGTTTGTAACGCCAAGATCCCGTCATCACATAAAAAAATGAATTACACCAGTGTGTTTAGAATGATAAAAAAAGTTGAATTTAGCATATCCGTCCGTCAGTCCGTCTGTGGCGCGGATTGCGGGCGCACGGATTGAGCTGCAGACTTGATATTTTACGCAGATCCGTTTTTCGTAAAATGCGAGGGCAAGTCCGTTCATGAGCAAAAATGGACTATTAGGGGGGTACCCCCCATACGAACGAAAACGATTTTTGCGAATATCTCAAAAACGGTGCATCTTATCAAAAAGTCTAAGAACAAAAGTTATTTAGGATATGATTCTACATAAAACTCTCATACATCAAAAAACGATTGGAATAAATTTCAAAAAATCTTATTGGGAATTTTGATACAACTGTTCGCCGTTCACTTAAATCACCATACGGGTTTTCAATAATTGCCAGATTGCCAGATTGGCAATTATAGCTTTCGTTATGTTTTGAATTTTGTCAATAACTTGAGAACGGAATAAGATAGCCAATTACAGTAAAAGACAAACATGCAGAAAAGTTTTTGATCTTCAATATTTTTTATATGTACGACACGTGATATAGTTTTCGATAAAAAAAAAAGAAAAATCAAAATGCTGATTTAAGAAATTGTGCAATTTTTGTCACTTCCGGTACCCAGATTTTTTTGCATAAATCGATACTTTTTTTTTGCATAATATTCATTAGACCGTTATATCGGTAAAGTTTTAATATTGTATCTCAACCAGATTTTTTTGCATAAATATTCATTAGACCGTTATATCGGTAAAGTTTTAATATTGTATCTCAACCGAAATAAATCATTCTGAACACTGACCTTTTGAACCCTCAAGGCAAGATCTTGACGCGATGGTTCGTTGATTACCATGGGACGTCATGAAGATTTACATGGCACTGCACCCAGAGCTAACCTTGGGTATTTATAAGGCACACTGGTGTCTGTAGAAGCAATAATATCACTATCTTTAAAATGTTTAGCACAAACAGGAGAAAATTTTGTTGGCATCCAATCTTTCCGAGAAATGGCATTTACCCATAACTTTTGAATAGTTTCGTCTTTTGGGAAAGAAAATGTTGAGGCATTAACCGAATCGTAGTTTGATTTGCAAAAAGGAACCCAACAATGACGCGGCATTTTTAATTTTTAGTAATCCGAACTCGTGAAATAAACCTTAAGCCAATGACGTTTTGTAAGTTTAAAAAATCATCTAACCGCACCAAAATAAAGTCCCTTGCCGCCTTTTTTTCACTCGGTGGGAAACAAATTACAATAACACGACAAAAATATTTTCTAACATAAATTTTTTCCACGGATTCACTCAAATATCGGCTTTTTTGCGAAACAAATCTAAAAATTTTGCTCGGGAACAAATGGGCATTAATTTCCTTAATTTGCCGGATTTTTTTTTACAAAAACATGAAACTGATTTGCTAGAAAATATTTCCACTTTTTTAATCTAAAATACTATTGTAATTTACCTGAAACTTGATATCAAAATCACAAAATCAATATCTTACCGGCGAATTGAAAAAGAAAATGTCTACTGTCAGACTACCAGCGCAAATAACTCGACTACTCGCGCACACATAAACGACTCTACTTCCAGGCTCACTAATACTTTCGCAGGTTCCGACGCACCTCTTTTGTCACAAATGTCAAAGTAAATTTAAATAAGAAATGTCAACAAGAGGAAATGTAAAGCTATTTTTAAGAAATTTACAAAGTTATGCGCCAAAACAAGCAAATGTTGATTACTGATTTCGTAACCAAAAGTAAATCTACTAACATTACTGATGTTGCAAATACAGCAGGCAATTCAAATCGTTAAGTGGTAATGACAATACACAACAGTTCGATTGATCAAATTTCTAGTACCGATTCTGATATTGATATTATACCACACCCAAAGAAAACGCAAATCCGAAGATTAGACAGCTTTTTGTTTTATTTTGTATTATGGAATATGTATTGTTAATTAATTTATTTTATTTTATGTTTATAATTTTATTAAATGGATTTATTTAGAACCAATCTCCGTCTCTTTCATTAAATGTTTGCCTCATTTTACACGGTTATTATGAACATATCTATGACTTTTCTTCACATTCCTTGATTCGATTTACACGGTCTAAAAGTAAGTTGAACCAATCGCCCTTTTTCATATGCATTCTGTGTCTTATTTTACACGGTTTCAATTTACACGGATTTTCATGGAACGTATCGAGTTAATCGAGGGATGGGTGTATTCAAGTTTCTTCTGATTTTGTTATTCTAAAAGCTATACAAGGGATTTGACCCTGGCAACGACGGGTATTTAAGGTATCTTTACTGCCAATGCTGAATTCGTTTGAGAGCGACTCTATAAATTATATAAATTAAAACTCATGAGCAAATATTCATAAATAACTCTTTTTAATTAAGATTTAAAAATAGAAGTTAACAAAAATAAACGATTTTAACTGATTGCATACACCCAAAGTACATAATTACACAGTGAGCATTGCGCCAAACCGATATAACAATTTATATCAAAAAGACGCTATTTTGAAGGTAATTTAATTTTTTTTTGTTCTGCAGAAACTCAACAATCAGTTTCCACAAACATAAACAAATTCGAAAACGTTTTTGTGTATTTATTCAATTTTTTTAATGAATTTTACTGTTCGTTCTTTATTTATTTTTTTTTTATTATTATTCATTTTGTCAATTTATTACACTAGATAGTTTTTTTTAATTTATTATTTTTTTCGTATGAATTTCCCATTTTATGTATTTCAATTTTTTATATATTTTTTTTTTTAAATTTTTTTTAAACAATGTTATAATGATTTTATAATATTTTGTGCATTATGACAAATATTACATGGTAATTATTTTTATTATATTTCAAAAACTTTTTTTATTTATGATTTTCAATTGTGATTTATTGTTGTTATATTATTTATGATCTCGTTTCGGTTTGTTGTGTTAAATCATATTAAATAATTTATTCTAGTTTATTAAAGTTAATTTTCTTTCTTAATTACTATATCTTACTTTTTTTAATAATTCGCTTTTTATTAATTATTTCGTTCCTTTTCGGCTCTGTACTTCATTTTTTGTATATGCCATTTCAGTTTTCCAAATAACCATTTCGACAATTTGTATTTAAATTTACTGTTATTATAAGTATAATATTTTTTTGTAATACGTTTATTTAATTTTTCACATTATGTTTTTAATTTATGTTTGTTTTCAAATTAAAGTACACTGCTACCTTAATTTCATTAATTTATCAAAATACTTTTTTTTGTTGTTGATTCGTTTTTTCGAAAGTGAAACAAATGCCTTTTGCTGTGCTCCAATCTATTTCCCTTATTTCACTAATATTTCAATCAAAAGGGAAATTGAGTGCACATATCAAATAAAGAGTTCTTATATTGGAATAATCTCTAACTTCATTATTTATTTTAAACAAATTAATTTGTTATTTCGGAAAGTAGAAATTGTTTTAAAAAATGTATCTTTGATGCGGCAACCGGAATTTTAAAAAAACTTGACTATTTTTCTATAATTTATGGTTAACATTTTTTTAAAAACCGAGCTAGAAAACAATGCCACTGTCATTCAGCATTTCAAATGTATTTGAAAATTCTGTTATGAGACTTTTTTTTTTGTATAATCCCAACACGACAACAAAACCATTCTCTAATGATGATAATGTCTATAGGATTTAAGTTTGCAGCGCGATTTTTGAAAAACGAAAACTATGATCAACAAACAATAATTTTAATCTTTTAAAATATAAATCATCATCATCCTCGGCGCTAGAGCTCTCGAAGAACGTGGGCCCCCTCACTTGAGGTTTCATATCAATTTCTTCCCTGCTTCGCACCTACAGTTTTTACATGAATTGCAAACCATGGATGAATTACAACATTTGTAAGTGTTGCAACTCATCAACAGCAGAGGCCGTGATAGCAATCTAGACCGATGATGTTAACATATTAACACCAAGCGGCAACTAACACTACTCATTTCGTAAAGCAAGTTGAGTGGACTTGAATTACAGCGTGCGACAGTCGGGAATTGAACCACCGACCTCCGGAATACGGGCCAAGTACTTTACCACTTGGACTACGCTGGACTTAAATGCTTTATATGAAATCTTGGAACAGAATTTGGATATTATAATTGAAGACGTGGGTGCAAAAACCAGATAACTCCACTTTTAACAGAAATTGGGTTTTTCACTAATTATATATAAAAAACATATTTCCCATCGCTTGATGCTAAAATCAGACTGCCCATAATATAGCTGTTGTATTTATTTTGGAGTTATCTTTTATATAATACAGAATGCACACGTAATTAATAAAACAATTTTTTCCACCTCCTGAAAAATATTGAAAAGTGGAGTTATCTGGTTTTTGCACCCACGTCTTCAATCGGAGTCACGTAATATTTTAAAATCACGTTTTTTAAATTTTTCTCAATTGGAATTTTATGTATCGGAAAGTTATGTAAAATTTGATTCTAAACATTTTTGCCTGTATTTTTTCTTTGATACGATGCACCGCTACTGACAATATCACAGGGAAAGACTTGTGTTGGTGGAGCGGGGAAGGAGTGGTTTGATTTTGTCCGTTGACAATTTCACGAAAAGAAATCTATGTAAAATTCCAAGCCTGTAAAAAATAAGAACAAAAATTTGAACTGCACTGAATATAATTGATCATCCAACTGGCCAACTGGCATAACAGTTCGGGTGCCCAAAATTCCAGTTTAATATTTTGTTTATGTCAAACAAAGAAAATTGCAATAAAAATTAATCTTTTATATTTCTACTTAATAATTTTTTTTTTCTATGTAAAATCTCTCCGACGAATTGTTTATTATTGTACTTCCATCTTATATTAGAACACGGAGGAAATATTTTATGACAACTAACATGATATGAAAAACTCCAAAATAAATCTTCCGATGAAAGTACATGTATTGCTTCCAAAAAATACTACTGCCCTTATGATTTTGTACAACGGAGCAAATATGGGTATTACAAATTAAACAAAAAAAAATCCAAATCACTTTCTGAAGATATAATTCCCAAAACTGATTTTTTTTAATCCAGTTTCATTAAATGATAATGGGTCAGCTTTTACTTGAAATTCCATATGTGACATAATTGTTGAGAAAAAGAGACTTCCATATAAAGTTTTTAACCCATGGAAATTCGATGGTTTTTGGAATTACGTTGAGCTAGCAACTTGAAAATTTTCGTAAATGAATTTTACGAAAACCGTAGTTTTCTATTAACGTTTGAAACAGTGATGTTAGCTATAACGGGTACCTCCCATACAATAGTTTTTTGAAAATTTTCTCGAAAACTATCCGCTTTTATGAAAAAATGCATATAACTAAACTTTTTTTTTCTAGTTTACCTTGTTTAACGGTTCTCAATTTATTTGAAAAAATATTATTTTTCCCCTTTGTTTCCGAAACAAAATATTGCATAGGAAAGTTTTGTGTTGATTACATCTGATATTTTTGTTCTGTTGTTATTGTTACCCTCTTTAAACACCGGTGTTAGAGGAACAGACAACTTCTGACAATGTAGTACGTGATTTTGTTTCATGATGTATAACTTTTGCTAGAATTTCTTCTCTAAAACAATCATATATTTTTTTTTGTTAGGACCAGAAATACAAAATAATACATTTGTGGAAAAAAATCTTAAATCCATAAAAAAATGAAAAAAAATAATCAACATTAATAAAAAAAAATCCTAAAAGAAAGAATAGCTTTGTCGCGATTGTTCAAAAAAATTTCAATGAAGTTGCATTGTATTTCACCTTTCTTGTGTAATAAAAATATGAGAAAAAACCTCTATGCTCACACATCAACTAAACATGCAGGAACCCGTCCTTAGCAAATTCTTATTTTTTTTTTTAATAACTTTCAGTATTTCGTTTAAATCTTAGTCGAAATTTTATTTTTACCTAAATTTTTGGCAGTTTTTCATGTTAAAAATTCATATTTTTCACAAAATTAAATTTCTCTAAACAAAAATCGTAATTTTTGTTTTCGTATTATTTTTTATAAATATTTTTACACACTGTATTTTTAATTATTACTATTTTTTTTTATTATTTACGTTTTCTTGTTGCATTTTTAATGTCTTTAAGTATGCGCTCAATTTTAATGGCAGTTTATTGGTTTTTGTTTCATTTTTAAAGTTTTATATTTCTTTTCTTCTTTTTTAATATATAATTTTATAAATTTATTAAAACAAGTCTAAAAACTTATAATTAAGTTTAATTTTTTATTGCTAAATGAGCAATTTACTCGTTTCATTTTTAGTTACAATTATTTATTTAAATTTTTAAATAAAATTCAAAAATATATTTTGTAATTAGATATACAATTTGTTTTGCTATTAACAAAAAATGTTATGAATTAAACTGATCAACACACATCAAAGCTTCAACTTATATTTACATTAGTATATGTGCGTTTAAACAATTTTAATGTTCTATATTAGTTTTTTTTTTCAATTTGGCACAATAAATGAATGTTTTCATTCCTGCTTGTATTAAGATTTTGGCATTTAGTTTTTTTGGCTTTTTAAAGTAAAAACAGTCCTTTGGCACCTCCATTAGGTATATATTTCAAAATTTTAATTTGATTAATTTTTTTTTAAATTTGTACTTGATCCAAAAACCAATCATTGTTTTGTTTTGAGCATGTTTAACTTTACGAAAGTCGTGGCAATAATAATTCAATACTATCATTTCATTTAGGCCTATTGGAAAACGTTTACGTACATTTTACGAAAAGTTTTTAAATTTTCAATTTTTTTTCGTTGCAACATAAACATGAAAAACATAGTTTTAGAGAATAATTTGAAGCTTGGAAACTAAGAAATTCCAAATACCAACCGATAGAAAAAAAATCATTGTGTAATATTAAAAGTAGTGTTTTTTTAATTTCTATCCATAAATCCGTTGAAAGAACAAAGCTTTGGCAGATTTTTCCTGTTAACTAACGTAAAAAATGTATTGCAATAGTTTCTCCAAAAAATGACGAGCATTTTCTTACTTGGTACGATTGTATTAAATATTCCTTCGTTAATCATCGATAAAATAGATTTCTTCATTCCCACGCTAGTTGTTACTCGATTGTTTAAAACTAAAAAAAGGAGGGTTTGTTGAATGGACTTTTAAAGTCATGAAGTTAAACAGAAATAATTTGTTCGTCAGTCGCTCAAATTCAAGCTAAGCAAGAAAAAAATTGCGAAAAATATTATCTTGCCATAAAAAATTATTTTATGTCTTAGTATCCTTTTGACCACAACAACTATGCACCAGATTTCCTTAATAATCGTTTCCAGATGCCAATTCTTGGTTTCTTTTAATCTACAGCTTTATTTTATTAGTACCCAGACATTTTTAATCGTGTTCAGGTCGGGGGAGTTCACTCGCTAACCGAAGGCCTACTATTTATGGCCTTCGATTACGATTGAGCTTCCTCGACCAATGTGATCAAAGCTTCCATTTTCCTATCGTTGAAAGCTTTGATCTCATTGGTCGAGGAAGCCCAATCGTAATCGCACCCGTTAGTCAAAATTGGGCTTAACCCGTTCGGTACATGTTTTTTTCTATGGAGGTTAAAAATTCTCTCTATACAAATTAGTGATGTTTAAGCTATCAGTATTCATTTTATTCATTTAAAACAAAAAAAAAATCAAAAATTTTTATTTTTTACAAATACGTCCACTGTAGTCCAGCTTTTTACTCAAAAACTCAAAATTCGGTCACAAATGCACTTAAAGGTGCACTGAATGAGAATAGAGTGTTGAAAATAAATAAATAATGAGTCAATTCAAATTTTTAACTGCGTTGCCATATGGCATCAAAATACCGAATGGGTTAAGACGAATTGCATCCAACCGATGTTCGAAGAGTTAAACTTGGGGCGTCCGATTGATGGCCTTTTTTACCAGCGAAAGTCATGATCTTGTTTGGAGATGGGACTCACACCACGTGAAACAGTTTTCTTTGTGACGTGGTGTTAAAAGGAGGCAAAATTTTGGGTTCTTTCTTCCGTGTCTAGATTTATTCAAATATGTGCGAATGGTGCTAGGAGCTATATCTGGATTCCCTCTGACCGACATTTATATTTCAGCTTTTTTGACAGCGCTGCCCGCTAATTTTATTCGCTAGTTTTGTCAAGCATTGCCGGTTATTCATATTAAAAAGACATGCCCGATCACTTTAAATGAGCGCGTTGGCAAAGTTTCGCACAATTCCTCGAATAGTTAACTTAGGAATCCTAGTTAATTTCATCAATTTTTTTTTTCATCTCGGATCGCCATACTATAATTTTTAATATTTCCCACTTTTTAAATAACCGATGATCCCATTACTTTAATAAGAATTTTTAATTGGAAATCACTTCAAATTCGTGTATTAAATGAAAGTACCAAATAGAAATATAAAGTTGTAATTATTGAAAATTTTTACGAAAAACAAATTTTTAATTATCAGGAAATCAACCACAAACGTTTAAAATCGGGATATAAAAAAGTAAAAAAATGCGAAAAAGAGAGAAACAACCGCATATAAAATACGGCTACGGTTTTTCATTTTTTTTTTACTCGGTTTTTACTTCCGCTCCTGGTTCGAAGCTCTGGCCATTAGGCTTTGTGGACACAAAAACGTTAAGAGAAAAGTAAAAAAAAAAAAAATGAAAAAATGTATCAAGAAGTTTACAACTACTTGTAGTACAATTTTTTTTTGGTTTTTTTCAACCGTGTCGTCACAATAGACTAAATTGTTGCTAGGAAATGTTATTTTTTGCGTTATACATAGTTTAATTTTCAGTAAAATTTTCAAATTGTCACAAAATGAAATTTCAGTTTTTTGAGGTAACATCGATACAGAACGATGCACGATTTTGCCCCCCTAAACTAACTTTTGAATCAGTGTAGTTTTCACTTTGCTTGAGGACTTTTTGGAAAGGGCACGTCCTCTAGTTTCATCCTTATATGGCTTCAAGAGCTACCAAATTGCAGGGGGATGGTAAGGACTTAACGAACTCTCTCGTGATTTTCCACAGAAATCATGGCATAAATGGAAGTCGTGCCTACGAGAAAGTTCGTTAACCCCTCACCATCCCCCTACAATCCGGTGGCTCTTGAAGCCATATATGGATGAAACTAGAGACTGTGCCCTTTCCAAAAAGTCCTCAACCAAAGTGAAAACTACACGGGTTCAAAAATTAACGCAGGGGCACGAAAAACTTTATTTTTTGCATGGTTCTTTGTGTATATAGCATATATCTTACTGGCAACATGACTTCTAATCATGCACTGCATACAGGATGACTGAAGCTCCGATGTGCCTCTGATATTAATTGAATAATTCACAAGAGTTGTCCCAATGTTAACTGTGTTATTGACTGTGCTTTAATTTTCGTCACCTTTCAAAGTGGTCGTAACTAACTGCTCATCTCAACTTCACGTCTATACCATGTAGGAATATATGAAATCTTGTGGATTATTCCCATTCTCCGAACCATTTTCAAAAACAATTACATGATCTTCTACCCTCTTCGCAGCGCCTATGTGTTTGAGTTGTTGGATAATTTAGTTGCATATATATATAAAATATATTTTTATATATGTATATATATATATATATATATACGCTCCGTGCAAGACTTTCGTAACTTGTCTTATGACATTCATCAATATTGAATTTAATTTCACTAAAAATAAAACTCATTAACTTTTATGAGATGTTTAGGATTCACAATTGCAAAGGACAAATTTTCTTCCAAAATCAGCAAAAAATTACTAAAATTCTTCCCAATATTTACATTTTATCGTACTTACAAAATTTTTGACATCTAGCGACAGATAGAATAGTCTTGCATGGAGGCGTCGATACATATACAATTTTTTTAATACAAATATTTACTGCCGTGGCTTTCTTGATTAAAAAAATGTGTTTAGATTTGATTCCTAAAATGCTCATACTATTTTTTTTTAATACTATAGTGCCGATTTTACTTAAAAATGTTCACGCTAAAATCTATTTGTTTGAAATGATTTTGGATCTTAAGTACGTATTAGTATCGAAGAGTATGTTGTACAATGATTTTAGAAATATTCATTAAAAATTGTCAAACTAATGATGGAAAATCTAAAACTTTGTAAATTTTGTAATTTAATTGTACTTTTCTTAATTTCAATCAACCAAATTGAATCTGTCCATCATTTTTTTACCAAAAAATAAAAAACAAATCCAAAAACTTCCGCCTACACATAATTTTTTGTGTTGCTTACTGTGAATGGTAGTTGCGCTTAAATATGTTGTGGCTGGATGTAAATATGTATGTATATTTTTTATGTGTTTTATTAATAATTCACATTTAAAACTTGTGAAATTACCCTTACATGTTTTTTCCCCGAAATTTTTGAGACATTTAAAAATTTCACAAACCAAAATTTTGCCATAGTTCACAAATTTTTGCAAATTTTCCAATTTTTTTTTTACATTTTAACCACCAATTAAATATTTTCTTGATTTTTTTTTATTTATTCGAAATGTTAGGTTTTTTTTATTTTTAATATTTCAATATTTTTTTTTCGTCAAATTTTTTTAAACTTTCAATTAAAACAAATTTACGCATGTCTTTTTTTAAATTTATAAATCACAACATTTCTTGGGTTTATTTAAATTTTTTTTTTCTCATCAATTGATTAGGTCAATATTTTTTTCTATTCCTTGGGATTTTAGTATTATAATTACTTAAATTCATTCTCCATATGGTTTTCTTTTGCGATTTTAAGGTAGTTATTTTTGTGTGATTACATTTTTATTATAAATATTAAATTTCATTCACCTACTTAAAACTCACTCACGTAATTATTTTCTGTTTTTAATAATTTTTATTTATTAAGTTTATTAATTATATATTTGTTATAATATATAATTTTTTGTTTGTATTTTCTCTCCATTTCAATAAAGTGTCTTTTTTAATCTTGAATGTTACAAAAAATAATACCATGTCGCAGTATTTTTTTTTCATCAAAGAATTAAACTTATTTTATTGTTAGTTGAAAACAGTTCTCTCAAAAATATTAATTTCCCGAAAACAGAAAAAAAAACTTATTTTCATGAGAATTTTTTTAGTTGAATTAATTGGAAAATGTTCCTGTTTTTTTTTTAAATTTTTGAATATCATTTGTAAATAAAACAATAAAATTGATTAAAGCCTATCTTCGTCTTCTTCCTCCGGCTCATCAACATTTTCTTCGTTTTCTTCTTTATAGCCGGGATGTTCGGAAATAGCATAGTAATTACCATTGTATATAACACCTAATTCACGTAACGCGTCGCCACGTATTGTGGCCTTTATCGTCCAATTATAACAATCATCTGATTCGGATTCACGATCTAAACGTTCAACATCTAGGATTTTTGAGCTTAAACGCTCTAATATAATACCAATATCCTTAATACTTAAATGTCGTTTTTGATCTACGGATAACTGATCGATTAACAATAGGAATTTCTCTGAAGTTAAAGTATCATCTTCCATTACCGTATTCTCGGTCTCACTTTCAGAACTATCACGTTCAGGTGCAATATCCAGGAATCGGACATGGCCCTTAGCCGCTGAAGACCGTCGCTGATTACTGCCGCTTGGTTCACCCAGTATGGCAGACTGCTGTTGTGGACTAGCGGTTCCATCTTGTATCGGGGATGTGGCAACACTTTTATGAACAGCAATTTTTCGTCCTTCTTCGTGTAATGCACAACAATGGAAATCACATTCGGCTGCACTTGGACTACCAGCCCGACTAGGCGTATGCGCATGATGAGCACATTCGGGTGTATGAACGTGTACAGAACCGACAGTGCTATCAAATGAACCGCTCTGTTTCGATAAGCGGCGCCCACCGTGATATACATTAGATTGTGGATCATCATGATTAATTACGGTTATTTGTGGACTAGGGAATCGCTGTGGTGCTGGTGATGACTTATCCAAAGAACTTTGTGCCGACAAACCTTTTTTCGATGGTGAATATTTATCTGTCGGTGGACCACCGCTACTACTTGGTCCGGGTCCTGGCCCTGGACCCATCCCGCTACTACCTTGACTGTTGCCCTGACCTTGCCGCTGATCCCAGTGCAGAACCACCGTAACTCGACCCTTGTTATCCATGATCTTCCAAGATGGCGTTTCATCTTGGAGTGATAGAGCATGAATCGTCTCACAGACGATTTTTGGTATAGCTGATATCGCTAAAATTACATGAAAAATACCCATCATTTTATTTAAATTTATTCCAATATATACCAGCTCTTATAACATCGACACCTGTTGGATACCACCGTTCTCCCTGCCTTAATAGTAATAGAACCGTGTTATTTGCCAAAGTCCTAAAATATTCTCCGTCTTCGATCTGGGTTCCATCGCACTCGAGAACAACACGTACCGGTTCTGAGGCTGGAACCCCAAGTTTATCTTTACCTAAAATAAATTTCAGAATTAATTCCTAGAATGTTTATGTATCTTATATATGTATGTATGTATATTGTATATCTATATCTATATATAAATGGATGTTTGTTTGTTTGAGATTACAAAACTCGAAAACTACTGGACTGATTTTTACGCGGTTTTTGCAAAATGATCTACGTTGCCAGGAGCAGGTTTTTAGCTATGTTAGATTTTCAAAATTCGAAACAAAAGGTCCTGTAAGGATAACTCAAAAATTTTTCCGGGAAAATAGGCATTGAGGGGTTTCCGGGATCGCTGATCACGCATCCGGTGTTGGAATTTCAAAATTCGAAACGGAAGATCCTGCAAGGATATCGTTTTTCCCAAAAGTTTTTAAGTTATTTATGGTTTTTTGGCATTCTAAAATGTATACAAATAACCCACTGACTGACTCATCACAGTATCACCCGAATCACTAAACAATAAGCGAGATGTCACACTGGTGAATCAGCTCCTGCAGCTGCCTGATCCCGACATCATTTGCATATGTAATTCAATGGCGCATGGCATACTGCAAGAAATGTGCTTTTCTGAACTGACCTCCTTGTAGCTGATATCAGGAACATGTCGGGTAGTTTCTAATGCAATTTTTGTTAGATTAAATAAAATAAAATGATAATTTGCAATATTTTTTTTCGTCTAGAGGTAATAATTGTCTTCAGTGGCACAGTCTATTAAGGTAGCATGGCCATTCTCTAGGTTATAGGTTCTCTACTTCATATAATGTCGACTTTAAAATAATTACTAGTTGGGAAAGTTCTTCCTCCGCGTCCGACAGTAATAAAACTATATAATTAATTGAATTTTATTATTTAAAATTGGTCATTCCATTATAAATGTACTAAAAAACTCAAATTTTCGACACGATTTCGGTGAAACTTTGCAAGCATGTTCTATTCCCTAAAGCACAGTAATACTATGTTCACACCGACGCAAAATCACGTAATTTTGCGAAATGATTTAGATCTTAAACCAAAGTGTTCACACAGAGGTTAAGGTAATTTTGTTTGACATTTCAACTACGGAAGTTCGTGTAGGATTACTATGAATTTTAGTAATATGATGAATAATACAATTCAAAACATCGATGAAATATGTGCAACCCAAATTAGACACTTTAGACGAAAATGGAAATTATCTGTAATGAAAATAAACAATTATTTTCCATTTCATATTTAACTGCATCATAAACATGTCCATTTATTTATTTTTTCAGACCACAGGTTTACTAATATATCCTCTTCGCGTGCGGAACACGGCTTCTTTTTCTTATATCTCCGTTTTTCCAATGCAGCACAAATGTCAAAACTGATGTGCTGAAGAGAGCTGAATAAGTGATGCAGGGTTGTATTCATTGTTTTTGCTTGATTTCGTTCCTAATTTTGTGGAAATTGCATACTTTTAGTGATTTTGAAAACAGGCTAATGTACTAGAAATCTCGTGATTTCGAGCGTAATTTCGTTCAAAATTACGAAAATCTTCAAAATTACGTAATTTTACGTCGGTGTGAACATAGTATAACGGTAAAAATAGCGGAAATGACGAATTAATTTTTTTTTAAATCATCACTTCGGTTATGAATGACCGATTTTACACATTTTTGAGATTTTTGAAAGGGAATTATTGTTTTTTTTTTCTATGAAATATACAGGGTGAGTCACAACTACTGTCAGCAAATAAAAATGCTATAAAATATTAAAATAATGTACGGATTTCAGAGAGTAATATATTTTAAATTAATAATTAATTGCAAAAAAATTAATAATTGATTGCGCAGCTCAAATCTTTCTCCTTAATGGTGGGATGTAAACGTTTGAAAAATGTATTGCAGCTGGCACGCACTATTTTCCGTGGCATTTCATCCCTTATCTTTGGTCTACCTGTGCGGAGAATTTTCCATATACCTGTCTCGCTAAATCGTTTTATAGTCCGGAAGATAAATCCTTCATTGATACCAACATATTTAAGACGTTTAAGGATAGCAGGATCATAACGAGCTCTCTTTTCGCGTCCATGTTTATTATAACTTATAATACAAAAAAAAAATTATTCTATATAGAGAATAAACTGATTCACTGGGGAAAAATGCCAGAGGGGCATAACATTGATACCTAAACTTCACTGACAGTATTTGTGACTCACCCTGTAGAAAAGAAAATGACGAAGAAATTTATTATCAAGGATCACAAAAAACACAATTTTTTTTACGCTGATTCTTTACAATTTTACCTATATCATCTACAAAAATTTCAAGTTGTGATCTCAATGAGATAAAAAGTTATGATGGTTCAAATTTCGCAAGTACATAATAACGTCAAAAATAATAGTCTGGGAAAGTGAACATACAAAAAAAATACTATTAAGATGTTAGTCCTATTTTTTATTAAAAAAAACTAAAAATTAACTTTTTAGCAATTATGAACGAATTTGAAAAGTTCAATATTATTATTTCATGTAATTGAAAATGTTTGATTCTCGAAATCCACCGAAAAACTTTTAAAAGCCAGAATTCCTTTTTTTAACAGGCCATATACTATGAATTTTTTGCGTCCCTGGAATTCGCAAGGTTCGCGAAAATTTGTTTTTCAAAATTATTTCAGCTCTTATAAAAGTATATCGCTATTTAGAGACATATTGTTTCTATTTTCATTTGCCCAGTTAAAAAGTTCTCGAGCAGTCAAAATTTGGTTATTATAAGGTCTTTAACGACTGGCATTTGTTGCCAAACGCATCAAGGTTCCACCAAAATTCCGACTTTTTCGGTGGAAATTTTCAATTTTCGGCTCCGTAGTGTTTTTACCTGGTTCAATACGAATCCAACAAAGAAATCCCCATGTAAATCGGATTATATTCAGCCGAGTTATGGATAGAGTTATGGATATTTTTATAAATATAGATTTCGTAAATGCAGATTTATGTCATAATTCGCAAGAAAAACGCTATCTGAAAATTGTCTGACAAAGTTTTTCCAAACTCTAAAAGCGTATACAATAAGTGGTTGAATTTGTCCTGTTGAACCAGCTGGTATGATCTTCAGATTTATAGTTGTGTCAGGAGGAGTAGTGGATTTCAGGCATGCAAATTTTCGACTTCTCGTATTCAATCTCTCCCTTCGTTATTCGATTTTTAATATGTGTATCAGAAATAAAAGCAAGATAAATATTTCTTTTATTTGATTTTTCATGCTTTTATCTCGTTTTTATTTCTGATATCAGAAATAAAAGCGAGAAAAATATTTATTTTATTTGTTTTTTTATGCCTTTATCTCGTTTTTATTTTTGATACACAGTGCCCAAAAAAATAAATTATTTCCTGTTTAATGCATTCTTTAAAAAAAAAACTTTCTTTTAATTTTTTTTTAAGGTTTTATTATATTTTTTTTAGTTATTCCGTATTTGATTAGCATGACTAAAAATCCAAAATGACGTCTGTCCTTCGTCTCGCTTGTTTATACTCGTTAGTCTTCGAATATATATCCTTGCTTTTGAGCTGTTTTTACGGAATTCCTGACTCCAGAATCGGATTCATCGACCCCAAAAACCCTCGAATAAGATTTTCTTCGGAAAATCTGTGGGAAAAAATAATCAGGGTATCCTAACAGAACTTTTTGTTATCCTTACTCCTTACAGACTTCTTAAGATCAGAATTCGATTCAACATTCCCAAAAACTCTCAGAGTAGACAGACAGATATAAAGACAGGCTAAATAAAAGCTTTTAACGCGTTGACTGCCGAACCAATTTTGCAAATGCCAATACATGGAGACCTATTTTGCAAATACCAATACAGACCTGTAGAATGAATGTATGTATGTATGTCTGTATATATGAATGTATCTATGTAGAATGTATACATGTAGAATGTAGACCTAGCTATCGAAAATGATAGCCTGAAACTTAGTACCAATTTCATAGCCATGGCAGTCAATGTGTTATAAAAGCAAGCAAAATAAAAGCTTTTAAAAAAGCCCGCGGATTCATTCCAATCGCTTGCTATAATAAACCCATAAAGGGTTGCATACAAAAGGTTTTCACTAAAATTACATCAAAATATTTAAAAACTTGTACTTACCTCGAACAACTAATTCCTCAAAACTTCCAACCACCAAGCCTTTTCGGACAGTTCGCCAACTATCCCAGAGTTTAAGGGGTCTCTTGCCGCGAGACTCCTGCAAAAAATAGGGTGAATTAATATCTAAAGTCACATCAAAAATTACGATAAGGGCATTTTATTTGATAGTCAGGGTATTCACAGTCGTCTTTTAAATTGCGGTAGGTAATTCAGTCAAATTTAACAGATTTTTACCGAGACGGTAACTTGGTTCATATAAAAATGAATTACCGGATTCGGTAATTGTTGTGTCTTGATTATTCAAACTATGTTAATATTTGCAATATTCTCGTTTATTAGGAAACAGTCGTGTTAACACTTTTTCAGATAAACAAAATGACAGAACTGCATGATGCAATCATAACAAAACAAGAACAAGAACAAACATGCATCCGGGGTTGCCAGATAGTAGCAAACTCAGTGAAATGAATTACCCCAAACACCTCATTTCTTCCCTCTCCTGCCCAGCCATTACGGAGGCGAGTATGGGACCCGCGGCCTCCTTTGTCGGGTTGATCTTCGCGGCGTCGCCGGTGAGACGATCTCTCGATTTCCTGGAGCGCTGTCTAACATCAATGCTTCTGCTGGTCGAGGAGGTAGGCCCCCGGCTGAGCCTGCAGCCTCTTCGTCGTGCCGTGTCGATCGCTCTTCTGGATGAATTGCAGGTGTCCCCACCGGCGTTACTGTAGGCTCGATTTGAATAGGAACCCTGCTAGGTGTTGGTTCCTCGTTAGGTCGCGCCGACAAGATCTCTCTCTCTGGGTTGTCACTCGCATCATCTCCCGCCAAGTGGCCTCGCACCTGATCGATGTGTCGCTTGAATCGTCGTCCGAAATAATCGATTTCATAGTGAAGGTCTCCCAAGCGGCTCACGATGGTCCCTGGAACCCATTTGTCCATGCGGGGATTTCCTGACAGGAAATACACAGATTGCGCAGGACGAAAAGTACGATAGCTCGGATTAAAGTTCGCTTTTTGTTTTTCGCTCACTCGTGTATACATGTCCTCTGGCCTGACTAGATCCAAGCGCGTTCGGATGGATCGCCCCAAGAATAGCTGGGCCGGTGATTGCCCCGTTGTTGAATGTGGGGCCTTTCTGTACTGGCGAAGAAACTCGTTCAGATTTCGTTGCAGCGACTCTCTCGTCGTCCCCATCGCTCTTAAGGCATCTTTGACGGTTTGGACACTCCTCTCGGCTTGCCCATTGGTGGATGGGTGATAGGGAGCCGTTAATTTGTGGAATTTGACACCGACTGTCTTTAGGTAGTCCTTGAACTCGACGGACGTGAAATTTGTTCCGTTGTCTGAAACGATGGTAACTGGTACTCCATAGGTTGCAAACATTTCGTCGAGAATACAAGTGGTTGCGCTAGTTGTCATTGTGCTCGTGATTTTTACTTCCAGCCACTTGCTGTATGCATCACAGACGATAAGAAGCATCATGCCGGCGAATGGTCCGGCGTAGTCTATATGAACGCGTTCCCACGGTCCTTTGGGGTACTCCCAGTGGTGTTCCCTAAACTTGGGCAACACATGTGCATGTTTTGCGCATTCATTACATGCTTTTGCAACGCGTTCTATATCGGCATTGATTCCGGGCCAAAACACAAACGATCGAGCCAGGCCCTTCATCTTCACTATTCCCAGATGTGCTGTATGCAAGTCGCTGAGTATTGGTTCGCGCAATGTCGTTGGAATCACCACTCTGTGTTCGAAAGTCAAGCAGTCAGCGGCCAGCCTATAGTTTGATTCTGGCGATTTATATCCCGCTCGAGTAAGACACTGGCCCGTCTCCAGTAGTGTTACGATTTTACCCAAGTCTGGGTCTTTTCTCGTCTCTTGGCCAATATAACCAGCACTGATTGGGAGTTGTCTCACTTGTCGGATAATAAAGACATCGAATGCGTCGTATTCCTCATCTTTCCCCTCATCAACGTCCTGCCCAACAGTTAGCGGCGCCCGAGAACAATAATCCACGTTAGTATTCGCTTTTGTTGTCTTGAAAACAACATCATAATCGAAGCTTCCGAGAAAGTCAGCGTAATTTGCCATTCGACTGATGCACAATACTGGCAATGATTTTTCTGGGTGCAGAATTTGTGTCAGTGGTTTATGATCGGTTATCAGTGTCCAGTGGCGGGCGTAAAGATACAGGAAAAACTTCTGCACAGCCCATACAATTGCTAACGCCTCCTTATCCATCTGAGGGTAGCGCTGTTCCGTGGAACTCATAGTGCGGCTTGCATAAGCAACTGGCCGTTCTCTTCCATCACTCAATTTATGTGACAGGACAGCACCTAAGCCTGTCTTGCTGGCGTCTGTGGCCAAGAGCAGTGGCAGCGAGGGGTCGTACGGCATCAAGACCTGAGGTGATACTAGGATATCTTTGATATTTAAGTACGCCCTTTCTGCATCCGTCGTCCACGCAAACGGTTCGGTCCGCAACATGTCCCGTAATGGCCTGTCCCTGGTGGATAGGTCTGGAATAAAAGAACTGTAATAAGTCGCCTTACCCAGGAATAGCTGTAGTTGTTCCGGCGTTGAAGGTTTTGGCGCATCTCGCACCGCTGCAATGTGCTTGTCTGATTTATGAACTCCTTGGGCGTCAATCCTGTGACCCAGAAATTCCACCCTATGAGTAGCGAAGACACACTTTGAGCGATTCAGCCGAAGGCCGTGTGCCCTCATTCGCTCTAATACCGCCTCGAGGACCTCCAGCAGTCGCTCGAAATCCTCCGCGTGAAGGATGATGTCATCGAAAAAATTTCTGGCATTAGTAATGCCCTGCAACACAGTCTCCATTCGGCGCTGCCAAATCGCCGGAATATTTGCTGCACCGTACACCGCACGTTTCGGTCGAATCAACCCATGGGTTGGAGTGTTCAGTGTAAGAGCATGACTGAACTCTTCATCTATGGCCAAGTGTGTATAAGCATCTGTGATGTCGAGATGACAGAACACAGCAGCCCCCCTCATTTCATTGAACAGATGATCAGCCCGGGGAATGGGATGCTCGTCAATAATCATTCTCGGGTTTAGTGTTGGTTTGTAGTTTCCCGTGATGCGAATCTTGCCATTTTTTCGGGCTACTACATGAGTGGTTGACGCCCACTCAGAGTACTCCACCCGCTCGTAGAACCCTGAAACGATCTTGGACTCTATCTCTTTGGCGTATGCATCTCTTAGGGCTAATGGGATTTCCCTTGCTCTTGCGAATATTGGTGCTGTGCCCGATTTTAGATGCAATGTAGCCGGTGGTCCTGTCAGCTTGCCCGCAACATCACTAAAGACGTCGTTATATCTCGCAAGGACCCGATCAAGGCGCCTCTGCTGGTCGGTAGTTAACTCTGGTGGAGCTGCTGTCAGCTGGTCCACCTTATCGGCCGTGGAAAACAGTTTGTTGAAGTCAATCTCATTTCCGAAATGAGCAATCCACTCCCTCCCAAAGAGGCTGTCGAAATCTCCCTCCATGACATAGAGATTTAGCCTTCGCGATGTCTTTCCGACTGTGACATTTACCGCAATACATCCCATACATTCTATTTTATGTCGAGTGTAGCTGGCAAACTGTCTGTTGGTCCTTTGTAAGCGACAATTCGGTTTCAGTCTCCGTAGTGTCGCCGCGCTTACAATGCCACATGGTGCTCCTGTGTCCAGTTCCATTTCCAAGCTCTTTCCCTCGATGCGCACAGGGATCATCCTTCTTTCCGGTGGTGATGTGGCGTTTGCCTCATTAACTCGATTGAAATACTGGATGGACTCAACAGTCTCTGTAGGAAGTGGGGAAACTGGATCCTGTTCTGTGATTTGTGAGGTCTTTGATTTACATACTCTGGCAATATGCCCCTTCTTGCCGCACGCATTGCACTTAGCGTTACGGAATTTGCATTGATCCCGCGGATGCTGGCCTCCGCAACCGTAGCAATTTGCGGATTCCCCGAATTGTTTACCAGGTTTTGTCTTTGGTGACGTATAGCCCAGTTTATTAGTCGTCTCCGGGCTTGGAGGTGTCGTTGCTCCTGGCAATGGTGTTTTGTCTTTTACTTGAACGGCTGTGGTGTGGGTTGCCTCCAACGAATGTGCAACCTCATAAGCCTCCATGAATGTTGCCGGTTTCTTTGTGATGATGGCGTCACATATGACGCGAGATTGAAGTCCATGAAGCATCTGTTCAATGAGCATCCGGTCCAAAAACTCCGCATAGTCACAATGCGCAGCTTTTTGCCTCAATCGCAAGGCAAAGTTTGCAATCGTTTCACCTTCCTCTTGCAATGTTTTCCGAAATTTGATACTTTCGGCGTATTTATTTTTAGCCTGATCAAAGTGTCTTTCCAAAATTGCTTTGATTTCGTCATATGTCAGTTCCGCAGGATCTTTTGGGCTGACGAGACTCTTTAGTGCATCATTCAATTCAGCACCCATGAAAACACGAGCGTAATGCGGGTGTTCGGCAAGATTTATCTTGCTCAGCTGCAGCGCCCAGTCAAAACGTTTGAAATAATCCGCCACCGTTGTGGCATCTGAGGATCTAAATTCCTTTATTGCAAAGGGTGCCGCTTTTGGGGCAGGGCTCCCGGTCACGGGTGCTGCCGCCGCTGCCGCTGCCACCGCCGCCTGGGTTGCATTCGACACCGCTTTCTGAATTGCGCTTGCGAACACGTTTGTAAGGGATTCGAGTACCTCCGGTGAAATGGACATTTTTCACTTGTTCCCTTTTTTTTTCGACAGAAAATCCCAATTCTAACACCACTGTTGTGTCTTGATTATTCAAACTATGTTAATATTTGCAATATTCTCGTTTATTAGGAAACAGTCGTGTTAACACTTTTTCAGATAAACAAAATGACAGAACTGCATGATGCAATCATAACAAAACAAGAACAAGAACAAACATGCATCCGGGGTTGCCAGATAGTAGCAAACTCAGTGAAATGAATTACCCCAAACACCTCAGTAATTGTATACATGCCCTGAGTCGTGTTTTTCGGCCCGGGTATTCGGTATCAAGAATCAACCGCGGGTGGCGCTAGTAATGTTTTTAGTTGTCAAATTTTCTCGCTGGTTATTGGTGGATCTCCATTACTGAAGCATTCGACGTGTGCAAAAAATTGCATATAAATAGAAAGAGACAAATCTCTGTAATTGTCAGTGAGAAAGACAGAAGACAAATGCGATGTTTTTATAGGTAGTTTTATAGGATATACGTCATAGCAATTTGAACCTTATTCCATGACCACAACACTCAACTTTCAAACATTAGCTAGACTTCAAAAAAATCTCCCAACCGTGTGACAGTTGACATCGTCTTTAAATATTGTAATAAAATGGATTCGGATAGCAAAAAATTACTAATCGATATAATTTTCGATGAAGATAGCACAAGTGACAGTGACAATGAAGACCGTGTTGTAAAAAAAAGAGAAAGTTCAGGGGGCATATTGCGGATCTCGAACAAACGCTAGTTCGATCGAGAAACCATGAATTGGTATTGCCTATCTCGATTTTGTGCTCGACATTGCATACCAATTTCTCGAAAGTTAAGAGTAGTCGAAACAACATTTTTTTGCATAAATATCGCAAAATTCGCATTTCCAAAGAAAAAAAAGTGGGTGCTGGCTTTTAAAAATACCTAAAAACCACAAAAAAATGTTGTTTCGTAAGTAATAATTTTTTACTGAACGCACATAGAATAATACAAAATTCTGTTATTAGTGGTTTTTTTATAAAACCCAAATAAATATTTAAAGGGTTTTGTAGCATACCACCAAGGCCCAATTAACCATAGGGCTAATTGGGCTACAGCCCAGGGGCGTCATCGATCCGAGGCGATGAAATTTTGATTGCTTTTTTTTTAATTTTCTTTTGCGTAAATATATATTTAAGTTTTGAATTAACCCTGGACCCGTGTACTATAAAACTTCCATTTATCGTGTACTCGGCAGTGTTGGGCAAAATGTAATTGTCAGAGCAATTAACAATTAACGATTAATCAATTGTAATTGTAAATTTCTGCAATTGACAATTAATTAATTGTTAATTGTATTTTTCACAATTAACAATTAATTAATTGTTAATTGTTTGATCAATCATTACTAGTACAATTAACAATTAAGTCTTATGAACTTTAAAAAATCAAAATCCCGAATTTTTAACACCTTTTAATTAGGGGTTCTGAAAAAGCAAAATTAAAAAGGATTAATAATTTATAAGGCTCGTGCACCATATTTCGTTCCTATTAAAAATTTTGCGTCAGATAGCAAAAGAAACGTGATTTTAAAATTCGGGAAGTATCTATCCGATAAAAGTATTTACCCGAGGAATCTACTGCTGACACCATTGTGGCTTTGTGTATGAAATGCCGAACAAAATGAATCGCATTTCATCAATCAGCGTTTAAAACAAATACAGTAGAACACGCTTAAATGCACATCGAATTTCACAGAATTTTATGTGCATTTATCCGTGTTTTGCATTTATACGTAGCACGGAAGCACGGATAAATGCACATTAATGTGTAATTATGCGAGTAAAAGATAAACATGCAACTTTAATATTCCTGTAATAAACATTTAAATTCAACAAGGCTACACAAAAACAAAGAACCTAATTAAGAATTCATTTTATCAAATAAAAATAACAATAATCACTTTTTTTTGTGTAATTACATTTCATTTTTGCACATGTGCATTTAAGCGTGTAAAATTTCATATAATTTATACTTTTGCGGATGTGAAAATGGTTGCATTTAAGCAAGTATTGCAATTAAGCGTGTTTCATTTATCCGTGTATATTTATATGAAAAATGCTTAAAAATCCTCCATGCACAAATTTTGCGTGCAAATACACGAGTTTTGCATTTACGCGTGTTGCATTTAAGCGCGTTCTACTGTAATCACAAAAAGTTTAAATCTAAATTGAAAATTGTTAGTTTTTTTTTAAAATTTTTTTTTAAATTTTACATTCAATGTACAATTTTTTTACAGGCCCTTGTTTTTTAATTTTTAATCAAAAATTTAATTCCAAAAAATTTAATTGATTGAAAATTTAATTGCAATTAATTTAATTGCAATTGAATTAATCGTATTCTGCAATTAACATAAATTAATTGCAATTAATTTAATTGCAAATCTGCAATTAAATTTAATTGCAATTAAATTTTCAATCAATTGATTAGTCAATTGAAAATTTAATTGATTGATGCCCAACACTGGTACTCGGGCACTCAGTGCCCAGATGCAATTCCAATAGAAAATGTATGGCTGGTTTGTTTAAAAACCATAAAAATTGGTTTATTCGTTAAACAAGTAGAAATACAATGGGAAAATATAATTTGCAAAAATCGACTGAGAATATAGACCACCTTGTAAGCTCGCGAATCTGGTACTCGATTTCTCCAACAAATCATGTACTCCACGTAAGAAAATGCAATACATGACAACAATACAATATAAATATTATAATATAAATAATATAACAATACAATATAATATCTGCATACAAGAAAAATCATAAAAGGGGAAAAACCCAAAGCTGTAATCAAAATAAAAACAAAATTCATACAAAATGTACTGACTTGGGCACTGAGTGCCCAAGTACACGATATTACGCTTTTTTTTACAGCTTCCACAACCCCCCCGAAGATATGCAATTTGGATTTTTTTTTTGTTTTTGTACTCTAAATTTCAGTATCTTTCAGAAATATATTGCATTTCATCATATTCTTTATTAAAAATATGATTAATTTCGGTTCGAAAATCGTTCTGGGCACTCAGTGCCCAGTACACGGGTCCAGGGTTAAAGAATATTTTAAAAAATAAAATTGAATTTTTACAATAAAACTATGTAAGGGCGCAAAATTTTATTTAGCCCAGGGCGCTCAAACTTGTTAATACGGCTCTGCATACCACTTGAAAGAATTTATCCGCATAAAGCAAAAAACTGCGAAAAACTTAAAAATATATAATGCATTTGAAATTTCCCAAAAATTTTCCTTCGGCTCGTTCGTTTTCTCGAATTTAATGCTTGATTGCTTATCTCGAAAATCGAGGGTTTCTGACATTTCTCTCTACCGATATTTCTCGAAAGGTCTTGTGCTTTCGATACGGCAGTTGTGGTTTTAGACGGCAGTTGTGGAAAATGTTCGGAAGAAACATTTTACTGAATAAAGTGGAACAATTAATTGCAACATTTCACTTTAACACCACAAAAATAAATAAACATTATCTGCCAAAAATATTTCCCTTGGGGAAATCTCGAAATTGTCATGTTCGAGATACGTAATTCCATTGTCTCTCGAAATCGAAGTTGCCTCTCGAATTCGCTGGTCTCGTTTTTCGAGATCCGCAATGTCTCCCCTGGGTTCATGAATATTACAAGGATCGGGACATAAATGGGGCATTTGTGAGCGTTTTTGGAGCATTACGTTGTATACGCGATCCGAGTTTCTTCTGCAAATATTTGCGAATGACGGCCACACAATTTGAAGAGCTTCTCCAAATGGTTGGGCCATTAATTGAGAAGCAAGTAGTGATTCGCGAACCACTATGCGTAATTTTACAGCAGTCAAACAAGAAATGTCAAAACACAACTTAAATGTATTGGACCTCACTATTTGGTTACGGAGAATGTGTGAGTTTAATTTTATAGTTGCATAGTTGGAAAAGTTAAAGTTGTTCAACTTCATCTACAAACGTGACATCTGGCGACGTGTGCATCCTATAAAAAAAACTACAAATGCGACATCTGGCGACGTATTGCATTTTTTTTTGCACACGTTGTTCTCTCTCTTTTTTACGAAGGCCTTTTTACATAAGTGTGTCTCTATATTTTTGCACACGTCGAATGCTTCAGTAATGGAGATCCACCATATCTCATCGGACTGCAATTTTTTCAATTTTGATAGCCGTTGCCACGATAGAAATTCAAAAGAATACATCAAAACATGGATTTAAAGGTATGTGATATATTTTACAATCAAATTCGCAGTTCATGATTTGGTCACGTATCAAATAAAAGCGCTGTTCTCAAATCTGTGCTGTGGGATGTTCACAGCAGAATATTTTCAGTCTTTTAATATTACCGAAAATACCGAATACCGAAAATTAAAAGAGGATTGTGAATACCCTCAGTGTAGTCATTATCAAAATTTACAAAAGTCGCTCGAAAACCCGCCGTTGCCGGGTAAAAGTTTTTTGCAAAAATTTTCTTGCGCCAAAAAACAAAGAAATAACTTAAAAACTTTTGAAAAAAAACGGTATGCCTTCAGGAGCTCCCGTTCCGAATTTTAAAATTCTAACACCAGAATCGTGATCACTATCTTCAATTTGATTTGAAAAAAGTCACTTAGATGTGCAAAAGAATCAATCTAATTTGTAGCATAGCCAATTTTATTTATAAAAGGTGATATTTGAACTAAAAAACTCCCATTCTTCAATTGAAAGAGATTGTCTTATGAA
This sequence comes from Chrysopilus asiliformis, assembly GCA_964034945.1. Classification (NCBI taxonomy): domain Eukaryota; kingdom Metazoa; phylum Arthropoda; class Insecta; order Diptera; family Rhagionidae; genus Chrysopilus; species Chrysopilus asiliformis. Next base: position 66,190,898 of record OZ035961.1, on the reverse strand, counting down.
AATCTAATTCAATAAATCTAAATAAAAAGAAGACAGTTATATTTTTGTCTTTATATACAATTATGTTAATACTTCGCCGTATCGAATCAACACTAAATATAGTATTTCCCGCTTTTTATCAACCCATTTGTTGGCAGTACTCGCGTCAGTTCAGAATATATTACCCATTTCTGACGGGTACATTAACTCGCATAAAAGCAATTTTCAGTTTATTATCAATTAAATTTTAGAAAAAACTTTCCGTTATGTGAACATGTGTTATTTTAGTTTTTTTTTTCGAAATGCTTTTTACTCTTATTTTGCAACTTTTTAGATATTTAAAAATTATTGTCTGTCTTTATGACCAACAAGGAATGAGAATTAAATATGCAAAACCCAGAATCAAAAATCGTGTTGACCTGTGTAATCAGTAAAAATTAATCATTTAAATTGATAAATATTATCGTCGCAAAAAACCCTTTTATTTCCATTCCTATTCACCGCAAGCGGATCATGCACGATTCCTTCATTGTACGTGCGTCCAAGTTTGGGAATTCCTTGCCGCGCGAAGTACGATAACTTCAAAATATTAATTTATTTAAACAAATACATTTTTTTGAAATAACAAGACCACCAGAATAGTTTCTCTTTTGGTGCCTGATTTGATATTGAAGTTTAATCTAAAAAAAAGTTTAGAAGTTCCGTTTTAATGCACTAATTGTCTTTAATAAAAACCTACTCATGCTTTTGGCTAGCTTAACCCTAGTCACAAATAAACATACCCAGATAACCAGTGCCCATAGTAGCATTTGAACCCATTTTTAACTCGTAGCCGACAGTCGTAGCTGACAAAACGCCCTCTCTTCCCCTACCCATCTGCATTTGAAATAAAAAATATCAGTTGTGGTCAACACAAAACTTTCTTCTACAAAATCTACGACCCTGCGCAATTTACGCTAGAGCCCTGTCGCGTTGTCAACCTAAGACGACCTCCCAATAAATTCTTGGTTCATCCAAAAATATCAAAAACGTACAAAATTTGAGATAACTTGAGAACTATAAAAGATATCAATTTACGGTAAATGGCAAAAATGTAGAAAATGTTAACATCTTTAATTATTCTTTTAACTGATTTGTCGAAAAACCAAACTAACAAGTAATTTGCAAAAATATATTTTTTTATATTTTAATCTAAATATCTCAATAACGGTAAAAGATAACGGATAACGGTAAGAAACAAAATTGTGCAGAATGCCATTCTCATTAATTCACTTCATACATGCAGTCAGCAAAAACCCGTTAGTTTTCGAGATAATCGCAAAAAACTGTTTTTTTTTGGAAATAACGGTTTATCTCAATAACAGGTTGAGATATCGAGTTATAGTTAAAGACAAAAGTGTGGGAAATTTTATTTTCTCCAAGTTTTGTCATACTTAAGGCCACTAAAAAACGCGTAGTTTGGGAGTAAATCGAGAAAAACGAAATTGCGATTTTTGAAAAACCGCCATTTTGGATACTTCCGGTTAACGGATTTCCACCAAAAGTTGATAGGATCGTCCCATTTCAGGACCCAACATGACTATAAAATTTCATGACGCTAGCTCTATTAGTTTTTGAGAAATCTTGTACACAGACTGACAGACTGACAGACAGACTGACAGACAGACTGACAGACAGACTGACAGACAGACTGACAGACAGACTGACAGACAGACTGACAGACAGACTGACAGACAGACTGACAGACAGACTGACAGACAGACTGACAGACAGACTGACAGACAGACTGACAGACAGACTGACAGACAGACTGACAGACAGACTGACAGACAGACTGACAGACAGACTGACAGACAGACTGACAGACAGACTGACAGACAGACTGACAGACAGACTGACAGACAGACTGACAGACAGACTGACAGACAGACTGACAGACAGACTGACAGACAGACTGACAGACAGACTGACAGACAGACTGACAGACAGACTGACAGACAGACTGACAGACAGACTGACAGACAGACTGACAGACAGACTGACAGACAGACTGACAGACAGACTGACAGACAGACTGACAGACAGACTGACAGACAGACTGACAGACAGACTGACAGACAGACTGACAGACAGACTGACAGACAGACTGACAGACAGACTGACAGACAGACTGACAGACAGACTGACAGACAGACTGACAGACAGACTGACAGACAGACTGACAGACTGACAGACAGACTGACAGACAGACTGACAGACAGACTGACAGACAGACTGACAGACAGACTGACAGACAGACTGACAGACAGACTGACAGACAGACTGACAGACAGACTGACAGACAGACTGACAGACAGACTGACAGACAGACTGACAGACATACTGACAGACAGACTGACAGACAGACTGACAGACAGACTGACAGACAGACTGACAGACAGACTGACAGACAGACTGACAGACAGACTGACAGACAGACTGACAGACAGACTGACAGACAGACTGACAGACAGACTGACAGACAGACTGACAGACAGACTGACAGACAGACTGACAGACAGACTGACAGACAGACTGACAGACAGACTGACAGACAGACTGACAAACAGACTGACAGACAGACTGACAGACAGACTGACAGACAGACTGACAGACAGACTGACAGACAGACTGACAGACAGACTGACAGACAGACTGACAGACAGACTGACAGACAGACTGACAGACAGACTGACAGACAGACTGACAGACAGACTGACAGACAGACTGACAGACAGACTGACAGACAGACTGACAGACAGACTGACAGACAGACTGACAGACAGACTGACAGACAGACTGACAGACAGACTGACAGACAGACTGACAGACAGACTGACAGACAGACTGACAGACAGACTGACAGACAGACTGACAGACAGACTGACAGACAGACTGACAGACAGACTGACAGACAGACTGACAGACAGACTGACAGACAGACTGACAGACAGACTGACAGACAGACTGACAGACAGACTGACAGACAGACTGACAGACAGACTGACAGACAGACTGACAGACAGACTGACAGACAGACTGACAGACAGACTGACAGACAGACTGACAGACAGACTGACAGACAGACTGACAGACAGACTGACAGACAGACTGACAGACAGACTGACAGACAGACTGACAGACAGACTGACAGACAGACTGACAGACAGACTGACAGACAGACTGACAGACAGACTGACAGACAGACTGACAGACAGACTGACAGACAGACTGACAGACAGACTGACAGACAGACTGACAGACAGACTGACAGACAGACTGACAGACAGACTGACAGACAGACTGACAGACAGACTGACAGACAGACTGACAGACAGACTGACAGACAGACTGACAGACAGACTGACAGACAGACTGACAGACAGACTGACAGACAGACTGACAGACAGACTGACAGACAGACTGACAGACAGACTGACAGACAGACTGACAGACAGACTGACAGACAGACAGACTGACAGACAGACTGACAGACAGACTGACAGACATGCTGGAATGATCCCTGTGGATATATTAGCAGATGAAATGTACCGTTTGTACGAAGGGAGGCGTAATAATCCAAATGTGAATAGGAATGAAATAAGAAAGGAAGAGCGTAAGCAGTCCATACAACAGTGGCAGAGAAGATGGGAGCAAGCTGAGAGCGGTCGTTGGACATTTAAACTCATACCAAGTATTTCAGATTGGGTTTACCGAAAACATGGGGAGATAAACTTTACACTAACACAGTTTTTAACTGGACATGGAGGTTTCCGGAAATATTTACATCGCTTCGGACTGGACGACTCACCAGATTGCCCGAGATGTATAGGGGCGTCAGAGAACCCGGAACACGTATTGTTCTGTTGCCCAAGGTTTGCTGCGCAAAAAAAAGAACTAGAAGCTGAACTCTCTACCGGACTAACTGTGAATAATCTAATTGGGCAGATGCTTACAAGTGAAGAGAACTGGAAGGCTGTGGACAAAACATTAAGGTGTATCCAACTTCAGCTAATGGAGGAGGAGCGGCTTAGAAAGGCAGAGACACAGGTGTGCAGTTAAAACTGACCCCACTCCGTGAAGTAATACCAATCGTCAGTCCCGCGGGGTGAGTGGAAGGAGAAGAAGGTGGTTTTAGCCGGTAAGAATCCGGCATAACCGCTCGGTATCTTTCGAAGATTTCCACCTTCTATAAAAAAAAAAAAAAAAAAAAAAAGACTGACAGACAGACTGACAGACAGACTGACAGACAGACTGACAGACAGACTGACAGACAGACTGACAGACAGACTGACAGACAGACTGACAGACAGACTGACAGACAGACTGACAGACAGACTGACAGACAGACTGACAGACAGACTGACAGACAGACTGACAGACAGACTGACAGACAGACTGACAGACAGACTGACAGACAGACTGACAGACAGACTGACAGACAGACTGACAGACAGACTGACAGACAGACTGACAGACAGACTGACAGACAGACTGACAGACAGACTGACAGACAGACTGACAGACAGACTGACAGACAGACTGACAGACAGACTGACAGACTGACTGACAGACTGACAGACAAACTGACAGACAGATTGACAGACAGACTGACAGACAGACTGACAGACAGACTGACAGACAGACTGACAGACAGACTGACAGACAGACTGACAGACAGACTGACAGACAGACTGACAGACAGACTGACAGACAGACTGACAGACAGACTGACAGACAGACTGACAGACAGACTGACAGACAGACTGACAGACAGACTGACAGACAGACTGACAGACAGACTGACAGACAGACTGACAGACAGACTGACAGACAGACTGACAGACAGACTGACAGACAGACTGACAGACAGACTGACAGACAGACTGACAGACAGACTGACAGACAGACTGACAGACAGACTGACAGACAGACTGACAGACAGACTGACAGACAGACTGACAGACAGACTGACAGACAGACTGACAGACAGACTGACAGACAGACTGACAGACAGACTGACAGACAGACTGACAGACAGACTGACAGACAGACTGACAGACAGACTGACAGACAGACTGACAGACAGACTGACAGACAGACTGACAGACAGACTGACAGACAGACTGACAGACAGACTGACAGACAGACTGACAGACAGACTGACAGACAGACTGACAGACAGACTGACAGACAGACTGACAGACAGACTGACAGACAGACTGACAGACAGACTGACAGACAGACTGACAGACAGACTGACAGACAGACTGACAGACAGACTGACAGACAGACTGACAGACAGACTGACAGACAGACTGACAGACAGACTGACAGACAGACTGACAGACAGACTGACAGACAGACTGACAGACAGACTGACAGACAGACTGACAGACAGACTGACAGACAGACTGACAGACACGCTGACAGACAGACTGACAGACAGACTGACAGACAGACTGACAGACAGACTGACAGACAGACTGACAGACAGACTGACAGACAGACTGACAGACAGACTGACAGACAGACTGACAGACAGACTGACAGACAGACTGACAGACAGACTGACAGACAGACTGACAGACTGACAGACAGACTGACAGACAGACTGACAGACAGACTGACAGACAGACTGACAGACAGACTGACAGACAGACTGACAGACAGACTGACAGACAGACTGACAGACAGACTGACAGACAGACTGACAGACAGACTGACAGACAGACTGACAGACAGACTGACAGACAGACTGACAGACAGACTGACAGACAGACTGACAGACTGACAGACAGACTGACAGACAGACTGACAGACAGACTGACAGACAGACTGACAGACAGACTGACAGACAGACTGACAGACTGACAGACAGACTGACAGACAGACTGACAGACAGACTGACAGACAGACTGACAGACTGACAGACAGACTGACAGACAGACTGACAGACAGACTGACAGACAGACTGACAGACAGACTGACAGACAGACTGACAGACAGACTGACAGACAGACTGACAGACAGACTGACAGACAGACTGACAGACAGACTGACAGACAGACTGACAGACAGACTGACAGACAGACTGACAGACAGACTGACAGACAGACTGACAGACAGACTGACAGACAGACTGACAGACAGACTGACAGACAGACTGACAGACAGACTGACAGACAGACTGACAGACAGACTGACAGACAGACTGACAGACAGACTGACAGACAGACTGACAGACAGACTGACAGACAGACTGACAGACAGACTGACAGACAGACTGACAGACAGACTGACAGACAGACTGACAGACAGACTGACAGACAGACTGACAGACAGACTGACAGACAGACTGACAGACAGACTGACAGACAGACTGACAGACAGACTGACAGACAGACTGACAGACAGACTGACAGACAGACTGACAGACAGACTGACAGACAGACTGACAGACAGACTGACAGACAGACTGACAGACAGACTGACAGACAGACTGACAGACAGACTGACAGACAGACTGACAGACAGACTGACAGACAGACTGACAGACAGACTGACAGACAGACTGACAGACAGACTGACAGACAGACTGACAGACAGACTGACAGACAGACTGACAGACAGACTGACAGACAGACTGACAGACAGACTGACAGACAGACTGACAGACAGACTGACAGACAGACTGACAGACAGACTGACAGACAGACTGACAGACAGACTGACAGACAGACTGACAGACAGACTGACAGACAGACTGACAGACAGACTGACAGACAGACTGACAGACAGACTGACAGACAGACTGACAGACAGACTGACAGACAGACTGACAGACAGACTGACAGACAGACTGACAGACAGACTGACAGACAGACTGACAGACAGACTGACAGACAGACTGACAGACAGACTGACAGACAGACTGACAGACAGACTGACAGACAGACTGACAGACAGACTGACAGACTGACAGACAGACTGACAGACAGACTGACAGACAGACTGACAGACAGACTGACAGACAGACTGACAGACAGACTGACAGACAGACTGACAGACTGACAGACTGACAGACTGACAGACTGACAGACTGACAGACTGACAGACTGACTGACTGACAGACAGACTGACAGACAGACTGACAGACAGACTGACAGACAGACTGATAGACAGACTGACAGACAGAAAATTTACAATTTTTCATTCATACAAAAAAATCAATATTTCAAATTTTTTTTTTTTAAAAACCTTATATTATTTAGAGGATCTAATTAAATTCATTTATAAGCATCGATCTATATTTCCATGCGAGATTTATAAAAAGGTGCAACTTTACATAATTTTGGCCGTTTAACACATCATAAAATTCTTCTTTCGTTAACACCACTTTTTTGAAAATTTGATTTCTGTACGGAGCAAAATTGGGCAACAGGCTACAAAATGGTAAGTATTTTCCAATTCGCCTGAGTTACATATTGAGCAAATACCGTTATTATTATCCTTTTTGAATTTTCTTGCATTTATGTTTAGCAAACCGCCACGCGTTATTATTATAAGACTTATCATTCTACTACTGTAATTGTTGGTGTAATATTTATGACTACCAGTAAATTGTAATCTACAATATTCGTCGTGCAACTGCGAGTTTCTAGCCTGTTCTTCAAAACGTTTCCAGTAATCGCGTTTAATATCCACTAGACTTTGCTCATGTTCCGCTCTCCAGTTGACGTTTTCAGATAAGAAATTTAACCGCATCCCAACACTTTGATAGATCCTATGCCATTCTTCTGTAATATTTATGACTACCAGTAAATTGTAATCTACAATATTCGTCGTGCAACTGCGAGTTTCTAGCCTGTTCTTCAAAACATTTCCAGTAATCGCGTTTAATATCCACTAGAATTTACTCATGTTCCGCTCTCCAGTTGACGTTTTCAGATAAGAAATTTAACCGCATCCCAACACTTTGATAGATCCTATGCCATTCTTCTGTAATATTTATGACTACCAGTAAATTGTAATCTACAATATTCGTCGTGCAACTGCGAGTTTCTAGCCTGTTCTTCAAAACATTTCCAGTAATCGCGTTTAATATCCACTAGAATTTACTCATGTTCCGCTCTCCAGTTGACGTTTTCAGAGAAGAAATTTAACCGCATCCCAACACTTTGATAGATCCTATGCCATTCTTCTGCCCAGAAGGCATTTTTCAAAATTGCTTCTTCCGCCAAAACTTTGGGGAGCCTACTTCTCGGGTAATGCATGATCTTACGCACATAATCAAAATCAAGTTTAAGGTTATAGAGATAGACGGGTTCTACTGTTGTTTCTAAATGAAGCATGTAATTGGGTGTGGTGGGAGGTAAAAATAACGCACTTTTCAGGAAATATCTTAGCAGTTTTTCAACCTGTTCGTACTTTTCGTAGCCCCAAATTTGTGCACCATAGCACATAAAAGACCGTCAATGTTATATTTCGTGTTTTCGAGTTTTTTAAAAAAAAACTCCGATTCATATAAAATTACGAAAGCGTAACATACTTGGACTATAATTTAGACCTTGTATTTTTTCGTCTCATTGAAAATTCTTCATTTCCCAGTTTTCTCATGCGATAATATGTCACAAATGTAGGTATATTTTTTTTTACACTCTTTGTGAGAATCATATAGTAATATATAGGATTTAGTATATTCAGTTTGTAACACATCGAACCAATTGTCAGAGACAAAAATCAATCATACTTTCAAAAGGATAGGGACTTGAAATTTTTTGCAATTGCGTTTCTCGTAAATAGCAAGGACAAGTTCTTGAACGGGCAAAATCGGATTATTCCTTGCCCCATACGAAAATACCGTTTTTTGCGATTTCATAGAAAACGATGTGTCGCATCGAAAAATTTATAAACATTAAATATGTTTAGAATATGATTATATATACCTCTTCCCTACATCAAAATCCAATCCTTCCCCCTCCTCTATACAAATGGTGATTTTTCACAAAAAAAATTATCTCCCTCATATACATATAGTATTTGACGATTGCTCCCTGGCATTAGTAAATTTCCTTATGTTTAGACATATGTTTATGTTTAAAGTGGAATTTTGATACAACAGTTCGCCGTTCACTTAAATCACCATACGGGTTTTTAATAATTGCCAGATTGGCAATTATAGCTTTTGTTATGTTTTTAATTATATCAAATTAAAATGGAAAGATCCGAAAATATACGCTTTTTGTAAATTTAATTGGAAGGCCATGGTTCAAGTGACCTATTAAACTACTTTAAGTGCCAGAAAAGTGGGGCATAATAGAAATCATTCGATAAATAGCTATTTTTTCCTAATGAAATTGAACTGAAATCTTTGGTGAAAGATTTTACCATCGAAAATTATTTGTTTTCAAAGAAAGTTTTTTTTTTAACTTATTTTAAAAATATCTACCGTAGCCACTCCTTGACGAAAATTCAGGCAATTACAAATTGGCTTCGTAACACCTAAAGTACACAAAGCAGCTGACCACATCACTTTAAAAAAAAACTGTTTTCGGTAAAACAAAAATTATTATACACTTTTTTGTAACAATTGGGTTAAAAAATCACTTATTTAAAAAATTCATTTTACTTTCACTAGCAGTAATTTCTTAGCAGCAAAAAAATTAAAATGTTAAAATAAAAAATATCACATTGAGCAACATTATAAGAAAAAGATGCGCATGCGGCATTTTGCACATATAACAGTGTTGTTTAAATGCTGTTATCAATTTAAATATTTTCTAACTTTTTGAAAAAATCTGAATTTCAGTACAAAAATAATGCTTTCATGTCAGTATTCGTAACTTTTATTAATTTCATATAATTATATATTTATTAAATTACAAAAGAAAGAGACACGTTAGATTATAACCATAGTTAAACAATTGTGTTTTTTTTTACATCACGTGAATAATTTTGTAAAGTCATTTTTAATACCCGATATACAACTGAGCTAAAACTCAGTTAATTTCTTGAAACCACACTGATGCAAAACAATCATATTATTAATCTATTAGTATTGTTCTTCTAAAATATACTAATATGTTTTGTATAATATATATTTTTAAAATTCAAAAGTTATAAAATTAGTCTCGAAGTGTGTTTTACTATTACATTTTGCTAATTAGTTACACATATCAGTTGTCACAACTTCTTATGAATATCCAATGTGTACAAATATAAAATTTTATGAATTCTACCAATTTCAGTTAATATGTATTATATGTTAAGTCTCAGTAAGATAATGCGATCATATCATTCATAATAATTGAAGAAACCCGTAATTGTTTTTGAAGATATTAAAAAAAGTATTTTAGTGGTTTTATTATTTTCATGTTAGTAAACCTTGCCTTTTTGAATCGTAAAAGGCTTCAGCAATTGTACTTCCCTATACATAGACAATATTATGATTTTTAATTTTATATTTTTAGTGACTTAGTATAAAACTTAAACAAAATATCACAATTGAAGTATTTTTTTTTAATTTCAATAAAAACGTTAAAATTAAGCTCTTTTACAAGAAATAGTTTTCTACGGTTTAAAAATTGTTCAATGTTCTTTTCAGTTCAAATGAAAATCACAAAGTGCAGTGGCCTCCTGACCGAAAGAAGGAATCGGTATGAATCGGTTGGCCTCGTTTTAGCATGTTCTGTTCTATATACTCAGCTCCATGTACTTTGCATCATATCGAATGCACATTTTTTCCTTTTTCTTCTCATTTCTACTATTCTTATGTGTGCATACTTGCACTCGGTATTGCAACAACAGCAACATACTAGTAAAATGTTTAGGCTCCCGATCTTTCAGCTATACTATTAGATGAAAAATACAATAAAATCCTACATGCTGCCATCTACTAAATTCACATTCCCATAAAAAGGGTGTGTAAAAAGCTTTTTCTTTCGATATGCAACCTCTTTAGGAGTTACCAGATGGCAGATGCAATTGAAAATTTGTATAAACTTTTTAATCAAATATCAACGGTTCTATATTCAAAAGCTTTCATCACTTTTCTTGTGAACAAAATATATTCAACACAAATTATAGAAAGCGGGTTAAACCGAGCTAAACTAATTTGTCTGTTAAAAACGGGTGCTTTTGAATTTTTTTTACTTTTTTATTTGTTGTTCGCTAGCCGCGAAAGTAGCTATTAAACAGTCAAATTTAAAAAGAAAACAATTTGACATTACAGCAATCCCTACATTTACGCAATCTTTAATTACGTCAGGAAAAAAAACTTTTAAATCAGCATCACTGGGGATCAGGGTTGGGACTTGAGGATGTGTAAAAGGTACTATTTTTGCCCAAAAAGGGTACTAGCTTGAGATAATGTGGTCCTAGATTTTTTTTTTAACTATCGTGCAACCAAAATCGTTTTTTATGCATATTACATAGGAGTCAAGAAAAATCTAAATCTCGTAATTTTAGAAAAAAAGTCCTTAACCCATATGGATTCTCGGTCAAAAAATACTCTAGAAAAAATCAATAAAAATTGTCTAGATGTATTTGTTTTAAATTTTCGCTTTTTTAAATTTTTTGTATAAACTCCGTCTAAAAACTTAAATGTCGAGAAGTATTTTGAGCTATTGCTAATATAAATCATATTTCCATGGCCTACGATTGATTTTCACATATCCCTTAATAAGACGAATTCAGTAGTCTTTAATTAAAGAGTTGTGGCGGGATCATTTAAAAAAGTACTTTTTTTCTAATACATATAGAAAAGTGATGGCTTTTTAAAGGGAGCTATAAATTCAGATAAAATCATTTTTTATATAAACCATGAAAAGGTACCAGATTCATGGGCTGTGGTACTAGGGTACAAAATGAGTCAAAAAGGTACTAGATCTAGTACATATGTACTAAAGTCCCAACCCTGCTGGGGATAAAGAAGTGCATTGTATCATAGATTAGAGACTTACTATAGATAAGACACAAACGTGGTTTTCCGTTTGCCGCCTGTAGAAAGAATTAGTCGACAGCATCATTCCGTAGTCGACAGCATCATTTCTCTCTTTTTATCATTTAGCTCAAATGGCCTTTTTGAAAAAAATCATTTTGTAATACTCGCCAGGGAACAACCATTATATAGAATGGAAAGTAAGGCCTTTCCTCATGAACTTCCACTAGAGTAAGCACTACACTATAGAAATCGGGTTTTTTATCTCACTTCCCCTTTCTGCTGTCATACACTCGACAAAAAAAAATCAAATAGAACAACCTGTTACAATACATATACAAAAGTGCTGGCACTTTTGTTTACATTTTGCATGACATTTCATTGCAACATTGATTCATTTCATTGCAACGATTGATTTTGATAGATAATTACATTTTAGCGTGTTAACATTTCATAATTTCACATCAAAATGAATAAAGCACAAATTCACCACTGTTTAGTGACTGTTTAGGAATGTTCCGCCAATTCAATTAAAAACCTAAATAGAAAGTTTTTCCGAGTCCCATCAACAACAGAAAGGTAAAGTATAACGAAAGATCGACAGAATTGCACATGAACGGGCCTTAAAACAATTGAAAACTAAAACTAAATTAAATTTAACACCTTTCAACACATTAGAACATCGCTAATATTTAATGGAAATATTAAATTATCCATAAAACATTTCCATTACCCGGTTTTGTTTTGATTTGTTTTCATTTCAAGTGACAGATGGGAATCCATATTGCCACACACCACCAAATCGATCAGTGTTCATGTACACTGTATGTAACAGCTATAAAAATCCTCGGATGTACGCTCCCAACACAAAAAATTTTGTTAGAGCTTTCCATTCTATATAATGGTTGTTCCCTGTACTCGCACAGAACAAACCAAAATATTGGACCAACACATACACAAGGGCCGCCAGCGGCCTTTCACAATTTCTTCAACGGTCAATGGCGATAGGATTTTTTTAGCAAAAAAAAAACACTTTTATTTAACTTGTTACGTTGCTTAAACAGAAAAAATGCCTGGCAAAGAACATTTTAAATGCCTTGTTGCGGAATATTCTGCCGACAATACGAAATATCCTGAGAGTTTTGCATTTCTCACACAAAAGTAATTAGTGTCTTTACAAAGCAAATGAAACAGACGATAATGTACTCTTCTTGAGGAAAAAATTTTTTACGCGTTTCCTAACTATATATCTCTAAACTATTATTGTATACTAGCAGACCCTTCGTTGGCAGCTAAAAGTTTTTTGTATAAATTTTACACAGAGAAAATGATGTTCAGAATTTTTAGATACAAAAGGTCATACAGCAAAATTGCATAAAATGTACGCACTTGTTCTGAAATTTTATGACATTCGGGTCTACCGGGGAACTCGATTCGATTCAAATCGAACACTAAATCGAACAGCTGGCACCGTTGAATTCGATTCGCGACAATACGCCAACGATCGAAATCGAAGTTTGTGACGTTTAGATTTTTGTGATCGAAAGTGGATCGAAAACATGGAGAGCGGCCGCAAAATGTAAGTTTGTTCTTCTTATTCATAGAAATTTGTAATGAATGTTATTTTTATTCAATGTGAATTTCTCCTTACAAATTTTCAAATAAATTTTAGGGCAAAAGTCACGACTAACCGCCAGTACGAGGAGCTCATCCACTTAATGCAGAGCCATGGGGACATAGCCAAAGGCTTTGTAAAGGGTCGAGAAGACACGAAGGAGTTTTGGCAGACGTGTGCCGAAAAAATAAATAGTCTGGGCCTTCCTAATCGGGATGCTGATGGCTGGAAAAAAGTATTTAACATCATTTTTATCCATTTGTGACATTTCTGTGATTGTGCATATTGTAATTATAGGTTTGGATCGACTTCAAATTCAACCTGAAGAAGAAGATGGTATTCAATAAAGAGCAGCATGTGGGAACAGGCGGAGGGACCTACAAGCAAAAAAGCTTCTCTGCCATTGAAGAATCCGCAATACAGTTGTTAAATTAGTATTTTCTTCTTCCTCCTCCATCAAAACAAAAAAAAATGCACTATTGAACATCTTTCACTGAGAAAAGTTTTTATTGAATAAACCACTCAATTTTTTTGACGTTTATGAATTTATGCTAAAATTTAAAACTAATCTAGTACAATTTGGAATAATGCGACTTTTACACGTTTCTTTTGTGGCAGTACTTTTGCGTCGATTCGATCAAGTTCACCGGTCGCAAATTTGAAACGAATCGAAACGAAAATCAAATCGAATCGAGTTCCCCGGTAGACCCAATTGTGTATAGAAATCAGTACCATGATTATTTTTTTGGGTATTAAATGCAGATACCAAATGGGGTAAAAATTTGTACATCGAATTAATGACCAATGACATCAATTTAACAGGCAAAGCCAAAATCGAAAATGTATGTACAAATGATATTAAAATCAATTACCGTTGTGCATCCAATTCCCTGATGTTAATGTTTGGATGCCTGCAGCTGGTAATTAGACTACTAGTAGAACTGCGCCACACTTGTGCATGACGAAAAAATGGCGACGATTTTGTTAGTCGATTCGTCAGTTCTAAAAACTCGATTTTAAAGCGATTCCAATAATTTTGATAAAACTGATGCAAAAAATCAGTTTGGGGAAAGCATTTCTTAGTTTAGACATTAGTTGAAATGCTTTTTTGAAATATTTTTTATGCCCATTTTTTTCAGATTTCGATAATTTTTTCCCATTTTCGAAAAATACTAAACGGGAATAGTATTTTTTCGAGGTAACACAACAACATTCGCCGAGAGAATTCATTCGTTCGAAGTTTTTGTAAGAAAAATCATTCAAAATAAATTATTTTCATTTCGCATCATATTGGTCGTCATAAAACATTTCCTCCATATACGAATATTCAATATAGAAACTATCAGAAACAAACACGCATCTCTTAATTTTTAAAGTCATCACACTAAAACAATTTCCGCTCATTAGTTGCATATATTAAATTCTATGAACACACACTAAGCAAGAAACAGAAAGAGATTCCATATCAACAAGAGAGATTTGTTTTTGCATAAAATCCAGATAATGTGGATACATGCTATGACATTGATTGTTGATTCTATGCAAAATTATAAAAACTGCTTAATGACATTTTGTAGATCAAATAAATGAACTTATGGCATCGGTTGATTTTTGATGCACAAAAATCATAAAATTAACGTACATTTAGTAAAATTTATGCACAAATTCCTCTGAGTGTAGAATGCTTATACCGATTTTTCCCGGGAAAAAGGATATTTGCGTTATCCTTACAGAACCTTTCGTTTCAAATTTTGAAAACCTAATACCGGATTCGTGATCAGCGACCCCGATAACCCCCTAATGCCATTTTTCCCCGGGAAAAATGGGAAAAAGGATATTTTCGTTATCCTTACAGGACCTTCCGTTTCGAATTTTGAAAATCTAATACTGGATTCGTGATCAGCGACCCCAAAAACCCTATAATGCCAATTTTTCCGGGGAAAAATGGGAAAAAGGATATTTGCGTTATCCTTACAGGACCTTCCGTTTCGAATTTTGAAAATATAATACCGGATTCGTGATCAGCGACCCCAAAAACCCTATAATGCCAATTTTTCCGGGGAAAAACGGGAAAAAGGATATTTATCCTTACAGGACCTTTCGTTTCGAATTTTGAAAATCTAATACCGAATTCGTGATCAGCGATCCCAAAAACCCTATAATGCAAATTTTTCCGGGGAAAAATGGGACAAAGGATATTTTCATTATCCTTACAGGACCTTCCGTTTCGAATTTTAAAAATCTACATAGCTAAAAACCTGCTCCTGACAACACAGATCATTTTGCAAAAAAGCGCGTAAAAATCGGTCCAGTAGTTTTTGAGTTTTGTAACTTAAGCAAAAGCTTGTTACTGTAGATATTTTCTAAATATCAAACATAACAAAAGCTATAATTGCCAATCTGGCAATTATTGAAAACCCGTATGGTGATTTAGTTGAACGGCGTATCAAAATTTCATTTTAATTCAAATTTTCCAATAAGATTTTTTTTAAACTTGTTCCAATCGGATTTTGATGTATGGGAGTTTTATGTAGAATCATATTCTAAATAACTTTTGTTCTTGGTTCTTGCACAGTTTTTGAGATATTCGCGAAAAACATTTTCGTTCCTATGGGGGGTACCCTCCCTAATGGTCCATTTTTGCCCATTAACGAACTTAGCCTCGCATTTTATGAAAAACGGATCTGCGCAAAATTTCAAGTCTCTAGCTCAATCCATGCGCCCGCAATCCGCGCCACAGACAGACAGACAGACAGACGGACGGACGGACGGACAGACGGACGGACGGACAGACGGACGGACATGGAAAATTCAATTTTTTTTATCATTCTAAACACACTGGTGTAATTCATTTTTGTGTGTGATGACGGGATCTTGGCGTTACAAACGGTAAGGCAAAGTTAATATACCCTTTGGTATACATACCATACGGGTATAAAAATACTAACACAAAATATCAGAATAACTTTAAAACGTCATTTCCCAAAATTTACAATTTTTGAGTTGTGACAGGCTTCCTCCGGAGTAGCGATATATAGATTACAGGAGGCTTAGGCCTCTGTTACACACGGCAACTTTAAGCGGCGACTTTTCTTAAGTATAGGCGCGAGAAGTGAGGGAAGCGGTGGCTAATGTCGCCAGTTCCGAAAGTAGAAACAAGGCGACAAAATACGCACACAAGCACAAAATCAAGAACGGATTCGTTCTTCACACAACTTCACACACACATGAAACACTCACTGTGTAATATACAGAAGTCTCCGGCAACTTGTCTCCGCGTGTAGCACAAACGAGCAATTTTTTGTATTTTGTATCGGTTTAAAGTTGCCGTGTGTAGCATAGCCCTTACACGTAAGACTAAGATCCGCCATACACTTGAGCTATAAGCCAGCTCAGCTATGTACCCGTTTAGGCGTCGACGTCGAATTACTTGCTGATTCCCGTTCCAATTCCAGTTTTTATAGGAAAGTTTCCACTTCGCTATGCAATATAGTATGAAAATGTACTAGAATTAGCATGTAATTACACCGTTTCGCACACGCCCTAAATATATACCTTTAAGTTGGAAACAAAACGATTTTTACTTTCTTATACGTAGTACTCATGAAAAATGCATATTTGGCCTGTTAGTTATGCCGGAGCATTTTATTACAAAACTGTCTTTCTGTCTGTCTGTGTCCAAGATTTATCAAAAACTAATAGAGGTAACTAACCGTGAAATTTTATAGGCATGTTTGGTCTTGGAATGGGACGATCCTATCAACTTTTGGTGGAAATCTGTTAACCGAAGTAACCAATATGGCGGCTTTTTAAAGATCGCAATTTCGTTTTTACCCTTAATAACTTTTGGGTGTCGCAACGTTCTCGCGTTTAAAAATTCCCCCTTCCCCCCTCAATTTAAACCCCCTCTCCTTGCATCTCCTGATCCACTGAACCGATTCCGATCCCACTTTCGGCATTCGGTTGTAAGTAATGAAAGGAATATTTTGGTGTACAAGAGTTCCCCTCTCCCTCAATTTACACCCCCTCTCCTTGTATCTTCTGATCCACTTAATCAATTTCGATCCCACTTTCGCCATTCCGTTGTAAATAATGGAAGAAATATTTTAGTGTACTAGAGTTCACGTTCCCCCTCAATTTAAACCCCCTCTCCCTGCACCTTCTGATCCACTGAACCGATTTCGATCCCGATTCCGACATTTCCTTGTAAATAATGAAAGGAATATTTTAATGTGTAAGAATTCACCCTCACCGTAACGTTACCTCTCCTCACCCTGTGTATTTTGATTCCCTGAACCGTTTTCGATCCCGCTTCGGCATTAGAGGGATATTACTTGAAAAAAATTGTTAATCTTTAAATAATTATTACAATACAAAATGGTTACCAAAAAACTTTAAATTCAATCGGTTTGTTCACTGTTATCTTTAAAAAGAGTGGAAAAAAAACAATAAAAATTTTGAAAAACATATCAAAATTTGGAAAGTTGTAGTTGTTGACACGCCATCATGTATGTAGAGAGCCTATAATATAGAGAGTGGACATCCGGACTTGTACAAATGGCCGCCGAGCTGAAAAACGAGCGCGGAAAGCTTTAAAAGTGTCGTTCTTTGCCACATTATCAAAAATAACGGAAATCGCTTAATATAAGTAAAAAAAAAACTCATGTCTAGTCGCTCTAGTCCGGATCTCCACTTTCTATATTATGGGCTCTATACACACATGCTGGTGTCATAACGCCGACATTGACGCCTCATCTGTTTGGGGGATAACTTTCGAGATATTTAAATTACTGAGGTCAACCCTAATAATAAAAAAAATCCTATAAAAAGGATCAAATAATATAATCATTGGAGTAAATTTAAAATTGGTTTGCATCAGGACAACTTTGCTCCACAAATTCAGCGACCAATAGGCTTTCCCGACGCACACCACGAATTTAAAAATTTACTGAAATGATTATTTTATCCTTTTTAAAGGATTTTTTTTTATTCAGGAGTTTTTCAATTTTTTAGGGTTTTTCTTTAGTCGGGAGTATTTCAAAATTTTTACTTTTTTTTTTTTTTTTTTTTTGTAATTTACTCCGAAACTACGCGTTGTTCAGTAGTATTAAGTTTGAGAAAAGTTGGAGACAATAAAATTTCCTACATTTTTGTCTTGGAACTCCGAATCTCAAGTCGTTATCGGAATATACCGTTATTTAAGAAAATCAGTTTTATACGATTATCACGAAAAATAATGGGTTTTTAACAGGTCAATGTATGAAATGAATTGAACAGAATAACATATACGACCAAGGTGTATCAACTAGAGAGGTGGAGTACTCCCGTCCACTACTATCAAATATTGCATGTGTGACGTCACAACCGCAAACAGAATCGATGGTGCCTGTGGTTTCTTATGGGAGATTTATCCGATTACTTAGATTTGTGATGTTAATATATTTTTTTTTGTTTAGATGTTTTAATATAACGTACAAATAGATCGAATTAAAGAGTATATACAATATGTATAGAGTTAGTTTGAATGGAAAGTATTTTTTATTTGTATTTTTTTTTAGTACATTATTGATTAAGTTTCCTTAATTTAGATTGACGAAAATCTTCGTCCGCTCTACGCTTTCTTTTCAGTATTTTCTGTTCCTTCAGTTTTTGATTAAATTGCTTGCATCGAATGTTAATACGAAGTTTAGCATATTTACTCGTGACAAAATCAAAGAAAAAATGAGAAAAATATCTCCATTGAGAACAACAGTTTTGATTGAGTGCACTTATTTCAATAAATAAAATGAAATATACTTACTTGCTCGTCTTAGAATTTATTTCATTTTTTTTTTGTTCAAAAGCGTCAATTTTAACTAATTTTCAAAAGCACTGCTATCAAAGTGCAGTGAGCATAACGCTAAACGTGCGTTATCTTTTTTAATTGAAATTGAGTAAAATCGTAACCATTTTTTCCTTAACTCCTTATTTTTAGGAAACTGGTGGAAAGTTTTTTTTGCTGGATATTTATTTCCCCTAACGCTTTGACATTTTGGCAAAGCACACTTTCTACCCACCATCGAAATCGTTTGGTGTTTGATACTGCCGAGATAAACTTATATTCATCGGTGCACTCAGAGCGCGGTTGTTACGTCACAGCACACTCACACTGGCGCTTGGTGTGTACGATACAAACGGGAGTACTCCACCTCTCTAGTTGATACACCTTGATATACGACAATTTTTTTTAATACCGTTATTCAAAATTAAAGGTATTAAAATTCTCTCCATTTTTGCCTTTTACCATAAATCGATATCTTTTACCGTTATCGAAATATTTCCGATTTTGTTAAATAAAAATTTAGATTCTGTATAAGAAAGTCATGTGTTGTTCACATCAGATATTTTTATACCCGTATGGTGAAACCAAAGGGTATATTAACTTTGCCTTACCGTTTGTAACGCCAAGATCCCGTCATCACACACAAAAATGAATTACACCAGTGTGTTTAGAATGATAAAAATATTTAATTTTTGCATGTCCGTCCGTCTGTCCGTCTGTCTGTCTGTCCGTCCGTCCGTCTGTCTGTGGCGCGGATTGCGGGCGCACGGATTGAGCTAGAGACTTGAAAGTTTGCACAGATCCGTTTTTCGTAAAATGCGAGGCTAAGTTCGTCAATGGGCAAAAATGGACCATTAGGGGGGGGTACCCCCCATACGAACGAAATCGTTTTTTGTGAATATCTCAAAAACGGTGCATCTTATCAAAAAAGTCCAAGAACAAAAGTTATTTAGGATATGATTCTACATAAAACTCCCATACATCAAAATCCGATTGGAATAAATTTTAAAAAGTCTTATTGGAAAGTTTGACTTCAAATTGGAATTTTGGTATAACTGTTCGAATTTTGATACGAATATCACCATACGGGTCTCCAATGATTGCCAGATTGGCAATTATAGCTTTTGTTATTTATTTTATTATAATCCTTTTTCGTCCAGACTACTCTAAAATGTAAGGCTGCAAAGCTCAAAAGCAAATAGGGGAAACATGGCCAAAATGACATATACGGGTAAAACGACACATTGCAATATCTTGAAATCCGCGAATATATCAGATCTCCTTTTTAGCCTTATATGTGATGTTAGTGAAGTTTAACAACCTGTGAAAACAATAGCTCAGTCTACTGAGTAGCGTCAGAGTGAAAAGAGTTAAACTGTATACTCCAAAAAAAAGTTTTTTTTAAGTGATCTCATTTTTTCAATTTTCGGTAACTTTTCTTTTTTTTAAATTGTTTATGTTTTAGCAAGACCATACATTGCTATGTTGTTTTTGAAATAAACTTGTTTGTTTTAAAAAAAACCGTTAGCTTTTAATATTTTTTTATAGGAAAGTCTCAATTATAGTACACTCATACCTCGCTTTACGGCCTAGACACGTTCCGGGAAAGTTGGCCGTAAAGCGAAAAGCCGTATAACGAATCAATTATTTTCATACAAACCCATACAAATTCAATAGGATCCGTTCCAATTTCTTTTAAATAACGTAGTTTTTAGTTTAAAATGCATTTTTTTTCTTTTTTTTCATTTAAAAATGCTTACAATCAAAATAAAAATACATAACAAGTAATATAAGGATGACTTCAATAACAAAAAAAAATCATATGTACATAAAAAGATAACTTAAAAAAAATTCATATGCACATGTCCATATACATAATAAAACATAACAAAAGCTATAATTGCCAATCTGGCAATTATTGAAAACCCGTATGGTGATTTAAGTGAATGGTGAACAGTTTTATCAAAATTCCACTATGAAGTCAAACTTTCCAATAAGATTTTTTAAAATTTGTTCCAATCGGATTTTGATGTATGGGAGTTTTATGTAGAATAATATCCTAAATAACTTTTGTTCTTGGACTTTTTTGATAAGATGCACCGTTTTTGAGATATTCGCAAAAATCTTTTTCGTTCGTATGGGGGGTACCCCCCCCTAATGGACCATTTTTGCCCATTAACTAACTTAGCCTTGCATTTTACGAAAAACGGATCTGTGCAAAATTTCAAGTCTGTAGCTCAATCCGTGCGCCCGCAATCCGCGCCACAGACAGACGGACGGACGGACGGACGGACATGCAAAATTCAACTTTTTTTTTATCATTCTAAACACACTGGTGTAATTCATTTTTTTGTGTGATGACGGGATCTTGGCGTTACAAACGGTAAGGCAAAGTTAATATACCCTTTAGTTTCACCATACGGGTATAAAAAATTGAATTTTCCATGTCCGTCCGTCTGTCCGTCCGTCCGTCCGTCCGTCTGTCTGTCTGTCTGTCTGTCTGTCTGTCTGTCTGTCTTGTTGTCTGTTGCGCGGATTGCGGCCGCATGGATTAAGCTAGAGACTTGAAATTTTGCGCAGATCCGTTTTTCGTAAAATGTGAGGCTAAGTTCGTTAATGGGCAAAAATGGACCATTAGGGGGGTTACCCCCCATAGGAACGAAAATGTTTTTCGCGAATATCTCAAAAACTGTGCATCCTATCAAAAAAGTTATTTAGAATATGATTCTACATAAAACTTCCATACATCAAAATCCGATTGGAACAAGTTTTAAAAAAATCTTATTGGAAAATTTGAATTCAAATGAAATTTTGATACGCCATTCAATTAAATCACCATACGGGTTTTCAATAATTGCCAGATTGGCAATTATAGCTTTTGTTATGTTTTTTTATCATTCTAAACACACTGGTGTAATTCATTTTTGTGTGTGATCACGGGATCTTGGCGTGAAAAACGGTAAGGCAAATCTAATATACCCTTTGGTTTCACCATACGGGTATAAAAATGTTTCTTAGTTCTTCGGTATGCAACAAAAATTGCGGCGTAGGTAAACTTTTTACCATACAGTTAGAAATTATTGCACCGCAGTCGAAAAATTTTAACTGCCAAGGTCGAATACACTCTTAAATTGGGGTTTCCATACCGTCCTCTTTTTCCCCGTGCGCTGTCCTATAGTTAACCCGTTCGGTACATGTTTTTTTTCTATGGGGGTTAAAAATTCTCTCTATACAAATTAATGATGTTTAAGCTATTAGTATTCATTTAAAACAAAAAAAAAATTGAAAATTTTTATTTTTTACAAATACGTCTACTGTAGTCCAGCTTTTTACTCAAAAAATCAAAATTGGGTCACAAATGCACTTAAAGGTGCACTGAATGAGAATAGAGTGTTGAAAATAATAAGTCAATTTAAATTTTTAACTGCGTTGCCATATGGCATCAAAATACCGAATGGGTTAAGGGCGTCCGGAAGTTTTTTTTTCTAAATTCGGGGCAACTTAATGTAGCCCTAGAAAAGCAGCGCCGAGACACATTTAAAAAATTCCCCCGGACGCCTTAAGGTAGAAATACACGACTAGAGACTTTGGTATCTTACCCCACAGTTAGACGTTCGACTAGAAGTCGCATGCGATTATCCCTCCTACAACGTTTTCAATTTGACAGGTGTTGCGATTTGCTCTGCTGTCTTGCGACATTGCATGTGACTTCAGTTGAAAAAGGTCAAACGCAAGAAAACAAAGAAAGTTATTTTGTTTATGAAACTCATTTCTGAATACCAAAACAATGAAGGCTCATAAATATCTTCTGTCGATGCTCCAGACTTCCGACTCGCATTGATTTACTTTTTTTCGTGAACATACGTCGTTCGTAAATTTCTCAACTTTTTCTTCACTTCCTCGCTTGTGAGTTTCAATTCCGCGCCGATTTGTTCATACGCCTGCCTCTTGAGATCGTTTCTACGATACAATTTCGAGGCAGTCTTCCAGAGGCACTCTCTTTCCCGGCACAAATTCATTAATTTCAAAATTTCACTTCTACTCAACTTATTTTCTGCCCTTGTGAAATCAGACATAACCTTAAATGTCAAATCATTTGCAGTTCCAGTCGCAGCTCAGATTGTATGAGGTTTTTACATACGACTTGAGTTGCGATTTTCCCCGCTTGCATGCAACTGGCGTTTACACGAGCGATTTCCCTGAGATGAGATTCGGCATGCGACTTCTAGTCGCACGTCTAACCGTGGGGTTAGACCAAAAATTTCGCCTCTGCATACAAAGAGACCTGTGTATACACTTCGGAGACCGGAGATTTGTCTCCAAGTATCAAGTCTCTAGGGCAGTGATGTTATATGGAGGGGAATTCCCCTTTTTGGGGGGAATTTGACTATAAAAATTGTTAATAGGGGAAAAGGGGAAAACGCTTCAAAACGAGGGGAAAACGATTTACAACGAGAGGAAAATCTTCGCCTTTCAACTAAACCCGAAAACTTTTAAAAAATTACGGAAAAGTGGAAGTACAAATAATTAAAAACAATTACAATCCAATTCCAAGCTTAGGCAAAGGTAAAGAGTGAAGGAAATGCCCTTATTTATGCATTTGCCACTTTATAATGATCTTATTGCAATTGTAAAGTACACCCCAATCTTTTAAACGAAAGCACTTTAAAATGGCTTTGGAATCTACGTTTAACCGATTTTTCAGTGTACTTTTTAACAGCTTTGAAAAAAGCACATTAAAAAGTACATTTTATCATCTTATTCAAAGTAATTACTTTAAATTACTTTAAAAGACTTTGATGGAAAGTAGTTTCCATGAAAGTTCATTGACACATATTTTTTGTTCGTTTTTCGGATTTCTTAAATATATTTTCAATAGAAATATTTTCAATTGCAAATCAGCAGAAGTGCTTTGTTTAAATTATGTAAAAATCAATTAAATCGGTAATTTCTTGGTCATCTTTAAAATTTGGCTTAATGTACTAATTTCGACTAATATTCACAAGAAGATTGCATGGACCAGTGGCAAAAGTGCTCGGAATAAAAAATGGAGTTCCAGTCGAGACTTGAATTCCTTTTTTATTCCCATTTTTTGATATTTTTATGTTTTTTCGATTCAAAATATGGAAATAGTTTTTACCGAATTTAAGGAGGACAGGATTATTTTAAGCTCAAAGGCAAAGCAACTACCTTGATTTATACATTTGTGACTTGCTTTATTATCCAATTGTGAATCCCGCCTTCTTTTCATATCTTATTTGACGTTTGGTTAGAGACCCGTGACGTTGTTATTGGGAATTTTGTAAAAGCTTTACAAAATATTTTTTTTTCCTGATTTGTGCTTTTTTCTCTTAAAAGACTTTAACATGAGTCCAGATGACAGATGACAATAATTTTTGGTTTTAATAAATGAATTCTTTATTTAAAATTCGTTGTTTTTATAGGGGAAAAACGAGGGGAATTTCGTCATTGAAAAAGGGGAAAAGGGGGGATTTCGTCATTTGGAAAGGGGAATTTCACTAAAGGTACATAGCATAGAATAAGGAATATATAGAAAAAACTCTGCCGAACAAATTTCCCCTTCGAAGGGGGGAAAAATGTCCCTATCATTCACTAGCTACGGCCTAAAAGTTAATTCTTTTAGACTAGGGAGCACGAGGCAGAGAGAACATTTTCTAATCATTTTCGTCGTATCTATTCAATGAGATGGAGGAATCGAATGGATAATTTTTTCCGTGTTACATCGGATCCTCTTGCTTCATCTCACAGTGGAAAAATTTTCTCTAAAAATTTGTTCTAAGAGTTTATTCTCTAGATTATTTGTTCTCTGTACATAGCATCACTGCTCTAGGGTCTCTTGAGAGACTTAAGTTTCTTGCCGTGTAGCTACTAATGAGAGAGTCTCTTTAATGCGTCTCCGGTCTTCAAAACGTTTTGACAGAGAACAAATAATCTAGAGAATAAACTCTTAGAACAAATTTTTAGAGAAAATTTTTCCACAAAAACTTGACCAAAGAAAAAAATATCACATATCCATATTTTTCTCATGAGTTGGTCATGAACAAAGCAATTTACTAATCTAAAACTACTCATAAGCAATTCAATGGCTCCCAGTAGAATCAAATCTTCGTACTCACGAGTTTTTCGAATTACTCTTGAGCAGTGCGTCTTTTGAAATGAGTATTCATGAGTGAGCACTCATTTTGTTGAAACAATTGATTTGATGTGGCTAAACAATTAATTTACATGTTTCTTTATCAAGTATTTTCCATTAAACAGGATGGAATTAAAAAAAACAAAGCAGTCATTGGGACTGCCGACAGAAGTGATAACCTTAAACTATGAAATAACAGATTTTTTTTGGATTTTGAAATTATTTGTAGTATCAAAAATTAATATTTCATAATTTGTAAATTAAAATCATTAACATTAGTCTGGTTTTCACATCTATCGCCACTCCGAGCAACAATTATATGGATCTGTTATCCGGATCATTAAAAAAAGCAACTGTTATCAACCAGTTCAAGCTGTGAGAAATCTTTTTTAGAGAAGAAGCTTTATTAAAAAACTGCAGTTGAAACGCGCAATTGGTAAATCCAACAGACTTTTTTAATATCTCGAGTTTTTTTTTGAGCGCAGTTTTTCTTTCGTGCAGTTGTGGAAGTAAACTTTTTCTATTGTAAAGTTTTTCAAAAATGAAAATTCAAGACCTCGGTGCAAAAAGCGGTCATGTCCACTTTTTTGCGAAAAAGAGTTATTGATGCCAAATGCAAGAATAAACGAATGCGCACATTTGGCTGCAAAGAGCATACTTTTTAGAGGCCTGTGTAAAAAGTTATTAAAGAAAAGATGCATTCTTTCATATAATTTGACGCGGAATTTTTTTCCAAAAAAAATTTTTTTATTCTGGGAGTTTTGTTTTGTTAAATTGAATATTTTTTTATTTTTTTATTTGTTTTTTACTAAATAAAGGCTAGTTAACAAGTCTGGACTGTATTTTGTAGTCATAAATAAATTTTAAAAACCGCTTTTTACTCTTGGGTGCAAGAAACAGCTATGTCCAAAACTTTAAAATGTCCATAACTTTTTCAAAAAAAAAAATATGGATTTATCTCAAATTAAAATGATGTAAGAATACATGCTTGATTTAAACTGTGAATTGTTAACTTTGTCCCAGAGCAAAAATTTCACGCTATGTTTTTTGTACCTCCTGAAAAATTTGAAAAAGTGGAGATGACCGCTTTTTGCACCGAGGTCTTCATTATCATTATCCATGGCCGAATTATACAATGTCTGTTTGACAGCTCAGTCTCTCTTGGCTCTGACGTCATCGGCAAGAAATTCTTATAAGACTCAATGGGAATTTTCCCTAATTCTCAAATCTAGCTAACCTCTAGCTAAACAACTCCGTACGCACAATCTCTTGCCCATGACGTAGCAAAATGGTGGCTGTCAAAAAATAACCAGCAGACCTTGTATAATTGGGCCATGATCATTATCGAAAAAACCATAACAGAAAGCTTTGAAGTTGAGGTGCTTTTTTTAAAAGTTTTCCAATGTGGAAGTTGAAGCTTAAAGCTTTGGAAGTTGAAAGGTTTTCCAATGTGGAAAGCGTCACGTTTTGTGGAAAGCAAATGCTGACGCCAAACCATAAGTTTTTACCCATCCAAAAATCGCCCAACGCGCCTAAAGAAGTTATCACTTCAAAAAGTCTAAAAAAGCAAGGTGTCTGTCTCGTAGAGACGGCCAGAAGACGTGGATCCGCCTACAACGATCGCCAATAGATATTTAAGTAAGAAATTTTAGTGAAAAGGAAATTAAGGAAACAAATTTTTATTTAAAACATAACAAAAGCTATAATTGCCAATCTGGCAATTATTGAAAATCCGTATGGTGATTTAAGTGAACAAAATCAAAATTCCAGTTTGAAGTCAAACTTTCTAATTAGATTTTTTTAAAATTTATTCCAATCGGATTTTGATGTATGGGAGTTTTATGTAGAATCATATCCTAAATAACTTTTGTTCTTGCACTTTTTTGATAAGATGCACCGTTTTTGAGATATTCGGTTTCATAATTTTATAATATAATAATTTTATTTATAATAATAATTTTATATAATAACTAGCAGACCCTTCGTTGGCAGCTAAAAGTTTTTTGTATAAATTTTAGAATGCCAAAAAACCATAAATAACTTAAAAAGTTTTGAGAAAAAATGTTATCCTTACAGGACCTTCCGTTTCGAATTTTGAAATTCCAACTCCAGATTCGTGATATAAGCAACCCTAAAAACCTCCCAAAGACTGTTTTTGCGAGAAAAATTGGAAAAAGGACATTTCCGTTATCCTTACAGGACCTTCCGTTTAGCAGCGACCTCGAAAACCCCTTAGTGGCAATCGTTTCAAGAAAAATTGGAAAAAGGACATTTGCGTTAACCTTGCAGGGCTTTTCGGTTAGAATTTTGAAATTCCAAAACCGGATTCGTAATCAGCGACCCCAAAAACCCCCTAATGACGATTTTTCCCAGTAAAAACTGGAAAAAGGATATTTGCGTTATTCTTACAGGACCTTCCGTTTCGAATTTTGAAAATCTAATATCGGATTCGTAATCAGCGCCCCAAAAACCCCCTTATACCGATTTTTCCGAGGAAAAACGGGAAAAGGGATATTTATCCTTACAGGACTTTTCGTTTCGAATTTTGAAAATCTAATATCGGATTCGTGATCAGCGATCCCAAAAACCCCATAATGCCGATTTTCCCCGGTAAAAATGGAAAAAAGGATATTTTCGTTATCCTTACAGGACCTTCCGTTTAGAATTTTGAAAATCTAATATCGGATTCGTGATCAGCGACCCCAAAAACCCTATAATGCAAATTTTTCCGGGAAAAATGGAAAAAAGGATATTTTCATTATCCTTACAGGACCTTCCGTTTCGAATTTTGAAAATCTACATAGCTAAAAACCTGCTCCTGGCAACGCAGATCATTTTGCAAAAAACCGCGTAAAAATCGGTCCAGTAGTTTTTGAGTTTTGTAATCTCAAACAAACAGACAGACAGACAAACAGACAGACAGACAGACAAACATCCATTTTTATATATATAGATTCTATTTATAAGTAATTGGTTTATGATAAGAGAAGTATGAAGTAAATATCATACATACAGTGTTCAAAACACTCCCATTTCTAGTCTTTCGTTCAAATTATATAACTAATTTATAATGACTAAGGTTTTACATAAATTTACTACTATTTCATCGATTCTACTACTATTTTTCGGCCGATTTACTACGATTTCGAAGATCAAAAATCTCACAACCCTGAATACAACTATAATGCTGGGAGCGAAATATCGTTCTCTCACTAGTAAAATGCATATGTCAGGTGGCAACACCAAACGAACAGTAGTATAATTGGTAACCCTGTAAAAGAAAATCAATCTGTGAATAGACGCGAATAAATAAGGGTGACATTTTGATCGTTCCGTGTTTTACTGGCTAATTATCCAAACTCCACCACCTCAAGCCATCCTGACATAATCAGAAGTGGAATTGGTCCGGAAAATTAGCCTCAGTGTGAAAAAAACCCGCCGGAAAGTTTAATTTAGAACGAAAATTAAATTAAATTAAATCGTGTCGAACTTGATGAAATACCGCAGATTCATTTTCGTGTGTGTGTGTGTGTGGAAACTTGTACGATCCCGTTCCCAGCAAACACAGAAGTACTTTTAAGAGTAGTGAAATAATGCCTGAAAGTAATGCTTACTAGAAATGAAACTTTGATAGGGCTCCGGGAAAAAATTCAGCTATATACTTCGTGTCTGTGAATACATGTAATTGCACCGTCCGCTTCTCCAAAAGTACTTCTATAAGGTATTCTGTAAAGCGTTATAAAAGTACTGAAAATAAGGCCTTACAGAACTCCTTACATGGATTACTTACATAAGTACTCCACTAGAAGCAATGAACACTTTTTTCTCAAGAAAATGCACACAAAAAAAATAAAAACTAAACTATTTAAAAATAAACACTTAATTATTTATTTTAGAACATTATTTTTTTAATTACCTCCTTTATGTTGAATTTTTGTCTATTATCTGCGATAAAAAACGCGTTCGCACTTTTCTATTTTTAATTGCACTGTCAAAACAGTGCGTTTTGTTTTGTTTTAATTTTTTCATGCGGCAGCGGTGATGTACATAACACACACAGTGCCATGGTCACCAACACAAATTTGAATTTGAAAAAGTGCTTACCCCGGGCTTGCTGGGTTTCTAAGGACTGTATGTGAACGTTCTGCCGAGTACAAGAATCCAGCAAACAACCCGACCGTATACAAATACATCGCCCGATCGCTGTGTTTAAGTATTTGTAATTTAACCGACCGACCGCATACAAATATACCGTCCGCCATCACGGCGTTGAAGTATTTGTAATTTAACCGACCGACCGCATACAAATATATCGTCCGCAATCGCTGCGGAATTTGTAATTTAACCGACCGACTGCATACAAATATTATATCGTCCGCAATCGCTGCATTGAAGTATATTTGCAATCTTCAACTGCATACAAATACATACATCGTCACAAGAATTGCAATCTAAAGCAGGGTTTATACACAGCGAGTAACTCGCTGCGAGTAAAGAGAGGCAAGTAGTTTGCTTCGTTTACACGATGCGAGTAAATCGTTGCAAGTAGAATGACAGCTGAATAAAACATAACCTAAAATTTTCTGAGCAAAGATATCTTTGTTTGGTTTACTGTGAAGAAGTGTATTAGGTGTTTCGTTAATATAGACAAAAAAATATACAACGCGATTTTGAAGACAATTAAAAACGCGTTCAGCTAAAAACAGGAAAATAAAGAAAATTCTCAGTGCAAATATTCTACAAAAAAATTTTTTTTTAAAAAAAGCTTTTATTAAAAAAGAATGCACTAAAAAGAAAAAAATAATTTTCTGGACGCTGTGTATCACAAATATAAAAGCTTTTAAAAAGCGAGATAAATTTTTATTTTATTGTTTTATGCTTTATCTCGCTTTTTAAAAGCTTTTATATTTGTGATACACAGCGTCCAGAAAATTATTTTTTTCTTTTTAGTGCATTCTTTTTTAATAAAAGCTTTTTTTTAAAAAATTTTTTTTAAATTTTGTTCTTTTTAGTCTTCGAATATATATCCTTACATTTGGGATGTCCTTACAGGCCTTTTAACTTGAGAATCGTATTCAGCGACCCCAAAAACCCCCAGAATAGATTTTTTTCCGGAAAATTCGGAGAAAGGGATAATCATGTTATCCTTACAGGACCTTCCGTTATCCTTACAGACTTTTTAATGGCAGATTCGGATTTAGCGACCTCAAAAACCCCCAGAATCGATTTTTTTCCGGAAAATTTGGAGAAAAGGATAATCACGTTATCCTTACAGGACCTTCCGTTATCCTTACAGAGTTTTTAATGACAGATTCGGATTCAGCGACCCCAAAAACCCCCTGAATAGATTTTTTTTCCGGAAAATTTGGAGAAAAGGATAATCACGTTATCCTTACAGGACCTTCCGTTATCCTTACTGACTTTTTAATGACAGATTCGGATTCAGCGACCCCAAAGACCGCCAGAAAAGATTTTTTTCCGGAAAATTTGGATAAAAGGATAATAACGTTATCCTTACAGGACCTTCCGTTATCCTTACTGACTTTTTAATGTCAGATTCGGATTCAGCGACCTCAAAAACCCCCAGAATAGATTTTTTTCCGGAAAATTTGGAGAAAAGGATAATCACGTTATCCTTACAGGACCTTCCGTTATCCTTACAAGGACGAAGTAGTGAAAATATTGTATTGTCATCGGACTTATATAAGTGTGCAAAATTTCAAGTCAATCGGACAAGTGGAAGTGGGTCAAAATGTATTTACGTCTACTTGCAGCGAGTTACTCGCTTCGTCTAAACCCTGCTTAACCGATCGACTGTGCACAAATACATCCGACAGCTCGTAAATATATCAATATATTTCATCACCTCGATCGCCGCTTAAGTGTTTGTGTGCACCACCGAGAACATCTTTGTTGAAGCGAGGGGAGATACAAAAGTTGTGAAATTCGAAACGACTGAATCACGGCACCGAATTTATCGCTGTCGATTCAAGTGAATTTAATCGAGTAATAATTGTCCAAATAAAATGCCGAATGTAAAAATCGCAGACTTGTCCGTTACAGTTCTTCGGGACATATTGTTACAAAACAGTTTATCGGGTGACGGTAATAAACAGGAATTAATCGAGCGTTTGTGTGAACATTTAAACGCGAATGAAATCTATATCGGTGATAATATGGAAACCGCCGAAAAACCTAACGACGAAATGAAGAAACTTCTAGTTTCTCTGACTGAGAAAGTATCGCTACTTGCAGACACTGTCAAAGTCCTTCAGGACCAAGCGACCGCAACGAAATCTACGACACCGACCGTAAAGGAATCAGCGGGAACGTATTGCAATCCGGCAATAGCATCGTTGCCTGCGAATCCAACAATGTCAACTTATTCCGGAACACCGTCGAAGGCTTACAGCCAGAGGCCAGATTTCGCCCAATCCGGTCCACCATTGCTGCCGACTCGAAGCATTTTCCAGCCGAAAGACGTTATCGAGATTCTGCCAACGTTTGACCCGCTTGACGCCACGTCGTTATCATCAAATCAATTTGTGATTCGTGTCGAAAAATTGTCGTCAATTTACCATTGGGACGAGCAATTAATATTATATGCAGTGCAATCAAAGATGAGAGGACCTGCAAAAATGTGGTTTGACGGATTGAGTGAAGTTTTCGGTTCGTGGAGGGAATTCGCTGACTGTCTTCGCCGAGACTTCCCGACACAAACGAGTCAAGCAGATATACATCTAAAAATGATGCGAAGTCATCGTGAGCAAGGAGAAGACTTCGAAAGATATTTCTATCGACTTTACGCTATGGGTCGAAAGGCTCAAATATCCGACGAATCAATTATACAGTATATTAGGGGCGGACTGAGGCATACGCAGCTTCAGAATTCAATCGCTGGTCTGAACTTCAATACGCCAAATGAACTTCTGGGAGCGATAAAGCGCTTTAGTAAAAATGTAGTCCGAGATGATCGACGAAGCGACTCGAGATCATCGCGAGAAGCTCCGCGCCAAAGACCAAACTCAAATGCCAATCAGCCGGCACAAAATCGTCGTCCTAACCGAAACGATAATACTACTTGCTACAACTGTTTTGAAAAGGGGCACATGGCTATAAATTGTCCAAAGCCACAGAGACGTAATCGTTGCCAGCATTGTTTGCGTACAACCCATGCGAGTGCAGATTGCCCGAACAAGAAACTGAACACGACAGCTCCGACTCAACCGAAGGATCGAGTAAACCGTATTGAATCATCGGAAGCACCGCCGCAAAATCCAACATCGAACGCTCCGGTAAACCGTATTTCGGAAGCGAAAACTAAACTAATTACGAAGGACATCGAGATCAACGGGAATCGTGTGCCTTGCCTGATCGATTCGGCAAGTGGATGTTCGCTGATTTCGAGATTATACGCCGAGTCGATTGGAGAATTGACTCGATGCCAACAACCACGAAGCTTGAGGGGATTCGCCGGAGGTGAATACACAGCCACCGAGGAAGTTACCGCCGACATCAAGATAGATGACATCAAACTACACGCAACTTTACTAGTAGTGGAGGATGAATTACTTTCCGATCCTGTTCTGTTGGGATCCGATGTTTTGATTCAGAGCCAACACCGAGTGATAATCGAAGACAACAGCTGTCGTATCGAAACCAAACTTCCAAATGTTGCTACTGGTGATATTTCAGCCGCCGAAAAAGGTAAACTTCTGTCTTTAATCAATGAATTCAGTCCTTGTTTCGCCAGTAATCTATCCGAGCTGAGAAGATGTACTACGACAACACGCAAGATCGAACTGAATAGTTCTCGAGCTATTAACCATCGCGCATATCATGTTCCGTTTCCAAAGCGGATAAAAATCAACGAAATCATTAACGAATTGCTGCAGAATGGCATCATCCGACCGAGTGAATCGAAATACTCATCGCCAGTCGCTCTTGTACCGAAGTCAGACGGAAGCGACCGAATGTGTATCGACTATCGGGATTTGAATTCGATCACAGTGAAGACTCCATTTCCAGTACCGAAAGTCGAAGATCAACTCTCATTACTAGCGGGAAATCGTTACTTCACAACGTTAGATTTGATGGTAGGCTATCATCAAATTCCCATCGAAGAAGATTCGAAGCAATTTACAGCGTTTTCAACTCACGATGGCCAATTCGAATATAACACTATGCCGTTTGGGTTGGTCAACTCATCGTTTGTTTTCCAGAGAGCGATTAGCCATATTACCAAGAAGCTAGGCAACCAAATCGTCGCGTACGTAGATGAAGTGATTATACCGAGCAAAACCGTAGATGAAGGTCTCATCAAACTACGACATTTCCTGGAAGCACTCAGAGAAAACGGAATGACTGCACGACTGTCCAAGTGTGCCTTCTTGTCCGAAGGCATAAACTTCCTTGGACACAGAATTTCAAAGGACGAAATCTCACCGGGAGACGTCAAAACAATTTTCCAGTTCCGAAAAATGTCACAGAAATACGAAGATTTCTCGGATTGACCGGGTATTTCCGGAAATTTATCGAAGGATACTGCCACATCGCTCAACCGTTAACGCAGCTTCTCCGCACCAAAGATCAAATTTCGTTTGAATGGGACAACCTCAACAGAATGCGTTCGACTCGTTGAAAGCCGCTTTATGCAATTCACCTGTCTTGGTGATGTATCACGTGAACAGAGAGCATGAGATTCATACCGACGCGAGTTCTGCCGGGTTAGCGGGAATTCTTTTGCAACAAACCGATAATGGACTGAAACCCATGAGCTATTACAGCCGCAGCTGTTCGGAAGCAGAGAAGAAGTACCACAGCCATGAATTGGAAGTCTTGGCAATTGTGGAGACTCTAGACAGATTCAAGATGTACGTCTTAGGGAAATCTTTCCGAGTTGTTACGGATTGCGCCGCGGTCACCACGACAAAGTTGACTAAACCGTTGGCACCGAGGATAGCCAGATGGCTGCTACGACTGCAAGAGTACAACTGCGAGTTGGTACATCGACCAGGAAGCAGATTAAATCATGCAGACGCCTTGAGCAGGGCCCAGCATGAGCCTTCTCGAGATGCAACACCAGCGGCCGAAAATATTTTGAAAGTTGAAATCAATGAAGCCGACTTTTTAACCACCATCCAATTGCAAGACGCCGAATTAGTGAGAATCACGAAGATTTTAAAGAACGAAATTAA
Organism: Chrysopilus asiliformis; assembly: GCA_964034945.1. Classification (NCBI taxonomy): domain Eukaryota; kingdom Metazoa; phylum Arthropoda; class Insecta; order Diptera; family Rhagionidae; genus Chrysopilus; species Chrysopilus asiliformis. The sequence continues at coordinate 66,156,152 of OZ035961.1, read as the reverse complement.
ATCCGATCAATTCAACCAAATCAAAAAGGAGTACGTTTTCAAAAATAATCGATTGTATCGTAAAGAAGGAGACCAAATTCGATTCGTGGTCCCATCCGCCGTCCGCTGGAGGATAGTGAAGACATGCCACGACGATATGGGCTACTTTGGAACCGAGAAGACTATCGAGAGGATAAAGCGTGACTTCTGGTTCCCAAGGATTCGAAAATACGTGAAACCATATTTATCCGCCTGCATGGAATGCACTTATAATAAGACGAATTCGGGAAAGCCGAAAGGCCAACTTTATTTGAAGACATTGGAAGCGATACCATTCAGGACGCTGAATTTGGACCACTTGGGACCATTCCCGAAGAGTAGTAAGGGGAATGCGTTCATTTTGGGAATTACCGATCCGTTTACCAAATTCACCGTGCTAAAAGCTGTTCGAAATACAAAGACACAACCCGTGTTACAAGCATTAACCGATATGTCAACTTACTTCGGGTTGCCAGTCAATATCGTAACCGATCGAGGAACCGGTTTTACATCAAAGCTCTTTGAGGATTATTGTCGCGCTAATGGAATTCATCATTCCAAAACTGCTGTACGAACACCGAGAGCGAATGGTGAAATTGAGCGAATCAACAAAACCGTGTTATCTTGCCTTAGAACTTCAGTCGAGAAAGATCGAGATTGGGATCTCCAATTAAATAATATCTAATGGGTACTGAACACCGAAAAACATTCGACGACCAAATTTAGTCCGAATGATCTAGTCTTTGACTTCAGGCTACGAGACGTCATTCATAATCGACTCCTCTAAGCCATTCACGACAAGGATAACATAATACCGGAGACGACTTTAAAAGAACGACGACTTCAAGCATTAGCAACAATTGAGGCCGAACGTATCAAATGGAAAAAGCAATTCGATCGCAAACACAAGCCGCCTTACTTATACGAAGAAGGAGATTTAGTGGTACTCACTAATGTACCATCGCCTACCGGAGACTCTCACAAATTAGAGCCGAAATATCGAGGGCCCTATGTCATATCCAAAACACTTCGATATGACCGATATTTGGTTGAAGACATCGACAACATGCAGAGACGTCAGAAGAAGTTTAGTTCCGTTTATAGCGCCGACCATCTTCGACCATGGTGCCGAGCTCATCCTGAACTAGATGACGCCGTTAGCGAGGAAGAAGATATCGACAACTCCGACGACGACAACGACCCCGGTCAGGAGTCCGGTCCATCAGGGAGGCCGAGCTGTCAGGTGGCAACACCAAACGAACAGTAGTATAATTGGTAACCCTGTAATAGAAAATCAATCTGTGAATAGACGCGAATAAAGAAGGGTGACATTTTGATCGTTCCGTGTTTTACTGGCTAATTATCCAAACTCCACCACCTCAAACCATCCTGACACATACTTACATGTGTGTGTGCATCATACCAAAAAGCCATCGCTCGAGGCTTTCATTCATTTTTATGCGAGACCCACAAACCGCTTTGAACAAGACAAACCGCTTTGAGCGAAAACTTAAATAGAAATCATTTTCGTTCCCAAGAACGAGAGTCGGAAACCACAGCAGACGATTTTGCCGTTAAGAGCGACACTTTTCAGAGCGAAAAGAACGAAATAACATGTCTTTCAATACATCAGATTCAATACACATAAAGGAGAAGCATAAAAAGAGTATAAATGTGAAATCTGTACTACAAGCAGCAAACACAGCATAACAGTGGCAGTGAAAATTTAGATTTTGGTTCTTAAAAAGATTCTTAAAAAGATAGTTTAACATAACAAAATACCCTAAACAATGCTTTAATGTAGGCCGAGTTTCATCGATTGCAAATTTGTTATCATGGCAGCAAGCCGATTTTCTAATTTGTACCCCCATAACCAAAATACAAGACGTATCCACGTCAAAATAAAGAAAAAAATTAAAAACGTCGGGAAATTTTCTGAGATTTTTTTTTAAATTTTTTTTTTAATTTTTTTTAAATTTTCGGGGGAATTTTTCTTGAGGGGAGGAGGAAAAGGAGGCGAGAGAAAATTCTTGTCTCTCCCCTCCCTCTTTCACCGCCCCTATCCACCATCCTTTTCTACCCTTATCCCCTCCCACTTCACCCACCCCGTCCTAGCCGACTTACCCCTTTCCTTGTCCCACTTCACACTCCCTACCTTCCCACTACCACCTCCCTCCACCTTTCGAACCTCTCATTCTCTAGTCTTTCTTGTGATTGGTTGAAGGAGTTAATATTTCTGATGTATTTGTGAGTACTAACAAAAGACTTATGAGCGTGAGCAATAGAAAATTATCAAATACTCATGCTCATAAGTACCCATGAAATTTTCCAATGCTCATGCTGGTGCATAAGAGTTTTTGATTAAACATTTGACTCACTGTTCACGAGGAGAATAAATTACTCATGATCAGAACTAATTGCTCATGAGCATGAACATAAGTTTCAAACTCTGACTTTACGTGAGCAGTTCACAACACAAAAAAAAATCGAACTCGATATTTCTAAAGATGTAAAATCTAACAGGGAAGGTGGTTTGAGGGGATAGGTCCACAGCAGTGTTGGGCAAAATGTAATTGTTAGAGCAATTAACAATTAACGATTAAAATTTTATTTTTAATTGCAATTAACAATTAACAATTAATCAATTGTAATTGTAAATTCTACAATTGACAATTAATTAATTGTTAATTGTTTGATCAATCATTACTAGTACAATTAACAATTAAATCTTATTAACTTTAAAAAATCAAAATCCCGAATTTTTAACACATTTTAATTAACGGTTCTGGAAAAGCAAAATTAAAAAGGATGAATTTATAAGGATGATGCAACATTTTGCGTCAAATAGCAGAAGAAACGTGATTTTAAAATTCGGGACTTTGAAATTCGATATTTTGATTTTTGGAATTAGATACCGAAACCTCTTAAGGGTTCAATCAAAATTTGAACTTCAATAAAAGTTTTGCTGTGAGTGGATCGCAAATAATCACAAAAAGTTTAAATCTTGATTGAAAATTGTTAGTCTTTTACTTTCTTCTACGGAGTATAATAAAGTATTGTATTCATGAAAAATTTCGACCTCTTCATTTTGCCTAAAAAACATTTCCCGATCACTCCTGAGTCGATTGGAGTCATATTAAAAAAATGTCGTTCTGTCTGTCAGTCTGTCAGTCTGTCAGTCTGTCAGTCTGTCAGTCTGTCAGTCTGTCAGTCTGTCAGTCTGTCAGTCTGTCAGTCTGTCAGTCTGTCAGTCTGTCAGTCTGTCAGTCTGTCAGTCTGTCAGTCTGTCAGTCTGTCAGTCTGTCAGTCTGTCAGTCTGTCAGTCTGTCAGTCTGTCAGTCTGTCAGTCTGTCAGTCTGTCAGTCTGTCAGTCTGTCAGTCTGTCAGTCTGTCAGTCTGTCAGTCTGTCAGTCTGTCAGTCTGTCAGTCTGTCAGTCTGTCAGTCTGTCAGTCTGTCAGTCTGTCAGTCTGTCAGTCTGTCAGTCTGTCAGTCTGTCAGTCTGTCAGTCTGTCAGTCTGTCAGTCTGTCAGTCTGTCAGTCTGTCAGTCTGTCAGTCTGTCAGTCTGTCAGTCTGTCAGTCTGTCAGTCTGTCAGTCTGTCAGTCTGTCAGTCTGTCAGTCTGTCAGTCTGTCAGTCTGTCAGTCTGTCAGTCTGTCAGTCTGTCAGTCTGTCAGTCTGTCAGTCTGTCAGTCTGTCAGTCTGTCAGTCTGTCAGTCTGTCAGTCTGTCAGTCTGTCAGTCTGTCAGTCTGTCAGTCTGTCAGTCTGTCAGTCTGTCAGTCTGTCAGTCTGTCAGTCTGTCAGTCTGTCAGTCTGTCAGTCTGTCAGTCTGTCAGTCTGTCAGTCTGTCAGTCTGTCAGTCTGTCAGTCTGTCAGTCTGTCAGTCTGTCAGTCTGTCAGTCTGTCAGTCTGTCAGTCTGTCAGTCTGTCAGTCTGTCAGTCTGTCAGTCTGTCAGTCTGTCAGTCTGTCAGTCTGTCAGTCTGTCAGTCTGTCAGTCTGTCAGTCTGTCAGTCTGTCAGTCTGTCAGTCTGTCAGTCTGTCAGTCTGTCAGTCAGTCAGTCAGTCTGTCTGTCTGTCAGTCTGTGTACAAGATTTCTCAAAAACTAATAGAGCTAGAGCCATGAAATGCTGGGTCCTGAAATGGGACGATCCTATCAACTTTTGGTGGAAATCCGTTAACCGGAAGTATCCAAAATTGCGGTTTTTCAAAAATCGCAATTTCGTTTTTCTCGATTTACTCCCAACTACGCGTTTTTTAGTGGCCTTAAGTATGACAAAACTTGGAGAAAATAAAATTTCTCACACTTTTGTCTTTAGCTATAACTCGATATCACAACCTGTTATCGAGATAAACCGTTATTTCCAAAAAAAAAAGTTTTTTGCGAATTAACGGGTTTTTGCTGACTGAATGTTATCCGTTATCTTTTACCGTTATTGAGATATTTAGATTAAAATATAAAAGAATATATTTTTGCAAATTACTTGCAAACTAACGGTTTTTCGACAAATCAGTTAAAAGAATAATTAAAGATGTTAACATTTTCTACATTTTTGCCATTTACCGTAAATTGATATCTTTTACAGTTCTCAAGTTATCTCAAATTTTGTACGTTTTTGATATTTTTGAATAAACCAAGAATTTATTGGGAGGTCGTCTTAGGTTGACAACGCGACAGGGCTCTAGCGTAAATTTCACAGGGTCGTAGATTTTGTAGAAGAAAGTTTTGTGTTGACTACAACTGATATTTTAATTTTTAATCAAAAATTTAATTGCAAATAATTTAATTGATTAACAATATAATTTGAATTAATTTAATTGCAGTTAAATTTAATTGCAATTGAATTAATCGTATTCTGCAATTAAAATAAATTAATTGCAATTAATTTAATTGCAAATCTGCAATTAAATTAATTGCAATTAAATTTTTAATCAATTGATTAGTAATTTGAAAATTTGATTGATTGATGACCAACACTGGTCCGCAGGGGGAAAATACATATATAAAAGATAAAGAACCTTCCAGGTGTTGTACTGAACAATACACAGAAAATTTCAACTCGATATCTAACACGATGTAGATTCTAATAGAGGAGGGGGTATGAAGGGATAGCGCCACTGGATCAAAACTTACAGCGGCACCCACCTTCCTGGTGTCTACAACTTTCTCTTTGAATGACCAAAATTGGTCAACTCAGTACACACATAAAAAAAATCAATTCATAGATCTCGAATTGATAACCTTATTCTTTGTGGAAGTCGGTTAAAAATACTCAAGAATTTCAAAATTCGAAATTGAAATTCGAAATTGACGTAAACATCCGGGGAATCTAGTTTGGAATTTCTAAGTTTTTGCTGCAAATAAAAAATGCGTAAAAAATTTTAATGCCTCAACGCAATGACGGATATGACGAATATGAACGGATAAATATGTATTTTTTTATATCTTCGTCAGGAGCTTAGGCAACACTGCTGCCTATATTATCTAAGCACAACTCAAGACCTCATTCATTCAACCATTCACACACGGAGTACTCCCATCACCATTTTACAACTTGGGCTACAATATTTAGTCTTAAGTTGGCCCTCCATTACCATGACTTTTCCCAACTGCAAAAAATAGAGCCACATTTATGTGAAGATACCTTGGCGAGAAAGGGATATAAGAATCAACTGCAAAAATTTGTCGGCAACTGCAAAAATAATTTCCCCTGTTTTTTTATGGCGATTTTATGGTTGCAGTTGATGGACTTGAACTTTTTTATAGCACACATTGTCCCTGTAAGTGAATAGTGAGCACAGACACATACAAAGTGCTATTATAGCTTAGCTGTCATTTTTCATGTAGTTCAAACACACACATGCAGCTGTATAGCTTTATTTCTATGCTAATTTGAACCTTATATTCATAGCATAAGGTTTGATATGATTGCTATAAAGTTGTCAAACTGGAAGGGAAAGCGTTTATACTTGTATTCAGTCATTCCTATTTAGATCTATATAAATCTATCTTGCTCTAGTTTTCTGCATTTTTTTGCAGTTACAGAAGTCATGGTAATGGAGATCCTCCTTTATCGACCATTGTCCAGTTAAAAAGCTTGGTATAAAATTCAATCAGCTGGAGGCAGATACCAAACCGTGTTTTGATCCATGAATAGAAAAATTCGATATTTTCGAATCGAAATATTTGCCCTGATTTAACTAGCCGGGCCATCCGACTCCACCATACTCGTAGATTTGCTTTACAATTTTTCAGCCTTAGAAAGGCATACGGTGGTACACAAACAGCCACAATAAGCAAGAAACTAGAGGACAACAAGGCACCAGGCCTAGACGGAATCCCAAACAAAGCTCTCAAACTCGCGATTAAGACTGTGACTAATAGGTTTGCGGATGTATTTAATACATGTTTGTCAGAGGAAGTATTTCCTGCCCCCTGGAACCAACAAAAGCTGATTCTAATACCAAAGCCAAAAAAGAATCCGGGAGAACCGTCGTCTTACCGTCCAATATGTGGACACTCGACACTGTGGAAAAACTGCTAGCGAGAAAAATAATGAATACAACCAATTTGGATTTCGGAAAGCGCGATCTACAACTGCCGCTATCAACATGGTAATGGATCTCGCAATACGGAATGGTGCTTCGCAAAAATACTGCGCAGTGGTAACATTGGATATCACAAACGCTTTTAACTCATCCAAATGGGACCAAATAATGAGTTCGCTATACGAAAGATACCTATTCTATGACACTGATGATGGCCCGAAAGTGTACAAAGTTACAGCAGGAGTTCCTGGACCCGTATTGTGGAACGTGATGTACAATGTGTTATTAAAGCTTGATGTAGCCAAGGAAGTTAATATCGTAGGCTTCGCTGGCGACATCGCAGTTGTTGTAGTAGCACGCTACATAGATGAACTGGATATATATGTTAATGTTGGAGAACATATAATATGGTCCAAGGACGCTATAAAATTTAAACCTCACTTAAAATACATAGTGGAAAAGGTATCAATTATCAGCAACGTTCTTGCAAGGATGATGCCCAATATTGGAGGTCCACGACATAGCAGAAGGCCACTCGTTTCTGAAGAAGTCAACTTAATCATATTGTACCCAGCACCAATATGGGCCAGTGCTAAGATCGGTACGAGGTTCATCCAAAAGAAGTAAGAGCTGTATAGATTGACAGACTGACAGACTGACAGACTGACAGACTGACTGACAGAGGAATAGAGTGTTGAAAATAATAAGTCAATTTAAATTTTTAACTGCGTTGCCATATGGCATCAAAATACCGATTGGGTTAACTGGAAGTAACCAAAATTGCGGCTTTTTGAAAATCTCAATTTCATTTTTTTGTTATTTACCTACTCTAAGACTACGCGTTTTTCAGTAGTCTTATGTATTTTTAACCCCCATAGAAAAAAACTCTGTCAGTCTGTCAGTCTGTCAGTCTGTCAGTCTGTCAGTCTGTCAGTCTGTCAGTCTGTCAGTCTGTCAGTCTGTCAGTCTGTCAGTCTGTCAGTCTGTCAGTCTGTCAGTCTGTCAGTCTGTCAGTCTGTGAGTCTGTCAGTCTGTCAGTCTGTCAGTCTGTCAGTCTGTCAGTCTGTCAGTCTGTCAGTCTGTCAGTCTGTCAGTCTGTCAGTCTGTCAGTCTGTCAGTCTGTCAGTCTGTCAGTCTATCTGTCTGTCTGTCTGTTTATCAGTATCCCAGTCTGTGTATAAGATTTCTCAAAAACTAATAGAACTAGATCCATGAAATTTCGCAAACATGTTTGGTCTTGGAATGGGACAATCCTATCAACTTTTCTTAGAAATCCATTAACCCGTTCGGTACATGTTTTTTTCTATGGGGGTTAAAAATTCTCTCTATACAAATTAATGATGTTTAAGCTATTAGTATTCATTTAAAAGAAGAAAAAATAGAAAATTTTTATTTTTTACAAATACAGTACACTCGCGATATAGTGAACTCAAAAAAACCAAGCCTATTCACTAAATCAAATGGTTCACTATACTAAGCTGACAAAAACTACCTACATATTTCAGTATTTTTTAATTTGAAGAACAAATATACATAATTTATTTATGTTAAAAGAATTTTTTATTTTTTGGACATGCAATTATTTGTTTGGAAAAAAATCTGTGACTTTCATTTGCTTTTTTTTTTATTTCTAGAGACTTCAATAAAGCCTTCTCTCTAATTTTCTTTAAAACAATGACATTGTCGAGACTGATATTATTCTGTTCTGACCATGCTAGCGCCGTATTTAATGAATCACAGGCATTAAAAGAGCCATGGTTTTCTTTGTAACGCTGATGATACTGTTTCGCTTTGGTCTTGACAATTTCGGCTCCAACTGGAACATTTCGGGATCTTTGGCGTACAAACCATTTATAAAGCCTTTTCTCCATTCGCGGCAATTCCCCCATCCTTAAAGTTTTCTTTTTTTTTGCTTACATCGAAAGCTTGAGATGCATTTTTTAGAATTTTGTTCCTGTTTTTCTTTATAGCACAAACTGTGGATTTTGCAACACCATATTTCAAGGCCAATGTAGTTACACTTGTACCGGCCTTATAATCATCGATTAAATCGCACTTATTTTTAAGGGAGAGATGTTTTCTTTTAGTCATTTCCAATAAAGAACTGCATGTGACTAAGGATAAAAATACTTTTCCATAGACTAGAACAACAAAAGCTGTGGCCTAGACTCGAATTTATGAAAGTTCCGTTAGAATGTTCTCTTTATTTGGTTTCTTTGCGGTACTTTGTAAATTTTGTTCACTATTTCGAGCAGCAAAAAAATGAGTTGTTCACTATTTAGAGCGATCAATGTAAAAAAAAATCATGAACACTATATCGCGAGTTCACTATATCACGCGTTCACTATACCGCGAGTGTACTGTACGTCTACTGTAGTCCAGCTTTTTACTCAAAAAATCAAAATTGGGTCACAAATGCACTTAAAGGTGCACTGAATGAGAATAGAGTGTTGAAAATAATAAGTCAATTTAAATTTTTAACTGCGTTGCCATATGGCATCAAAATACCGATTGGGTTAACTGGAAGTAACCAAAATGGCGGCTTTTTGAAAATCTCAATTTCATTTTTTTGTTATTTACCTACTCTAAGACTACGCGTTTTTCAGTCGTCTTATGTATGATAAAAGTTGGAGACAATATAATTTCCTACATTTTTGTCTTCCGTTATCGAAATATGCTGTTTTTTTTTACGAAATATCAGTTTTTACCATTATCTTGAAAAAACGGATTTTTGGTACTTCAATATATGAGATGATTTGAAGAGAATAATCTTTGCCACAATTTTGTCCTGTACTTTTGTCCGTTTTCTTTTACCGGTATTGAAATATTTTCATGAAAAATTTAAAAAATAGATTTTTGCGAATTGCTTGCAAACTAGCGGTTTTTCGGAAAAAAAACAGTTAAAGGTAAAATTAAAGATATTAAAATTCTGTACATTTTTGCTTTTTAATGTAAATTGATATGTTTTACTGTTATCGAGATATTTTAAATTTTGTGAAAAAACACCTTTATATAAAGTAAAATGTTATTAGTCAGGATATAGTATACTCGTAAATTTCGCAAGAACGTAGATTTTGTATAAGAAAGTCATGTGCTGGTCACATCAGATATTTTTATATTTGTAGGTATTAATTAAATTGTTTTTGTTCACAATATTTACAAAAAATAGAAAATATATGTTTGAAAAAACAAGTTGTTCACTACAGTAGCAACTGTTTCAAAAATGTATGAACACTGTCGATTGCTGACTATATAGAGCAGGCCTGCCCAACCTTATTGTACTAAAGTTCGACTTTTTTTTAATCCAACTACATCGAGATCTACCCATATACGTGTGGTTACACGGCCAGAGCAAAATATACTCCACGTACGGTGCCGCAGAAATCCTGAAAATAAACCATTTCACGTTTGCGATAACACGTAGCGTCTCGCGTCGCCTAATGTAAACAGGCTCGTGAATTCTAAATCAAAACTAAACTATTCAAACAAATTTTAAACATGAGTCAAATTCAAATAAACCGCGCGAATCTAGTAATTTTCAAGTTTTCAATGCCTACTTAACACGTTCGTGACATCGTGTATCACTGGTGGTACATGCATAGTGCAATCGATTTTTGAATATTCCTGACAGTCGTAAGTATAAATACATAGTTTTAACATAAATTGTCAGTATTTTATGAAGTAATATAAAAACACGCACCGTGTACCACCGATGGCGCACAACCGCCAGAAAACAAATCGCTAGTGTGGTACACGATGTCCAAATGTAAAAAAAGTTGAAAAAGCAAATGTCACGAACGTGTTAAAATAGGCAAGTAAAATAAAATTTTAAATAAGGTATCTAAGTAAAATAGACCACTTGCTTTAACAGCAAAAAAACAAAAAAAAAATAAAAAAAATTTTTTTAAAAAAAGCTTTTATTAAAAAAAATGCACTAAAAATAAAAAAATAATTTTCTGGACGCTGTGTATTATTTTATTGGACGCATAAAACAATAAAATAAAAATTTATCTCGCTTTTAAAAAGCTTTTATATTTGTGATACACAGCGTCCAGAAAATTATTTTTTTATTTTTAGTGCATTTTTTTTAATAAAAGCTTTTTTTAAAAAAATTTTTTTTATTTTTTTTTATTTTGTTCTTTTTAGTCTTCGAATATATAGCTTTACATTTGAGATGTCCTTACAGGCTTTTTAACTTGAGAATCGTATTCAGCGAACCCCAAAACCTGCAAAATATTTTTTTTCCCGGAACAATCGAGAAAAAGGATAATCACGTTATCCTTACAGGACATTCCGTTATCCTTACAGACTTTTTAATGACAGATTCGGATTCAGCGACCCAGAATAGATTTTTTTCCGGAAAATTTGGAGAAAAGGATAATCACGTTATCCTTACAGGACCTTCCGTTATCCTTACAAAGACGAAGTAGTGAAAATATTGTATTGTCATCGGACTTATATAAGTGTGCAAAATTTCAAGTCAATCGGACAAGTGGAAGTGGGTCAAAATTGGGTTGCAAGATTTGATCTGACAGACAGACAGACAAACAGACAGACAGACACGAAGGCAAGCTAAATAAAAGCTTTTAAAAAACGGAGACGTAGATAGTGTGATTACTTAATTTTCACTTTCCTTTTTTTTAATATTTGTGTTCACAAAAAATTTTTTTTTTAACATTTTCAGTCTGTAGTAGATTGACCCAAATTCGTGTCGAGATCGAATGGTAGATCGCGATCGCCTGGTTTGGCAGCACTGATATAGAGTGTTCACCATATAGAGCGTGTACGATATTCGTAACTTTTAAGATCTGGTTTTTTTACCTTTGGTTTCGTGTACTGTATCTGTATGTTACCAATTTGATCGTATTTGGGATTCGCGAAATTTGTTTTTGATGAATTAAGTAAACCTAATGCAGTTATCCTTCCGTTACATACTCCTAACTGTCCATCATGCCATAAAAACATTTTAGCTGTTTTGGGTAAATAATTCTTCTAAATTCATTTTTTGTTTATAAGTAAAAAGGAAATAATTAGATATTATTTTCATAGAAATGTTGTTTATACTTTAAAACAAACACCACAAAATACGTTATCTGATAATGTTTGAGATCTCACAAAAAAAACTTGAACTCGCGCGAAAAATTTAAAAACATTAGAAATCTATGTGTAATGTAATAACTAAATCAAAGTTTAGTACTAAAAAACGTAAAAATTTGTTTCATTGCCTGTTGGTAACCCTACATCGTTTTAGTTTATATTAGGATACAAATAATATTATCGTTATCATCACAGAGTTCAAGAAAAGGAAGCTTTTCTGCACAACACCCACACAACCACCTACGCGACAAAAACATAATCTTCACAGAACTTAAAAGTGTTTGCAACTACATTTATTAGCGTCCTTATTGGTACAATTAATACAAATCTATATACATTTCACGCATCCGCACACTCGGCAAAAATGCGTTTGAATTAGTAGGCCAAGATTTTATATAATTCACACATTAACACAGGTCATGAGGGGAAATGAGCTTTCAGCGAATATGCAGGAGTAATTCTAGTGTTACCAAACTCCATATAATCGTAAGACTGTCCTTAACATAAAAATTTTCGGTCAAATACTCTAGTTTAAGTTTATAGTTATAATTGCCTTGACGTCAAGTCCTCAATGTTTGCACGTTTTCTCTATATATACTTTCTTCATTTGTAATTTTCGAATGTTTTTTACTTTTGTGTTTAATTTGTCCAAAGGTTTTAGCGATGTCAAATATTTGTGTTAAGGTAAAATTACAGTGCCATAGCGTCATAATAGACTTATTACTAGAAGGCATAGACAGGGCATTGTCAAAAAACAAATTATTTGCACCCTAAAGTAGGTGCCACATCTATCAGTTTTCCACCAGTCGCAACTGTTACGGTACTCGTCAGTTTTTTACATCTAGTGATGCGTTCACATCTATCAGTTGCGACTGACAGTTTTTTTGTGAAGTTCATATTCACTTTGATTGCAAAAATGCGGGTGGATAATCGAGACAGAGCGTGTTTATGCATTATTGCATTAAGTTCAAAAAATAAAATTCGGTTCTGTTCTGATTCGATACCACTGACGCGAACGTTCACACCAATCAGTTTCCCATCAGTTTTCCAAATTCATAGATGTATCACCTACGTAAGCCGTTGATTACATGATGACTTGGAGAACCGCCAGCTTGAACCATTGTGAGGTTGAACTGAACCGCACACCGAAAAGTGGAACGAATGGAAACTAGGCCATTTTTATTTCTGCACCATCGTGGTAAGAGATAACTTATCATTGTTTCGCAGAATTATAGGAAAAAACTAAATTTATTAATAATATTAAAAATATTAAGGATTTTATATAGACAATAAAAGGTTAGAATTTTTTCATAAAGAAATGTATGCATAAATAAAAACTATTCGAGATGCGCACGCTACATGGTCTACAAACCGAATGATTTTTGTTTCAAACAAGTGGGTTATATATATTAAAAATAAATATTATTATTGTCCAAAGTCGGGCGTTTTTCAATTGTCATTCAATTTCAACTACCGTTCACTTACTGAATGGTAGTTGAAGTCGAAACTCCATTACCTTTCAGTAGTGAATGGTAATGGGCAAACAATTCAACTACCATTCATTAAATAGGAATGCGAATCGAGTCATAGAGGGAAAATATTGTTTTCATGAGAACGAGGGCAAATAGAAACTTTCTAATCAGTACGAAATCTCTCTTAAACAAAATTATGATGTCTTTGCGACGGGTTGTTTGCCTGTCCGTTTTACGTATCTTAACGCGTTGAGCTAGCGACTTGAATTTAATTCTGAATGAGCTTTACGAAAATCGTAGTTTTCTATCAACTTTTGGAAAAGTAAAGTTAATTATAACGGGTACTTCACTTTTTTTTTTTGAAAAATTACAATTTTTTGAAAATTTCTCATCAATTATAGACTTTTGGAAAAATCCACATTTTTTGTTTTAGTGATTTTTAGGTATCTTTAGCGATTCTCAAGATATTTGAAAAAATTAAGTTTGTTGAAAATTTCTCGAAAACTACGCGCTTTTATGAAAAAAATGCATATAACCGAAACCAACGAACTCAGCACTGTATCTCATGTCTATTGTAAATACATATCATACACAGCGCAGTATTGCGTTATTTTGTTTGTTCCTCCTCTTGATCGAAAAATTGACTGTTTTACACAACGAATTGACAGCGCGGCAAAAAAGCGCCAACCGGTGCGCCTATGGCGCAATTGCGTTAACGCACTGCGCTGATACAGTGTACTGCGCTTGCGCTACTGTATCAGCGCACGAAATTTTACTGCGTTACCCATGTCTAGTACAATGTGACGTTTTTTTTTTAATTCGAATTTAGTTATTTGTGATTTTTTAAATTCTGCCACAATTTTATCTTCCTTAAAACTTTGTACTACTTTGTACTGAATTATTACTTCCCATTACTTGTTTTAAATACATAAAACTTTAGTTTTAATGCCGTAGGGTACGCGTTCATATATTGAACATATTTGGTCGAACTTCTGTCAAGTGACCAAAACATTGCAGGGGAAAAAGCTGAGGGAGATTTTATCCAGATGAAAATTGTTTAAGAATCGACTCGATCAAAGTGTCTTCAGGGGTCCCGGAGATAGCAGGGTTCATTGATAGGGGCAGGAAGTTATTTTTAGTGGGCGAAAAATTTGTTTGAAGAATTATTTATCCAATACTGAAAACCCGGTTTAGATCCCTTTTTTGCCTCAAAACGACTGAGCCGACTTTTATAATCCATGTCACATTGGATAAGTATCAGTTTGACCTATAATACAAGTGGGCCGATAAATTGGAACATGCCGGATATTAAATATTGACGAAAATGCCTCACGATTTAGTTCGAAGTTGGTTTTCCAAACAAGATTACACATGGTAACATTTTTATACTCTATTATATATGATTATCATATAGAAGTATATAAGATTTAGTATACCGTTTGTAACGCATCAAACCAATCGTCGGACACAAAAATGAACTATTCCAGGGATGATAAAAGATTTTGATTTCGGCATGTCCGTCCGTCCGTGACATTGTTTTTTTTCCCGTAGAAAAATTAAGTCCCTTTTGCTATTTTCTTACCATTATAAATCATTGAATTTTTTATATGCAATCAATAGTAATTGTGATTTTTTTTAAGTTAAGAAATAATTGAACTAACCTTTTTTACGTTTTAAACGATTTTTCTTTAGATGAGATAAAAAATATAAGTTGTGGTTAACACAAAACTTTCTTCTACAAAATCTACGACCCTGTGCAATTTACGTTATAGCCCTGTCGTATTGTCAACCCAATACAACCTCCCAATAAATTTTTGGTTCATCCAAAAATATCAAAAACGTACAAAATTTGAGATAACTTGAGAACGGTAAAAGATATCAATTTACGGTAAATGGCAAAAATGTAGAAAATGTTAATATCTTTAATTATTCTTTTAACTGATTTGTCGAAAAACCGTTAGTTTGCAAATTATTCGCAAAATATGATTTTTTACATATTAATGAAAATATCTCAATAACGGTAAAAGATAACGGATAACGGTAAGAAACAAAATTGTGCAGAATGCCATTCTCATTAATTCACTTCATACATTCAGTCAGCAAAAACCCGTTAGTTTTCGAGATAATCGCAAAAAACTGTTTTCTTAGAAATAACGGTTTATCTCGATAACGGGTGGAGATATCGAGTTATAGCTAAAGACAAAAGTGTGGGAAATTTTATTTTCTCCAAGTTTTGTCATACTTAAGGCCACTAAAAAACGCGTAGTTTGGGAGTAAATCGAGAAAAACGAAATTGCGATTTTTGAAAAACCGCCATTTTGGATACTTCCGGTTAACGGATTTCCACCAAAAGTTGATAGGATCGTCCCATTTCAGGACCCAACATGCCTATAAAATTTCATGGCGCTAGCTCTATTAGTTTTTGAGAAATCTTGTACACAGACTGACAGACAGACAGACTGACAGACTGACAGACTGACAGACTGACAGACTGACAGACTGACAGACTGACAGACTGACAGACTGACAGACTGACAGACTGACAGACTGACAGACTGACAGACTGACAGACTGACAGACTGACAGACTGACAGACTGACAGACTGACAGACTGACAGACTGACAGACTGACAGACTGACAGACTGACAGACTGACAGACTGACAGACTGACATACTGACAGACTGACAGACTGACAGACTGACAGACTGACAGACTGACAGACTGACAGACTGACAGACTGACAGACTGACAGACTGACAGACTGACAGACTGACAGACTGACAGACTGACAGACTGACAGACTGACAGACTGACAGACTGACAGACTGACAGACTGACAGACTGACAGACTGACAGACTGACAGACTGACAGACTGACAGACTGACAGACTGACAGACTGACAGACTGACAGACTGACAGACTGACAGACTGACAGACTGACAGACTGACAGACTGACAGACTGACAGACTGACAGACTGACAGACTGACAGACTGACAGACTGACAGACTGACAGACTGACAGACTGACAGACTGACAGACTGACAGACTGACAGACTGACAGACTGACAGACTGACAGACTGACAGACTGACAGACTGACAGACTGACAGACTGACAGACTGACAGACTGACAGACTGACAGACTGACAGACTGACAGACTGACAGACTGACAGACTGACAGACTGACAGACTGACAGACTGACAGACTGACAGACTGACAGACTGACAGACTGACAGACTGACAGACTGACAGACTGACAGACTGACAGACTGACAGACTGACAGACTGACAGACTGACAGACTGACAGACTGACAGACTGACAGACTGACAGACTGACAGACTGACAGACTGACAGACTGACAGACTGACAGACTGACAGACTGACAGACTGACAGACTGACAGACTGACAGACTGACAGACTGACAGACTGACAGACTGACAGACTGACAGACTGACAGACTGACAGACTGACAGACTGACAGACTGACAGACTGACAGACTGACAGACTGACAGACTGACAGACTGACAGACTGACAGACTGACAGACTGACAGACTGACAGACTGACAGACTGACAGACTGACAGACTGACAGACTGACAGACTGACAGACTGACAGACTGACAGACTGACAGACTGACAGACTGACAGACTGACAGACTGACAGACTGACAGACTGACAGACTGACAGACTGACAGACTGACAGACTGACAGACTGACAGACTGACAGACTGACAGACTGACAGACTGACAGACTGACAGACTGACAGACTGACAGACTGACAGACTGACAGACTGACAGACTGACAGACTGACAGACTGACAGACTGACAGACTGACAGACTGACAGACTGACAGACTGACAGACTGACAGACTGACAGACTGACAGACTGACAGACTGACAGACTGACAGACTGACAGACTGACAGACTGACAGACTGACAGACTGACAGACTGACAGACTGACAGACTGACAGACTGACAGACTGACAGACTGACAGACTGACAGACTGACAGACTGACAGACTGACAGACTGACAGACTGACAGACTGACAGACTGACAGACTGACAGACTGACAGACTGACAGACTGACAGACTGACAGACTGACAGACTGACAGACTGACAGACTGACAGACTGACAGACTGACAGACTGACAGACTGACAGACTGACAGACTGACAGACTGACAGACTGACAGACTGACAGACTGACAGACTGACAGACTGACAGACTGACAGACTGACAGACTGACAGACTGACAGACTGACAGACTGACAGACTGACAGACTGACAGACTGACAGACTGACAGACTGACAGACTGACAGACTGACAGACTGACAGACTGACAGACTGACAGACTGACAGACTGACAGACTGACAGACTGACAGACTGACAGACTGACAGACTGACAGACTGACAGACTGACAGACTGACAGACTGACAGACTGACAGACTGACAGACTGACAGACTGACAGACTGACAGACTGACAGACTGACAGACTGACAGACTGACAGACTGACAGACTGACAGACTGACAGACTGACAGACTGACAGACTGACAGACTGACAGACTGACAGACTGACAGACTGACAGACTGACAGACTGACAGACTGACAGACTGACAGACTGACAGACTGACAGACTGACAGACTGACAGACTGACAGACTGACAGACTGACAGACTGACAGACTGACAGACTGACAGACTGACAGACTGACAGACTGACAGACTGACAGACTGACAGACTGACAGACTGACAGACTGACAGACTGACAGACTGACAGACTGACAGACTGACAGACTGACAGACTGACAGACTGACAGACTGACAGACTGACAGACTGACAGACTGACAGACTGACAGACTGACAGACTGACAGACTGACAGACTGACAGACTGACAGACTGACAGACTGACAGACTGACAGACTGACAGACTGACAGACTGACAGACTGACAGACTGACAGACTGACAGACTGACAGACTGACAGACTGACAGACTGACAGACTGACAGACTGACAGACTGACAGACTGACAGACTGACAGACTGACAGACTGACAGACTGACAGACTGACAGACTGACAGACTGACAGACTGACAGACTGACAGACTGACAGACTGACAGACTGACAGACTGACAGACTGACAGACTGACAGACT
Organism: Chrysopilus asiliformis; assembly: GCA_964034945.1. Taxonomy (NCBI): domain Eukaryota; kingdom Metazoa; phylum Arthropoda; class Insecta; order Diptera; family Rhagionidae; genus Chrysopilus; species Chrysopilus asiliformis. Next base: position 66,137,837 of record OZ035961.1, on the reverse strand, counting down.
GACAGACTGACAGACTGACAGACTGACAGACTGACAGACTGACAGACTGACAGACTGACAGACTGACAGACTGACAGACTGACAGACTGACAGACTGACAGACTGACAGACTGACAGACTGACAGACTGACAGACTGACAGACTGACAGACTGACAGACTGACAGACTGACAGACTGACAGACTGACAGACTGACAGACTGACAGACTGACAGACTGACAGACTGACAGACTGACAGACTGACAGACTGACAGACTGACAGACTGACAGACTGACAGACTGACAGACTGACAGACTGACAGACTGACAGACTGACAGACTGACAGACTGACAGACTGACAGACTGACAGACTGACAGACTGACAGACTGACAGACTGACAGACTGACAGACTGACAGACTGACAGACTGACAGACTGACAGACTGACAGACTGACAGACTGACAGACTGACAGACTGACAGACTGACAGACTGACAGACTGACAGACTGACAGACTGACAGACTGACAGACTGACAGACTGACAGACTGACAGACTGACAGACTGACAGACTGACAGACTGACAGACTGACAGACTGACAGACTGACAGACTGACAGACTGACAGACTGACAGACTGACAGACTGACAGACTGACAGACTGACAGACTGACAGACTGACAGACTGACAGACTGACAGACTGACAGACTGACTGGCAGACTGACAGACAGAAAGACATTTTTTTAATATGACTCCAATCGACTCAGGAGTGATCGGGAAATGTTTTTTAGGCAAAATTAAGAGGTCGAAATTTTTCATGAATACAATACTTTATTATACTCCGTAGAAGAAAGTAAAAACTTGATGATAAGGATGATTTTTCCACTTTTTCAAATGAGCCCAGGAGTGAAATTTTTTTTTCAGGCAGGACTTATTGAATATTAAAGGTCCTTTAAGCGGTCCCGTAGATAGCAGAAAAGGAGATAAGGGACTATATTTTTTGACATATAAATAGTTTTTATATTAGTTAATCCTGACAAGTATTACTATATATGTACCTATTTTTAGCCAAATCGGAACAGCCGTTCACGCGTTACGTCGCCAAATGTTACAACAGTTGGAGAACGCCTATAAATAAATCAATAGTGGTGTAAAAACAGGTGAGGGGTCGAAACCGGAAATACATTATAATCTTTACTCAAGCTACAGTTAGCAAAAAGCCCATCGATTGGTTCTTGAGATAAAACGCATTTTTCGTGTGGAGTCAGATGGATCCGAAACAAATGCACCACACGACAACCCGTTTATTTCAATGGATAAATCATTTATGTGCATCTGCCAGCTGTGTTGCTAACCTGGCGAGAATTGTGGGTGATGAGCTATCAAGGGTGAACTTATGAACACTTATTCACTCGATTCGGAATTCACAACTACTTATAGCTAAATAAAGCGTGAATACAAAAAATCAATTCCCCAAAATTTTTATTTGATTGAAACTGAGAACTGTCACGTGCTTGTGTTGCTACATGAAATTTAAGATAATCCTCAGGCCAACTACCTCAAGTAACCGATTTTCGTATTTTATCTAGAAAATCTAGGTTTATCAAAGATTTCATTTTGGTCCACGAGTTCTGTATAATGTATGAAAGCTGAACGGTTAAGAAGTTATTATAAACAACAAAATAAGTATGCAAAATAGGAATTCATATTTTTTTTTTCGAGAACACACCCAGTGGTAAAAAAAATTCCAGGATGAAGGTTTAGTTGTGTTAACTATAACGGGTACCTCATATACAATTTTTTACTTTCTTCTACGGAGTATAATAAAGTATTGTATTCATGAAAAATTTCGACCTCTTAATTTTGCCTAAAAAAACATTTCCCGATCACTCCTGAGTCGATTGGAGTCATATTAAAAAAATGTCTTTCTATCTGTCAGTCTGTCAATCTGTCAGTCTGTCAGTCTGTCAGTCTGTCAGTCTGTCAGTCTGTCAGTCTGTCAGTCTGTCAGTCTGTCAGTCTGTCAGTCTGTCAGTCTGTCAGTCTGTCAGTCTGTCAGTCTGTCAGTCTGTCAGTCTGTCAGTCTGTCAGTCTGTCAGTCTGTCAGTCTGTCAGTCTGTCAGTCTGTCAGTCTGTCAGTCTGTCAGTCTGTCAGTCTGTCAGTCTGTCAGTCTGTCAGTCTGTCAGTCTGTCAGTCTGTCAGTCTGTCAGTCTGTCAGTCTGTCAGTCTGTCAGTCTGTCAGTCTGTCAGTCTGTCAGTCTGTCAGTCTGTCAGTCTGTCAGTCTGTCAGTCTGTCAGTCTGTCAGTCTGTCAGTCTGTCAGTCTGTCAGTCTGTCAGTCTGTCAGTCTGTCAGTCTGTCAGTCTGTCAGTCTGTCAGTCTGTCAGTCTGTCAGTCTGTCAGTCTGTCAGTCTGTCTGTCTGTCTGTCTGTCTGTCTGTCAGTCTGTCTGTCAGTCTGTGTACAAGATTTCTCAAAAACTAATAGAGCTAGCGCCATGAAATTTTATAGGCATGTTGGGTCCTGAAATGGGACGATCCTATCAACTTTTGGTGGAAATCCGTTAACCGGAAGTATCCAAAATGGCGGTTTTTCAAAAATCGCAATTTCGTTTTTCTCGATTCACTCCCAAACTACGCGTTTTTAGTGGCCTTAAGTATGACAAAACTTGGAGAAAATAAAATTTCCCACACTTTTGTCTTTAGCTATAACTCGATATCTCAACCTGTTATCGAGATAAACCGTTATTTCCAAAAAACAGTTTTTTGCGATTATCTCGAAAATTACCGGGTTTTTGCTGACTGAATGTAAGAAGTGAATTAATGAGAATGGCATTCTGCTCAATTTTGTTTTTTACCGTTATCCGTTATCTTTTACCGTTATTGCGATATTTTCATTAATATGTAAAAAATCATATTTTTGCGAATAATTTGCAAACTAACGGTTTTTCGACAAATCAGTTAAAAGAATAATTAAAGATGTTAACATTTTCTACATTTTTGCCATTTACCGTAAATTGATATCTTTTACCGTTCTCAAGTTATCTCAAATTTTGTACATTTTTGATATTTTTGGATGAACCAACAATTCATTGGGAGGTTGTATTGGGTTGACAACGCGACAGGGCTCTAGCGTAAATTGCGCAGAGTCGTAGATTTTGTAGAAGAAAGTTTTGTGTTGACCACAACTGATATTTTCTTCAACAGTTTGTACGCATCTTTAACGCTTTTTGAGTCATTTCGAAAAATATTATTTTTAAAAACTTATTTAGCTTGCTGTTTTGTCGGTTTGTTTGCCTGTGTTTGTCAGGCTCAAACTTGTAATCAACTTTTGACACACTTTCACTAATCCGATTGACTTGAAATTTTGCAAACATACGTAACTGTGATGACTCCTTCGCCCTTGTAAGGATAACGGAAGGTCCTGTTAGGGTAACGTAATTATCCTTCTCCTCAAATTTCCCAACAAATATCATGTGGGGATTTTTGGGGTCGCTGAATCCGATTCTGGAGCAAGGATATCTTAAAGGCAATCTAAAAAGTATATAAAATCGTGGCGACGTCATTTTGAATTTTAAGGCATACTAATCAAATACGAAATGACTAATACGGATCAAATAAAATATATAAAAAAATATACTACAAAATAAATAAGATTTTGGGCCTGGGTATAGAAATAAAAGCAAGATAACAGCATAAAAAATAAAATAAAATAAATATGCATCTCGAAATTTTCACAGAAAGTGTTTATTTATGTTCGGATATTATTTGTAAAGCATAGAAATATGAATAACACTACAGTGGGGCTGGTTTACTACTAACAATATTCTACGCCACACTTTATATTCGAACGATAATTACTCCAATTTTATATTAACGCGTTATGAGTTAGGTTGAAATGGTATTGCTTTGTTTCTTTTTTTTGAACTTTGTTTTTTTTGGAAAAATATTTTATTCGCCTAAGCGGCCTTTATTTCCATACTTCCAAATTACTTGTGCGCAATCCATTCGAATTGAATGGCAAATGCAACCCAAGACCTGTGTTCTGGTTTGGGAAGTCAAACCTCATCAATTGGTTACGAAGCAACTAAATTGTTACGAAGGGCCTAAATCAATTCCTGACCAGAGCGATTTTAATTTATATTTTAAGCAGAAAGTTTTCCCAACAAAAATAAGATTTACTTGTTTGGTTATAGATTGGCTAACGGCTAGTAACTCAGTTTGTTTTTCATTACGTCGCGGGCTGGACTGAAAAATGTCGCGCAGCCTGTTAGACATACCTGGTACATATCCACAAATTGCACAAAATGTTATCAATAAGGGAAAAGTAGCACAAAGATTAACAATATTTGGTAAAAACTACAAAATGATCTACAGAAAATAAAACAATATTGTCATTTTTCAAGTTGAAGTTTAAAAAAAAAAAAAAAAAAATTATATGTGAAAGGTGTACCGTTATAAACGAATATTATCAGCCTTACCTCTCTTGCCATTACGACATGCCTCAACAGAACCTAAATGGGGGCTCTGTCTGTTGCCCCCTGCCTTCATTAAAAAGCTCGTCTAGATTATGTTTCGGCATTAATTTATCTTATGTGTTTAACTCCTCGGCTCGGCGATTCCCGTTATAGCGACTTCACCTTCTCCGTCGCCAGCGTCGCTGTTGTTATCGTTGTTGCTGTTTTTATTCCGATTAGTGGTATTATTGTTGTTATATTTGTTCTTTTTGAATTTGTTGTTTCTATGGTCTTCGTCGTCGTCTTCGTCAAAACTGTAATTTTAGTAGCCGTTGCCGTTTTTGTTGTCTGACCAAAAGGAATACTGACAACGTTCTTCAAAAATAAAATGATAAAATGTCTATATTTTAGCATGTGGTTATTATTAATTAGATTTAGATTTCTTTATAACTAAGTTACTGTATTATTATTATTTAATTACTATAACTTTATTTCACTTTTTTACTATAATTTTATTTCACTATTAACTCGTGCACTAGTAGCATTTTACTATAATATTTGCATGTTATTATTACTATTTAATTTCCGATTATATTTTTATTTTATGTGTATATTTTTATATTTATTCCTTATATAATTTCACGATTACACTAATTAAACAAAAAACATTGAAGAAGACACTTGATTAAAAGAACAAATTATATTTTTTTTTTATTTATTTAATACTATTTTTGATTAATTAAATAAACTAACAAAAACGTTTTCACTCATTTTTTAGCAATAAATTTATATTATTGAAATGTTGATGAAATTTCAACACAAAAATTAATTTCTTTAAACTAGGGTATCCTCTGCGATTTTTTCTGTCGGTATTCCTCTTTTATACAAATATATTTTATATGTAGATATAACTGTCGTTCTATCTCTTTCACACTTTTTTTCTGGTATGGTACGCCCCGTTTTTTACCTATCGAAAATTTGCTTTATTTAAACAGAAAAATTGGAAAAAACTGTTCGAATATATTTAGTTATTATTTGATTAAGCTTTTTTTTATAATTTCGGCACTATTTTCCAAGTTTAAGGTAAAGTAAAAAAAAAAGATAAATCTCACAAAAACGAAAACTCTTGTACCGAAATAAAAACCAAAAATTAAATGGAATTTTGATAAAATTGTTATAGTTTTTTACTTTTATTAAATAGACTAATGTTTTCATCTGATTTTTGACAAGGAGGTTGATTTTTTTTTTCTTACAAATAACTAAAAAATATTTTCACGCACATGAATCTGATAACAAACACGATACGCCAAAATCTTAATATTTTGTGAAGAAACTGGAACAGGATAAAATGATCCTTATTTTTTTACTATGCAGAAATATTGTACGTTTTGATTAATTTTTGTATATGTTTTTATTTTGATTTATGAAAAATAACCATGTCAAACCGAATCGATTGTAAACAGAAAAATAAAATGCACTATATGTCACCAATTTTTGAATTTTGGGCAACTAAAAACACCCTCCATGTCGCGGATATAGAAAATTGACTTTTTCTTTTAAAAATTTACCACCACACATTCACGCATCCAAAAAGCTTTCTCAACTTTATTCTTTTTATTTAAATCTATATGCATATACTTTCCGTAGATATATATCTAATAAATACAGAATGCTAAACTAGTATTCGAGTTTTTCTACATGGTATCATACCATAAACTCAGCGCGTCGATAAAGCAGTTCAAATACAATTAAACAAAAAAGGGCGATTTCAACAAATTTTATAGCAGTACATGATTCCTAAATACTTTGCGTCAATGAAGTTTCTCTCATAAGATAACGTTTAAAGAAAAAAGAATTGCATCAGAAATATATTTTTCATTAAAATGTATGGCTAACATCAATTAACATATTTCCATGAAAATTCTTAAATCAAGAAATTGACATTACACCTACACGTTAGCTCCTATGCGACAGAGCTGCTGTGTGAAGATTTATTTAATGATATAACATAGGTATCTACTTTAAAATATCCTTGTAGAATACATGAAATTTTCATGCAGTGTCCACACATCATGGGTATGTGGTACATACTTGTGTGGAAAGGATAGGCTACGTAAATCGATGAAAATAATTTCTCAAAGCTCTCACCATTTCGACACATTCAAATAAATTTCCTATTTTTCGTTTGTGGCATGTCCAAACACAAATTTCCTGTTCGTGTTTGGGGCCAAACATTGAATTCTAAATAGTGATTACGAAACTTCGTGAGAGTTTTTCAATGTGTTGAATTCGGGCAGCATGCGCTTTAACAATGTTTTGAATATTTGCATTTTGAATATCCGAAAGTTCACTCGAGTTTCGAGATTTATACCAAATACATGTTATGCGGCATTTTCAATAATGGGACAAAACAGACTTAATATTTTTGAGTGAATATTACTTACTTTTCCAGTACATTTTACATTGATACATGTCGTTATAACGGCCGCCTAGAATTGTGGCTTTGTTTCGATATACGTCACACTGTGATTCTATGTACGAGTAAAAATAGCAGATTCCAAAATTTCATTACACTGTGGCAAATCAAGTACAATGGCAAAACATCAAAAATCTAATTAATTTCATTTCCACTTGGCTACGGGGTACGAAAATGCCAAATACCCGCTTTCCTGTTGTTTCTGTCCCCCCTTACATCAGTAGGTATGGATCTTTGTACCGTCTGATCAAGCGTCTGGCTTTGACTTTCGGCCGGACTAGATTTTGTACTGAATTTTAAGTGCCGCATGCAGATTATAATCTCAAATACAATTTTCTTATATGTTTTAAGCATCCTCCCAGCTCCTTTGGCTTTTATTTTCTGCTCAATTAATGTATAAGTGCAGCATTATTAAAATTTGAATTAAATTCAAATTCAAATGATTTAAATTTATTGCCACAGGAAAAACGGTACAGAAAATTCGTCTATATAAAGTAGGGAATAAACGCTCACTCTTGCCCTACAACATTTCATGTTGTCACGCCAATTTGAACGTGTGTAGTGCTGACGTGCTGACGGACAACAAAAACTCGTGTTGGCGATCATGATCGCCAAATATCAAACTATCTTTGATTTTGTGGGCGTGGCTTTAGGTTGGCCAACATGATCGCAGATGTATTGCTGTGATGTAGGACATTCGTTCATTCTTGTGAAATTTTTGAACGAGTAACATCTGTTGAAGTGAAAAAGTGAATTCAAGAAAACAATTAGAAGGGCAATAAAATAACAAAAATGTCTTCTTTGAAAGACAAAACATTTTGGGAAGAATTTTTCGAAATGCTTCCATCCTCATTTTGCAAATTCCAAATTCTCTATTACGACCTTATCTCCTTAAAAAGTTGGTAACGAATGAAGACTGACAGCATGATCGATACGTGTGTAGCAAAACCAACTTTTGGAGTGACAGCATGTTGTAGGGCAAGAGTGAGCGTTTATTCCCAACTTAAGACAATCGTCACCTCGCGGTTATTTGACGCCCTTAGTACCTGCGCCAATTACCTGAGAATATGAACTAGAGTAAGTTCACAGCAGTTTCTTACTTGCCAAGTAGTACCACCCAATGGAAAATGTCTAATAAAATTGTCGCTATTCAAGATATGTGGACAGAGGCGCAAGCTCGTGACAAGAAGCTCATAAACATAGAAAATTGATAAATGAGGAAGTATTAAAAAGATGACAGTTCTGAAAAAAATATAAACATTTCATGGTACCACAGTCAACCCTCCTATAACGCGTTGCTCTTATAACACCGTTTCCGTTCAACAACATTCTATCAACTTAATTGGCGTAAGAAGATTCTCTATAGAATGGATTTTTCTGTGTCAAATTTTTACAGTTGAAATTAATGGAGAATTCCCTTTTTTCATCATTTTCCAATTTCAGTTATAAGGGAATTCCCTATAAATGAAGAATCATGAAACATTGCTCTGTTTTAATGCTTTTAATTCCATTTAGAAGGAGATTGTTTGTAAATACGTACATATTACGATAAGTAATAAATAAAGTGCTTTTTGCTGGCTTAAAGCCTAGTACGCAGTTCGAGTAAAATTAAATTTTAACGCGGTCTCCAAATTGGCACATTAAAACCGAAGTAAAAACTGTTTGTGGAGAAATCAAATATTCTTCCATTTTTTTAATCAAAAAACCACACTCGTTAAGAAAACTGGAAACAGAACCTCTATTATTTTCATCTGTCAAATTTTTACCTCGAATTTAATGTACCGAACAGTTAAAATGCTGGTAAAATCAAGTGGAGACTTTCTACGCCATCTAGTGCAACATGAGTTTTTCACATCATTTTACCAGCGAACTGCGTACCGCTTGGTAAAATTTCTGAGGTTAAATTTAAGCTCAGCGTTAAATTTGTATAGGAAATTTCATTTTACTCGAACTGCGTACTAGGCTTAACTCGTTATCGTAATCGAACAACATTACACAAAACTAGCTGTATTTTTTTAATGATCCAATCTCTCATACAAATTCGTATCTCAAGTTTTATCGAGATCATGATCTGATTTGCTTTCTGAGTTAATGGGAAATAACAAATTTGCGTCGGTGTGTGTCTCAGCTTGCGTCTTTGATTTCATGTGTATGGATATTGAATACTATTTCCATCGCATATGGTTATTATCCTAAAACGGAAATCTAGCGGTGATAAAACGAAGCAATTTTATATTCTAGCTGGTAATTACATGGATTTTGCGATTTTAAAAGTTATTGCCACTACATATGAGTTACAATATAACAAAAAAAAAACAAATAAACTCGTTCACATTTTTTTAAATGATCCTTATATATATCTCAATCGAATCATTAAAAAAATACAGCTACTGTAGGTAATATTCTTTATTTGCTGTAATATTTACCTGAAAAAAATTATTAATCCTAGATTTGCATAATGTTAGACAAAAAAGAAAACAGTTATTAAGTTTATATCTCTTGAGGACAAAATTCAAATTTTAAATCGTTCAAAGGGTGGAGAAAAAATATCCTCTTTTGCAAAATCGATAAATCTGAATCAGTCTAGAATTCGAACCTAGAAAAAAATGAGGAAAAAATAAAACAAACTACCCGTTAGGTGTAAAACGTATCACCCGCACAATATTAAATTTCAAAAAGAGCAGGCCTTAGCCGATGCAGACGCTGCCGAAAATTATAAGCTGGAATTATGATAAAGGAGGGTATACGCCTGATCAGATTTTAGACGCCGATGAAACGGCATTGTAAACTTATCACTTTAAGGCTCAACCAAAATCCTTCCGATCCGTTTCGGTAAGCTGTCAAAATTGAACATACGACCAACAACTACCCATAGTCTGCGGAACGTAACGGAAGAGTTCGCAAAAATCCATCTCAAATGGATTGCATAACGTCAAACCCTAAACTTGACACACGCACATAACCTAATATATTCATATATTTGAATTATTATATTTTAAATTACAAAATAAACCAGAACTGACTTTTTACTTCAATATTGCTTATTTAACAATTTTCAACTTCGATCAAAAGACACAATCAAAATAGTGGTCGAAATGTCAGTTTCCGAAGCGGAGCGGTTGTATTATGGGCAGGTCTCCGTTCGATACGTTTTTACGGAAACGAAACGGATCGGAAGGACTTTGGTTGGGTCTTAAAGGCCTTAAAGGTTGATATTGGATGCTGAATTTTGAATTATCAGGAAATATTTGAAAAGCAATTGATATCAAATCATCGGTCTGTCAAAATCATTTTACGAAAGACGTGATGCTAATTTCAAAACAACGATGAGGTTTGACAAAAAATGCAGTACTAGTCCTGACTGAAGTTTTAGGTTTCTATATTCAAATGAACATAATTTACAAGTTATTTTTTAACTGCATTTAATTTCTAAGACCAAATACATTAATAGACTAATGAATAAATAATAAATGCAGTAGTGAATAAAATTTTTAAAGTTTTTCTCGCTCATTTTTCTGCTTAACGGCAATTTTTCACGTCCCATGGTCCACTCTCTAGATTACGGGCTCTCTATACTGTGGTATCTGAAGGCATTGGACTGGCAATCGGAGGTAGAGGCTCTCTAGACGAGGCGAAATAAAAAGCGAATCAAAGAGAAACTGGCAATCGCTGTCAATTGAAAATATATCTGACTCACTGATGGGCCATTGACAGCGGTAGCATTTCTAGTTCGTTATTTGACAGCTGAAGTTTCGAATTTTGAGATATCGAGCTGTGAACATACTAAAATTCGTGAAATATTCAGTAATCGAGAGATTCAATGGAACAGTTAGTCTTTGGGCTAAGATTTTAATAGAGAACAGATTAATTCTTGGGCACAAGAATTTTATCTTAGATTCTCAGTCAATTTTGTTGACTACTAATTTCTTTCTGCTAAAAAATTGAGTATTGGGACCTATGTTGTGCAGTGAATCAACAGTGTAAGGAAGCAGCAAATGTCTGCTACTCCTAGTGGTTTTTGTCGAGAACCGGATAACCCGGTAAATCCGGAGCTACACACCAAAACAAAAACAAAGCTGTGTACAACAAGGCCACGCGGAACACAAAAGGTGAAAAATCTATGATTTACATTAGACATATAGTTTTCGAATTTTAATAATTCTAATCATTTTTGTGCAGTGATTAATATTATGTATATTATGTATTTTTATAAATACCCAATAAATTCACTTTGGTATAAGTGCCTTGATCTAATCGTTAACTGAAAGTCGTTTCAAAATGCACAAGGTTTACACAAAGAAAATTTTACTACCGTTCCAAAACACCAAAGTTGATCAGATCTAACTTTTTCAACTTTACTCGAGCGCAGAGAAGTAAACTTCACTCAGGGGTTCAATCACGGCATAGAGACAACCAAGGTAAGCTGTAAACTTTTGATAGTCAGGTGTGACGTCATTTGTGCCGACATTTTTTAATTAATTTTTATGTTTATTGATCACTGTTTAATGCAATCAGTCTACTAATTTACAAATATCTTATTTAGATCGCACAAAAATGTAAATAACCATCCACAAAACAAAATTCCTTCTGCACTTGACGAACTAATCGGCACAAGTGACGTAGCAACGAAATGTCAGATTTGAGTTTACAGCATACCTTGGTTGTCTGTATGCCGTGGGTTCAATTTCTACTACGAATAATATGGTACAGACGTTCAATGATTATTGTGAAGTAAAATTGACGACTTTGACATCAAGTAAAATTAATGGAAATTTGTGTACATGCGTATCAATGAACATTGACAATGTTTCAAAATGCAGTGTTTATGTGATGTTTCAGCGAGATGGACGAACAAACATGATACTGTTCCACTTTTATCCGCTTCAAGCATTTTTACCATTAATTATTCATATGATTTATCCTTTAATGGTTTACTCAAATAATTAAAACTTTTAATTTTCCACAGGCACTCACGATAATTTTCAATAAATTCCAGTAAAAAATCTTTTTAAAGACAAGTCAATTGAAGCCCATTTAATTATTACGTTTTTGTATAAACGATCATTGGATTTCGATCCGATTTCCATGCGGCCGAAATCTAATGTATAAACGGATACCTAGACTTTTGTGTGTGTCATATAAAAACTTAAAAAATAAAATAAAATATTTCTATTTATTACAAGAAATAAATGTATACAACGCCCAAAAAATTATTTTCGTCTTTTTAGGAGACCCCACGTACCATGTAAATTTCAAATATGTGAAAAATATTTAAAACAATAGCATGTGACTAGTTCATATTTAAGTTTTTTGTTTGAATTTAATCAGTTTCATAGTCGGTTACTTTTATTAAAAAACTAAGAAAAACAAAAAGAGTCTGATATCGCAAAGAAATTTAAAAAAAAACTCGAAACTCGTGTAGTTTATTTTTGTGTTCGATGCGTTACGAACAGTATACTAAATATTTATACTAAATAAAAAAATAAGCTATATGCATTTATGTACCTAGCTGTTTTAAATAAATAAATTTGAGTCAACAAAACAAAAATAAAGAAAAATCAAAAATTTGATCAAACAAAAAAATTTTGCTGATAAAAAACGTAAATTTTATTTTTATTTAATTTATAAATAAATAAATTTAATAAAATTAATAAACAATTGGCGCTACAGCTCACGAAGAGCTCAATTGAGGTTTCATAACAATTTCTTCCCTGCTTCGCACCTACAGTTTTACATGGATTGCGAACCATGGATGAATTACAACATTTGTAAGTGTTGCAACTCATCAACAGCAGAGGCCGTGATAGCAATCTAGACCGATGATGTTAACATATTAACACCAAGCGGCAACTAACACTACTCATTTCGTAAAGCCAGTTGAGTGGACTTGAATTACAGCGTGCGACAGTCGGGACTTGAACCACCGACCTCCGGAATACGGGCCAAGTACTTTATCACTTGGACTACGGTGGACTATTCTAATTATACATAATTAAATAATAAAGTTTATAGCAATAAACTTAAATCTAAATTCGTTTACGGCAGTCTTAAGCCTTTTACGAATATCTAGTTGTCAGTCAAAAAGGCACTAAGAGAAATTGAAACAAAATTATACCTAAATGTTATTTTATTACCATAAAATGTGTGCAACTACAAAAAATCGTTGCGGTTGCAGCGAACACTTTAATAATTTTCATTGTGGCCGTTGTGTGCAATTAGGTGTCAGGTATTTTTGACTGACGTGGCAGTTAGAGTGTTAAAAAAAACTAAACAAGTCGCCAGAAAAAAAGCACTACGAAATTCGAATTCCGTTACCCGAGCGTTAAAATTTCTTTAAAATTCTATTCTATTGCATTATGACCAAAACGACACTTTGACACTTAAATTTGTAAACCGTGCTTAGAAAAACATTTTGAGACTTTTGAGAGAATATATTTATGTTGCGGTATATAGATTCAGCTCCAATCAATATGTTATCCATATAAACAACTATAAGATTTACCATAGTTTCAGAGGGATAGTTTTTGATGTTACGCAACAACTCATAAATTTCACAGTTTGTACGTCGGTAGTTTAATTGTTCCAAAAGTTATGATTTTTTTTTTCAGAAAATGATGACAAATTTAATGTTCGAAAATAAAAAAGACGAAATTTTTTATATTATCATTCAAAATATAAATAGATAAAATTGACTCAAGTACCTTGAATCATTCTAAAACCTTTACTTTCGAGTCTCCTGAAAACTTCTAAATTAAGCCATCAACGCACTTATTCCAAAATTGACATGGTTTGGTAATTTCTTAATAATTGCACCAATACCCAATTCGCGCCTGAGATTGCGAATTTCCTTTTCCAATTGCAGAGCTCGCAGAATTTTTTCCAAATTAGTAATATTTGGTATGACACTATTATTCTGAATGACATCACCTGAACCTTCACCGTATTGAGACGTTTCATCATCTTCTTGAAATTCGCGTTCCTCAGTAGACATTATATCAATGCCTTTTTCCAGGGTCAATTTTCGTAGTATAGTGACTTTTATTTTCGAGGGCACTTCAACACCAGCTTGATTTAATAATGCAATTAATTCACGTTTCAAAAATGTACGGGGCATTTTCAAATAATTAACGTTCGATACGGGAATCAGATATATTTACTGGTTAGACTGTCAATTAGTCGGTTTTCATCACACATTTTTTAATTTTTCATTTCGGTTTTCATGTGTTGCTTTTATTTTACAATTTTAAAAAATTCCGACAGTTGACTTGAAAACCTTAAATGCGAATGAATTTTTGATTTATTTTTTTCCCTACTTAAAATCAGTTATCAAACAGTAGTTAAAACTTAGCCTATTACAATGTTTTTGTTTTTATGAAATTATTTCAATGTTACAATTGTGATTCGAAAATTTCATACATATAAAAGTTTTTCAATATCAAAACTATTTTAATGTAAAGTAAAACAATTGACATTATACCAAAAAACCAAACAGAGCTTTCAACAAAGTTTGACTTGGCTTCGAGAGCGAGTCATGTAAATACATAAATCGTTGGATACACGAGACTTTCAAAGCTCTGCCGATCCTGGTTTCAACTCTTTGAATTAGCCTTATTATTGTTACAAAATATGTAGCGACAGTTTAAAAAGCTGATTCTGGTGAAATTATCTGAGACACATTCGCATAGATGCATAAAAATAATTCATATACAGTGTGACCTCGGTAAACGCAACCCTGGAAGAACGCAATACCTAAAATTTTACACTGTTGACTCAATAAACGCAACTTCCAAATAAGGTTGACTCGATTAACGCAACTTTTTTATAATCTGATACTGTTTGACTTTATTCTCTGTTCATTGTTTTCATTTATTAAAGAATGGCTGTTATAAAACAAGTCTGTGCCAACAAATAAACACACGAAAACTAAAATTGGCAGGCAATCGTACAATTTGTGTATGGCGAGATTATAAACTCTCAAAGTGGAATTTTTGAATTGGATCATAATATTCTAGTTTAATTTTTTGAGGCTAATCCGACTGAACTTTTGCAGTATTTACTATTTATTTAGTATTGTAAATAATTTTGCAGCGTAAAAACTACGTTACAAATGGTAGAGATTTTATCCAATTTTTGGAGCTGTTATATTGTTTAAGAACTTATGTTTCCCTTTTTATACCCGTATGGTGAAACCAAAGGGTATATTAACTTTGCCTTACCGTTTGTAACGCCAAGATCCCGTCATCGCACAAAAAAATGAATTACACCAGTGTGTTTAGAATGATAAAAATATTTAATTTTTGCATGTCCGTCCGTCTGTCTGTCTGTGGCGCGGATTGCGGGCGCACGGATTGAGCTAGAGACTTGAAAGTTTGCACAGATCCGTTTTTCGTAAAATGCGAGGCTAAGTTCGTTAATGGGCAAAAATGGACCATTAGGGGGGGTACCCCCCATACGAACGAAAACGGTTTTTGTGAATATCTCGAAAACGGTGCATCTTATCAAAAAAGTCCAAAAACAAACATTATTTAGGATATGATTCTACATAAAACTCCCATACATCAAAATCCGATTGGAATAAATTTAAAAAAATCTTATTGGAAAGTTTGACTTCAAATTGGAATTTTGGTATAACTGTTCGAATTTTGATACGAATATCACCATACGGGTCTCCAATGATTGCCAGATTGGCAATTATAGCTTTTGTTATGTTTAACAGATAATGTTGTGACTCGGTTATTACAACAGGCTCTGTCTACTATAGTTGCGATTATCGAGGTCACACTGTATATCAGTGGCGTGCGGTCTAAGGCGCAGATGGCGCAGAGCGCACCCTGACAAATTCGTTCAAATAAAATAATTTGAACGAATCAAATAAAATAATTTGAAATTTCCACACAAATTTCATCCAATCTTACACTTTTATAACGATACATCTTCATATTCAATATGCTTCTCGCGCAGTAAATCAATGCGCGCCTCCAAAGAACCAAAATGAAAGAGGAAATACCAATTCGAATACTTGGACGAGACGCACAAGTAAAAGTTTCGTAAAGGGGGAACTTAGCATCAGGCATATCATTCGATTTTTCTTCATAAGCGCTGTAGAGTTGCTGCGCTCGACTCTACATGAGAAGCTATCGCACATCAACGCATGTTTCAATGAATTTTTTGACGCACAGAAAGTGGTTTTGTTCGTGTATCATTCATGTTTCAGGCGCAGCGATTTAAATGCGCACGATCCGTCGATTTCAATGAATAAACTGCCGCAACTTGAATGGGAATAATATGTAAAAAATGGGAAGACGTTTTTCGAATGAATTTTTTGGTGGAAGCTCATTCTTTGGTTAGACTTTGTTGGATAATTACTGAATTTGCGATTTGCGTGTTGATTTTCTTTGGAAAATATGAGTATTCATACCTGTGACGTATGTTTATTATTAAAACAGCCTTTCTCAAGGCTAAATTTAGAAGATAAAAATATTTTTATCAAGAAAAGTCGTCCTATTCCTAAAATTGATTTGACTCAGAAAAGTACTGTTAAAGGGAAAATTTGTGAGCGACATTTCAAGGTAGAAAATTATTCTAAATTTAATTGGTTGACGGCATGTGCTGAGGGTAAAATATTATTTTGTTGTCCACACTAAAAGTTTCCGGCTCTTTCTATGACAATGTAATTGACGATTTGGCAAAATCAGAACGCAGAATCGATTTGGTGTACAAAGTTTAGACAAGTCTGCGCACCCTTATGTGGTTTGCACCGCACGCCACTGCTGTATATATATATAATTTTGTCCCCCTTCCCCCTCACGCCAAAACGAGCTCCGCCCGCTCTCGGTTAGGGGTAATGTTATCGCCTTACATGAAGCGATGAACTTGAAAAATCGTCGCATCGACAGTCGCTTGTGACCTTACGGCATTCCTGCCAAGATTACGGTTATCCGTCATATGACGGGCTTTAATTCTAGTATAATTATAGTATCATACAACTAAAAGTTTTAAAACTGAGAAAAAAACTGAATATTCACATTTATTGACTTGTTTTATTCAAAATATGAATTGTAATATCTGAAATGTTATTTTCTTTTAAGCATAACTCTCCACAAGTGTAATTTTTTTTAAATAATTTAAATAAAAAAAAATAAGAAAAACCGCACTTAAGGAAGTCATAGGTACCATAAGTGTTCGCTTATGGAAGCTCTCACTGACTTTGCACTCGCGAAACCACTCGTCGAGAAAAAAATTTCTTCAAATTTTTGATGCGGAATGAACAACACATTTGATAATAGTTATATTCAACCCCCGCCTTCTTCAAGGAATTTTTCACAATGTGTAAATAATCGTTTAAAATGTTGGTCCCTCCCCTGATATATATTGTATATTATATCCAATTATTCAAATACTGTTTATTAATATTTTGAAAAATCCTTTTTTTTAGGCTGGGCCACTTTTTTTCTTTATTATGCGACTAAACTTGAGAGCTGTTTTAATATGTCTGTGCATAGCAGTTTTCCTGATAACAGTTTCAGTCTACATGCGTTGCTCGGACTTCAGTATATCGCATGGTTTTGTACCGAAGTGGGATCGTCAGTTATATATGGGTCGGTCCGATGACTATCAGGAGATTGATTGTATAGTAAATCAAGAGCAGACCGTCCATTGCAGACGAGAAGCAGATGAGATTTACATACCATTTTCATTTCTACGGAGCTATTTCGAAATTTTTGGAACTCTGACAACTGATAATGGGATTACACGTTTTAATTGGTCGCATAGTAATTCTAAAATAAATTATCCTAAGGGCAAATATGACCCACGAGGACTATTTATGTATTTTGAAAATTATAATGTTGAGGTATATAAATTGCTGTCTTGATTCAGCAAAGAAAATTATTACTAATTTCTTTTAGGTTCGAGATCGTGTCAAGTGTATTAGCGCAGCTGAGGGTGTGCCGATTTCAACACAATGGGAGAAACATGGATATTTTTATCCAACTCAAATAGCTCAATTTGGCCTGTCTCATTATAGCAAAAATCTAACGGAGCCAGAACCCAGAAGAAAGGTAAATTTTACGAATCAATTACCGTTACTTTTATTGATTTCCATTTTGGAAGAGGTATTTAAATATTAACACGGTTTGGTAGCTTCCGCTTCATCTATATAGGTATATATATACCCTTGTTTCACAAACAAATAACTGCTATACGTCACGAAAATCTTAGAATTTGAATTTGTTAATTCCTATTCTTTTATCTATTTGGTCTTTCTTCGTTCGTAAAACAATTCAAAAACTGATATTGTAACCGGGGAGGAGGGGGAGTGATCGGATTAAATTTTGTTATAAGTAAAATTCCGAACACTTTTCTCTTAAAACTTTTTCGATTCGACTCATCGTTGTGTAACCGAAAGTAGATATTGACAAAACGGTTTTTTAACGGGCGTCGATATACGCGGAAAGTACCGGCTCACTTTTTCACTAAAGCTTCATAAACCGGAAATAGGGTGATTTGAGTAGATTTAAACGTCATTATATGTGTTGTTGTCTCAGTTTACCAGAATTTGAAGAGTAATTTTTTTTTTGAAACCTAACAAAAATTAAAAGACCACAGATATGTGATAATTTGTTTATTTAACAACAAAATAATGTACATAATTTTATTGTAAAAATTGTTTAACTCTTTCAGGGGCACTATATAAATTAATGGAAATAAAACACTTTTTTCAGCGTAGGGTAGACCGGGGATAGTAGACCCACTTTTTATAATCTACTTTATAGAGGTAATTATTTCAGGTGCAGTAAAGACGTTTTTGGTTGGTTTATTCAATTGTGTTTCTTAGTCAATCTTTTATTTTGACTAATTATAAGTGTTTCAAATATTTTTTTTCATTTTAAAAAAAGTTGTTCGATGAGTCGACTAACCCCGTGTCTGGGGCTTGTTGACTCTGTGAACGGGGTTATTTGACTCTATACTTTTTATGAGGAAAATGTGTTGGAACATATTAAAAAACTATAATAATTCTGAAAAAATTAATTCTTTAAAAAATTAATAACATTTCAGATTAACATAAATTAACACCCCGATTGCGAGTGTCGTGTCGTTTTCGACAAAAGTCGTTTTACGTGTTGTTGTTGCTAGAAAAACACTAACAACAACACGTAAAACGACTCTTGTCGAAAACGACACGACACTCGCAATCGGGGTGCAAATTTCATCTAATTTAAAAAAATAAAATTAAATAACAAAAAAATATAGGTAATTCATATCGAGTCATTTAAACCCAGTATACTGTGAGTCAACTAGCCCCAAGCCGCCATTTTATTTTTAACACACTCGTGAGAAAAAATGAAAAAGTATGGGTCAGAAAATGCTTCACTAACTCGTTAACTCATACATAAATTTTCACTTGAAATCACTGACGAGTTCAATACAATGAAAGTGTAAGCTACAAAACAATTTAATTAACAAGAAAAAAAATTACTCAGACGCTTGAAATTTCGTTTTTTCCCCTCACAGTTCGTTCCAAGAGCACTGTGGTCTAACTACATTGGTTCACTGATAGCTGTCAGTCGACTGAATAAACAGTCCAATTCACGCCGGTTTGTTTTCAACCGTGGTTGACTTAACCGCAATGAGTCTACTTACCCCTATAGCCAACTAATCCCGGTCAGCCCTACATTTAATTCATATCATTTATTGAAAAAAAATGAACAAAAATTATATCCTTCAAGGATATTCTGTGAGGACATGGTATATACTCCACTGCCCAACTATCTACTTACCAACACAAACACTAGATTTGATAAAAATAGTATGTATCTACCATAGAAAAGTGATATATTTTAAATACTTATATTTCAAACACTAAAAAAAATTAAATGAAAAAATTGTATATATTTTATAACATCGCTCCTGAAAGGGTTAAACCTACGAATAAGAATGACAGGAAGACAGAATCTGCACATCTACAGTGTCCGTGAGTGAACCATTTTTTCTGAATAGCCCCCAAAGAGATTTCTAATTTATCCCCAAAGAGATTTTACTGTCCGAAAAGTCACATTTTTTCACATTTTACATTATCACAGCATGTCACGTTATTTTATGTTTTTATCATTAATAAGCGGTGAGTTTTGCATCGAAATTAATTTAGTTTGCGCGAATTAAGTCACTAAATTGAACAAAATTCGATGAAAACCGAAACGTCTACGAAAAAAAACATTTATGATAATTCCTACAAATTCACGAACTCGCGAAACTTCGTTTTGATTTTAATAAAGTTTTGCTACACGCCCAAAACAAATTTTATCATCAAAGTTATGTAAAATGTTGTTTTTTCGACAACATACGCGAAATTAATTTTTAATCGTAACACTTAATGGCGCACCATTAAACAACAAAAACAAGAAGAAGAGCGATCTGTCGAAAAACACCAGTGGCGTATCAAAGCAAATGAATTGCTTTATCTAAGGTTTTCTAAATTTGTCCATTTTTCCCTACGTCACTACATTAAACTTAATGGTGTTCGTTGTTACTCACACCAACAAGAAAAATGCTTCAATTTTTTGGCTTTATCTGTCTTCCTGTTATTCTTATTCGTAGGGTTAAACATATATAATTATAATTTCAAAAGCTTTTGATTACCTCAAAGAATTCACCATGTAGTTTTACATCACCCTGCAAAATAAAGTTTCATGCAATTAAAAAAATATAAGCATTTAAACAGTAATAATAAAAACAAAAAAAAATTTTAAAAGTTGAAAAAGATGTGTGTTGTGGACCCTAACTGAAACAAAGGCGCAAACCGCAAATTTTCGAGCTGCCTTGACTCTTCCTAGTTTCGGAATAAAAGCAAAAATTTAAATTGAGATTTCTTAAAATCAACATTTTGGTTACTCCTGGTTAACGAACTTCCACAGTATCGTATCATTCCAGGACCACACATCCCTGTAAAATTTACAGGCTGACGAACAGGAAGACATTAATAATGCTCCAATCGTGCTCGGGAAATGTTTTTCAGGCAAAAATCTACTTTGGGGGGTTTTTTGGAGTCGCTGATCTCGATTTTGATGTTAAGAAGTCCGTAAGGATAACGGATGGTCCTGTAAGGGTGACGTGGTTATCCTTTTCCTCAAATGTTTCAGGAAACATCTCCACTAGGGATTTTTGGGGTCGGCGAATCTGATTCTGTTATTAAGAAGGCTGTAAGGTCATGTTAGGATAATGTGATTATCGTAAACTGAGGTGACTTTGGCCCAAAAAAACATGTCTTAATAATTTTTTGACTAAATTTTTTCTTTGTACGTAAGTACCACATAGTTTTTTGTATTTATTTTCTTTGTTAGACCTTTCTAAACGTTAATTGCGGAAAATATTAATAACATTTTATGTTCCGCTCTTTGCAGAATTTGTTTTTCGCTTGAGCCAAAGTCACCCAGTGGTTGGGGTGACTTTGTCCCATCTTATGTTTTTCTTAGAAAGACATTTTCACCCCTTGAATCAATAGTGTACGTTTAATTTTCAACTAATAATACTACATGCACTATGACCTTCACGATTTTGCGCGGCAAGCAATTACCGGTATTTATTTGAAAACGAATTACTGCAACGAAGATACTAGTAAAAAATCAGTTGTGGTCAACACAAAACTTTCTTCTACAAAATCTACGACCCTGCGCAATTTACGCTAGAGCCCTGTCGCGTTGTCAACCTAAGACGACCTCCCAATAAATTCTTGGTTTATTCAAAAATATCAAAAACGTACAAAATTTGAGATAACTTGAGAACTGTAAAAGATATCAATTTACGGTAAATGGCAAAAATGTAGAAAATGTTAACATCTTTAATTATTCTTTTAACTGATTTGTCGAAAAACCGTTAGTTTGCAAGTAATTTGCAAAAATATATTCTTTTATATTTTAATCTAAATATCTCAATAACGGTAAAAGATAACGGATAACGGTAAGAAACAAAATTGTGCAGAATTCCATTCTCATTAATTCACTTCATACATTCAGTCAGCAAAAACCCGTTAATTTTCGAGATAATCGCAAAAAACTGTTTTTTTGGAAATAACGGTTTATCTCGATAACGGGTGGAGATATCGAGTTATAGCTAAAGACAAAAGTGTGGGAAATTTTATTTTCTCCAAGTTTTGTCATACTTAAGGTCACTAAAAAACGCGTAGTTTGGGAGTAAATCGAGAAAAACGAAATTGCGATTTTTGAAAAACCGCCATTTTGGATACTTCCGGTTAACGGATTTCCACCAAAAGTTGATAGGATCGTCCCATTTCAGGACCCAACATGCCTATAAAATTTCATGGCGCTAGCTCTATTAGTTTTTGAGAAATCTTGTACACAGACTGACAGACAGACTGACAGACTGACAGACATTTTTTAAATATGACTCCAATCGACTCAGGAGTGATCGGGAAATGTTTTTTAGGCAAAATAAGGAGGTCGAAATTTTTCGTGAATACAATACTTTATTATACTCCGTAGAAGAAAAAAACCGGTAATATGAGAAATGTAGGCCATATTGGGATGCCAAACTTTTTTGTGAGTTGGGCCAAAGTCACCCGCCAAGGACCAAAGTCACCTCGTTTTACGGTATCCTTTTCGTTTTGGATTTTTAGTCATACTAATCAATCACAAAATAACTAAAAAGAATAAAAGAAAAAAATTCTAAAAGTCGAAAAAAAAATTTTTTATAAAAATAATTTTTCATAAAAATAAAAATAATAAAATATAACTAAAATTAATAAAACTCGGAAGAAAAAGAAAATACAAATAAAAACATAAAAACAAAATCAAACCAAAATAGTGATTCTTAAGTTAAAAAAAATCGAAATAAAACTTAAAAGAAAAAAAAAATAGTGCGAGTATTTAAAACTCGTAATTTAAAAAAAAACACTGCCCAACAAAAACGATATTTATTGTGTTGCTAAAGATATTCAATTTTAGTCGTTGATTCTAAATCAAACTTTGTTTTTGCCAGATTCACTCCTTTTCTGAAGATACGCAAAAAACAATTTTCGATGCCAAAAAAGTTGCATAAAATATTGCCAAAACAAAGTCCGATTTAGAATCCAAATACAGTGGACGTCCAGTATAATGAACGATATAATGTTGGAGCCCGTTCGCAATATCGAATTATTCGTTATATCGTATTTTAATTTTTTTCTCATCAAAACAAGTAGGAACAAAACACTTAAACTATAATTTATTCCATAAATTTACATTTGTATTGTCTTTTTTTTTTTAATTTTTGCCGAAAAAGTCGACTATTTTCGTCTGCTTTTTGGGATGCTCTAGTGTTCGCTGCACTGCTATCTCCCGCAGTTTTTTCAAAACCAAAATGTCGTTGAAATCGATATCGTTCGCTGTAGCCCATTTCAAATAAGTGTTGAAATTTTCAATTACTTCTGAATATTTCACTGTAACAGGCTCGTCCTCGACAAGCTCATTTTCATCTGCGTTTTCAATTAATTCTTCTGGTTCAGCATCAGCTTCCACGATATTTATGTCGGTGTTATTCCAAGCCTGTATATCTTCCATATTTGAACATGATAACTTATTGTTACTCAATCTAAACAACAGGTACTATTAAAATATGTATGAGTTACCTCAGGAAAAACTTCATTGACCAGCATAAGTATTCGCCTCATTGTTATATGATTTCCTCATCAGAACGTAGTGCAGCTAGCGGAATTTCATCTTCTTCGTCGAACTCGGGGTTTCAGCAATAAGATTACCCGCCTCAAAGACCGTAATAGTCTTTAGTGATCCGGTAATGTTCATGCTAGTTGAATGGACACTGACAATTTGGATCAACAAACTGTTTCTATAAAACAATTTGTTCAATCGAATAGCATTTTGATCCATCGGCTGAATCAGTGGGGTTACGTTGGGTGGCATATACATCACATATAACAGTACCAAAATATGTACAGTTAACTTAGGCATGGAATGGATATTGTACAAAAAAATCGTTCGTTATCGAAATAACTCGAAAGTACTTAGTTTTGGAAACGTTCGATATATAGAGACATCAATGTAAAGAATGTGAACGTTCGTTATACCGAACATTCGTTATATCGGCCGTCGTTATTCTGGACGTCCACTGTATTATTAAAACTATGACCCCAATGTATTTTGTGGACAATGGGCCTTACCAATGACATTTATAAAGTCGAGTTTAGTTAGTTTTGAAACTAGTGAATTTTAGTACTTGACTTTAATAGCTCTTAACAACGAATTCTCGCTAACTCATTAGTAACAACTTAATGAAAGACTAAAATACTTTATTTTTTGTTAGAGTCAAAACTAAATTTGCCATTGGTAATAATATAAAAGTCAACTACTAAAATTCGCTAGTTTCAAAACTAACTAAACTCGACTTTATAAATGTCATTGGTAAGGCCCAATGTCACAAAAAATAAGGAAATAATTAATAAATAACGAAAAACATAAGTTTTGGTTATTATAACGGAATTATATTTCTATAACGTAATTTCGAAGAAAAAACCATAAAATAATTTCGGTATTTCATTATTTCTTTACGTTACAAAAACATTTCTTATTTTGTGTGAAATTCAGACACAAAATAAAACGCGTTTCACACTAAAACACAACACCGCTCTGAAAAAAATGGAAGAATATTTGGATTTTGAAGAAATTGAGGAATTGGACATTGCTTATGATTTCGAGCCTTCAGCGCAAACCAGATTTGAAACCGAAAAGCCAATACCGGCCAGCCGTCCCAAAGCAAGAAGAAAACAAAATAAAGAACAGAAAAAACAATTTTCAGTGGTCGACAAAAAACCCCCTTTGTTTTTCGTTCCTTTAAATAGGGATTAACCCAAATCGACGGCGGTCTTCTGCTGTCCAGTTCAAGCATTTGGACTACGAGTGATGATGCAGAAACAATTATGTCGTCTAGCAGATTGTCATCCATATTATTAACTTTTAAAATTCAGAATACACAAAAATCAGAAACTTCTTGCTCGGCTGTCAATGTTTTTTCTCCACAAATCTTAGCTGTCAATTTGATTTCTCCACAAACAGTTTTTACTTCGGTTTTAATGTGCCAATTTGGAAACCGCGTTAAAATTTCATTTTACTCGAACTGCGTACTAGGCTTAAACCTTTTATAAACAAATTGCGCAGTAAAAGCGTTACCACAGCTGGATTAAAAGTGACAAACGCAAAAACGTGTTTTTTGCCGCTGACTTAGATGTTTATCAAACGCAGTTGCAGTAGAAGCACACAAAATTTGGTGTGAAAAACCTTCTCAGTAAGAATTTGTCGCCCCTTTTGCTGGAAATCACTCAAAATTGGCGCGAAAAAATTAATTTGTAGAAATTTCACAGGTTTGTGTTGTGGAGCCTGACTCTTGCCATTTTTTTAAAATTATTTAACATTTTCTGTATTAATTTTTTTTCAATTTTTCAATTATTTGCTCGCAAGCGTCCTTACACTTTTTGGCGTAATTTGAGAACCGCTTAGGCAAATTAGGCATTTGTCTTATTATGAGCTCAAAAAATATCAACAGTAGGGTGGATCGCTTTTCTTTTTTCTCGGATTTCGGAAAGGGGGGGATGGAAAAGTTGTGAATTGATATAAAAACAAATTGTAGAAAGTTTCAGCTCGATCGGAGGTCATCTTCAGTTTCCGCTTTTCGTTTAAAAATTTGGCATAACAGTGTGTATGCGCTAGATGAATTTCTATGTATTTTACAAATTTTCGCTAATCACTTTTGCTGTGATCACCCAGATTTCGCCGCGTGGAGGCATTTGTAATTCGAAATCCTTTTTGTATTTTATTTTTTTTTTGTTTTATTTTTTTTTTTTGTAATTTTTTTTTGGTTAATTTTTTTCAAAATTTTATTTTGTTTTAATTTTTTCAAACTTTTTTTGTTTTAATTTTTTTAATATTTTTGTTTTTGGTTTTTTTTTGTTATTTGTTAACTAATTCAAGCTTTTTTGGAAATCCTCCTTGGTTTTGGTGAAAGTTGAAATTTTTAGTTTAATGGCAGATTTTCAAAATTTCAAATGAAAAGCGGAAACTGAAAATGGCCTCCGATCGAGCTGAAATTTTCCAAATTTCATTTTTACATATATTCACGTCTTTTCCATCCCCCCGCTGTTCACATTGCCACATTTATTTTTTTTTAAACCAAATTATTTCAAATTTTAAAACGCGATGTCTGGAGGTGTAAATGGAAAGCTTTTACATAACATATAAAGATTTTTTTTCTGTATTAAAAATATGTACATGTTGTAAGAAATAACATTTTACAATGTTCCCGGTAACATCAGAGAGGGAAAAGGTTACCCCTAAAATAATGAAAAAGGTTATCCCTAAATAACGCTGGGGGCACATTATTTGATTTTTCCCTAGGTCATCAACATGTTAAAATCCGCCAGCGCTCGTTTTTACAAGATCTAGCAACTTTTCGACTTGGTCTTCTATAGCAGGGGCCATCAAAGTAACTGTCGCTACCTTTACAATCAAAATTTATAACCACTACAAATAAAAATACAGTTCAATGAAACACAACCCTCCACGGCAATGGCTTGACACGAACTGATTTAAAATGAAATGCGTCATGCTAATAATTCCCCGATTCCAACTCAAAGCACGTTTCGTTTTATTCCTGCGATCCGAAGCCGCACACACAGGCATTACAGAACACAATAAAAGGTCGATTATAGTGGCTACGCTGTTAAAGCCAATCTGTGTGATGAGCCAGCCGAGCCACTAGCTGATGATGCCTGTTCTATAGTATGATGCGTTATGACACAATACTGCGTAAGGTTTACTAATTCCTCTTGAAAGTTTGGTTTTCGGCTCACTTCTAAAAGTTTTGGCTCAGCTTTTAGCAACAATGATACTATTAACGATAAGTGGTCAGATTATATACAACTTTCCATCTTCATTTCAGTAACATTCTTAACAAGATTATTGGTAACAGCGCAGAGATCTATTACGGATCTTCCTTATGCTCCTACAAAGGATTATTCACCGGTGCTGTCTTCATTTATGTTGCCATTTAGTATTAAAAGATTATGGTTTTGTAAAAGTTCTAAAAAAAATATTCCATAAATGTTCAAAGATAGGTTTTACGGTTTCCTAGTTTCGGTTAGTGCCTGTTTACGATCAAATGTCGCGGCGACTAAAAACAACCACTCTGCTGTTTACATGAGCGATTAAAATATCGATCTAGTAAGTGTTTTGACAGCTGAGTCATTTCAATTGAAATGGATGTCGCGGAAAGTATCGCTTTAGCACTTCTACTCCAAGATGAACGTGAAATGGAGAACTTTGCTTTTTGCATAGTTTTACTTACTTTTCCTTGCTCCGAAATCTCACTTTCAAATACGTGTGTTCGTGGTCTGTATATACAGTCCATACACGCACACATTAAGGAAAAATCTATGCCGGTCACGACTGATCTGCGACTGTCGCTAGCGATTTTTTTACGCTACGACTGAATTCTCATGTAAACACTCTCATAAGTGGCCGTGGGCAAGTGGCCGTGAGCGATTTTTTTACTCGCGCCACTGAGCGACTAAAAATCGCTCATGTAAACATGCACTTAGTGTGCCATTTTCTGTGGTAAAATTCTCTTGTATCGTTTGATGCGTACCTTGTGGTGTGTTGCTGACTCCAATTAGTAGTAACGTGGTTTCTTCGGTGTCATTCAAGAAGTCGATTAGTTTTTCAAAATCTTCTGTCCACTTACGTACATTAGTACCATAGATTAGAGAGTTACTATAGATGAGAAGAAAACGCATTTTCCCATATACTTACGTAGAGTAAATAGCTGCGCTAGTGGAATATTTTCTGATGACATCGGTATTCCTTTTCACTCCTTCACGTTCAATTGGAATGCACAATTGACTCATACGACACAAACACAAACATATCCGGGGCCAGCGCTTTGTTTACATTCGTCGATGGGAATCATTCGTAGGCGCACAGGTTTTCCATTTTACTATTATTAACGTTTTTATAGCACGCAAAATGTCCGCAATGTATTGTTAGGGAATGCTCGGCGGACAGCAAAAAAAAATCCCAAAATAAAGTTTTTTACACCATTTCTCACACAAAAGTAATTCGTGTCTTTACGAAGCAAATGAAACAGATGCAAAGTACTCTTCTTCAGGAAAAAATTTCTTCCTCGTTTCTTATCTATAGTAACTCTCTAATCTATGTTAGTACTATACAGATATTCCTATCATTTGTTTTTAGTTAGAGAATCGTTCCTCCTACGTTTGTACAGAATTTACATCTAATTGTTTTTTTTTTTGTATCCGTACAGATTTCCCCGCCAAAAAAGAGCTTGTGTCCATGAAACTAGAGCAAATTACCTTTCCAATGCAGGTACAACGAATGTGAAACCCAAAAATTAGTCAGGGGCCATTTTCGTACATCGTTCTTTTTCACCCCACCCCCCAATTGGTTATTTCACCCTATAGCTCACAAATGGTGGCTCCGATGTTTTGTGTCTAGACGTGGTTTTTAATTCTTAAATTGACCTGTTGTTGGATTTTTCTATTGTAGAAGGCCGAAATCTCTTCTTTTATTCGGTAATGTCGGTATGCGATATACTTGTATGGAAATTGCTCAATCGACCAAATTTTTTTCGCCTTTTATTTGATTTATTTCGAAATTGATAGAAACGTTGATTTTTAAGTAAAAATAAGGGAAAAAATGTCTTCTGATTGTTTTACCATGGATTTTGTTCGATAGTGAAAGATTAGAACCAAAAACGTATCGCTTATTTTTCGTTCTACTACAACATAACCAAAATTTATCAAAATTGAACATTTCAGGTTTGCGTACCGTCCTTGTTATATAAAATCTCAGCGCAATGATATCTGTCTAAAGTCCCACACTAAAACGTGATTGTTAAAGAAAAACGGTAAATTCGAGCTAGTATTTGTGTAAAATTTCGATTCGATCAGCCAGTAAGGTGAAAAGATAGTTACCTAAAGAGTCTATACTCCCTGGAATGGCCGGGACAGTCACGGATTTGGGTATGTTGTCCCAGCGTCCTGGAAATTAAATTGCCGGGATTATGCAATCTCATGTTATAATTGATCAAACAGTAGAAAAAATGATCACGAAATATGCAAAAAATATTTAGTGAAAATATACCGCCTTGATCAAATCGTTTCAGGAACGATCATCGTGTGGCGCTCTCAGTCACCCGATTTGAGTTCTTTTGTTTTTCTTAGGTAACCACATCTGTCATGAACATTCACATTAAATTTCGGCGGTATAGCTTGATATTGGTGAAAGTTTAGCCGTGTTGAGTACATCTGCCTCTGCGCGTGTTTTTGATTTTTTACTATTTTAAAAATGGCAAAAATAAGCGAACATTGCTTATGGATCCGTTTAAGACATTTTGGTTAATGATTTGGGCTTGAGACGTGTCGCTGCAAAGCTGGTGCCGAAGACCTGAATTTCATGCAAAAAAGGGACCGCGTGCACGTCGCGAAAGACATAATTTTCGAGTCTGCATCCGACCCAACATTCATTAAACGCATCATTACTGGAGACGAAATGTGAGTTTATGAGTATGGCACGCAATCCAGACATCAAGCGAGTGAATTGCGTACACCAAATGAGCCAAAACCGAAAAAACCGCGTGGTTTTCAGTCGAAAAAGTAGGTGTTGCTACGGTTTTCATGAATTACAACGAAGTTGGCATCAGAAATTCTTGCGAGAAGGTCAGACAGTCAACAGGGAGTGTTTTTTGAGACACGTGAAGCAATTCGCCAAAAAAGATTTGTGGAAAAACAACTCGTGGATTTTGCATGAACCGTCGCACAATGACATCATTATCCGTCCTTTTTTGGCCAAAAACAGAACGAATACCATCCAACAGCCACCGAATTCCACTGATTTGGCTTCCTGCGACTTCTTCCTTTTTGGCCAACTCAAGAGGTTTTAGCAGCCGACAAGAGAGAATAGAAAAATCGAAGGCGGCTTTGATGACCATACCGAAAACCGAGTATAAAAAATGTTTTGAGGATTGGATGAAGCGCTGGTATAAGTGCAAGTGCAATGAGTACTCTAAAGGGGACAAAATCAATTTTGATGAATAAAATCGTATTTTCCTAAAACTTTTTAATCAAGGTGGTATATAAAAGCCAAGTCTATATGGGAAAATACCGTGTGTCCAATCGTCGGACACAAAAATGAACTACACCAGTGTATTAGGGATGACAAAAGATTTTGATTTTCGTACGTCTGTCCGTGAACATCATACCTTTCGAAGAAATTAATCTAGAGACTTAAAATTTTGTACAGTTACGTATCTAGTAAATAGTTCTTGAACGGCAAAATAGGACCGTTCCTTCTGCCCTCCGCCATACAAACGAAATAGTTTTTTGTAATTCCCTCGAAAATAGTGAGTCGTATAAAAAAGTTATAAGGGAAAATGTGTTTAAAATAGGATTTTACATAACTCATTCATACATAAAAATGAAATTTAACCACGCCTTCCCCCTTGTCCCATACAAATGACAATGACGTAGGTTTTTTCCGATTTTCAGATAGACATAGGTTTTTTCCGATTTTCATAGTATTGATATATTTTTGTAGACGAAGTGTGTTGGCATGTGATTTTACCAAGGACGGGAAATGAAATAAAAAATCGTAACGTTATACATTTCGTTACGTAACGAAATTGAACTTTTATTTCGTTTTGTAAGGATAAAAAATTTCATTTCGTTACGTTATAACGTTATATTTCGTTACACATTGTATGGAAACTGAAAACAATTCAGTTTCCATAAAAAGTTCAGTTCAGTTTCCATAAAAATAAATTATATAAAAAATAATAAAACTTAGCAAAAAGAAAATACAAATAAAAACAAAAAAAAAATAAAATAGTGATTACTAAATTAAAAAATCGACATTTTGGTCAATATCAAAGATATAGAATTTTAGGCTATTTTGACGTCGCTGATTCTGAGTCGCACTTAGCTTTCGCGAAATTCACTCTACTTCTGGAGTTACTAAAAAGAAAATATTTTCGATGCCAACAATGTTGCTTGAAAGATTTCCTTTTTCGTATCTCCAGAAATAGAGGGAATCGGGCCAAAACAAAATCCGATTTATGTAAGGGCCACATCTATCAGTTTTCCATCAATCGCAACTGTTACGGTACTCGTCAGTTTTCCATCAGTTTTTTACACCCAGTTAAGTGTTCACATCTATCAATTGCGACTGACAGTTTTTTGTCAAAATTTTCCATTCATTTTTATTGTAGAGATAATAAAGTGTATGGATTATTATTGCATTAAGTTCAAAAAATAATATTTGGTTCTCTTCTAATGCGATACTCTGACGCGAACGTTCACACCAATCAGTTTCCCATCAATTTCCCAAAAACTGATGGAAAACTGATAGATGTGGCCCCTACATTAGAATCTAAATACGATTAAAAATACTACTCCAATATTTGTAATTATATTTTATGCAGGTGGTAGGTCTGTGGGGTTATACTTGATGAACTTTTGTGGAGAATTTCACAAAAATATAATAATGAACAAAACAAGGAAAAATTAATGAATAACGAAAAAAAGCAATTTTTTTTTTCGTTTTTCGTTATTGTAACGGAATTTAATTTCTAAAACGTTATAACGTAATGAAGAAATAGCCCGTAAATCATTTTGTTATTTCGTTACGTTACGATAACGTTTCCCATCCCTGGATTTTACATAATCACTCCATACATCAAACATTCAATCGGACCAATCCTTCCCCTTCTCCCATCCAAATGAATTTTTTAATACACATTTTGTCTGTTCTCATATCAAGTATTTGATAATTTGCCCCTAGTTTTTGTCCAAATCACGTGTTATTTTTCTTATGTAATTTGATGTTTCATCGGTGTTCCGTTTCAGGCATCGTCGCACTTCCCACCCTTTCATTTATTTCGATTAAGGATATTTGGAAGTTCTTTTTTTAAAAATATTTTTCAATATCTTTTTTTGTATTTAAAAAAAAAAGTTTTTAATAATCAAAATCATTTTATGATTGATTAGGTTTTTGAAGATTCCGATTTAATAAAAATTGAATGGATTACTCCAAAACACAGTAATCTAAGTCGAATATGGGATGCGAAACTGAATACTACAATTTTGCATTTTCAAACGACCAATGAATACGATAGCGCAATTAATATACAGTTGGATCATGTACTTGATTTAGTTTTGAGCATTGATTTGCTTTTAGCAACAAATAGCAGTAGTCTTATAGTAACGCTGCAAAATCGCGAAACAAAACGTAATTTTAACGTTTATTATATTGTTGCCGACCTCTTATTAAGCGTCCAAAGTGAAAACATCTACTATGGCATTGGCAGTAATGCGGTTAATCAATGGAAACATTTAACCCGAGATCTATTAATCGATGTACAAAAAGGCTTAACTGGCAATGAACGCAAAGTAAAAATGAGACGAAGTGAATTGAAAATCGTTTCAGTTTCATTCCTTGGTGTTGGATATTTTGATAATATGACCTTGTCAACATATGAGCATATATCGCATTTTTATGATGCCGCCGAATGGTTTATACGACATCAAGATCAAAATACTGGTGGTTGGCCAAATCCGGTTAGACGGAATTTATCTGGATTTATGGAACTACCATCCGGTTGGCTTTCGGCAATGGGACAAGGCCATGCTATATCATTACTAGCTAGAGCTTTTCATCATTCTGGCGGTGATCGACGTTATTTAAAAGCTGCAGCCAATGGACTAAAACCATTCCGTGTGTTCTCCAATGATGGAGGCGTTTTGGCGAAATTTATGGGACAATATAATTGGTAACCTATAATACATTAAAATTTGTTTAAAGTTTACGATTATTAATCAATTTTTTACAGGT
This sequence comes from Chrysopilus asiliformis, assembly GCA_964034945.1. Classification (NCBI taxonomy): domain Eukaryota; kingdom Metazoa; phylum Arthropoda; class Insecta; order Diptera; family Rhagionidae; genus Chrysopilus; species Chrysopilus asiliformis. The sequence continues at coordinate 66,105,024 of OZ035961.1, read as the reverse complement.
ATGAGGAGTATCCAACTACTCCATCCTCATTTGTTTTAAATGGATTCATATATTCGCTACTCGGGTTATATGATCTAAACCGTGTTGCGACAACAACAATTGCAAAGGAAGCTGGTCTTCTCTTTAATGAAGGAGTTGCATCTTTAAAGAAAATGCTTCTCCTTTATGATAATGGATCTGGTACAAGCTATGATTTACGACATTTCTCGCTCGGTATTCAAATCTCTAATGCAATTGTAATTTATACATTATATGGATATTCTGTTTATTTTGTAGGTGTTGCACCTAATATAGCTCGATGGGATTATCATGCTACGCATGTTAATCAACTATTACTTCTTGCTACAATAGATTCAGATCCAATAATATCACAAACTGCAGAAAGGTGGAAAGGTTATATGTTCGGTAAGCGGGCTAAACACAATTAGTTATAAAATTCTAGTGATATTATTGATTTTTTGAAATTCAAAAAAAAAAACTGTTTTATCTGATTTTATTAGAAATTATTTACGATTTTTATGTAACTTAAGACAATTAAACGAATAAGAAAATGTATATGAGAGCTTCTAACGAGTACAAATATTTATCAATCAATTTAATATTTATAATAGAAAAGTGAATTTATTTCATTGCTTCATTTTTCAACAAGGATTTTTTTCTGTAATTTAGTCCATAAGATTCCTTTAACAAATCAAATGATTAGCAAAAAAAAAAGAGATTTATTAATTTTAGTTTGTATTTCTGTTAAGGGCCAATCAAATTTTACTTGGGAATTTTTCCAAAACTTGTCTCTTACCACAAACAAAATGAATGTTAGAAATTGTTAGGAATTAACTAACAATTGTTAATATGACTTTTCGAAGATTTTTACTTCCGAAGGTTGGTGGTTTCAATAAAAAATGATTTCTAATTAGGTTGATCTGTTTTCCAAATGACATCGCAGCCATATTTATTTATTACTTACTAGGGAGAGGCTGCCTGAAAGAATTAAATTTGGTATTTCACTATATTTCAACTTTTATTTCAAAACCTTCAAAAATTCCTTAAGATATGCCGTTTTTATGTCGAAAGTAAACATTTCAAAATGATTGTTTAATGAAATATTGAAATATTTTTTTGGAAAACTATTTTTGAATTTTTTTTACAGATAAATGATTGTTACAACAAAATTATTATATTATTTTTGCGGATGTTTTCACATCCAAATTTCCCCCCAACAGGTCGGGCATGACTGCCCTGAAAACCTATCAGGAGCCTGTTTCTGGTATGGAAGCTGGCTCACCGTCATCAGAGCCTGCTTTACAATTCAATGCTAAAAGGTCGAGTATAAACCATGAATCAGAAATGGTTCAATGGTTAAACACTAAATAAATGATTGTTAATTGTAAAAACATGATTTCTGAAGTCAGTCATAGCTTTTTTGGTAAAACTGTATAAGTTAAGAGCTGCTATTATTAACAAATTTTATATATTGAAGATGAAATTTTTTTTTACCAAAACAAAAGTTTATTAATAGCAGACTAACCGCATAGCCGGAGTTTGGATTCGAATTGGAAGGCTGAAAATGTCTGCTAAAATATATTTATTTCGATAAAATTTTATGTAAGCCTATGGGAGTTGATAATTTCTAATTTTTCCTGAATATTTAATTGAGAAAATGGTTTGTCCAACAGTTTTTCGATTGAGCATTCACAAGCCATCATAAATATCATTAAATTCTACTCATAGGCATGAACCAACAGCAGAACTGTCCAATCAGAGAGCAGATGAGCGATGAACGATTTTTCCGTGTTGCTTTGCTATTTGCTTGATTGCGTTTGGCAAAATATAGGGGTCCATTATGGATAACGATCGTAATCGTAACGATCAGAAATTGTGTGTTGTTGTTAGTGTTTTATACCAACAACAACAGGTGAATCTCGATCGTTGCGATTACGATCGTTATCCATAATGGACCCCACAGATCACGTTAGCCAAACAATGCAATCATACAAAGAAATGAAATCAAAACAAAACTCGAACATATTTTTCGTTCGGAACGCTGCCTGCTGCCACGCTGTAAGTAACATCGGTGCGCCATTTTCTGGAGAATCCTAATTTGTTGTTGTGAGGGGTTGCTTATTCTGAACTGTGTGTGTGGTGGAACGATTACTATTATGGACTTTCTGTGTTTTCACTTTGCTTTGGTTCGCTGGAAATTCGAGAACACTCGGGTCATGGTAAAAAGATTACATTTAATAATAAAAAAAATGATATTTTTCAATATTTTGTTGCAAGGCAACAAGCCTTAAATATTGAAAAATATCATATGTATTTTAGCTTTAATTATTGAAGTCATAAATAAGAATGAACATTTAATATTTTTTTTATAGTATGACAAATATTTCAAACAAACTTGATTTTTTTCTTATTTATTTTGTCAAGCAGATATAATGTAGCGTCACTGCAGGTCTTTCGTTTCGAGTGTGGATCGCTAAGATACGTCGAAAAGGAGATCACAAGCAGGTTTGATAATTGCTTTAGACTCCAAATTTGGTAGATATTGTGTGATGAGTTTAGAAAAACATAACCATATTTAGAAGAACATAACCACATTTCTCGCGCAGTTGCGTTATTTGATATGGTGTGGTGCGGGGTGGTTAGGGCACCATTGATAAATTATCAAAAAAAAATTGGGACAAAAATATCTACAAATAATATAAAACAAAATTAAATAAAAAATAGTAATGCAGGATTTTGAGAACCACTGAACCAATTTTCATGCGGTTTTGACATTTTCAATCAGCATTCCCTGAGGATGGTTTATGTTTTTAAAACATTATTCTGTAACAAATGGAAGCCGAGAAATGATGATTTTGGTTGTAATCGAATGTAATCAAATCGATCAATATGATCATCCAAATGGTGTATTACTTCAGATTGAAGCGGGAAAATTGAAAAGCACATTGATTCACATTAAAGCCCTGAGGCAAGGCAAGGATATTGAAAAGCAGATCCAATTTACAACGCATCAACATATGATACTTGACATTCGATATGAAGAGAAGAATCATGAAAAAAGTGAGCTTTTTTCCTCTTAAATATTAACTACATTTAGCAAAAAGTACACAAAGGGGAAAAAGTGCAAAACGATACGTTCTTCTCTGTTCATCGCATTTGCCATTCTGCATCATTGTGTTTCATTTTCTAAAATTTGTATTTCTGGCTTTCCTCACTTTTGCTGAATGTAGCTTATCCTAAAAGTAAGCGGCGCATTGGTTTGCAGTACTGAAATTGATTCTGTGTAAGTTTTTTAATTTTATTTTATACCTTAATTGATTTCCAATTATGCCAAAAAGAAAAGTCAACCGTATGTGAAGGAAACTTTCGACCTCAAGAATTTAATCCATTTTTATTATCAATGTGGACGAAGTCGCGGATACAGCTATGTCGATATATATAAAAGATACGTTTTAGTGTTTTAACCATTGAACCATTTCTGATTCATGGTTTATACTCGACCTTTTAGCATTGAATACCAGAAACAGGCTCCTGATAGGTTTTCAGGGCAGACATGCCCGACCTGTTGGGGGGAAAATTTGGATGTGAAAACATCCGCAAAAATAATATAATAATTTTGTTGTATTATTTTTGTTTTTGCAGACCGTATAAGCCGAGAAATTCTAATAGGATAAAAGATACGTGTTTGTGGGTAAACCATAAACTCAAGTTATATAGTAGGGGAAGCCGGGGAATGTATTAACAAAATTTGGAAATTGGATCATATTTTTTTAACAAGTAATATTTTTGATATTGTGTTTATATCTAGCCGTACTGTAGGTCTTCAGGTATCATAAGAAATAAAAAAAGTTTCAACCAGGTAGTCACTTATATGAAAAAAATCATTTTTATGAAAAAATGTCATCTGTTAAAACTAACCCCGGTCACGGGGCTAGTTTTAACAACGATGGGGTAAGTATTAACACAGGTTTTAACATGGAAATAATTAAAAGAAAAGATTTTTTTTTCACAAAAATTATAAAATAAACAAAATATATATCCTTTTAAATTCAAATATATTAATTATCACAAAAACCAATAAAATGAACCAAATAAATATCCTTTTCAAGGAACATAAATTGACAAAAAAATTAAGTCGTTTTAAAAAACAAAAACAGTTATTATTATCTAAAAAAAAGGTCTCAGGGAAGCTTTTTTGTACATAATTTGTATCTATAAAAACATAGTATGAGAATTCTTACTCTATGTCTATGACATTATATTGTTAATACTTGCCCCATGGGTTTGTTAATTTTAGCCCCGACACTACTTTTTTTGAATTATTAACCACACACAAAAATATAGTTAAGGATTGTAATAAAACCAAAGGATATTATTAATTATAGCTTCATTAACTTACATTATCGGCAAAGTTATATTCAATAATATAAAAAACTAAGACAGAAATTAAAATATTCCAAACCATAAAAAGTTCGTTTACCAGCTAAATTTCGGTCTTTGTGCTAAACATTCACTGGCAATGAACTGTTTATGACTGATGAGTCATGATATGATCGACCTTATCGAGTGATGGACAAAAACCAAATTTCGAGATTCTGGCTCGTATATTTCGGCGGGAATAGGCTTGTTAATACTTACCCCTGTTAATTCTAGCCCCGGGTTCCCCTACATGAGCATGGTTTATAGTTAGGTGTGGTCCTGGTATCGGCTCTCCTTTTACCCTCTCCTCTGTTATCTTCTAAACCACTGAAGGGTTTTCAGTGTTGGTCAGGTCGATCATAAAGAGAACTTTTCGCACACTCAAACCACTCTCCCGGATGCTGTGAATCCCCTCTCTTGCTATACGCTCAACTACTGAATGGATTTTAATACGGGTTTTAGTGTTGGACAGATCGACTGTCAAGGAAAATTTTCGAACACTTAAATCACTCCTACCTGCTGCGAACACCCTCTTCAGCTATCTCCGAAACTATTGTATATGTTTTCAAGATATGTTACAAAATAAATGCAAAACAAATTAAGTGTGCGGCGCTAGGGGAATTCGCCCTATGCAGACGGAAAAAATATTTGCGCCAAATCGAAAAATTTATAAATATAATTCTTGCATAATTTTCTATACATCAAAACACTTAAAAAAACGATTTTTTTCATATTAAAAATTTTAACCGAGCATCGACGGGTATTTGCAAGCTGATTATTTAATATTTGATCTCAGTACGGGTTTTTTTTTTAAGTTTCAGGCAGAGCTTTGGGGAAGACCCTTTAATGCCGAAGCACAGCTTAGGATATGCAGTGAATACCTGCGCACCTTAGAAGAAACGTCATTAGTGTAGAAATGGTTTACTCTCACCAAGGTTTTCCGGTTCCTCGCTACAGTAGTCCTCCGGCCGCGCCTCGAGATTGTACATTCTTTGACTTTTTCTCGAATATTGGGATGAGTCATTGATGAGTCGTTTATTTAGTTCAGTATGTTGTTCCCTGTTCATATAGTCGACTTGTCGCGTTTGGATCGACTTATCCACGTCCATCGTGACTGGTGGTTTGGGGAACGTTGGTTTAGGTGGCGGGTTATCATTAGGGATGTCAAAAAAGAACCGGTTACCCGGTGTTTTTGCTTCGGGTAACCGGTTTTTTCGGTGCTTTTTTGCACGGTTATACCCGGTGTTTTTTTTTAAAGCCAAAAACCGTTCAAAAAACCGATCATTTTTTTGTACGGAAAAATTATTTTAAACCAATTTTCGAGCAACTGATTTGTTAGAAACACTTCTTTTTAGGCACACCAAATACAATATTATATTGTGCCATTTATGGTCTCTTAATGAATTATATGGCACTTCACGTATTATACAGTATTTGTTGCGTCTAACCTACCCAATTTGAACAAAACGGTTTTTCGGTGTTTTTAATAACCGGTTTTTTGGACCCGGTTAAACCGGCCCGGTTTAAACCGAATTCTTAAAAACCGGTTTAACCGAAAACCGGTTTTTTTTTCAAAAATTTTACATTCCTAGTTATCACATCGTGGATCGCGCTGTATACTATATGCTCTGATACAGTTGGATAAATTGGAATGGTAGTTTTCTGTTAGCTTGGTTTTTTTATAGTTGCTAGAGCTGAGACCAGCAGTAAATATGTGGTTTGTGGGCGCAGATACGGTATTGGTGAAACCTGTCTGATGTATTGGACTGTGTCTAAAGTCCGATTTTTAAAACTCTAAGCATGACGCGTAGTACTCTGGTAAGGTGTGCAGTTTTGTACCATTTTCATCCTCGGAAGATCTTCATTTAGTCCTCTTATGCAGACATCCAGAGCTCTATTCCGGTTATTTACTGTTCTTCTGTCTTGATTGATTCACAGGAGTATTCTTCTGTCTTGATTTTATTTATGAGAAGGAACCGGTGATGGTTCACAACAGCGTAATTTTCCCTTGGGTCATAGCGTGAAGCTGGTACTCTAATATCCCGTTTGTCGGCATAATGAAGCGAAAAACATTTTTTTGATAATAACGACGCCTACAACAGAATCTGAAGCATTTACCATTAGACATAGTTCTGCAGAAACCACAGGAAAAGCCAACATGATTGCTTCAGCTGAAGACTTTTTACTAGTGTTAAAAGCTTCTAAACTTTCTGAATCCCAAATGATTACCGTTTTATCGTATTCTTCTGGAAATTATGAAGATCAGCTTGAATTCGAGCAGCATTCGAAAGATAACGACGATAAACATTTAGCATACCTAAAAACCTGCGTAAATCGCAAACTCTCTAAAGTTGTTTGTAATTTAAAATTGTTTCGACTTGCAAAACCCTGTTCAATGATCGAATGTCCAAGAAATTGAAATTCGAATTGACCAAAAACACATTTGCCAATCTTAATAATTAAGCTATATTGAACAAATTAATGAAACATTTATCTCATATTATTCAGCTTTAAATCTATTGATGCAATTAGGACATCATCTAAATTAACAAAAAATTAAATCTTTAAGGACTTTGTGCATGAACATTTGAAATGATTGTGTAACATTTCGTAAACCAAACAAGGAAATTCGAAGAAACTAAAGGGAGTTATTATTGCACTTTTTGCTATATCAGATTCATGAATTGGAATTTGGTCGTCCCAAACGGTCTCCAATTTTTTTCTTTTTAACAAGATGTAATTTGCCCAATTGCTCGCCCGAATTCAGCATGGCTTGGATTTTATTTCATTTTTTTTCTATTATAATACGGTCTATGAATTATTTGTTTTTTATCTGTATTGTAAATAATTATTGTTGTTTTTTTTATATAATAGTTTTTTTTAATTAGATTTTATTTATTGGATTTCTTTAATTAATTTTTTCTAAGATAAAGTATATTAAAACTTTTTTTTGTATGATTTCTGTATTATTAAGGAGGATCTCCATTGCCATGACTTCTGTAACTGCCAAAAAAATGCAGAAAACTAGAGCAAGATAAACTTATATAGATCTAAATAGGAATGACTGAATACAAGTATAAACGCTTTCCCTTCCAGTTTAACAATTTTATAGCAATCATATCAAACCTTATGCTATGAATATAAGGTTCAAATTAGCATAGAAATAAAGCTATACAGCTGCATGTGTGTGTTTGAACTACATGAAAAATGACAGCTACGCTATAATAGCACTTTGTATGTGTCTGTGCTCACTATTTACTTACAGGGACAATGTGTGATTGTAGTAGAAATCGCTATAAAAAAGTTCAAGTCCGTCAACTGCAACCATAAAATCGCCATAAAAAAAGAGGGGAAATTATTTTTGCAGTTGCCGACAAATTTTTGCAGTTGATTCTTATCTCCCTTTCTCGCCAAGGTATCTTCACATAAATGTGTCTCTATTTTTTTGCAGTTGGGAAAAGTCATGGTAACGGAGAGCCTCCTTGATGCAGGTGAATTAATATAGGTAGACTCCTTGTTGACCTCCTAATGGGGAATAGTAGAAGGTCTTTAAAACGATTTCTATTTCCTTCGGATCTGTTAAGAATTCAAAAGTTTGACCTTGACTGCGAATTTGCTCCCACATTCATCAATATCATTTACTATGTCATTTATGAGAAAAATTTCACGTGAAACTGAGATTGCCAGAGAATCGGTGCGGCTAATAACAAAAAATGAGCTCAACCTAAAGCCTTACAAACTCCGAAAAATGCAAACTGTATTGAAAAATCATTGGGTCTAAGATGGCAACTGACCATCCCCCTGCAGTTCGCCGCCAAAAAAAGAGCTCATGTCCATGAAGCTAGAGAAAATTACCTTTCCAAGGCAAGTACAACGAATGTGAAACCCCAACTGGTTCAAAACTTAGCCTGGGGGCATAAAAAATGTCGAATCCTTCATTTCTTTGTCACTTATACGATCAACTGATTTTTCTTTTTTTGCTTCGTGCTTAATGTGCTCAAAAGATTTTTTAACTGAGTTAACATGTGTAATTAAATTCATTTTCCATTTCCTCCCAAATTTTCTTTTTTTTTTTTTGTTGAGCTTGTAGTTGTTTTTTTTTTATTTTCTATCACCTTTTGCGGAGTGAAATTAGCTATTTTCTGTTTTCATCTTTTTATGGAAAGATAAAAAAATATAAACAAAAGTTTATTAATAGCAGACTAACCGCATAGCCGGAGTTTGGATTCGAATTGGAAGGCTGAAAATGTCTGCTAAAATATATTTATTTCGATAAAATTTTATGTAAGCCTATGGGAGTTGATAATTTCTAATTTTTCCTGAATATTTAATTGAGAAAATGGTTTGTCCAACAGTTTTTCGATTGAGCATTCACAAGCCATCATAAATATCATTAAATTCTACTCATAGGCATGAACCAACAGCAGAACTGTCCAATCAGAGAGCAGATGAGCGATGAACGATTTTTCCGTGTTGCTTTGCTATTTGCTTGATTGCGTTTGGCAAAATATAGGGGTCCATTATGGATAACGATCGTAATCGTAACGATCAGAAATTGTGTGTTGTTGTTAGTGTTTTATACCAACAACAACAGGTGAATCTCGATCGTTGCGATTACGATCGTTATCCATAATGGACCCCACAGATCACGTTAGCCAAACAATGCAATCATACAAAGAAATGAAATCAAAACAAAACTCGAACATATTTTTCGTTCGGAACGCTGCCTGCTGCCACGCTGTAAGTAACATCGGTGCGCCATTTTCTGGAGAATCCTAATTTGTTGTTGTGAGGGGTTGCTTATTCTGAACTGTGTGTGTGGTGGAACGATTACTATTATGGACTTTCTGTGTTTTCACTTTGCTTTGGTTCGCTGGAAATTCGAGAACACTCGGGTCATGGTAAAAAGATTACATTTAATAATAAAAAAAATGATATTTTTCAATATTTTGTTGCAAGGCAACAAGCCTTAAATATTGAAAAATATCATATGTATTTTAGCTTTAATTATTGAAGTCATAAATAAGAATGAACATTTAATATTTTTTTTATAGTATGACAAATATTTCAAACAAACTTGATTTTTTTCTTATTTATTTTGTCAAGCAGATATAATGTAGCGTCACTGCAGGTCTTTCGTTTCGAGTGTGGATCGCTAAGATACGTCGAAAAGGAGATCACAAGCAGGTTTGATAATTGCTTTAGACTCCAAATTTGGTAGATATTGTGTGATGAGTTTAGAAAAACATAACCATATTTAGAAGAACATAACCACATTTCTCGCGCAGTTGCGTTATTTGATATGGTGTGGTGCGGGGTGGTTAGGGCACCATTGATAAATTATCAAAAAAAAATTGGGACAAAAATATCTACAAATAATATAAAACAAAATTAAATAAAAAATAGTAATGCAGGATTTTGAGAACCACTGAACCAATTTTCATGCGGTTTTGACATTTTCAATCAGCATTCCCTGAGGATGGTTTATGTTTTTAAAACATTATTCTGTAACAAATGGAAGCCGAGAAATGATGATTTTGGTTGTAATCGAATGTAATCAAATCGATCAATATGATCATCCAAATGGTGTATTACTTCAGATTGAAGCGGGAAAATTGAAAAGCACATTGATTCACATTAAAGCCCTGAGGCAAGGCAAGGATATTGAAAAGCAGATCCAATTTACAACGCATCAACATATGATACTTGACATTCGATATGAAGAGAAGAATCATGAAAAAAGTGAGCTTTTTTCCTCTTAAATATTAACTACATTTAGCAAAAAGTACACAAAGGGGAAAAAGTGCAAAACGATACGTTCTTCTCTGTTCATCGCATTTGCCATTCTGCATCATTGTGTTTCATTTTCTAAAATTTGTATTTCTGGCTTTCCTCACTTTTGCTGAATGTAGCTTATCCTAAAAGTAAGCGGCGCATTGGTTTGCAGTACTGAAATTGATTCTGTGTAAGTTTTTTAATTTTATTTTATACCTTAATTGATTTCCAATTATGCCAAAAAGAAAAGTCAACCGTATGTGAAGGAAACTTTCGACCTCAAGAATTTAATCCATTTTTATTATCAATGTGGACGAAGTCGCGGATACAGCTATGTCGATATATATAAAAGATACGTTTTAGTGTTTTAACCATTGAACCATTTCTGATTCATGGTTTATACTCGACCTTTTAGCATTGAATACCAGAAACAGGCTCCTGATAGGTTTTCAGGGCAGACATGCCCGACCTGTTGGGGGGAAAATTTGGATGTGAAAACATCCGCAAAAATAATATAATAATTTTGTTGTATTATTTTTGTTTTTGCAGACCGTATAAGCCGAGAAATTCTAATAGGATAAAAGATACGTGTTTGTGGGTAAACCATAAACTCAAGTTATATAGTAGGGGAAGCCGGGGAATGTATTAACAAAATTTGGAAATTGGATCATATTTTTTTAACAAGTAATATTTTTGATATTGTGTTTATATCTAGCCGTACTGTAGGTCTTCAGGTATCATAAGAAATAAAAAAAGTTTCAACCAGGTAGTCACTTATATGAAAAAAATCATTTTTATGAAAAAATGTCATCTGTTAAAACTAACCCCGGTCACGGGGCTAGTTTTAACAACGATGGGGTAAGTATTAACACAGGTTTTAACATGGAAATAATTAAAAGAAAAGATTTTTTTTTCACAAAAATTATAAAATAAACAAAATATATATCCTTTTAAATTCAAATATATTAATTATCACAAAAACCAATAAAATGAACCAAATAAATATCCTTTTCAAGGAACATAAATTGACAAAAAAATTAAGTCGTTTTAAAAAACAAAAACAGTTATTATTATCTAAAAAAAAGGTCTCAGGGAAGCTTTTTTGTACATAATTTGTATCTATAAAAACATAGTATGAGAATTCTTACTCTATGTCTATGACATTATATTGTTAATACTTGCCCCATGGGTTTGTTAATTTTAGCCCCGACACTACTTTTTTTGAATTATTAACCACACACAAAAATATAGTTAAGGATTGTAATAAAACCAAAGGATATTATTAATTATAGCTTCATTAACTTACATTATCGGCAAAGTTATATTCAATAATATAAAAAACTAAGACAGAAATTAAAATATTCCAAACCATAAAAAGTTCGTTTACCAGCTAAATTTCGGTCTTTGTGCTAAACATTCACTGGCAATGAACTGTTTATGACTGATGAGTCATGATATGATCGACCTTATCGAGTGATGGACAAAAACCAAATTTCGAGATTCTGGCTCGTATATTTCGGCGGGAATAGGCTTGTTAATACTTACCCCTGTTAATTCTAGCCCCGGGTTCCCCTACATGAGCATGGTTTATAGTTAGGTGTGGTCCTGGTATCGGCTCTCCTTTTACCCTCTCCTCTGTTATCTTCTAAACCACTGAAGGGTTTTCAGTGTTGGTCAGGTCGATCATAAAGAGAACTTTTCGCACACTCAAACCACTCTCCCGGATGCTGTGAATCCCCTCTCTTGCTATACGCTCAACTACTGAATGGATTTTAATACGGGTTTTAGTGTTGGACAGATCGACTGTCAAGGAAAATTTTCGAACACTTAAATCACTCCTACCTGCTGCGAACACCCTCTTCAGCTATCTCCGAAACTATTGTATATGTTTTCAAGATATGTTACAAAATAAATGCAAAACAAATTAAGTGTGCGGCGCTAGGGGAATTCGCCCTATGCAGACGGAAAAAATATTTGCGCCAAATCGAAAAATTTATAAATATAATTCTTGCATAATTTTCTATACATCAAAACACTTAAAAAAACGATTTTTTTCATATTAAAAATTTTAACCGAGCATCGACGGGTATTTGCAAGCTGATTATTTAATATTTGATCTCAGTACGGGTTTTTTTTAAGTTTCAGGCAGAGCTTTGGGGAAGACCCTTTAATGCCGAAGCACAGCTTAGGATATGCAGTGATAACCTGCGCACCTTAGAAGAAACGTCATTAGTGTAGAAATGGTTTACTCTCACCAAGGTTTTCCGGTTCCTCGCTACGCTATTATTTTAAACCAATTTTCGAGCAACTGATTTGTTAGAAACACTTCTTTTTAGGCACACCAAATACAATATTATATTGTGCCATTTATGGTCTCTTAATGGATTATATGGCACTTAACGTATTATACAGTATTTGTTGCGTTTAACCTACCAAATTTGAACAAAATGGTTTTTCGGTGTTTTTAATAACCGGTTTTTTGGACCCGGTTAAACCGGCCCGGTTTAAACCGAATTTTTAAAAACCGGTTTAACCGAAAACCGGTTTTTTTTTTCAAAAATTTGACATTCCTAGTTATCACATCGTGGATCGCGCTGTATACTATATGCTCTGATACAGTTGGATAAATTGGAATGGTAGTTTTCTGTTAGCTTGGTTTTTTTATAGTTGCTAGAGCTGAGACCAGCAGTAAATATGTGGTTTGTGGGCGCAGATACGGTATTGGTGAAACCTGTCTGATGTATTGGACTGTGTCTAAAGTCCGATTTTTAAAACTCTAAGCATGACGCGTAGTACTCTGGTAAGGTCTGCAGTTTTGTACCATTTTCATCCTCGGAAGATCTTCATTTAGTCCTCTTATGCAGACATCCAGAGCTCTATTCCGGTTATTTACTGTTCTTCTGTCTTGATTGATTCACAGGAGTATTCTTCTGTCTTGATTTTATTTATGAGAAGGAACCGGTGATGGTTCACAACAGCGTAATTTTCCCTTGGGTCATAGCGTGAAGCTGGTACTCTAATATCCCGTTTGTCGGCATAATGAAGCGAAAAACATTTTTTTGATAAAAACGACGCCTACAACAGAATCTGAAGCATTTACCATTAGACATAGTTCTGCAGAAACCACAGGAAAAGCCAACATGATTGCTTCAGCTGAAGACTTTTTACTAGTGTTAAAAGCTTCTAAACTTTCTGAATCCCAAATGATTACCGTTTTATCGTATTCTTCTGGAAATCATGAAGATCAGCTTGAATTCGAGCAGCATTCGAAAGATAACGACGATAAACATTTAGCATACCTAAAAACCTGCCTAAATCGCAAACTCTCTAAAGTTGTTTGTAATTTAAAATTGTTTCGACTTGCAAAACCCTGTTCAATGATCGAATGTCCAAGAAATTGAAATTCGAATTGACCAAAAACACATTTGCCAATCTTAATAATTAAGCTATATTGAACAAATTAATGAAACATTTATCTCATATTATTCAGCTTTAAATCTATTGATGCAATTAGGACATCATCTAAATTAACAAAAAATTAAATCTTTAAGGACTTTGTGCATGAACATTTGAAATGATTGTGTAACATTTCGTAAACCAAACAAGGAAATTCGAAGAAAGTAAAGGGAGTTATTATTGCACTTTTTGCTATATCAGATTCATGAATTGGAATTTGGTCGTCCCAAACGGTCTCCAATTATTTTCTTTTTAACAAGATGTAATTTGCCCAATTGCTCGCCCGAATTCAGCATGGCTTGGATTTTATTTCATTTTTTTTCTATTATAATACGGTCTATGAATTATTTGTTTTTTATCTGTATTGTAAATAATTATTGTTGTTTTTTTTATATAATAGTTTTTTTTAATTAGATTTTATTTATTGGATTTCTTTAATTAATTTTTTCTAAGATAAAGTATATTAAAACTTTTTTTTGTATGATTTCTGTATTATTAAGGAGGATCTCCATTGCCATGACTTCTGTAACTGCCAAAAAAATGCAGAAAACTAGAGCAAGATAAACTTATATAGATCTAAATAGGAATGACTGAATACAAGTATAAACGCTTTCCCTTCCAGTTTAACAATTTTATAGCAATCATATCAAACCTTATGCTATGAATATAAGGTTCAAATTAGCATAGAAATAAAGCTATACAGCTGCATGTGTGTTTGAAAACTACATGAAAAATGACAGCTACGCTATAATAGCACTTTGTATGTGTCTGTGCTCACTATTTACTTACAGGGACAATGTGTGATTGTAGTAGAAATCGCTATAAAAAAGTTCAAGTCCGTCAACTGCAACCATAAAATCGCCATAGAAAAAGAGGGGAAATTATTTTTGCAGTTGCCGACAAATTTTTGCAGTTGATTCTTATCTCCCTTTCTCGCCAAGGTATCTTCACGTATCTCTATTTTTTTGCAGTTGGGAAAAGTCATGGTAATGGAGAGCCTCCTTTATGCAGGTGAATTAATATAGGTAGACTCCTTGTTGACCTCCTAATGGGGAATAGTAGAAGGTCTTTAAAACGATTTCTATTTCCTTCGGATCTGTTAAGAATTCAAAAGTTTCACCTTGACTGCGAAGTTGCTCCCACATTCATCAATATCATTTACTATATCATTTATGAGAAAAATTTCACGTGAAACTGGCATTGCCAGAGAATCGGTGCGACTAATAACAAAAAATGAGCTCAACCTAAAGCCTTACAAACTCCGAAAAATGCAAACTGTATTGAAAAATCATTGGGTCTAAGATGGCAACCAGGGATCCCGTTTACACTACTATCGTAGTTTTACACTACCATTTCGACATAATTTGACCTAACACTACTTACACTACTGAAAAACCCAAAACACTACCTTTTTCGCCATATAAAAAACGTGCTACAAAGAAAGTTAATTTCTAGATTTGAAAATTTCATTTATCTGGAGAAAATTAAAAAATATGTAATATGTAATCATTCAGACTCTTTATCTAAAATATTTAAGTACTTTAGGCATTCCCTATGAAAAAGTGACTGACTAAACGCACTCAATTCTTGAACAAAAGGGACATATAATACTTAGTTAACAAACATAACAAAAGCTATAATTGCCAATCTGGCAATTATTGAAAACCCGTATGGTGATATGGCATTGTTCGAAGTTTAAGTGAACGGCGAACAGTTGTATCAAAATTCCACTTTGAAGTCAAACTTTTCAATAAGATTTTTTTTTTAAATTTATTCCAATCGGATTTTGATGTATGGGAGTTTTATGTAGAATCATATCCTAAATAACTTTTGTTCTTGCACTTTTTGAGATATTCACAAAAAACGTTTTCGTTCGTATGGTGGGTGGGGTACCCCCCACCCCCCCCCCCCCCCCCCCCCCTAATAGTCCATTTTTGCCCATTAACGAACTTAGCCTCCCATTTTACAAAAAACGGATCTGCGCAAAACGGATTTCAAGTTTCTAGCTCAATCTGTACGCCCGCAATCCGCGCCACAAACGGACGGACGGACATGCAAAATTCAATTTTTTTATCATTCTAAACACACTGGTGTAATTAATTTTTGTGTGTGATAACGGGATGTTGGCGTTACAAACGGTAAGTCAAATCTAATATACCCTTTGGTTTCACCATACGGGTATAAAAATGTACTGATATGATATGCAATAAAACATTAGACACAAAATGTGTTGTCTCAATAAAACTCTAAATGACTGTTAAAAAGTTGGCACTACTGAAATCCCTGTGACACTACTATTTTTCGATCAGTAACACTCCGCTTTTCACTTTTGGGGTGGGAACCCTGATGGCAACTGACCATCCCCCTGCAGTTCGCCGCCAAAAAAAGAGCTAATGTCCATGAAGCTAGAGAAAATTACCTTTCCAAGGCAAGTACAACGAATGTGAAACCCCAACTGGTTCAAAACTGAGCCTGGGGGCATAAAAAATGTCGAATCCTGCATTTCTTTGTCACTTATACGATCAACTGATTTTTCTTTTTTTGCGTCGTGCTTAATGTGCTCAAAAGATTTTTTAACTGAGTTAACATGTGTAATTAAATTCATTTTCCATTTCCTCCCAAATTTTCTTTTTTTTTTTGTTGAGCTTGTAGTTGGTTTCTTTTTTATTTTCTATCACCTTTTGCGGAGTGAAATTAGCTATTTTCTGTTTTCATCTTTTTATGGAAAGATAAAAAAATGTTGTTTAAAAAAGTGACTGTCTGATACTTACTGTTCGCATTCATTTTCGCCAAAAACATGCAATGTTCGATAGAAATTTTTTTTTTAGTGTTTGGATTAGGTTGGCCCAGTTAAACTATATGGCCATATAATCCAACCAGCTGACGTTAATTTGTGTTATTTCACCTTTTCTAAATGGAAACAATGTGCGCCATGAAAATGGCGACAGGTTTAATCTGGCTTTTACAGTCGGTATCACGACCGACATCCGAGCCCCCCTGGAACACACAAGTCTGCACTCTAAAAACACTAAAAATGGCGATTCCTCCAACCGGAACCAGTCTTGACCGCTCAACTTAGCGATTCGAGAGAGACTCCTAGATAGAAAAATATAACCGACCACAAATTTGGTTTGACACCTATTATAGTGTTGCCAATACTGAAATTCTTTCGTTCAAAACTATTTAACCAATGTAAGTTTATTACCTTAAAAAACTAAAAAAAACTTACGTTCCCTGTAGCTTGGGGTCATGTTGACCCCAGAACATTTTTGGAAGGATGAGTGCAGATTTGAAAGTAAAAGTATCTATTTTTCGTCAAAACAGATGAATTTGAACATAAATATCTGTCAATCGCAAGTTTGACAACCGATCAGTGAATTAGGTTACTTCAATCAAGATCAGTGAATTAGATTACTTCAATAAAGTTTTTAATTTCGTTTAAAATACTTTTACTTTATGGCACACTCATATCTGTAACGTTTGTGTTCTGCAATCATACCTAAATTTTTCAGTGGATTTTGAATATTTGTGATTATTTGTGTTTTACGTAGTGTAGATTACACTGTCTACGAGTGTAGAGAATAGTAAATTGTCTACGTGACGATAATGTAGACAATTCATAAAGTCAGAAAACGCTTATTTCTTTTCATCAAAATCATTTTTTATTTGAAAAAACTTTTACAGGAAGTAGTTATAATTGCAAGGGAGCAATAAGAGAACTTCAAACTGAACTTTGATGTAATCCACGGTATACCGTGGATGTAATCTAAGTGGATCTTTTTTGTTAGTTTTTCCAAATGAAATCGCATTCACGGAAAAGTTTTGTAAAATTAAATTCTAAAAATTTTTTGCTTCAAAACATTTTCAATACAACGCACCACCATACAGTACTGACTTCTCAAGGCGTCAAGTATTTCGTTTTAATTAAAAAGCTTACTTTAAATAAAATTACTCATTTAAAAGCCGACACTCGGCTTTTTTTCGATTCTCGTTCTCCACAATTTAGATAAGAACATTCGCGTTTTTGAGGCATTCTGCTGTTTTAATGAGCTGCTCTTAAACACAATAAACGTAATTATTTTTTAATATTAAAATTGCACTTCCATCTTAATATTATACTTCACTGCGCGGCACAATCAAATAAATACTATCAGATGACATTAACATAAAACACGAGTTTGCAGGCTTTCATTTTTATGTAATAAAAAATGCGATTGGTAAAATAATGTGTTTGGCACAAATGGCAGCTGGATGCTGCTGCAGGAGCTTTGAACTTTAACTTTCAAGTGTAAAAGTATAGCATTTACGTTTTGCACTGATTTTTTTCGAATTTTTCAAACCAAATGTGAATACTAGATTTAGCAAGTAAAAACTAACTACTTTGTATTTTTTTTTATGTGAACATGACTGCCCAACTTGAGCTTAAATATATGTATTACAATCATATCAAAATGAAATTTGGTAGACAACATTAAAGAAATATTTTATAACATATGTACATAAACAATAAAAAAGTAAATCTGATCTAGATAAAATATACATTAAGAAATTCTATTAGAAGAAAGTATGTGACTTCGTATTGACGGTTGGCCGAATCTGTACGCAGCCTCTTTCAAAAACGCGTTCTCCATTTGCTCACAAATCAGCTCAAAAAATAAATTTGCTAGGTTTGCGTGGAAAGCTGACCGGAATTCGAAACTAACTTTAAAGTCAATAACACAGGATTGCGGAACGTCTTTTAACCCTGCGCTAAACTTCCATTCATTTAGTAAGTTGCGAAAAATTCTCCCTTCGCTGCATACCGAACGGACAAGTGTGGGCGGTAATAAAGTAACTTCAGAGGTGTAACATTCCTGAAGTAATGGATATCCCACAACTAAATCAGCTTTAAAATTGTTTTTCCCCTTTACACTATGGATCACTGATTTTTTTACATATGGAACAAATTTATAGTAGTTTGAGACATCAGCGACACCAACAAACATTTGCTCCATTGTATAGCTAAAAAAAATAATTAAAACTTTCAACATTTTGAAAAATTTGAGTTAATTACCCGACTAGTTTCTTTTGGACATATCCTCTCTTCTTACGGGTTACATTGGCCAATGTGAATAGAGTTCGTTGCAGAATACCCTCCCTGTAAAGAAATAGCATAGAATTGGATGTCATTATTTAATTAAAATCGTAATCATTTTGGCCGAAAACAGTGCGACATATCGAAAAAATTATAAAAAGAAAAAAAGTTTAGAATACGACATTATACAACTCTTCTGTTTCGACCAGCAACTAATCCAAAGATATTCCTCCCCTCGGTTACCAAAAATGAGTAGTATCCGACCGGATTTTTATAGGTCGAAACCGACATACGGTCTAGAACAGTGGTTCTTAACCGGTGCTCCGCGAGCTTGTTGTAAGTGCTCCGCGAAATATTTGTGTGAGCTCGGTTTCTCGACATTAACTAATATAAAAACTAAGAAACGCGCAAGACTTACTAATTTAGACGAAGAATTGAGAGTAGCTATATCAAATATTAGACCTAATATCGCTGAAATCTGCAAAAACCAACAGGTATCACATTAAATGATTTTCGCCTCAAATAAATTTCATTCGAATATATAATATTTTTTTATTTATTTGTTTAATTTATGTTATTTTTAACTGTTATGTAATAATCAGTTTAATTTTTAATAAAAGTTATGTCTGTTGGTTTTTTGACTCTTTGATTTTTGTGCTCCGCGAATTTTTCTTCTGAAGTGCTCCCTGACTTTAAAAAGGTTAAGAATCACTGGTCTAGAAGTTAGTTTCTGCCGTAGCCGAAACCGAAGCATTTTTATATGACCAGAAAGTTTAAGAAAGTATAAATGTTGATAAAGTTAAATTTTGAATAAAAAACTAAAAGTAATATTTTTGGACAAAAAGAAAATTTGTTTTCTCAAATTTCTCACAAACTTTTTCTTCAAGTTAGAAAAAAAAGAACAAAAGTGTCCTAATCCACTAATCAAAATTACGAAGTTGACTATAATTTGTAACTGGGTAAAAAAAATAAAAATTTGATTTTTTTATTAGAAGTCGGAGGACCATAATAAAAATACATATGATGGACAGTAATTATCTTTATAACATTTTAAAATTTCGTCAAAATCGGATTTACGATTTTCAAGGATTTTTTTTCTTTTAAAAAAAACTTCGAAAAGTATTAATGTTTGAAAACTAAAAGCTATAGGCTTTGAATATTCTTGTGAAATACTGGTATATAGTGGTGGTTCAACAGCCGCAAATTTCGTAATTCGGTTTTTCCGTCTTTCTTAGACGGTGTTTAGATTAAGTTGATCCAGGCGCCTGGCCATGAATGGTTTGTATTTGATTCATGATTTCAACCAATCTAAACAGGCTCTTAGGTACGAGTTACCGAAGTTCAATTGTTTAAAAAAAAATCGGGAAAGTCCACATGAAATGCTAGAAA
The DNA here is from genome assembly GCA_964034945.1 of Chrysopilus asiliformis. NCBI lineage: Eukaryota > Metazoa > Arthropoda > Insecta > Diptera > Rhagionidae > Chrysopilus > Chrysopilus asiliformis. Next base: position 66,084,911 of record OZ035961.1, on the reverse strand, counting down.
AATTATCAAATCGGGATACAAAGCTCTTTGTGTACCACATAAGTCATAGAATTCTTGGTAATTTTGAATTAGTAATGATGCCAACCTTTTAGCACAAAAAACCCCTAGAACCATTCAACAGCAAGCGCCAGCAGCTGACGTCAGATATCTTTATAGATAAGTTAACTCTAGAAATTGTGGAAATATAAGTGTTATAATTTCTTGTTTTCAAGAAATATTTGATTGAAAACTTCGCATTCTTTGGATATTTTGATTCACCAAACTAGTCACGCAAAAGTAGATATTCATACTGTCCCGGGTATGGAGCTGATCAGGGACTACCAACTGTGAAAGTATAAAGGTGTTCTTATTTTCAAGACATGCTAACCAAGGATTTCTTAAAATAAAACAAGTCAAAAAATGTTTAATTTATCTTTAGTTTTTTATTAAAAACCAACAATTTAATAATATTAAAAAATCAAGCGATAAGACGCTTTTGTTGGTCGCTCGGTTTTTATAAAACGATCAAAATTTAACTTTTTTAATGCCAATTGAAAAATCATCCCTTTAAAAAGCATATTTTCTCCAAATATGAACCATTTATCCAAAACAATGTGATTATCAGTCGCGGATACTTTCTTTAACATTTTCAAAGTAAGTTATACATGTCAGCTAAGAGCTTTTTTCAGTAATTGCATTCAACCTGTTCGCTTATTTTTAGCGCCTGAAATTTGCTTAGTCTGACTCAAGACGAATGCACCCATGAATCAAATACAACAGATTGCGCAAAGACGAGTTTCATTTTGGTAAACTTCTGCGCATGACGTCACAAGAGCGTACTGAAATGTCATTGATATGAGATTTGTTCTGTTTTCGCCTAAAAACTGGAATTTATTCTGTTTGCTGCAAAATAAATATTATTTATTTTTATAAATAGTAAAAAAAATAGTCAAACAACAACAATATGCCTGTGAATTTTAACTACACTTTGTGAAAATAAATGAAACATAGCTAAAATTTCTAGGTTAGAATTTTTTAATTTTTCCTTTTTCTTGTAGTTAAATGTTCACAGAGTTCTTTATTCAATTTACGTATACGAAAATACATCCTCGATGTGAAAAAAAGTTTTTTTTACTTTAATATCACAATTATCTAAAGATTCATGAATCAAATACAAACAGATTGCGCATTGCGCAGGTCCGCCATGTTGGATTTTTGCTGTCAAGAGATTGTGACGTCAGCTGCGCGTAGATGTTTAATAGGTACATATATGGAAAAGTTAGAATTTGTGGTTTTATTTCAGTTTTAAGTGTTTGAAAAGTAGTTAAAAGTGCTGTTATATCAAAACTAACCTCAAGAACTAAGTGTTTAATATTTAAGACATTGAAATGGGTGTTTGTGCCGTGTGCAACAACGAAAAGAAAGGCAGTGAAAAGACGAGCTCCCAAACATTTCCCAAGGACAAACTTTTATTGAGGAAATAAACGAACTTCTGTAAAAGAAAGGATACATTTAATGCGAGAATTTGTAGCCTAAACTGCGAGAATTTGTAGCCTACATTTTGTACCTGATTGCTTCGAAAATAATATCTTGTGACGTCATGCGCAGAAGTTTACCAAAATGAAACTTGTCTTTGCGCAATCTGTTGTATTTGATTCATGGGGAAAAGTCATGGTAATGGAAAGCCAACTTATATTTCCCAGAAAATTGTAAGTGTGTGAGTATCCAAATTTATTAAAATATCAAGGCATATGTTAAATAAAATTGTTTTTGTTCACTCTCTATGTTTAGAGAGCCTATAATTGCCACCGAACGCGAAAAAGTTTAAAAATTTGATTCAATGTTACAAATAATTGCCAAAACAATTGAAATCGGCTAAAATAAGTAAAAAAATCATTTCTGGGGTATCAAAAAAATTTGGAAAGTCGTAGTTATTTTAATAAATTCAAAAATTGTTCACGGGATGCTCTAATTTGGAAAAAAGCTGTTCTAATTGGAGTTATTTTGGTAATTATTTGTAACAATGAATCAAATTTGCAAACTTATTCGCGTGCATTTCTCAGCTCGGCGGCCATTGTCCACCCTCTAGGTAGATTATACGCTCTCTACATGAAGCCACCCCTGCTCCGAGGTCACGAGATGTGTTTCACATCTTAGTGCTGCTGTCGGCTCTGTTTCAGGCCTAATTGTTTCCCATAACCACAATTTTCATAACTTCAGTACATTACACATCAAATTATATCAGTTTCAAGTGCTAACAAAATATAATGGTAATAAGTGGGATTTACGAAACGCGCATGTGTATAAATTTAGTGAAAGGGAACCGCACTAGGAAGAGCCGGGCTATATTAACATTCGATCAGCTGATGTAGTTTTCGATAATTGCAATGGTTATTTTAAGAAATATAAACATCTTGTGAAGGACAGTATGATTGTATAATTTTATCTATAAGAACGCAAAATCCGATCACGTACCTCTTTTGTACATTGCCATTTAATAAGTGGATTGTTATTCTTGGAGCTGACAAAACAAATGTGTAGAACATACCAGAAATATCTTCTAAATGAATTTTAATTAAGTGTAAAAATATATTTTACAAACTCACTAGAAACAAATACTTCATTACTCAAAGATATCAAAAACTGATTCGATTTCTTATCCTCGCGTCGCTATTCGAGAATCCAACCAAATAGCAAAACAAAAAAGTCACCGACAAAATAAAGCACAACACAGTAAAAAGTACTGCATTTTATATCGCATCTGGTACATTTTGAGACGACCAAAGTGGCCTGAAGACGTCCAACCGACTCATTTTTATCCGACTACTTATTTCCGAACACAATAAAATTTAATTCTTAAATGACCAGAGTTCTTAAAGTTTTCCATATTTTCACTTAACTGTAGTTTCGTCTGAAGCTCTGCTGCGTCATTTTCTATATCTATTGCTTTAAACAATTTTTTTTATTAGTTTCAATGTTAAATAATAACGAAGAAGATATAGTTTGTCCACATTCTTGAAAAAAAATTACCAAGTTACACTAGAATACCGCCTTAAAGGTGAACTAAAATGTCAAAAAAAGTCAGCTATCTAAACTTTTATTCCGAAAAGCTCTAGCTTTGAAATTATGAATATAGATGTCACTTTCACGTGGCCATACTGATAGTAAAGCAGAAACGAATGTGCGTCATTGAGGTACCTTATATAAAAAAGCAGATACAAAGACGCCGCCGTCGATATCATCAATGCCATAATTTTATAGGCACCTTATACGTTCAATATATTGACCAGTATTTTCATTGTGTTCAATATATTCAGGCCGATTCCAGAATCCGTCGTAGCTTTATTACGAAGAACTAACTACGTTACGAATACGAAGAAATCAGTATTCCACTTAGATTTCTGACATGCAATAGTTTCGTGAAAAATGTCACTTTCTTGACTTAAAACTAAAAATTGTTATTAATAATGGATTCTGCAGCGTTTGCAATTTTGTGTCTGGAAGAAGATTTATCGAAGCGAAGGACTTCAATAGTGAAACGAAAACGACAACGACAACAAATAGCGAATACTTAGGAATACTCACATTGCTCTTTTTTCTAAAATAATTCCTCTTAATTTGTTGAAAGTTACACTTATACTAAATAAACAAATAAAAATGTTAAAATTGCTTTTTGTTGTACAATTCAGGCCATAAATTGAGCTAAAATAATAAGAAAATGAAGTTGCTACTCGATCTACGAAGCGAAAATTTTTCGTAGGTTTAGCTGTCAAAAGATCGATTCCGTCGGATTCTATGATACCAGATATTCCGATTCGTAATGTTTTCGAAATTAATTTAATTCCTTCGGATCGTGGAAAACCATTTTTACGAATTCTCCGAAAATCGTAGCTACGACGGATTCTGGAATAGAGCCGATTGATTGTGTAAAGCGGCCCCTACACGTTCAATCTTTCAGTCAATCATGCTGTCACAGCAAAAAGCTTATTTACACTAGACGCTCAATCATGCACGCAAGCATCACTTATTTCGAAACAGCCAAACCGACAGCACACAACACTTAATATAAATTCAAAAAAAAAATTATATAAAACAACACTTAATATAAATTTAAAAAATCTTTGTCCTTATATTTTTCACTTTTCGTCATTCACAACTCACTTCTTTGTCGTTATAACTCGAAAAAGGATTCCCAAAAAACTTTATCTTTTATATGCGACACCTTTTCGCTACAAAAAATTACACTGAAATGACGAATTGATTGACAGCATCGCCATACATGTTCAAGCATGCTGTGATTCAAAAAGCTCCCTTGAAAAATATCAAAATGATTTTGATATTGGCCAGCATGCTGTCAATCATGGAATTTTGCATGACAGCATCAGCATAGACGTTCAAAATGCTGTCACAGCATGCGATGATTGACTGCAAGATTGAACGTCTAGGGGCCGCTTAAGGACTATATGGAAGCGAATCATACGATTTTGAAAACCCTTCAATATATTGAAGGAAAAATATTGAACACATAAGTCCTAAGAGCCTGTTTACACACAGATTGGGCATGAACATGGGACTGAATCAAAAATGTTGCTCGTGTTTACACACAGATTGGAACTGAACGCTACTCTCAGTTTGCCAGGAAACAATTGGAAACGAAACGTAATTGAATTTTTTCATTGAATAGTTAAAGGAAAATTATTTTCAATTAATATTCGTCAGAATAAACTAAAAAATTTTTGAAATGGATAATAAAAAGTTTCTGGCAGCAGCAAGCATGCTTTATGTTAGAGTTTATTCCATGTAGACATTTTTGCTTGCGAGATCCGAATTCTTTCACCACTGGAACGCAAATGACAATGGAACGAGAAAAATACGCACTGAAAAATACCAACCAATCAGAACCACATGCACGGAACGCTGAAAATGGAAAATCTTTGTTTTCTGGTTCAGTACCCCAATCTTGTCCCCGTTCTTCCCTTTATCATCATTTCGACATTTTCGTTCAGTCCCATGTTCATGCCCAATCTGTGTGTAAACATGGTCTAAGAGCCTGCTCACACAGTCCGCCTAATTAGGGCAGAAACTGTCAACATTAAGGCAAGGTGAGGAAGTGGGACTGCTGATAGGAAAATCCTCCTCAAAACTAAAATCTCCATTTTCAGAGTTCCGCTTTTCGGGCTCTGATTGGTTGGCTGGCACTGAATGCGTTTCACATTGAATGCGTTATTATTGTTTCAGTCGTCTTCGATGCAACACGTCGCAGTGCAATAGGTAGCAAAATATTGCTTATGATTCTTTATAAATGTTCCGTTTTCCAAATATTCCACGACAGTTTGATTGTTTACAACTACTGACTTAAAATTTGGTCTGTCCTATTTGGGCGGACTTTTTCAACCAATCTGAACATAGTCTAAGGGAGGTTTTAGTCAGAATCCTAGATTGTATGTTGCGTCGCCGTGTCAGAGCGAGAAACATTCAAACGAGAAAATCCAAAATGGAAATTTAGCAATAGCAAGTGGTGGTAAAAAAAATAGTTTGGTAAATTTGTAAATACAACATGAATTTCTGAAATTAAATGTATTCTACCAGCGTTTTGGAATTTTATAGCCGCTTGTTCCGTTTAGCTCGCTTGTTCCGTTTACGTTACACGTTTGTTCCGTTTAGCTCGCCAGAAATGATCGGAAAATACTGGAAAAATGTGCCACTCAAGGCTTGGACGCAACTTTGAAGACACGCACACAAAAACAAGAGGGGAAAGCAGGTTGAGAAAATTTTGAAATAAACGATTACTCATTATGCGTTTGACCAGCAGAGCGACATCTAAAAGAAAAAATCACAATGTATACGAGGCTGCTGCGGTAGCACGGTTCTTTCTGTCCATTTCTTAATGCTTCTCTTTCACTTGCGAATGTGTTCTATTCGTATCAACTAACACGCACACATTGAAATAAGTTGTATAAATATTCTTTGGAAGAACTGTGCAAGAAAGGCGCGCGTAAAACCGATGGCAAAGAGGAAAGGTGTAAAAACGGCCTATGATTCACAAAATTTAGTTTAAAAGACGTCCGCTATAACGCTTACCTACATGCCATGTGTTCCACTCGGCGTTGGGCGATGATGGCGATGACGAGGACACATTCATCCTTAACGTCCTAAACACTACGTCATGTGTTTAGGACGTTAAGGAGGAATGGCAAGCAGTGATGTGCATTGGATATGTGGGGAACCGACGCGTCAACGTTGGCAAACCCGGTCAGGTCTACCACCGATTAAATAAAGGAAAACGGAACTCTCAATTATTCTCCTCTCCGCGTTTGTTCGAGTAGGTTGATTCGCCGCGTCGAAATACACATTTCACATTTTTGTAATAGTTAGTATTCGTAAGAATAAATTCTGTCTTGTTATAAGACCTAGCGTTTAATTAAATAGCCGATTGTCCGCTCGCTATAGATAGAAATGTATTATTTTGGATATTTTTTTTAAAAAAAAGGTCGCGTTTATGTGCAGCACCAAACCGGTTCGGTCGGACCAATTTTGCAGCACATAATGAAAATCGATCTGTTTTTTTGGTTTACAATACTTGCGCATAAATTATAAATAATTCTGGACCAAAACAAAACCTTTTTAAAACCTCAAAAGAAGTTAGTGGTGGTATCGGTTTTTTTTATTTATTTAGATTATTATACAGAGCAAAACTAATTTATTTAAATGGTCATACAGAGCAAATTTGTAGTATAAATCTTTTAATAAAATGTTCAATCAATATGTGAAATCAGAATTGAGGTTAAAATGAACGTCACACATAGATGCCAGACCTGTTTCAAACCAAATCAGTCCGCATCTAGACGTAGCCAATGACTGCATACAAAGATACTTTTTCGCAGCCCTTCGTAAAAAATTATGCAAAATGTAAGAAAAACCATTACCATACATTTTTCGATACTATGCAGTTTTCGAGAAAATAGGAAAAAAGTATTCCAATTGTATGGGAGAGAGGGGAAAAAGTGGTCCGATTAAATTTTTTATGTATGGATGAGTTATGCAAAATCCTAATTTAAACACATTCTACCTCATATACAGTATAGAGTATAAAAATTGCATGTCACTTAAGTTTTTTTGCGTTTCACGGGGCGAGCTAACTTCGCACTGCCAATCTAGCGATGCTGAACTAGAAGTGTATACTGCTTGGTGTAAGATAAACTGATGTTATAAATGTGACGCTTTTATCTGTATTCCACATTTAGTTTACCTTAGTGTAATAGAGGCAACAGATACGTTGCTCGGCGTTGACAAGTCCAGTTCCATGGTAGTCGTGCGTCGGTTCCACTGACTCCTGTAAATAAAAGAATGGGATGTAAGTCTACGCGACTTAATAGGCCATGCGAGACGGTACGTTAAATGGGTGCAAAAAACCGGTTTTGAGGAAAAGACGCTCTCGGGAATTAGCGGGGAAATACTCCTCGAAAAATGGCAGCACAACAGAGCAAAAGCACGCACACATAAAAGACAAACCGGTTTGATTAAAAAATTCTGAGCCCTACACACGCACACATTTAAATGGCATGTGTGGTTACATGGCCAGAGCAAAAGATACTCCACGTACGGTGCCGCAGTAATCCTGAAAATAAACCATTTCACGTTTGCGATAACACGTAGCGTCTCGCATCGCCTAATGAGTGTATAAATTATCTCCCCCTAACACTAACATACTGTATGATTGCGAAACAAGCAGCTCGTCCTCTAAGGCAACGGAACCGGATGTGTTGTGCAGCGACACACGCTCACACGGCGACACACGCAGGCGCAGACCGGGCGCAGACGACACACGTCTATTCTTCACAGCGCCTACTCACAGTTTTAGATTCCTTAACACTCGCGATTTTCCCTTTACATCGGTCACAAGGCACGGCTGTCAGACACACACTGAAACAGGCCGAAACGTGCGCCACAGTACTCGGAACAGAGTCCTTAAAAGTGAGCCAGCTATTTTACTACATCTAATTAAATAATTATCCTAGTCCGTGACATTGGTCTATTGGATGGTTTTTATACTGGCGTTACATTGAAAAAATTGTCAACTTAAGGGAATACCAAAAGCCATCGCCGTGGCATACTTACCGAAGTTAGACGCTCGCCGTGACTTAAAATGTAAAAACTATGGCAAACCTTCAAGTCCAAGATTAGGCAAAACCTTCAAAATAAATTCGCTGCGTTTTTGTTGAAGCTTTTCTTTTAAACATTAAAATGGAATTTTTAAGTAAAAGAACCCCGAATCTGCCGTAAAATTTAGCGCGAAATGTTCAAATAAAATATTTTGTCTATAGTACTCAAAACGACTTCTTTATTCATCGGAATCTAACATGAAACTTTATATCGTATTTCTGAAAATAATTTGGGCGAGCTCTAAAGGTAGAAATACACGACGAGAGACTTTGGTCTCTGGTCTCCAGGGTACAAAAGGCAAAAATCTCCAAAGTGTATACACGATCACAGACATTTAAGTCTGGAGATCAAAAAATAGATCTCCGGAGACGTTTACTAAAAAGTCTCTAAAAGCAAAGTCTCTGGAGTGCATACACGACGCAGGTATCTCGTCTCCAAGCATAAAAACAATATCACTAATCTAAAATATAAAATAAGTAAAAACACTTTTTTTCTTTATAAAAACTGACCTTTAATCTCAAAACAACGAAACAAATTCTCGTTCCCACAAAACAATTTCCTGAAATGTCAAAAGTCGTCTCCGGAGACCAAGAGATAGATATCAAAACGTTTTGAAGACCGGATACGCATTAAAGAGACTCTCTCATTAGTAGCTACACGGCAAGAAACTTAAGTCTCCCAGAGACCCTAGAGACTTGATACTCGGAGACAAATCTCCGGTCTCTGAAGTCTCTTTGTATACTATACACAGGTCTCTTTGTATGCAGAGGCGAAATTTTTGGTATAAGAGACCAAAGTTTCTCGTCGTGTATTTCTACCTTAATGGTTTTCGTCGTCTGTATTGTAGTAGTTGTCCAAATTTCTTGTATATACTCATCACTATCCACTTCCCAATTGGAATCCATTCATTTCACTTTCTTTATCGATTGTTCCAAAAATTTAGTTCTCAAAATACTTCGCTTAAACCCCCAAAATCGGGCTCTTACGCTTTCCTTAAATTTCATACTGTGAAAACGTCGCTGTAACTTAAGCTGAACCGTCACAATCAGCTGTTAAACATCGGCCCTTATTCTCTCAATCGATCGAGCAGTTCGATTTCTATCAACTCTAAAATCGAGAAAATTTTTATATAGGTTTAATATAGGTTGACCCTATATTAAATGAAAATTTGTTGCCCTAAAAATGCCCAATTCATAAAGTATATGGAATGGGGCATTTTTAGGGTGAAAAATTTCCTTAGAGGTTTTTTAAGGGCAAAAAAATTAATATTCGAATTCCAAATATAAATATAGTGTGCCGCATATTGATCATTTTAAAAAACATAACAAAAGCTATAACTGCCAATCTGGCAATTATTGAAAATCCGTATGGTGATATTCGTATCAAAATTCGAACAGGGTACCCAATACATCAACTCCAATACATCAAAATCCGATTGGAGTAAATTTTAAAAAAATCTTATTGAAAAGTTTGACTTCAAAGTGGAATTTTGATACAACTGTTCGCTGTTCACTTAACCTTCGAACAGTGCCATATCACCATACGGGTTTTCAATAATTGCCAGATTGGCAAATATAGCTTTTGTTATGTTTTTTTATTAAATAGTATTTTAGCGGAATTTTAATCTTCTTTCGGGGGCATATTTTGTTATGATTGACAGCCATTAAACTTGATTGTGGACACTTTGAAGGTTTTCACAGTTGCGGGATTCGTGTCCTGTTCTGAAGACCTGAAACATCATAAACGCCGCCATTAGTTGATATCTACCATTAATTGATATTTTCAAATTAAATTGTTCGTTAAAACATCAATATTTGTACAGTGAAGCTCCCTTTGTGGACACCTCCTATTACCAGACACAATTTTTTTTCCGTGAATGCCCACTTAGAGTTTTCACTGTATATATTATTATTAGTAGAACAACATATAATCACTTTGGGTAAAAAAATTAATAGATTGCTTAGCATTGGCAATTGTGGGTAGTTGAGCCTTTTATATCGTCCTGCCTTCCAGTGTACTATATGTCGTACATTAAAAAAAGTGGCGTAAACCAATATAGGCGCAAACAGTTACCACAGTTTAATTAAGACGTCATCCACTAATATAAAATATTTTATGAACACGCGTGAAATCCGAACAATACACATAAAACGATTGCACCTTAATGATTTCACTGGACTTTTTCCGATCACAATTAATAAGTTTTACACGAATAATAAATTAAACGAAAAAACATAAAAACTATTACGGTCTAACCTTGAATGCATTTCGAATCTGTTCGATTCATCATCAGCATCGCGATTGATCGTCAGTCATTCCATCCTTCGGCAAGTAAATAGATAGGAATCTATGTTACCGTTGTCTTTGTTTAGTGCATTACGGTCATTTTTAATATAAAAGCTTTCGTAGCCATCCAACAATTTTTCGTCATTAACTTGTTTTACAAGTTCAACATTGTTTATATTGACATCATGTCCATTCGTCAGTACATGTTCAGCAATTGCTGATTTTGTCGCTTGATTATTTTTAATATATGTCAAATGTTCTTTAAAACGTTTTGCAATAGTCCTTTTTGTTTGTCCGTAATATTTTCGTTCGCAATTGTCACACTTTATCGAATAAATTCCCGATTTTTCGAGTGTTTTAATTTTGTCTTTTGGATTACCTAGCACATTAGATAATTTGTTGTTGCTTTTATATACAATTTGTAAGTCATGTTCGTTAAATTTTTGTTTTAATTTGTAAGTTATTTCGGGCACAAAAGACATTGAAACTCGCTTCTTTTGGTTTTTGTCATTATTTAAGGTGAAGAATGTCGAACAATTTTCACGAAAAACTTTCTTTGAGTGTTTTTTGATTAGTGAATCTACTAGATTATCGTCATACCCGTTGATTTTTGCAACATTCTTAATGTGTTCGTATTCCTTTCGGTAATCATTTATCGACAATGGCAGTTTACACAGTCTATGGACAAAAGAATGATATGCGGCTTTTTTATGTTGCACATGACAGTGAGAATCATTTGTAATTGTTCTTGTGGTACTTGTAGGTTTGTGGTATATTCCAAATTCAATTTTTCCTTTACTCTTTCTTAATAACAAGTCTAAGAACGGTAACTCATTATTAGATTCTTTCTCGAATGTGAATTTTATTGAATTGAATTGATTATTTAAAATGTCAATTGTTTTTTCGATTTCGTCTTCTCTTATAACCGCGAACACATCATCAACATCAACATCTAGTAGATTCACTAATCAAAAAACACTCAAAGAAAGTTTTTCGTGAAAATTGTTCGACATTCTTCACCTTAAATAATGACAAAAACCAAAAGAAGCGAGTTTCAATGTCTTTTGTGCCCGAAATAACTTACAAATTAAAACAAAAATTTAACGAACATGACTTACAAATTGTATATAAAAGCAACAACAAATTATCTAATGTGCTAGGTAATCCAAAAGACAAAATTAAAACACTCGAAAAATCGGGAATTTATTCGATAAAGTGTGACAATTGCGAACGAAAATATTACGGACAAACAAAAAGGACTATTGCAAAACGTTTTAAAGAACATTTGACATATATTAAAAATAATCAAGCGACAAAATCAGCAATTGCTGAACATGTACTGACGAATGGACATGATGTCAATATAAACAATGTTGAACTTGTAAAACAAGTTAATGACGAAAAATTGTTGGATGGCTACGAAAGCTTTTATATTAAAAATGACCGTAATGCACTAAACAAAGACAACGGTAACATAGATTCCTATCTATTTACTTGCCGAAGGATGGAATGACTGACGATCAATCGCGATGCTGATGATGAATCGAACAGATTCGAAATGCATTCAAGGTTAGACCGTAATAGTTTTTATGTTTTTTCGTTTAATTTATTATTCGTGTAAAACTTATTAATTGTGATCGGAAAAAGTCCAGTGAAATCATTAAGGTGCAATCGTTTTATGTGTGTCATCCACTAGTTTAATCTTTTGCTAAATGCAGTTTTTTCCATTTTAAAAAAAATGTAGTTAGCAAATACTTAATTTTTATTTAAAAAAAATCGCATTTTTCATTTTAATGTTATTTGAGTTCTAAGGAACCAATCATGTGAATTTCATTAATCTACCATACAAAAAAGGTTACCTGTAGGCAGGAGGACATAATGGGATGTAGCCCAAGATCCGCAAACCAACGAAAAGCGAAAGAAAATATTGTTTACCAAATATTGTTAAGGGCCGGTATTATGAAGCATTTAACCAATAGTTAGCTTCATAATACCGACCCTAAGTGGATAATAAAGTGTGCCGCGAAATTCAAAATTATATTTATATAAAGATAAGCTACCACACTTGTGGGTATTTTTTTTTTTTGATTTCCACAAATAGCTATCTTTACAGATATGTTTTCAAACGCATACATTACGGTGGCGAGCACGCAAACTATTTGATGTTAAACAACACAGTGCAACACAATTCTAAAAAATTATCTTCCATCATAGCTTCAATTCGTCTTACTATTGGTGAAAAAATGCAATATATATAAATATATATATATATAGTAAACATTCTCCCCTTAAAAAAATTCAAGTTTTCTAGACTTTAACTGGTTTGATTTTTTTACAAGAGTATTTTTTTCCTCTCTTTTTCTTTTGACATTTGGCGTGTTTTTCCAAAGATAAAACTTTTTATCGCCTACAATTTTTTGCACTTTTTCACTGAATCAGAATCGGAATTTTACACTTTTCACGGAAAAACTTTGTCATTTTGGTTTTCATAAAACGCGAATTGACTACCAGGATCATAAAATTAACCAAAAACCGTTTAACTTAACCATTAAAAAGATAAATTTACGAATAATGTTAAAGCTAGAATGCGCAAAAAAAACATAATTAAAATTACAATTGCCAGGCAATCGTGAAATATATCCTAACCTTTAAATTTTCAAGACAATTTTATTATAACGTTCCGATGGAGATTTTTTAAAGCTACTCGGATAGAATTTTCATATATGGAGCACTTATGTAAGATTGTATTATGAACTATGTTGTCTTTAAAACTTTTTCCGAGAAAATCGCAAAAAATGGTTCCGTTAGTAAAGGGAAGGGGATGGAATGGTCCGATTAACAAACTCCACTTCCCATTTCACGAAAAAAACGGCTGTACCAAATTGCAAATCTTGAAATTAATTCGTTCTTAACTTGCCGTGTCCAGGGACAGACAGACAAAAATCAAGTAGATTCATCATTCGAAGCACACTTTTTTTGTTCGGCGATTAATTCGATGCGTTGCAAACGGTAGAGTAAACATATTATACCCTTTCACCATATAGCGTATAAAAACTTAGACAAGAAAAAGAAATTGTGTTAAACTGTGTAATCGGCTGCTAACTTTGTATCGGCGTCAAAACAGCTTCAGTTTTTTCTAGTCCATTTCAGAGTTAACTTTATTAGATTACCGCATTCATTCGCTCATTAGTAGCCTAGATAGGACGTAACATCGTTTTTAAATACAGTAATATATAATAATAATAATAAAAAGGTGCAATATTAACAAAGTAGTTATTATACAAAGTATTTATGGAATTGAAATATTAATGATTAAACTGTTCACATGGCCAAATAATATTGATTTTGAACCAAAAAAAAGACTTCGTTTAAATAAAAATAATATTGGACGACTGGCACTAAACTGAAGCAAATTTTAATCTTAAAATAAAAAATTGTTATTGATTGAGCATACAAACCATTTAAGTCACAAAATTAACGGAGGGAACGAAATACTTAATCACAATATTAAGATGTCCTATAACAGAAATATATTGTTTCTGATTATAATAGCTGTAACTTCGAGTGAAGCCTCAAATGGTGATCGCAATCAGTTTTTCATTAATTGTCGAAGGTAATTTCTTTAAATAAAATGTACAGATCTCAATACATGGTAATATTTTCAGGCATTGTGATGTAGAAAATTGCACCGCAGGTATTGGATTGTCCTAAAATGTTAATTCAATTAGCGTAATTTGATTTTAGATTCTATGGGATTTTCTCCGGATTCGGAATTACAGAATGAACAGGGAATATTCGACAAAGTATTTCGTTGGAGCTGTGGCGAGGAATGTCAATATTCTTGTATGTGGCGGACTGTTAACGCCTTTATTGAACGGGGCTGGCAAGTGCCCCAATTCTATGGAAAAGTAAAATTATGAAATACATATGATCATTATAATTTACAAAAGGCAATGTGTTATCGATTTTAGTGGCCATTCATTAGGCTTTTTGGTCTACAGGAGCCAGCTTCAGTACTATTTTCATCAATGAATTTTGTAGCACATTTACATCAATTAAAAAAATTTCGGAAGGAAGTTCGGGCAGACAGCCCCTTGTTCTACCTTTGGCAGGCTTTTTCTTTTGTAAGTATAATATCAATAAGGAGACATACAAAATTTAATATATTTTGTCATTTTTAAAGAGTACGTAATTACCGCTCGAAAATAGTATTGCTTTTAACGTGGGGTTTGCACTTAGTCCCTTACTGAGTTAGTTCATTATTCAAAACCTTTTTTTTTTCGAATGAATGCGAAAAACATACATTAAGATTTGTTCTTCAAAACAGCACATGATTTTCTTATACTAATATACGCCCCTACGTACGTAAGCATATCACGAACTTTCAAAAAAAAGGTCTATTTAGATAAAAATATGAGAACATGATTAGATATGAAATATCTCGACAACGATCACAAATATTGCTTTACGGTAAAAGTTAATCATAATGAAATTGATTCAATTTTATGATAACATTCCAATTGAATTTTTTTTTAAATTTATTTATTAATCGACTTCCAAAAAGGAAAAGCTTCTCAATTCGACTCCGATTTTCCTACTATCATATAGAAGTATATTCGATGTAGTATACCGTTTGTAACGCATTGAACCAATCATCGGGCACCAAAATTTAACTACACCAGGGTGCTAAGCGGCGTCCAAACGCACAGTTTTTTTGCTCCATTTTACATGCGCAAACCGAGTCTGCGCAGGCATGTCGTAGCGTCTGGACGATACACAGTTAGTTCGCGCGGATCAAAAGTTTGGCCTGTGCGAGTTCAGGTCGTGTCTGAAAATAACTGTGGCACGCGCAGGCGAATCGTAGTGTGTGGACGAAAACTCAATCTTTTTACACAGTTTTCTGCAATCGTCAATCATTTTACATGAAAATGATTGATTTGCGGCATTGTTCAAAACAGTTTTTAGAGGACTTTATATAGTTTCCTTGCTTGTGGAGAGTTAAAAGCAAGGAATATAGTGACGGAGTTCTAATAAATAAACTCAAGGAAATTGATAAAAGTGCTAATCGCGAAACGGTTGTCAAGAAAATAAATTCACTAAGAAGTTGTTATATTTAGAATCATTCTCTTCATGGAGCAGTTCTTGAAGCAAGTTCACATGAGAATAAATGCTTTTTTTTTTAATAACAACTGTTTGCACCATTTAGTTCGTCGACATTTTTTTTTACAAATCATACAAACAGCTAAGCTGAAAAATAATACGTCTTGCTAGCTTAATCTATTCAATATTCATCATAAAAGAAAATACGATATGCTGACGCTATAAAATTTCAAACAAAACTGTGTAAAATATATAAAAGACGGAACCGTCTGGACGCAAAATTTGCGCAGTTTTTTAAGAAGGAAAACTGCGCAAACTAAGACGGAGCGTGTGGACCGCGCTTAAAGGATGATAAAAGATTTTGATTTCCGCATGTCCGCCCGTGAACACAATAACTTTAGAAAATATCGAGCTAGAGACTTGAAATTTTGTACAGTTACGTTTCTAGTAAGTAGCAAGGCTAAGTTCTTGAACGGGTAAAATTGGACCACTCATTCCGTGATACAAACAAAACAGTTTTTTGCGATTTTCTGGAAAACGGTGTACCGTAAACATAAATAAGTGGCGTGCGGTCTAAAATGCAGAAGGTTCGGAGCATGTCCAAAAAGTAATCAAATAAATTAACATCAAAATAAAAATGAAAAATTTAAAATGAATTTCTCAATTGAACAGAATAGTCAACGAAAAAACTTTATTTTACCTATTACTGATTTGCAGAAAAAAGCTTCACCCAATATTTAGCAGTAAAATGAACTCCAATCTCTCAATAAAAGATTTCGATCAAACCAGCGCATGCTGACGCATCCCCCATACTATTGTTGCCGTATTTACTTGAGTGCTTTCCGATGACTTGGCGCGAGTGGGAAATTATTGAATGAAATGTAGAGACGGTAAAACGAAGTCAGCAAGCAGTAAATCTACTGTGATTTGCTATATGCTCCGCACCATTGTTTTGGGTGCGGAGCATATCGCTGCAACTAGTTTAAGATATTTTGAGAAAGATATCGATTTACGGTGAAGGGCAAAAATGTAGAAAATTTTATTGTCTTATTTTATTTTTTATTCCATTCAATTAATTTTTTTCTCCACTCTCATGAAATTTTTAATCGTGATTTTCACTACTTTAGTTGAAAATCTAGTTAACAGGGATGCATGTAATCAATACAAATAAAGTTTGTGATTACTTCAGCACAACAAAATCGAGCTCAAGATTTTTGTGAGAAAATCGCAAAAATATTTTTTTTTTTTAAAAACCAATGGCTCTTACCAATGAACATTCATAATCGTCGGACAAAACAATAAATTTCACCAGTGTGTTTAGAATTTTTACCTGTCCATCTGTCTATCCGCGGACGGGATAACTTAAGAAGGAATTAGACTAAAGACTTGAAATTTGGCACAGCCATTAACGGATAAAATTAAACCACTCATATCCACCTTTCCACCGAAAACGTATCGAAAAAATTATAAAGACAACATCGTTCAAAACGCAATTTTACATAAGTGCTTCAAACATTAAAATCAAAGGGGAGCAGCATTAGAAAATTTTATTTGGAATGTTATAGTGTTAGAAATTGAATCTATTTCAAAGTTTTGAGTCACGCCATATGGGGTATTCACGATTACCTGGCAATCGTAGTCTTCCTTGTGTTTTTGGTACTAATAGTTTATTAGTGTTTTTGTTTCATTTAAGAGAAAGTAAAAGGCCGTTTTTAACGTTACAAACGGATAAACGAATGCTCAAATTTTAGCTCTATGAAAAGAAAACAGAAAAATAATCGAAAAAAATGATTATTTTCCATTCTTTTTTACACGCGAATCAAAAAGTAAATTTTCAAGAGGTTTCGATTCGCTCCCGAAAGAATTAAACAACTAAAGCCCGGTTTCAATTCATTCGTGAGCGAATCGGAAAAATAAGATTATCTGTGAAAAGAGTCATTTGCGAATTTTATTTCATAAAATTCGGTTCGCGAACGATTCAAATGCAGAAGAATTATTATAATTTTGATTCGCGAACCGAATTTTTCCGTACCCTCCTTAACACAATAATCCATCAAGAAATTTTGCATTATTGAAATACAATATGTACGGAAAGGGTATTCTCTTTTGTTTGTTGAAAAGAAGTTCTGATTTAAAGTATCGAACAAAGTATTCCTCTAAGAAATGATTGGAGCACACCGTTGACCCCACAAAATTTTGTCACTCAGCTTTAATATTCGAATTTTTCGGAAAACGGTGAAAACTAAGTGAAAATTTTTCCGAATCAGAGAATCTATTCGTGCACACGGAAATTACACATTTACGCTAACTTTCTTTATTGTAGCCATTTTTAAGAAGTTTTCTTTTTAGTATTTCCACTTATATAAGTTATACCAAAAAATTTGTATTATAGAGATCATTTTTTTCTAACAACTAAAAATTAGTTCAAAACGAAGTTCAAAATAATCCCTCGTCGTGACGTGAGGCTGTCGGTTAGTCGGCAGTACACACGAGCAGCCGTGGTGATCGCCTATACATGTCGCTGCTTACGTTCGCCCTTTGTTAGAACTAAGTTTTATTCTCGTTGAATTCTTATGCCGACCGCATGCATATCTGCTACTTTGTGCGATTATTTTTCAAGTTTCTTATAATTTGTTTATGGTTATACACACAGACGCAAAATAATAAAAAAAAAACATTTTAATGTATTTAATCACCAAAGAAAGCACAGCAAACAGGTAGTTACGGGAAACAGCTGCGCGCAATGACGTCACGCCCATGCACAGGCACAACTTCATTGTAGCGATTCTTTCACAACGACCGGCCTTATTACTTAAAAGACCTTGAGCCATCGAAGAGCCCTTCATCCAAAAATAGCGGGCGGCGCGAAATCTGGGGCTGTGCAGAAATGAAGACAAAAAAAATTGGAGTGGCCGCGAACCGAAAACTCAAAACAGCTATGTACACACCATAGACAGCAACAAAATATACCACCGCAAAACTGGTCAAAATAAGATAAGCGAATACCACTTCTAAGATGCAAGATCGTTTACCTATCGCGGTGTAAAGATCAGAGACGATAACAACTATGACGAAGAAGTCCGCGCTCGACTGTTGCCAGCCAACAGAGCCTACTTCAGTGACTTAAAATTATTCCGCTCAAGTCTCTTCATTAAATTTAATCCTGCTGTACGTACAAGACAATGGTGCCCTCGGTCCTTAGGAAACGCAATGCAACCAGAGCTGTCGTTTTATAATTTAGTCGCAGCCAGCGTAATATTAGTGATATGGCATTCCAAGTGTGTTGCGTTTTTACGTTGTTTGATTTTTAAAAATTTGCCAAACAAACAGTCGTGTTTCACATAAATCCCTGGAGCTAGAATTCTTAAATGTTTACGGTAGGTGTCATCCATGAAGTAGGCGCTCACAAATGTGGGGTGCAAATTATTCCTGTTAACATGGCTAAAACATGTGCGCCATCTGAAGCAACTCAACGCAATTTGTTTCAATGAATTCAAAAGATACAGGGCAACATCCCTCATAGGTAGCGACAACCAAAAGCGTATACTCTTCTTTTTTGGGAATTGAAAATGCAACTGTGCCGAAATCCTTTGTTCTAGATTTTTTTTCTGCTAAAAGCTGTAATATTTTTATAACTGAAAGAATTCCGATTTTCTTTTGTTAGATTCTAAATTTAATTTCTATTATTTTCTAATTTAAATAAGAAAAATAGCCATTAAATTATCATTTGCGGGTTATAAAACAAATAAGTTCGTATTTGACCTACATGATGTGTACATTTTTTTAAATTTTGGATAGTATCACCACTCTATAGAAATTACATATGTATAACACGTGAAATTTTAGACATGTTTAAATGGCTGGGTCTGGTCTACTGTATTTCATGCGAGAGAATCGAACGTTACAGAAAAATTGGACTACGCGTTTGCCTATTCCATAGTTTTAATCAGCGGCTACTGTATGCTAATGCGGTAAATGATGCAATTTCTAAACAAACATTTTAAGGGATTTTATATTTTTGTTTCAGAGTTTTACATAATCGGTTTTTAATATTACGAGCAATCATATCAATACTAGTAATGTCGTTTTTTATCAATTATTTTGCTTACGTCACAATGGGGAATTTTGATTATTCTTTCAACATGAAAACAAATATAGTGACGGGTAGTGATGAAAGCAATAGCAATGGAAAATGATTTAATCATCAATATTTTGTAGGTGTGATTGGCGGTGTCGGATGGATACTCTGGTTTGCCTTTGTCCGGAAGCGAAGATCTTATGCCTGGAAGATTTTGTTATTCAACATTCTCTTAGTGATAACAATTGGCCTTGAGATCAGAGACTTTCCACCAATTTATTGGATATTTGATGCACATTCCCTGTGGCATTTGTCTACCGTACCATTAGTTTTTCTATTTTATAGGTTTGCTATTACATTTTATTCAACTAAAAGTATTTTTTCATGATTTCCGTTACAGTTTTATTATTGACGATTGCAAGAGTCTCCGAAAAGAAGAAATAGATATGGAGCGAAAACACGACTGAAAATGTTAATATACATATTGAAATCATATCTAAATTAAGACAATAAAGTTTCCGTTAAAATTTTAATTTGCATATTTTTACATTTGTCCACATTGCGATATTGTTACCGGTAATTTGGGTTTGTTATTTGGACCTGTCGGAACATTTTCGATTTTTCGCATTATTAACAAACCGTCTAATACTCGTCCAAATACAACATGTTTGTTATCAAGAAAGTTACATTTAGCACACGTAATAAAAAACTGACATCCATTTGTATCTTTACCGCTATTTGCCATAGATAACAAGCCGGGTGAGTCGTGTTTGAGAACAAAATTTTCATCTTGAAAACTGCCACTGTAAATGCTCATTACGCCTGTTCCGTCGCCCTAAAAAATTATCTTTACATTAATTCAATTCAACGATCACAAAAAAATGCGAATACGTTAACAAAATCTCCGCCTTGTATCATAAAATCTTTGATCACTCTGTGGAAGTTAGCTCCTTTATATCCCAATGGCACTCCATCTTTTTTGTAGCCACCTATACAGAATTGCCGAAAGTTTTCACTGGTTTTAGGTACAACATCTGCAAATAATTCGAAAATCATTCGCCCAATATCCTAATGAATGGTAAAAAATCAGGTTATTTTTTTATTTTTTTTATATATTAAATTCTAAAAAGTATAAATACTTGTGTAGAATCTAGTACATAATTCTGTCTTATAGTATTTGCTCAAAGCTTTATACATAAAATCCCGGCGACTCCACGCAATATGTAGATTCCACACATATAACAAATATTCAGAACAAAAACCGATGATTTTACTGAAAAAATGTCGGTAGTCTAAAGCAGAGTCGTCCACCTTTGGCTCACTAAGCTCATATTAAAGAACTGTTATCGCAATTTTTTTATAATGCGCCCCGCGGTTTGGTGTAGAAAACTCAATGTGACAATTAAGTTGGACAGGTCTGTTCTATACTTGACAGATTTGGCTCTTACTTAAACCCCCTCGTATGATAATCCTATATCTACGCCCAAACACTACGGCCACGATCCCAATTACGACTAAAATGGTTTTTTAGAAGAGAGGACGACCACTGCTATTTTGGAGGCAGCCCCAAATTCTTAGTCTGCCAAAACTAGAAATCATATCCTCGATAGCATGTATTTTATTTAAAATATTTCTGCCATTCATCTACAGAATTTTTAACATGAAACTTACTGTTGTCCCAACAGCCACATCAAAAAAAACAACTGGATTATTTGGATTTCTGAGTTGCCCTTGAATTTGATTCCAAGTAGGCATTATTATGATGTTACTTAAATTTTTCGATATCAAGCCGGCTCTTTTGTTTCACGATTTGTTTATTCGTGGTGAGTTCTTTTATATGTCAGATAACCTGATCGATTCATTTTAGGTTCTTTTCTTCACTAACTTATGCTCTCTGAAGGAAATTTTCGACAACAGGTAAAGTACCTCAATGACACCTCAAACTAATGGCATACGCATTCGAATTAAAGTGACTATATAGAACTAGAGTGCGGCCACCGTCAAACACATGTCCGCTGAAATTTTCAAATTGTCCATTGAAATTTTCAAATTTTGGCTGCCTTTGCATTGCGACGTGTCACATCGAAGACGACCGAAACAATAATGGGCGTTTTCGTTTTTGACACCGGAGTCATGGCACCGAAGCAATTGCTACCTGTCAAAAATTAAGTCTGCTACCAAGAGTGCTGCCCCGTGTTCGAGTATGCCGGAGTGAAGAACTGTCAAAACCTTCATAATGGGAGATCGCCGGTCAATTCTTGGATTAGGTTTTGCTGTTATTCATCAATTATTGAAAGAATTTGATGAATATTATGCTGCACAATTGGAAGCTAAAGATATGGAGATTATTTTAATTATATGAGCTTTGCTATTTGGAGAATCTAGTGCCGCACAACCTAACAGTGACTTTCTTCGCTTACAGGATTTAATATAAATCAACACAGGCATAATCGAATTTATAGAATTTGAGGGACAGTTCAGTTTTAATCAAGTCATCTACTATTTCCAAAAAATATCATATTTTACCATTTAGCCAATTGTTTAGCATGTATCTATCGCTCGTTTTGATTGATAAATAATTACCCGTCGAGACTTTCACATATCCTTTCTTCTAATATGATTTTTGTCTGCAAAAAAAACTTTAAGATTCAAAATAACGACCGACCGTTTCTTGGTGTCATTTGCTCCCGTACCAAGACTAGGTCCAGCGGTGCTACCACCAAGAGTCAAAAGAGCTAAACTCGAACAGCCGGTGTCAGAATCATCTGACGCCAAAGTGGCAAATTCGAACAGTTTTTCTGGGCACCAGGCGTAAGGTGCTAGCACCGTGTCAAAAACGAAAACGCACAATGACAATGGAACACATTCAATATGGCAACCAACTATTCAGAGCACGACAGGCGAAAAAAACGAAGATTTTAGTTTTGAGGAGGAATTTCCTATCAGCAGCCCCACTTCCTCACCTTGCCATGATTTTGACAGTTTCTGTCCTAATTAGGCAGACTATTTCAACCAATGCGAACAGGCTCTATCAAATATTTGAACGAAAAAATGTTTTAGTCGATTCAGTTGAATACAGTTTTCCTAGATGGGCTTAAAGTTTTCAAACCGTCTTATGTCGAAAACGATTTTCTAAGAAAAAAAAAATGTTTTTAACACGTTCACGCCGGCGCGTACCACCGGTGGCCCGCACTAGACCGTCTCATCAGGCGGTGCGTACCACTGGTGGTACGCATTTGATTGTGCTATTAGACGGTACGTAACACCAAATATTTAGATCTTTAACACTTTGACTGCCGAAAAAGAAGACCTGAGAGTCACGCTCTCGTTTCGACACAATTTTAATATTTGATTCTCTGACAAAAGAACCATCACTCGATTTCAGGTGACATAGAAGCCAAAGTGTTAAGTAAGCTGTTTTAAACTTCCATGGTGACGAGCGAAGCGATTTCACATTTTTGTTGTTGTTTTTCTGCACCAGTATAACGATTTGATAACAAGAGTGTGGCAATATGAAATTAGCTTTTGGCGATATTTTTCAAAATAATTTCTCACAGTCCCAGATCTAAAAAATTACAACTGTAACCTTCTAATATGGAAATATTTCTTATTGTTTGAGGGTTAACAAAAAATTAAATCAGGTAAATTGCTAAGAAAAAAATTAAATGAAAAATTCCTCACCGTATGCACAAATTTGAACAGTCCATATTCAAAGAAGAGTTAAGCCAACCATACATTATGAGACTTGTGCTAAAACTATGTTGTACAACTTGTTTTTTTTTTTTTATTATTATTCTGATACAATGATCAAAAAATACAGATTCATATAATCAACGGAAATAAATGATTTAGAACTAATTTAATTTAATTTAATAAGGTTTTTAATTGGTCTTTAGTAATATTAAAATCGATAAGATCAAACTTCTCATTGAATAATCGACACATCGCACTCATAGGCTCATGAAAACCATAATTAGTCTGATGAGGCTGAAGGTAAAAAAATTTGGAATTGCGAGAAACATTTGTATTTATATTTAAGGAATTTAATAAAAAAGGAGAAAAAACATTACCTGATAACAGGTCAAACACGAATAAAACACGCAGATTATCTCTTCTACTGCTCAAAGTCGACAAATTAATGAGCATTAATCGATTAGCATAAGGTGCAAGAACCATATTATCTTCCCAGGACAGCTTCCTTAAAGCAAATCTCAAAAACTTGCGCTGAACACTTTCAATCCGTACCGAGTGGCACTCATAATAAGGTGACCATACACGACATGCATATTCCACAACAGGTCGAACAAGAGAACAAAAAAGCACCTTAAGAACATAAGGATCAACAAAATCAGCCGAAAAACGTTTTATAAAACCAAGTAAAGACATAGCACGAGACACAATGAAATTATAATGGAGATTAAAAGTCAATTTTTGATCAAAAATGACTCCTAAATCTTTAAAGGATTCAGTTCGACACAAGAGAACATTGTTAACGTGGTACGCAAAAACAACAGGACATCTTATTATAAAAAACGAAACTATATTGCATTTATTAAGATTAAGATGTAAACCATTCACTTGACACCAATTCCATAAACAGTCAGGATCATGTTTTGGCGGAGATTTTGATTTTTGCCGAACCTAAAATTTGGTACTACAACCGGCCCATACACGATCCAACATTGCCTACAACCGAACCAAGTTGTACAAAAAGTCTCATAATGTATGACCGGCCTTTAGGTTGACCACTCTCTAATTATAAAGTCGCTTTATTCTAAGCTAGAGATCCTATAATCTAGAGAGTGGACAATGGGACTTGTAAAAATGGCAACCGAGCTGAAAAACAAGCGCGAAAAACTTTAAAAATTTGATTCATTGTTACAAACAATTGTTAAAATAATTGAAATCGATTAATCTATGTAAGTAGAAAACTCATGTCTGAGGCATCAAAAAAATTTGGAAAGTCGTAGTTGTTTTAATAATCAGAATTTGTTTACAGACTTTTCTAATACGGAGAAAAAGTTGTTCTAATTGACCTAATAGACTGTTCTAATTGGAGTTAATAGACTGTCCTACTCAGTAGGATGGCGCGTCAACGCTTTGACATTTAAGCGAGCCAATCACGCTTTGACAATTGAACGCTTTGAAGCGTCTGTACTAAAACCTAATAGCGCTTCGTGAGAACTACACGCTTCACTATTTTTGTTTCAAATAAAATGGAAATAAAGAGTTTATGTGAATTAAAAAACATTTGAAAGACATAGAATTGGTTGCAGGAGTAGCATACAAAGCAGATGAATTAAAAACAACTATTGATCATGATGGATTTAAGAAACAAATATTTAAAGAGATACGGACGACTTCTTTATAAAGTATTTTATTTAAATGAAAGCCACGATGATCCACAGCATGTTTTAAAGTCATTAGAATGATTAGCGAATATATTTGAATTATTTGCACCTTATTTTTTTGTCTTCTTATTCCGTATTTTCATACAATTTCGATTTTAGATTGTATAAATACGTTTAATTTATATCACAATTTTCCAAAACTCACTCACAAAACACAATTTTCATTCAAATTTCAAAGTGCCAACGTGCCAACGCCGCTTTGAAGTGTCAAGGCGAAACGCCTTCATAAATCGTCCCATAATAAACCTAGGGTTTTATTTTTGAAGCATCGAAATGTCAAAGCTTACGCATACCTTGACGCGTCATTGTATTTTCGCTATTAAGTGGTGGTGTCCCTTCTCTAGATTATAGTCTGTCTATTCTAGAATAGGTATTTAGTGGAAATATAGCTTTAGAGAATGATGTTTAAAACATTCAAAACGCCTGTTTGTTCATTGTATAATCAGTAACCCCTGGAGCCCAATGAACGCCACGCGAACGCAACGTGGTACCTCAAATAAAGGTAATGAATGAAGAGTGCATTGCAAAAATATATAGCATAATAGGGTTTCCCCCCTCACCTTTCGATACTCCATCGAAAAAGTGGAATTTTGCAACAAAACTACATTTACTAGCACAATTTCGGGTCACAAACCTCAAAAATGGTTTGAAATGACTGCTGACGCTGTTTTTAACCAATTTGTCTTAGAGCGGACAAACTTTTCAGCCGCTCCCCGCTTTTCCCGACCCTGTTTTTTTTTGAATTTTTGCCGCGAAAACTGTCCTCACACTTTTTGATGTAGTTTGAAAACGGATTGAGATATTTCTATGATTCTTTGCATTTTATTATGAGGACTACTGAGCGCAGTTTTTGGTAAAAAAAATCGTCTTTTCCCTCATTTCAAGAATTCCACTTTTTTCATTGGGGTATAAATTGTAATGTCGGACTATCTGGAGTTTCATGATTGAAAAGGCATTATTTTGTTATGGCATCTAGTAGTTGTCACCGCGTCTAAAAGTAGAAACTGAGCCTAGTTTACGCGGCACGGACGCAGCAACGCATCTGAGCAACACGCAATTATACATTTACTCATATAAATGCGTAGTTTTTATTTTCACCGCGTGGGTGCCGCACGCGTAATTGTGGTTTAGGCTTAAAGCTTTAAAGTTTTTTTTTTGACCGTAATGTTGTTTGCTGAGTAATGACTCAATATTTTAATTTTTTTTTTGTAAATTGTTTTTAAAATCCTTTAATTTTTTTTTATTAATTTTATCCGGACTACCTTGGAGCGGTGAAGTGCCTAAAAACTCTTCTTCTCAAGCCCTCCAGTCCCATATCGATACCTATAAAATTATTATTTTTTTTGTGGATTTTCATGGTAGAAATAGCGACCCGCTCCAACCGACGAGGGTTGAGCGACGGCTAAAAACACCCATTTTGGATAGGGGATGCTCCCCAGGAAAAATTTATAGCGTCATTGGCGCTCTGCCGCTGAAATGTTGCGCTGTGTTACAATTCACAGCGTTGCAGTTGTGTTCGCGTTGCGTACATTGGGCTCCAGGCGTAAAGGATTTTGCTCCATTTCATTTGTTATTAAGGTAGAACCAGAAACATACGTCCGTGCGTATGAGTAAAAATGAGTAAATTATATGAGTAAATGTATAATTGCGCGTTGCTCAGACGCGTTGCCGCGTCCCTGCCGCATAGAATAGGCTCAGTCTCTATTTTTAGACGCGGTGACAAACTACTAGATGCTAGAACAAAATCATACCGCACGCACGGACGTATGTTTCTGGTTCTACCTTTAAGTATTCGTTGCCGTACCCAACTGTCACCGCATAAAACTGTCTACCGGACGGACGCATGACGAACGCATCGACGTACGATTCAGGTTCTAGCTTTAAGTGTGCGTAATACAAAATAAACCATTCATAACGTTTATTTTACTCAAACCAACTAAAAATATTCTACTGTCTATTCAAATAAATTTGCCGTGCTTCGCCACTGGTACTTTTGGTCTCAATTCACACGACAAGTTTTTTGATTCATGTATCACGGCAATTCTCTTTTAAACATTCACGAATCATTCACGGCCATTTACACGATGAATGTTTTGACGTGCGTCTTTTTGACATTTATGAAAGTTTTTGTCGTAAATTAACGTTTTCGTCAGAGTTGTTTTAGTTGTGTACAAATATTTTCCAAAGCTTCTTGTCTTTTAATTCGATGAAAATTGGATGTGTTGCCATTTTCAGCGACTTGTCTTATTTCTGGCGACTTTCAAACTTTAAAAAGCACGTGTTGAGATTTGAGATTTTAGTGGTCCTTTGGGGAGATTTTCAGCGATTTTCAAAAGTTTCTTAAGAAAAAAAACTTTGTTGAAAATTTTACTAATAAATATCATACTTTTCACAATTTTTTACATTCATATTACGCAAGAACATTTGATAAAAATGCAAAAAATTAATGAAAATTGAATTAAGGCCTAACAACAGTGGATTTAGACATAAATAAATCTTTGATCTCAGATGTGAGTAAATTTTATGTAGATATTTTGACTTGAAGTCTATTTAGTTATTTTTTTTCTAAGAAGAACTTAACAATTTTTTATTTTTGTGTTTTTTAAGAAGACAAAGTTGTTTTTTTTATTATTATATTTTATTATTGTTAAAAACAAAGAATAAAAGCGATTTGAAAACAAGATATATGCTTAAATATGCATTTAAAAAAAGTCTCAAAACTAGTGATTTTTGTCTATAATTTCGGAGACTTTTGAGATTTTTTTTCTTGATTTCAGCGATTTTGGGCTTGAGGCACAGATATCGGAATTAGAATAGATATCGTGTTTTGCTATCTCAAATAGGCCACTGAAATGCCAAAATATTATTATGGGGAAAGGAGGTAAATATATCATGCTTCGTTTTGGAATATAGAATGTTTGTAGTTCACTTAAAAGCTAAAATTCATTTTTAATTTGAAACTTGATAAAAGCAAAGTTGGCAATTCTGGATTCATTTCACTATGGTATGCAAATAAATTTTAGGCTTATGAAAATAGAGAAAGCATTAGTGTTTTTGGCCCATTTCTTTATACGGGCTTTTCAAGTAAGGCCATAAACAAACTATATAAAGACTGTTTTTTTCTAACAACTCAACTTAGTGCAAAACCGAAATTCAAAATAATACCCCATCAGCTGCCGACTAGTTGGCAGCGCCCACGAGAAGCCACGAGCAGCCGTGGTGATCGCCTATACATGTTGCTGCTTCAGTTCGCCCTTTGTTAAGACCGGTTTTCTTTCCTAGTTTTATTCTCGTTGAAGTCTTATGGAAGCGACACGAAGCGGGGCAAGTGTGTTTGGGTTTGGGGTATTTTTTCCTTCCTCATAGGTTTTCGATTTGAATATTTTGACTGCTTACAATAATTATGTGACATGACAAAATTTTTAGTTTGTTCGATAATTAAAAATTTATTTTGAATTTTAAACGTTAAAATAATCAGCAAACTAAAAATTTTATCTTGTTATATTTTGTTCATATTTTTACATTGCTTTGTTAAAAATTTTAAGAATGTAAATATCAAGTTTTAGCAAATTTCCACAGAATTGTAGTTTAATAAAGCAAGTAAATTTATGTTCGTTAAACAATTTAAAGCATAATTTAAATAATTGAAAAAAAAAACAGATATGAGCATCACATGACTCCTCTGCAATATTTAAAGTTTCAAAAGAGAAAAATTATGTGAAAAATTATGTTTTTCAAATTTTCTCATGAACCGTTAGAGATATGTAAGAACCGTTAAAGGTTAATTCCACACCAACTCATACTCGACTTGTATGGAGCTTGGAAGTCACCTCTGTTTTTTTTAACTTTTTTCATTTGGATGTAGTAAGGGACCTAAAAAAAGTTACCCGTATTTTTTTGTTTGGTGGAAAAACGTCCGGTAGGCGGAGGGGAGGGGGTCAAAGTCGGCGAAAACTGGAAATCGTAAAATTTTTAAAAATTTGTAACTTCTGAACTGGTTTACAGATTGAGATGATATTGAACGTTTTGGAAAAATAATTAAATTTCACCGTCACAAAAAAATTTTTTTTGACACATTTCCCCTCACCGTCATTTGTAAAATTCAATTTAGTGACAAAATTTAAAATATTTCGAGAAAAACAGCAACAACTTCAAAGGTTTCAAAGTGTCAAAACACTTCCAGGAACTCAAAATTTTCACAGATTTATTCGAGACGGAAATTTTCTCGAAGTAAAAAATGTTTCTAATGGTGATACATTTAAAACATTTTCTTTTAAATGAATTTCTAATTAATTTTAATCTCCTAAAACTTTTGCAATAATATTATGTACATAAAATATAAAAACCAATCGAAAATCAGTAAAATATATAAAAAAAATTTGTATTTGATTTTTTTTGAAATTTTTTTAAAAATCAACAACTCCCAAATTTTATTTGGCGAATTTGTATGATATAATGGTAGGTATTTACAGAAAAAATCAATAAAAATGTCTTTTTGAGATATTTTAAATTTTGTCACTAAATTGAATTTTACAATCTGACAGTGAGGGGAAAGGTGTCAAAAAATATTTTTTTTTGTATCTTTCCAAAATGTTCAATATCATCTCAATCGGGGAAGCCGTTCAGATGTTACAAATTTTTAAAGTTTTTGCGATTTCGAGTTTTCGCCGACTTCGACCCCCTTCCATCCACCTCCCGGACGTTATTCTCATAAACAAGCTAGCGATACTTTCCCAAAAGTTGTAGAAAACTACGATTTCGGTAAAACTTCATTTGAAGACGATTTCAATGTTTTTCTTCGGCCAAGCGACATGCTCCGCTGCTCGTGTGCGCTGCCAACCGCATGCATATCTGCTGCTTTGGGGTATTATTTTTCAAAGCTGAGTTGTTAGAGAAAAACAGTCTTTATATAATTTGTTTATGGTAAGGCGCATTCTATGGGATATATTTCTGTGGCTTGAGGTCTCCGGCAACACTGATTGGATGTGAGTGCAATTTTTTGCACTAAAAAAAAAATGCGGAATTCCGCACATGCAAACTGAATAAAAGAACTCGTCCATAAAATTTGACAGTTCGGCATGTCAACAAAAAATTCTAGGTTAGGTTTGCATTGAAGAAAACGTAATTAATTTCCCGACAAAATAATATTTTGGAGAATTTTGTGTTTTTAAAACTTAGTGTTTTAGTTTTGCCAAGGTAATCATAATAACATTGAATAAAAGTAGTCATTTAGTTTCTTAGATGTGGGCAACGTGAGCTCTAAGCTTGAATAATTAATTGAGAAATTTAATTTCAATAGTGTTAGAATACAAATTTTCTTTTTGTTTGTTAGAATATATTTTTTGTCAGATATCATATGGCTATATCAAATTTATGCTAAATACCAATTTTGTGAAGAACAAGCTAAACGTGTTTATCATTGAAAGTGTTAGAAATATAAATTAAGAAACAAAGCGAGCCGAAACAATATCGAAGTAGGAAAGATTATTTTTCGAAGTACGAAAGGTTATATGATTAATCGGTTTTTCGCTTTCATAAAGTATTTACAGAGTATTTAGTATTTTTGTCAATACAAGTATTTGCTTTATTTGCTCTACAAATTTTCGCCAAGAGGCAGGGAAGAACATTTCATCTCGGGCAATTAAAATTTCAAAATGATCGACTTGTCATCATAATAGAATTTTGCAAAAGGACAATTAGCTTTGCAAGGTCAAAAGTTTCAATCACAAGTAGACGTAGAGTAAACATTTCGTCGAATCCCTAGAGTTTCATGCATCCCAGAATCTATCAGGGTTTCAACCATAACAAAATGTTTCCACTTTATTCCCCTAAAAACCCCCTAGGGCAATGTTTAGGCTCGGGTGAGGCAGGCGCCTTGCCTAGGCTAGAAAAATATTGCTAGGTCTCCACTTGGATTGGAACTGAAAATAGGGCTGCCATCGTATCTCTTTTAAAGAGAACCTTATCTCTTTTTTTAACCCCATTCTTTTTCCTCTTTCTTTTTCCTTGCCAGTTCTCTTTAGTTCTCTTTTTTCAGAAAACTCTTGGTTCATACTATGCGTAAAAAACCAAACAGATCTTTCCACGAAAATTCCATTATGAATTAAAATTATCACATTATTTATTGTATAGTAGTACTCTACTCTACAATTTTCTGTGTGTAGTGCGAAACTGTACATTATAATTGTAACGTAAAGCTATTTATTGTATGCGCCAGCAAGAACAGTTTCTTCTCCCACGATCAGCTGCTGTAAAAATCAAAACAAATCAAAATTGTGCGGTTAAGGAAATAGCCGGTTTTGACATTTGATATTGTAGTTTTGACATTTTCAGTTTTTTTTCGATAGATACGGAAAATAACAGGCACGAAAAATTACACTTTTTTGTAATAATTCTGACTGCACTTAAGTTCTGTAATTTTCACATTCAAAAAAAGTTCTCTTTTAGTTCTCTTTTTTCATTTGGTTAATTTCCTATACAATGTCTCTTTTTTTAACCCAAAGGTTCTCTTTTCACAAATAGGTTCCATGGCAGCCCTAACTGAAAACTACTGTCAATTTGACAGTTCGTGAAGAAACAATTGGAAACCAACTTATGACCTAAAACACAAAATTTGCTCCCTAAAAACGTCTCCTTTAATATTTTTTTTATAACCCCCAAATTGGCAACCCTCCTTCCTATCTGTCTGTTTATTGGTCAAATCTTACAATCTAATTTTGACCCACTTCCACTCATCCATTGGATATACAGGTAACCCTCCCATATCACGATAGGAAAATGCTGTGTTGTAAAAAATCGTGTTATACGAGACTGAGATCAGATACGAATTTTTGCTATTGTTTTTGGTGGTTCTTCTCGCACTTGATGAATATATCAAAACAATTCTAGCAGCTAGTTCTCAGATCGAATGTTCACGTGGGGAACCTCATTATTTTAAGAGGATTTCCGCAAACTGCTGATCGTGTTAAAGTGAAATCGTGTTGTACGAGTGTTACCTGTATATAAATATAGAAGCATCTCCAAATGAAATGATGGAGCAGATTAAGTATTAAGTAAAGGCAAATTCGACGTCAATTTTACGCAAAAAATTGTAGTGATGCTAAAACCTGTATAAATAAATATATAAATGGTTATTGAAAAAGAAAAATTGTAAATTTATTACCTTTTCCGTAATATATTTTAATAAAACTTTCGGACTTTATCATTTTCCATTCCAATTATGATCACACAAAAATTAATAAAAATTAATTAAAAGTCTGAATCGATATTTTTATCCCCTTATCGTTTTCATGTATATTACACCAATTAATGTATAGTTATTGATAAATATCATGGATGGAAAACGTAATCGTAACGAAACGAAATAACGATTTTCCGTTTTTTTTTCTCAAAATTGCGTTACAACGTTATAGAAATTTAATTCTGTTACAATCACGAAAAACGTAATGAAAACCGAAAAAAATGATTTCGTTTTTTCGTTATTCATTTATTTTTGCTTTATTTTATTTCTTATTATTTTTTCGCAAAATACTCCACAGAAATTCACCAAGTATAACCCCACCGACCTACACCCTGCATAAAACATAATTAAAAATATTGGGGTGGTGAATTCCACACCAACTCATACTCGACTTGTATGGAGCTTGGAAGTCACCTCTGTTTTTTTAACTTTTTTCATTTGGATGTTGTTAGGGACTTAAAAAAAAGTTACCCGTATTTTTTTGTTTGGTGGAATAACGTCCGGTAGGCGGAGGGGAGGGGGTCAAAGTCGGCGAAAACTGGAAATCACAAAAACTTTAAAAATTTGTAACTTCTGAACGGCTTTACCGATTGTGATGATATTAAACATTTTGGAAAGGTAATTAAATTACCTTGTCACTTTTTGACTCCCTCCCCCTCATTTTTATATTGTAAAATTCAATTTAGTGACAAAATTTAAAATATCTCGAGAAAGACATTTTATTTTCTTTTGAAATTTTTTCTGTAAATACCTACCATTATACCATACAAATTCGCTAAATAAAATTTGGGGGTAAATGCGTTGTTGATTTTTAAAAAAAAATTCAAAAAAAATCGAACATAAAATTTTTTCATATATTTTACTGATTTTCGATTGGTTTTTATGTTTTATGTACATAATATTATTGGAAAAGTTTTAGGAGATTAAAATTAATTAGAAATTCATTTAAAAGAAAAGTTTTAAATATACATATCACCATTAGAAAAGTTTTTTACTTTGAGAAAATTTCCGTTTTGAATAAATCCGTGAAAATTTTGAGATCCTGGAAGTGTTTTGACACTTTCAAACCTTCTTTGAAGTTGTTTTACCTCATATTCTCTCTGTGTTTGTATATTTAGGTTTTTTGTCCAATTGTACAAATCTTGAGCTGTTGTTATAGTGTGGCCATACTTTTTTTAAAAACTGGCCACTCTTTTCACTGTTCTACCGATGCCGTCACACGGATGGACGGATTTGTTTTTCTATAAACAAATTCACTTGCCACACTATTATGACATGTAATACATGTAAAAATTGTTCGATTATTTCAAAACAAGAAAAAAAAATTATAAACATTCTACATCATAAGGAAGATTTCAATATACAGTAGAATCCCGATAATTCGTACCCCGATAATTCGTATATCCCGCTAATTCATATGAATTTGCTGGTCCCTTGAAAAAAATCCCAATAATTCGTACCCCGATAATTCGTATATCCCGCTAATTCGTATGAATTTGCTGGTCCATTGAAATACGAATTATCGGGATTCTACTGTATATTGCGAATGGCATTTTCATTGAACTTGAAATTTTCACAGATTTATTCAAGACGGAATTTCTCTCAAAGTAAAAAATTTTTCTAATGGTGATATATTTAAAACTTTTTCTTTTAAATGAATTTCTAATTAATTTTAATCTCCTGAAACTTTTGCAATAATATTATGTACATAAAACATAAAAACCAATCGAAAATCAGTAAAATACAGTAGAATCCCGATAATTCGTATTTCAAGGGACCAGCAAATTCATACGAATTAGCGGGATATACGAATTATCGGGGTACGAATTATCGGGATTCTACTGTATATGAAAAATTTTGTATTCGATTTTTTTTGAAATTTTTTTAAAAATCAACAACGCATTTACCCCCAAATTTTATTTAGCGAATTTGTATGGTATAATAGTAGGTATTTACAGAAAAAATTTCAAAAGAAAAAAAAATGTCTTTCTCGAGATATTTTAAATTTTGTCACTAAATTGAATTTTACAATATAAAAGTGAGGGGGAGGGAGTCAAAAAGTATTTTTGTGTGACAAGCTAATTAAATTACCTTTCCAAAATGTTTAATATCATTACAATCGGTAAAGCCGTTCAGAAGTTACAAATTTTTAAAGTTTTTGTGATTTCCAGTTTTCGCCGACTTTGACCCCCTCCCCTCCGCCTACCGGACGTTATTCCACCAAACAAAAAAATACGGGTAACTTTTTTTTAAGTCCCTAACAACATTCAAATGAAAAAAGTTAAGAAATCGAACATGACTGTAAACGTGAGTATGAGTTGAGGTGGAGTTCACCGGGTAGTATTTTGATTTAAAATCGGACTTTGTTTTGTCCGATTGACTATTTCTGGAGATACGGAAAAGAAAATCTTTTAGCAACTTTTTTGGTATCGAAAATATTTTCTTTTTGGAAATTTTTTTTATACGCGTATGGTGAAACCAAAGAGTAATTAAATTTGCCTTACCGTTTGTAACGCCAAGATCCCGTCATCGCACAAAAAAATGAATTACACCAGTGTGTTTAGAATGATAAAAAAAATTGAATTTTGCATGTCCGTCTGTCCGTCCGTCTGTGGCACGGATTGCGGGCGCACGGATTGAGCTAGAGGCTTGAAATTTTACGCAGATTCGTTTTTCGTAAAATGCAAGGCTAAGTTTGTTAATGGGCAAAAATTGACCATTAAGGGGGTGGGGGGGCAATTATAGCTTTTGTTATGTTTGTATTATAGAACAATTAATTAAAACTATCAAATATGTCGAAATGCTAACTAGGTATATTTTTGCTTATTTGAAATATTCGGGAAATTTTGCGAATTTTGACTTGAAATTTTACAGGAATATTCAACAAAAGAAAAAATTAATGGGTCCAAAGTAAAAAAAACCATCTCTCCCACAGTAGTAGTTGAAAACATAACAAAAGCTATAATTGCCAATCTGGCAATCATTGGAGACCCGTATGGTGATATTCGTATCAAAATTCGAACAGTTGTACCAAAATTCCACTTTGAAGTCAAACTTTCCAATAAGATTTTTTTAAATTTATTCCAATCGGATTTTGATGTATGGGAGTTTTATGTAGAATCATATCCTAAATAACTTTTGTTCTTGGACTTTTTTGATAAGATGCACCGTTTTTGAGATATTCGCAAAAAACGTTTTCATTCGTATGGGGGGTACCCCCCCTAATGGTCCATTTTCGCCCATTAACGAACTTAGCCTCGCATTTTAAGAAAAACGGATCTGCGCAAAATTTCAAGTCTCTAGCTCAATCCGTGCGCCCGCAATCCGCGCCACAGACAGACGGACAGACGGACAGACGGACAGACAGACGGACAGACGGACGGACATGCTAAATTCAACTTTTTTCATCATTCTAAACACACTGGTGTAATTCATTTTTTTGTGCGATGACGGGATCTTGGCGTTACAAACGGTAAGGCAAAGTTAATATACCCTTTGGTTTCACCATACGGGTATAAAAATTATTATTTGTGAAAAGAGTATATAATTATTTTTCGAAAATGGTCAATTCTACCTTAATCGGTTGAGCCATTTAGAGGTTGTAAATATTTAAACTTTACATGATTTCGACCTTTCTTTGACTTTGACTTACTTCCCACCGGTTGTTTGCGCGCAAGAAAATTACCGGTAATTGTCTTTAGATGGTTACCAACACCAAGTGGAAAAAAACGAAGAAAGTGGACATGACTGTGTATATGCAAGATCATTTGACGTGAAATTACTAATTTGATTTCTAGTCAAAAATTTAAAAATGTCAACCCTGGACATTATATTTCGCACAGCTTAAAATTAGGTAAAATGGCATGGTATATTCACTGTCACAGCGGAAACCTCGAAAAAATAAAAGTCTCCATACATTTTCACTCCACCCTACTGTTCACTGAAAACGGTAAAAACCTCTCACTAAGTATTTTTTACAGATTGCATAATTGTAATAATTTACATACTCGTATATAAATAATTAAATATAATTAAATAAATGAGACTTATAAAAAATTTGGTTCTTAAAGGAACCAAATGATAATACTTGTTGAAATACCATGTATGGATTTATAGGGCAATTCAATCGACGTTACAGAACTTGTGTATTTACTGGGATGCGGCACATGTGTAAGTGCTCTGCGGTGAAAACAACCAGCAGTCAAAAATATTCAATGGGAATTTGTTAATTCTAAATTATAAACACTTAGTTATTCTAACGAGCCAATTGTGGCTGTCAAGCCCCGATAGCCACAGAGAATTCTACAGGCGAAATGCTGACGACAAATTGGATTGTTATGAAATTAGTGAAAATAACTGATCGAAATAGTTATCTTAACAACTATTTTTAATTCTAATTTTTATCCCATTTTACTTACCACATTAAATTTTGTTGAGATTTTTTTTATCCAAAATAAGTTATTTTCAAACTCTCACAGATTGTTTTCCCCGCAGCAGACGAGTATAGATGTATTAGTGATCGAATTACCCTATAAGGCACTTAACACTAATTTTAATTATAAACACTGACTACGTTTAGATCGCACATATAATACTAGTATTATATTACGTAGTACTAATCTGGGGTGAGCTTAGTTCGCTAGTACTAAAATTTTGACAATCGTGGAATTTGTTGAGAAACGCACAAAAACTTAGGTTAAAATTAGGGACATTTCGGCCTTTTGTTGCATGAAACCTAAGATAAATATTTACCTAAAGGCAAAGCAATTGCCGTTCTAATAATTTTTTTTGTCGTTAAAAAGGAAGTGAAACATTGGAAAATTTAGAAAACCAAAGCAAACAATTCTTATCAATAATAAAGGAAGATTTTGTTAATATTTGGAAAAAGTTTTTTTTATTATTCTAAGAATTATCATAATCAGTCAACTAAACACGGAAAACTTGTATTCTAATGGTTTTCCTACAACGGCTTTTATAATTTTTCGAAAATAGTTATTTCGGAAAAAATCACAAATTCAAATGTTAATTCAACTTTCAACATCTAACAACAGACATAAATTTTGCCTCTCTCGATTAGACATAGGCAAAATTTATGTCTATTTTCATATCCCACCAAAAAATGTCTTGGGGAGACAGACATTTCTTTGGCAAAAATCTCTCTAGTGTCATTTTAATCGAGACGAAATCTGACAGTGGAGAATTTTCGGGCCAAACATTTTGAATTGACGAGGAAATTTCACTGGCAATAAAACGTTTCTATAAGCCAGGGGTCGGCAATAGGCGGCCCGCGGTCCGAAACCGGACCGCGCAGGTGAAATAAATGGACCGCAAAAAAATTTTTTTTAACGCTTTATCATTTATATTATATTCTATTAAATAATTTACCTTAAACGGCTTAAACTGTGTTTTTAATACGAAAATAAATAAATTTATTAACTAATGTTTAAGTTTTTTTGGACCTTGAAATTTTTTTTTCAAATTATCCGGACCTCCATGGAAACTAATTGCCGATCCCTGCTATAAGCCGTCATTCACCATACACAAACTTTTGAGAAACTTGCTTTTCGAGAAAAGAAAAAAATTACGTCAAGCCATAGGCCTATGTTACACACGGCAACTTTAAACCGATACAAAATACAAAAAGTTGCTCGTTTGTGCTACACGCGGAGACAAGTTGCCGGAGACTTCTGTATATTACACAGTGAGTGTTTCATGTGTGTGTGAAGTTGTGTGAAGAACGAACCCGTTCTTTGTGATTTTGTGCTTGTGTGCGTATTTTGTTTCTACTTTCGGAACTGGCGACATTAGCCACCGCTTCCCTCACTTCTCGGGCCTATACTTAAGAAAAATCGCCGCTTAAAGTTGCCGTGTGTAACATAGGCCATAGGCAGCTTGTTTTTGTTTTGTTTTTTGTTGACATTTCACTTTTTGTTTTTTTGTTGGCAGTTTACTTGCGTCTTCGGCTTTATTTTGGCCAAAGCATGATTTTTCGTGTGATTTTTCGCACTTTAGGTGGCCGTACCCAAAGCCGAATAATCGATCGGAGTCTAGTTAAAATAAATAAAAATTAACTTTTCTTAAGCGCTGCACAATTTTAGGCAAATTTGTCAAACTTTTGAGGTGAATGTCGGTTTTTAGGTGTTATACTAATTTTTATATTAATACTGCTTTCGATTCCGAATTAAAGTACTAGGTTTACGAAAAGGAATTACGAAATTCGAATTATGCAGAACTGGTACTGAATGCCACGGTCTAAACATACTCACTGTAAAAAGTTCATTTTAAGATTTGCAGTTTGAGTCATGGTTTGATCAAAACTTAAGAAATGTAGCTTAATTACTGGCTTCATCTGTACTATCATTCTCCACAAAAGTTTCCTTTCGCTGATTTAGGTTATTGTTTGTTGCTTTGTGTAAACTGGCCAAAATATCGTCAGTATCGAGCACAATGATTGGGGTACATCCATCCGTAAGATTTGATCTGCTGCATTGTCGTTCGTAAATCTCTCGCGAAACACTGCGGGTGAAAGAGAATCTTGACGACAGTGTTCGTGTAAGCTTTTTGATTGGCCTGGGTTTGATGGCATCTTTAGTTGGTGCAATTCCCAGTTCCGATTCCTTACAGATTTCATTAGCATACGATTGGATTTCTTTCCAAGCATCATCTGTGTGAAAAAAGTCAAATAGTTTTATTTATCTTTCTTAAAATAGATTTTATATTGGCGTTGTGATTTTTTTTACCTATGTGTTGTTCCCTAGCATGTTCATATGTGACACAGAATCGGATGACATATTTGCCACGTACCATGGCTGGAATCATATGCATTTTACCAGAGTGATTTATTAGTGCTAATAATTCACGATTGACTTCATCGGAACTCCTGGAATTAAAAATCATATCAATGAATGACAAATTATAAATGTTTTCAGTTTTTATCGTGTACGCACTTTAATCTGAAGCAAATCAAACCGAGATTTACATTATTTCGGACCTCAAACCGTGGATCATCTTTAACTAGATTTTCGAAACGTTTTGCTAACATTATATGATTTCGGATATATGACTGTAGTCCAGTTAAACCGTAGGTACGGAACACAAACCATAATTTCAGAGCCCTAAATCTTCGGCTAAGTGGTATGCCATAATGACGATAATCAATAGCGCTGGAATGCTCATGTTGTAGATATAATGGATTCACTGATAATGCGGTCTTTATCGCCATTACATCTCGTACCCACATAGCGGATGCATCAAAATTTGTTAATAACAGTTTATTTGGATTCGTGTTAAATGAATCGGCAAACTCAAGGCCTTCAGCTAAATGACGCATCTCTGGTAAAATAAATGAGTTACCGGCATAGGCACCATCAACATGAAACCAAATACTCGGAATTTCTTTGCATATTTTCCCAAGTTCCGTTAACTGATCAAAAACACAAGCGCCAGTGGTCCCTACAGTGGCTACAACGAAAAATGGCGTTAGGCCATCTGTGATATCTTTTTCGACAGCACTTCGAAGAGTATCGCCACGAAAACAACCTTGGCTATCTGTATCTAAAATTCTGAGTTTGATAATTGCCATTTTTGCTGCTTTTTCAATGGACGAATGAGCTTCTTTACTTGCATAAGCGACCAATTGCGGTAAATAAACACTATCATGAGTTCTTTCGTCTCCCTTTAATTCCTTTATAGCTCTAGCTCTGGCAGCCATCATACAGACTAGTGCACATTCAGATGCGGAACCTTGCAAAACGCCACCGCCTCGACTTCCGGGTGCATCACTCAAGAAAAATGTCGGAAGACCGAGCGCTTTAGCATACCAGTCCAGCACAATGGTTTCTAATTCAGTTGCAGCTGGACTCGATGCCTAAAAAAACAAAATAAATTTAGTTTATTTTACGCATTTGCAAAGATTTTTGTTGTTGTTTTTTTAAATTTAGAAAACTTTATAAATCTTTTATCGAGTGTTCTGAGTTTGTTTAGTATATTATATAAACAAACAACAGACAAAATAATTATATTGCGCGTAAAATTAAAATGCTTACCCATGAAAATCCAATTGAGCCGATTGCGCTGCTTAGCATATCACCTAAAATTGATGGGTACGAATTGCCGGATGGAAAATAAGCAAAGAAATTTGGGTGATTCCAGTGAACTACGCCTGGCATTATTTTACTTTCCACATCTTGTAAGATGTCTTCAAAGTGTTCGCCATTCAATGGCGCTTCATCTGTAATAGAAATGTTGAATAGTTGTGATCATAATTTTTTTTGATAGCTTGTTCTAATTATTAATTATTTTAAACAACACTTTATTTTTAGGAAATATTGGGATTAGAAATAATTATTTCCTATTCACTTTCTTTTGCTAAACACACATTTTTATTTTAATAATTTTTGGGCTATAGGTCATATTGAAATATGTTTGTATCTGTCGAATTTCTATTCAAGTAACAGATTTATCATAGCCACAATTGAATAATAGATACAATGAAATTAAATTTAAATGGAAATAATGAAGAACTGAAAAATTTGTTGTTAGGAAACATAAGGTTTCGATCCCGAAATCTAATGACTGGATCTCATCAAAGTGGCGCCATGATCTCTGTCACTGAACTGGTTACCAGGACGGAAGGGGTGAGGGAGGAGAATTCAAATTTCTTTGTATAAGTCAACTATACCAAGATAGCTAAACATTTCCCAGTCAATTTTTTCCTGAAGTTCTTTCTGTTAGATGTCAAATTTAATTATCTATATTTCATTTGAAGATTCAAAAGAAGCTTCATTTGGGTTGCTTTCTTTTATTAATCGGTTAACTGAAAGATGTTCTTTTACATGGTTGACGTGAAGTAATTTTTACTTGCGTTCTGAAATGCCGAAGTTGAGCTGCCAAAGTAACCCTTTTCAACTCTATCCGGGAGCTGAGTTGAGGAAAGCAAACTTTACTCGGACATTTCAGAACGTGGTAAAGTTAAAATTTAAATCGTAGTCTTATATGTATATTGAATAAATATTTTACGAAAAACTGTGACTATATACATATTTAAGTTGAAAATAAATGAAAGAAATGTGTTTAATGACGAAAATATTTTGGAAATATTTTCCATTCAAATATATCAGTTGGCAAATGTTAAAGTTAACCAAATCGTGTT
The DNA here is from genome assembly GCA_964034945.1 of Chrysopilus asiliformis. Classification (NCBI taxonomy): domain Eukaryota; kingdom Metazoa; phylum Arthropoda; class Insecta; order Diptera; family Rhagionidae; genus Chrysopilus; species Chrysopilus asiliformis. The sequence goes on along the minus strand of OZ035961.1, from coordinate 66,043,503 downwards.
CTGAAATGCCGGAGTAAAGTTTACTTTATTTTCAACTTTGGTAATCAGCTGTTTGAACTTTGACAAACCCAACCGAATCTTTACTCTGGCATAAAACTACGCACCCCTAAAGATTTAAAACTCATGGACTTTTTCCATAGCTTTAAATAAACATGCTGAAAAAATATGCTTGAAAAATGAATTTTGGAAGAAAGCAGTTTTGGAAAAAATGGAAATTCATGTTTAGTGCACAAAATATAAGTTTTCGTCGCTTAACTGCTTAACCGTTAGGCGATTGAATTTTTCATCTAATAGAAAGCAATTCAGGAAGAAAAAACTGGCTGGGCAACCCCTTTCCGTGAAATTTTCTGAAGCGTTTCCCTCCCGTGAAAAATTTTATGGGAAACTTTTTTCCACAATATTTTTTGCAAACACATGCGAATTTGATTGGTTGAAAATCGAAGTTTTTTCAAATGTCTATTTTGTCGTTTTTTATTATGTGCCCTTATAATTTGTGCGCAGTTTACTCCAATAGTTCCACGATAGTTACGACACTTTTATAGTTTGGTATTGACATACCGTTTTGATTTCATAATAGGGAGCATAAAAAGTTCCCCAATTAGCTTGCAAATCACACATTAAACCTTTATTGAATTTCAGAAATGTTTTTTTTAAAATTTTTCAAATTATATTTGTTAATAAGTCGATTGACTTTTCACTCTTCTATTTCTTGTTTCTTTAATACCGATTTTACCCCACCATACATATATCATTTGAGCTTTTGGCTTAGTGAGTAAAAACGGTCTTGGATCTTAATCAAACACATTAAATCTATTTGCTAACTAACCAGGCACGAGTTTTTTAAGATATCCGGGATCCAAAGTTGGCGCTACATCTCTGTCGCCAATTGTATCCATATAATTGCATATGTAATCCACCATGTTTTTTCCATATTCACGAAATTGTTCTGTATTCATAATTTATCCTGTGTGTTTTGTTTAAAACCGCTTAAAATCAATAACTAAACTTGAACAATATGTTTACACTATTCTAGTAAAGAAATATTCGATAGTAAAACTCACTGTCGACACCTGTTTCGTTTCTTAGTTCGTTCCGAGTTCAATTGATAGACGCAACTAAATGACGCAGGGAACGTGCTATCTGCTTATATATAAATTTTCTACCCCATGGGTGACTTCCACGAAATCTCGTCGAATGACTGCAAACAGATTTACATTTTCGCTTAACTCCCATTTTTCATCAGTTTTTTAGTTAATTTGCTCAAGCTTGCGTGAAAACTGTGTTTTGGAATGAAATTTAATTTATATTTTTGACGCTATTATACGGAATGGAAAACCCGAGAGTATAAGAAATTTGCAGGAATTTATTTATGATTTGCGAGTATGAAACTGAAAGCCAGAAAGTAGTGCAAATTAAGCGAGAACCGAATGGAATTGTTAAGGTGTGTCGGGCACAGAGTAATAAATTAGAACCGGTCGAAGATCACGGATATATTGTTCTACAAAAGCGCCCAGTAAATATTTTACGTATCGATAGACAATAAATATTTTTTGGTATGCTAACTGCAAACGAAATTCAAAAGTTTAGGTAAAAGTGAATTATTAGCAGTATTACGAAACAGAAAATTCTTGGAATCAAACATTACACTTTTGTGTTCAAACTATAGGAATGGAAAACGTTATCATAACGTAACGAAATGACAAAATGATTTCCCATCTTTTTCTTCAAAATTATGTTATAACGTCATAGAAATTCAATTCCTTACAATAATGAAAAACGATCCGAAAAAAATATTTAGCATTTCCGATATACGGCGTTAATTGGTAGAAACTTTCATTGTGAAAAATTTGTGGTTTAGTTTTATTTTTCCGGAGAAAACTTTTAACACAAAAAACTAAGTACGAAAACAAAATAAGTTTTTGGTCACCCAGCAATAAAAAAAGGCGCACTTGAAACTTTTATCTAAAATGTAAAAAAAAACAATGGTCGATATGTCGCGCCAAGTTTTTGTTGCTGTGGGGTGAGGGGAGTATTCAGTGTGTGAATGGATTGTATGAATGGTGGAATGAATGAATGTCTTGAGCTGTGCTTCGGCATTAGAGGCAATTTGCCTAAGCTCCTGCTTATATATATAAAAAAAGATCAGAAACAATTGATTTTTGAAAAATGTTATCACGTTATAAAAGGCTGTAGCCCGCTAAGAATGTGAAATCGGCCCCTGTTTTGATTTGGTTGATTTTTTTTTTAAGTAGTATATCACGAATCTTAAGTCGTGACAAATTTTTGGTTCCCAGAAATTCGTACTTTTCGAAAAAAAAATTTTGAAATATTTTTTTTTGATAACCGCTGTGTCCGATTTTTCTGGAATTTTACTATGTTGTATAACTACTAACAACAGTGATAATCTTCCGATTATACTTTTTCAATAAAGAACATTACTTAATTTTCCATAAAATGTTCTAGGCAAGCTACACCTACAGTTTTTTCGTCAAATATATGTCGTATATATACGTGTAACGTATTTCAGGGTGATCCTGAAATATCTTTCTTTGTGAAAACATATAATGGGATTAAGTTAAGTTCAAGCTAAACCGTACTATCGAAAATGGTGAGTTTTTCGATTAAAAGATTGCCAACAATGTTTTGTTGGAATAAAAAAACGATCGGGGTGTACAGAGAAGAAGCTATAAAGTTGAGGAAAATGAAAATTCGTTATAAGTTCTTAAAAAAAATTCTCAAATCGGAGCAGGGGCCAATTTCAACTGCAAATTGTTGATAAGTTAAAACTACAAGGACATTAAGCATCCACGGTAACTTGAAAATGTCCTGGTTTTCATTTTCCTATATGCTGCAAATTTAGATTCGATCAAATAGTTCAATCAATATTCTAATTCAACCTGTAACTAGAAATTCTTCAAAGAAAATTATTAAAATCTTAAATCTCGTGATAATTATAATAAATAGTTTGGGTAGTTCAATGTTTTCCTAGTTTCCAGTATGAAATTCAAAGCGTGTCTGTTTGATCTAATTTGATCTGATATCCAAGTAGTAAAAAAAATATTTATAAAATCCCAAATTTTGACATGAATTATAGACTTGTTTTAAATTGGAAATTTCGACAACCACAAGAAAAACTCGAAATTTTTGAAAAGTGAAAGCTAAATTGCATGCATATTTACTGATTTGAACTTATTTTTAATTGTATTGGTTTTTTATACCGCGTAAGGATATTTATTTTCAATGTCACATTATCGTATCGGAATACCAACATGGTTTCGATCCACTTTGACAAATTTGTGCGAGTTCACAAGTTTTGTGATATCTGCGTTCGGATTCTCGGAACACCTAACAAAGTTCGTCTCTAACGAAATTCGCCATCCATAAATACGACATAGAGCTTTTACATTTGGAGTAGTGATATAAAGTGTAGTTGTGTATAATGATAAACCGTTATGTTTGAGTTACTAAGAATGTTACGGGTGAGTAAAAAGAAAAGTATAATTCACAGACACGAAATAAGGTGTAGAATTGTATAATTCCAGGCGAATTAGATTAAAATTATCGTTCTTAAAAAATACTCAATTGCTGTCATCGAATTCATCGCACTTTTTTATTCTTTTTTTATTACCTTTAGCCCAGAGTAATTTTTATATAGTAATACTCTAAAACATCGAGTTCCGTTTATGGAGATTTTACAGTCAGCTTCTGGCAAACCAATTCACACTCACTAGCGCCGACACACTGACGGTACAGGAACACAAGACGGACACAAGAGAATCAAAGTTCGTTGCCTGCTTGACATTCCTGTTATACGGACTTAAAAATTCACTTTAACAACCTTTTGGGCACAATTTTGATCTTTTTTTCTTCCATTTTTAAAATTGTTAAAAATGAACACCCACAGGGAACTGATATGAACTCCCTAGCTTGGAGTTCGATTTTCTCCGAAAGCTGATGGACTTCCTCAAACTCGTACGTGATCGACTCCGTTTTTTCGAGAAAGTGGAAACGTTGGCCGCCAACCGGTGACAGTGGATTGAACATGTTCAATCAATGGCAGAATAACAGATCCCGTTGACGGTCCACGTATTTTATACTAATTGTGTTGATCGTGCGGATTAGATATAATATACCGGAAACGGGAAAAGCTTCTACTTTGGTGGACATACATATTAGATACATATACAGTGGAATCCGCTTATAACGACACCGGATATAACGACATATCGGCTTTAACGACCCCTTTTTCTACGAAAACAGAAAAAAATATCGTTTATAACGACCGAAACTTAAGATCTCATAGAAAAAAAATCAAAACCTGGTAGATTAAGTTTTTAACAAATGTTCTAAATTGGCCGCCATGTCAGATACCCTAGTTTTTGCCCAATTTGCTGCTAAGCGCGTTGCTAGCGCCACGACTCGAATGGATGGACAAACTTGTTGCACTTCTAAACGTCATTTGCTTAAGTCATTAAATGAAAGTTGGAACTTTTCGGGAATTCCCCTAATCAGTTCTGTCAAAATTTTGTGCATCTACGTTGTGTTAATTCAGTTTATTTCGTAGTTTATACTGTGAATTTCACAATGAATGCTAAAAGGCGACAATTTAGTATCGAGGAAAAAGGTGAAGAAGATACTACTGGTAAATAATGTTTTATGCATCACAATACATAATTTTAAAATCGGGTGAAAATTTCAGAAACAGGTTGTGTCATACCTTCAGTCAATGAAGCACTTCGGGGTATTACGACATTGAGTTCATTCCTATTATTCAATAACAATTTTGATGAGATTTCAAAAGAAGCTGTGCTAAGAATTGAAAAGAAAATTGAAAAGGAGTTCTTGCACCAAAAATCCAAACAAACAAAGATTACTCAATATCTGCAGAAAAATTAAATAAATTTAATTTTTTAATGTACGGACGATTTGCAATAAAAATTTTGTATTTTAGAACTTCACACATGTATTTTAAAACCTTTAAAACTATGAATCGGTTATAACGAACAACCGGATATAACGACCAGATTTGTTGGTTCCTTGGAGGTCGTTATAACCGGATTCCACTGTATTTATAAAAATAAAATCTTTATGATGAAATTGTGCTAATAACTGTTTATTCGTGTGTATTACGCGATTTGAGTGATAAAGTAAGTTTGTTATTAAAAAAAAAGATTTTCAAAAAATTAAATCTAGGGTAGATAAACAGTATAAGGGGGTTTTGCACTACAAAATGAAGATAGAAATTCAAAATATCTAGTTTTAAGAGGTTCAACGTAAAAATTAATAAACCATTGCGTAATTTACATACATATACAGCCATGTTCAAAAGTGTTAGGCACCATTTCAAAATCAATTTTTTCCTGTTTACGTGTATATAATATGATTTAAGAATATCAAAATTTGTGATTTTAAGAATATCAAAATTTATTTATCTGACTAATATTAGGTGGGCCCACCCCTAGCCCTTATTACAGCAGCGAGTCTTTTCGGCATTGTCGCTACAAGCCTATTTTCGTGTCGTCACTTATAAAATCCCATTCCTCCTGAATAGCCCTTTTCAGGGTATCTTCTGATGTTATTTTTGTGTTTCCGGATATTTTTCTTCAAAATACTCCACAAATGCTCTATCAAAATCTATGATTTCTTTGTAAAAAATTGGGGTGCCTAACACTTTTGAACATGGCTGTATTTCATGTTGAGTGCAGGTGTTAAAATTTAAGCAACATCTTTTTTTTTTATATTTATAAACTCATTCATAAATCCATTTCGAACGCATGAAGTTATTTCATGATATGACGTTATTGTTTCAAATCGCAAAAAAATGAAGGGGTATTTTTTTCTTGGTTAAATATCTACCAATCTCAGTCGTTCAATTTTTTTGTTTATCTATCGTCTAAATCTAAATTGTCTGCACAGCATCAAAAAACTTAAGTGAAGTGGTAGCCGGGAAGTGTTGATCAGGCGACCTGACTGTCGGCAATACCTGATGCTTCTCACGAATGTTTAAAGTTAAAAAAAGAGCATAGTAGGTATTAAGTGTGTGTTGTACACGTCATTAATCATGATTTTAACGCTACATTCAGCATTCACGATTTTCTGTGTAGCGGCCAATGCGTATTATGCTCAAAGTAAAATTCTTTGATGAAAAAAAAGTTGAAATGATTCATCATTTTTTTTTTGGACTTTAGTATTTGATGTAAGAATTGTCATCATGTCAAATTATCATGGCACACAAGTTATTTTACTTTTCATTCGAATTAATTTTCTCTTCAGTTTTTTTTTATCAATTACACGTTTAACAATAGAAAGCCAAATTAGCCGCTTTTTTCGAAATTTAAACTCCTGCAAAATCTATAAATCATGACATATTTTTTGAAACTTTCTGACTTTTTGTCATTTTTTATTCCAATCATGATCACAAATTTTGGGTTTAGGCCCGGTCTGTTCAAGTGTGGTTAATTTTAACCAATGGTTATTTCCAGTGGTTACCATAGATTGCGTCTTTTCAACGTTGGTTTGGTTAACAAATCAATGGTTTGGTTAGCTAACCAGAGAAATTCTTAACCAGTCGATTTTGGTCGGTTAACGCTATTTAACCAACGATTAACTGGAATTTTGTCTTTTCACGTTTGGTTAATGTGTATTATTTTCGACACATCATTCGGCTATACCAGTTCAGTGTGATGGAGTGAGTTTGACTTTAATTTTTTAATTTGCATTATATTATTCTTGTTATAATTCATTATTTTGAAATGCTGTTTCATTCACAAATTTAGTTCACGTGGAAATTGTGTTTGGGATTTGTGGAGCTCTGATGGTAGTGACGTTAGTGATGATGAGGAATTATTTATTCCTGAATGGCGACAATACAATATGTATGAAAGATTGGACTATTTCAATAAATGGGACGATATTGATTTCTTCAGACGCTTTAGATTGCGAAAGCAAACTGTTGCAAACATATTGCATTTGATAAGACCGAAATTGCAAGATAAACGTCAGAGGTATGTGTTCCACAATATTTTAAATAAATAACAAGAATGTATTTTGATGTCTAAATAGTGAAATCGATAAAAAATACTCACTATGTTAGTTTCAGAAGAAGCATTGAACTGTTGTGCCAATTTTTCCCATGCCGCATCCTTTTGTTTTGATGTAACTGCATCAGTTTTTTTGTTTTCGAAAATGTTTTTTTTTCTAACACCAATGCTACAAGTTTTTCCTCTTCACTTTTGGAAAAATTCGCAGATCGTTGCTTTGACTGTGACATTTTCTTCAAAAACAACGAAAAAGTTAACCATTGATTGAGGATTTGACAGATAGACTGGAAAAATATTGGAATTTTTCGATAACCTATGGTTGCTTAACCAAAGCCAAAAAAATGGTGAAAAGACGCAATTCCTTAACCATAGATTTATAATCACGGGTTAAGCAAAATCTCTGGTAACCAAACCAACGATTTAACCACACTTGAACAGACCGGGCCTTAATATCTTGGAAAATATTTCATGTAGCTTGTTAAAGATAATAAAATTTCCTGCATTTTTTCCTTTAACGTTTTTAAGTATTTTTAACGGGTCTCGATTTATTTGAAAAAAATATTATTCTTTACATATTTTTTCCGAAACAAAATATTGCAGAGGAAAGTTTTGTGTGGATCACAACTGATATTTTGATATGTTATAGTAGATCGAAAAATAAGTGATGTATATTTTTTTATCGGCACAAAAACCCTTTATATAGAGGAACCTTCACTCGAAAATCGGATAAAAATTCGATTTTGGCCATTTCATCCGATTTAAACGAAACAAAAACCAAAAGTGTTCTTTTTGGGATTAAACTGCGAGTAAAAAAAATAAAGTACGTATTTACAATAAACAGTACCTTATTTTGCAAAAATGGTTTTCCTCAAGGTTTCAACCCCCAAATTTGCGAGAAATTACCTAAAACAAACTCAAAAGTTTTTTTGGGTCATTTAGAGAATTCATTTTTGTGGGAAATTTCTGCTCTTACAGAAAATGTTAAGAATTTCATTATTCCACAAACAACCAAACTATGGAACAACTTTCCATTTAATACATCTCTTACCGATTTTAATCTGCGAAGACGCAAACCTTAACTGAAACTTCCTGTTCACTATCTCACCACCCTTCAGTGGCGGCTTTATAGGGGAGGCAACGGAGGCATTGCCTCCTCATAACATTTTATAAAAATGTTTTTCTTACGTATGCCTTTAATTTTTTATACCATAATGGACTGTATAAAAATCTGTATGTTCAGAAAATAATAATTTAAAAGAAAATCCTATTCTCTAATGTCGAATTCTCTAAAACATAAACTACAAATTCTCTTCATAGAGGCTAGCTTCCGATTCGTACAAATACTTTCATACAGCTTTTGCTAAGAACAAGCATAGCCACATATAGAATACGAACACCAATCTCTGTTTCACTTTTCCCCTCCAGAAGAATAACTCTTCCTACATAATTCGGAATACGTTTTCCTACATAATAAAAAATTTTATAGAACTAAAAAAAACTTTGCCTCCTCATTTCAAATATACACGAGCCGCCATTGCCACCCTTAGCTTCGGGTCTTCCTCTAAACCCTGCTTGTATTAATAAGAAAAATGGTGCAAAAGAATACATTTCAAACCATGCAAAAGAATACATTTCAAACCAGGTTTGAAGCTCCTATTTGATGATAATTTGAAATAAATTGGCAAAGTAAAAAAGTGGGAGAGACGAGTTTCGAAATTTATGGTACATAAAATCGAAAAATTTCTGCATAGGATTGTGACATGTGATAAAAATGGGTTATTTTTAACAGTAGTAAGCATATGGCACAATGGTTGCATAAGGTTTAAGTCCCGATTATATTTTGTCCGATGCCAAATTATCCACTACAGCTTCACAAAACCTTAGTTAATTAAAGTCGATGTATTCTGCAACCTGTCAGATAAAATAAACAAGTTACTTTTTATGAAACATTCGAGATTTGTTCATAGAGACAGGCCAATCTTTTTTAAAGGCAAAAAAGCTCAAACTAAGAGAGATGGACTTGGAAACTTTTAGTCATCCAACATATTCACTAAACTTTGCGCTGACTGATTACCGTTTTCCAAACTCTGATTTTCAAGCTTTCAACCACTAATTACCATATCTTTCAGGCTCTGACTCTGGACCACTTTACTTGTTAAAATATTTCACTATCAGTAAGGTGAGGAAAACGTCTTTTGCGATTTTATCGCTACTTGCTCCCGAGTCATCATATGCTGCTGACATAAAAAGCTACCCTTGAAATTAAAACAAACGAAACCTTCGATTTGAAATTGGCAATTTGATTGTAAATAATGTAAGAAAAACGTGCAAAAACTTATTAAACTTGAAAAATAGGACACTTGGATGAAATTACAACTACATTTGAACTCCAATTAGTTGTAGAACCTATAATCAGAAAATTGTATAAATAAACGATCGTTTTTCCTATTTTTGCAATTTTTTGTTAGAAGAAATTTGAATGAAACTTACATTCTTTAAATGGTCATAACTAGAGCCTCCAGAAATTGTTAAAAAATATATCTGAAAATAGTTGTTAAATTGTTAAAAACTTTTGCAAAAAATTGTTAAACAAAATGGGTATTCACTCTTTTGAGTATCGGTGTAAATGTAGCATGGATACAAGTGCATTTTACAAGAAAGCGTGAACACCATGTAAAGCATTTGAAAAAGCTCCAGTGAACTATGCCAGTGAACTGCAAGTTTGACAGCTCTAATTGCCGAAAATTGAACAATGCCGAAAAAAAGTGTGAAAACAGAAATTTTGGATTACCTCATCGAATCCTGTGTTATGGAACTCGAGTTGTTGGACGAATCCAAGAAAATCTAAAATACTCGCGATTTCAGCTTCACTCCACTTCTTGTTGGGTTTCTCTCTTTTCCGCTTTCGCTGCTGAATAACATTTTGCGCCATATTATATATATTTATATATATTTATTGTTTTATCGCCACTAAACACTTTTTGCCGGAGAAAAATATGAAGATCACAAAACATAACATGAAAGTTTCAGCTGTCATAATTTACACTTCTCACTATACAAGACCCAAAAGCAAGATTTCGAGTGAAGCAAATAGAAAGCTAAAGTGTAACCGATTTTGTATGAAAAATTTTGCTAGGTCGAGTAAATATACATCCAATACATCCAATAAGGATAAATCCTATTATACTAAAGGCGCTTATTTCAAAATCGTTTTTCTTAAATAAGTCGACCCCGCTCCCACTTCTCCCCTCACCCTCAAGCTTATTTTAAAAATAATAAAAATTGCCGCACATAGGATTCGAACCAGGGACCAATAGCTTGCACCCCAACAGACATAGCGATTGAGCCACTCACAATTCTGGCATTAGTTGTTTAAATGTATTATAGGTGCAACAAATTAAGCAAACTTTGATCGAAATCATGAATTCAAAAAAGTGTTTGACGTATTTATATATTCAAAAAATATTATGTTTGACGGGTAAATCAACAGAGTTTTTTAAACGTATTTTCGTCACCAAATTTTTGAGTGACTGAATAGTGTAGCGTGGAAGTGATTAGCTCCGAGTAAATGTTTCTGTTGGTTCAACTCCTTATGTGAGATTTTTTTTTTTTTTTGTAAAATGTTTGATTTTATTGTTTAAATGTTATTCATATATTATAATAACCTTATAGGTTTTAAGGCTTGTGTTCAAAATTTGAGAAGTACTCAACCGATTTGGACGAACTTTTTAAGGGCAGGCCAACTGCAACACGGGGAAAGCTATGGCCTAATTGCAGATTTTTCAGTCCCATGACAAAATTTGTTTGTTTAAATGATTTTTAGAGGTTTTTCTTTGTGGTAAATTTGATTTTTGTGAAGCTTTATCGAGTTTTGAATATATTCATATATTAATTTTTTTTTGTTAAACATCAAATGAACGCTGAAAATGATCTGAAGTGATCCAATACAGGAAAACCTGTTTTAGCCAGACTCGCACAGAACCAAGAAATTTGTCCGGCTGGGACAGATTTCCGGCTTATACAGGTTGGACTAAAAAACACGGGTTTTTATTTTGTTTTACGATAATGTAACTATATACAAAACTATGCGATGAAACCTCGTAGTGTAAACTTTTGAATTTGTGCATTACTTTTGAGCCTAAAAATGTCCCGGTGATCAAATAATGATCAATGGTAAACAATGATCCGGTTTATAAAAAAATATGTTTCTTCGACATACATGTGACAATAAAAAGTAGGAAGATTTCGAATTGATTTCAATTAGAGTCGAGAGATGAAAAATACTTGCAATAAAACTGTTGTCGGACGTTTTTATGAAAGAAATTTTTCCTCTAAACTATGTCTTCCCTTCTCCTTGCTGAAACAAGATCTACTTGAAGCGTCTTTTTATAACATAAGTTAATAACTTTGTGCAAGATTTTATGCATTTTCAAAACTTGCGGATATGGTTTTTAGCATAAACTGTTGCTGTGGGGTTGAATAACCCTTCCGGAGCTTGGAAACGAACAAAATCATTTTACATTGATTTTTCTGTTAAAATGTTCATAGAACTCCAATTAGAATTCAAACTATAGATTTATTTTGGTCTTTAGAACCTTTTTGGCTCAAAGTATTTTTCAGAAAATCCTAAAAACTTTTTTATTTGTATGGGGGAGGGGAGAGCAAATATTCCGATTTACCCACTGACTAGGGCAAATCAAATTTTTATGTCATGCTAGACACACTACTGTAACTAATTTTTTGATCGGGCGATTTGTTCTATGCTTTAGAAATCTGTGGTCACAAGGAAAAACCGCTTAAGCCGAGTTATGTAGTTTTAAAGGTTGGTGCATATTTGAATTCTCCTTATCTAGTTCTATATTCTGTCAAAATTTGGTTTTGATGCTGTACCCCTATGAGGAATGGTAGAGCAAAAACCATATAACCTAAGTCAGTTTTGCTTGCAAAAAAAAATAATCAAAACTTTAAACCCAAATTACTCAAAACACGCTTTTTCGACTTAAGCAGTTTTTCCTTGTGACCACAGAAATGGTCTACTAACTCTAAAAACATTTTTATATAGAAAAAAGTTTCCGGCTTATACAAAAAAAATTATTTCCGCGGGTTCGCGTTAAGCAGGTTCCAGCTTATCCAGATTCATGGAAAACCACTTCAAAATCACGGGACTTGAAAACTATTCGGCTTAGGTAGGTTTCCGGCTTATACAGGGCCCGGCTTATACAGGTTTAACTGTATCTAAAAAATCTAAGGAATGGTCCATTCGATGTGAAAAATAATAAATTTGATTTCATAATTTTACTCAAATAAACTTACATAAGTTTTAATGAAATGAAGTTTTTCATTAAAACTTATGTAAATAACCTAGTTTTTCAATACTCTGCCGTTGTTGGAAATTTAACTTTAATGATTAATTATAAGCGGAAAATTTTGACAAAGCTATTATTATATTGTATTTTCCCATTCGACCTGCGTTTTCCATGACCATCAACAAATCTCAAGGCCAGACATTTGACAAAGTGGGGATTGTGTGGTACGAGCCCGTTTTCTCCCACGGGCAAATATACGTTGTCCTCTCAGGTAATTTATTTGTGTCAATAGCTAGAATTTTGTTGTTTTTAATTTCAACTTTTCTTATGTCTAAAAAGGTCTTGAAAATTGAAATAAAATATAGAAATGCTTTTCCCAGGGAGATTTACTAATCATGCCAATCGCGAATATCTAAATATGTGTGAATGTGTATAAAAATGTGTGGATGTTGGAGTTATAGAATTAAAAATACAATAATTTATACAATTAAAAAAGGTATGGCACAGTAAAATTGTATACATTTTTTTGAAGTCATACTTTTTTTATTAAAGTAAATAACCCGATTGATACATTATTTAAAAAAAACTCATGTTAATGGTGAATATAGGGCCTAACTAGTCTCTACGAGGCTTACTATTACCTCATTGTGTCACACAATATATACGTCGATCAAAGTTTAAAGACAACCGACTATGTTAGAATAGAACAGATTGTGTAAAAAATTACAACTAAAATACGAAAAACTTAAATATGGTGAAATTTTAAGGTGAAACTAGCTTGGCCTCAGCTTGGCCCCAGATTGACCAAATAGTGGCGCTTTTAATGCGAAACTAGCCTCTACGAGGCCTGCTCTAAAGTTAGCATGTCACAAACCGTTGTTTGGAGAAAAAGTAGTAAGTGCTAGAAGACCGCAAAAGATTTACCTCTATCTTCGGTAATACAGTCACTTTGCCCAATAATTTTGTATGAACTGAAACTCAGTGACTGCAAAATACAGTGGAGGCCCAATATATCGACCTACATATATAATGTTCAGCCCGTACGTTAAATCGGGTTCGTTATAACGAAATGCGCATTAAAGATCAACATACAGCCATGTTCAAAAGTGTTAGGCACCATTTCAAAATCAATTTTTTCCTGTTTACGTGTTATTATATACACAGTGAAACAATGTGATTTTAAGAATATCAAAATTTATTTATCTGACTAATATTACGTGGGCCCACCCCTAGCCCTTATTACAGCAGCGAGTCTTTTCGGCATTGTCGCTACAAGCCTATTTTCGTGTCGTCACTTATAAAATTCCATTCCTCCTGAATAGCCCTTTTCAGGGTATCTTCTAATGTTATTTCTGTGTTTCCGGATATTTTTCTTCAAAATACTCCACAAATGCTCTATCAAAATCTATGATTTCTTTGTAAAAAATGGGGGTGGTTAACACTTTTGAACATGGCTGTATGTTTTTATGAACATTATCATAATGAGATTTTAGATTGAGGTAAATTTTAATACGATTTATTCTTAAGTGGGATAATGCTTTAATGTGTGTATAAGCGTTACAAATCCCACTTAAACTGATTACATTACCTTAAAAGTTTAATTTTTCGCGACGGTTTCACGTATAACACACATTATTTACGTAACAAATAGTTTTTCGTTATATAGAATAACAAAATTTTTCGTCTTTCACTAGAGATGCTAATAATAATAATAATAATATAATAATAATACGTAATAATAATTCGAAACTGCTGTTCGCTATACTGGACGTTAGTTATATAGGTATACAATATAGTGGACGCCCGGAAGGGAAATTTTTTCTTCGCGGGTAAAAATATCTGTAACGGTTCTCGAAATATTTGAAAAAATTGTTCACATAAGATATTTCAGTAAATTCAATCAAACGAAAAACTTAAATATTGACCAATTTTAAAATAAAACTAGCTTGGCCTGAGCTTGGCCAAACAGTGGGCTTTTAGTACGAAACTAGCGTCTACGAGTGATAACCTACCATAGAGTTATCACGTTACAAACTATTTTTTGGGAGAAACACACTAAGTGCTGGCGAAATCTTTTGCGGTCTTCTAGCACTTACTACTTTTTCTCCAAACAACGGTTTGTGACATGCTAACTTTAGAGCAGGCCTCGTAGAGGCTAGTTTCGCATTAAAAGCGCCACTATTTGGTCAATCTGGGGCCAAGCTCGTTAAAGAAAATAAAGGGAGATTTAAAGACCCAAAACTATAATTTTCATGGTTTCTCTGCATTCTGACTTATGGTTCAACCACAGTGAAGGCGGTAAGCGGCAAGCGGCGGGCGGCATTTTTTTGCACTCACGTAGCGCAACGAGAACTGCTACAATACAGCGGCAGCGGCAGCACACTATTTTCGTCGCCGCCGAGTTTGAAACAAAGTCAAACTTGCCACCTCCGCTCAAAATGTTTTATGAAAACCACCACATCCGGCGCCACATTCTATGACGATTTTTCTTCGTTGTTTTGTGACACCCACCACATTCGGCGACACATTCTATGCAGATATTTTGACGTTTTGATTTCGCAAGCAGAAGCATATCCCGACGGTGCCGCTATCATTGTAGCTGGCTCGGTGGTATGTGTGGCGGCGCCATGCCGCCCGCCGTCGCCGCTGCCGCTTGCCGCCTTCATTGTGGTTGAACAAAAACGATGAATGTAGGCCAACATTAAGTGATACACTTGGCAAGATGAAAACGCGGTCAAGTCTATTAATTCGTATGTTTGGTCTGATATTCAAGTGACTATTTAAGTTGCAATCAAACAAATTATGGTAAATTTTATATAAGGTACATTTGTCAATAAACAGTCTACGACTCTCTAGCGATGATAGTTTTAAAATTCTTAGGCGATCTTGATAGGACTCAAAAGGGATATCAAACTTATAACAGAAAGAATGGTTAAATTTACGTTGAACAGCCTCCACTTTTTCAACATGGCAAGCATAGGACGGACACCAAACAGGAGGACAATACTCTAAAATACTGCGGACAAGCGATATGAACAGCGTCACAGAACTACGAATATTGCTAAATTCGTTAGATCTAAGCACAAAACCACACATCTTTTGAGCTTTGTTTATCACGTGGTCAATGTGTATATCAAATTTAAGTTTCAAATCCAGCCAAGTATAGGGATGCAACATCGTTCATAAAACCTCGATATATCGAAAATCGATGTTTTTTTTAAGGCGACATCGATGTCAAAAAACATCGTCCTGAAAACATCGATACCTCGATGTTTTTCCGATGTTTTGAAAAAGTTAAATTTAATAAATAATTTAGCCACCTGGCGGATGCTCTACTGTGGGTGGAGTGCACCCAGGTAGGACTAACACGGTTTTAATTCTTCTTATACGTTGAACCACCAAAAACCCGTTAGTTTTCGAGATATTCGCAAAAAACTAATTTTTTGGAAATACCAGCATATCTTCATAACCGCTTCAGATACAGAGTTCTCGTGAAAGACATAAATGTAGCAAATTTTATTGTCTTCAAGTTTTGTAATACATAAGACTACTGGAAAATGGTTAGTTTCGGAATAAATCGCAAAAAACCGCATAGTTTTTAAAAAGCTGCCGTTTTGGTTACTTCCGGTTAACGGATTTCCACATCAGGACCAAACTTCTCTGTAGAATTTCATGGCTAGCTCTGGTATTTTTTGCAAAATCTTGTAGAAGGATGAAACCCAAAATTGATATCAAAGAAAATTTGAAACAAATCTTTAAGTAGAGTGGCTATATTAAATCAGCTAAAATTAATTTTATGAAGAGTAATGTTCTAACATCGTGGATAGCAACATCGATACCTCGATATATCGGCCTGTTCAACATCGAGGTTAAAACTCGATATTTTTCAACGATACCTCGATGTTTTGCAAACATCGAGGTAACATCGAGGTATCGTTAGCATCCCTAGCCAAGTATCGAAGATAGTGCAGACCCAAGTCAAGTGTCGAAGATAGTTCAGTTAACACAACATTGTCAATTCGATAGTCATAATATAGGGGACTAGCTTGCGTATCCGTCGTTGCCGAAATTAGTTTTTTGTATAAGTTTTAGAATACGAAGAAAACTGGAAAGAACTTAAAAACTTTTGAGAAAAATCTTATCCTTGGAGGACTCTCCGTTGCGAATTAGTCTAACACCAGATTCGTGACCAGCGACCCTGAAAATCCCCTAATGCCAATTTTTCCCGGCAAAAACGGGAAAGGATATTCGCATTATCCTGCGTTTCTAATTTCGAAAATCTAACACCAGATTCGTGATCAGCGACCTCGAAAACCCGCGAGTGAAACTTTTCAGCCTCCTATTGAGCAGAATTCATGGCGAAAATCACGGTTTAAAAGCACCCAAACCCCCTTTACCTCTCGTTTACCCCCTTAACGCTAAAGTTTCGGAAAACCCCGCCTT
This sequence comes from Chrysopilus asiliformis, assembly GCA_964034945.1. Classification (NCBI taxonomy): domain Eukaryota; kingdom Metazoa; phylum Arthropoda; class Insecta; order Diptera; family Rhagionidae; genus Chrysopilus; species Chrysopilus asiliformis. Next base: position 66,026,714 of record OZ035961.1, on the reverse strand, counting down.
AGTGAGCGCCTACGTGATGGTTGGGACATTATGTGAAAGTTTCAAGTTTCTAGCTTCAGGGGTTTGAGCTGGGCATTGATGAGTCAGTCAGTCAATCAGGTTAAACGATTTTATATATATAGATTACGCTTTGATGTGAATGTAATCTTGTTGCATTTGGTTGTGTTTTTGGTCAAGTCATTATGTTGACACCACAAATATAAAGACGATAGGTCAGATTGTAAAATGTAGTCAAGTTCTGAGTTAATCACTATATATCTTAAGATCGTCAGCATATCAGACACACTGCGACTTGATAACTGGAGGTGAGTCATTAATAAATATTAAGAACAACAAAGGACCGATAATAGAGCCTTGCGAAACTCCATTGTCAGGTTTGAAAAGTGTGGATAAACAATTTTTGAAAACAACTCTATTCGGCCTATCAGTCAGATAAGAGGAAAGGAGTGCGAGGATCGAGTCCGTTGCGCCATAAAGTTTGATCTTGTCAAGCAAGATTTTATGATTGACTGTATCAAAAGCTTTGGCAAAATTGGTGTATAAAGCATCCACCTGATGGTCGTTATCAAGGGTATTGGCTACGACTGTGGTAAAACTTAACAGTTTCGTCCGCGTGGATCTATTTTTTACGAAGCCATGTTGATTATGTACCATAAACTGTTCGAAATGGGTGTACAGATGGTCATGAAGAATACGCTCAAAGAGTTTACCGAAAAACGCTTTGAAAGTCCAAAATTCTATGAAGGCTTCACGCACTCCCAACGCCTTGAGTCTTCTCCTCGCCCGGAAGATATGTCTTATAAGAAGGTACACCTTTGAGACTTTAGTGCGGTCGCACATTACCATTTGCGTTACTTGGGCAAAGACAATTTAATTAAATAACAATTGTATCATTTCCGCCTTCATTCAGCGCATTTCACAGATATCTCTAATGAATGCACTCTCGTTATAGTTATTTTGATTAAAAATTCCGTTTTTTACAAATGTTTGACAAATTTTTCAATTGATTTTTGATTTTTTTATATTGCGTTCTCACTTGATGAAAGTTCTAAATCTTAATCTAACCTTTTCCTAATCGAAATCCGAATCTAATCTTTTAAAACCTTTGAGGTTTCTTTGAAACACAATATCCACGAAAGAAAAAGGATCTTTCTGCCGCAACTCCATTTATTTTACTAAACATTGTGGTTTTGGTATACTGGTAATTGGTATACCTGGTATACCAGAACCAGGCTCCTGATGGGTTTTCAGGGCAGACATGTCCGACCTGTTGGGGGGAAATTTGGATGTGAAAACATCAGCAAAAATAATATAATTTTGTTGTGTTTGCATAAGCCGAGAAATTCCAATAGGATTCAATGCTAAAAGGTCGAGTATAAACCATGAATCAGAAATGGTTCAATGGTTAAACACTAAATTGTTGTTTTCAATGAATACAAGGCAAATATATTGTATTCGTAATATAGATGTCTGCTAAAATATTTGTAAAACAGAATAACGGTTTACTTGGCCATAAATAAATTTCAAAGCATTGTATATTTGATTTTCTCTTGATATTGTTTTGTCTCGGTTTTTGCTATTTGGTATATAATAAAACTTTACAAAAAAATAGTATTATGTTTAACTGGAAGCTAAATAGCGACAAATAAGTTAGGCCCCAAAAGAAAAGAAATTTTGTTGTGAATTATGTTATTGATGGAGTTTTTTGACAGTTCACGAACTTATTAGTGAGAGTTTTTGTTACTTATTAGTGATAGTTTTTGAGCTCTTGCCATTTTGTAACAATTTAATTATATTTTTGTTCAAATGATTATTAATATCTAAGATCTTTTATATTACTTTTTCTTACGGTAGAGTAAGTGCGGATCACCGTTCCAATTTTTTACTCATATGAGGCAACTATACTTTTATTTTTATAAGAATTTTAACCAGTGTTCAACACTTTATTTTGTTATTTCGTTCTTTTCGCTCTTAAAAGTTTCGCTCCCAACGACAAGAACGTTTGCTGCGGTTTCCGACTCCCGTTCTCAAGAACGAAAATGACTTCCCAGCGCAATCGTTCTTTAAAGAAAGAAATTTTGAGCTCCGCGGTAATGTTCGTAGGAGTCGGAATGATCGATGCAAATTTTTCGTTCTCCCTCCCAAGTTAAGAACGGAATGGTTTGTATTTAAGTTTCCGCTCCTTGTTCAAAGCGGTTTGTGGATCTCGCATAAAAATGATGAATAAGCCTCGAGCGATGGCTGTTGGGTATGATGCACACACACATATAAGTATGTATTTTACTAGTGAGAGAACGATATTTCGCTCCCAGCATTAACGTTCTGTTCTCAAAGAACGTAAAAACAAAACGCAAATGTAAAGATCTTAAGAGCAAGAACGTAAAAACCAAAATTTCGTTCTCGTTCTTTGGAACGTTTTACTGAAATGCCGAAATTCGTTCTCTAGAGAGTGATTTTTATTTTCCATTGATTTCAATCCCTCCTTGGGAGCAGAACGAAAGTTTTAAATTTTTTTTTCTATATTTTATAAAAATTCCATCATAGCACGAAATGGTTGTCAGTGTTATTCTAAGCAATCGAACCCAATTTATTTCAATGTTCTCCGTTGATAAATTTGAAAGACACAGCTATTTTTCAGGAAAAAAAGTTTAAATTTCACTACATCGAAATCCCATACAATTTCAACGCGATATTTTACCATATCCCATAGCGAATTTTTTTATTCATCACTTATATGAGGTGGTACCATAACGTTTGAAAAACGAAATTTTTGAAAATCCCGTTACTGTCAAAATATTGCTTTGAGCTAACACTTGAGTTGCTGTTTTTTTCAAAATTACGACTTCATTACTAGTTTTATTCGAGACATTATTATTAATTTGATGGATAGTTTGTAAATTTTCGTGGGATTTGTCAATCGACATTTCGAGAGATTTACCGACTGACATCTCAAAGGATTTATCGGCCCAACGTTTAACGTACAATCATTTTTGAAATCAGCATCTAATTTTAAGGAACTTATAGTATCTAAAATCGAAATTTCAATGACCACTTCATGTGACTTCTGCTTGCTTTAAAAACTAATCATTGTAGCTTTAAGAACTTTTATGCTTGACACAATTTTGTTCTTTTTCCGGTTCAATTCAAAAATTTGTTTTTCGCGTGTTGTCAAATCTACTAAGGGATCATTTTTCAATGAAATTATTTGCTGCTGAATTTTGGAAACTTTATTTTCTTCTTCAACTATTAAAATCTGAAGTCTTAAAATTTCATCATCAAATTTTTCGATTTTTTTGCCGTAAATTCATTTCTGTTTGCAATGAAGAATATGTTTTGGAACGTCTAACAGACATTGCTTGATGAAGACTTCCATTTCCGTAGTTTCAAAAGTGGGGTTTTTTTTTGGGACAGCCGAATTTGCCACCATTTTTTAAGACAATGTTGCGGCTGAACTGTTTTTGTCGATTGGAATTCCCAAAAGTTCACACACGTTTAACAAACTTTTAGGACTGATTCCGCAAAATCAACTAACAACATTCTTTTTGTCGATCTTGTTTCCATAACAACATTCTTTCTGTAGATCTTATTTCCATAAAATAAATCATATTCTGTTGCATCGATACTGGCAATAGCAGGAAAATTTCTGAAAAGGAATTAAGAGCCATTAAAATTTTAACGCTTTTTGTAAGTATATGTATGAATAACTAGGAATAACTAACATGTATGATTCATAAAACCATATGAAAGGTTTGTGTCCGGACACAAGCACAAGGATGGCTGTCCGAAAGACCCTTTTGGGGATGCCGGGACGATCGCCTTAAAATCGGTACAATCCCAATGAAACAGTACGTCTGACAACGCTACGCAAGTTAATTCTCTATATGAGGACAGACAAAATTTTTATTAAAAAATCCATTTGTGTGGAAGAAGGGGAAGCAGTGTTCCGATTGGTAATGTAAAATCCTATTCTAAACACATTTCATCTTTATAAATTTTTCAATTTGACTCGCCGTTTTCGAGAAAATTGCAAAAAACTGTTTCGTTTGTATGAAGGCAGGGGAAAGGAATGGACCGATATTGCCAGTTCAAGAATCTACCCTTGCTAACGTGTTTTTTTAAATTTCAGACATTTACTGGCGTAAAACGTGAGTTAACGGTTGAAAATACAATAAATATTTTATAGAAGTAGTTATTAGTTTCATGAAAACTAAAAAAAAATCCTCCTTATTCGTTTTAAAAAACTCGAACTCCAATACCACTCAACCGATTGAGCTTAAATTTTACAGCATAAATCTTACTAGATCCAAAATATTTTATGCAATATGTTTCTATGGGAATTGCTCAATCGACCAACATTTTTTTCGACCTTCTCCGATTTAATTAAAAATTGGTTTTTAAGTAAAAATAGGGAAAACATCCTCTTCTGATTTTTATACCCGTATGGTGAAACCAAAGGGTATATTAACTTTGCCTTACCGTTTGTAACGCCAATATCCCGTCATCCCACAAAAAAATGAATTACACCAGTGTGTTTAGAATGATAAAAATAATTAATTTCTGCATGTCCGTCCGTCTGTCCGTCCGTCCGTCTGTCCGTCCGTCTGTCTGTCTGTCTGTCTGCCTGTCTGTGGCGCGGATTGCGGGCGCACGGATTGAGCTAGAGACTTGAAAGTTTGCACAGATCCGTTTTTCGTAAAATGCGAGGCTAAGTTCGTTAATGGGCAAAAATGGACCATTAGGGGGGGTACCCCCCATACGAACCAAAATGTTTTTTTGTGAATATCTCAAAAACGGTGCATCTTATCAAAAAAGTCCAAGAACAAAAGTTATTTAGGATATGATTCTACATAAAACTCCCATACATCAAAATCCGATTGGAATAAATTTTAAAAAATCTTATTGAAAAGTTTGACTTCAAAATGGAATTTTGGTACAACTGTTCGAATTTTGATACGAATATCACCATACGGGTCTCCAATGATTGCCAGATTGGCAATTATAGCTTTTGTTATGTTTTGTTGTTCTTTTACCGTTATAAGTTATTTTCAAACATTAATAAATTTCGGGAGATAAATAATATGGAACCAACTTCTTTAATTACTGATATTATGCGATAAGAACGAAGTAAATTTGCTCTGTGCTAAAATAATTGAGAAAACCTATTTACGGTTAAAAAAAACTGCTTGTAATTTCCGTTAAATAAAGAATTCGTCATATAGAAATTTGGTGATATGGACGGTCTACTGTATTTACTTTTTTTCGAACTTGTAAAAAGAGTGAATATATGGTTAAGTGCATATTTGTGTCCTTGTGACTCACTCTTATATTATTCAAATATAAGTCCTGCCACTATTATAGCAAATAATACTATTATTACTAATTGTTTATTAGCGTATAGCAAGGCAAATTTACATCTTTATTATATCATAATAACCAGTAACTGAAATTTCAAGCCAGGCGGATCGCGGAAGATGCTCATAATTAGATTACAAGATTTGATCTCTAACAAACAAATGCGTGAAACTAAGTAAAAGCTTGTAAAATTTTTTTCAAAAGCTTTTCGCTCATTTGTCTTTCCACTATATGGAAAGCCCTATATCAGAATTTGACACTAGTGATTGGCTCTCAAAATATATATTTCTGTTCTCTCAGTGCAGTTTCAAATTTCATAGTAAGCAATGTATTTTCAAAACAAATTGTTGTTTTAGTAAGCTATGAAATCTTGCATGTTCTTAGCATAAGTACAGTAAGTAATATATATTTCTGTGCAAAAAAAAGTTTTTAAAATAGATAACTGCATAAACATAAGCAAGCTTCTCAAAATAACTCAACAAAGTGGTGAGAATTTTGGTTTATTATTCTTAATATTATTATATTATATTGCGTTTTATATTTTAGTTTTCTGAAGACAAATAAAGGATACTTTCAATTACACATTATTTCTTATTTTTTACCCTCTATCATATAATATTGTGCATTTCCTAATAATTTTAGAAAATGTTCAATTTACCGGTTTACCGGTAATTTTAATTTTTTTACCGCGTTACCGGTAATGACAAAGTTCGGTAAATTTGCAATCCCTAAATAATACTGTAAAATTTAAAAATCGCTAGATCTATGTCAGATTCATTTAAAACATCAATCCATGTTAGCTTTTCGAAAGTTAAATTCAAATGTATTATAAATGGAGTTATTTAAAAAAGTGCAATCAGTATTGAAAAAGCAAATTATCGCTGGATGATGACCACTCCACGGAAGAATCGGTGAGGAACAGCTGCTCACCGCCATAGAAGAAGCATCAGATGTAAAGATGAGATCCAGAAAATGTCCATTAGAATTAGCAACGTTATTCACTTGACATAAATTGTTGGCATAGAGTTCGTCTAGGAAAACAGTCTTTGCGTGACAAGTCGTGGATGGTATTAAAAAACTTTCATCTTCTAACAACGACCAAGACACTGACGGAAGATTAAAATCGCCGAAATTTATTATGTCATCTACAGGTTGCATTAAATCCAGCACGAACTGAATTCCAGAAATATACTTCTCATATAAATCCAAAGGAGAAGACGGTACTATGTAAGGAGTAACCACATATGTAACGCGAACCAATTTTTAATTTGACACATAAAAACTCCAGATCAGAAATAATTGGAACGTTTACCAAACAGGAATCATATGTAGAACGGATGGCACAAAGAACACCACCTCCAACGATAGCATTATGAGAGCAATGTCTGTCACGGCGATATACAGTAAAATCCAAGCTAAACAGCTCATTGTTAAAAAAAACTTGCATTAAGCCAAGTTTCAGTGAAACACACTATGTCAAAGTCACATCCCGTCGATGCAGCAAAAAGTTGATGTATCTTCGTGCGGATTCCGCCTACGTTTTGGTAGTAGCATGCGATTTGCGTACCCAGTTTTTTGATTTCCCCCTCGCATTTAGATTACGACTTCTGGGAACAAACTCCTTGATAATCATATCGATGGGCCAAAAAGTTGCATTTAGAACTTCCAAGAAACAGTATGCAGGTAGAAATATTTTAAATGAGGATACACGTGACTCCGGCTTTTGAGAAAATTTAGAGCAAGCTGTAATATCATCATATTTAAAATTATAATTTTGCCTTAGAAATCCCAGAACTTCATCGGAACTTGTATCGGGATCTAGTCTAGATATGAAGAGAACACTGGGGCGAGAAACTATTTTTAGTGAAGTGAAGGAGGTACCGTCAGTTTTGGAACTTTCACAATCGGTAGTGTCTAATAGATTTACGTCATTAACCGAGGTTTCTGATGACGTTGCAGTCTTCGAAAGAACCGAACCCAGCTGCTGCATCGTCACTGGCTGCTGTTGCTTCGTGGGTGATTTTTTTATTTCCTGGTAAAAAATCCATAGCTCCTACACTAGCTAATTCGCAGTAGAGTGGAACTGCGTCGACAGTTAGATCTATATTTATATTCTGACCAGCAATGGAATTTTTAAAACTAGAAGGGGGCAAAGCCACTTCAGAAGAGAAATAGGAACTATCCCTCGATGTTATCAATGTTTTCGAACCTTGCAGCTTAAGATTAGGTGCTTTTCCAATCAGCTTTTCAAAGGAAGAGAGGCGAACGTCTATAGACTCAAGTATAGATTTCAATAAATCTTCCGAACTAGAAGAATGAAATGAAGTCCGGTCGGTATCCGTGCGTACGTGAGCATTAGTTACGTAATTGGAGATCATATCATTCATGGAACTAAGATTTGTATTCATCTTTGAGGACTTTTCCAAAAGAAGATCTAGTAACTTCATAAAATCAGCGTTAAATGCAGAAGTTTGCATTTTTTCTGTACATGTTCGGAGTTCCTCAATGACTGTGTCTACACGAGGATTCAGTTTGAGGCGGCACGTCTTTCCTCATTTTGTTGCCGTGTGCACACGGTTCGCCTTTTTCATTCGCTAAAATCTTTCGCCTTTTTGACGTTCAAGACATTGGGATGAAAATAACCTCAAAATTTAACCGAGTTGTGAAATTATTGCAGTGAAATATGGATCAGATAATTGCTGTAACAAGTTTATTATATGCTTCATCAGCAGCGGCTCTATTTTTATGCCAAAATGAAGAAAACAAAAATAAACAGAAACGTTTTGTAGCTAGCACCGAGGCAACATCAATTGCCACAATAGAAACTGCCCACAATAGCAGAATAAGGACTGGTTATTTTGTTATGGCATTTACCCTTTCCTACCTACCTGAAAAATAAAACTACCTGCAATTGGGATTTCATTATTTGCATTCAATTTTTGTTTGTTTGGGATATGTTTACGAGTCGGTGGCTAAGCACCCACTGACTCGATGAAATTTCGCACACAGAAAGACACAGGTTTCAAACGACCAGACTCAAAAACCGGTTTGCAACCGAAAATTTTAAGTGAATCTAAACTTCGTTCGCTCTTTTTGGTTTCCCTCCCCACTGCGTCCCTCACCCTCACGAATGGCGTGCCGCCTCAAACTGAATCCTCGTGTAGACACAGTCAATGGCATCTAAAATTGCAGCAGAGTTTACAGAAAGTGCTTTGACTTTATCAGCGATAAAATCAAAATCACCACGTATCTTCTCGCAGGACGTTTCCATCGTGTTCATTCTAGCATTTAACAGTTGAATGACACGGAGGACATGACAGGGTTTAATATCGCTGCAATCAGGACACGTGTAATTAGAGCCCTTTATTAACGTCGTACGAGTTTTCTTAACACATAAAACGTGAAATTTACGGTCACACACTCCATCACAAGCAATAACTGCAGAGGCTGGAATGGATTCATCGCATAAGCAGCAACGTACCATTGTATACTAGATAAGCGAAATTGTCACAACAATAAGTATTCAATTAACTAAACCAAAAAGTTGTTTGTTAAAACTGGCTTTAATGCACCGAATAGAAGCAGCGATTAAGCAAAATAAACAAAGAACAATAAAACTGATGTAATCACTGTACCGTCCGGTATTTCGTGCACTAAAAATCACTGCAAATTGTTTTTGGGTGGTTTATTCGTTATTTTAACACACTTTAGTGAGATTTAATTTTATGTTGAAGACTTTTCATGTGATTCGTGATTAAATTTGTTTTTCGTTTGTTCACTCTGCGTCTGTTCACTCTGCGTGAATTAAATCAAACCGTGTTATCCCTTCGACGTCTAGGTTCTGAATAATGATATTGTTAACAATATCATTAATATTATGAAAGATTTCATAAACCGATTTGATCTTCTATGAAACCGGTCATGAATACGGTGAACATGCATTGATTAATATCAAATTTAGATATCGCCACCATAATTTGTATCGTCATTTTCACGAAGTGGTCTAATTACGCGCTGGTGGCGACTACAAAATAATATGGTGGCCATTTATCGTATATCGCTAGTTTTGAAAAATCCAATTAAAACCTATTGTACTATTATTTCAGGAAACAAATTTAAAAAACCAGTTTTGGAGATCATATCTTCATTTAGAAATTAGTTTGCATTGTTTTAGATCATTTTTTTTAGGTCGATGCTCTCAGATTTAAAATAAAAAAACCCCTTTTTTGTAAAACATTGTAGGAGAGAAGTATTTTTTCGTAGCAACACCAACACTTCCATCGAGAAATGTCATTCGTTTGGAATTTTTGGTCTCAAATTAATCGAAAATAAATTATTTCTTTGCATATCATGTTATTGTTGTCATTCATATTTTCAATTTGTCCTCAACATTGTGAAATTAGATTTGGCAGAGAAATTAAATGGAACGTCATGTTTTTCAGAGAGAAAAATAAACAGAGACAGAAATTTTTCAATGATGATAAACAGAGAAACAAACTCGATTTTCTAGGAACGGTTGTTTATAAATACTATGAATAAATTCATCGTTTGAAAACTTTTAACTTTTCATAGTAAATATTTATGAACAAATTCAAAATTATTGTGCACTTTTTTCGTTCAGTGTTAAGGTGGGTTTAGAAACACGAGTATTTTCATTTTTACTGGCAAAGTGAGCGGGATAGCGAAATTCAAATTTACGTGCGCAAAAAGTCGATCACATCAGTGTCTCACACGTACTTTCCCTTCCACTTTATGGCGAACTGTCACTGCACATCACCTTCTCGCAGCAATACGTTTGTTAGCACTTCAATTTCACCTAACAAAATCATTTTGTGTGATGTTATAATTAATAACATAATTATTATTACCTCCCGTTTCCATTTAAAATGCGTAGCTTTCAAATAAACATCGAACTTAACCTTACTTTTGCTGGCTGCCATAATTCCCCATAATTCAGGGGTAACATTTTGCTGGCAGGGCGGGGAAGTCCAATGTGTTTGTTGTTGTTTACTGCCATAACTTTCCTATCGTCAACGAAAATTATGGATAGTAAAACCACTACATGCAAGCAAAATTTCCAGTAAAATTTTTACTGTGTGGTTTCCCGTCCCTTTCCCACTTGCTGAAAAAGTCATAAGAAATCTGGCATTTCACTCACTTTGCCAGTAAAAATGAAAATGCTCGTGTTTCTAAACCCACCTTTAGGAAGGTATAATTCCATCGCTGTGTGGATTATGTTTTTAAAGCGGTAAATAGTTTTCCTTAAAGGTTTTTTTTTTAATTTTTTTAACCCGCGCGATAGATTTGATCTTTTCCATGAGAATCTATACTTTCTTAATTACTTTCTTATACGTAGTATAATAAAGTATTGTATTCATGAAAAATATCAACCTGTTGCCTAAAAAACATTTTCCGTGCAATCCCGAGTTGATTCACATATTAAAAACGTCTTTTTGTCGGTCTGTCAATCTGTATACAAGATTTCTCAAAAACTACTGGCATAGAAAAATATACTTAAATAGAACTGTCGCTTCAGGGGTTTTCCATATACCAGTGTAAGAGGAAGCGGGATGAACTTAGGAATTTTGTATACTTTCTCTCTTTACCACATTCATCAGATAGGAAACATTAAAAATTGTGCTAAAAGCAAGCAATCAGGGTTAGGCAGCTATATTCTAAACGTTAAAAATTTCTCTAAAGTATGGAGCAAAACAAAATTTTTTAGTATGGTTTTACCTGTTTAAATGTTTTTTTAGTCATGTTTATGGTGAAAGGAATTTTACTAAAGATTCTTAATGCGGAAAAAATTGAATTACAATGGAAAAATCGCACTTAAAGTGTTTTGTTGTACTAAAATGCAAATGCATGCGTGTACTAAAACTTTACACATCCCTGAAATTTTTATTTGACATTTTCTCTTACACCCGACCCCCTTTGTCATCTGTTCCAGAACATATAAGGCAAGTTGAGGTGAGAGGCAAGCGGATTTTTTGTTTTGAATCATTTGTCATGTTTCAGTATCTTATCCTACGAATAAGAATAACAGGAAGACAGAATCTGCACATCTACAGTGTCCGTGAGTGAAGCATTTTTTCTGAATAGCCCCCAAAGAGATTTCTGATTTATCCCCCAAAGAGATTTTACCGTCCGAAAAGTCACATTTTTTCACATTTCCACAGCATGTCATGTTATTTTATATTTTTATCATTAATAAGCGGTGAGTTTTGCATCGAAATTAATTTAGTTTGCGCGAATTAAATCAGTAAATTAAACAAAATTCGATGAAAACCGAAACGTGAAAACTGGCTTCAATTATAAACACGAGAACTGTCAAATAGATGGTATTGCCATATAACTTTTATTTGTACTAAAACTAAAAATAGCGCCAAATTTAAAATTTATGGATATTTTTGTATATCCTATTTTAAAATACAACCTAACATTTGCTATACTCCTTTTATACCTTCAAAATGGCGTACCTAAAAAAATAACTCCTATTACCCTTCTGCAAACTAATTTCATTGTTAGGATAATATTAAATAAAGTATGACTTGGGCAGAAAACATTTTATTTTCGCTCTTATTCAACTTAACAAAACACAAATCATGGACAAAAAATAACCAAACGTTAATATTTCTTGTCCACTCTTGCAAAGAGCATTATAGAGAAGTTGAAAATTCTCTATAATGCTCTTCATTTTAACTGAAAACCAGCGTTTTTTAAACTATTTGTACAGGGGTTTGCATCGAAAAAAAAGTTACAAACAAAAGTGTATTGAAGAGTTTTACTAAATTTTCGTAATATTAACACTATTTATAAAAAAGAATTCCGCAAATTATTTACCATAGCTTCAGAGATCGAAATCTTCGATTAACACTATTTATAAATAAAAAGTCTGAAAACATTTACTTCATTTACGGATTGCAAAAATATTTTTTTCCTTGTACTAAACATTAAAATATATCTGGCAATATTGGTTCCCAACATTTATAAACATGACATATATTTTCTCATTCCCTCTCAAATGCGAAGCGAGAGGCATTTGCTCGCGCTGCAAAGAAGATATAGCGCGACTTTCCCCTCATTTTAGGGGAAATATTTCAAAAATTTAGTTCTGAGCAAAAGTTCTATTTAAGTATATTTTTCTATGCTACTGGGGCTAGAGCAACGAAATTTTTAGGGATGTTTGGTCCTAGAATGAGACGATCCTATCGTAGGACGATCCTATCAAGTTTTGATGAAAATCCGTTAACCGGAAGTAATCAAAACGGCGGCTTTTTAACAATTACAGTTTGGTTTTTCGGAATTTATTCCGAAATGACGCGTTTTTCAGTAAACTTAAACATGGAGACAATAAAATTTCCTGCATTTCAATCTTACTAGAACTGTATATCTCAAGCCGTTATCGAGATATGCCGTTAAAAAAAAAATCAGTTTTTTGCGGTTAAAAATAACAGGTTTATGATGATACAGTATACATACTTGTATAATACCAGTTAAAGAGAATAATATTTGATATAATTCTGTATTTCACTTTGTTTCAAAAATAACAAAATAATTTTTTACAAATTACTTGGAAACTAACGGTTTTTCGAAAAAATAATTGAAAGAAGAATCAAGTAAATTGATATATTGGACCGTTATCGAGATATTTTAGATGTTGTAAAAAAAATCATATTTGTACATAAGCTAAAATATTTTAGCAAAAATTGCGCAGAAACGTAGATTTTGTCAGTTATGTTTTATGAGACACAATAAAATAAAATATTGGATAAAAACACCCTCAAAACACTACCTTTTTTTATTTATTTAACATTGATATCATTTGATGCATTACTGATTCGTAAAATATTTATTTTTAAGATGTTTCTATGGATTCGGAGAAGTTCCGCGTTTTCTCATAAAAATTGGTGAACGTCGCGGGGATCGACTTCCTGTATTTCCATTTTCGTTTTCAGGTGATGGAGAATTAGCACCACCACTGGCTGAATTGCGTCTTGAGGATGATAGACGAACATTAGTATCCAAATGGCGGAATCTATCCCATAAAGTCTATTTAATATTTTGTATCGGGAATTTGGTATGATTTACCTTATTGAAACATTGCTTTTTGGTCCATCATCATTATTAAATAGAAACGCCAATGGCCAACTGATCCAAGATGACGAGTTTTCTTTTGAAGGAATTTGAATTGTTGGTGCTCCATCGACTGGAGAAACAATATCGGCGGATCTTCTAGGTGTTCCTGCCTTGTTAATTGTTGGATTGTATATTTTTGGATCACTAACCATGCGAACAAAGAATGATCGTTTTTGAGCCAGTGTTTCTTTTCTTTTACGATCTAATATTTCAGTCAAGTCATCCTTTTCAAGAATTTCTGCTGCAAAGTCCGTGATTACGTCCCATGCGTAATCAATATCTTCCTCAGTTGCGTTTTGAGCCACAGCACAGAAACGAATGACATATTTGTCATTAACTGATGCCGGTACCATATGGATTTTCCCAGAGGCATTAATTGAGCTTAGAAGCTTCTCATTGATTTTATCGGGGCCCTTCAGTCGGAAGCATACTAGACCCAACTGAAATCATTAATTTTAAATGCAACTTTTCAAAAACTAATCAATCAAAATTATTTAGTGAGTACCTTTACTTCATTGCAAATCTCAAAACGACCATCTTTTAAGACAAGATTTTCGAAGCGTTTTGCTAGTTCAATGTGGCGTCGAATGTAGTTTTGTAGACCAGAAATACCATAATTTCGTAAAACAAACCTATAAATAAAATATTGTCGATTAAATCTTTGAACAGAAATTTATGACTAAGAAGTTGCTGGGAAAAAAGAATTCCGCAAATTATTTACCATAGCTTCAGAGATCGAAATCTTCGACTTAGTGGAACTCCCCAGTGCCGGTAATCTATTGCAGCGTCAGAGTATCCATGTTTCAGGTATAATGGATCCACCACCAACGCGGATGTCAATCGGATTCGATCTCGAACCCAAAGTGTTGAACAATCAAAGTTAGTGAGAAGCCATTTGTTTGGATTCGTGTTAAATGAATCAGCATATTCGATACCCTACCCGACCGTATTGATTAATTAAAATATATAGAATTCTGTTAGAATGTTTTTATTTGACGAAAGTTCAATTAAATACGTTTTACCTTCAGTAACGGCTTCAATTCTGGACATATGAACGCATTGCCCGCATATGCAGCGTCTACGTGAAGCCAAACTCCTGGAAATCGTTGCAAAGTAATTCCGATTTCGTCAATTGCATCAAAGGAACATGATCCCGTTGTGCCTAGAGTTGTCGATATGAAAAAAGGTACCAAACCCTGTAGTTCGTCTTCTTCCATCGCCTATTTATATTAACAAGAATATTCAAACATGTGATGTGAACAATATACGGAGAATTGTGTTTATACTCTATATGATATATAATAGCATATTAGATTTAGTATACCGTTTGTATACCAATAATCGGACTCAAAAATCAACTACACCAGGGTGTTAGGTATGACAAAAGATTTTGATTTCCGCATGTCGGTCCGTCTGTCTGTCCGTGAACACCATACCTTTCGAAAGGATTGAGCTGGAGACTTGATATTTTGTATAGTTACGTTTCTCGTAAATGACTAGGCTAAGTTCTTGAACGGACAAAATTGGACCATTCCTTCCCCCTCCCACCCACAAACAATAGTATATTACGCAACAAGGGGCGAAAGTCAACGATTTCAAGAGTGTGAAGTTAGCTGCACGAGCGAAGCGAGGGCAGATATCACACGAGTGAAATCGGTGACTCCGCTCCGAGTTGCGTATACAATTTTTCATAATAAATTCATTGAAAATATGCCTTGAGATGCCATTTAAGCGCGATTTTGGTATTGGAGAGTAATGCAAAAGGGGGTTTGGAAGGCGAAGCCCCACATGCGGGGTCCAGGGGCGGAGCCCCGGGCAGGGGGTTCGGGGGGCGAAGCCCCCTGATTTCAGCAGAAGTGAATTTTTAAAAGAAACAAAACAACTATATTCTATAAATTCGTTTTATTACTAAGAAATGTTGGTCAAAACAGATTTTAATTTTTAAATTTCTTTCCTTTGAAATAAAAAATCAACATAACAAAAAATGGAAATCGGTAATGCTCAACTTAATCACACGCAAAATACAATGTGAAATGCAAAAGTGTTTCAGTTTTTCTCCCCACTGAAATGAAAAATCAACATAACAAAAAATGGAAATCGACAATGCGCAACTATTGTAAATCACACTGCGCTCGTATAGCTAACTTCACTCGTTCAGTTTCATTCATAAACGTCGCGAAAACACAGTTTCGGCCTGCTAATCGCACTTTCGCCCCTAGGGCCGAAAACGCAACTTTCGACCCGCTACGGAGGCATCGAAAGGCATATTTTCCTTATGAAAAATATTTTTTTATGAAAAATATTTTTCATAACACATGATTTTTATGAAAAATATTTTTCATAACACCTTATGAAAAATATTTTTTTATGAAAAATATTTTTCATAACACATGCATCGAAAATATGCCTTTCGATGCCTCCGTAGCGGGTCGAAAGTTGCGTTTTCGGCCCTAGGGGCGAAAGTGCGATTAGCAGGCCGAAACTGTGTTTTCGCGACGTAAACCGAAAATTTATGAATGAAACTGAACGAGTGAAGTTAGCTATACGAGCGCAGTATGATTTACAATAGTTGCGCATTGTCGATTTCCATTTTTTGTTATGTTGATTTTTCATTTCAGTGGGGAGAAAAACTGAAACACTTTTGCATTTCACATTGTATTTTGCGTGTGATTAAGTTGAGCATTACCGATTTCCATTTTTTGTTATGTTGATTTTTTATTTCAAAGGAAAGAAATTTAAAAATTAAAATCTGTTTTGACCAACATTTCTTAGTAATAAAACGAATTTATAGAATATAGTTGTTTTGTTTCTTTTAAAATTTACTTCTGTTGAAGTCAGGGGGCTTCGCCGTATATGGGGCTACTCCCCCCAAACCCCCGTTTGCATTACTCTGCAATACGAAAATCGCGTTTAAATGGCATCTCAAGTCATATTTTCAATGAATTTGTTATGAAAAATTGTATACGCAACTCGGAGCGAGTCAACGATTTCACTCGTGTGATATCTGCCCTCGCTTCGCTCGTGCAGCTAACTTCACACTCTTGAAATCGTTGACTTTCGCCCCTTGTTGCGTAATATACTATTTTTGCGATTTTCTCGAAAACGGTGAGTCATGTTGAAAAAATTATAAAGTTATAATGAGTTTAGAATAGGATTATACATTATTCATCAATACCTAAAAATCCAATCGGACCATTGCTTCCCTCTCTCCCATACAAATGGAATACTTTTATCATGTTTTCTCGCAAACTCTTCACTGTATCGAAAAAAATTATAAAGATGAAATGCATTTAGAATATGATTTTACATAACAGTTCCATACATCAAAATCCAATCGAACCACTCAAATGGATTTTTTAAAAGCTTTTATTTAGCTTGCCTTCGTGTTTGTCTGTTTGTCTGTCAGATCAAATCTTGCAACCCAATTTTGACCCACTTCCACTTGTCCGATTGACTTGAAATTTTGCACACTTATATAAGTCCGATGACAATACAATATTTTCACTACTTCGTCCTTGTAAGCATAACGGAAGGTCCTGTAAGGATAACGTGATTATCCTTTTCTCCAAATTTTCCGGAAAAAATCTATTCTGGGGGTTTTTGAGGTCGCTAAATCCGAATCTGTCATTAAAAAGTCTGTAAGGATAACGGAAGGTCCTGTAAGGATAACGTGATTATCCCTTTCTCCAAATTTTCCCGAAAAAAATCTATTCTGGGGGTTTTTGAGGTCGCTGAATCCGAATCTGTCATTAAAAAGTCAGTAAGGATAACGGAAGGTCCTGTAAGGATAACGTGATTATCCTTTTCTCCAAATTTTCCGGAAAAAAATCTATTCTAGGGGTTTTTGGGGTCGCTGAATACGATTCTCAAGTTAAAAAGCCTGTAAGGACATCTCAAATGTAAGGATATATATTCGAAGACTAAAAAGAACAAAATAAAAAAAATAAAAAATTTTTTTTTAAAAAAAGCTTTTATTAAAAAAGAATGCACTAAAAAGAAAAAAATAATTTTCTGGACGCTGTGTATCACAAATATAAAAGCTTTTAAAAAGCGAGATAAAGCATAAAACAATAAAATAAAAATTTATCTCCCTTTTAAAAAGCTTTTATATTTGTGATACACAGCGTCCAGAAAATTATTTTTTTCTTTTTAGTGCATTCTTTTTTAATAAAAGCTTTTTTTAAAAAAATTTTTTTTATTTTTTTTTTCAAATAAATATTTTGTCTGTATTTTGACATATAGAAAGTTTGACGATTAGCCCCTGGCAATTGTAGCTTTTCTTATGTTTTATATACGCGTTTGAAACACTTTCGCATATCCGATTGACTTGATCAAACAGATACATTGCTCCGATGGGCGGCAATCGGGGTTGTCGCATCCCGATCCGTAACTGCAATTTGCATCAAGCATAGTGAATGTAATGCGACTTTTTTGAGTTTTCAATTTTTATGAATCTAACATCTGTCCTCCACTGTGCAAAAAAATCGTGTGAAAAAAAGTGAAAACTTCAGAAATCTTAAAACTACGTGAATTTGGACTAAAACATACAACTCGTGTTTGTGCATGAGTTGTTCTTCGAGTACATATTCCAACATAAACAATGACAAAAACTACAGTGGTGCTTTTACTAGTACGGAAAATTTCCAAACTATATAAAATTGACGATAACTGATTTTAGGCTTTCGCGGTTGCTTAATGCCATGACTGAGAACTTTCGGTTTAACCGCGTGAATTTAAAAAAATAAAAAGTACTTTTTATTTGCCGAGACGTTTCCAAGGCTAACCAAGGTGCTAATCCACGTTTTACTTTTTTTTTTATTCACGCGGTTAAACCGAAAGTTCTCAGTCATGGCATATGAAATTCTTCTATTTTTGGTCTAATTTTTACATTATACATTAATTTCGATTTGTTTCATCCCCGTCATTAAAATACTTGCAGACATATTTTTTCCGAGCGTTTTTGCTCAAGATATCAAAAAAATTCTGACAAATGCTCTTTACTGCCCTGGTCATACATACTCTATCAGCAAATTAAACTTTTGTAGAAATAAGATTTCAAAGCGGAATAATCTTGAATCTAAAATCCACATTAACATGCATAGTCAAATATCCCGCGATAAAGTGAAAAGGCCCGTATTTCTCTTTATTCGAAAAATCTCTCGATCCTGCATGCAAAAAACTGATTGAAAATTTTCTTGTATAATTCCTTTCGAAATATTTATTTTTTGTACACACATCAATAACAGTGGCCAACAGTTGTTTCGTTGTGAGAGTATTAAGAATCATTTTGGTATAACCACAAATAAACAAACTCAGATAACCAGTGCCCATAGTAGCATCTGAACCCATTTTTAACTCGTAGCCGACAGTCGTAGCTGACAAAACGCTTTTGTTGGCTCATGGCAGAGCTTGAAAGCTTTCATTGCCACTCTAAATTGAAGTCGCATGCAATGATGGTAAAGGCGAAATAGAAAAACAAACAAGTAAATCCAACATTCTATTTGATCGCCGAAAGGCACAAAGGGAAGAGGATATCTAGCAAACGATCGTAGTCGGTTCGTTTCGGCATTTTATTCTTCGTCGATGCAATGAAAGCTTTTAAGCTCTTTAAAACAAAAGCGTTTTGTCAGCCACGACTGTCGGCTACGAGTTAAAAATGGGTTCAGATGCTACTATGGGCACTGGTTATCTGGGTATGTTTATTTGTGGTATAACTTGGTATCGCTGGTTTCAAACCTGACATCGGTTTGGCCAAAAAAAGATGTTAGAACTCAGAAAAAAGTTGATTTGTTACTCCGATTTCCGATTTTCACTAGAACGCGAAAATTTCGCATTTTTTACATTATTTGTTTGAGTAATTTATTATGCAATGACACATATACTCCAAGAAATCATATAGACATTAAATACACAAAAGTAAATTAAAACTTCGTACTAGCCTTCTTATTGTTTTGTTTCTTTTTTAGTAACCTGTTTTATGCTGAATTTTAATTTTATTAAAAGTTTTAAAAACTTAGAAAATAAATGGTTCGAATTTGTCGTTCAAGAACTTAGCATTGCTATTTAGACATGGGTAACGCAGCGCTGCGTTGCGCCATTGCGTTGATACAGTATACTGCGCTATGTGCGCTGATACGCGAATAAAAATTTTAGTAGCGCAATAGCGCACATAACGCAAACGAGTCAAACGAAACAACTTGGTTATTGAGCCAACTGTTGGGGAAATTTTTACATATGTATTCAATACGATAGAGGGGAAATATCGCCTTGTCTTGCTTTCTCGCACATTGACTTATAGACAAGCCCTAAAATACAATTTCTTGTTATGTATATATTCTCTTTTCATGGGTCTTGTTGGCGCAGTAACTCAACTCAGCACTGTATCTCATGTCTATTGTAAATACATATGATACACAGCGAAGTATTGAGTTATTTTGTTTGTTCCTCCTCTTGATCGAAAAATTGACTGTTTCACACAACGAATTGACAGCGCGGCAAAAAAGCGCAGCCATAATGACGATGGTTCCAACCGGTGCGCCATATGGCGCAATTGCGTTAACGCACTGCGCTGATACAGTGTACTGCGCTTGCGCTACTGTATCAGCGCACGAAATTTTACTGCGTTACCCATGTCTATTGCTATTTACTAGAAACGTAACTGTACAAAATTCCAAGCCTTTACGAAGTTATGAACAGACGGACGACAGACAGCTGGACGGACGGACAGACGGATGTACATACATCCGAAAATCAAAATATCTGTCAGCCCAAAAATCCTCCTAAATAAATTTTGTTCTTGCACTTTTTTAATAAGATACACCGTTTTTGAGATATTCAAAAAAAACGTTTTCGATCATATGGGGAGTACCCCCCCTAATGGTCCATTTTTGCCCATGAACGAACTTAGCCTTGCATTTTACGAAAAAACAATCTGCGCAAAATTTCAAGTCTCTAGCTCAATCCGTGCGCCCGCAATCCGCGCCACAGACGGACGGACGGACATGCTAAATTCAATTTTTTTTATCATTCTAAACAGACTGGTGTAATTCATTTTTGTGTGTGATGACGGGACCTTAGCGTTACAAACGGTAAGGCAAATCTAATATACCCTTTGGTTTCACCATAAGGGTATAAAAAATGTATTCACAAGCAAATTTAATCTTAACACGTTCGGCTTCACTTCAATTTTATGAGAACCTGCGAGAGAATCACTAAATTTTTCCATAGAAAAAATGAAGTCGGGAATATCCACAATATTTTACCAACATATTTGTTTGGACTATGATGAGAAAATCACTGGCTAGTAATGCGCAGTCGTTTTTACATGAGTCGGAAACTCAGCTAATCAGTTTTATTCATATATGCCTTTCTTATTAACTTTGTGCAGGGATTCCCGCATCTATTTTATGAATTTCTGCAATTCAACCGAACGTGTTAATTATGAATTCCATGTTTATATAGTAATATATTAGAAATGGATTACTTTTTTCCTAACAGTAAATCCTATCGAAAAAAATTTTAAAGACGAAATGTGTTTGGAATATGATTTTACACAACCTTTCCTTACATCAAAATCCAAACAGACTACTCCTTCCCCCTCTCCCACACAAATGTTTTTTTTTAAATTAAAATTTTGTTTTTCAAATTCAGCTTTTCATATGTTTAGAAGTTATTTTTACCATCATTACAGTATTTCCGCGAAGACTGCATTTCGAATCTGGTTCCAAAATTCTCAATTTTACAAAACAAATCATTGCTGCTTTTTCTACACAACTGTGTGCTTCTTTTGAGCAATATGCCATCAGTTTTGATAAAAGGTGGCCTTCTTCGACGAACGGATGTTGCTGCTTGAGGTGCTTAATTGCTTGAGCCCGTGCTGCTAACATTGTTACGAGAATACATTCAGAAGCCGATGTCTGTAAAATTCCATAAGAAAAATGTTCTAGTTTAATTATAACCAAAAAATTGCACATAAAATATCTATTTTAAGATATTATACTACTGTTTTTATTTACATATACGAGTATTTTTAAATGAATTATTTTTAGTCGTTTGACTCATTTCGTAAATCGTACATTAAAATAAATAAAATGAACCACCCACCTGTATGACGCCCCCTCCTTTACTGCCTTCTTTTAATGCCAAGAAATCATCAGGTAAACCAATGGCTTTCCCTGTAATAAACAACAAATTTACTTACCTATAAATGGCTAATTTTTACGCGGAAATGAATTTAATACGAATTAAAAACCTACACATAGGCAATATTGGAAAATGTGCTTCACTAAATTAAAAAAAAAAAAATTTAATGTGAACAGCACATAACTTTCTTATACAAAATCTGTGTTTATGCGCAATTTACACTATAACCCAATGAATAAAATTTTAGTTTATTTAAAAAAAAAAGATTTTTTTTACAGAATCTAAGATATTTCGATAACAGTAAAAGATATCGATTGGTTACTTCCGGTTAACGGATTTCCACCATAAGTTGATAGGACCGTCCCATTCCATGTCTGTCATGGCTCTAGCTTGTACACAGACTGACAGACAGAAAGACATTTTGATAATAATGCTCCAATCGACTCAGAAGTGCTCGAGAAATGTTTTTCAGGCGAAATTTAAGGTCGAATTTCTTCATTCATAAAAAATGGAAATCGCACCCCATGAAGTACATTCACGATACACTGATGCCTTTGTTTTTTGTAGAGCCTCATTCGCAGTGGTAAACATATTTTCGCAGTTTCTTAAAAACTGCAAAAAACTGCAATTTCGTTTTTCGCGAATTACTCAGAAATTACGCGTATTTCAGAACTCTTATGTATAACAAAACTTAGAAACAAAAAAAAATCTTACAGTTTTGTCTTACTAGAAGTTCGTATCACAAGCCGTTATCGAGATATTCCGTTTTTTTTACAGAAAAGGCATTTAGCCGTAATTTTTTTGCTGGCTGTAGAGATAAATTAATGAGAATGAGATTTTCCACTTTTTCTTTCTTTTACCGTTTCCTGTTATCTTTTACCGCTAGTGAGAAAATGTGAAAAAATAGATTTTTGCGAATTGCTTGCAAACCAACGGTAAAAATCTTTGAAAGTAGAACTAAGGATATTCAAATTATCCTAGCGGCCAGGATGTATGTTGAAATCAGTGTTATAAAAACCCAGGATTAGGAAACACACACTCACGGCGAACACGCTCACGTTCGATTAATTTTGCTGACAAAAGTTAAAGACAGTAACCGTTATCGATATATTCCAGATTTGGCATAAATCTTAAATATGAGATCTTAAGCTAGCATCAGACGAGCATACAAAACCTTAACACGTGTGATGACTGACGTAATTTTGACGTCACAAAATTGTCACACCAGTTTACACCGTCTGATAACTTAAATTGTGACAGAATTTTTGTTTACACACTGTGTGATAACCTGTGTTACGACAATTTTTTTTGACGTGTGTTAAACGAATTTTGCCTCCGTCTGATAACCCTGTGTAAAACGTGGTATGTGTGATGGCATTTTTCGGTTTGTGTAAAGAGTGTGGGAAAATGTCCCAATGTGTAAACTGGCATGAATTCGTGCCATTTCACACGCACTGTGTTATAGCGAATATCTTAAAAACGGTGCATCTTATCAAAAAAGTGCAAGAACAAAAGTTGTTCAGGATATGATTCTACATAAAACTCCCATACATCAAAATCCGATTCGGAGTATTTAAAAAAAAAATCTTATTGAAAAGTTTGACTTCAAGTGGAATTTTGATACAACTGTTCATTGTTCAGTTAAACTTCAAATAATGCCATATCACCAAACGGGTTTTCAATTACAGCTTTTGTTATGTTTCTATCTGCGACTTCACCAATTGTTAGCAAATTATCGAATTGACCGACCGACATCCGTAAGAAATTCCGATACAATTCGAGTTCTTCAGAGCGCAATTCCACCATCAATTTGGCAAAGAAACCCTCCTTCTCGCGACGCGACACCCAATCCTTTGTCCAACAACTGCGCTTTCGGGCCATTGACTCGTCGTCGTCGTCGTCGTCACTGCTTTCCAAAATATAGGCTGCCAAAACCGCCATATCCATCATCTCCTCATATTTCCTTTTTGATATTTTGATTTAATTTTATTTTTCTTCACAAATTTAAAATAGCGCACAATTTTGACAAGCAATGACCGAGAAAAATACACAAAATGTCAGAGAGCTATCACACCGTCTGATAGCAAATCAGTGTGTCAGACGATTTCGACTGCTGTCACACGTCTTTCATCATCACACCTTTTGAGGCTTTTCACTCCGTCTGATAACTACTCAATCTGCGTCACACAGTGTGTAAATGTGTGACAAAATTTCGTGTGAAGACTAGCGTCGTTAACATGTTTTGGGACAAAAATCCGATTGTGTGGAAAAAAATTTCACACCGTTTGATAGCAACACTTTTCAAGTGTAAGGACGTGTCGTGTCAGATGTGTGTGAAATGTGTGTTGAGTTTTTTTCGTGACGTCAGTCATCACACGTGTTAAGGTTTTGTGTGCTCGTCTGATGCTAGCTTTAGATATGAAACTGAATTTTTGGAAATAACGTTATATTTTAATAATGGATTGAGATACGGAGTTCCAGTAAAGGGCAAAAGTGTAGGACATTTTATTATCTTCACTTTGGTCATTCGCCATGGTTTATAATCCCTTATTGAGATTCGAAATTTCTAAAAAAGCAGCAAAGGATTAGCTGAAAAAGATAAGGACGCTCGGAGTTTCTTAGGTTTCAAAAAGGACGCTCGAAGTTTGTTAGGTTATAGCAGGCTATAGCAGGCCACAGTGGCAAAAATGCTTTTTGGATTGGTTCAAACGCATGCAAAAGTGTATTGATCCTCGTAGAGAATATTTTGAGAAACAATAAAACCATTTTTAATGATAAATATTTGTTTTTGTTTGTTATTCCCGAAATATAAACGGCTGCCCTCGTAATAACATACTGGGCAACTTGAATTTCAAATGATCAGCTGATCTTTGTAAACAGGATAACCCATAAAAATCGTCTTTTTCACTTCAACAGTTCATTAATTTCTATCACAACTAAACGTGAAAAGCAAACTCCTTCGAATCCGTAGGTTTTCATGCATTCTAAGAGGTTTGATTTGCACTTATCATACTAATATATAAAAATGAGTTGGTGTCTGTCTGTCTGTCTGTCTGTCTGTTCCTCTTTCACGCAAAAACGGCTGAACCGATTGACTTGAAATTTGGTATGAGTGTCTGTGGTAGTTCTGGTTCCAACATAGGCATACGGGAAAGTAGCGCGAGGGGTGGGGGGAGCAAGGGGAGGGGGTAAAGTGATTTCGAAACTTAGTTTTTGCGCTATGTTACCCTTTCGTGGGGAAACTACTGAACCGATTGGCCTGAAATTTGGCATAGATGTTCGTCGGGGGCTCAGCCCCAACACAGACCCATTAAAAAGTAGCCCGACGGTTGGGGGGGGGGGGAGTAAGGGGAGGGGGTAAATTGATTTCGAAACTTAGTTTTTGCGCTATGTTACTCTTTCGCGAGGAAACTACTGTACCAATTGGCCTGAAATTTGGCACAGATGTTCGTCGAGGGTCCAGCCCCAATACAGACCCATTAAAAAGTAGCCGAGAGGTCGGGCGAGTAAGGGGAGGGGGTAAAGTGATTTCGAAACTTAGTTTTTGCGTTATGTTACTCTTTCGCGGGGAAACTACTGAACCGATTGGCCTGAAATTCGGCATAGATGTTCGTCGGGGGTCCAGCACCAACATAGACCCATTAAAACGTAGCCCGATAGGTGGGGGGAGTAAGGGGAGGGGGTAAAGTGATTTCGAAACTTAGTTTTTGCGCTATGTTACACTTTCGCGGGGAAACTACTCAACTGATTGGCCTGAAATTTGGCACAGATGTTCGTCGGGGGCTCAGCCCCAACACAGACCCATTAAAAAGTAGCCGAGAGGTCGGGCGAGTAAGGGGAGGGGGTAAAGTGATTTCGAAACTTAGTTTTTGCGCTATGTTACTCTTTCGCGACGAAACTACCGAACTAATTGGCCTGAAATTTGGCACAGATGTTCGTCGCGGGTCCAGCACCAACATATACCCATTAAAAACTAGCCCGATAGGTGGGGGGAGTAAGGGGAGGGGGTAAAGTGATTTTGAAACTTAGTTTTTGCGCTATGTTACTCTTTCGCGGGGAAACTACTCAACTGATTGGCCTGAAATTTGGCACAGATGTTCGTCGGGGGCTCAGCCCCAAGACAGACTCATTAAAAAGTAGCCCGACGGGGGGGGGGGGGGGGTGTAAGGGTAGGGGGTAAAGTGATTTCGAAACTTAGTTTTTGCGCTATGTTACTCTTTCGCGGGGAAACTACTTAACCGATAGGCCTGAAATTTGGCATAGATGTTCGTCGAGGGTCCAGCCCCAACACAGACCCATTAAAAACTAGCCCGATAGGTGGGAGAGTAAGCGGAGGGCGGTAAAGTAATACCGAATGAAAGTGCTGTAATTTTTTGTTAGTTTGTTAACCCGTTCGGCACATGTTTTTTTCTATGGGGGTTAAAAATACTCTCTATACAGATTAATAATGTTTAAGCTATCAGTATTAATTTAAAACAAAAAAAAAAAAACAAAAACAAAAAAAATCAAAAATTTTTATTTTTTACAAATACGTCCACTGTAATCCAGCTTTTTACTCAAAAAATCAAAATTGGGTGACAAATGCACTTAAAGGTGCACTAAATGAGAATAGAGTGTTGAAAATAAATAAATAATAAGTCAATTCAAATTTTTAACTGCGTTGCCATATGGCATCAAAATACCGAATGGGTTAATCATTTTCCGAAGAGAAAAAACTAACAAACAGCATGCAGGCTACCTAATTTTTAACCAAATGAATTTAGTTTTCCTAAGTTTTTTTCTGTTCACGCTTTTAGCCGGGCGAAGCCGGGTCCAAATTCTAGTTTACAAATAAAATCTCACAAAAAGTGCATTCGGCGTTTGAAAAATGTAGTGGATTTTAACCAAAAAAATAATAAAATCGAAAAATGTGATAAATTTGAAACAAAATCATAGCATATCCGTTGTTTAACTAAACTTATGAATTAGAAACTTTTTATAATGGGTGTTAAATTTTAAACATGGTGTTGCTAAATCCAGTTTAATTCAACGGCCATGATTATGCGCCTTAGTGTATATATTAATACCTACCTAGCCAATCTAATACTATCGTTTCGAGCTCTGTACATGCTGGACTTGCGGCCTGATTTCAAAGGTAAAAATAAATTTCAGTAAATAACAAAATAAATTTTCAATTGTGGTAAAATTACCCAAGAAAATCCAATACATCCAATACCATCGCTCAGTAGATCTCCCAAAATTGACGGAAATGAATTTCCAGACGGAAAATAAGCATGAAACCTTGGATGCTGCCAATGAGTAACACCTGGCATTATTTTAGATTCGATATCTTCCATAATATCTTCCCAAGGTTGTGGTTCCACAGGAGCTTCATCTGAGAGATTCAAATAGAATATCATATTTTTCTTGTACTTAAATTCAAAATTACCTGGTAGTAAATGTCTTAAATATCCCGGCTCTACACTTGGTGTCACCCGCCGTTCCTCTAACGTCTCCAAATATTTGCAAATATATTCAACCATTTCAATGCCACGCTTGCGAAATTCCTTACTGTCCATGATGTATTGTTAGCTTTAATCGCTTTAGTTATTAGCTTTTATATTCGAGAAAAAAAATTTAAAGATTAGTGAAAAATGAAACATTACGCTAGAGCGCGAAACTTGTTTCGACTGCCCAACCAATTTTGCAAATGTTTAAAAAATTGTCAATACATTTTCTTTATGATTTCTACTGTTTTCAACATATAGTTATATAGTTTTTGTAAGCCATGGCTCCTAGGGAAGCATCACTGGCTATCAAAAATGATAGCTCCGAGAATTTTTCCATTGCTGGCCTAACTTCTAAACGTCTCAAGTAATTTGTTTCCCTGACAAACGATCCAAATGGCGTATTCCTATCGATATAGATGCGACCTTCATTCGTTTGGTGCACCGTGCACTTAATATTTTGATTTTTAAAATATTTGGATTTTTCTCTAAAGTTTCACTTATTTTTTTTTTCTTTTTATAAGGGTACGGAGAATATTTGAAATTCATTCATTCTCAAGTGAATATTCTTTGGAGGAATTTTAGAATTGATTCATTCGCGAATGAATGAATTGCACGACATGGATTCCATTCTTTTCGCGAGAGAAGGAAGACCATTTGTTCCCAACATTAAAAATTCGCGAGTGAATGGAAAATAATATTCTTTTTCATTTTTTTGATGTTTGTCAAACTAGTTTTTTCACTTAACTTTTACATGATTTTAGTAAAAAATCAGGGATGGGAAATGTTATCGTAACGTAACGAAATAACGAAATGATTTTTGGGCTATTTCTTCATAATTACGTTATAACGTTATAGAAATTCAATTCCGTTACAATAACGAAAAACGTAACGAAAAACGAAAAAAAATATTACGTTTTTCCGTTATTTATTAATTTTTCCTTGTTTTGTTCAGCATTATATTTTTGTGAAATTTTCCACAAAAGTTCATCAAGTATAACCCCACAGACCTGCCACCTGCATAAAATATAATTAAAAATGTTGGAGTAGTATTTTTAATCGTATTTTGATTCTAATGTAGGGCCACATCTATCAGTTTTCCATTAGTTTTTGGGAAATTGATGGGAAACTGATTGGTGTGAACGTTCGCGTCAGTCGTATCGCATTAGAATAGAACCAAATATTATTTTTTGAACTTAATGCAATAATAATGCATACACACACTCTCTCTTTATTATCCACTGGTATTTTTTGAACTCTACAATCAAAATCAATGGAAAATTTTGACAAAAAAAGCAGGTGTCTGTCTCGTAGAGACGGCCAGAAGACGTGGATCCGCCTACAACGATCGCCAATAGATATTTAAGAAAGAAATTTTAGTGAAAAGGAAATTAAGGAAACAAATTTTTATTTAAAACATAACAAAAGCTATAATTGTCAATCTGGCAATTATTGAAAATCCGTATGGTGATTTAACTGAACGGGGAACAGTTGTATCAAAATTCCAGTTTGAAGTCAAACTTTCTAATTAGATTTTTTTTAAATTTATTCCAATCGGATTTTGATGTGTGGCAGTTTTATGTAGAATCATATCCTAAATAACTTTTGTTCTTGCACTTTTTTGATAAGAGGCACCGTTTTTGAAATATTCGGTTTCACCCTACGGGTATAATAATTTTATTTATAATTGGTTTATGATAAGAGAAGTGTGAAATAAATATCATACAAACAATAAATATCATACATTCAAAACGCTCCCATTTCTAGTCTTTCGTTCAAATTAAACGAAGGTTTTACATAAATTTACTATTTCATCGATTCTACTACTATTTTCGGCCCATTTACTACGATTTCGAAAATCAAAAATCTCACAACCCTGAACACAACCATAATGCTGGGAGCGAAATATCATTCTCTCACTAGTAAAATCCATACTTACATGTGTGTGTGCATCATACCAAAAAGCCATCGCTCCAGGCTTTCATTCATTTTTATGCGAGACCCACAAACCGCTTTGGACAAGAAGCGAAAACTTAAATAGAAATCATTTTCGTTCCCAAGAACGAGAGTCGAAAACCACATCAAACGATTTTGCCGTTTAGAGCGACACTTTTCAGAGCGAAAAGAACGAAATAACATGACATTCAATACATCAGATTCAATACACACAAAGGAGGAGCATAAAAAGAGTATAAATGTGAAATCTGTACTACAAGCAGCAAGCACAGCATAACAGCGGCAGTGAAAATTTAGATTTTGATTCTTAAAAAGATAATTGAACATAGTTTAACATAACAAAATACCCTAAACAATGCTTTAATGTAGGCCGGATCTTATAACACAGTTTCTGTTCGGATGTCACCACAAACTAGCGAGTATCATCGATTGCAAATTTGTTACCATGGCAGCAAGCCGATTTTCTAATTTGTACCCCCATAACCAAAATCCAAGACGTATCCACGTCAAAACTGTCAGTCGCAACTGATAGATGTGAACACTTAACTGGGTGTAAAAAACTGATGGAAAACTGACGAGTACCGTAACAGTTGCGACGGATGGAAAACTGATAGATGTGGCCCTTACATAAATCGGATTTTGTTTTGGCCCGATTCCCTCTATTTCTGGAGATACGAAAAAGGAAATCTTTCAAGCAACTTTGTTGGTATCGAAAAATTTTCTTTTTAGTAACTCCAAAAGTAGAGTGAATTTCGCGAAAGCTAAGTGCGACTCAGAATCAGCGACGTCAAAATAGCCTAAAATTCTATATCTTTGATATTGACCAGAATGTCGATTTTTTAACTTAGTAATCACTATTTTGGTTTTTATTCGTATTTTCTTTTTGCTAAGTTTTATTATTATTTTTTATAGAATTTATTTTTATGGAAACTGAACTAAATTACTTTGTGACAAACTATTATTAAAGTGCGTTTTTTGTTTTCAGTTTCCATACAATGTGTAACGAAATATAAAGCTAAGTGTACACGATATGATCACTGTTCATATTTCTGAACATACGCATATGTTGCTAATAAGCTTCAAATGCTCATATGTTCATACAATATATGAAAGGTGTTCACACGATATGAACATTTTGTCCCAAAGCTTCAAATTTTTAGGTGTGTTCATATGTGCTCAAATGCATTGTGTTCATATTTTTTCTGCGCGTATGAACCACTGTTAGACGATATGAACGTTTTGTTCAAATTACAGATATGAACAATTTTTAAGAATATTTGAGCACACAACACAACACATTACAAAACTGTCGAAAACTTTTTTTTTGTGTTATATGCCAGGAGCTTGGAGGCGAAGACCAAACTGGTCCGTGTTTTAAAGTCCATGAACAGAAAAGTTCAAATTCGAATCGAATTATTTTACCCTGAGTGGGATTTGAACCACTGCTCATTGGATCACAAGACAAGCACTTAGCTGACTGAGCCATCCACGCCACAAATCTAAAACCTAGTAGACCCAAATAAAAACCAGAAAACATGAATTTACTTACAAATTTGACTCAAAATTTTACATTTGAACATGTTGAAAACTTAGCCCATGTTCAAATGTTACAGTGTGTTCATATCTGTGATCATACGTCGGAATTTTACAAACTGGGATCATACGGTCCCAAAATAGTGTTCACACGGTATGAACGTATGAACACAAAAATATGGTGTTCAGACGATATGAAGACGTTTGGGACACTTTTTTGCTCAAAAATATGAACAGTGATCATATCGTGTGCACTTAACTTAACGTTATAACGTAACGAAATGAAATTTTTTATCGTTACAAAACGAAATAACGTAACGAAATAAATGTTTAATTTCGTTACGTAACGAAATGTATAACGTTACGATTTTTTATTTCGTTTCCCGTCCCTGTAAAACACTTTTGTATATTTTTTTCCTAAAAATAATAAAAATAAATAAAAAAATCTAAAAAAATGAATGAGGGTATTCACAATCCTCTTCGGTATTCGGTATTCGGTATTTTCGGTAATATTAAAAGACTGAAAATATTCTGCTGTGAACATCCCACAGCACAGATTTGAGAACAGCGCTTTTATTTGATACGTGACCAAATCATGAACTGCGAATTTGATTGTAAAATATGTCACATACCTTTAAATCCATGTTTGATGTATTCTTTTGAATTTCTATTGTGGCAACGGCTATCAAAATTGAAAAAATTTGCATCAGTCCGATGAGATTAACAAAAAGCCAGCTAGAAAATTTGACAGCTAAAAACATTACTAGCGCCACTCGCGGTTGATTCTTGATACCGAATACCGAGGCTGAAAAACACGACTCGAGGCATGTATACAATTACCGAATCCGGTAATTCATTTTTACATGAACCAAGTTACCGTCTCGGTAAAAATCTGTTAAATTTGACTGAATTACCGAGCGGTAAATTTACCCGCATTTTAAAAGACGACTGTGAATTCCCTGAATATAAAAATTCATTCGACGGCATTTGCACTTACGAACTTCAGTTCATTTGCACTTACGAACTTCAGGACATGCAAAAATCAATTTTTTTAATCATTATAAAGTCACTGGTGTAATTCATTTTTGTGTGTGATAACGGGATCTTGGCGTTACAAACGATAAGGCAAAATTAATATACCCTTTGGTTTCACCATACGGGTATAAAAAGAGAACGGTGGAACTATGTGGTTCAAATTTTTGCCAAATTTCATTTTTATAAAATTATATTTTGCTCGACAAATGAAAAATATTTTATTTTTCTCTTTCCTATATATAAAGGAAGGCATCGAAATCATGCCGGAGCCCAACACGTCTTCTGGATATATACCTATCAACTCAGTTCGATGAATCCGCAACATGTCTGTAAGTGTGTGTGCATATGTTCGCGTATTTGTGCCTTCGTGCGTGCGTATGTATGTAACAAAATTTGTAAGCTCGGCTTCTACCAGTAAACCTTAACCGATTTTGACACGGTTCTTTTCATTCTAAAGCTGTTTTTGCCCCATAGAATTTCGAGAAAATCACGTTTTTTTTCCATTTGTATGGGAAAAGGGGTGGTTCAATATTTTCCATTTTCGGAAAAGGTTTATCTTTTGGTAAAAGCCTGTTACATGCCCTGTTACATGCGAAGTTTCGTTACTTTGTTTTGTAACGATAAAAATTTCATTTCGTTTCGTTTAACATTATTTCGTTACAAGAAAATCAATAATTGAAAAGAAGTCTAGTGATAAAATTAGTTTTTAAAAAACATTTTTAAAAATTTCGAATTTTTTTTCGCCGGAACTTGGAATTTTTTTATAGAATTTACACTGCCTCGATATCAGGTAAAATTAGATCAGATAGTAGCAAAAACGCCACGCGTTGAATTTTGTACTGAAAACTAGAAAAACTTTTAACTACCCTATTTATTTTAATGACCCTAAAATCTTCATATTTTTCTTTGAATAATTTCAGTTTACAGATCACATTTGAGTATTTATTGAGCTATTTGAATCTAGTTATGCGGCACATCAGTTTAAAAAAATTCTCAGGAGAGAAGAGATAGACATTTCTAGGTTACCGTCGGTGCTTAATGTCCTTTTAAAATATGTAGTATAAATATTCGTTAAATTTTATAGCGGGATAATAACATTTTTCGGTTTTTTTACTTTAAAAAAATCAAGTTTTATCCGACTAACAAAAGAAAGTGTTATTTTTTTTGGCTACCATTTCTAGTGCGGCTTTGTTTTTTCACAACTCTACCAAAAAAGAAATCTACAAACGATTTTTTTCCTTTCGTGCCATGATATAAATACTTAGATTTAGATGTTAAATGTTTTTTATGCTAAAATAGAACTAACCCACCAATTTTGCACAATGAAAATTTCTAGGAATTACATAACACCGTATAACGAAAAAATGAAATAATTCTTTTCGGTTTTCGTTATGTTTTTATACCCACAAAGGGTATATTAGATTTGCCTTACCGTTTGTAACGCCAAGATCTCGTCATCACACACAAGAATGAAATACACCAGTGTGTTAAGAATGATAAAAATAATTAATTTTTGCATGTCCGTCCGTCCGTCTGTGGCGTGGATTGCGGGCGCACGAGATTTGAAATTTTGCGCAGATTGGTTTTTCGTAAAATGCAAGGCTAAGTTCGTTAATGGGCAAAAATGGACCATTAGGGGAGGTACCCCCCATACGAACGAAAACGATTTTTGCGAATACCTCAAAAACGGTGCATCTTATCAAAAAAGTGCGAGAACAAAAGTTATTTAGGATATGATTCTACATAAAACTTCCTTACATCAAAATCCGATTGGAATAAATTTTAAAAAATCGTATTGGAAAGTTTGACTTCAAAGTGGAATTTTGATACAACTGTTCGCTGTTCACTTAAATCACCATACCGATTTTTAATAATTGCCAGATTGGCAATTATAGCTTTTGTTATGTTTCATTCTTGTATCGGAATTAAATTTCTGTAACGTTATACCGGAATTTTGAGGAAAAGCTTAAAAATAATTTTGTTACTTTGCTACGTTACGATAACATTTCCATCCCTAGTTTAAACTGACACGAAGATTCCAATCGACGCGAAATGTCCAGAAATGAATGTTCATGAAAAAAGAAAAGGTTTTTCATTTTACCAAAACTGTTTCTTTTAAACATATCACATATGAGTGATGAAGTTTTCAGCTAGTGCTATGATATTTTGTATCAAATTTACAGTTCAAAAATAAAAAAAACGTACAAAATCAAAACCTTACTCAAAATAAGAGCGTTTTAACTGGCTTCTAGAATTACAGTGGAATCTCGGTTTGTGGACACCTTGATTTCCGAGCGTTCTTTAGATTCACGAACCGAGGTTTCACTGTATTAAAAAAAAATTGCAAGCCCACGAACAGTACAATTAGTAAGGACAATGAGTTTAGTTAGTTTTAATAAATTATTGAGAATTTTTTACGTTTTTCAAGTTGTGCTGTTAGAGCATTTTTTGATCATATTCGCACTTTCTAAATGTTCATAACTTGAGACCTATTATTCCGATTCTAACCTTATAATTCAATAAAGATTTAAATGAAGGGGATTTTTCATATTTAGAGTGTAATTAGTGCAAACACTCAGGAATGCCAAGTATGTTCGCAGATTCTAAATACAAAAAAAAATACAGAAAAAAAGGTTTTCCCTTTCGAAGATTGGATATGGAAGCCAGTTAAAATAATTTTTTTGACGACCGAATCTTGTAGAATAATAATAACAATAATATTTTTACATTGACTACAAAAAAGATAAAAACATATATCAGTTTAATTTTTTGAAGACTTTGTTTTACCAAATATTCAAATTTTATAAAAAAAATTTGGCAACTCTTTTACAAAAATGTCGGTACAGGTTGCAGAAATCTCAAATTAATAGATCTTGATAGTTTAATACACTCACAAAAATCGATTTCTATATATATATATATATTTTAATTTTAAAGAACCGATATCGTTTCTATTGGAATCCTTCCTCGACCGGACTACTACGAAATTTACGTCTGAATTCGGCAAGGATTAAACCGCAACTGATCGAGTTATTGTTAACTTACTAAAATTTTAGCCTCGGATGATGTCATTTTTCTTCATCCTTGCATTTTCTACTTTCTATGGAGTAAAAATGTCATAGAATTTTCCCTTCATGGTGTTAACATCGATGGTAGTTAGTGCCGTCATTGATATTACGTTGTGGTTGCGGGTTGATAGTGTGATGTGTCAGGACTTTCCGCTCATGATTGTGAGCTTTTTAGATATTGCTAAGCAATGTTCTATTCTTTTTATTTACCTCATGTACATCTTTTGCAATGATATAGCAGTAAATATAGAAATCCATCATGGTATAGTATACGAAAATGGTCTAACATAATCTAGAGACTTATTAGAACTCACAGAGCATCACCCTGGCTATTAGAACGTCAATATCTTCAATGTATGCGATATTTTTGTTCTTGGGGAAATTATTTCGAGATTCAATTGTTGAATACCGAAGAAATTCTTGAATAGAATTCTCATTTCAGTTCTTCTGTGTGACTTTCGTCCTATTATTATCACTTAACTACCCACGTAAATATTTTCTTTCATCACATCATTTTTCTTAGTTATTGCTTATTGCGAAAACTGTTCAAAAAATTTCCTGCCAGTAACAGGAGTCGAAATATCTTTATAAATTTTGTTGAAGATCTGCAATCGAAATACTATTGTGGTTTGTGTTTAAATTTTTTGAAAAGTTTATAGAAAATAAAATTTATGAATTTTATATTGTTCGGAAACTTATAAAAAACACCAAATACATGAAATCCTTTGAAATCGAAAAATTATTAAACAAATCAAGAGCTCGGTGCAAAAAGCGATCATCTCCACTTTTTCAAATTTTTCAGAAGAGACAAAAAACATATTAGTGTGAAATTTTTGCTCTGGGACAAAGTTAACAAATTACAATTTAAATCAAGTATGTATTCTTACATAATTTTAATTTGAGAAAAATTCATATTTTTTTTTTGAAAAAGTTATAGACATTTTAAATTATGGAGATAGCTGTTTCTTGCACCCAAGAGTACATCAGCGGTTTTCAAAATGCATTATTGGCTACAAAATACAGTCCAAAATATGTTTAATAGCCTTTAAAAACAAAAAAAACATAATCAAAATAAAATTCTGGAGAGTCGTCTCCTTTTCTTTAATAACTTTTTACACAGACCTCCAATAAATATGGTGTTTCGAGCCAAATGTGCTCATTCGTTTATTCTTACATTTCATCAATACCTCATTGTCGTCAAAAAGTGGAGATGATCGCTTTTTGCACCGAGGTCTTCAAATAGTGTTTAGAATGAAATTTTTCATAACTCTTTCTTACATGAAACTCTGTGATCTCGGATAAGTTTGAAGGATATTTGTGTTTAAAATATAAAAAAATTTAATGGGCCTTGAAATTATTTTGTTTTTAACGAAAGATTTGTTTGATTTTATTTTTCGGTCAATTTTTTTTTCTTTTCTAATGAAATTTCGATGCCAATAAAATTGTGCTGTTTCTAAAATGTGTCCTTCAGTTATTAGCCTGATATAAGAAATTTAATTCACGTAGTGAAATCTTTTGAAACAAATGTCAATGGGGAATATGTCGGGTGGTTAAGGAATGAAATACAAAATTGTTAAATGATTCACAAAAAATTAATTATTTGCAACCAAAACAACGCCATCCATGTAGCTATCTGCTATTCTCAGGAACAAATATTTTGTTCTGGTCAACGCCGTCTTGCCATCTGAGGTTGGGTCTTCCTCGTCACCTTGTTGCTAATAACCTACCGCAGAAGACTTTACTAGCCGGGTCACTTTCACTCATTCGAGTGACTTAACCAGCCCATCGGAGTCTGTTGAGTCTTATGAGTTTGACTACGGGCACGTCCTGATATCTCTCATATACATCGTCATTGTAGAGTCTCCGGAATCGTCCCCCCTCATGTATGGGCCAAAGATCCTTCTGAGTCCGATAATTTTATTTATTCGGCATAAATGAACTTTTATCCGGAAAAAGTAGACATTTGTCCAGTTGAAACTTCACCAAAAGAATTAAAACAAATTTAAAATTTAAATCCGGTAAATATTTTTGATGAACCTTTCGTCTGACGTGAAATTTTACACATATTCGTTTTTCATAAAAAATCGAGGATAAGTTCGTTAATGGGCAAAAATGGACCATTAGGGGGGGTACCCTCCATACGAACGAAATCGTTTTTTACGAATATCTCAAAAACGGTGCACCTTATCAAAAAAGTGCAAGAACAAAAGTTATTTAGGATATGATTCTACATAAAACTCCCTTACATCAAAATTCGATTGGAATAAATTTTAAACAATCTTATTAAAAAGTTTGACTTTAAAGTGGAATTTGGATACAACTGTGGGTTATAGTCGGAGGGAACATATCGGATGGTAAAACGTTCGAGAGTCTAGTTGTTTGCCATGGTGGAATAACTTGGGGATTTTCGGTGGAACATTTCCCATGGAAATATCTAGATAATATACTGAGTACCCCAACAGAGCGACGATGGTCAAGAGACCGTAATGAATATGTCAAAGATTTGTCTCCAATGAGTCGGATCGCACGTTTTTGAATTCGGTCCAGCAGGTGCAGGACAGTTTTTGGGGCTCCCGCCCAAATGTGCGGATGTAGGTCTTATAGGACGTCGATTGCTGTGAAATATTTTTCTAAACTATTTGGTATAAATTTTGAATTTTTTTGGTTCCAAAAAAATGGAAATGGAAAAGGCTTTGTGATTTTGTTTACAAATTCTAAACTGTTTGATGTAAAATTTAAACTCAATTTAGTTAAGATGACTATATAAACCTAAAGAGTTCAAACATTTTCCACCGTGCCCTCTCGGTCCGACTTAATTTGTTAAAAAATGAACTCAATTTGCTAAAAAATGTCAGGTATCTAAATGGGTGAATATGGAAAATTAAAATTGAAGCTATGGTATCTATTTTTGGTTAAAGTTCAGTTTAGCGACAATGACGCTACAAATTTTTGGTGTATAGGGAGGGGTAGACGGAAGCATCCCCTATCCAAAATGGGTATTTTTAGCCCTCGCTCGCCCCCCTTGATTTTTCAGATTTTTCAACGAAAACATTATTGACAAATGTTTTTTTAACTTTTTAATATTTTATATAATTTATTTATAAAATTTCAATTTCTAATATGTTTGAATGTGGCTTACTTTCGAAGGAAATGGCAAACTTCATCCTTTATTTTCTGTTTCGCTGCCAACGCCCAACAGGGATTTTTAGATGGAAATTATGTGCACACCCTATAAAACGTCAATTTATCAGTTTATGCTTTCAGTCTATGCGTTCCTAAGAAATGGCGCCCTATTCAAGCCTTAATGGGCCATATGAATAAAAATTCGTATTTCTGAGGAAAGTGAGTGCACTCTAAGTGAGTAAAGTTGCTTGAGTAAAGTTCGAGTTTGGTATGAATAAAAGTTAACTCTACTCCATGGAGTACACTCTTGCGATGTTTTGTGTTTTCTGAGTGCACTCATTGCACGTTTGTTGATTTATTTCGAATCGATTCAAAAAATTAAAAATGTTTTCGTTTTTCAACGAATCGTCTGATTCAGAATCAAATGAGAATTATGAAATTCGAAGAAAAAGGAAAGTGGAAGAAATTTGGATGTTGAAGAAAATTTTCGAGAATTACCCGGCCCTTACACGCGTCTGTAGAGCTGACACAGACTCGTGTAAATGCACTGACTGCCAGTTCGCTAAATGTATTTTAATTCGTTGTCAGTAATTTGACATTTGAAGTCTGTGCTACTGACAGACTTTACAGTCGCGTGTAAAGGCCGGGTTATACAGATTCGATGTGGATAATTTCAATCGCATTGGTGAAAAAACTTTTTCACGCTCCAAACAAACGTAAACAAAAGATAATTGTCAAATGTTTCCTTGATTAATCGAAAAAAAAATTGAAAAAATATGCTGAGTGTGCCCAACAGCACACTCAAATCAGACTGGACTTTACTTAGCTTTAAGGCCCAACTATAATGTGCATAAGCTGACTTAAGTCAACTAATGCAATGGTACGACAACACGAAAATTGTATAACTCAAACCATAATGGGAATACGCGACTTTCGTTAAGTTTCATTTCGGTTTCGTTGAACTTAAGCAAAGCGACTGGGAGCGCTCGCACATACGGAAAAGTGAAAGAGACAGAACAAGACAATTTGTCAAAAGTCATGTCGGAAGAAATTGTAAATAGTTTTTGCGATATTTTAATAGAAAATGTTAGAGACCACAAGTGCTTATTTATAAAAAGTAATTCGCAGTATTTCAACAAGTACGATGACGTTTCAACATCTGGATGTCATATTTTGACAAGACCTTATTCCTTTAAGTTCATTATGGCTTGCTTATGTGCATAAGCAAAATTTCGTTGACTTTTGAAATTTGCTTAAGTCAGGTTATGCACATTATAGTTGGGCCTTTACTCAAGCAGGTTTAAAGTCCTAGTTGAGGCTGCTGTGGTTTATTTAGAGGTCTCTCCAGTATTGACCCGGAAAGGCTTTCTCCATATTATTTAGATTTTAAAGGAACATCGGTCTTGATGGGCTTACTTTGTTTTAAACGCTTATCTTTCCGTTATGTCCCTGTGATTGTCTAATTTTCACTCGCACGCATCGCTAACGATTTTACCGGATTTATGTATTAGATCACTGTTATTTTAGTTGTTTCTTAATTGAAAATTAACCGTAATTTTTACCTTTTATTTAACTGTACCTACTACTTGTATATAAATTATGTTACAATAAGTACCTATGTAATGACTGAATTACTAATTATTTCAACAAGGTTGCAGCGAACGTCTGCATTCGCATCCGCGAATGTAAAACTTTCGCATTGTTTTTCACATTTGCGTGCGCTTTCGCATCTGAAGATGTAAGAAAAATCACATCCACACTCCGATGTCAAACAAACCACATCCGCGGCAACCCTGCTATGAATCTAAGAGTCAAGTGATGGTACTGGGGCTTCAGTTATCATACCATTTTTTTGTTTTTTCGTCAAGACCAACGTCCAAACTATGATATAAAAAATAGTTAAGCTACCCAATACATTTTTTCCTGAGTTATGAACGATCAAAGTTTTAAAGTTTGCTGAAAACTCAACGCCTGTCGAAAATGAGTTAAGCATACTGCGGTAATATATTTACGGGTTGCTTAACATTACTAACGGGTTGGGTTGGTTTCGATCGATAGAGATCAGTTTGTAATTTTTGGGGTTGATTTTGATTTAAACGTCAATTTAGGGCTATATTTAACCGTAAATACGTGGTATTTAAGAATTTTATTTATGTCTAATGTAGCATTGTATTTTAGACATAAAGAGATAACTTAGGTGTGCGTGAAACTTGTATCTTTCAACCCTTCTCTCCCTTTAGTGATTAATGGGAAGTTTTTAAACATAATTCATTAATGGGAAGTTTTTTCTTATGTTTTAACTTTTTTCGATATCTAAATATAAGGGGATGATTCCACAAAAATATCACTTTTGAAATCGATTGCATATAAGACAAACATTATGAATTCTAAAATGGGTTCAATATATTGTACATTTTTGTGAATTTTAAGAACATTAAAAAATCGCTAGAAAACTAGAAATCTAATAGCGTATTTGAATGGCATGCTCTTTTTGCTCGAAAGTTTTAAATCGAATAGAACATTTTCAAAAAAAATAAATCTTACAAATTTGAGTTGGATAAAGTAAGCTAACTTCGACTCCAAAGTAGAGCATGTTCTAAATCTGTGATTCGAATTCGCCATAAGTATTTATCATATACGCAAAAATATCAACGACTTTAGCTGAAAGAAATTGAAGCTGCAATTATTAATTTCCATTCCCTTCATAATTTAATCGGAGGCTATTAATACGTAATTGAGTGTTATTAAGCGACCCAATTAATTTTCTTTCAAGTCGACTCTCGTTTGCAGATAACAAGAAAACTAAGTGGAAATACCACAACATCGTGATATAAATTTATATCAGAAAGTACTTTCCCCGTGAAGCTTTCTAATTTTAAATTAATTTTCTTTTCGAATGCTCTAAACGAAAAAAACCCTTAAAAATCGAATTGGAAGTAAATCGATTAAGAACAGAAGGAAAAATGCCTGCATTTCAATGAGCTATACAGGGGGACCAGTATTTTCCATGAATTTCTTTTTTTTCGATAGATAGGACGTGTTAAACTTGTTGAATATATGTGAATGACTTAAATATAGATTTTTCCAACGTAGAATATAATTTTATTTTATATCTTCATTCATTTCTAATTGAGCTCGATTAACAATTCTAAAGTTTTTATTTTTTTTATACATAGTACATAGTATAGAAAGTATTGTATTCATAAAAAATATCTACCTCTTAATTTTGCCTAAAAAAACATTTGTCCAGTACTTCCGGTTCGATTGGAGCCACATTACAAAAATGTCTGTCAGTCTGTCTATAAGTATTTTCAAAAATTACTTGAACCAGATACATGAAATTTAACAGGCGTCTTCGGTGATGGAATGGGATGATTCTTTCAACGTTTGGTAGA
The DNA here is from genome assembly GCA_964034945.1 of Chrysopilus asiliformis. Lineage (NCBI taxonomy): Eukaryota > Metazoa > Arthropoda > Insecta > Diptera > Rhagionidae > Chrysopilus > Chrysopilus asiliformis. The sequence continues at coordinate 65,985,485 of OZ035961.1, read as the reverse complement.
ATTCCGTAGACCATAAGTTTTTTCAGCTGACCGGAAGTGATCAATAGGGCGAATGCCAATTTCTTTTTATAAAACTTTATATAAAGACAAAAAAAAATTATACAACCTAGTATCTCTGAAATGGTTACTTCCATCGAGCACTACCGTAGATTCTCTACAGAAATGTTGAGAATTTTAGTATCTATAATTTTTCCTATAACAATTTATACGAAAAACCGTTAGTTTGCAAGCAATATGCAAAAATCTAATTTTTTACGTTTTAACGAAAATAACTCAATGACGGTAAAAGACAGCGGATAACAGTTAAAGACAAAATAGTATTATTTGCAATTCCTCTCTTATATCGGACCACCAAAACCCGTTTTTCGAGATAATTAGAAAATATTTTTTAGGCAAAATTAAGAGGTCGATATTTTTCATGAATACAATACTTTATTATACTTCGTATAAGAAAATAATTAAAACGAAGAGTAAAAACAAATAAGGTATCGTACTTTTCCAAGAAAGTGCATAGCGATGTGTGGGAAAAAATATTACCGGAAAGACGATTTTGATGTTTCTTCATCAAGAATATATAGAAAAAATTTTGTTCCAAAAGATTCTAAAAGAAATTTGCAGCACGAACTTTAAGGTACTTAAGTTAATAAAGGCGAAAACTCTATATTGTTGAAAGATGACTCAATTCCGTCGCTGTTCTTGAAAATAAACAAAAACCTTATAAACTAAATTTAGAACTAAGTGTTGGCCAACAAAAAAAAATCGAAAAATTACAAATATTGTAATATAATTATATTCATATATTCATAATAATAATATTTTTTAAAATAAAATAAAACCCATTGAAAAATCAACTTAGCCCAACTATTTCAAAATCCCGTTATCCTTACGGAAATTTCGACGACAAATTCGTTCTTTGTGACCCCAAAAACTCCACGATACGAAACAATGGTTCAGATTAGCAACTTTCGCTGTGTGAAGTTGATTTAAACTTTGAATTAACGCTCTTAATGACGCCATGCTCAAAACATCGAAAAAATTGTTGGGCCTACTGTCGCAATCTTGTTTTATTTGATTCATGATTTATAAGGGCACCAGACGCTCTAGAAGTTTGTCGATTTTTCCAGATTGTGCTCGCGGCTTACCGAGGTCTTTATCGCTTGTCTGGGAAGTTCTACTGAGCCGCGATTTTTCTCGATTGTTCTAGGATTATTGGCTCGTATTGTCTTAGTTGTCTTTATAACAAAAGATAATATTTTGGGGAAAAGATGCCGCACATTTTTTCGGTCAGCAAAGAGTACATGTCCTCCAAAAAGAGGACATCTGGAACCCAAACTGTAAGTCGATATCTATCACCTTCCTCGAAATATCTTCATATTTGGTACGTTTCTTTGATATTTTTATCTAAATCAGATCCTCGAGTCGGGTATTTTTTCGCTCCGGTTTTCGGTTTTGCTCTTTAGTTTTCTTCGCCTCCAGTTACGGTTTTTAGCAGTGTTCAAAACGCTCCCATTTGTAGTCTTTCGTTCTGCTCCCAAGGAGGCATTGAAATCAATAGAAAATAAAAATCACGCTCTAGAGAACGAAATTCGGCATTTCAGAAAAACGCTCCCAAGAACGAGAACGAAATTTTTGTTTTTACGTTCTTGCTCTTAGGATTTTTATATTTGCATTTTGTTTTTACGTTCTTTGAGAACAGAACGTTAATGCTGGGAGCGAAATATCGTTCTCTCACTATTAAAATACATACTTATATGTGTGTGTGCATCATACCAAAAAGCCATCGCTCGAGGCTTTCATTCATTTTTATGCGAGACCCACAAACCGGTTTGAACAAGGAGCGAAAACTTAAATAGAAATCATTTCGTTCTTAACTTGGGAGGGAGAACGAAAAATGTGCATAGCTCGTTCCAACTCCTAGCAACAGTACAGCGGAGCTGAAAATTTCTCTCTTTACAGAACGATTGCGTTTGAAAATCATTTTCGTTCTTGAGAACGGGAGTCGGAAAACGCCGCAAGCGTTCTTGTCGTTGGGAGCGAAACTTTTAAGAGCGAAAAGAACGATATAACAAAATAAAGTTTTGAACACTGGTTTTTAGTATTGTTCGCTTCCGAATACGCTTCGGTTTAAAAAAAACAGATAACGTTCCGGTTACAAGAATCGGTTCGGAAATGGATTATTTTGCAGTTCCACTAACATTGAAAAAGAACGTTTAGTTGGTCTGAAACTAAACAAATGTTTAGTTTCCGAGACGCATGGACAACATAGCAGAATTTGTTACAAGACTTGCCTTTAGCTCCTTAGCATCCATCTCAAGGCCAAATCTGCAATGGGAATCCTGGCGGCACGTCTGGGGGTAGCTCAGTATTTGCATGAGAGTAAAGGGTGGGGATCTTGCCAGGGCCACGTGCGAACAGATATTCGACGTGCCAAGCTCAACGTTCGAGGGGGAAAAAAAGCACAAGGGAGGATCCATCGTCCTTGCCGTCAGTTTCACTTAAAAAAACACTGAGGACAAAAGGGATAATAAGCCTTATCATGCTCGGCACAAGCGGAAACCGTCAAACAAATAGTCGTCACTTTATCATCTCACGGAATAGGGCAAAGTAAATGATTCAACCGTTTATTTTATTCTAACAAAGTCTATCTTTATTATGGCAAAAGAATTATAGTGCACGCGCCCAGAATATACAAATGGAAAAAAAACGTTATAAATTTTCCCTTTTTTTTGAAAATTTGATTTGAACAAAAAACTAATTCCGCGACAATTCACCACTTTTTATTGTTTTGATTATGCTTGATAAATAAAACCCATAATTGCTTAAACATTAGACTCACCGCATACCTGATCCAAAGAATCGCCTACCATGTTCACATAGAAGCTCCTCAGGACACAGGAAACTCGCCACTACTTATGTAGTTGTTACCTTTCTTTAGAATAAATCGCTAAATGAAGCATAAAAACTTCCCATTACTCAAAAAACTGTTTCATAATTTTAATTTGAAATGCAGCTTGCTCCTATCAAATTTTTATGACGTCATTAGCCCAGATCCTTCTGGAGATGTACTCGATTGGTCCCTTTTCAGGAAAAATTGCACGTAGAGAAATTCCCTTAAGAAAACGTAGATAACCCTTTTGGTTCGTGTATGATATTGGCGAGGTAAGCACCAAGTAATCCTCGAAATCGCCTACCACATGGGGAAAAAGGGCCGCAAGCCTGACTCACAATGCCTATTGCGAGGGGCACCAAGATGACAAAAGACTTAATTTTCACAAGTGGTCCCTTAGACTTTTCTTGTCTTCTATTTGGGACCTGAGATTTTATATTTTCACATACTGAACTGCGAAAGAACTTTGGCTCACCACTTGTGCGATATTGATGAAAAAAAAGAAGAAACCAAGGGTTTCCTAAATCGGTGTTCACGTGGAAGAACGATAATCAAAGTTGTGACGATTTTAGCAGGTGAAAATTTGACCCCAGAAAACGCACAACATGTAAAACATGAGGTAAAACATTTCCTCAAAAAAACGAAAAAAATCTTTTATATCTGTGGGTCACCCACTACTTCCACGTATATCTCCCACCGAATTTAAAATTAAATCTGAATCTCCTTTTTTCCCCATCAACTAAAATTTCGGGTTTTTTCTGCATCCCTAGCCCAGATTTAAGTGGTATTAGCTTCGAATTCAACCGTTGCATTTTTGAATAATGCAAACAATGATCATTTTAAAATTGAATTTTAAAATCATGTTAAAATTGAATCTTTGTATAAAATCAATTGTACTTGGAGGAAATACCCAAAATTTTCAAATGTTCTTTTTAAATCTATTCCTTTCGCTATAATTTCAATGGACTTTTGTTTCAATTATACTACCGCAGAGACGCGAAACGATCAGATGGATGAAGGGAGGAGCCTGTCTTTACTTTTAAGCAGCTTGGATTATTCCAAATTAATGACGTCATGGAGGGATTCTGATGAAGCAGGGTTCTTGTTTCACATGCAATCGTAACAAATTCGCAATAATCACATGCATTTTAAATATGCGCTTAATATAAAATTTAATGTTTTTTTAACCGGTCCGTATCAGCGCAGTCGAAAGTATGTACTCCAATTAGAGTATTATACTCCTTTTGCGTAGCCCCATACTCCCCAAACTCGAATTAAAATCTTTTGTTAAAAATTCAATGTGAATATGGTTTTAATAAAAAAAACTTCTTTACTCGATATTGCAATTCCATTTTGAACTCTGCATTAATTTGTTTTATTACTCATATTTAGTGCCCTTACTGCAAAGGTGATGTGTACAATTTTTATGGTATCATTTGGCCCGAATAAAATGTTTCGCATATGTTTAAAAATGATTTGTAGAAAACCTGTTTTTTATATTAATTTGAAAACCTAAACGAGATATGTATGTGGAAAACCCAATTTGATTTGCAGAATGACGAATCTGATCCGTGAAATATTCAATTGGATATCATAAGGCTATATTGAGGCTAAAGCTCGGTTTAGACGAGACAAGTAACTTGCGGCAAGTAGACGTAAATACACGCGATTTGACCTAGTGTGCGACGCTCGCATATGTGTGAGAATACTTGCCGCTCTCTCGAAAATAATAGAAAGCCATTCTATTTTTGTGGCAAGTAAAAACCAATACAAGAACATGGAACCGTGTACACAAGAGGTAGTTTTATGTGTGTGTGTTTCGGTTCATTTTATATTTGCTGCTTTGCCAGAGAACGCCGTAACATTTTAAGGAAAAAACGATACGGGTATAACAAACTCGTCGGCAACAAACAGTTTTAGGTCAAAATTCGCAAATTTTTCTACAAAAAAGAGTCGTAATATTTTTTCTCAGAAAAGTTTAGGTTATGTTTTCCTTCGGCTGTCATTCTACTTGAAATGATTTACTTGAAACGTGTAAACTAAGCAATCTACTCGCCTCTCTTTACTTGCCGCAAGTTACTTGCTGTGTATAAACCCTGCTTAAAATTGTAAAGACGCTCAGTTCTTGAACGAGAAATATCAGCTCCTGTACAAATGGAAATATTTCTATCAAAATGGAAATATTTCTGTACAAATGGAAATATTTCTATCGAGTATTTGATGATTGTCCCCACTCAATTGTAGCTTTTCTTATAGCTATACCAAAGAAAAAAATAACAAAAAATGAGACAGGTATGGCTTTTTAAATTACATTGATAAGATTTGAAATAAAAGCTAAGGCACCAAGTGCGTTGCGTTGTTGCATTGCGTGATTTTTATACAGACAACCAAATAAAATCAGGCGTTTTTAAAAGTTTTTATTTAGCTTACTTTCGTATCTGTTTGTCTGTCTGTTGGGGTCAAATCTTGCAATCCAATTTTTACCCACTTCCACTCATCCGATTGAAATTTTGCAGCATACGTAAGTGCAATATTTTCACTAGTTCGTTTTTGTAAGGACAAGGCCAGCATAACGTGATTATCCTTTTCCTCAAATTTTCTGGAAAAAATATCATCTGGGGATTTTGGGGTCGCTGAATCTGATTAAGAAGTCTTTAAGGACAAAGAAGGTCCTGCTGAGATAACGTGATGATCGTTTTCTTCAATTTTTGCGTGGAAAAATGACATCCGGGGGTTTTTGGGGTCGATGAATCAGATTCTGGAGTCAAAAAGTCCGTAAGAATATCTTAAATATATTCGTAGACTAAAAAGTATTATAAACAAGCGTGACGAAAGACAGGCATCATTTTGGATTTTTAGTCATACTAAATAAATACAAAATAACTAAAATGGATTAAATTAAAAAAAAAACAATCTTTTATTTTAAAAGATGTACTGAAAAGGAAAAAAGAATTTTTTGAGCGCTATGTAGCAGAAATAAAAGCGAGATAAACGCATAAAAAATTAAAAAAAAAATATTTATCGCGCGTTTATTTCTGATATAATAGCGCCCAAAAATATATTCTTTCTTTTTTTGTACAATTTTTTTTAAATAAGGGCTTTTTTTGTTTTTTTTTTCTTATACATACTCCTTACAGATATTATTCTATCATTTTTACGGCAAGTTTATTTACAAGAAAATCATGCACCCAAAAATGTTTGAAATCGAGATTTAAATGAGTGTAAAAAGGGAGTGAAAAACCGCAAATCTGTTTCGATTTCTCAATTTTCTGAGAATCCGGTTTGCTCACGGTTACGGTTTTGTTAAAAAATACGGTTTTCATTCCCGCTTCCGATTCGGTTCGAATTTCTGATCTAAACTAACAATTTATTGAAAAAACGTTAGTATAGTATAAAGAAGTCATGTGCGGTTCACATCAGATTTTTTTTATGAATAACGTATAAGAGCTTGATGGCCTAACAACTGGAATTTGTAACGTCAATGGAGCAGCCAACCTCTTAGAGAAAATTAAAAATGTGAGAAAAATACTCCTGCGAGTATCAGAAAGCTTTAGCATAGTCAGGGTTATAAGTCTGTACATAAAATGCGAGCATTTTTGAATGATTCTAACAAGGGAAGGTCCCCATCTCGATCTCGCCAATTTTGATTAAACTTATAAAGGGTATTTTCTTAAGAATGCCCGGCAAATAAATGTAAATAAAATCGCATGACATTTATTTGATCTAAAAGTGCCTTTACTTGGAAGATAATTCGTTATCATTCAACATTTCACTCACTCTTTCATCAAACTGCTCAAAAAAAAAATATCGTCTATATCGATGCCACGTAAATTTGGAAACAAATATTAGCTGACAACTACAGCGATTTTGCTTATTAACGTATCCGGTGAGCCAAAAGTGAGCCTTCAGCGATGAACACAATTTTGTCATAAAATTCCAGATAATCTTGCAATTGAAGACCACGGTGTAGGGGCTGTTTATCGGTTTTACCGGCCAATTTTATTACCGAAATTACCGGTAAATTAAAAAAAATACCGGTAATTTCGGTACTTTTACTTTCTTCTACGGAGTATAATAAAGTATTGTATTCATGAAAAATTTCGACCTCTTAATTTTGCCTAAAAAACATTTCCCGATCACTCCTGAGTCGATTGGAGTCATATTTAAAAAATGTCTTTCTCTCTGTCAGTCTGTCTGTCAGTCTGTCTGTCTGTCTGTCAGTCTGTGTACAAGATTTCTCAAAAATTAATAGAGCTAGCGCCATGAAATTTTATAGGCATGTTGGGTCCTGAAATGGGACGATCCTATCAACTTTTGGTGGAAATCCGTTAACCGGAAGTATCCAAAATGGCGGTTTTTCAAAAATCGCAATTTCGTTTTTCTCGATTTACTCCCAAACTAGCGTTTTTTAGTGGCCTTAAGTATGACAAAACTTGGAGAAAATAAAATTTCCCACACTTTTGTCTTTAGCTATAACTCGATATCTCAACCTGTTATCGAGATAAACCGTTATTTCCAAAAAAACAGTTTTTTGCGATTATCTCGAAAACTAACAGGTTTTTGTTGACTGGATGTATGAAGTGAATTAATGAGAATGGCATTCTGCACAATTTTGTCTTTTACTGTTATCCGTTATCTGTTACCGTTATTGAGATATTTTCATTAATATGTAAAAAATCATATTTTTGCGAATAATTTGCAAACTAACGGTTTTTCGACAAATCAGTTAAAAGAATAATTAAAGATGTTAACATTTTCTACATTTTTGTCATTTACCGTAAATTGATATCTTTTACCGTTCTCAAGTTATCTCATATTTTGTACGTTTTTGATATTTTTGAATAAACCAAGAATTTATTGGGAGCTCGTCTTAGGTTGACAACGCGACAGGGCTATAACGTAAATTGCACAGGGTCGTAGATTTTGTAGAAGAAAGTTTTGTGTTGACCACAACTGATATTTTTGTATGGCGGGCTTAGCGGTCCAATTTTAGGAAATAAAAACAAAAGTTGTGTTTTAATTTTCCAGCCTGAGGTTTCGAGCCTAATTTTGGCTCATCTTCAGAGCCGTTAAACGATCATTAAACGGCACTATGTTAAAACTGTTAATATTTTAAAAATGAGCCAAAACAAGGCTCGAAACGTCAGACTGAAAATTAAAACTCAACCTCTGGTAATTTTTTTCTAAATGAAGACCTCGATGTAAAAAGCGGTCATCTCCACTTTTTCAAATTTTACTCGGAGATAAAGTTAACAAATTACAATTTAAATCAAGCATGTGTTCTTACATCATTTTAATTTGAAATCAATTTTATTTGGTTTTTATTGAAAAAGTTATAGACATTTTAAATTATGGAGATAGCTGTTTCTTGCATCTAAGAGTACATCAGCGGTTTTCAAAATGCATTATTGGCTACAAAATACAGTCCAAAATATGTTTAATAGCCTTTAAAAATAAACATATTCTTTAATAATTTTTTACAGAAGCATCACAAGTATGGTGTTTGCAGCCAAATGTTCGCATTCGTTTATTTTTGCATTTGGCATCAGTACCTCATTTTCGTCAAAAAGTGCCGAGGTCTCCAATTGGTTTTGAGCGTCTTCTGCAAAAATACAAAATTTGGGCAAAAAATCGATTTTTGGTTTTTTCTCAGCAACCAGTCGTCCGATTCAAACGAAACAAACCTAAAAGTTTTCTATTCAGAAGTAGAATCAAACTGCACCAAAAAATTAAATTTTTACTTTCTTCTACGGAGTATAATAAAGTATTGTATTCATGAAAAATTTCGACCTCTTAATTTTGCCTAAAACACATTTCCCGATCACTCCTGAGTCGATTGGAGTAATATTTAAAAAATGTCTTTCTGTCTGTCAGTCTGTCTGTCAGTCTGTCTGTCAGTCTGTCTGTCAGTCTGTCAGTCTGTGTACAAGATTTCTCAAAAACTAATAGAGCTAGCGCCATGAAATTTTATAGGCATGTTGGGTCCTGAAATGGGACGATCCTATCAACTTTTGGTGGAAATCCGTTAACCGGAAGTATCCAAAATGGCGGTTTTTCAAAAATCGCAATTTCGTTTTTCTCGATTTACTCCCAAACTACGCGTTTTTTAGTGGCCTTAAGTATGACAAAACTTGGAGAAAATTAAATTTCCCACACTTTTGTCTTTAGATATAACTCGATATCTCCACCTGTTATCGAGATAAACCGTTATTTCCAAAAAAAACAGTTTTTTGCGATTATCTCGAAAACTAACGGGTTTTTGCTGACTGAATGTATGAAGTGAATTAATGAGAATGGCATTCTGCACAATTTTGTTTCTCATCGTTATCCGTTATATTTTACCGTTATTGAGATATTTTCATTAATATGTAAAAAATCATATGTTTGCGAATAATTTGCAAACTAACGGTTTTTCGACAAATCAGTTAAAAGAATAATTAAAGATGTTAACATTTTCTACATTTTTGCCATTTACCGTAAATTGATATCTTTTACAGTTCTCAAGTTATCTCAAATTTTGTACGTTTTTGATATTTTTGAATAAACCAAGAATTTATTGGGAGGTCGTCTTAGGTTGACAACGCGACAGGGCTCTAGCGTAAATTGCGCAGGGTCGTAGATTTTGTAGAAGAAAGTTTTGTGTTGACCACAACTGATATTTTATCATATTGTAGAGGAACAATGATTTTTTCAGCTCGGTCTCTCCTATAACTGTCGCGCTGCAAAACTGATTGCATATTTTGAAAACCCCATCAAAACTAAAGTTTACCTGCTTTTGCATTTGACCGAAAAAACTCAAATAATAGGATAAGTGCGTTCTTTTCACGCCTTGTCAAATTGATTTTTTATACCCGTATGGTGAAACCAAAGGGTATATTAGATTTGCCTTACCGTTTGTAACGCCAAGATCCCGTTATCACACAAAAAAATGAATTACACGAACGAAAACGTTTTTAGCGAATATCTCAAAAACGGTGCATCTTATTAAAAAAGTGCAAGAACAAAAGTTATTTAGGATATGATTCTACATAAAACTCCCATACATCAAAATCCGATTGGAATACATCTTAAAAAATCTTATTGGAAAGTTTGACTTCAAAGTGGTATTTTGATACAACTGTTCGTTGTTCACTTAAATCACCATACGGGTTTTCAATAATTGCCAGATTGACAATTATAGCTTTTGTTATGTTTTACAATAAATGTTGGTCCAATTGAGAAAGTACACAGAGAAAATGATGTTCAGTATTTTTAGAAAATGGCATACAGCAAAATTGCATAAAATGTACGCACTTGTTACGAAATTTTATGACATTGTGTATAGAAATCAGTACCATGATTATTTTTTTGGGTATTAAATGCAGATACCAAATGGGGTAAAAATTTGTACATCGAATTAATGACCAATGACATCAATTTAACAGGCAAAGCCAAAATCGAAAATATATGTACAAATGATATTAAAATCAATTACCGTTGTGCATCCAATTCCCTGCTGTTAATGTTTGGATGCCTGCAGCAGGTAATTAGACTACTAGTAGAACTGCGCCACACTTGTGCATGACGAAAAAATGGCGACGATTTTGTTAGTCGATTCGCCAGTTCTAAAAACTCGATTTTAAATGGATTCCAATAATTTTTCATAAAACTGATGCAAAAAATCAGTTTAGGGAAAGCATTTCTTAGTTAAGACATTAGTTGGAATGCTTTTTTGAAAAATTTATTATGCCCATTTTTTCAGATTTCGATAATTTTTTCCCATTTTCGAAAAATACTAAACGGGAATAGTATTTTTTCGAGGTAACACAACAACATTCGCCGAGAGAATTCATTCGTTCGAAGTTTTTGTAAGAAAAATCATTCAAAATAAATTATTTCCATTTCGTATCATATTGGCCGTCATAAAACATTTCCTCCATATATACGAATATTCAATAGAAACTATCAGAAACAAACAACCATTTCTTAATTTTTAAAGTCATCACACTAAAATAATTTCCGCTCATTAGTTGCATATATTAAATTCTATGAACACACACTAAGCAAGAAACAGAAAGAGATTCCATATCAACAAGAGAGATTTGTTTTTGCATAAAATCCAGATATGTGGATACTATGACATTGATTGTTGATTCTATGCAAAATTATAAAAACTGCTTAATGACATTTTGTAGATCAAATAAATGAACTTATGGCATCGGTTGATTTTTGATGCACAAAAATCATAAAATTAACGTACATTTAGTAAAATTTATGCACAAATTCCTCTGAGTGTACCTTCATTTTTGGCATTATACTCCCAAATAGAAAAGTTTTGGTTTGTTTCGTTTAAATTAGACGACTGGTTCCTGAGAAATTGCCAAAAATCGTTTTTTTCCCGATTTTCGAGGGGTATTACCCCCTTGAAACCGTTTTAAGCACAATTAAGACTAATGATTACGAATATGATTACGATTGAACTTTCTCGACCAATGAGATCAAAGCTTTTAACGATAGGAAAATGAAAGCTTTCATCTCATTGGTCGAGGAAGCTCAATCGTAATCATAATCGCAATCATTAGTTTTAAATGGGCTTTAGACCGATATAAAAACATAACAAAAGCTATAATTGCCAATCTGGCAATCATTGGAGACCCGTATGGTGATATTCTTATCAAAATTCGAACAGTTACACCAAAATTCCACTTTGAAGTCAAACTTTCCAATAAGAATTTTTAAAATTTATTCCAATCGGATTTTGATGTATGGGAGTTTTATGTAGAATCATATCCTAAATAACTTTTGTTCTTGCACTTTTTTGATAAGATGCTCCGTTTTTGAGATATTCGCAAAAAACGTTTTCGTTCGTATGGGGGGTACCCCCCCTAATGGTCCATTTTTGCCCATGAACGAACTTAGCCTCGCATTTTACGAAAAACGGATCCACGCAAAATTTCAAGTCTCTAGCTCAATCCGTGCGCCCGCAATCCGCGCCACAGACAGACGGACAGACGGACAGACAGATGGACGGACATGCAAAATTCAATTTTTTTTTAACATTCTTAACACACTGGTGTAATTCATTTTTTTGTGCGATGGCGGGATCTTGGCGTTACAAACGGTAAGGCAAAGTTAATATACCCTTTGGTTTCACCATACGGGTATAAAAATACGTGTCTTTTATTTTTCGGTGTACTAAATATAACATATATAAGTTTTTATTAGAATCGGTGTCATCGGGTTGGGGACCTTCCCTTGGAAGATATGGGGATCACAAGAAATTGCCTTAGGGGTGTGAATAAAACGTCCTTTAGTGACGAGATCTTTGTCGTCAGTGGTCCCATCTTATTTCTAGTTATTTTGGATTTGCAAAAGGGAATGGAGCGGTTTCGTAAGAATACTGCCATGAATTCAGGCCAAATATGTCGTTCGAAATTCCAGTTAGTAGACTATCGTCTATATGTATATATATATAGATATATAATATTACTCCAAAGGGATTGGACTGAATTTAAGAATTTAACCAAGGGAAAAACCCTGGATATATCTGGATATATTTGCATTAAATTCTTTAATCATTTAGTTCTTTATTGAATATAAATTTTTTGAAAGGTATGCCACTTGAAAAATCGAAATAAAACACGTCCTATCGATTCAGTTTGATGTTTCTGCAACATGTCAGTGTGTGTGTGTTCATGTAAAAAAAGTTTTAAAAATCACTTTCAAATCCCAACCGATTTGATGCGGTTTTTGCATTTGAAAGCGGTTATTGTCCAATGGAACCTTATTGATTCTGATTTTTTTTGGAGTCAAGCAATCCAATTCGATTTATAAAAATATCAGTTGTGGTCAACACAAAACTTTCTTCTACAAAATCTACGACCCTGCGCAATTTACGCTAGAGCCCTGTCGCGTTGTCAACCTAAGACGACCTCCCAATAAATTCTTGGTTTATTCAAAAATATCAAAAACGTACAAAATTTGAGATAACTTGAGAACGGTAAAAGATATCAATTTACGGTAAATGGCAAAAATGTAGAAAATGTTAACATCTTTAATTATTCTTTTAACTGATTTGTCGAAAAACCGTTAGTTTGCAAATTATTCGCAAACATATGATTTTTTACATATTAATGAAAATATCTCAATAACGGTAAAAGATAACGGATAACGGTAAGAAACGGTAAGTGCAGAATGTCATTCTCATTAATTCACTTCATACATTCAGTCAGCAAAAACCCGTTAGTTTTCGAGATAATCGCAAAAAACTGTTTTTTTGGAAATAACGGTTTATCTCGATAACAGGTTGAGATATCGAGTTATAGCTAAAGACAAAAGTGTGGGAAATTTTATTTTCTCCAAGTTTTGTCATACTTAAGGCCACTAAAAAACGCGTAGTTTGGGAGTAAATCGAGAAAAACGAAATTGCGATTTTTGAAAAACCGCCATTTTGGATACTTCCGGTTAACGGATTTCCACCAAAAGTTGATAGGATCGTCCCATTTCAGGACCCAACATGCCTATAAAATTTCATGGCGCTGGCTCTATTAGTTTTTGAGAAATCTTGTACACAGACTGACAGACAGACTGACAGACTGACAGACAGACTGACAGACTGACAGACTGACAGACTGACAGACTGACAGACTGACAGACTGACAGACTGACAGACTGACAGACTGACAGACTGACAGACTGACAGACTGACAGACTGACAGACTGACAGACTGACAGACTGACAGACTGACAGACAGAAAGACATTTTTTAAATATGACTCCAATCGACTCAGGAGTGATCGGGAAATGTTTTTTTAGGCAAAATTAAGAGGTCGAAATTTTTCATGAATACAATACTTTATTATACTCCGTAGAAGAAAGTAAAAAATGCTCCAATTGTATTTCAATGTATGGTAAATTGTGTAAAGGGGCGTGTGGTCTAAGGTGCAGAAAGTGTGGAGCACGCCCTAAAGTAATCAAATAAAATATTATGAAAGTAAAAAAAAATATCTGATTTGAACAGCACATGACTTTCTTATACAAAATCTACGTTTCTGCACAATTTACACTACTACTTACACTACTACGAAAAAATCATTAGTTTATATAAAAATAAGAATTTTTAGTTTATAAAATCTGAAATATCTCGATAACGGTAAACGATTTCGATTTAGGGTGAAATGCCAAAATGTAGAGAATTTTAATACCTTCAATTCTTTGTTTTTTTTTTTTTTGGAAGCCCTATGTTTGCAAACAATTCGCGAAAAAATTTGTTTTTCTGTTATCGTTCCAGGATCGTCCCACTACAGAACCAAACATCCCTGTAAAATTCCATGGCTCAAGCTCTATTAGTTTTTGAGAAATCTTGTACACAGACTGACAGACAGACAGACAGAAAGACGTTTTTGTATTAATTCTCCAATCAACTCAGGAGCGCTCGGGAAATGTTTTTAGACAAAACTAAAAGGTAGAAATTTTTTATAAATACAATACTTTATTATACTACATAAGAAAGTAGAAAGCTGCGCCCAATAGCTGTGGACAAAATATCAATTGAACTACATTTTTTCAACAAAAGTTTGTGAGAGAACTTTTAATCAAACCATCGCATGCTGATGCATCTCCCATAGCATTTGTTTCCGTATTTATTAGAATAGACATGGTGCGAATGGGAAATTATGAAAGTAAATCTCATTTGATTTCTATGGCTGCTTTAAATTACAGTCGGTACAGATCACACATATCTGTACCCCAGAGGTTAACTGTCGTAACTGACAAAACCGCGATTTTGGGGTTATTGTTGAAACTACATTCTGGGGACGTATATTTTTATTTGGCAAAGTATCGTATCTATACAGTAATGATTATAATGTCTAATTTGACTATATGGTGAAGCAAAATCGTTACAGTTAAAGGTTGTAACTACTCCGGATGAAGCAAAATGGTTAGAGATAAAAGGTTGTAACTGCTCCCCCACTCATTACAAATTTATATATCAACTAATATTTTGTTTAAACAATGTCCTAAAATAAAATAAACTACAAAAGTTTCAAATAATTACCGAAAATCATACACAATAAAAATTGCAATTCCGAACTAAAAATCGCTCTCCTGTAAAATTTGCAAAATGTCAGTTACGACAGTTTACCTCTGGGGTACAGATATATACACTAAATTCCCCCATCGGTTATCTCAAATGGGGCACTCAAATATCAAAGGACAAATCTACCCAACAAATCTTAAACGTTAGTTTTGGAATTGAAATACTTATGTAACTCTCCGACGGAATATTATTCAAGTCCTATACCAATGAATCTTAATCATATTCTATGATGCATATCTGAAATCTTTTACACCTATGCATAATGAATATGATGGGTCCGGCAGACCCTCATATATAATAATACAAAAACATAAACTTCAGTAAAGATTTATTGCTTTTTAACGCTTAAATTAGTAAACAGTTATTACTAGGGCTGTCAAAAATATGCATTTGCATATTTCTTCTCGTTATGATTTCGGCTCCGGGAGTTTTTTATTCATTCGAATAAATAAGTTTAGAAGCGAATGAAGGTCACTTGTTGTTGCATATTTCACATATTTGACACGTTAGTGCATATTTGCATATAAATACATATTTAGTTGCATATTTTACTACTTTCATGAAAACCAAATTTTTTTTTGTTCAATTCAAATTATAATTCGACTTTCAGCTAGAATAAATATTAAAAATAAATAAATGTGTGTTTTTACTTTCTACGAAATATATAAAAAATATCAGTTGTGGTCAACACAAAACTTTCTTCTACAAAATCTACGACCCTGCGCAATTTACACTAGAGCCCTGTCGCGTTGTCAACCTAAGACGACCTCAAAATAAATTCTTGGTTTATTCAAAAATATCAAAAACGTACAAAATTTGAGATAACTTGAGAACTGTAAAAGATATCAATTTACGGTAAATGGCAAAAATGTAGAAAATGTAGAAAATGTTAACATCTTTAATTATTCTTTTAACTGATTTGTCGAAAACCCGTTAGTTTGCAAATTATTCGCAAAAATATGATTTTTTTACATATTAATGAAAATATCTCAATAACGGTAAACGATAACGGATAACGGTAAGAAACAAAATTGTGCAGAATGCCATTCTCATTAATTCACTTCATACATTCAGTCAGCGAAAACCCGTTAGTTTTCGAGATAATCGCAAAAAACTGTTTTTTTTTGGAAATAACGGTTTATCTCGATAACAGGTTGAGATATCGAGTTATAGCTAAAGACAAAAGTGTGAGAAATTTTATTTTCTCCAAGTTTTGTCATACTTAAGGCCACTAAAAAACGCGTAGTTTGGGAGTAAATCGAGAAAAACGAAATTGCGATTTTTGAAAAACCACCATTTTGGATACTTCAGGTTAACGGATTTCCACCAAAAGTTGATAGGATCGTCCCATTTCAGGACCCAACATTTCATCGCTCTAGCTCTATTAGTTTTTGAGAAATCTTGTACACAGACTGACAGACAGACAGACTGACAGACTGACAGACTGACAGACTGACAGACTGACAGACTGACAGACTGACAGACTGACAGACTGACAGACTGACAGACTGACAGACTGACAGACTGACAGACTGACAGACTGACAGACTGACGGACTGACGGACTGACGGACTGACAGACTGACAGACTGACAGACTGACAGACTGACAGACTGACAGACTGACAGACAGACTGATAGACAGACTGACAGACTCAAGTTATCTCAAATTTTGTACGTTTTGAGGTCGTCTTTGGTTGACAAAACGAAAGGGCTATAGCGTAAATTGCGCAGGGTCGTAAATTTTGTGGACGAAAGTTTTGTGTTGGCCAGAACTGATATTTTTCTACAAGTTTTAACCCCGATTATACCATAGACAATATGAAGTATTGAACATCTTTTCGAAATATCTTAAAATTTAACAGCTGCAATTTAGAAACAAGTTTTCCTGTCAAATTTGTTTTTGGTCTGTTAAAATGTCAATCTTTTTTACAGACTATTATTACTTTCTTCTACGGAGTATAATGAAGTATTGTATTCATGAAAAATTTCGACCTCTTAATTTTGCCTAAAAAACATTTCCCGATCACTCCTAAGTCGATTGGAGTCATATTAAAAAAAAATGTCGTTCTGTCTGTCAGTCTGTCAGTCTGTCAGTCTGTCAGTCTGTCAGTCTGTCAGTCTGTCAGTCTGTCAGTCTGTCAGTCTGTCAGTCTGTCAGTCTGTCAGTCTGTCAGTCTGTCAGTCTGTCAGTCTGTCAGTCTGTCAGTCTGTCAGTCTGTCAGTCTGTCAGTCTGTCAGTCTGTCAGTCTGTCAGTCTGTCTGTCTGTCAGTCTGTGTACAAGATTTCTCAAAAACTAATAGAGCTAGAGCGATGAAATGTTGGGTCCTGAAATGGGACGATCCTATCAACTTTTGGTGGAAATCCGTTAACCGGAAGTATCCAAAATGGTGGTTTTTCAAAAATCGCAATTTCGTTTTTCTCGATTTACTCCCAAACTACGCGTTTTTTAGTGGCCTTAAGTATGACAAAACTTGGAGAAAATAAAATTTCTCACACTTTTGTCTTTAGCTATAACTCGATATCTCAACCTGTTATCGAGATAAACCGTTATCTAAAAAAAAACATAACAAAAGCTATATTTGCCAATCTGGCAATTATTGAAAACCCGTATGGTGATTTAAGTGAACAGCGAACAGTTGTATCAAAATTCCACTTTGAAGTCAAACTTTCCAAAACGATTTTTTAAAATTTATTCCAATCGGATTTTGATGTATGGGAGTTTTATGTAGAATCATATCCTAAATAACTTTTGTTCTTGGACTTTTTTGATAAGATGCACCGTTTTTGAGATATTCACAAAAAACGATGTCGTTCGTATGGGGGGTACCCCCCCTAATGGTCCATTTTTGCCCATTAACGAACTTAGCCTCGCATTTTACGAAAAACGGATCTGTGCAAACTTTCAAGTCTCTAGCTCAATCCGTGCGCCCGCAATCCGCGCCACAGACAGACGGACAGACAGACAGACAGACGGACGGACATGCTAAATTCAACTTTTTTTATCATTCTAAACACACTGGTGTAATTCATTTTTTTGTGCGATGACGGGATCTTGGCGTTACAAACGGTAAGGCAAAGTTAATATACCCTTTGGTTTCACCATACGGGTATAAACAGTTTTTGCGATTATCTCGAAAATTAACGGGGTTTTGCTGACTGAATGTATGAAGTGAATTAATGAGAATGGCATTCTGCACAATTTTGTTTCTTATCGTAATCCGTTATATTTTACCGTTATTAAAATATTTTCATTAATATGTAAAAAAATCATATTTTTGCGAATAATTTGCAAACTAACGGGTTTTCGACAAATCAGTTAAAAGAATAATTAAAGATGTTTTTTTTAGATGTTTTTTTCTACATTAACATTTTCTACATTTTTGCCATTTACCGTAAATTGATATCTTTTACAGTTCTCAAGTTATCTCAAATTTTGTACGTTTTTGATATTTTTGAATGAACCAACAATTTATTGGGAGATTGTATTGGGTTGACAATACAACAGGGCTATAACGTAAATTGCACAGGGTCGTAGATTTTGTAGAAGAAAGTTTTGTGTTGACCACAACTGATATTTTTATACCCGTATTACACCAGTGTGTTTAGAATGATGAAAAAAGTTGAATTTAGCATGTCCTTCCGTCTGTCTGTCCGTCTGTGGCGCGGATTGCGGGCGCACGGATTGAGCTACAGACTTGAAATTTGGCACAGGTCCGTTTTTCGTAAAATGTGAGGCTAAGTTCGTTAATGGGCAAAAATGGACCATTAGGGGGGGTACCCCCCATACGAACGAAAACGTTTTTTGCGAATATCTTAAAAACGGTGCATCTTATCAAAAAAAGTGCAAGAACAAAAGTTGTTTAGGACATGATTCAACATTAAAGTTCCATACATCAAAATCCAATTGGAACAAGTTTTAAAAAAATCTTATTGAAAAGTTTGACTTCAAAGTGGAATTTTGATACAACTGTTTGCCGTTCACTTAAATCACCATACGGGTTTTCAATAATTGCCAGATTGGCAATTATAGCTTTTGTTATGTTTTTTTATATTTTTTACATATCTGCATAGTTTTTCTTGATAATTTGCAAGGACAAATATAGCATCGTTTTTTTTTATTACTGGTTCGTCATTTTCATCGTCTTGAGGAAGATTTTCTTTATCAATGAAGAGATCAATACATCTTTTTATATCATGGCTAAGTCTAGGATTTTTAGACCATCGATTCATGAAAGGTAGTACTAATTCTTTGCAAAGGTCTTTGATGAAAATCCTACGTTTGTGGGTTCGTCCAGCTTGGTAGTCTTTATTCTCACATGTATATAGTAAAAAGGCATGCAATGCTGCTATATCAATTATAGGTGTTTTTTTTAATGATCCGATTAAGATATCTAGATAGATCATTAAAAAAACGAATGGGAAATTATTGTGGATTTGAATTTGTTTTTAGGATATGTTGAATCGACTTGTGGCGAAATCCAAAACTAATCAAGTAGTTGTCAAGAAGTTGTTATTTTTAAGATATTCGTTGTTTACCTTCTATCCACTTCATCCATTTTTTAATGTCCTGTATGAGAAAAATGTGATTTTCCTGCAATGCCATAAAACCCCCCCTTATGTAGTGGGCATAATAAACCCTATACAATTACCAGCTAGAAATGTTAGCTTCGGCTTTTCGCCGCCAGGTATTTTCTAATGTTGTCGGATAATAACTCTAACAGTGGCGGCTTTATAGGGGAGGCAGCGGAGGCATTGCCTCCTCATAACATTTTATAAAAATGTTTTTCTAAAGTATGCCTTTAATTTTTTATAACATAATAGACTGTATAAAAATCTGTATGTTCAGAAAATAATAATTTAAAAGAAAATCCTATTCTCTAATGTTGAATTCTCTAAAACATAAACTACAAATTCTCTTCATAGAGGCTAACCTCCGATTCGTACAAATACTTTCATACAGCTTTTGCTAAGAACAAGCATAGCCACATATAGAATACGAACACCAATCTCTGTTTCACTTTTCCCCTCCAGAAGAATATGTCTTCCTACATAATTCGGAATACGTCTTCCGACATAATAAAAATTTTTATAGAACTAAAAAAACTTTGCCCCCTCATTTCAAATATACACGAGCCGCCACTGAACTCTAATGTGATGAAAATAGTGTTCAATATCTCCACTCTCGGCAGAAAGCACCAAGGGATTTTTATACCCGTATGGTGAAACCAAAGGGTATATTAACTTTGCCTTACCGTTTGTAACGCCAAGATCCCGTCATCGCACAAAAAAATGAATTACACCAGTGTGTTTAGAATGATAAAAATATTTAATTTCTGCATGTCCGTCCGTCTGTCTGTCCGTCTGTCTGTCTGTCTGTCCGTCCGTCTGTCTGTCTGTCTGTGGCGCGGATTGCGGGCGCACGGATTGAGCTAAAGACTTGAAATTTTGCGTGGATCCGTTTTTCGTAAAATGCGAGGCTAAGTTCGTTAATGGGCAAAAATGGACCATTAGGGGGGGTACCCCCCATACGAACGAAAACGGTTTTTGTGAATATCTCGAAAACGGTGCATCTTATCAAAAAAGTCCAAGAACAAAAGTTATTTAGGATATGATTCTACATAAAACTCCCATACATCAAAATCCGATTGGAATAAATTTTAAAAAATCTTATTGGAAAGTTTGACTTCAAAGTGGAATTTTGGTACAACTGTTCGAATTTTGATACGAATATCACCATACGGGTCTCCAATGATTGCCAGATTGGCAATTATAGCTTTTGTTATGTTTTTATTTCCCATTGAACCAGACAGATCTCAAATTCAGATCCCAAAAAATCTTGGATTAAGAATTTGTATAGGAGTTAATCTGGATCTCTTAATCCGATCATTAAAAAAAACACCTTATATTGTAAAAAATCGCAAATGGCCAGCGTCGTGTTTGTCGTTTGCATGTATAGTTGCCAACCATTTGATCGACACCTCCTTTTGTATGATTATAATATTATATTATGTTCGGCTTCTTTTTGGAGTGATTTTCAGTTATTGATGCATCATGATGCATTGCACTAACTAATATAACAGATTTATTTTTTTAGGGACATAGCTAACAATTGTAAGATTTTCATTGAACCCAAAAATCGATGATAATACTTGTCTCCCTTTATTAGGCTTAAATTGTGGTGAAATTTCTCGCTTGTTCTTCCGTAACGTTCCGACTGTAGTAGGCTGAACTAAAGAGATACTTGTAGAAAATTTATCTGTTGTCAAATTTCTCAACGAATATTTAAATGGCGCAATCAATGTCTCTACAATATGCATTCGCAAATACTTTTGCGCATCATCGCCTGGTTGCTTTCCCCCATAAATCGTCCCATTCACAACATACCGACTCTTACTTTCACATAACTGAAAGAATTTTTTACCATATTTGGCCGGTTTACTTGGCATATACTTTATAAAACTATAACGGCCTCTATAATCGTGCGCGCGTACAGCTGCATGAGAGGGTCTAGGGAAAATATACCGTGGAGGAATAAGTTGGGAAATTTCAGTGGAACATTTTCCATGGAAATTTTTATAGAATATGCTGAGTACCCCAACAGAGCGACGATGGTCAAGAGACCGTAATGAATATGTCAAAGATTTGTCTCCAATCAGTCGGATCGCACGTTTTTGAATTCGGTCCAGCACTTGCAGGACAGTTTTTGGTGCTCCAGCCCAAATGTGCGAATTGTACTCAAGTCTCGGTCGAATATAGGTCTTGTAGATGCTAAGCACGTCGATTGGTGTAAAATATTTTTTGCAGGGTCTCAGAAAGCCTAGGACCTGCGATGCTTTCTTTGCAATTTTGAAAATATGATCGCTTACAAGGACGAAGCAGTGAAAGTACTGTATTGTTACCGGAACTACGCAAGGTGACAAAATTTAATTTCCATAAGTTTCATAGTTGCAGAAATATAAGCTTCCAACGATTTGAAAATAAACATAGCGACAAAGTAATTTAATAGAAAGTGTATAAAAAATATCAGTTGTGGTCAACACAAAACTTTCTTCTACAAAATCTACGACCCTGCGCAATTTACGCTAGAGCCCTGTCGCGTTGTTAACCTAAGACGACCTCCCAATAAATTCTTGGTTTATTCAAAAATATCAAAAACGTACAAAATTTGAGATAACTTGAGAACTGTAAAAGATATCAATTTACGGTAAATGGCAAAAATGTAGAAAATGTTAACATCTTTAATTATTCTTTTAACTGATTTGTCGAAAACCCGTTAGTTTGCAAATTATTCGCAAAAATATGATTTTTTTACATATTAATGAAAATATCTCAATAACGGTAAACGATAACGGATAACGGTAAGAAACAAAATTGTGCAGAATGCCATTCTCATTAATTCACTTCATACATTCAGTCACGGCATACAGACCAGAGTTGGGCGTATTCAATTCAAAATTGAATGCATTCAAAATTCCATTCCCATTCACTTACTGAATGGTATTTGAAATTTTTACTCCATTACCATTCAGTAGTGAATGGTAATGGCCAAAAAATTCAACTCTCCATTCACTGAATGGGAATGTAAATTTATTTCCATTCCCATTCGATTTGAGTTGAGATTTTATGATTTTAAGTGAATGGTAATTCAATTTAGTCAAATGATTTTTTTATATGGAAAAATGCTCGAAATTGATCGAAATGAGGGAAAAGTTAATTTGCCTCAAAACGACAGGACCGATTTTTATGATCCATATCACATTGGATAGGGATCAGTGTGGCCTATAGTACTAGATATGAGGCATTCTAGAAAAACCAAAATGGCGGCTATTAGACGCCATTTTGTCCAAATTATCCCAATAAAGGCCTATCAAGATAGGTATCAAATGAAAGAGCTCTGGAAGAAACTTACAAATATCTATATCATGGGTATCAAAAAAACAAAATGGCGGCTGTTAGACGACATTTTGTCCAAATTACCCCAATAAAGACCCATCAAGATAGGTATCAAATGAAAGAGCTCTGGAAGAAACTTACAAATATCTATATCATGGGTATCAAAAAAACAAAATGGCGGCTGTTAGACGACATTTTGTCCAAATTACCCCAATAAAGACCCATCAAGATAGGTATCAAATGAAAGAGCTCTGGAAGAAACTTATAAATATCCATAAAATGGTTATCAAAAAAAAAAAAAAAAAAATGGCGACTAAACATCGTAATAAAGATCCATCAAGATGGGTATCAAATGAAAGAGTTTGGGAGGAAACTTATAAATCCCTATATTTTATTTTATTTTTTGAAGAAACAATTGACTTATTTTTTTTTATTCAATTTTGCTTTCATTATCACTAATTTTTCATGAAAGCAAAATTGAATAAAACAAAAAATAAGTCAATTGTTTCTTCAAAAAATAAAATAAAATATAGGGATTTATAAGTTTCCTCCCAAACTCTTTCATTTGATACCCATCTTGATGGATCTTTATTACGATGTTTAGTCGCCATTTTTTTTTTTTTTTTTTTGATAACCATTTTATGGATATTTATAAGTTTCCTCCAGAGCTCTTTCATTTGATACCTATCTTGATGGGTCTTTATTGGGGTAATTTGGACAAAATGTCGTCTAACAGCCGCCATTTTGTTTTTTTGATACCCATGATATAGATATTTGTAAGTTTCTTCCAGAGCTCTTTCATTTGATACCTATCTTGATGGGTCTTTATTGGGGTAATTTGGACAAAATGTCGTCTAACAGCCGCCATTTTGTTTTTTTGATACCCATGATATAGATATTTGTAAGTTTCTTCCAGAGCTCTTTCATTTGATACCTATCTTGATGGGTCTTTATTGGGGTAATTTGGACAAAATGTCGTCTAACAGCCGCCATTTTGTTTTTTTGATACCCATGATATAGATATTTGTAAGTTTCTTCCAGAGCTCTTTCATTTGATACCTATCTTGATGGGTCTTTATTGGGGTAATTTGGACAAAATGTCGTCTAACAGCCGCCATTTTGTTTTTTTGATACCCATGATATAGATATTTGTAAGTTTCTTCCAGAGCTCTTTCATTTGATACCTATCTTGATGGGTCTTTATTGGGGTAATTTGGACAAAATGTCGTCTAACAGCCGCCATTTTGTTTTTTTGATACCCATGATATAGATATTTGTAAGTTTCTTCCAGAGCTCTTTCATTTGATACCTATCTTGATGGGTCTTTATTGGGGTAATTTGGACAAAATGTCGTCTAACAGCCGCCATTTTGTTTTTTTGATACCCATGATATAGATATTTGTAAGTTTCTTCCAGAGCTCTTTCATTTGATACCTATCTTGATGGGTCTTTATTGGGGTAATTTGGACAAAATGTCGTCTAACAGCCGCCATTTTGTTTTTTTGATACCCATGATATAGATATTTGTAAGTTTCTTCCAGAGCTCTTTCATTTGATACCTATCTTGATGGGTCTTTATTGGGGTAATTTGGACAAAATGTCGTCTAACAGCCGCCATTTTGTTTTTTTGATACCCATGATATAGATATTTGTAAGTTTCTTCCAGAGCTCTTTCATTTGATACCTATCTTGATGGGTCTTTATTGGGGTAATTTGGACAAAATGTCGTCTAACAGCCGCCATTTTGTTTTTTTGATACCCATGATATAGATATTTGTAAGTTTCTTCCAGAGCTCTTTCATTTGATACCTATCTTGATGGGTCTTTATTGGGGTAATTTGGACAAAATGTCGTCTAACAGCCGCCATTTTGTTTTTTTGATACCCATGATATAGATATTTGTAAGTTTCTTCCAGAGCTCTTTCATTTGATACCTATCTTGATAGGCCTTTATTGGGATAATTTGGACAAAATGGCGTCTAATAGCCGCCATTTTGGTTTTTCTAGAATGCCTCATATCTAGTACTATAGGCCACACTGATCCCTATCCAATGTGATATGGATCATAAAAATCGGTCCTGTCGTTTTGAGGCAAATTAACTTTTCCCTCATTTCGATCAATTTCGAGCATTTTTCCATATAAAAAAATCATTTGACTAAATTGAATTACCATTCACTTAAAATCATAAAATCTCAACTCAAATCGAATGGGAATGGAAATAAATTTACATTCCCATTCAGTGAATGGAGAGTTGAATTTTTTGGCCATTACCATTCACTACTGAATGGTAATGGAGTAAAAATTTCAAATACCATTCAGTAAGTGAATGGGAATTGAAATTGAATGGGAATTGAAAACGCCCGACTATGATACAGACAGACAAGGTATGCTGTAAACTTTTGATAGTCAGGTGTGACGTCATTTGTGCCGACTTTTTTTAATTAATTTTTATGTTTATTGATCACTATTTAATGCAATCAGTCCACTAATTTACAAATATCTTATTTAGATCGCACAAAAATTTAAATTACCATCCACAAAACAAAATTCCTTCTGCACTTGACGAACTAATCGGCACAAGTGACGTAGCAACGAAATGTCAGATTTGAGTTTACAGCATACCTTGTCTGTCTGTATGCCGTGACATTCAGTCAGCAAAAACCCGTTAGTTTTCGAGATAATCGCAAAAAACTGTTTATTTTGGAAATAACGGTTTATCTCGATAACAGGTGGAGATATCGAGTTATAGCTAAAGACAAAAGTGTGGGAAATTTTATTTTCTCCAAGTTTTGTCATACTTAAGGCCACTAAAAAACGCGTAGTTTGGGAGTAAATCGAGAAAAACGAAATTGTGATTTTTGAAAAACCGCCATTTTGGATACTTCCGGTTAACGGATTTCCACCAAAAGTTGATAGGATCGTCCCATTTCAGGACCCAACATGCCTATAAAATTTCATGGCGCTGGCTCTATTAGTTTTTGAGAAATCTTGTACACAGACTGACAGACAGACTGACAGACTGACAGACAGACTGACAGACTGACAGACTGACAGACAGAAAGACATTTTTTAAATATGACTCCAATCGACTCAGGAGTGATCGGGAAATGTTTTTTAGGCAAAATTAAGAGGTCGAAATTTTTCATGAATACAATAGGTACTTTATTATACTCCGTAGAAGTAAAAAGTCTCGGACTTATAAGTATAAAAAAATTTCAGACTTCCTAATGTTAAGTAAATTCAGGTTGTCTCATTGGATTTGTATAATAATTAGGTTTTTGTTTATTTGTAGCAGACACGGAAATAAAACCGAATTTGCGACTATGATGCACTATAGCAAAGGAAAGAATGTGGAAGAAGAACTTACTCAAGACACCATCCCCATGGAATGTCTTCCCAAGGATTTTCTCTGGATGCATGTAATAAATTCAAAATGTTACCTTTTAAATTTTGTTTCACCGTTTCGACCCAGATGGTTATATTATCAAGAACCAAAAGATTAATACGTTTCAAAACTTACGATTTCGTTGTTTATAATATGTAATAAATGCTAAAAAACTTTTAATAAGTTTGAAATATACATGCCTATTCTGGAATCTGAAGTAGCATTAAGTTTGTCCGATTTCCCCTCAATTGAACGCAATTTATATTCGTGAATTCGCTGCATTTCACTTCTGTTCGATTGCATATTATCTAGTAACGTTTTGAGGGTAGAATTATTCGTTGCAAATTTCAGAGTACCAGAATTGAGTGGCGAATCGAATCGACTAAGTTTGGTTTTACGTTTTAACTTCGGATTCCAAAATAGTCATGATAATTTTTGACATAACTATTATAGTTTCAACGCTGCGAGTCGATTCAGTTAAAATAGAAGCTTTTGAGTGTTTTTTTAATGAATTCGGTCTGTATTTAAAAATGCATAGGTTAAAGGAGGTACACACGTCACGAACGTAATCGACTATGTCAAAAAATCTCTGGACCGAGAAGAATACCGAAGTGTTGTTTGGACTGGCTCTGGAGGTGGAGTTGGTAAAACCATTTCATGTGCTGAAATTTTGAAGAGACATTTCGCTTTTCATCAAGTTACACGTTTATGTTATCGAAAGTATATTAACCCATAGTACGCTTTCCGTTTGGTTTGTTAATTAATTTGGTTTCAAACATTTTCAGAGTCGAAGAATATTGGGATCCGCAAATGGAAGGATTGGAGCAAATTGTTGCTACACGTCAAATACCATGTGTACACATATTATTGTCTTTAGATGAAATAGATCCAAATACTCCAGGGTAATGAAAATTTATGGTTGATTTGTTTTTTTCAGAAGGTTTCTTGAATGTAAAACTTTTTTTACACTACCTTAAGCGATATGTAAAACTCTCATTGCAAAACTAGAAATATATTTTTTCTGAGAAAATACAAAAATCGTACGACTTCCTCACAAAGTTTAAAAATTCAGCCAAATTTTAAAAAATTGATACCCAAAATCGCCCAATTCGCGATAATAGTTGCATTACAATAAAAAATAAAATAACAGCAAAACCCTTAATCCATTCATGCATTTCTTTAATGTTACGTTAAAATAACAAATTTTGTTAAGGAAATCGAGGACTTGATTTGAGTCAGCGAACCTAAAGTCTGTCATCATAATTATTTTGGCTTGGTCTTGTAAAAAAGTAGGTGGACGATATTTCTTCTGTGTCAATTCAAAATTTTGTATAAAAATTTTTAGTTAATATTTTCATCTTATCGTTTTTAATTGAAGAGTTGACTAAACATGACATGTTTAAAAATCAAGAAATAAAATCTAGGGAGAAAATGTTAAATATGCGCCGAAGGCGAAATTTTTTTTAATATAATGCGGTGTACTCGATAAATTAAGCCTCCAAGCGGAAAGAAATTCTATTTTTCGGGCTTTTGTACGGGTTATAAATAAAAGACACTGAAATTGTGAAAACAGCAAAAAAGTAAAATGGTGCAAAAAAGTAAAATACGTGAAAATTCGTAGGAAAACTACGCCCCAGGGGGCAAAAATGTTTGATGACTCCCAGTCGGACTCCAGTATATTTTGCATGAGGTAAACGTTTTTTGTAGCACTTGATAATTAATAGCACTAAATTGAAAAATTCTGAGACAAAAGTTTAGTATATTTTATTATATTTTATTTTCATTTCAAGACCTTCATCTAATCGCATATCGACGTATCTATATATATAAATATCAGTTGTGGTCAACACAAAACTTTCTTCTACAAAATCTACGACCCTGCGCAATTTACGCTAGAGCCCTGTCGCGTTGTCAACCTAAGACGACCTCCCTTGGTTTATTCAAAAATATCAAAAACGTACAAAATTTGAGATAACTTGAGAACTGTACAAGATATCAATTTACGGTGAATGGCAAAAAGGTAGAAAATTTTAACATCTCCAATTCTTCCTTAAATTAATTTGTCGAAAAATCGTTATTTTGCAAGTAATTTGCAAAAATATATTTTTTTATATTTTAATCTAAATATCTCAATAACGGTAAAAGATAACGGATAACGGTAAGAAACAAAATTGTGCATTCAAAATTTTGTATAAAAATTTTTAGTTAATATTTTCATCAAAATTGTGCATTAATTCACTTCATACATTCAGTCAGCAAAAACCCGTTAATTTTCGAGATAATCGCAGAAAACTGTTTTTTTTTGGAAATAACGGTTTATCTCGATAACAGGTTGAGATATCGAGTTATAGCTAAAGACAAAAGTGTGGGAAATTTTATTTTCTCTAAGTTTTGTCATACTTAAGGCCACTAAAAAACGCGTAGTTTGGGAGTAAATCGAGAAAAACGAAATTGCGATTTTTGAAAAGCCGCCATTTTGGATACTTCCGGTTAACGGATTTACACCAAAAGTTGATAGGATCGTCCCATTTCAGGACCCAACATGCCTATACAATTTCATGGCGCTAGCTCTATTAGTTTTTGAGAAATCTTGTACACAGACTGACAGACAGACAGACAGAGACAGACTGACAGACAGAACGACATTTTTTTAATGACTCCAATCGACTCAGGAGTGATCGGGAAATGTTTTTCAGGCAAAATTAAGAGGTCGAAATTTTTCATGAATACAATACTTTATTATACTCCGTAGAAGAAAGTAAAAATGGATGTTTGTCTGTTGGTCTGTCTGTTTGAGATTACAAAACCCAAAAACTACTGGACCGATTTTTGCGCGGTTTTTTGCAAAATGATCTGCGTTACCAGGAGCAGGTTTTTAGCTATGTTAAATAAATTCGAAAAAGAGGGTCCAGTAAGCATAACGCAAACATCCTTTTTCCCATTTTCCCCGGAAAAATTGGTATTATGCGGTTTTTGGGGTTTTTGGGATCACTGATCATTAATCCTTTATTAGATTTTCAAAATTCAAAACGGAAGGTCCTGAAAGGATAACTCAAATGTCCTTTTTCAAATTTTTCTCGCAAAAACTGGCTTCGGGAGGTTTTCAGGGTTGCTTATCACGAATATAGTGTTGGAATTTCAAAATTCGAAACGGAAGGTCCTGTAAGGATAACGTTTTCTCCCAAAAGTTTTTAAGGTTTTTTGGCATTCTAAAATTTATACAAAAACTTTAAGCTGGCAAGGAAGGGTCTGCTAGTATTAGCTAAGTGCGATTTGGACAAAATGGCGGCACCTGATTATGTATTACTAGCTTGCATACCCGTCGTTGCCGGGTTAAGTCTTTTCAATTTTTTTTTTGATGGTCTATGTTGGAGCTAAACTTCAGGGCAATCGGCTCGGTAGTTTCCCCGCGAAAGAGTAACATAGCGCAAAAACTAAGTTTCGAAATCACTTTACCCCCTCCCCTTACTCCCCCCACCCATCGCGCTACTTTTCCGTATGCCTATGTTGGAACCAAAACTACCACAGACACTCATGCCAAAGTTCAAGTCAATCGGTTCAGCCGTTTTTGCGTGAAAGAGGAACAGACAGACAGACAGACACCAACTCATTTTTATACCCGTATGGTGAAACCAAAGGGTATATTAGATTTGCCTTACCGTTTGTAACGCCAAGATCCCGTCATCATACAAAAAAAGCACCATACGAACGAAAACGTTTTTTGCTAATATCTCAATAATGGTGCATCTTATCAAAAAAGTGCAAGAACAAAAGTTATCTTTTTACATACCTAAAATACTACCTCTCCGTTTGGCTCAGTCGGGTAAAAAGCATAAAAGTCAAGTTTTAACAGAACTGGGGTCCTATTGCCGAACACAATACGATTGGTTCAAATCGTAAATTTAATGTTGCTGTTGGTATGAAACACTAACAACAACATTAAATTTACGACTCGAACCAATCGCATCGTGTTCGGTATGCAGGCGTCCCTCGATTTACGAAATTGCATCATTTTGCGTCGAATATAGTAACTTGAGATCTGTCCATTTGCCAAATGGAGTCCACAATTGAAAATGTTGAACAAACTTTGAAACCTTACTCCTAAAATACCTATCCTTCGATTTCCCCCAACGTAGGCTTTCTCTGCGTCCATTAGTGTTTACAAAATTGTCCATATCTATTGATTTGTGACTCCTGAAAAAAAAACAGATTTTAAATTTTGTAGTAAAAAAAATTTATTTCAATTTTTCGTTTTCATATTTAAGGTACCAGCATTCAGGCGTCAAAACTACAATGTGGCTAGAAAATACAATGCCCCAATCTTCCGGCTTCAAAGATCACAAACGAGCTGGACCCAGCAGCCAATCACGAAATAGAACTCAACTCCGGCCTTCTAATAGAAATAAAAAGCCCTCAAAACAGAAACAAAATGATGAAACTCCGGAATAGTTTACAATTGTTTTTATATTGTTAATACTCAATTATTTGCAAATTTCAAATGTAATTTTTTGTATGAAGAATAAAGTAGTAAACAGTAGTTTTCAATCGCTAAGTTATTATAAAAGTCCGTTTGTTGTATGCAAAGAAAAAAGTGTTTGCTCGTTTCACGTCCCATTGGGCATTTTTATACCCTAGATGGTGAAATCATAAATTTAGTATAAACGTTTTGCTATAGGTTTACCTACCATTTGTAGTGTGTAGATCTCATTGAAATAGCCTTTTACATACCAAATTGACAATTTGGAGACCAAATTTACTAACGAAAACATAAAAGAAAAATTGTCAGGGCCAACCTTTAAATACATAATATGAGGGGAGGGGAAAAGGAATAATCCAATTCAATTTTGACGTATGGAAAAATTATATAAATTCTTATTCTAAACAAATTTTGTTTATAATTTTTTTTTAAATATAACTAAAGTTTTCAAGAAGAGTACAAAAAACTGTTTTGTTTGTATGGGGGAGGGAAGGCATGGTTCAACTGGGTTTTTTTGCATAGATAAGTTATATAAAATTATTATGTTTCAACTTCATAAATTTTTCTATATGTATTCAAGAAATTTGTAAAAAAGGTATCTGTCTCGTACAGACGGCCAGAAGACGGGGATCCCCCTACAACGATCGCCAATAGATATTTAAGTAAAAATTTTTAGTGAAAAGCAAATTAAGGAAACAAATTTTTATTTAAAAATAATTTTATTTAATTGGTTTATGATAACAGAAGTATGAAAAAAACATCATGCATACAGTGTTCAAAATACATACTTATAAAGGGTGATCCAATAAGAGCTTCCTGTTTTTTTTAAATAAAACACATAATAATTAATATATTGAGGAAAATCTTTATTTAAGTTGTTAGTTTGGTTCATGCCATTTAATGTTTAAAGATAATTTCCTTAAAATGTTGCCCACGACTAACTCTTAAATGGTCCATTGTGTGGGTCCAATTTTCGACCACTCTTTCAAGCATATCGGTCGGTATTACGCGAATAGCACGGGTTATGTTTGCTTCCAAAGCTGTAATCGTTCCGGGTTTATCGACGTAAACAAGAGATTTCACATATCCCCACAGAAAGTCAAAACGTAAACCAAGGTCACCCGGCTTTAATTCTTGAACGAGCTGTATTTTATACACTTTTAAATCAAGATCATGCTTCAAAATACGCAACAACATTCCATAAGAAATGCGCAAACCTTGAGAACGGCGACGAATTGGATTCGCGGACAATTTATCGTGAACAAATTATCGTAAAACAATTTATCGTGAACAATTTATCGTAAAACAATTTATCGTAAGAACAATTTATCGTAAGAACAATTTATCGTAAAACAATTTATCGTAAGAACAATTTATCGTAAGACAATTTATCGTAAACATTTTGTCGTAAGGAATATAATTTTTACAAATTCGGGTGCCCGTGTGTATGTGTGTTTGTATATTTGTATTGTATATATATATATATATATATAATATATATATATTAGGCCGGGTCAATTTTTTTTGGGGGGAAAGGGTATAGCAAAAAAAGAATCTACGGGCAATTCTAAGACACTTTGCCCAAGGAACCATGGGTCTAAAATCAAAATCGAGCTGCCGGAAATTTGAAGTTTGGAAGTCGGAAACGCAAAAAAATTGTACATTCACATACAAATGAGATAAAAAAGTTATTAATTTTTTTTATAAAAACTTGCCATAGGGGGTTTTTTGGTACGAGAAATCTATTTTTGATATTTATTTTTTCCTAAGGGGTCCGCCAGATGGCGCTACAATGGAGTTTTTTGGTTTTTCTTCTATTTTAAAGCGAAAGTTTTTTTTTAAATTTATTTTTATGCGATTAATATATAATACAAAAAAGAAAAAATTTAATTATTTTTAACACGTTGACGGACAGTAGAAACAAGTGAAATTCGAAAATTGACACTAAAACAAGATCGCACTACTCCGTTCACAACCACGTGCATACTCAATGTGTTAACCTTGCATACTAAATTTTTTTTCGAAAACATGACACTAGGCTTCTACTTGTACGCTGGTAAATGCACATTTGTGCTGCTACAGCCGCAGTGTCTAAAAACGACCGTTTCGTATTGGACGGCTATTGCCGTCATGTCACATAGTGAACTTGAACTTGACGGCTATAGACGCAACTGTCCGTCAACGTGTTAATAATTTTATATTTAACAAACATAAATTTTAATTTTTTTTTTCATTTTTTCCTCATTTATTTTTAAGTGTTAGTTTCACAATTTATCAAGTTATAAGTTTTGTAAATCTTTCTTACTTTCCGTTTTGGGTACTTTACATCGACTTTCTAATGTCGTTGCCATAACCCCTTTGCGATTTTTCTCGGTAACACGTGGTGAAGTGCCACTTTAGGGGTTATACTACCCAGGCGCGCTGAACAATGAACTTTTTTTTGAGAATTTTTTTCTCGATTACTAACGAATGGATACAAAAAAAAATTTGAGGCTAATTACACATGTATTCAGGTATACAAAAAAAAAAAATTTCTGTTCGGAATTCACCACAAACTATCGAGTATCATCGATTGCAAATTTGTTATCATGGCAGCAAGCCGATTTTCTAAATTGTACTATAACCAGAATCTAAGACGTCGTCCACGTCAAAACTAATATCCACCTCAAAACTAATTTGTTTGTGTATGGAGGTGAGGAGAAGTAAGGGTCTGATTTTGCCCGTTCAAGAAAAAGCCATTTACGTGGTCTATCTTGCACCCACACAGAATCACAGGGTGTCTATGAAAAAATTTATTTTTTTATTTTTCGTTAAATGCAATTTTTTCCGAACACTTCTCCTATTTTTTCGTTCTTTTGTAGTTTTTAATTCGCTATATTTTTACATAGAAATCACCCATGCAAAATAATTCTGTCTCATTAACGGTTTTCTAGTTAAACGACATTTATAATGCTTACGATTTCAATTTTTTAAAACTTTGGGTTTATTGGTCAGTATTCTTAATTATATTTGCTACTATTGCACCATTTTTTTTATTCATTTGTATCCGAGTTCTCACGGCAAGCGACTGAATATTTTGAAACTAATACAATTAAAACAAACGAAAGTAAAAAAATGTTTCAAGCGCCGGTCAATTACGGTTCCTATTCTTAGCTGTTCATTGAAGTCAAAAGTTTCGAGGTGCATTGTTGTTAATCGGTAAAACGTAGAAATATTATTTTTTAATATGGACCACTTCTCCAACGAAGAATACGCAGACATTCACTTTGTCTACGGCTTCTGTAACGGGAATTCTAGAAGAGAAAGAGAGTGAGACTGGATCAGTTAGAAAGAGCGCGCGGCGTAAGAAGTGTAGCACAAGAAGAAGAAATACTCCGAATTGTACAACAAGATATATCCATTAGTACTAGAAGATTGGGTAGACAACTAGATGTTGTACATACTACAGAATTTTGTAGTTGTTGCAGAGTTTTGCAGAAGGAAAAATTCTGAAACATTCTACACCTGTCCAGCGGCCATTACCAGATGATTTGGCTAAGCGAGTGGAACTCTGCGAGTGGCTGTTGGGGGTTATTTCCATAATCCGCACACTTGGGTTCTACTTCCGCCAAGATTAAACTCTGATTCATACCTGGAATTTCTGACATCTCAGCTACTACAACTTCTGGATGATGTCCCTCTTTCCCAATGAAGAATACTATTTTATCAACATGACGGTCATTATGGCTCGCCCGTAACAACCTGGTTGAACGATAACTACCAACATCACTG
This sequence comes from Chrysopilus asiliformis, assembly GCA_964034945.1. Lineage (NCBI taxonomy): Eukaryota > Metazoa > Arthropoda > Insecta > Diptera > Rhagionidae > Chrysopilus > Chrysopilus asiliformis. The sequence continues at coordinate 65,950,990 of OZ035961.1, read as the reverse complement.
GATTGGAAGGAACGGTCCAATACACTAGCCTGCAAGATTACCAGACCAGATTAAACAGTATTAGATTTTTATGTATGGGGAACGATGAAGGAACCAGTGTATTGATCAGAAATCTCTAATACGGATCAATTAAAGGAACGCATAGAAGAAGCAGCTGAAAAAAGGGCGGCGTTACCAAATATTAACGTAAATACAGCTATTCAAAAGCAGGCACAAGCTTGTATTCAGGCAGGGGAGGGCACTTCGAAAATCTAATATAGTTTTTATGTACTCCCATAACTTAAATTTTAGGGGCCCTATCGGCGAACACGATTCGAAACGTGTGGCACACGAATTCGAATAAATGGTATCAGGCAATACGAATTTGTATGTGATTTACTCACAGAACTATATAACATAAAACAACTGTCACCATACAAAGCTCTGCTGAAAAATGGTCCCAAAAGTATTTCCCTCTTTATCGTACTTGAACGCATCAACTGAACTGCACAAGGTCGCGAAATTCAAATTTAGTTTGCCGCGAAATTCAAATTTCACAAATTTGAGACTAACTTTAGGCGCAAACAAAAAACTTTAGGCGCCAACACCATTCCGAAAGTCTATTTTCCTTTGACACCTCACGGTTTAAACGAGAGGACTATATTTATTTTCATACGGTTATCTTGCTCTTACTTGACTCGTTTTGATTCACTGAACTGTATTGAAATGGGACCATTTGAGACAGCAAATCGAGCGATCTAGTATATCTATGGATTTACTCGTTTTGATCGTGTATTTCATTCGATGACATTTTACTTGACGAATGATGGGTTTTGCTTCAGTAGCCATGGATTCTACGCTGATGTATTATTTATTGAGACAAGAGGAGTTGAATTCGTTACGCTAGCAAAGAAATTTTCTAAGATTCTTTAGATTTGATGAGCTTAACCGATGAAGCGAAAGCGCATACAAATACTGGGAATCTCATAGATTATTATTTGCAATTTTGTAGATTCAAAAAAGATTTCCGGTTCCGGTGGAATATATTGAATTTCCTCTCACAATAAATTCATCTCTATCGGCGACTTCCTCTTATATCCCTTGGCAATGTCCGGATCGTTATTTGTAGTGTTTTTCTTTGCATTCCTATTTTAAGAAATCACTGTTAAAATCTTTCATTTAAACATATAATATATTTACCTTACATTTTTGCAAACACCGAATTCAAACGTCAATGAAACGCGAGAAATTTCAAGTGAGTGATTTAACCTCAAAAAAGTGCTCCCGGCGTATTCAAGAATAACAATAATCGAATGCGTTGCAATGCGTTATTCCAAATCGAACGTTGATAGATACTACGTATTCAAGAATACCGATTGCTCACGATCGAACACTAATCGAGCAATTGAACGTAACGCCGTTTACAAGAATAGAGGTGAGTGTGGAGTTAGCTGCGAGTGTGAAAATCGAGACAAACTGCGGCAATACTAATAACACGATACGATCGAGTTTGACGATACCAATTTAAAAAAATTCGTGTGCGTAAATCGTATCGTGTGTCGATTCGAATCGTGTTCGCCGATAGGCCCCCAGTAACGACTTATTTTGTATGGGTAATTTGTAGATAAGAATATAACGAATTGAAAAATACATAAAAAAGAAAAAAAATATGGTAAGTTGTCGAAAAAAAATTACATTTAACGAAAAATATAAATAAAGAATTATATCTGGGGACCAATAGTTCCGCACTGGTGACTCTGACATATGAGACTGCAAAGAATAAAATAAGAGTCATACAATTATCTTTCAAAAAAGCATAACTTGAATAAAATCGGTTCATTAGTTTAAGAGTCTCGATTTAATATGTAAATGCACATTTCTTTGGCACCCTTTTCGTTAGACACCTCGTAATTCTGTGCGTGTGCAAGATTGACCACGACCTCCCATACAATTTTTTCATGAAATTGTCCCTAGAATCACCTCCTTCGGGATTAGCCTATAGGTCTGATATACTCTACATACCTTAGAGCAGACATGGGCAAAGAGCCGAATTTCCATACTTAACATTCCTTCATTTTTGGTTCATTACAATCGAGCGACCGCAGAGCCATCCGCAAGGGTCGCTTTTGGTTGCAGATTTGCGCTTGTGTATTATAGAATCCACTTTCGCTTTATTCTCAAAAACGCCAGAGGATTCAAATCCGACTGCTTTTAGGTGGCAGATTTTTGGTTGAAATTGATTTTGGGTAGATTGTGGTAGATTTGTGAGAGAATAGAAATTAAAGTAACATAAAACAGATAATTGTAACATTTATTGCCGAAAAAATCAATTTTTTTTTGCAAATAATTAGCCCTATTATGAAAGCCGCGCGACTCGTCGTACTGCGGCAAATCTGCCACTGCGGACTGTTTTGGTATTAGATAAGTCCGCACGACCTGCGTTTCAAGTCCGCATCTATTTGGCTGCGGACTCACCTTTTCCAGTGACATTCCGAGGTTATGAGAAAAAGATACTCACCTCTATTCTTGAAAACGGCGTTAGGAGCAAAATCGTAACGCGTTCGATTCGATTCGCTACGCAATTGGTATTCTGGAAAACGCCGGGAGCTTCGCGTTTGGTACATAAAGTATCGCATGGCAACGCGCTGTCAAACATCAGCTGATTTGATTGTTTGTTCTTAATTTTCAATAAAAGTGAAGTGTTTGAAGTGATTTGCTTCAGTAGCCATCGATTCTACGCTGATGTATCATTTATTGTGGCAAGAGGAGTTAAATTCGTTACGCCAGCAAAGAAATTTTCTAAGACACTCTTCAGATTTGATGAGCTTAACCGATGAAGCGTAAGTGCATACAAATACTGGGAATCTCATAGATTTTTATTTGCAATTTTGTAGATTCAAAAAAGGTTTCCGGTTCCGGTCGAATATATTGAATTTCCTCCCACAATAAATTCATCTCTATCGGCGACTTCCTCGTATATCCCTTGGCAATGTCCGGATTGTTTTTCATTTTTGAAATTAAAAATGCGAATTGGTTATTGCTTCTAGTGTGTTTTTCTTTGCACTCCTATTTTAAGAAATCACTGTTAAAATCTTTCATTTAAACATACAATATATTTACCTTACATTTTTGTAAACACCGAATTCAAACGTAAATGAAACGCGAGAAATTTGAAGTGAGTGATTTAACCTCAAAAAAGTGCTCCCGGCGTATTCAAGAATAACAAAAATCGAATGCGTTGCAATGCGTTATTCCAAATCGAACGTTGATAGATACTGCGTATTCAAGAATACGGATTGCTCACGATCGAACACTAATCGAGCAAATAAACGTAACGCCGTATTCAAGAATAGAGGTGACTGTTTGATTTTCTTATCATTGATTTTCTTATAATTTTCATATCAGTGTTGTTATTATCATTAAAGAAAAAAAGTTCTACACTCGGAAACATTGCTATATTTTTGAAAAATAAAATCTTTGACAACTGAAACTAATCTTTCTCACGTTTGACAGTTCAACGCGAACCAACGCATATGATCGCAGCGAGCTAGTCCGCAAACGGCATGCGGACTTACATAATACCAAATCACTGCCGAATGGACTTGACGATCGCTGCGGACTGACGAGTCCGCACGACTTACATAATAGGGCTATAAGAAAACTCTTATTCGTTATGAGCAAGATCAAACCGAGATGATCGACTCCTTAACATCTCCTTTGTAGTCTCAATGTTGATACTTCTTTGGCCTTTTCCCATGCCATATAGATTAAAAATACTCACACTGTCCATTTTTACAATTCAATTCAATTTGATTGACTGAAAGTACAAAAATGAGAACTTTCTGCCGACTGTCAATTTTTGACAACCGGGAAAATTGAAATTCCGTCTTCGGATTTCATAATATCCGACGCGGATCGGATTTGAAAAAGTGGGGCATATAGAATTTGAATACGGATCCGCGGCGGATTCTATATTTGGGACCCTGAAAATGGAACTAAAACGTGGCGTGTGAACTTGGATCGCCCTTTTTTCCATTCTAGTTAGTCCTTTTTCTCGTATGTAAAGTATTGGGAGGCTGTGTTCTGTTCAAGCCATGTACTGGTCACATTAGATTATAAATATAAGAAAGCCATGTGCTGTTCACACTAACACCCGGATTCTGATGGTCGTGTTGTTTTCGACAAGTCGTTTTATGTGTTCTTTTGTGAGAAAATCATCAACAACACGTAGAACGATTCTCGTCAAAAACGACACGACTATCAGAATCGGGATGTAAATTATATAAAGTCATATGCTGTTCACATAAGGACAACTGTATGAGAGATACACAAATTGGAGGTCTTGTCACAAAAAAATCGCATGGTGAATCCCCTAACTGATTCGCGGACAATTTATCGTGAACAATTTATCGTAAAACAATTTATCGTAAACAATTTATCGTAAACATTTTGCCCGAATTTGTAAAAATAATATCTCTTACGACAAATGTTACGTTATATATATTCACCCTTGTTCTGAGATACGGCGTTAGCCCGCTAAACGTAACGCATTCGATTCGATTCGCTACGCGATCGGTGTTCTGAAAAACGGCGTTTGCTGTTTAAAAATACGGCAAACATCGCATGCAAACGAAGTGTCAAAAATCAGCTGGTTATGTTTGTATCTGGGTTGATAGCCATTTCAGTGCAAGTTTTGAAAGTAAAACATGGATTTCACGGTGCCAATTAATTTATTATTGAGGCAGGAGGAGATAAACTCCTTGCGGGAGCAAAGAATTCTTCTGAGAAATTCTTCGAACGTCATGAATTTAAGTGAAGAAGCGTGAGTATATAGAAAAAGTGTAACTTCCAATGCATATAATTTTTTTTTCCTAGCTTTAGGAAGGATTTTAGGCTGAACAAAAGATCATTTTTATATGTTCTGATGAAAATCCTTTTTTTGTGGTCCCAAGCTGGATAATTTATCCGATATTGATTGCCAGATTGCCTGCACCTCTGCCACTGGTCTTCGTGAGTAGCCAGGGTGCTCCTTCATTGCATCAATCAAATAGTTGAACTGGGAATTATTTGTTGAATTTTTATTTCTACTCCTATTTAAAAAATACACTTGTTAATTCATACTTCAATATATATTTCCATTATTTTCTACTAACATTTTAATTGATCGCAAAAGAAGCCCTAAAACTGCCTGAAATATCCACCAAACGCGAGAAAACTGAAGTGAGCAATTTAACCTCAAATATCAGCTCCCGGCGAATCTCAGAACAACGAAAATCGAATACGTTGCGAGGCGTTACTCCGCGTTGAACTCAAACGAAACGTTGCGTATTTCAGAACACCGAAAATGCGATACCGAGTGCTGATCGAGTAAATATCGAACAAACTAACGTAACGCCGTATTTCAGAACAAGGGTGATTAGATTGCCCATATGTGCAAAGTTGTAATTTCTGTTGCTCCCCGTCCATTTTCGTGAAGTTTAGGTCAAAAAAATAAGATTTAAAAAAAAAGTAGGAATCTGTAGTGGAAAAAACCCAGCCGGTTTTTCATTGCAGTTTCAAAAATACACTTTAAAATGGTGAATCGCTTTAACTGTCCGTAACTCCTATAATATTTAATTTTTCGTTGATGGTCTAAAGACAACTTTTGTAGAGGATAACTAGACGAACATCTAATTCTCACGAAGTTTTGACCTACGGTTGAAATTTAATGCTTTTTTGGTCCCAAAACAGCAATTTTTTAAGAACATTTTCATGAATTATTTTCTTTAAATGTATTTTTTGCACTTTCTAAAGGGTGGAAAATTTCTTCTGGAAAGCCTATGTTCTAGAGAATGAAATGTAGATTTATTTAAAAAAGAAATTAAGCCGATCTAAAGTTATACGACATACACACAGACCGACAAACAGACAGATCCTAATTTTTTTGTCTGAAACGGATTTTGTACTGGTCAGAAGTATTGAAAAGTATTTTTGAAACTGCAATGAAAAACCGGCTGGGTTTTTTCCACTACAGATTCCTACTTTTTTTTTAAATCTTATTTTTTTGACCTAAACTTCACGAAAATGGACGGGGAGCAACAAAAATTACAACTTTACACATTTCATATATCTTGTGGGCAATCTAATATATATATATATTAGGGCGGGTCGATTTTTTTTCGACCAAAGGGTATAGCATATTCTGATTCTACACTAAATTCTAAGAAAAAATGCAAAAGAAACCATAGGTCAAAAATGAATTTTGATGTCCCCAAAATTGGATTGAAATTTCTCTTTTTAAATTATCGGGAAATGTATTTGTATTAGTTCGAATTTTTCGAAAACTATTTAACCAATCGACGTGCTGAGTACTACAAATAAAAGCTAAGGACATAATCTTTAAAATGGCGTTTATAATAATTTGATCGGAATTATAGTTTTGGGGAAATGGGGGTTTGATTAGAAAAAAAAAATTTTTTTTTGTGAGTTTTACACCAACTCAAACTCGACTTGTATGGAGCTTGGAAATCACTTTTGTTTAACTTTTTTCATTCGGATGTAGTTAGGGACCTAAAAAAAGTGACCCGTATTTTTTTGTTTGGGGTAGAAACGTTCGGTAGGCGGAGGGGGTGATTTCAAAGTCGGCGAAAAATCGACATGACAAAAACTTTAAAAATTTGTAACTTTTGAACGGCTTCACCGATTGAGATGATATTGAACATTTTGGAAAGGTAATTAAATTTCCTTTTCAAAAAAAAAATTCAATTTAGTGACAAAATTTACAATATCTCGAGAACAACATTTTTTTTCTTTTGAATTTTTTTCTGTAAATACCTACCATTATACCACACAAATTCGCTAAATAAATTTTGGGGGTAAATGCGTTTTTGATTTTTAAAAAAATTTCGAAAAAATCGAATACAAGAAAAATGTGTATATTTTACTGATTTTTGATTGGTTTTTATGTTTTATGTACATAATACAGGTATTCCTCGAGTTACGCGGTTAATTGATCCAGCGTAATTCGAAACCGCGTAACTGGAGACTCAGGATTAGTGCAAAACAATACATGCCTATTATCTTTTTTATATAAATTACATTCATCTATAATTACAATATTTTCGTTTTAAATAATTAATTAAATAATTAATTTTTAAACAAATTTTTAATTTTTAAACAAATTTTTCATTTTTAAATAAATTTTTAATTAATTAAACAAATTTTTCATTTTTAAATAAATTTTTAATTAATTAAATAAATTTTTAATTATTTAAATAAATTTTTAATTAATTAAATAATAAAAATTGCTCCAAAATCGTACCGCGTAACTCGAGGACTGCTACAATTTTTTCCGCGTAACTCGGGGGATACCTGTATTAACGCAAAAGTTTTTGGAGATTAAAAGTAATTAGAAATTCATTTAAAAGAAAAACTTTCAAATATATCAGCATTAGAAAAAAAATTTCCTTTGAGAAAGATTCCGTGAAAATTTTGAGTTCCTGGAAGTGTTTTGACACTTTTAAACCTTTGTTGAAGTTGTTGCTGTTTTACCTCATATTCTCTCTGTGTTATAAATTCAAAAGCTGTTTGTATGTTTAAGCCTTTTTGTCCAATTGGACAAATCTTGAGCTGTTGTTATAGTATGGCGGAACTTAAAAAATTTTTTTGAGTTCCGCTGTAATACAGGTATCCCCCGAGTTACGCGGAAAAAATTGTAGCAGTCCTCGAGTTACGCGGTACGATTTTGGAGCAATTTTTATTATTTAATTAATTAAAAATTTATTTAAATAATTAAAAATTTATTTAATTAATTAAAAATTTATTTAAAAATGAAAAATTTGTTTAATTAATTAAAAATTTATTTAAAAAAAAAATTTTTCTAAAAAAAATAAAACCGACTTTAAAAAAAAAACTGAAAAGAGAAAAAAGCACTAAAAAGAAAAAAATAATTTCAAACTATGTCCATTAATAGCGTATTTGAAATTTGGCTTTTTTGAAGTGGCGTTAAATTTACACTAAATAAAATCGTTGTAAAATTTCTATTGTCAAGTTTCGCACAAAATCAGTTTGTACATGGAGACAAAAAATAGGATAGATTTCTACAAAAAATAGTAACATATGAGACAGTGGGCTTTTTTATAGCGATTGCTTAAAAATAGGGAATCCAATTTGGGACATAAAAGAACTTAGTTTTGGTGCTTCTAAGAGCCGTATCTATAGTTAATCTGTTTGACAACAAAATTTTTGGAGTCGATCTTAGTTCTTAGTTAGCCTTAAGGGTTAGAAAGTATGTAAACGATTAGCCTTAAGGGTTAGAAAGTATGTAATTTATTTTAGTTGCAAATTTAACGCCACTTCAAAAAAGCCAAATTTCAAATACGCTATTAATGGACATAGTTTGAAATTATTTTTTTCTTTTTAGTGCTTTTTTCTCTTTTCAGTTTTTTTTTAAAGTCGGTTTTATTTTTTTTAGAAAAATTTTTTTTATTTTGAACGTTTTTAGTTTCAATTTTTAATATAGGTAAAATTACAAAGGGTTTGAGGGGATAAGTCCGCAGATGAGAAATATATAAAAGAATCTTCCAAATATTGTACTGAACACAATACAAAGAATTTTACTCGATATCCCAAGCAGGGAGGGGTTTGAAGGGGTAGGTTAACACGGGGGAAATATATAAAAGAACCTTCCTTGTGTTGTACTGAACACAAGGCCCAATTAACCATAGGGCTAATTGGGCTACAGACCAGGGGCGCCATCGATCTGAGGCGATGAAATTTTGATTGCTTTTTTTTAATTTTCTTTATATTTAGCGTATCTGTAATTTAAGTTAGTACTGTGTTTTGAATTAAAGAATATTTTAAAAAATGAAATTGCATTTTTACAATAAAACTATGTAAGGGTGCAAAATTTTATTTAGCCCAGGGCGCTCAAACTTGTTAATACGGCTCTAACTGAACACAACGTAAAAACATAACAAAAGCTATAATTGCCAATCTGGCAATTATTGAAAACCTGTATGGTGATATTGGTATCTTAATTTGAGCACTTGTACCAAAATTACACTTTGAAGTCGAACTTTCCAATCAGATTTTTTAAAATTTATTCCAATCGGATTTTGATGTATGGGAGTTTTATGTAGAATCATATTCTAAATAACTTTAATTCTTAGACTTTTTTGATAAGATGCACCGTTTTTGAGAAATTCGGAAAAAACATTTTCGTTTGTATGGGGGGTACCCCCCCTAATGGTCCATTTTTGCCCATGAATGAACCAGGGTCCAACCAGGAACTTTCTCTACAACTTTCTCTTTGGGATGACCAAAATCGGTCCACCCAGTAAAAAGTTAAACGTGAACATACATTAAAAAAAAAAAAATATTCAGGTGGAATTGAGAACCTTTTCCTTTTTGGAAGTCGGTTAAAAATGAAAAATTTGTTTAAAAATTAAAAATTTGTTTAAAAATTAATTATTTAATTAATTATTTAAAACGAAAATATTGTAATTATAGATGAATGCAATTTATATAAAAAAGATAATAGGCATGTATTGTTTTGCACTAATCCTGAGTCTCCAGTTACGCGGTTTCGAATTACGCTGGATCAATTAACCGCGTAACTCGAGGAATACCTGTATTATGTACATAAAACATAAAAACCAATCAAAAATCAGTAAAATATACACATTTTTCTTGTATTCGATTTTTTCGAAATTTTTTTAAAAATCAAAAACGCATTTACCCCCAAAATTTATTTAGCGAATTTGTGTGGTATAATGGTAGGTATTTACAGAAAAAAATTCAAAAGAAAAAAAATGTTGTTCTCGAGATATTGTAAATTTTGTCACTAAATTGAATTTTACAATATGACGGTGAGGGGGAGGGAGTCAGCAAATATTTTTTTTGAAAAGGAAATTTAATTACCTTTCCAAAATGTTCAATATCATCTCAATCGGTGAAGCCGTTCAAAAGTTACAAATTTTTAAAGTTTTTGTCATGTCGATTTTTCGCCGACTTTGAAATCACCCCCTCCGCCTACCGAACGTTTCTACCCCAAACAAAAAAATACGGGTCACTTTTTTTAGGTCCCTAACTACATCCGAATGAAAAAAGTTAAACAAAAGTGATTTCCAAGCTCCATACAAGTCGAGTTTGAGTTGGTGTAAAACTCACAAAAAAAAATTTTTTTTTTCTAATCAAACCCCCATTTCCCCAAAACTATAATTCCGATCAAATTATTATAAACGCCATTTTAAAGATTATGTCCTTAGCTTTTATTTGTAGTACTCAGCACGTCGATTGGTTAAATAGTTTTCGAAAAATTCGAACTAATACAAATACATTTCCCGATAATTTAAAAAGAGAAATTTCAATCCAATTTTGGGGACATCAAAATTCATTTTTGACCTATGGTTTCTTTTGCATTTTTTCTTAGAATTTAGTGTAGAATAAGAATATACTATACCCTTTGGTGAAAATTTTTACCCCGAACAAATCGACCCGCCCTAATATATATAATATATATATATATATATATATAATATATAATATATATATATATATATATATATTATATATATTAGGGCGGGTCGATTTGTTCGGGGTAAAAATTTTCACCAAAGGGTATAGTATATTCTTATTCTACACTAAATTCTAAGAAAAAATGCAAAAGAAACCATAGGTCAAAAATGAATTTTGATGTCCCCAAAATTGCATTGAAATTTCTCTTTTTAAATTATCGGGAAATGCATTTGTATTAGTTCGAATTTTTCGAAAACTATTTAACCAATCGACGTGCTGAGTACTACAAATAAAAGCTAAGGACATAATCTTTAAAATGGCGTTTATAATAATTTGATCGGAATTATAGTTTTGGGGAAATGGGGGTTTGATTAGAAAAAAAAATTTTTTTTTTGTGAGTTTTACACCAACTCAAACTCGACTTGTATGGAGCTTGGAAATCACTTTTGTTTAACTTTTTTCATTCGGATGTAGTTAGGGACCTAAAAAAATCGACCCGTATTTTTTTGTTTGGGGTAGAAACGTTCGGTAGGCGGAGGGGGGGATTTCAAAGTCGGCGAAAAATCGACATGACAAAAACTTTAAAAATTTGTAACTTTTGAACGGCTTCACCGATTGAGATGATATTGAACATTTTGGAAAGGTAATTAAATTTCCTTTTCAAAAAAAAATATTTGCTGACTCCCTCCCCCTCACCGTCATATTGTAAAATTCAATTTAGTGACAAAATTTAAAATATCTCGAGAACGACATTTTTTTTCTTTTGAATTTTTTTCTGTAAATACCTACCATTATACCACACAAATTCGCTAAATAAATTTTGGGGGTAAATGCGTTTTTGATTTTTAAAAAAATTTCGAAAAAATCGAATACAAGAAAAATGTGTATATTTTACTGATTTTCGATTGGTTTTTATGTTTTATGTACATAATACAGGTATCCCTCGAGTTACGCGGTTAATTGATCCAGCGTAATTCGAAACCGCGTAACTGGAGACCAGTGTTGGGCAAAACGGCGTAAAAAACAGTTTTTTACATTTTTCACGTAAAAAACGTAAAAAACGTAAAAAACTGGTAAAAAACGTAAAAAACCGTAAAAAACGTAAAAAATAGTAAAAAACCTAAAAAATGGGACATCGCAGTTCCTACAAAGTATGACAGTCTGTTTTTCTCAGCATTTTATTAGAGATCCTATAATATAGAGAGTGGACATCAGCACTTAATAAACCGTACTACTAAGTAGGACAGTCTATTAACTCAAATTAGAACAGTTGTTTGAATGGAATTTTTCCAGTTTTTAAAATTTCTTTTCCCTTTTTCCAGTTTTGTTTCAATTTCCGCCTTCGGAATGAGTCTCCTTGTGTTTAAAAACGATTTTTTGATGCAAACTTTAAAATTACGCTTGTTGTTGCAAGAACTAGTCCAAATATGTTTCTTTAACCCTTTCATGCATACATTTTTCTATGGAATTAATTTTCACGGTTTTTGGTATCCGAGGGTTTTTGGGGTCGCTGATCACGAATCTTAAGTCAAAACTTCAAAAATCAAAATGGCGGATCCAATATGGCGGTCAAAAAAGATAAAATTCATTAGATTACGCTGAAAACTAGTACGTAATTTTATCTTTTTTGACCGCCATATTGGATCCGCCATTTTGAAATTTGAAGTTTTGACTTCAGATTCGTAATTAGCGACCCCAAAAACCTTTATAAAGCTAATTACCGACTTTTTAACTGTAATAGATTTGCCACAGTTACATTTAATCTGCAAAATAGCTACTTTTTTGCTCTTTATTTATTTATAAAATGCAGTAATTATAAAAAAAAGGCGCATATTACTTTTTTTCATAACAATTGATGTCCTAGGATACTTACGAAATCAATTTAGTCAATATAAGGGCATGACATATATGTTATAATATTAAAGAACTGAATTAGAACAGGTGTTGTACAACAACACTGCAACAAAGGGTTAAAATAGCCCATATGTCGCAAATCTCTCCACATTATTCACATTAATTAACGTTAAAATGAGTAGGCGGACGTAATGTAATGAAAGGATATAAACAGTTTTTGAACTCCGAATTTAAAATCTTTTTCACTTTCAAGAGGAAATGCTTTTGAATACTTTTCTGTGTTTGCTGAAGACTATTAACCTTTTTATTGTTCTAAGTTGATTTATTTACGAATAATTACTATATTTAGTGACTGGCTACGATATAAAATTTTTTATCATCAATGTTTTAGGTTTTTTACAGTTTTTTACGTTTTTTACGTTAAAATTGAGGTTTTTTACGCGTAATTTTTTACGCGTAAAAAACTAGGTAAATTACTTTACGTAAAAAACCGGCACAACACTGCTGGAGACTCAGGATTAGTGCAAAACAATACATGCCTATCATCTTTTTTATATAAATTACATTCATCTATAATTACAATATTTTCGTTTTAAATAATTAATTAAATAATTAATTTTTAATTTTTAAACAAATTTTTCATTTTTAAATAAATTTTTAATTAATTAAATAAATTTTTAATTAATTAAATAAATTTTTAATTAATTAAATAATAAAAATTGCTCCAAAATCGTACCGCGTAACTCGAGGACTGCCACAATTTTTTCCGCGAAACTCGGGGGATACCTGTATTACAGCGGAACTCAAAAAAAATTTTTGAGTTCCGCCACACTATAACAACAGCTCAAGATTTGTCCAATTGGACAAAAAGGCTTAAACATACAAACAGCTTTTGAATTTATAACACAGAGAGAATATGAGGTAAAACAGCAACAACTTCTACGAAGGTTTAAAAGAGTCAAACCACTTCCAGGAACTCAAAATTTTCACGGATTTATTCCAGGCGAAATCTTTCTCAAAGTAAAATTTTTTTCTAATGCTGATATATTTGAAAGTTTTTCTTTTAAATGAATTTCTAATTAATTTTAATCTCCAAAAACTTTTGCGTTAATACAGGTATCCCCCGAGTTACGCGGAAAAAATTTATTTAATTAATTAAAAATTTATTTAATTAATTAAAAATTTATTTAAAAATGAAAAATTTGTTTAAAAATTAAAAATTAATTATTTAAAACGAAAATATTGTAATTATAGATGAATGTAATTTAGATAAAAAAGATAATAGGCATGTATTTTTTTGCACTAATCCTGAGTCTCCAGTTACGCGGTTTCGAATTACGCTGGATCAATTAACCGCGTAACTCGAGGGATACCTATATTATGTACGTAAAACATAAAAACCAAGCGAATTTGTGTGGTATAATGGTAGGTATTTACAGAAAAAAATCCAAAAGAAAAAAAATGTCGTTCTCGAGATATTTTAAATTTTGTCACTAAATTGAATTTTACAATATGACGGTGAGGGGGAGGGAGTCAGCAAATATTTTTTTTTGAAAAGGAAATTTAATTACCTTTCCAAAATGTTCAATATCATCTCAATCGGTGAAGCCGTTCAAAAGTTACAAATTTTTAAAGTTTTTGTCATGTCGATTTTTCGCCGACTTTGAAATCCCCCCCTCCGCCTACCGAACGTTTCTACCCCAAACAAAAAAATACGGGTCGATTTTTTTAGGTCCCTAACTACATCCGAATGAAAAAAGTTAAACAAAAGTGATTTCCAAGCTCCATACAAGTCGAGTTTGAGTTGGTGTAAAACTCACAAAAAAAAAATTTGTTTTTCTAATCAAACCCCCATTTCCCCAAAACTATAATTCCGATCAAATTATTATAAACGCCATTTTAAAGATTATGTCCTTAGCTTTTATTTGTAGTACTCAGCACGTCGATTGGTTAAATAGTTTTCGAAAAATTCGAACTAATACAAATACATTTCCCGATAATTTAAAAAGAGAAATTTCAATGCAATTTTGGGGACATCAAAATTCATTTTTGACCTATGGTTTCTTTTGCATTTTTTCTTAGAATTTAGTGTAGAATAAGAATATACTATACCCTTTGGTCGAAAAAAAATCGACCCGCCCTAATATATATATATGTATATATATGTGTGTGTGTGTGTGACGAAACATCGAACCCCTCCCCCTTCCCCCTTCACCACTCCCCCCTTCTCCCTCGCCCTACCCCTTCCCCCCTTCCCCTCCCTCCCACCCACCCACCTACTCATCCGGCCCAACCCATCACCCATCCAACCCATCACAATAATCTTCATTACGATAAATTGTTCTTACGATAAATTGTTCTACGATAAATTGTTCACGATAAATTGACCGGCACCCCCCCTAACTTATTAAAATCGAAAGTCATTAAGGCCTCTAAACTAGATTACCATTAGAAGTAAAATATTAAATAGGTTAGACCTCTTAGCTTCACTAAATTAGAGTTGACGGTCAAGTCCCACATTGATTAACGGAAGTAGCTCCAATAAGAACAAAAATCTCATTTGAAAAGAATTTTATAATTATTATTAATTTTTAAAAAAGTGTGGATATGAAACGATTTTTATATTTGATTACATACGTAAATTTATTGTTCATAACTTTTTTTTAAGTTTATTCGGTTGGTTTTTCTAATTAAGTTTGTTTTGTCTTGTTTTTTTTCTATATTTTTGCTTTAGTTAAATTATTCACAAATTCAATCACTCTCTAAACATTAACACAATGACACATTCGATAGCGGATGAGGGTGTAATTAATTAAAAACGATTCGCTTCAATAAATAAACAATTGTTAAGCAAAATTTACTTCGACTTGACTAAACCTGTGATTTTTTTATATACTATAATTATGGAAAAGGCGAAAATAAAACGAATAATACAGTAAGTAGTATTTAAAATGTTACAATTTAAAAACAAATGAAAATAGAAAAGTTGCATGAGCTAAATTTAAAATGGTTTTTTTAACCAATAAATGGTTATTATAAATGTAGGCGATAAAGATTAAAAAAAGGAATATAGAAACACAAATAAATGAGTGAGTGAAAGCTACTAAGGAATTTTTCTTGTGATAGCTTTTCAGGAAATTGTCAATTTATTTTATTTTTTGAAATGTTTATTAGTTTTCTTTCTTTACTATTTTTTATACTTATTTTTTTTGTATCTGTTTATATATTTTTAAAATAATTTTTGAGTAATTTTTTTTTGTTCAAAAGATTTTTGAAAATTATTTTTAACTCTTTTGCGTGAAAAAATTGTTCAAGCTTCACTTTCACCAGGAGTTGTATTTTCTTCTTCAGTGATTGGAACAATTAAGTTTTCCTTCGACATGAGGTTGTATTTGGTCACGAAATGCGTAAAACGATGGCAGAGAAATGTTTCAGCTTCAAATTCATCAAATATTCTTCTGTGATGGAAATATGCATGCGAAAAGATTCTATAAACACGTCGACAAACTGATCCAAGCTTAGCGACTGATGATTCTTTTATGGATACCCTAAATATAAAAAGAGCAAAAAAAAATTTGACGTTATCATAATTTAATTGCATAGAAACAAAATAAGTACCTGCTAGGGAAATATTTATTGCTATTTAATAGACAAGCAGCCCCATCCAGTGTGTGGCGCGTATAATCAATGGCAGGACATTCTTTTGGTGTTTTATGAGCAGCACAAAGAAATATCCACTGTTCTGTTGCCGTCATCTGTGTACAGGTTGCAGGAAAGCATTGAGTTTGAAGGCGCACAGCAAGTCCATTCAATTCCATGCAGAACTGCCTGTAGTCGTGGAAATATTTAGTTTAGCGCTTTTGATGCATATAATAATTTGTTATATTCAGTTAATCCTTTCATAAAAATGCATTTTCGTATGGATGTAGGGCAGGGTCAGTAAAGCTTTGAAAGCTCTCGGGTATTCACTACCACTGACAAGCGATTTACTTGTTTATATGGCTTGCTCTCCGAGCCAATTTCAAACTTTGTTGAAAGCTCTTTTTCATTATTTTTGGTTTTGACACACTGTTAATTGTTTTACTTTACGTTAAAAAAAAGTTTTGATAATGAAAAACTTTTATATGAAATTTCCGAATTACAATCGGAAAATAAAAATAATTTCATAAAATCAAAAACATTAATTTGATCAATTTATATTTTATGGAGTGACTAAAAATGCCTATTTAAACAGTATTTTTTTATTGTTTTAATTTCCTGAAATCATATTAAACATTGCATTGTGTTATCACACCGAATAAGGAAACAATCATGTCCAAAACTCGTGTCGTATTTTGATACAGTACGCTTCATGATTTTCAGCAGTGTTAAAATAATCCTTTCATAAAACTGCTTCAGTCAATGTCCAAATGACAACTGAGCGAATAAAAATCTCTCGCATAAATGGCCTTACTTAGAACTCAGCAAAGCTCCATGATATGCAAAATGCACAAGTGGAAGCAGAACGGGTTATATGCAAAGTGAAACAGATTATTTCTTTCATATGCGTATGTATGCAGTTTCCGTACAAGCCAGAATGAAACGGGTAGCATGAAGAATCGATGCAAAAAAGGGTAAATTGAGCTTCGAAGTTACCCTTGGTGCACAGGGCCTACGATCCCTGATGTAGGGGGTAGTTGTGAAACTTTTGAGGAGAACTTTCTCCATGGAAAATTAGTGGGGGTTGGTCATAAGCCTGTGCGTAGTAGTTTTCTTTTAATTATACGACTGAGATTATTATTTTCGCGAAAAAACTAACAACTGTATGGGGGGGCTTTTCGGGGGGTGGAGATGGAAGGTTGAAATTAAAAAAAAATGTTCGGTATAAAAAGTAATAGGGCTTGGTCAAACATTTCACTATGATAAAATCATCCTTTAAGAAATTATGGACAGTTTCCAAGTTTTTTTTATCGATACATATAAACTTTGAATGTAAAAATCTACGAACTCCCAATTACAAGTTTCGTCAAAACTCACATAGTAAGTAGTATACATATATCCTTGGAAATTGCATATGTCTCATCCTTGGACGTACATGTTTGAAGTCCCATGGTTGTTTGGTTGGTTTGATAGGAGGGGGGCTCACAAGGGAACCCCACGCACGCAGGCCGCAAGTTGGGCCCATTGTACACCTCCAACGTCCCTCGCTGGAGCAGATTGAGCTCAAGTACGGTTGTTTAGCCATCCCGCCAGTGCTATATATTTCCGAATCGGTTCCCAGCCCTGAGTTCCTGCCTCATGGAGTTCCTCTAGAAAGGGATAGCCGAAGCATTTGACGCGAGTACGGTTTAAGGCTGGACAGTGACACAAGAAATGCTCCACCGTTTCCTGCTCTTCTCCGCAGCCCCTGCATTGTGGATTATCCACCAGCCTCATCTTGAAAGCGTGATCCTTCAGGAGGGAGTGCCCAGTTAGAATCCAAGTCGTTAGACGACGGGGATTCCGTTCCAGATTTAAGAGGATCTTAGTAAGGTTTGCATTTAAGCCACCCCATAATTCCTTTGTTGTAGTGCCGATCTGACACATGGACCAAAGTTGTTGGTTCTCCTGATCCGCCCACTGCTTAAGTTGCAGTTTGAAGGTTTGAATCGGAAACTCAACAGAAATGGGTTGACTGTACATACATGTACCCTTACGAGCAAGTTCATCTGCCTTCTCATTTCCAGGAATATTACTATGCCCAGGAACCCAAACCATTTTAAGGCGGTTGGTTTCGGAGAGTCTCTTTAGGTCTTCCTTACATGACTGCACAAGCTTAGATTTGGCAGTGTGTGAAGAAATCAATGCTCTTGCAAACATTAGCCTCCAGGTAGGACTCCGGCTGCAAGTCGCTTTCTAAAGATAGAGCGGGTACTTTAGATTTTACGAAATCGATAATGGACTCATGTGGAACTCCCTGTCCCGCATGAGTCCAAGTTCCGGCGAGGTGTATCCTTATGGCCGCCCCCGCCGCCATATGTTTAACGTGCAGCTCGATAGAGGGTAGATTCAAGATAACCTCCATTGACTTTGAAGTCCCATAGTAAAATGGGCATTCTCTATTGAGGAAAAGGAAAATCCCATATCCAAACAGGGCCTTGTATTCTCCTTACAGACTCCTTAACGTCAGAATCGGATTCATCGATGCCAAAGACCGCCAGATGAGATTTTTTCCGGAAAATTTGAGGAAAAGAATAATCAAGTTTTCTTTCAGGATCCTCCGTTATATTTATAGCGGTGGTAGACTCGAGTTAAAACCGGATAAACTTTAACTAGTTTCTGAAATTACCAAAACGTAATCCAGTTATCATCCAGTTCACTTTGCAGACTAAAATCTTCCTAAACCGGTTTAGGGGTTGTCAAATATTATTGTAACGCATTATAATGTAACGCATGGCGGAGTTGTTGTTATTAAACCAAATAACACTCAAACAGCGGATGAAACACTTAAAACTTTAAAGAACCATGTCGAACCAAGTAAAAACAACATTGGAATTACAAACGTGATTCAAAAAAGCAACGGAATGATTATTATTAAGACAATAGACAAAAATGGCGCGAAACCCCTAGAAAGTATGGCGAAAGCCAAGATGAAAAGTGATTTCGAAATAAGGCAACCCAAAGCTCGGAATCCCCAATTAGTTTTAAAGTTCCTAAGTGATAAATATGATGAAGATACTTTGCTGGGGGAAATGCGACGTCAAAATTGCTTTATAACTGATGAAGATAAAATTAGTCTTGTGCATAAAAAGCTCTGCAAAAATCGTAAATGGATAATGATCGATCCTAGGGTGTACTGGAAATACATTTGAGAAGCTAGTCAATAGATATGTTTGTCTAGGCTGGAATTCGTATAAACTATGGGAACACATAAGCGTTCTTATATGGTATAAATGTTAGGGCTAAAATTACAAGGCAGCGGATTGCAATAAAGAAAAAAGAATATGTGGCAGATGCAGTTTACAACACGAAGAAATGGAATGTAACAATAGCACAACATGCATAAACCGTCTAACAGAAAACTTAACCAAAGTTGTGTCATTAAATGCCAATCACCCAGCTGGGAATTGGAATTGCGAGATTCATAAAAAAATTGTCAAACAAATACAATCAAATTTTCCCTTTAAATATTACTTAAAGCTAAGAATATATTGTTAGTTAACAATATTGGTAGTCACAATTTCGCTTGTTAAAAAGTTTCGTCCAACTTTCGTTGTGTTGTTATGGCAACAATATTTTGTGAAGTATTTTGATAGTTGCTGTTGTATTGCATGTTGTTTACTTTTTCAGATTTATTAAACAACAAAAGCTATAATGGCCAATCTGGCAATTATTGAAGCCCCGTATGATGATATGGCATTGTTCGAAGTTTAATTGAACGGCGAACAGTTGTATCAAAATTCCACTTTGAAGGCAAACTTTCCAATAAGATTTTTTAAAATTTATTCCAATCCATGAGCAGAACATCCTAACACGGCACAAGACGTGAGGGATCATGAAGTATTTTAGGTTAAGAATTGACACAAATTGTAATTCCAAAACACACTTATATTTAAAATTTATGGTACAAAAATGTTAGAGGCATAAGCCTGATTCATTTTATAAATAAAACATTTCTACAAAAAAAAAAAAATTCAATCGGATTTTGATGTATGGAAGTGTTATGTAGAATCATATCCTAAATAACTTTTGTTCTTGCACTTTTTTGATAAGATGCACCGTTTTTGAGATATTCGCAAAAAACGTTTTCGTTCGTATGGTCCATTTTTGCCTATTAACGAACTTAGCCTTGTATTTTAAAAAACGAATCTGTGTAAAATTTCAAGCCTCTAGCTTAATCCCTGCGCCCGCAATCTGCGCCACAGATGAACCACATATCACTGATGTCAAGTCATTTTGGCCAAAAATAGTCTTCCAACATGGCACGATAGCGAACTCCATTGACCGTAACACGGCGATCATTTTGGTCCATTTTTGCCTATTAACGAGCTAAGCCTTGCATTTTAAAAAACGAATCTAAGTAAAATTTCAAGTCTCTAGCTTAATCCGTGCGCCCGCAATCTGCGCCACAGACGAAGGGACAGACGAACGGACGGACGGACATGCAAAAATTAATTTTTTTTATCATTCTAAACACACTGGTGTAATTCATTTTTGTGTGTGATGACGAGATCTTGGCGTTACAAACGGTAAGGCAAAGTTAATATACCCCTTGGTTTCACCATATGGGTAAAATGACTAAATTATCTTCAAGTGTATAGGAATTCCACTTTGAGAATCGCCGTTGTCCATATCTGTCCATACTAGGAATTAGAAAAACCATTTTTTATTGAAAATAAAAAAATATTTCTTTACAAACAACTAAAATTTGTTTTTGTTATCGTAACAACACTTTTTACAGATTCTAACAAGCAATAGTGCACTCTGAATACGGTTTTATATGACAATTTTTGGCTTAACAATATTATCGAAAGTTCATAACAAGCAAAGTGAAATGTGAATACCGATTTCTATTTTAACAATTGTTATGGGTATTAACAAGCAATAATAGCATTTGTGAATAATCATGAATATATGGTGATTGACTGAAATCGATTGTATAATACAATTAATACCATAGGGAACAAGATCAAAATAATGACGTCATATCGATCTCCACGTGATAATAAAGGGGAATTTATTGACTTTATAAAGGGGAATTCATTGAACATCAACCTGCTTAATGAAAATGAAATCTTGAATACCTATGTTGATGCAATCGAGAAAAATGGGTACAAAATCTGCAACACTATTGATAAAAAATTTGCTACAAGGATAGATATGAATAGTCAAACAATAATTGATCACGCAATCTCTGAATTTCATCAAATCTCTCCGGTAATCTATCTACAAGACAATCTGCTTCATATCATGCTTCATATCATATCATAAGATTTTATCTGCAAACTTTCCTATGAGAATTTCACAGCCACAAAAAATGGTGAACATTATTTTATAAAAATAACTGATTGGGAAGCGTGTAAAAAAAGTCTAGGTTAACCCCTAAGCTCCAATAGCATTAAATCTTTTGGTGAGTTGATTGACAGTATTGTTATCTCAAAACAGGCTCACACTCAAACAACTTCCTTCCGAATTATACCAAGTAACCGGTCCTGGATAACAAGGAATATCTTATAAGAAATCAAAAATCGCAATAACTTGTACAAATTGAGTAAAGCTAACTACTTCAATGCATCTATTATATTTAAAATCACAATATAATGTGCCGAAGCTTATTGAAGAGACGAAAAGATGTTGAAGAAAGACTTGCTAAAGATATAAAAACTCTAGAAAATGGCGGAATGTCATTAAGGACGAACTGGGAAGTAAGAGGAGCAAAAGTGAAAATGACATTAATCTCATTGAAGTCGGTAGTGCTGAAAACACAAATAACAAATCCATAGCTAACTAAAGGCTCTTTCAACAAGGACATAACAATTTTGTATTTAAATAAAACACAGAATAATTGAGATATAGGGCTGAAATTTTATCCAGGTATAGTGGACATGTTACATTTAAGTATGAAATTCGATGTCGTTCATATGGCCACCGCGAGCACGTTTGCAGATTGATTCTTTGGAGCCAATTTTCCATCACTCTTCCACACATATCGGCCGGAACGTTGGCAATTTTGCGTTCGATATTGTTCCTGAGCTCTTCTAACGTTGTTGGCTTGTTGGCATAAACCAGCCATGGGCAAAGTGTGGTCTTTTTGGCCCAGTTTGAGAGAACCGAAATAATACACTTGCAACTGGGCCAAATTCATTCGCAACTGGGCCAAATCCACCAACATGCTTATACAGTGCTTGTACCTCTATACTTTCGCAGCGATGAGCGAAAACACATCACAGCCATCGGTCGGTCTGAGTTGTTTTCATGTCATTCGCCATCAGGCACTCCACTCAGTAGGTGGTGTTGCTTGTTATTTGCGCATATACACTGAAACAAATATGAAGCGTTTCTATAATAATAGAAACTTTAAAGATCAATGGGAGGAGGATATTGTTTTTGTAGAAATCCCTGATTGGTACAGTGCTTGGTTTGTTTTCTTAAGCTTTCCCACATCAAAAAATAAGTAGCCAAGCACAAAAGCGATTTTGATTTTGATGATGAAAGCAGAAAATTGATTTTTGCAAAATTAAAAGAAGACTTTCTAAAGAAAACTACATGCACTGCTAATGTTATATCAGAGCAGAAAACTAATTCATGTAATTCGAAAGCAATAAAAAAAGGTTCGTTTGTAGTCAGTTTAAAGACATTTTCTCGCAGTGTACTCGATTTTCTGAAGTATATTTTGGCTTGTTGGTATATGTTTGGCCCGTTTTTATTTTCTCTTGCCCACGTCTGGCATAAACCAACGACTTAACATAACCCCATAAAAAGAAATCCAACGGCGCTAAATCGCATGAGCGAGGTGGCTATTCGACCGGACCATTTCTCGAGTTTACACGATTACCGAACTTCTCCTTAAATAGATCAATTGTTTGACCAAAAAAGCGATAATTGTGCAAATCAGGGAATAAAGCTGAGTGTGGAAATTATCGGCATATTTCATTGAAAAATACCTTTAGTAAAATCTACGAAAAAATAATTAACATTAGAATCAAGAATTTCATAGAAAACACATGTGGATTTGACGCTAAACAATATGGATTCCCGGAGCACTGTGGTACAGTCTGCACTAATTGAGGCACTTGATACAATAAATGTCGAACTTGACTTTAATTGATGTTAAAAAAGCATTTGATACAGTGGATCATGGTATTCATTTCAAACGAGAAGCGGATATCATGGAAGAGTACTCCGTAATATGAACAAATTAGACGTCGATAGTGCTAGGTTAGACAGATATAACAGTGTTCCAGATGAATTGAAGAGGCTTAATTCTCTTGAGCTTTTCAAAAAGAAATTGGCCCAATGGCTAATAAATCGGCAGAAAACTAGAGGCGGATATTCTAATATAATTGAATTGTTACTTATTCTAATAGATTTAAATCAAAGATAATAGTTCTATAATTTCATTTAAAATTAGCACTAAATTGTGAAACATAGTCATTTTTATACCCGTATGGTGAAACCAAAGGGTATATTAACTTTGCCTTACCGTTTGTAACGCCAAGATCCCGTCATCACACACAAAAATGAATTACACCAGTGTGTTTAGAATGATAAAAATAATTAATTTCTGCATGTCCGTCTGTCTGTCCGTCTGTCTGTCCGTCTGTCTGTCTGTGGCGCGGATTGCGGGTGCACGGATTGAGCTAGAGACTTGAAATTTTGCGCAGATTCGTTTTTCGTAAAATGCGAGGCTAAGTTCGTTAATGGGCAAAAATGGACCATTAGGGGGGTACCCCCCATACGAACGAAAACGGTTTTTGTGAATATCTCAAAAACGGTGCATCTTATCAAAAAAGTTCAAGAACAAAAGTTATTTAGGATATGATTCTACATAAAACTCCCATACATCAAAATCCGATTGGAATAAATTTTAAAAAATCTTATTGGAAAGTTTGACTTCAAAGTGGAATTTTGGTACAACTGTTCGAATTTTGATACGAATATCACCATACGGGTCTCCAATGATTGCCAGATTGGCAATTATAGCTTTTGTTATGTTTCATTATATAATTGTTAATATTTTTAAGTCTCTCACATCAATCTAACTGTTTTGAGCCTAATCAATTCAGAATATTGTGTTGCTTTAAATAGCTGATTAGATATATACCTATGAGTACGAATACTATAATAATAACAATCTATATATATAAAAATGAATCGTGGTCAGTACGACTATCCATAACTCGGCTGAATATAATCCGATTTGCATGGGAAGTTCTTGGTTGGATTCGTATTGAACCAGGTAAAAACACTACGAAGCCGAAAATTGGAAATTTCCACCCGAAAAGTCGGAAAATCTCGAAAACCCGAAACTGCATGCATTCAGGGGTTGCTGGTGGCAGCGGTTTTCTGGCTTGCACTTTCAACAATTCCACATCAAAAATCCCGATTCTTTTTTCGTTTTGTTGGAAAAGTCGAGAAAAATTTTGGGGGAAAAGCGGGAATACCGGAAAAATTAAAATTTGCATTTTTTATGGGATTATGATATGGAAGGAGAAAAAAATGTATTTGGAATTGAAAAACGGATAATTTTGTCCCTCACGATAATGTTATCGCTCTCAGACTCACGTTTGACAGCTGAGAAATATATTCTCTCTTTCCTCATTGATGATCGATGCGAAGCGGTTGTTTATCGATATAGTGCGCAAATTATCGCTGTTTTTCCTACTTTTAAATCGTCGAAAGTATTTTATTTTGTGATCAACGAAATGAATCAAGGTATTTACTCAGTGACCAAGTGAAATTAAATGGATTGGTGTTGAATTTTGTGCTTTTTCCCAGAATATTGTGATTTCCAAAAGTGAGGTTAGCGGTACATCGAATCTGGACTTGCATCAACACAAATTTCCTTTATTCATCCACTGTTTTTGTGCAATTTGATAATTTAAATTATTCATTTTGTGGAGAGCGAATTTAAATAAGGCATTTTGTCACCGACTAATTCGTTTATTTAAAAAAAATGGATAGATAAGTTGTATAAAATCATATTCAATCATATCTGTCAAGGATAGGTTATCTGTCAAGGAAAATTTTCGACCAATCCCCTCCTCGGCTATCTCTCAAACTATTTCATGGATGTTCAACATATGTTTCAATATAAATGCAAAAATCTTAAGTATATAGTATACTAGCAGACCCTACGAATGCCAGCTTAAAGTTTTTTGTATAAATTTTAGAATGCAAAAAAACCATAAATAATTTAAAAACTTTTGGGAAAAAATATTATTTTTACAGGACCTTGCGTTTCGAATTTTGAAATTTCAACAACAGATTCGTGATAAGCAACCATGAAAACCTCCTAAAGCCAGTTTTTGCGAGAAAAATTGGAAAAAGGATATCTGCGTTATCCTTACAGGACCTTCCGTTTAGACTTTTTAAAAACTATTACCGGATGCGTGATCAGCGACCCCGAAAATCCCATAATGCCAATTTTTCCGGGGAAATTTTGGAAAAAGAATATTTTCGTTATCCTGACAGGACCTTCCGTTTCGATTTTTAAAAATCCCACTGCAGAGCTGTGATCAGCGAGCTCAGAAACCCCCTAATGCAATATTTCCTGGAACAAATGGGAAAAAGATACTTCCGTTACCCTTACAGGACCTTCCGTTTCGAGTTTTGAAAATCTAACACCGGATCCGTGATCAGCGAACCCAAAAAGCCCATAATGCAATTTTTTTCTCGGATAAAATGAGAAGGATACTTCGTTATCCTTACAGGTCTTTCCGTTTCGAACTTTGAAATTCCAACACCGGATTCGTGATCAGCGACCCCAAGAACCCCATAATGGCAATTTTTCCGGGGAAAAATATGGAAAAAGGATATTTGCGTTATCCTTATAGGACCTTCCGTTTCGAATTTTGAAATTCCAACACCGGATTCGTGATCAGCGACGCCAAAAACCCCATAATGGCAATTTTCCCGGAGAAAAATTCGAAAAAGGATATTTGCGTTATTCTTACAGGACCTTCCGTTTCGAATTTTGAAATTCCAATACCGGATTCGTGATCAGCGACGCCAAAAACCCCATAATGGCAATTTTCCCGGGGAAAAATTCGAAAAAGGATATTTGCGTTATTCTTACAGGACCTTCCATTTCGAATTTTGAAATTCCAATACCGGATTCGTGATCAGCGACCCCAAAAACCCCATAATGGCAATTTTCCCGGGGAAAAATCGGAAAAAGGATATTTGCGTTATCCTTACAGGACCTTCCCTTTAGCATTTGAAAAATCGAACACCGGATTCGCGATCATAGACCTCGAAAATCCCTTAGTGGCAATTGCATCAAGAAAAATTGGAAAAAAGACATTTGCGTTAATCTTGCAGGACTTTTCGGTTAGAATTTTGAAATTCCAACACCGGATTCGTGATCATTTTCTGGGGAAAAATGGGAAAAAGGATATTTTCATTATCCTTACAGGACCTTCCTTTTCGAATTTTGAAAATATAATACCGGATTCGTGATCAGCGCCCCCAAAAACCCCCTTATACAGATTTTTCCGAGGAAGAACGGGAAAAAGGATATTTATCCTTACAGGACTTTTCGTTTCGAATTTTGAAAATCTAATATCGGATTCGTGATCAGCGCGCCAAAAACCCCCTTATACCGATTTTCCGAGGAAAAACGGAAAAAGGATATTTATCCTTACAGGACTTTTCGTTTCGAAATTTGAAAATCTTATATCGGATTCGTGATCAGCGATCCCAAACATAAAGCCAATTTTCCCGGGGAATAACGGGAAAAAGGATATTTCCGTTATCCTTTCAGGACCTTCCATTTAGAATTTTAAAAATCTAACACCGGATTCGCGGTCAGCGACCCCGGAAACCTTATGCCGATTTTTCCCAGGAAAAACGGGAAAAAGGATATTTGCGTTATCCTTACAGGACTTTCCGTTTCGAATTTTAAAAATCTAACACCGGATTCGCGGTCAGCGACCCCGGAAACCTTATGCCGATTTTTCCCAGGAAAAACGGGAAAAAGGATATTTGCGTTATCCTTACAGGACCTTCCGTTTAGAATTTTGAAAATCTAATACCGGATTCGTGATCAGCGCCCCAAAAACCCCCTTATACCGATTTTTCCGAGGAAGAACAGGAAAAAGGATATTTATCCTTACAGGACCCTCCGTTTCGAATTTTGAAATTCCAACACCGGATTCGTGATTAGCGACCCCAAAAACCCCATAATGGCAATTTTTCCGGAGAAAAATGGGAAAAAGGATATTTGCGTTATATTTACAGGACCTTCCGTTTCGAATTTTGAAAATATAATACCGGATTCGTGATCAGCGACCCCAAAAACCCTATAATGCAAATTTTTCTGGGGAAAAATGGGAAAAAGGATATTTGCGTTATATTTACAGGACCTTCCGTTTCGAATTTTGAAAATATAATACCGGATTCGTGATCAGCGACCCCAAAAACCCTATAATGCAAATTTTTCCGGGGAAAAATGGGAAAAAGGATATTTTCATTATCCTTACAGGACCTTCCGTTTCGAATTTTGAAAATCTAATACCGGATTCGTGATCAGCGACCCCAAAAACCCTATAATGCAAATTTTTCCGGGGAAAAATGGGAAAAAGGATATTTTCATTATCCTTACAGGACCTTCCGTTTCGAATTTTGAAAATCTAATACCGGATTCGTGATCAGCGACCCCAAAAACCCTATAATGCAAATTTTTCCGGGGAAAAATGGGGAAAAAGGATATTTTCATTATCCTTACAGGACCTCCCGTTTCGAATTTTGAAAATCTAATACCGGATTCGTGATCAGCGACCCCAAAAACCCTATAATGCAAATTTTTCCGGGGAGAAATGGGAAAAAGGATATTTTCATTATCCTTACAGGACCTTCCGTTTCGAATTTTGAAAATCTAATACCGGATTCGTGATCAGCGACCCCAAAAACCCTATAATACAAATTTTTCCGGGGAGAAATGGGAAAAAGGATATTTTCATTATCCTTACAGGACCTTCCGTTTCGAATTTTGAAAATCTAATACTGGATTCGTGATCAGCGACCCCAAAAACCCTATAATACAAATTTTTCCGGGGAGAAATGGGAAAAAGGATTTTTTCATTATCCTTACAGGGCCTTCCGTTTCGAATTTTGAAAATCTAATACCGGATTCGTGATCAGCGACCCCAAAAACCCTATAATGCAAATTTTTCCGGGGAAAAATGGGAAAAAGGATATTTTCATTATCCTTACAGGACCTTCCGTTTCGAATTTTGAAAATCTACATAGCTAAAAACCTGCTCTTGGCAACGCAGATCATTTTGCAAAAAACCGCGTAAAAATCGGTCCAGTCGTTTTTGAGTTTTGTAATCACAAACAGACAAACAAACATCCATTTTTATATATATAGATAGATCACCTAGCTATGCGCCTGGTTATTTTTGTGATTGGTTTGAAGATATTTGCGAAGCTTATTGTGATACTCAATCGAATATAATTATTAAAAGCTTTTATTTAGCTGTTTGTCGGGGTCAAATCTTGCAATCAAATTTTGACCCACTTCCACTTGTCCGATTGACTTGAAATTTTGCACACTTATATAAGTCCGATGACAATACCATGTTTTCACTACTTCGTCCTTGTAAGGATAACGGAAGGTCCTGTAAGGATAACGTGATTATCCTTTTCTCCAAATTTTCCGGAAAAAATCTATTCTGGGGGTTTTTGGGGTCGCTGAATCCGAATCTGTCATTACAAAGTCAGTAAGGATAACGGAAGGTCCTGTAAGGATAACGTGATTATCCTTTTCTCCAAATTTTCCGGAAAAAAACCTATTCTGGGGGTTTTTGGGGTCGCTGAATCCGAATCTGTCATTAAAAAGTCAGTAAGGATAACGGAAGGTCCTGTAAGGATAGGGCTGCCATGGAACCTATTTGTGAAAAGAGAACCTTTGGGTTAAAAAAAGAGATATTGTATAGGAAATTAACCAAATGAAAAAAGAGAACTTTTTTTGAATGTGAAAATTACAGAACTTAGAATGACTGCACAGAATTATTACAAAAAAGTGTAATTTTTCGTGCCTGTTATTTTCCGTATCTATCGAAAAAAAAAACTGAAAATGTCAAAACTACAATATCAAATGTCAAAACCGGCTATTTCCTTAACCGCACAATTTTGATTTGTTTTGATTTTTACAGCAGTTGATCGTGGGAGAAGAAACTGTTCTTGCTGGCGCATACAATAAATAGCTTTATACTATGTTCAGACTGACACAAAATCACGTAATTTTGAAGATTTTCGTAATTTTGAATGAAATCTTGCTCGAAATCACGAGATTTCCAGTACATAAACCTGTTTTCAAAAATCACTAAAAGTATGCAATTTCCACAAAATTAGGAACGAAATCAAGCAAAAACAATGAATACAACTTTGCATCACTCATTCAGCTCTCTTGAGTACATCAGTTTTGACATTTGTGCTGGATTGGAACGACGGAGATATAAGAAAAAGAAGCCGTGTTCCGCACGCGAAAAGGATATATTAGTAAACAACTTACGCGGGGCAAAAAAAAATTGACTTGTTTTTGATGCGATTAGATATGAAATGGAAAATAATTGTTTATTTTCATTACAGATAATTTCCATTTTAGTCTAAAGTCTCTAATTCTGTTTGCACATATTTCACCGATGTTTTGAATTGTATTATTCATCATATTACTAAAATTCATAGCAATCCCGTAGTTGAAATGTCAAACAGAATTACCTTAATCTCTGTGTGAACACTTTGGTTTAAGTTCTAAATCATTTCGCAAAATTATGTGATTTTGTGTCGGTCTGAACTTAGTATTACGTTACAATTATAATGTACAGTTTCGCACTACACACAGAAAATTGTAGAGTAGAGTACTACTATACAATAAATAACGTGATCATTTTAATTCATAATGGAATTTTCATGGAAAAATCTGTTTGGTTTTTTACACATAGTATGAACCAAGAGTTTTCTGAAAAAAGAGAACTAAAGAGAACTGGCAAGGAAAAAGAAAGAGGAAAAAGAATGGGGTTAAAAAGGTTCTCTTTAAAAGAGATATGATGGCAGCCCTATGTAAGGATAACGTGATTATCCCTTTCTCCAAATTTTCCGGAAAAAAATCTATTCTGGGGGTTTTTGGGGTCGCTGAATACGATTATCAAGTTAAAAAGCCTGTAAGGACATCTTAAATGTAAGGATATATATTCGAAGACTAAAAAGAACAAAATAAAAAAAATAAAAAATAAAATTTTAAAAAAAGCTTTTATTAAAAAAGAATGCACTAAAAAGAAAAAAATAATTTTCTGGACGCTGTGTATCACAAACATAAAAGCTTTTAAAAAGCGAGATAAAGCATAAAACAATAAAATAAAAATTTATCTCGCTTTTAAAAAGCTTTTATGTTTGTGATACACAGCGTCCAGAAAATTATTTTTTTCTTTTTAGTGCATTCTTTTTTAATAAAAGCTTTTTTTTAAAAAAAAAATTTTTTTTTTTTTTGTGGTGATTTTAATATTGATTTACTTAAAAATGAAACTAATCAAAGAAGAATTAAAGATATAATGAATGATTACTCTCTAACGCAGTTGAGTGACAAAAAATTCTAGCACGCTAATTGATTTTATAATAACAAATACGGAATGTGTGAGCGCGAATGTTAGAAATGATTGGAGTATAAGTGATCATGAAACAATTGAATTCAATTTTGCAAAGGTTGTTTTAAATGAATGTAAGAAAAAACAAAATATTAAATATTTGAAGTATGATTGTGATGAATATTTAGTGAAATTAGAGCAAGCAAACGTAATCAGCCCTATTCCCGTAACCGGCGGGACGTGTACGCCGCGGGATTTGGCGTTTCCCGCAGAAAATTTGCATTCTGCTAAACGCAATTGTCCCAGCGTGTGCCGTGGTGCTGAAAACGTTTTACTTTCGGTATTACATTAAACGCACCCGCGAATGTTTTGACTTTTCTATACATTTATTTCCCGCGAGTAAATCGTTGCGGGACCAATCAATTAAATAGAAAGTTTGAATAAAAATGTGAATTTTATTTATACATTCAATGAATTTCAACTAAATATAAGTTTTGAAGGTCAGTACAATCATTTAATTGAACAAATAAAATTTCATGCGTATCAAATCAGCAAAACTGTCAAAATAGTCAGCGCGGGGCTGAATAAAACTGCGTTTCTACGTCTACTAGAATAAGAAAATTTCATTCGATGGAGATAAAACTTGCGTGGCGTATACACGTCCCGCCGGTTACGGGAATAGGGCTGAATATCTTTGGCTAACATAGGTGATTTGGATGAATGCGCTAGTAAATATGAGTCTACTATTAAAGAGGTAACTTTGCAATTTGTGAAAAATATTGAATGTATGGACATGAATAAAAGATGGTATAATGACGAGTTAAGGACAATGCGAAGAGAGAAGATTAGACATCACAGTCGGGCTAGGATATATCATACGGATGAATCTTGGAACGAGTATAAAAGTGTCAGAAATGAGTACAAATGTGCAGTTAAGAATGCGAGGAATAAATATATACAACAACTAATACAAGATAAATACGGGGATTGCAAGGCAATGTGGAAAACGCTTAAAACATTAGTAATTGGTGGGGAAAAACCGAGAGTGAATGAGGTCGAATTTCAAGGGAGGATTGTAAAAGATGAGAAAGATATTGCCAATTCTTTCAATATATTTTTCGTTAATAGTTTAAGAGAAATAAGTCTAAGCATCGTTAATATGCAAATTAATTTGTCCTCAACTAAATATTGCGACGAGGTTTTCAAATTTGAAATAATTTCAATGGATCATGTAATAAACATTTGCCAAAAATTGCATAAAAAAAGTGACTTTAACTTTATGAATACGAAGATGATTTTGGATGCAATTAATATCAACTTAAAAATTGGAAAATTTCCGAAAACATGGAAACAAAGTATTGTCTTGCCGGTGCAAAAGGTGAAAGCAACCAAGATATGTGGAGAATTTAGACCAATAAACATGCTACCTATCTACGAAAAAATATTGGAAAAGGCTGCGCATGAACAACTCGAAGACCACATCAAAAGGAATGAGTGCCTTATCGAAAAACGATCTGGATTCAGGAACGGTCATTCGTGCGAAACTGCGTTAAATTGGATTATATTTGAATGGAAGAAATTAATGGATGAAGGAGTGTATTGTAGCTGTTTTCTTGGATCTTAAGCGAGCGTTTGAAACGATTGATAGAGATATTCTTTTAGCGAAGCTGAAATTATATGGTGTAGATGGAAAAGAGAATGATTGGTTCAGGACTTACTTGACTGATAGAACGCAGAAAACGAAATTCGGATCTGAAACATCGGAGGCGCTAGAAGTTAAGCAAGGGGTTCCTCAAGGATCCATATTAGGACCATTCCTTTTTATACTATTTATAAATGACATAGATTGAGTTTTAATGAATGTGAAGGTGATGTTGTTTGCGGATGATACGTTGCTATATATAAGTGGTAAAAACTTAAAAGAATGTGAAGAGAAAATGCAAATTGACTTGGATAGAGTTATGGTATGGTTGTGTATGAATAAACTGAAACTGAATGTTGAGAAAACGAAATGTATGGTATTAAATAGTGAAAACAATATTTCACTTAATATTGGTAATGAAAATATTGACTGTGTGAATGAATTCAAATATTTAGGAGTTGTGATCGATCGGAATTTGAATTTTAAGTGCCATATAGAAAAATTGTGTAATAATCTCTCGAAAAATATTGGTTTTCTGGGGAGAATAAAAAGAAGAGTGCCTGTCGAATGTTTATTGAATATTTACAATACAACAGTTTTACCTATGTATGACTATTGCGCCACAATTTTATTTATGTGCACGGGGGCAATGTTTGATAGATTGCAGAAATTACAGAATCGAGCGATGAGAATCATATTGTCGTGTGATCGTTATACACCGATTCAATACATGTTAAATTCAATTTAACAGAGTGTCAAGCAACGCGTGTTTTTTAATGTATTGACATTTGTATTTAAAATTAAAAATAATATTTTGCCAAAGTACCTTCAGAAAAATTTAAATTATGTTATTAATCAAACATATCATTTAAGAAACAATACGGACTTTAGACTACCAAAATTTAGCAAATCGAAATCTCAAAACTCTTTGCTGTATCGCGGTCTTAAGATGTTTAATGAATTACCAAATGAAATTAAAATCGAAAGAAATTTGTAGTTATTGTTGAATATATTGTTGAATATATTGACTTATTGTTGAATATGTAAAAGAACATTTTTGAAATCATTGTAACTAACATTTTTTGTTACTAATAGTCATTGACTAATAAAATTATTATTATTAAATATATTCTTGCAAGCTAGTAATAACAAAAAAAAAAATATTGACAGTCGAACCAACGCAATGGATTTGCGAAATGGAAGTGAGAAATAATTGTTAAATTAAATAATTAAAATTGCGTTCTCAATTGAAAACAAATAGCAAAAATACACAGCAGAATTATTACAAAAAGTAATTCTCATGCAAATTGATTTAGCGGTTGCGCGTGGCGCTAATGTCGATTAGTTGGTTTGAAGGGGATAAACCTCTAAATAAAACTGCTGAAAGAAATTCAGTTAAGTTTAGCCTTAAACCGATTTTGCTAGTTTCGTACAGACTACCGGATAATTAAGTTATACGGAATTAAGTTTCCTAGTCTGTTACCGCTATTACAAACTCCTTGATGCCAGAATCGGATTCAGCGACCCAAAAATACCCAGATGAGATTTTTTCCCGGAAAATTTGAGGAAAAAGATGAGGTATCTTTACAGGATCTTCGGTTATCATAACAGGACCTTCCCTTACCCTTACAGATTTCTTAATGTTATAATCGGATTCAGCGACCCTAAAACTCCAAATGAGTTGTTTTCCGGAAAATTTGGGTAAAAGGATAATCACGTTATCCTTACGGGACCTTCCCCTATCCTTACAATGATAAAG
Source organism: Chrysopilus asiliformis (assembly GCA_964034945.1). Classification (NCBI taxonomy): domain Eukaryota; kingdom Metazoa; phylum Arthropoda; class Insecta; order Diptera; family Rhagionidae; genus Chrysopilus; species Chrysopilus asiliformis. The sequence goes on along the minus strand of OZ035961.1, from coordinate 65,916,993 downwards.
TACTGAAAACACTGTATTGTTATCGGAGTTACGTACATGAGCAAAATTCCAAGTTAATCGGATGAGTGGAAAGGGTGCGTAAAAAGGTTCTAAAAACAAAAGAACTTAAAGATTTTGCAAAATTCTTCTATACTGAAAATCCAGTTGGAAACTATTTCTATCAAAATTCTGTTTGTAGTTAGTATTTGACGATTGCTTTCTGACTTTCCAGATGTGTACGGAGTCATAGATGTGTACGGAGAAAATAAGTGCTTACCGAAGATGTTCATACTTCCAGACACCCTCATCCTGAGCATCCGGCATCGTCAAAATAAGTTCAACGTTCGATGGATCACGTTTGATTAGTTGCTGTATATATTGTTGGACAGCAAGAGTGCTATCCATTTCATCAAGTGGTTCATCGGGCCATCGGCAAAAATCCTAAAAAACAAGGTTACTAATAACCGTTAGGCTAATTTTTCCATTAAATTCAAGTCAATTCAAAGTGAAAAAATGTAAAAAAAAAAAACTAAGCGAGCTGTCATTCCTTTCGAATTTTTGATGTGGCCAAGCCTAGTTTTCTTGTTTGTATCTTTTTTCATGAAATTCTGTTTTCTAGTCGTAAAACACAAATAACTAACTACAATCCCCCAGGATTTTCAAAAATACAGTGCGTACCTTGCCTTTCGTTCCTGGTCTATTTCTTCGCAAAATAGTAGCACTATCAGCCATCTTCATGATTGCAACAATGCCAGATAGATCTGTATTACCGGAATATAAATGTTTGAAACCTTATAACTACTGCGCGAAAATTTTGTCAGGTAGAGTACCTCTTTGAGCCAGTGCTAGTTTTTCGCTATGATTACTCAAGAAAACTCACAACATTGATATCCAGCAAAGTTTGAATACCGCATCAGCTAAACCGAATTTTTGATGCTTTAGAAAACCTAGGCAATATCATAGACTATGGGTGCATTCACGAATACTCAACGGTTGAGTAAATCTCGATTAGTTCTCGTGAATGCCTCGACACATTAAACAGCTGATATCTGTCAATCTTGTCATAGATAAATGGAGGGAAAATTTGTTGTGTGAAAATTGTTAGTTGTAATTATGGAAAACCACTGGTTTTTGGAGTTTTTAGCTGAAGATGATGTTACCACAAACATTGCAACAGATTCCTGGTTTAATGCAAACATCTTTATTTGCGCATGAAATATTTAAAGGCCGTGAATCGGTGAAAGTGCGGAATGAAAAATTTCTTCAAACGATTGGAAATATTTCCACCTCTTGTAAACTAATAAAATGCAACTTATCAGTTTGTAATCTGTGATGCACCTCCGGAGTTTCGAAAATATTATGTTCCATATCATTTAATTTGTAAATTTGATCCAGAAAAACCATTCTGTTTCGCAAATATTTTGTTCTTTGAAAAACGCCAGCTGTTATCTGTCAAAATACTCAATCCATCGGTTGGGCAGAAAAGTATCGCAGTAATTTTCCGATACAAAAAATGGCGTCCGATCAGTGGTTATGATGAGTAAATCTCTCAACTGTTGAGCAAATCTCTCAACCGTTGAGTACCGTGAATGCGCCCTATGTTTACACACAGATTGGGCATGAACATGGGACTGAATCAAAAATGTTGCTCGTGTTTACACACAGATTGGAACTGAACGCTACTCTCAGTTTGCCTGAAAACAATTGGAAACAAAACGTAATTGAATTTTTTCATTGAATAGTTAAAGGAAAATTATTTTCAATTAATATTCGTCAGAATAAACTAAAAAACTTTTGAAATGGATTATAAAAAGTTTCTAGCAGCAGCAAGCATGCTTTATGTTAGAGTTTATTCCATGTAGACATTTTTGTTTGCGAGATCCGAATTCTTTCACCAGTGGAACGCAAATGACAATGGAACGAGAAAAATACGCACTGAAAAATACCAACCAATCAGAACCACATGCACGGAACGCTGGAAATGGAAAATCTTTGTTTTCTTGTACCCCAATATTGTCCCCGTTCTTCCCTTTACCATCATTTCGACATTTTCGTTCAGTCCCATGTTCATGCCCAATCTGTGTGTAAACATGGTCATAAAGAGCTAGTAAAACACATTCACCTCTATTCTTGAAAACGGCGTTAGGAGCAAAATCGTAACGCGTTCGATTCGACTCGCTTCGCAATTGGTATTCTGGAAAACGCCGGGAGCTTCGCGTTTGGTATATAAAGTATCGCATGGCAACGCGCTGTCAAACATCAGCTGATTTGATTGTTTGTTCTTAATTTTCAATAAAAGTGAAGTGTTTGAAGTGATTTGCTTCAGTAGCCATGGATTCTACACCGATGTATTGAGGCAAGAGGAGCTGAACTCGTTACGCCGGCAAAAAAAAATTCTAAGACACTCTTCAGATTTGATGAGCTTAACCGATGAAGCGAAAGTGCATACAAATACTGGGAATCTCATAGATTGTTGTAATTTTGTAGATTAAAAAAATATTTCCGGTTGAAGAAGACTGCTTTCGAATACATTGAATTTCCTCGCACAATGGCGACTTCCTCGTATATCCCTTGGCAATGTCCGGATTGTTTTTCATTTTTGAAATTAAAAATGCAAACTAGTCTGAGTTTGTAGTGTTTTTCTTTGCACTCCTATTTTAAGAAATCACTGTTAATATCTTTCATTTAAACTTATAATAGATTTACCTTACATTTTTGTAAACACTCAATTCAAACGTCAATGAAACGCGAGAAATTTGAAGTGAGTGATTTAACCTCAAAAAAGTGCTCCCGGCGTATTCAAGAATAACAAAAATCGAATGCGTTGCAATGCGTTATTTCAAATCGAACGTTGATAGATACTGCGTATTCAAGAATACCGATTGCTCACGATCGAACACTAATCGAGCAAATAAACGTAACGCCGTATTCAAGAATAGAGGTGATTGAGTTTTCTTTTTTTTCCAGGATGTGAACCCTATGCCCTTATTCTGGCATTGTGACCGGTCACAAGTCATAATGTGTGGTGACCGTGATATTTATCTTGTTGGGTCACAAGAAAAGTAACAAAAAATGGACTTCATTATTATTTCAGAGTGGTAGAAAAGTTTGACAGTCGCTATGTGTTTATTTGGTTTAGTTGTTGGTTCTGATCAGTGTTGCCGAACGTAGGGATTTTTCCCTACAGTAGGGAAATTTAACCTAAAATTAAGCGTAGGAGATTCCAATATTTCAAAAAAAAAAACATAACAAAAGCTATACAGTATAGATATACTAAATCGCTCGATTTGTTGTCTCAAATAGTCCCATTTCAGTACAGTTCAGTGTATCAAAACGACTCAAGTAAGAGCAAGATAACCGTATGAAAATAAATATAGCCGTCTCGTTTAAACCGTGAGCTGTCAAAGGAAAATAGACTTTCGGAATGATGTTGGCGCCTAAAGTTCGTTTTTGACGCCTAAAGTTAGTCTCAAACTTGTGAAATTTGAATTTCGCGGCAAACGAAATTTGAATCTCGCGACCTTATGCAGTTCAGTGGATGCGTTCAAGTACGATAAAGAGGGAAATACTTTTGGGACCACTTTTCAGCAGAGCTTTGTATGGTGACAGTTGTTCTATGTTATATCACAGATAAAACAGATATCAGATGAGAAAAGCAGAACAAAAATTTACTTGAATTTTCAGATATTTTTCGTCTCCATTTGCGGGGGGCGACATCTTTCGGCCGCTAAAGTAAGAGTGTAAGTCTAACCAAAGTATCGAACCTTAACTTAATACAGGTCAAAACTAATGCGGAGAACAAAAAGTTGATCTCAAAATTTGTCAGCAAAGGGCGGCAGTGCGGGTGGTAGGTAAAGAGATCTACTTTACTGTCAAAATTCGAGATCAACTTTCTGTTCTCCGCATTAGTTTTGACCTGTATTAAGTTAAGGTTCGATACTTGGGTTGGAGTCACATTATTATTGTATACTTTAATGGCCAAAAGATGTCGCCCCCCGCAAATGGAGACGAAAAAATATATGAAAATCCAACTAAATCTTTGTTCTGCTTTTCTCATCTGATATCTGTTTTATCTGTGGTTATATAGTTCTGTGCTATACAGTCAAAGTCCTCTAACTCGAATTGTCTGCTGCCATCAAAGTCGTTTCGAGTTAGAGGACTTTCGAGTTAGAGAAATTGAAACAATACATGTATATTTATTCGTTTTTAGAAGATTTTAAAACAAACTGAAGGAAGCGCAAAAAAATTCAAGGGAGCGCAAAAAAAAAGGTTAAAAAATTCGAGTTAGAGGAAAATTCGAAGTACGGGGATTTCGAGTTAGAGGACTTTGACTGTAATTGCTAATCTGGCAATTATTGAAAACCCATATGGTGATATGGCATTGTTCGAAGTTTAAGTGAACGGCGAAAAGTTGTATCAAAATTCCACTTTGAAGTCAAACTTTTCAATAAAATTTTTTAAAAGTTATTCCAATCGGATTTTGTTGTATGGGAGTTTGATGTAGAATCATATCCTAAATAATTTTTGTTCTTGCACTTTTTTGATAAGATGCACCCTTTTTGAGATATTCAAAATTCATGCAAAATTCAATTTTTTATATCCGTATGGTGAAACCAAAGGGTATATTAAATTTGCCTTACTGTTTGTAATGTCATGATCCCGTCATCACACACAAAACTGAATTATACCAGTGTGTTTAGAATGATAAAAAAAATTGAATTTTGCATGTTCGTCCGTCCGTCCGTCAGTGGCGCCGATTGCGGGCGCACGGGTTGAGGTAGAGTTCGTTAATGGGAAAAAATGAACAATTAGAATACGAACGAAAACGTTTTTTGCGAATATCTTAAAAACGGTGCATTTTATCAAAAAAGTGCAAGAACAAAAAAACAAAGCAGTCATTGGGACTGCCGACAGAAGTGATAACCTTAAACTATGAAACAACAGAATTTTTTTGGATTTTGAAATTATTTGTAGTATCAAAAATTAATATTTCATAATTTGTAAATTAAAATCATTAACATTAGTCTGGTTTTCACATCTATCGCCACTCCGAGCAACAATTACATATATACATTAGCTGTTTTTTTAATGATCCATATGGTTCTGTTATCCAGATCATTAAAAAAAGCAGCTGTTATCAACCAGTTCAAACTGTGAGAAATCTTTTTTAGAGAAGAAGCTTTATTAACCCTCCGTCTACCGAAAAAAAACCTGCTAGAACTACCGTTGGGGTCAATTAGACCCCAATCGGTAATAAGCCATTTTCCTTTAGTTGTTATTGAAAATGTCTGAGTACGCTTAGAAAAAACTTCAATAATGTCAATAGATTCCAGCAAAATACAATGAAGAATTTTTAAAGAAACAATGTCAAGAAGTTACAAAGTCCAAAAACTATTACGGCTAGAATTAGAGAAAAATTTTATCGCTGTGGGGTAAAATTGACCCCAATGGTAGACGGAGAGTTAAAAAACTGCAGTTGAAACGCGCAATTGGTAAATCCAACAGACTTTTTTAATATCTCGAGTTTTTTTTTGAGCGCAGTTTTTCTTTCGTGCAGTTGTGGAAGTAAGCTTTTTCTATTGTAAAGTTTTTCTAAAATGAAAAGTCAAGACCTCGGTGCAAAAAGCGGACCTTCCGTTATCCTTACAGACTTTTTAATGACAGATTCGGATTCAGCGACCTCAAAAACCCCCAGAATAGATTTTTTCCGGAAAATTTGGAGAAAAGGATAATCACGTTATCCTTACAGGACCTTCCGTTATCCTTACTGACTTTTTAATGACAGATTCGGATTCAGCGACCCCAAAAACCCCCAGAATAGATTTTTTCCGGAAAATTTGGAGAAAAGGATAATCACGTTATCCTTACAGGACCTTCCGTAATCCTTACCGAGTTTTTAATGACAGATTCGGATTCAGCGACCCCAAAAACCCCCAGAATATATTTTTTTCCGGAAAATTTGGAGAAAAGGATAATCACGTTATCCTTACAGGACCTTCCATTATCCTTACAAGGACGAAGTAGTGAAAACATTGTATTGTCATCGGACTTATATAAGTGTGCAAAATTTCAAGTCAATCGGACAAGTGGAAGTGGGTCAAAATTGGGTTGCAAGATTTGATCTGACAGACAGACAGACAGACAGACAGACAGACAAACAGACACGAAGGCAAGCTAAATAAAAGCTTTTAATAATGGAAGTTTGTCTGTTGGTTGGTTGGTTTGAGATTACAAAACTCAAAAACTACTGGACCGATTTTTACGTGGTTTTTTGCAAAATGATCTGCGCTGCCAGGAGCAGGTTTTTAGCTATGTTAGATTTTCAAAATTCAAAACAGAAGGTCCTGTAAGGATAACGAAAATATCCGTTTTCCCGTTTTTCCCGCGAAAATCGGCATTAGGGGGTTTCCGGAGTCGCTGATCACGAATCCGGTATTAGATTTTTAAAATTCTAAACGGAAGGTCCTGTAAGGATAACGAAAATATCATTTTTCACATTATTCCCAGGAAAAAATTGGCATTATGGGGTTTTTGGGGTCGCTGATCACGAATCCGGTATTAGATTTTCAAAATTCGAAACAGAAGGTCCTGTAAGGGTAACGTTTTTTCTCAAAAGTTTTTAAGTTATTTTTGGTTTTTTGGCATTCTAAAATTTATACAAAAAACCTTAAGTTGACAACGTAGGGTCTGCTAGTATTCTATAAGCAGACAATTTTTAGGTTAGAAATGTCTTTTAATCTAAATTGTAGAATACCAAATGGCCTGTCTCTGTTTGCCTAATTGTGTTTCTATTTTTCTCTCAGAAAAGCATGTCTATTTTGCTGTCTGAAAAATATGACGTTCCATTTAATTTCGCTTTCATGTTCGATCTAATTTCACAAAGTTGAGCAGAAATGGAAAAGATGAATGACAACAATAATATAATATAGAGCGAAATAATTGATTTTCGATATTTTATTTAATGATATTTTATATGATACTAGCTTGCTGACACCAGGTTTGTGATCAGCATCCCCGAAAAACCCTTAATGCCAATTTTTCCCGGCAAAAACGGGAAAGGATATTCGCATCATCCTTACAGGACCTTTCGTTGGGATTTTTGAAATTGTAACACCGGATTCGTGGTCAGCGACCCCGAAAACCCCCTTATCCAATTTTTCCCGGGAAAAATGGGGAAAAGGATATTTACGTTATCCTTACAGGACCTTCCGTTTCGAGTTATGAAAATCTAACTACGGATTCTTGACCAGCGACCCCGAAAACCCCATAACGCAAATTTTTCCGGGGAAAACAGGATAAAGGATATAAAAATGCGACGCTAAAGGTGAAACCCTTGACAAAAAACCCCAATCCAAGGTGGAACAGCATATGCCGATGGATGAATGGTTAGTGAGTCACTAGTCGCGAATATGCGAACTCTGGATACCTGGCGCCCTCCAGTTGCAAGTAGCCTTATATCTGTAAAGGAGCTCTGCAGGTGCGGACATTCTTTCTCCTATACTCGTGGGACCAAAATAGAGCCTTTAACTTCTGCGAAGAAGGACCCCTCCCGAACAGGGCCCACGGAGAAGGATCTCTTTGTAAAAAGATCCAATCCCAAAGAGACCGGATCTCTTAAAAAGTCGGAAACCCCTGCACCGTCAAAAGCGCTCAACGTGCCGACCACTTCGGAGAAAGTGAAATGCGCAGCCTCAAGCTCGCAACAAACGTCCTCCTTCGGGAAAGCATATCGCCGTAGAAGGGCGGCTTTCAGGGTAATGGCTAGACTGGGACAGATACCTGAACAGAAACGGACTGCCCATGACAAGAAACAGCTGGAGTGGGCCGAATCGGTCCTCTCCGAGACAACGGCTAATTCGGGTAGCAACCCCGCGTCGAAAAGACCGAGGTCTACTCACGAAGCGCCTATGGACGGAACCGACCCGAAGAGGGCCAAGACACAGCCACTCTCCCAAAAGAAGCAGTTCAGCGAGCTTCTGAAAGATCAGCTGGTGATGGCAGTCGTGGACAAAAGTCACGATGACGGCACTATCTCCATCGCCCAATGGAGGAAAGTTGAGATTGCGCTGGCCACAAACTTCCTCGAGATTCTCAGGGAAAACCCTGGGCCCGTCCCCACATGTCGCGATGGTGGTTATCACCAAGGACATGTCAAATTAGTAGCTTGTGCAGATCCCAGATCAGCCGAACTACTACGGACAGCTGTTTCCAAACTCGGGGAGGTCTGGCCGGGCGCGGATCTGGAAGTCGTTGCTAGGGATGAGATCCCGAGCAGACCAAGGACACGCGCTTGGATCCCTGTTGAACCTTCCGATCCAACCACAATTTTGGAGATTGTGAAGGTCAGCAACCCTTCTCTGCCAACCCACAACTGGAAGGTAGCAAAGCTGGAAGAGCCAAGGGGTGACTCTCGGGTAGCCACTATTGTGGTGAACAAGGAGTCCTTGGATCCTCTAGCGGAAACCGGAGGGGTGATCAGTTATGGCTTCGGCTCGATCACTCTGAAGGTCTACCAGAAGGACAAAGAGGAGGCAGAGAAGACCTGTCCGACAATGCCCGAAACAGCAGAGACGGAAACGGCTGCTGATACTTTGATAATGCCAGCAGAGACGGAAACGGCTGCTGACACTTTGATAAGGTCAGCAGAGACGGAAACGGCTGCTGACACTTTGAGCCTCAACTCTTTCCAGCTGGAAGATGGCTATCAGTCATCGAGCTCGGGAATGGCTGAGGAACTCAGAGGTCTTCTTCTGCTCGAGTCGGAGTCAGAAGAAGACACCAACACAACTATGGTGGAGGTATCTGGGGCCAGTAGTTCTAATGCTGCGGCTGCTACAGATAAATCTCCACCATTCTAAAATGGCATCCGCCTCCTTACTTCTCCGACTGACTACAGGAGGAGAAGACATCGTGTTGATCCAGGAACCATGGGTGGCAAGGAACATGGTTTGTGGACTCAACTCACCGGGCTATAAGCTCATATACGATAGGAATAAAGGTAATCCAAGAGCTTGCTTATTGGTAAAACATAACCTTAACGCATTTCTACTCCCAACTTACAGCGACAGAGATATGGTTACGATCAAGCTGGAGCTAGCCTCGACCAGCTTCTGGCTAACTTCGACCTATCTCGCCCACGACCAGGAAGGACCCCTGCCACCGGATAATCTGGGGAGGCTTGTCGCCGACGCTGGTCTACATAAAACCGGGCTTCTTATCGGAGGTGATGTTAACGCGCATCACATAGTCTGGGGAAGTACGGACATAAACGACAGAGGTGAGTCACTTTTTGAATATATTCTAAGTACTAACCTAAACATCTGTAACGTTGGCAATGAAGCCACCTTCGTTACTACTAACAGACAAGAGGTTCTAGATATTACCTTAGTCTCTGACTCTATCTCCTGCATGGTCAAGGACTGGAGGGTTTTGAAGGAACACTCTTTCTCAGATCATAGATATATTCAATTCGGCCTCGACATACAACCCCCAACCCCTCCGATTTTTAGGAATCGAAGAAGGACAAACTGGGGCTTGTATAGAGACACGTTTAACAGACTGCTGCCTATGGGCACTCCTAAACCCCCCACCACGGCTCAGGATGTGGATTCTATGGTGGAGGACCTAACCAAGGCATTTAATGGAGCAATGGACCTATCCTGCCCGGAGAGTAAGCCAAGGGGCAAAAAAAGACCGCCATGGTGGTCCCCGGAGCTTATGACTCTCAGAAAGGAAAGTCGTAGGCTCTTCAACAAAGCGAAAAGTACCAGACTGCAACAGGATTGGGACTCTTATAAAGGGATGTTGAGAACCCTGAAAAAAGAGGTGAGGAAAGCCCAGCGTAAGTCCTGGGAACTCTTCTGTGGTAAAATAGAAGAGTGCTCTGAAGCAGCTAGGCTTCGGAAAATCCTCTCAACCACTCCTAATATGCCCAGCTATCTAAAAAAAGCTGACGAAACATGGACATGTTCTAGCCTGGAAACCCTAGAACTCTTAATGGATACCCATTTCCCGGGATGCTCTAAGGACTCACCAGGAAGGGAGATTCCGATAAATAGAGAGGAGAACAGGCTTCATAGCAAACTCCTCGACAAAACAAAAATTACTTGGGCAATTAAGAGTTTTAAACCGTTTAAGTCACCCGGACCGGACGGTATAATACCAGCTGAAATTCAGAAAGTTTCAGACTTAGCCCTCCCCTGGCTCGAAACAATTTTCCAAGCCTGCATTACCCTAGTCTATATTCCCTTAAAATGGACAGAGGTCAACGTCGTTTTTATCCCCAAGGCAGGGAAAAACACACATAGCTCACCTAAGGATCTCAGACCGATCAGCCTCTCGTCTTTTCTTCTGAAGACACTAGAAAGATTGTTAGATACTCATATACGTCAAAAAATTGACCCAAATAAGTTATCTACATCTCAACACGCATACTGCAAGGGCAAGTCCGTGGAGACAGCTATGCATACTCTGGTTCACACAATAGAAAAATCACTGGACCTCAAGGAATATACAATGGTTACCTTTCTAGATATTGAAGGAGCCTTTAACAACGTCGCACCCGGGGCTATCATGGGAGCATTACAGTATCTTGGTGTAGAGGCTCCTATAGGCGAACTGATAAATCTAATGCTAACAGGCAGGATTATCAATTCAAAGCTGGGGAACTCATCTGCAAGAAGATATGTAAAGAGAGGAACCCCACAAGGGGGAGTACTCTCCCCACTTCTTTGGATACTAGCAATTAACGAATTGCTTCAAATCCTGGAAGCGGAGGGCTGCAAAGTGGTAGCTTACGCGGACGACGTTGCTATAGCTTTTTCAGGAAAGTATCCTACAACATTGAAAGAGCTAACTCAGAACGCTCTCTATAAACTATCTACCTGGACAAACAAATGCGGTTTAGCGGTTAATCCGCTGAAAACCGAAATAGTCCTCTTCACCAGGAAATATAAAATTCCTCAAATCGACCCACCCTCCATAAATGGTACCAGCCTAGTCTGGACAGACAGGGCCAAATACCTGGGTATTATTCTAGATAGGAAGCTAGACTGGAAATTGAATACTCAGGAAAGGGTTAAAAAAGCCTCAGTGGCTCTCTACTCGTGTAAACGAGCCATTGGATCAAAATGGGGAATGAAACCATACATGGTTCACTGGCTCTACACGTCCGTTATCAGACCCATACTCATGTATGGGGTAATCGTCTGGTGGACAGCTTTAGATAAAGCCGTACACCGAGGTTTGCTAGGGAAAATACAAAGAATGGCGTCAGTGTGCATAAGCGGAGCATTGAGAACGACTCCCACGAAGGCACTGGAAACCCTTCTACATTTGGTTCCCCTAGACCTATACGGCAAGCAGATGGCGGCACGCGCAGCCATAAGACTAAAAGCCTCATTAACATGGTATAGTACTGAAAAAGGGCATTCCAGTATTCTTAAGAATTTTCAGGAAGTCCCGAGAAATATAGATTATACTATATCCAAACCGTTCTTTGAAAGGAACTTCACCACTATCATCCCTTCCAGGCAACAATGGGAGGATGGTACTATACAAAACTGTAACACAGTACACTTTTACACAGATGGATCCAAATTGGATGGGAGAGTGGGCAGGGGGATCTACTCTGGTCATTTAAAGATCAGTCAATGCCTCCGCCTACCGGATCACTGTAGCGTATTTCAGGCCGAAATGATGGCAATCAAAGACGTCACAGAGTGGCTCAAAAATAATGTTGTATCATCTAGAGATATTAGCATTTTTACTGACAGCCAAGCGGCAATAAAATCCCTAGAATCTATCGCACTCACATCAAAGGTGGCACGGGAGTGTAAGGCATCTCTCAATGAGATGTCGGAATACTTCAATATCAACATCGTTTGGGTGCCAGGACATAGTGACATAGATGGGAACGAGAAAGCGGACGAACTTGCTAGGAGAGGCACGATTGCGCCAACTCTACCTGCAAAAGAGAGTATAGGCATACCTCTGGCAACGTGCAAACTCATACTAAGTTCTGAAACGCTAAACAATGCAAACCAGAGATGGACACGGGAGAGAACGTGTACCGTCACCAAATGTATCTGGCCTAAGCTAGACAAAAAACGCTCCAGTAGACTCCTCTCACTACAAAGAAATGCGATCAGCACGGTAGTGGGAATAATAACAGGGCACTGCCTAATAGGCAGACATGCCGACAGGCTCGGAGCTCCCTCAAACGACTTTTGTAGAAGCTGTGGGGATGTGGACGAAGAGGAGTCGACAACTCATCTTCTCTGTCATTGCCCAGCACTAGCTCAACGCAGAAGAACTCATTTGGGTAGTTTCTTCCTAAACGATCTAGAAGACCTAAGCGCCACAAGCGTTGCAGATCTACTCCGCTTCATCAGAAGCTCCAAATGGTTCGAGGTATAGAGAAATGGATCGTCAAGATTCGCGTGGTATCACAATGGGCCATTTCTGGCCTAAGTGTGCCTTTTTGGCAGCCACTCTAACCTAACCTAACCTCCGTTTGAAGATTAGCTGCAATTAAAAATTGCGCAAAATTCAAATCTCGGTTCCGCAAAATTCAAATCTTGCCGAAGGTGGTGTGGAAAATCACATTTAAATATATATCTTCCGAGTTAAGATTAATATTTATAACTTAAAAATGAATAATGTAATGATATTTATTACAAATGCTCCCACATTAAAATTTTAATTATCTAGAAAATTTTTTGAAAACAACTATTTTCGTACGCCACAAAAGTGGTATCTGGCAACACCATTCAATTTTGCATTTCTCACACAAAAGCAATTAGTGTCTTTAAGGCCTGTGTCCACATGGAAGTTTATTTGCAGAAGTCGCTTCTAGAAGAGATTTCTGGTGTCACAACTTTTGGAAGTTCACTTGCAGTTAGTGTTTCCACGGGAAAAACTTCCAGAAGTCTCTGCTAGAAGCGACTCCTGCAAGTGGACACAGGCCTTTACAAAGCAAATGAAACAGACGATAATGTAGGGGAAGCCGGGGCTAGTATTAACAAATTTTGAAGATTGGCGTTACAAACGGTAAGGCAAAGTTAGTATACCCTTTGGTTTCACCATACGGGTATAACAAGGCGAAAAAATCCAAAGGCTTTCGTTATTCTACCGATTTTAAAGAGTTTTGTCTAACAATATTTTTCTTGTCTCCTGTTACTTATAGATTTTTGCATTATTTCCTTAATTTACCATCGGTAGAACCGTTGCGTGCTTTTATTAAAAGATGGCCTTTAGGTCCTGGGTTCCGGGACCAATATATCACAGCACTTGAATTCAAGCTACAAAACAAAGATGCACTGTCGAAAATATGCACCATTACTATGGATGAAATGTCGCTGCAGTAGCATTTATTTTACGACAATTGTGAAAAATGCTTTTGTGGTTAATGGCACGGGGCATGTTTGACAACTGGAAGCATCCTCTTGGTTTTGTGTTAATCAACACGTCCTGCACGGATAAAAAACTAAAAACTTATCTGCAGAAAATACTGGTAAAGTTAAAGTCAATAAACTTTGAGCCGGTCACCATTATTTGCGACCAAGGAACAAATTTCCAGGCATTTGTGAAACTGATTGGGGTAAGTCCACAAAACCCTGCTTGGAAATTCGATAACGTTGAGGTCACTTACATGTTCGACCCTCCTCATTTATTCAAATCTATCAGGAACAATTTAATTAAATACGACTGTAGCTATGGTAGCAACAAAAGAGCTTCTTGGTTGCATATAAAAGAGTTTTTTGTCACTGACCAAAAGCGAAATTTTAGATTGGCTCCAAAGTTATCTTCACAACATATTTACCCCGATAATTTCCAGAAAATGAAAGTGAAATTTGCTGCTCATGTCATGAGCGACACAGTAGCGAGTGGACTTTATCTACATGATGAAATTCACAAAACGGAGAGTTTTAAGGACACAGAATTTTTTTACGACAATTTAACAATATTTTTGATTTACTGAATTCGTCTAAGTTAATGGACTCCAATAGATATAAGTGTTCATTTCGAGGTACATCTGATCAGTTTTTGCTTTTAGAGGAGTTCGAAAAGTTCATTAAAAGTATGGTTTTCTTTAACTGCGCTCAACAAAACGTAACAAAAAAAAATTAAATGTCTAGAAGGATTTTTATTGACAATCGCAAGTTTAAGGGAACTCGTCCTTAAATTGCAAAATATGATCGTAAAGTATTTAAATGTAGACGCCTAAATCAAGACTGCCTTGAGCATTTTTTCGGAGTGATTAGGAGACAAGGCGGAAAGCCAAAAATCCAACTCCTATACAGTTCTGTAGAAGTTTTAAAAAAGTTTTCTGTATGAGATACTCGGAGATCTCTCATACGAGCAACTGTGAAATTTCAGGGAAGAAACGATAATGACAATGATAACATAACACAATTAGAAATGGAAGATAAGGAATCTGAAAAAACCCATCGTGAAACTATTTCTTTGTCTAACAGTGATATGGATATGGACTTAGGAGAATATAATGCTCTCGAATATTTTTCTGGGTACTTGTTTCGAAAAAGTAAAGACCACCACTCGTGCTTATTTGTTCTCCCTGAGCCATCGAATGGCACACTTTTCATAAAATTAAAAAAAGTTGTCTAACCCAAATATGCTCGCTCCTCCAGATGAATTCGTTAAAGTAAAAGAGCTGGATCTAAAATTTTATGATTCATTTGAGGAAGTTTTAAAAAAAGGTCAACGTCAACATTTGAATAAATTTATTATAGAGCGATAAAGGATGTGCCATTTTTTAAATGTTGTAAGAATTTTGATATCGCGTGGTTCCTTCAATTTTTTATTCGTATCAGAATATACTTCATCTTAAAATTTTTTAATAAGAAGTCGAAGAAATCGGATTTCAAGGATAAAATTCTCTCTGTGCAACACTTATGAATATGTACGTTTTTGTGTAGATTATAATTTCCAAACAAATTTTGAAAGTTTTGAAGATAACCATTTTTTAAAATTAGGCGAAATAAGTTGTCACAGCCGGTGATAAAAAATTAAATTTTTATACGCAATTTTTTACAGTATTTTCAAGGAAATGACTATGTTATTTATTTTTTGGTTTGACTTAATTTCTCGCAAGTTTTGTTTTCGTTATTTTTTTTTTCAAATAAATTATTTTTAAAGAAAGATTTTTTTTTAAATTTCTATTTGTATTTAATTGCTGGTGGAAGATTAAAATGCATTTCTTATCTTTCTGCTCTGGTAACGTCGTTGCGGCTCTCATCTTTGATAGTATATTTCTTTCTCTGTTTCACTTTTATTAGATTCCTTTGTGGTCATATTGCTTGTTCATTCTTTGTACCTCAAAAATTTAAGATTTTTCTAACCAATTAGAATGCCTAGATTTGGGTATTTCTGGGTTATTCGTTTTCGGTTACACACAAAAAACTAAAAATGCTAAAAAGAGCTTGGAACAAAGTTTGAACCGGGCTCGCAGTAAATCGCTTGTCAGCGGTAGTGGATACCCGAGAACTTTCAAAGTTCTGTCGACCCTGCTCTAATCTATGGTATAACCAGTGTTGCCGAACGTAGGGATTTTTCCCTACAGTAGGGAAATTTTACCTAAAATTAAGCGTAGGGAAGTTTTCTCAAAATTCATCTATTTGTAGGGAAATTCCAATATTTACAAAAAAACATAACAAAAGCTATAATTGCTAATCTGGCAATTACTGAAAACCCGTATGGTGATATGGCATTGTTCGAAGTTTAAGTGAACGGCGAACAGTTGTATCAAAATTCCACTTTGAAGTCAAACTTTTCAATAAAATTTTTTAAAAGTTATTCCAATCGGATTTTGTTGTATGGGAGTTTGATGTAGAATCATATCCTAAATAATTTTTGTTCTTGCACTTTTTTGATAAGATGCACCGTTTTTGAGATATTCAAAGTTCATGCAAAATTCAATTTTTTTTACCCGTATGGTGAAACCAAAGGGTATACTAACTTTGCCTTACCGTTTGTAACGCTAAGATCCCGTCATCACACAAAAAAATGAATTACACCAGTGTGTTTAGAATGATAAAAAAAGTTGAATTTAGCATGTGCGTCCGTCTGTCTATGGCGCCGATTGCGGGCGCATGGATTTAGCTAGAGACTTAATTTTATATTATGCGAGCAGACCCTTCGTTGGCAGCTAAAAGGTTTTTGTATAAATTTTAGAATGCCAAAGAACCATAAATAACTTAAAAAGTTTTGGGAAGAGATGTTATCCTTACATGACCTTTCGTTTCGAATTTTGAAAATGTAATACCGGATTCGTGATCAGCGACCCCAAAAACCCCATAATACCAATTTCTCCGGAGAAAAATGAGAAAAAGGATATTTGCGTTACCTTACAGGACCTTCTGTTCCGAATTTTGAAATTCCAATATCAGATTCGTAATTAGCGACCCCAAATACCCGATAATGCCAATTTTCCGGGGGAAAACGGGAAAAAGGATATTTGCGTTATCCTTACAGGACCTTCCGTTTAGAATTTTGAAGATCTACAAAGCTAAAAACCTGCTCCTGGCAACACAGATCATTTTGTAAAAAACCGCCTAAAAATCGGTCCAGTAGTTCTTGAGTTTTGTAATCTCAAACCAACCAACCAACCAACAAACTTCCATTTTTATATACATATATAGATTCCTATATAGTACATTCCTATTCCATAATTTAAATTCAATGGTTTTTGCTGTAGGGAAAAATGACCCTCCAAGTAGGGAAAAATCATACGTGTTGTACCTACACATAGGGAATTTTGCTCTTGAGCTTTCGGCAACACTGGGTATAACTAAATCCTATTTAACGTGTTATCTAAACTATACATGTACAATATTTACAATTAAATAATAGTTTTTGCACAAAAAACTAACAGGCGTTCTGGGTTAAAATGTAATTGGAGTAAAACATTATAATCAATTTTAATTAAACTAATGAAAAGACCAGAACTTAGCCAATTAAAGGTATGCGAGCATAAATATCTTATATTTCGATAAAAGTAATTTAGATTGGTTATAATTCTAAAATCCGAAAAGCCTTATAATCCAGAGCATGTTCAAACATATATGTATATATTGTGGCTTAGTACAAATTCAAAATAACAAATCATAAAAGGGTGATAGCAAGAGCAACGGTGTAATGAGTATTGTGTATGCAGGGACGATTTTGCATATATACATATTTCAATTTTAGAACCATTCCTATATTAACATTTCGTCTGTAGTCTGATTTATGAGACGGAAAAGAAATGTTTAGACCCAGTAGGAAATAAAGCGCTTCAGAAGTGGTAAAAAGCAGTTCTGCTCCAGCTCGTATCATATACTCTCTAATATCCCAAAAAAAAATTTCTTTCGGGATTTTTCATATGGTCTGAGATATCCCTAACAAGGCATTTCACAAAAATTTTCAAGGCATTTCACAAAACAAAAACAGTCTTAAATAAAGGGAAATAGAAAATCTTCCAATGAGCTTTTCCATGGATGAAATGTCAACAGTTTGGCAGCGATATGTTTGTATTTGTGCCATGTGGTGGGATGAAGTGTACAAGGTGAAAGAAAATATTGATTTTGTGTTTCCAGAAACCACGTGAAAATTTAGTGTTTGAGCGAAATTATGATAAAATGGCCTTAATTTCAAACTATATTTCCGAGATAGGGTAATTTTTTTTTTTATTAAAAAAAGTGTTTTCTATACCCTAGACGTGCAATATTATTGTGCAATATTTCAATATTGTGCAATATATTGACGGTCTAGGGGTAATATTGAAAGGTTGTGCAATATATTGAAGGAATCAAAATCGGTTTGATTTTTATTGCACAATAAGATTTTATTGTATAGTCTGAAGGCGATATTGCACAATATTGGCTCAGTATTGTATGAAATATCGCTGATAGTATACCTAACCATGGCACAGAAAACAAAGGTAGGTCGTGCTTTTATCCTTGAGTAGATATAGAACTCATAAATTTTAAATCCTCAAAACTATTTCCAGTAGCAAGTTGCCGTAGCGTGATTGACAGACGCTGACTAGGAGGAATAGCATCTCGCATGACAGTAGCCTTTTTTCCAATTATATGCGTAACCATTTGTAGCAGTTCATTAAATAAAGTTCCATCAAAACGTAAAAAATTATGAAAATCTCTTGGTTCGCTTATTTTTAAGTTATTCAACAAATGTTCATGGGTGTACTGACTTCTTTTTTTAACCACTCCTTCATCCATCTGCGCTTTTTTTCAAACTCTTCTTGAAGTTCACAGTCAGTACAATGGCTAAACAACTAGCTTCAATGTCAAGCCTGTCCCGCAATTACGCGCAAACCGGCGCGTCGCGGTGACAGATGGTAGTAGAAACTATAGGTTTATATGAGTTGGTTTATAATTGCGTGGTGATCAAACGCACCGCGAAGAGTAGGTTTAGTTTCTACTTTCAGACGCGGTTCGAAACGGTGACATAACAGAGATGTCACAAGTGGTGAATTATGGTACTTTAATATGAATTCGGGAAGCTCGGTACATTATGTACATTATGTCTGGAATGAACGAACTTGGCCTCGCATTTTACGAAAAACGGATCTGCGCAAAATTTCAAGTCTCTAGCTCAATCCGTGCGCCCGCAATCGGCGCCACAGACGGACGGACAGACAGACGGACGGACAGGCAAAAATCAATTTTCTTTATCATTCTAAACACACTGGTGTAATTCATTTCTGTGTGTGATGACGGGATCTTGGCGTTACAAATAGGGATGCAACATCGTTCATACAACATCGATATATCGAAAATCGATGTTTTTTTTAAGGCGACATCGATGTCAGAAAACATCGTCCTGAAAACATCAATACCTCGATGTTTTTCCGATGTTTTGTAAAAGTTACATTTAATAAATAATTTAGCCACCTGGTGGATGCTCTACTGTGGGTGGAGTGCACCCAGGTAGAATTAACACGGTTTTAATTCTTCTTATACGTTGAACCACCAAAAACCCGTTAGTTTTCGAGATATTCGCAAAAAACTATTTTTTTTGAAATACCGGCATATCTTCATAACGGAGTTCTAGTAAAAGACACAAATGTAGCAAATTTTATTGTCTCCAAGTTTTGTAATACATAAGACTACTGGAAAATGGTTAGTTTCGGAATAAATCGTAAAAAACCGCATAGTTTTTAAAAAGCCGCCGTTTTAGTTACTTCCGGTTAACGGATTTCCACATCAGGACCAAACTTCTCTGTAAAATTTCATGGCTAGCTCTGGTATTTTTTGCGAAATCTTGTAGAAAGATGAAACCGAAAATTGATAGCAAAGAAAATTTGAAACAAATCTTTAAGTAGAGTGGCTATATTAAATCAGCTAAAATTAGTTTCTCTACTAATTTTATGAAGAGTAATGTTCTAACATCGCGGACAACATCGATACTTCGATATATCGGCTTTTTCAACATCGTGGATAACAACATCGATACCTCGAAATATCGACCTGTTCAACATCGAGGTTAAAACTCGATATTTTTTAACGAAACCTCGATGTTTCGCAAACATCGATATATCGTTGGCATCCCTAGTTACAAACGGTAAGGCAAAGTTAATATACCCTTTGGTTTCACCATACGGGTATAAAAAGGAATTCCGATTTCGTCAGAAAATCTTCCACTAGCGCAGCTTTTTACTTTACCGTAGGTATATGGAAAACGCATTTGGTTTCTATCTATAGTAAATACTGAAACACATAGGTCTGCAAAGTCGACTGTGACTGCGACTGCGGCGTCAAGTTTGACGTCGAAAAATTTAGCGACCAGGTATTTACATGGAGTGACACACATGACGACGTATTTTTTAGGCAAAATTCTAAATTCGACGTTGCGTCGTGGGGGTGCCAACGAAATTTTTAGAAAAAAATCTGGGTTGACAATACCAAAACCTTTGTGCAATGTTCGTACACCATAGAAAATTACAGTACATCAAATACGCCCACAAAATTAGTATTAATTTTCTGTAATTTTCGTATATGAAAGACATAATCTATTTCACTTTTCCGTATAAACCGTTCTACTTCTACTTGTGTATTTTGCATATCATGGAGCTTTGCTGAGTTCGAAGCAGGACTGTTTATGCAAGAGGCATTATTACTTCAGTCGGCATGTGGACAATGACTGAAGTGGTAGCATATTTCGTGTTGCGAAAAAATTACACTGCTGAATATGTTGAAGGGTGCTGCCTCAAAAGACGACACGCATTTTCGACATGGTTGTTTCTTTATTCGGTGTAATAACACAATGTAATGTTTAATATGTTTTCAGGGAATAAAAACAACAAGTAATACGGTTTATGGCTATTTAAATAGTCATTCCATATTTTGGTTTTTATGAAATTATTTTAATTTTCCGATTGTGATTCAGAAATGTCATGTAAAAGTTTTCCGTTATCAAACCTATTTTGAATGTAAACCAAAAAATACCAAAAAGAGCTTTGAACAAAGTTTGAACTGGGCTATAAGAACAAGCCATATAAGCACGTAAATCGCTTGTCAGTGGTAGTGGCTGCCCGAGACCTTTCAAAGCTCTGTCGACATTGCTCTAATCCAGGGGTTATTTTTGGGTTTGACCATTGCCTCCTATAACACAAGGCCACAATATCTAAAAATGACGTCACATCAGCGGTAAAGCTTTTTTGGATGTTCCTATGCAATTCAAATGGGGACAAACGAAAATTCGATTTTATTGGCTCATATCTCGGAAACTATTAATGCGACAACAAATTGACTTACGCACTATTATACTCAATGTAATTATCTGTCGTTTGGTTCATATCCCAATCATGTCGAATATGTATCAATTAAATTATTTGCGAAAACCCAAATCTATAGGCCCTATTCCAGGATCCGATACGAATGATTCGGATCGTAAACTCAATGTTGTTGTTGGTATAAAACACTAACAACAACATTGAGTTTACGATCCGAATCATTCGTATCGGATCCTGGAATAGGGCCTTATATGATTTTAGATGGGGAGTAGGAGTGGAGAGCGACGTGAAGAGAAAACGAAAAATCACACCTTTGGTAAGATTTTGTTCGATAACTTTTTTTCTGTTGGCCTTTGGTAACTAAGGCATATGACTGAAAGCAAAAAAATCGAATATTCTATAGGAAAGTGAAAACAGTTTTTTCTGCAAAGGAATAGTATCCGAGATATGAGCCAATAAAATCGAATTTTCGTTTGTCCCCATTTGAATTGCATAGGAACATCCAAAAAAGCTTTACCGCTGATGTGACGTCATAATAAAGCTCTTTGAAATATTGCGGCCTTGTGTTATAGGAGGCAATGGTTTGACACACTGTTAATTGTTTTACTTTACGTTAAAAAAAAGTTTTTATAAATGAAAAACTTTTATATGAAATTTCCGAATTACAATCGGAAAATAAAAATAATTTCATAAAATCAAAAACATTAATTTGATCAATTGATATTTTATGGAGTGACTGAAAATGCCTATTTAAATCGTACCATGACTTTTTTTCGTTGAAAATGGTTCTAGAAAGCATTTAAAAAAAGACATGAACTAATTTAATAGAGATGTAGTAAATTTTGTGATTCGTTCGTTTAATACGTGCCGTGCTGTAATTCTAAATACAAATCCACTTTGTCCGTTATTGTCATTCATTATTACAATAAAAAAGTGATTGTTTTAATCAGCTTAAAGTGAAATTGTGCTAAGTCCAAAATATCAAATTTTACAGAAGAGCAGAAAAATCTTGTTAAATCATTGTAATTTCCATTTCAAGATAACTGAGTTTCATTTAAAGAAAACTGAGCCTAATTTAAAAAAAACTCGGTTTTCCTTAAATGAGAATTAAAATTATTTAACAAGGTTTTTTTGCTCAAGCATAATTTCGGTTTAAGCTGACGATATATTTTTGAATTCCATAGGTACTCAATTTTTTTTCCATTATATGTAAATTTGTTTTGATTTCAAATAAAAATCATAAAATAACGAAAATGCTTTTTGTTTTCATTTTCATTCCCTCCAAATTTATTTAAACGATAATATAGGAACCTAATTGATAAAGAACCGCAAGAAAATTCGGAAACTTCATGCCGGCACCATGTTAGACAATTCATCAGCGACCCTACTTGGCCATGTATATGTGGTAGTAACTCTCTTATGCCCGAAGTCTTCAGTCCCAGATATACTGCGGATAACACCAATTGGGAGATATACTAAGTATATCTAAAAAAATGGAAATCTTCGTAGCAAAAAACATCGAGATAAAGATAACTCTCGGGTAAAGTTATCTCTTGGCCTGAGGTCGAGATATCTTGAAATTTTGTGTATATTTTTACCCCAGCGCCACCACTCCCTTTTTAAAGCAGTTGTTGACAGTTTTAGAATAAAATTAAAATATTGAAATCGGAAAGTTAAAATGTATGAAAAAACCTATGGATTCGTTAATGGAAGTGAATATTTTGTTTGACTCTGACAGTGATGAACCAGCAATCATTTCAAGACCCTACGTACTGCAAATAAGGGTGAATCATTTTGATACTTGGAGTGAAAGTGAATTTGTCATGAGATTTCGCTTAACAAAAGCAACATTTCAAGCACTTTTGCCTAGAGTTGAAGCTGAAATCTGTATTAATCATAATAGGTAAAAACGAAATTTGTTATTTATTGTTATACCAGATAATTACAACAATTAAATATTTTCAGAAGCAGAGGACTGCCATCCAGAGATCAACTATTGTTGGCTTTACGGTTTTATGCGACAGGTTGTTTTTTAAGGACGTGTGCTGATTTCTCAAAAGTTTCGGCTAGTCTCGCTGGTCGTGTGGTAGCTAAGGTTTCAAAAGTTATTGCGGCGTTGGGTCCTGATATGATAAAAATCCCAAACACCATACAAGAAATCCGAAAATCGTTTCCATTTGACAGAAGTGCTTTCAGCGCCACGATCGGACAATAAAACATTCAAAACAATAGCCTTCGTGATTAGAAACAAGCCGTGATGCTGCTTTTGATTATAAATTTAAGGTCACTATTTCGACCACGATTTCATTGATTTCTTCGGTTCTTTGCTTCGCGAAACAAGATATAAAGGTGGTGAATTACTCGAAAGCTATAACGGATAATTTGCATCGTACCTTTCACTTCGAAAATCCTTTAATAAGAACACACAATTATAGAAAATACCTCTTTATGTGACGTCACGATAGTTTGTATCAAGGTGGTGTTTTATTGTATCCAGTGTGCAGGAGTTGTGGAACCTTATTTCGAGGGTTGCTATACCGAGTTGGAATTTTCATGAAGATGCCCAAGTTAAAGATATCTTCGATATATCTTTATCTGCGGTATAGCTATCTGACAGAAAAACTAAATATGAAGACCTCGGGCATTAGTGCATGGCTTTGTATGTAGAGGGTCTTGGTTCTTTGCTTCGCGAAACAAGATATAAAGGTGGTGAATTACTCGAAAGCTATAACGGATAAGTTGCATCGTACCTTTCACTTCGAAAATCCTTTAATAAGAACACACAATTATAGAAAATACCTCTTTATGTGACGTCACGATAGTTTGTATCAAGGTGGTGTTTTATTGTATCCAGTGTGCAGGAGTTGTGGAACCTTATTTCGAGAGTTGCTATACCGAGTTGGAATTTTCATGAAGTTAAAGATATCTTCGATATATCTTTATCTGCGGTATAGCTATCTGACAGAAAAACTAAATATGAAGACCTCGGGCATAAGAGGGCACAGATAAAAGAACAAATATAAAACCAAATTTCTAAGCACTTGTAAATTATTTTTTAGAAATGTGTTTAACTTAAAAACCATAAATAGTGGAGAAACTGAAACAGTAAATGACTTGCAAAAATTTAAAAAAAAACCGCTTAGATTGCATGCATAGAATTAGAATTGCCATTAAAGTTTGCTCCGAAGTTCTTATGTACAGCATTTGGCGATTGCTTCCTGGAAATTGTGCTTTATTATGTTAAAATTAATTGAAGAAAATGAGATTTTAAAATTAAATCAGCTATCCGTTATTTTATTGATTGTCTACATTGCCTACGCGTAGAGAATAGACCATTGTCTACAGTAATAGTCTACGCGTAGACAATGGTGTAGTCTACATCACGTAGACTACGCGGCACAACACTGGACCTATTGAACATTTATTAAATGAATAGAATAAAATTCTATAAAAAAAATTCAATGAATCTTTTTTGACTAATTGCTCGAAAACTATGCATTTTTTGAAAGATTTTCTTAAAGTAAAAAAACGTTTTTTTTTAATCAAATATTGGATTCAAAACTAGGGCTTCCAATATAAAAAATATAATTATAGCTTATATCTTCAAAAATAACGGGTTTCGGGGTCATTCAATATCATTATTAGAATGCTCTAGAGATACTTAACAACTTTTATAGAAAGTGATTATCTTCTATCATGCATTTTCTTCTATAATGTTTTCTAGAGAAATGCCTGGCATTTAAAAAAAAAACTCACCTTGTGTATATTCATAGATATTATTTTTTTCAATGTAGTAGTATGAATTTTTGATTTGTTCGGTTTAAATTGAGAGTTGTACTACAATTATATTTAAAATTACTAATACAATGCCTTCAAAATAAAATATTTTTTCTCCCTCTCTATTAACCGAACAACTTAACCGGACAAAAATCTTTGTCTTCTGAGTCATTTAATGAGTTTCCGCTTATGGCAGCTTTCGCAGTTATTTAAAAAAATCTATGGATGATACAATATTAAGAAAATGTCAATTCCTGCAACTTTTTATTTCACCGTAACGAATTTCCGTAGTGAAAGATATTTTATAATAATTATTAATTACATTTTTGCTAACTGTATCTCACGAATTGTAGACCCTGGTCTCAAGGAGTTAAGTTTGATCGTTTACCGTTCCTGATGTGAACACACAATTTATTGGGAGGTTGTCTTAGGCAAACATGAATGGGTTATGGCATGAAATGCGCAGGGTATAAGAAGGCCATGTACATTCGTATATATTTATTCGAAAATGTTGTCTGTGTTCTTTTAGTACCTCCGCCCCTTGGTCTCCGCCTGTTTCTAGCAAAAAATCGATTTTGGTGGCACCTTTCGTTAATCTAGCTTAATAGATGATGACTTTGGCTTACGACTTCATTTTCTGCTCGACAATTTTACATGGGTCAAGAATGTATTTCCGTAAATTTTCCTTACTCATCATTTGTAAAAAAATCGTTTTTCCGGTACACAGGTTTGCTGCCAATCAGGACGAATATACAGATATTGAGAAGTAGTGTATCTATATGTACGTATTATATAATGGTTTCACGCCTAATGTGAATTCCCATCAAGAGTAAAAACTAACTCTTGAAAGAAGTTCTCAGGTAGAAGACTATCCATCCCATCTTTTAGGTACTTATGAAGGAATCTAATCAATTCTCAATCAAACATTTACATGTTCTGGTGTGTGACAAGAAAATTTCGGAAATACAATGAGCGCATTCACGGTACTCAACGGTTGTGTAAATCTCGATGAGTTCTCGTGAATGTCTCGATACATTACAGCTGTTACTTGAGTGATGGGATCAGTGTTTAGATGAATCGGACTATTTTAAGTATTTACGGTATATAAATATTTATAAAATCCTTTTCCCTGATTTTGTATGTTTTACGTTAGAGTTCTCTCATAAATAAGTGGCTCAGAGTAAAAAACACAGCTTTATCCACCTAACGGCAAGATGCAAGCGTCCGAAGCTTCGATTTAAGGTGATGGATACCTTTCTTAAGGTGATGGGCGAATAGAAGCTTTGCTTGCTTTGGTTTTCTGAAGCATTCGAGGCGACAAAGCAAGCAAAGCATCTCCAGGCCCAATTTACGCTTTGCTAAGAGCGCTTTGATCTGGCAATTCTCTTGTATTTTTATTTTCTGAATGAAAAAAAAAGTTTGTACAAACATTTTAATAATAAAAAATAATTTATAAAGCATTGTATGCTATTATTGTTTTATTCCATCGATTGGGTGAAAAAAGCAAGGTATCTGTCTCGTAGAGACGGCCAGAAGACGTGGATCCGCCTACAACGATCGCCAATAGATATTTAAGTAAGAAATTTTAGTGAAAAGGAAATTAAGGAAACAAATTTTTATTTAAAACATAACAAAAGCTATAATTGCCCATCTGGCAATTATTGAAAATCCGTATGGTGATTTAAGTGAACGGCGAACAATTGTATAAAAATTCCAGTTTGAAGTCAAACTTTCTAATTAGATTTTTTTAAAATTTATTCCAATCGGATTTTGATGTATATGAGTTTTATGTAGAATCATATCCTAAATAACTTTTGTTCTTGCACTTTTTTGATAAGATGCACCGTTTTTGAGATATTCGGTTTCATAATTTTATAATATAATAATTTTATTTATAATAATAATTTTATAAAATAATTAAAGTAATGTAGGCCGGATCTTATAACACAGTTTCTGTTCGGATGTCACCACAAATTATCGAGTTTCATCGATTGCAAATTTGTTATCATGGCAGCAAGCCGATTTTCTAATTTGTATCCCCATAGCCAAAATCCAAGACGTATCCACGTCAAAACTCAGTTGCCAGAACTGTCAAAGCGCATAAACAAAGCGTCGAATTGAGAATTGCTGAAATCAAAGCTTCGCTTCCTTCGCTTTGCTTCGGGCGCTTTTGCATTCGGCCAGCTCCCATAAGGAAATCCAGAGTTCAATTCAACAGTCAAAGCGAGTAAAGGTGGATTTAGAAAAACGGGTATTTATATTTTTACTGGCAAAGTGAGTGAAATGTCAGATTTCTTATGACTTTTTCATCAAGTGGGAAAGGGATGGCAAACCACTCAATAAAAATTTTACTGGAAATTTTGTTTGCATGTAGTGGTTTTAATATTCATAGACCAGCGTTTCTCAACCTTTCAGTATTCGCGGCCCAATTTTCAATCAAAATTGTCATCGCGACCCCCCCTTCATACAATAAAATGTATACAATAATAACGTAATTTGAGTATTTTGGCGCTACACTATTAGCCTAATTTTAAACATAAATTACCAAGAAAACAGTAATTTATTGACAATGGCAACACCGATCCTCAGCGTTGACAAAACAAGAATCCGGTGACTTTTTAACCGACTTCCAAAAAGGAAAAGGTTCTCAATTCCACCTGAATATTTTTTTTTTTTTTTTTAATGTATGTTCACGCCTAACTTTTTACTGGGTTGACCGATTTTGGTCATCCCAAAGAGAAAGTTGTAGAGAAAGTTCCTGGTTGGACTCCGGTTGGTTCATGGGCAAAAATGGACCATTAGGGGGGGTACCCCCCATACAAACGAAAACGTTTTTTCCGAATTTCTCAAAAACGGTGCATCTTATCAAAAAAGTCTAAGAACAAAAGTTATTTAGAATATGATTCTACATAAAACTCCCATACATCAAAATCCGATTGGAATAAATTTTAAAAAATCTGATTGGAAAGTTCGACTTCAAAGTGTAATTTTGGTACAAGTGCTCAAATTAAGATACCAATATCACCATACAGGTTTTCAATAATTGCCAGATTGGCAATTATAGCTTTTGTTATATTTTTACGTTGTGTTCAGTCAGAGCCGTATTAACAAGTTTGAGCGCCCTGGGTTAAATAAAATTTTGCACCCTTACATAGTTTTATTGTAAAAATGCAATTTCATTTTTTAAAATATTCTTTAATTCAAAACACAGTACTAACTTAAATTACAGATACGCTAAATATAAAGAAAATTAAAAAAAAGCAATCAAAATTTCATCGCCTCAGATCGATGGCGCCCCTGGGCTGTAGCCCAATTAGCCCTATGGTTAATTGGGCCTTGTGTTCAGTACAACACAAGGAAGGTTCTCTTATATATTTCCCCCGTGTTAACCTACCCCTTCAAACCCCTCCCTGCTTGGGATATCGAGTAAAATTCTTTGTATTGTGTTCAGTACAATATTTGGAAGATTCTTTTATATATTTCTCATCTGCGGACTTATCCCCTCAAACCCTTTGTAATTTTACCTATATTAAAAATTGAAACTAAAAACGTTCGAAATAAAAAAAAATTTTTCTAAAAAAAATAAAACCGACTTTAAAAAAAAAACTGAAAAGAGAAAAAAGCACTAAAAAGAAAAAAATAATTTCAAACTATGTCCATTAATAGCGTATTTGAAATTTGGCTTTTTTGGAGTGGCGTTAAATTTGCAACTAAAATAAATTACATACTTTCTAACCCTTAAGGCTAATCGTTTACATACTTTCTAACCCTTAAGGCTAACTAAGAACTAAGATCGACTCCAAAAATTTTGTTGTCAAACAGATTAACTATAGACACGGCTCTTACAATAGAAATTTTACAACGATTTTATTTAGTGTAAATTTAACGCCACTCCAAAAAAGCCAAATTTCAAATACGCTATTAATGGACATAGTTTGAAATTATTTTTTTCTTTTTAGTGCTTTTTTCTCTTTTCAGTTTTTTTTTTAAAGTCGGTTTTATTTTTTTTAGAAAAATTTTTTTTAGTGCTCTTTTTTTACACGAGTTTTGGATATAATTGTTTCTTTATTCGGTGTAATAACACAATGCGATGTTTAATTTGTTTTCAGGAAATTAAAACAAAAAAAAATACGATTTAAATACTCATTTTCAGTCATTTCATGAAATATCAATTGATCAAATTAATATTTTTGTTAATTCATTCCATAAAATATCAGTTGATCAAATTAATGAATTTTTACTTTCTTCTACGGAGTATAATAAAGTATTGTATTCATGAAAAATTTCGACCTCTTAATTTTGCCTAAAAAACATTTCCCGATCATTCCTGAGTCGATTGGAGTCATATTAAAAAAATGTCTTTCTGTCTGTCAGTCTGTCAGTCTGTGTACAAGATTTCTCAAAAACTAATAGAGCTAGCGCCATGAAATTTTATAGGCATGTTGGGTCCTGAAATGGGACGATCCTATCAACTTTTGGTGGAAATCCGTTAACCGGAAGTATCCAAAATGGCGGTTTTTCAAAAATCGCAATTTCGTTTTTCTCGATTTACTCCCAAACTACGCGTTTTTTAGTGGTCTTAAGTATGACAAAACTTGGAGAAAATAAAATTTCCCACACTTTTGTCTTTAGCTATAACTCGATATCTCAACCTGTTATCGAGATAAACCGTTATTTCCAAAAAAAAACAGTTTTTTGCGATTATCTCGAAAACTAACGAGTTTTTGCTGACTGAATGTATGAAGTGAATTAATGAGAATGGCATTCTGCACAATTTTGTCTTTTGCCGTTATCCGTTATCTTTTACCGTTATTGAGATATTTTCATTAATATGTAAAAAATCATATGTTTGCGAATAATTTGCAAACTAACGGTTTTTCGACAAATCAGTTAAAAGAATAATTAAAGATGTTAACATTTTCTACATTTTTGCCATTTACCGTAAATTGATATCTTTTACAGTTCTCAAGTTATCTCAAATTTTGTACGTTTTTGATATTTTTGAATAAACCCAGAATTCATTGGGAGGTCGTCTTAGGTTGACAACGCGACAGGGCTCTAGCGTAAATTGCACAGGGTCGTAGATTTTGTAAAAGAAAGTTTTGTGTTGACCACAACTGATATTTTTTTTTTCTGATTGTGATTCGGAAATTTCATATAAAAGTTTTTCATTATCGAACCTATTTTTAACGCAAAGTCAAACAATTGACAGTTGTTATGTGTGCTAGAAAGGGTCCAAATCATTCCTAGTTTTTTTTTCAAAAAATGCATTTGATAAACTGTCTATCATTGGGTTGAGTATTACATACTTATCTAATGGAACATCGAGAGAGGCAATTCTAGTTGAGATCATTCTGGCGACATTCTTCGTCGTTCCTGTAGCATTTCATTAAAATCTCCGTTAACAAAATCAAAATAAAATTCAAATTTTGAAGACTCCTTTTTCTTGGCGTCACATTTGATGCGACAAACACGATTCAATGTATCTTGCCCTTTAAACGGAAATTCATAACGTTGGTGATGTGGCCAAGTTTGTTGACGCTCTCCATTTTCATCTAGTACGAGCGGCAACGAAGCGTTCTCTTTTCTTTGCACCGTCCTGGGGAGCAGACCGAAGATCGATCATTAGATCAATGTAAATTTTTTTTTTAAATTTTTGGAGGAAATTAATAGATATATTGAGTTTTCCTTATATAATTGTGCACGTAAACCGGAAAAATTAAACTCAAGGCGAGAAAATCTATAAAGTAAATACTGCTCAATACGGTGATAGTACACGTGGTGCCAATAACCATTTTTCAGAATACTTTAAAGTCCAAGGAAATGAGAACCTTTTTTCCTCTACCAAAATTTTTTGTTGAGACTCAATAGCATCAAGATCTCACCTGCGGGACGTGGTTCACGTGCATGAAATTGGAATTCTACGCGTTTAATTTGATCAAACATTTTCATGTACATAACCTTTTGAGGTAATTCATCTTCGCATAGAGCCACTTCTTGAACAGCGTCATTTCAAGCAAACAAAGCAACATTTTGCTGAGATCACGGCAAAATCTGCTAGCGTGCCGATCTGACGGTGATCCTTAAATTCCCACTCATTGCGCTGCAGTCCACGAATAGTTTCATATTGGGAACAGCAAGTTAAATAAAAGGTGCGAGGAACTTTCTTAGAGGGAAATACGCAGCATTGAACTTCCTAAAAAATCCCATAATATTCTCCATTGCATCTTCATCAAATTTAGCGGTGGTAGCAGAGCTCTCGAGCTTGCAGAAAAAAAATCATTTAGAGAAGGCATCTTAAAGTTGTAAAATTTTGGAGATGAGCCAAGTGAAGTGGTTTATCGTGTAATAGTACTGATTATCTCACAGCAATTAAAACAACGGTTCCTACTTTTTTATCAAGAGCATCGCAGATTGCTAAATGTATTTCGTTTCGGTCGGGACAGAATTTCTCTGGCAGAAAGTTAATACGAATTCATTGTTCAAATTTGAGTGCTAAATGGTTGCCTCAAAATCCAAATTGTTTTAGTGTTAATTTTTTTAGATTGTTTCAGTATTACATTTCACTTTACTTTGAGAAATTTTCTTTTCTTCCGTATCGTTTGTTGGGCATTCTTGAAAGCCAAAATAGTTTTAATTTAAACATAATGTTCAGTGTTTCAAATTACCAATAATAAATAGTCGAAAGCAGCAATAGTTTGAAATCATCGTGGAAATATTGTGGGAAACCGCCGTGGAAATTCCTAGATTTCGTTGCTGTTCAAAGGTCATAAAGTGAGTAGTGTTCATGTTCCAATTCGCGGTTTGAAACAATTAGTAAAATAAACACACAATTATTGATGGCGGGTAACAATCTTAGAAAGAACGATGCTCGTTGGACGTTGGCGAGGAACCCTGCATCGAATGCACCACTCTGTTTGCTGTAGTCTTAATTATGCGGACATACGAGAGGTATCGATGAAAACGTGGTGTAGATTTGTAATAAATGTACGACTGTATCATCGAGGAAATCCAAAAAAGATGATCTCTTGTCCTCGATGAATGATAAGTTAAATTGTACAGTTTCTGATCTATCAGATGTAAAGAAGTGACTTCCTTTCGAGAGAATACAACGACTTAACACTAGATTGCCCAAGGAAGTCAAGCAGTCAAAATGACTGCTTGAGGCAATATAGGTATAACTAACGTGACCACTTATCGCCTAGCCAATTTCGGTACACAAAAAAAAATTTACAAACTCGAGAATGTGCCCAATACAGACAGTTTTATTCAATAAAAATCATTACAATTCTCAATGTTACATGTTATTGTTTTTAAATGCATACTTGCCATCAGATCCAATTTCTTCTAGCATTTTAGGCTGGGATTTTAGGAATTCGAAAAACTCGAGGCATGACATTTTCATGTTGTATCTTATGTACAGAAGATCCCTCAATGTTTTAATACTCAACCGGGTTTTATCACTGGACCATATTTCATTTATTAGAGAAAACACTCTCTCAACGGTCGCCGAAGTTCCGGGCAGACACAGAATGTACGAAACGATTTTAAGTAGGTGATTGTAGGGAATGTTATTTTTTCCGAAATGTTGGAAGCATTCCACCCATCGTTGATCGGTAGCAACGCTATTCTCTTCCCATGATTGAATCTTTTCTTCGGTTACATATTTAGTCAAAAAGACGAATTGATCGAACAGTTCGGTATCGTACAATTCGATGTCAAAACGGTTCTTCGACGCAATGAATTTCGCGGAGGCTTCAATATATTCCCATTCTGGCATTTGGTCGAGTGCGGACCAAACGAAGATCATCAGGTGATCAAATTGAATAATCCACTTCTGGATGTATTCCAAGCACTCCGCTAATAAGCAAATTGAATAAGAAAACATTGAAAACAGCTAACACTCAAGATAAAATGTTTGTAATACGTACCGTAAAACGATCGAGCTATTACAAGTACTCGTTCTTTCGTTACAGTGTCGTCACAAATTGTGACTCTTTCAATTTCGTTTTGCACTGCTGCAGACAAAAAATTGTTTTTTTGTCGTGATTCAAGCGATTCTATGAAAAGATGAAGTGCATGTCCGACTTCCATCGCCGATACGGAATCGCCTTCAATTAATTTTACTGTCCGATTAAAGAGTGCTGCCTACACAAATAAATTCAATCAATTAAAAAGTCAATAATGTTATTAATACAAATTATTTACGTACTTGGTCACGAAGAAATAGCAGCCAAATCTGCGCCAATGGTTCCTTAAAAAAAATGTTCAACATTACTGGGCTGCTATCATTGTTCAGAAAATATTCTTTCAATCCATCGAAAATCCGTAAAATCGCATCGACAGCCGACAATAGGCCCAGAAAGCGAGTTTTGGAGTAGCCAAGCAGTTTTTGGTATTCGACATCGACTGAATCGCAAAATGCTTTTAGTTTCGCCACTCGCACAGTAAACAAATAGAAAATGATTTCCGACCAAATCAAAAGTAAGGTTATATTTGACAAATGTTAATAGGGTTGAGTTGAGAGTAGATTATGGTACGACATCTACCAGTGAAATAAGGAATTCAGAATAGTAAAGTGTCGTCTACATAGCTTTCAATCCGCTCCGATTCTAGCAATACCAAAAATACCAAAAATTTCGATATTTGAATTTGCTTTGTCAGGATTTCGGAAGCAAAGCTTCGGTACACCGGTACACGGTGCCAAATTTCGGTACTGTACCGGTCATTTCGGTACAGGTGGTCACCTTAGGTATAACACATATATATATACCGGAAATGAAGGAGGGGCGAGGTAACTACAATTATTAATAAACGCATTTATATGTTGTACAAAAAGTCACAAAATTCTAACAAATTGTGTCATGATATACATACATAATTGTTTTTCTGATTGAAATTAAAAAGCAGTCAAAATGACTTGCTTGGGCAATCTAGTGTTAAAAAAGAACAGATAGTCCGAGTAGAGAAGATCGAGAATATTAGTAAAGATGTCAGAATGCTAGGGGCAGCTACCTCTGAATTTATCAGAAATGTGGCTAGTAACCAGTAACTTGCAATTAAAAATGATGTTTTCATAGTAAATCTACCACTGGATATTAACTTCAAGTATGTCTACACCAGGGCGGAGAATGTGTTCGTTAAGAGGGATGATGACAGCATGCATGCCGATCAAAATCTTAAGCACGAAACAGGTGGACTCTTATACCGAGAGGAACTTCGCTACATGTTGGCAAACTCATGGATATCCAGCTGGCCGGAAAAATTAAGGTGATAGTATCAGTTCCAAATTTCCTTTTGATTTCACCTGAATTTTATTATTTCTCTTTTTAGGCGGCTGCAACACATTATCAGGGAAATACGTAAATGTAGTTTCGGTCACTCGCTGCTTCTTCTGTGGTTTATAATTTCGACAAAAACTTTATCAATCAGTATTATTTTGCGACGATACAAGTTATTGCTCAAGTTATTGCCTAGTTATTGCACTTAAAAAATACTTCTATTTTATTGTATGGGATTCAATAACACCCACCTAAAAAACCAATTCACACTTTGTCAGATTTGTTTTCTAACCAAATTGTGTAATAGCACTTCTATTAAGTCTGTAGATATAATATTTACTTTCTCTATGTGTCTTTGGACATGAAAAATGAAATTCCTCATAACTTTTACAGTTTCACTTTGAAATCATTTCTTTATAGGATCATTCAAGACCTAATAACCCCATTAAACAACATTCTCACTCTTTCATAAATTGTTTCTCATTTATGTCTAATCCAGTAATACACATTTTTGAAAATTTGATGTTACAATATGAATCAAGAAATTTAGGTAGAATAAGCGCTAACTGCTGGGTTCCAACTTCAATTATTTCACGGCAGTTTTTATGCTAAACTGGACGTTAAAAGGGAAAATGTAAACAAGAAAAGGCCCTTTTCAGAACTTTACTATTTGTTTTAACAAGACTGAAGTACAAGAATCCCTAATATGAGCGTTTTGGGTCGAATACCCTAAATCAACCCTTTTTTTCTTTAAAGGTAAAAATGGTACAAGATTATCAATAAAAATGTGTCATTTTGTAAAACATCAAAAAAATTCATAAAAATTTCAAGAATTTCGCAAAGAAACTATTTCATTAAATTCAATAACAATTAGAATTTTTGAAAAACACTTTTAATATTCAATATGGCTTTGTTAACCGTTAGAATAATCATTCATTCTAAAGGTGTTTAGTTTAGATCGCGTGTTAGAACTGTAAGTTTGTACTTTCGTTTAAGAGACGTTTCGGGCAGGAATTCTGCCATTAACCCAAAAGTTGACGGGTTAAATAAGCCAACTGTAATACCGTACTTACTAACCAAGTGGAACCTGTATTCCATGGAATGTGTAGATGTAAGTAGAGGCCACATCTATCAGTTTTCCATCAGTTTTTGGGAAACTGATGGGAAACTGATTGATGTGAACGTAAAATCAGACTACTGATGGGCAACCACGAAAAAATTCGTGGGCAGATCAGGGCATCAATCGTGTAACGCGACGCAGATACGAAATTGCGTCTTTCATTAAGAAAAGCAATAGTGTATTGCGACGTGTCTTTTCGTTCAGCGACACAGTTCGAGGCGTCGCTCAGTGTCATTTCGTCTGTCATTTCACAATGGAGGAACCAAAGTAAATAAAAGTTTTTGTATTTAAATTATAATAAATTTATATTATTTCAGGAAGATAACGAATGAAAACCAGTGGGAAACCCTTGTAAGGTTCATGGATGAAAATAATGCCTTAGCGAGGGGCGCGTTTGACACTGGTTCCTCCGGCAACAAAAAGAAAAGAACTTGTGGGAGGATTTGATTTTTATTCACTTCAAGCAAAAAGTCTATTAATTATACATTACTGTTTTGAGGTGAGCTGGAACGGATCATTTTTGTCCCTTGAGAACCTGCGAACAACTCGTAATTCACTTTTTTCTGGCGAACTTAACATAAAATTAATTTCAGCTAATCCAAACATTTTTATTTTGACGTTTCTGTAGCAAGATATTTGTAGTGAGCAAAACTGGTCCGTATTGTGCGCTCGGAAAGCTTTATTTAGCATGACCTATAATTGCTTTAAGAAATTCAATACATTGAACGTTCAAACTTTTTAGTGTCGCGATACACGATTAGAAAAACGTGTCGCGTCGATGTCGCCGTCTCAGCTCAAAGACGGAGACGCGTCGCGTTACACGATTGATGCCCAGTTTTTCTAGCAAACTGATACCCAACTTATTGGTGTGAACGTTCGCGTCAGTCGTAGCGCATCAGAATAGAACCGAATTTTATTTTTTGAACTTAATGCAATAATAATGCATAAACACGATCTGTCTCGATTATCCACCCGCATTTTTTAAAGTCTGCAATCAAAGTGAATAGAAACTTTTCACAAAAAACTGTCAGTCGCAACTGATAGATGTGAACGCATAACTAGATGTAAAAAACTGATGGAAAACTGACGAGTACCGTAACCGTAACAGTTGCGACTGATGGAAAACTGATAGATGTGGCCTCTACTGTATAGGTTACATTTAGGTGCCTTTGGAAAATACATATAGATTAATATATTTGGAATACACATATGTCAAACTTCGTGAAATGTCGATGCATATGTCAAAAACATTTATCAAAAACAATTTCACAATAGTCTTAGTAATATCGCGACACGCGTTGGTAACTAATTTTATTTTTTATTAATTTAAAATTTTAAAAAAATGAATAATGTGTGCGGCGTGTCACAAAAAATTATTAGGCGTTTTCATTTTTGATCATAGGCAATCCTGAGGACGTCGGCATTCATTCGGATTCGGAAGCACATGGGGTTCGGAACAACATTCTCTTTATGAAAGTATTCGTCAATGACGACGAAATGGGCCCACATTTTCAGAAATTTCAGTTCGATGAATGCTGTACCCCAGAGGTAAACTGTCGTAACTGCCAAAACCGCGATTTTGGGGTTATTGTTGTAACATTGTGGGGACGTACAAATTATATCAACTAATATTTTGTTTAAATAATGTCCTAAAATAAAACAAACTACAAAAGTTTCAATAATTACCGAAAATCATACACAATAAAAAGTTTGCAATTCCAAACTAAAAATGGCTCTCCTGTAATTTGCAAAATGTCAGTTACGACAGTTTACCTCTGGGGTACAGAATGGAAAAATGGTTTTTAAAATTATTGAATGGAAAAAAGTTGTGTTTAAATTTAAAGAATAAATTAGTAATTTGAAAAATGAGTTACAGTTATGACGAAAATACTGATATTTGCCAGGGATTCGTACTTAATCCCGGAAAACAAAATCCCGGAATTAACAAAATCCCGCAAATTTAAAATCCCGGAAAATACGAAATCCCGGAAAACAAAATCCCGGAAATTAAACCTCCAAAAAAAATCCCGGAAATTTTAAATAACCTAAAAAATGAAAAAAGAAGTTGATTATTAAAGTTTTTCCGTTTTTAGCGTTACCCAGAACCACAACGAGGACTAACGGGTTGTAGGTTCCATTTTTTGTTATATATTTTTTTTAGTTTTTTAATTTTATATTTTTTTTTGTTTTTTTTTTATATAATTTTTTTACGATTTTATAATTTTTTTTTGTTTTTTTTTTTATAATAATAGTTATGGTGGACTTATCGATTTCGAATTGGAGTCTTATGTAGGTTTTATATTATGTAGGTTTTAGTGCTATAAACTAATCAAAAGACCGACAGGGACAAAAGCCAGATATATGATATATTTTTCAATTATGTATAAGAAATATCTGTTGCTAATGTTTATTCATTAATCTTATGCTCTTTTATTTAGGTAATCGCGGCGATTTTAACACCAAAAATTGCCCTGCTAATTCGGGATTTTGATTCCGGGATTTTGATTTCCGGAATTTTGATTCCGGGATTTTGATTTCCGGGATTTTGAATTCCGGGATTTTGTTTTCCGGGATTTTGCACCCAACCCTATTTGCCAGTATTGATTGCTATTTGTCACTCATCTTTCAAATTACTTCTTTATTAATAAAATTAACATTTGTAAATATTTCAGATATGTAAAGGGCATTTTCTATTTCTCTATTTTTAAATACAACAGATACGTAAAAGGCATAAAAAAGATACAGGAATTGTACATGTTTATAGCTATTGTACACTTGAGATATATCTATCTATAAATAGTATAAAACAGAGTCCTAAAAAATTTATAATGTAGGATTATGAGAACCACTGACCGATTTTCATGCGGTTTTCACTTTTTCAATCATGATTCTATAACTATAAAATGCAAAAATCTATAGTAAATTCAATGTGTTACAATTCCGTTTTAAAATATCATTTCCATGATCCTCTTAGTAATTTTTGGGGGGAAATATTTATAATAGTATTTTTTAATGACAGTAGAGCTCATTACCTTTAAAATAAACAAAAAGACTCTCTACGATAATAATCGAAATTTCTGTGAACTTTTAAATGATAAAAAACCTTGAAAACTTTAAAGATCAATTATTAAAAAAATTGACAATTTAAAATAAAATAAAAAAATGATTTTGATCACCCACGTTAAAATGTTCTTGATTCATTCGAAGAGTAAAAATGCGTTAACGACTCGGCTACCTATGCGCTGAAGAAAAGCGCGGTAAGGGTTGATTCGGCTTTGTGAGACAGTGCACATGCACATGTTAGATTAAACCCACCGTTCTCGATTTAACATTGACTCATTTCGACGGATTCTCATCGTGAGAATGGCGATGTTAATGTTGTTATGGGACAGTGTAAATCTTAACATAGGATCAAGAGTTACCTGAAATCAACTTCATGCATGGTCTCATTTTTATTTCACTTAGGTGAAATCAAAAGAAACGGATAATACCAAAATTTGTATTATGCATCAACTTGGTCAAATATTTTAGAGAATGCACAGCGGTAATTCCTCTTTTTTTTATTGAATAGATTTCTATTCTTATCAATAGTACAACAGTACGAACAATCCATTCGAAAACGAATTGTCGATCCTCTTTTGTTTGTTTCTTTTTGTTTGAAGGATGAAAAATCAGTTACCCTGTTTTTGATTCCGCTATCAGCACGCAGACGATTTGATCAGTCTGGCGACAATCTTTAAGCTGCTTTGCAGCTCTAAAACTTTAGAATCAGGATAGAGGCCAACATATATTAAATAAATTGTTAAGTTTGCTGTTGCGAATTAGATTACTTAAGGTGATTTTTTGTTTTTGCCATTTATTTTTTTATTTTTTTTATTTTTATTATTCTTTCCTTCATTAATTACAAAAATTCAATATAATTTTCATTCTTAGAAATAGTAAATAACAATATTAAAAGTACAAAAGTACACTTCAAATGCTGAGGTTCACCCCACTATGTGGGAGGCCCAACTATCCTCAGTATACTTCCAAACCTATTTTATTTTTACAATTACAAAATTGATCCTTATATATATACACTAGATCAATAACCTTTTACTATTTATTTTATATATCTACACCCAACTCAGACAGCTAATTAGCTGGTATAAGAGTGAGTTCTAACTATAAATAAATTAATAATTTAATAATTTGCACATAATTTTTATTCTACTTTTATGTTTATAGTTCTTTCATAATATGTTTTTTAATTTTTTTTTGAAAAGTACATATGAATTGCATTTTGTTATGTCAGTCGGTAGATCGTTGTATAATTTTGTTGCTTGATATAAAAGACCATCTTTTATCCGATTCGTCCTGGGTTTTTTTAGAACAATGTTTCCTGCGGTTCTTAGATTGTGAGAATTGATTTTTTTATGAAGAATAACGTTTGTTTTAATCATACCATGTGCTATTTTGTAAATAAGGTTGATTTTAGCAAAAGTTTCCATTTGAATTACATTCATTTTCCTCTAAACGTGATATACATGTTCAGTTGGCGTTGTCCAGTGAAGTCCATATGCAATTTTTATACCTTTAGCGCAGAATCTATCGATGATTTTTTTAATACCTTTTGAACAATGTGACCAGGCTGAGATGTTATACCTTATTCTAGAAAAGACATTCCCCTCGAGTATCAACATTTTCGCATGTATATCAAGGCCATAGCATCTTTTCATGGCACCAAGTAGAGGTACAACTTGTTTTCTGATGTGATCAGCATGTTCCGTCCAACTCAATTTTTCATCTATAATCATACCCAAGTACTTAATTTTTTTTACTCGTTCCAGAATGTTGTCATCAATTTTGATGTTTAGAGATATGTCTAACTTGTTTTTCTGTTTAAAGATGATATAATTGGTTTTGCTTTCATTGATGGTTAATCTATTTGACAGTGCCCACATTTTAAATTTCTTTAAATCACGATTAATCTGATCTACTAATAATTCCTGCGTATCGGCTTTGTATATCAGAGCTGTGTCATCAGCATAGATCACGTAATCACCTTCCAGTTGAGCTTCTTGAATGCTTTGAATATACAAGAGATAAAGAGTAGGTCCTATAACTGATCCTTGAGGTACTCCTAGCAAAGATTCCTTTTCATCACTGTAAGTATCAGCTATTTTTGTTTGCATCACTCGTTTTTTTAGATAAGTATCAAAAAGCTTAAGTGCAATACCTCTCACTCCCAGCTCCTCCAAGGTTTCCAATAAGATTGCATGATTAACTGTATCAAAAGCGTTTTTAAGATCTATCCATATTGTGCACACATATTCTCCTTGATCCAATCCTGAGTTAATTTTGCTAAGAACTTCCGTCACAGCCGATTCCGTCCCACTGTTTTTTTGAAAACCAAATTGATGATTGTCGAAACCTCGAGTTTTATTAATAAAATCAATTAGCCGTTTATTTATTACCTTTTCAAAAATTTTACTGAATGTGCTTATAAGAGATATGGGTCTATAATTTCCTGGATTGCTCGAATCACCAGATTTAAAGATCGGGACAACAATAGATTTTTTCAAACATTGTGGAAAATCTCCTTTTTCTAAGCAATCATTGATGAGATTTGATACAATCGGTGAAATCACACTTGCAAGTTTTTTCACATCTAGCGCCGTTATTCCGTCGTGACCTGGTGCAGAGTTGGTTTTTAAATTTTTTATGATATTAAGTACTTCTTGCTCATTTGTTTGATATAAAAACATACTTGATTTTTCCCTTTTGTTTTTTGTTCGTTCCGCGTTATATTTTTTTATCAAATCTTGTATTTTGTCATCAAGATTGCTACCTATTTGGCTAAAATAATTGTTGATGCCATTTGCAATTTGTTTCTCCTCAGAATATAGTGTATTTTCCCATATAATTTTTGTAATAGTTTCTTTTTTTCGTTCTTTTCCTAGAGATTCATTAATAGTTTTCCATACTTTTCTCATATCGTTTTCTGCTTTTTTTAGTTCATTTGAAATGTAGTTTTGTTTAGCCGCCTTAATCAATTTTGCAGTTTCCAATTTACTTTGTTTATACTTTTTTTCAAGTTCCTGGTTGTCTGCCTCCCTCATAAAACGTTTGTAAATTTTTTGTCTTCTTTTCATACTTTCTATAATATCAGGGTCATCCAAGTGGTTTGTCTGACCCTAATTGTACGCATAGAGGTATTGGCCGTTTTTGTATCCATTATCATTTCGACAAGTTCCTCGAAACTGCTTGGAGTATTGTTACATATTTTCTTCTTAACTTCCTTTACAAAATTCCCAACATCAAGGTAAGCTTTCTTAATTTTACTCATTTCCTTTTTGATAAACATCTCTAGCTGGATTACTATGTTAATTTGTTTGTGGTCCGAGATTGAATCTTTCAGCTCTATTATTGTTTTTATTTTATCATTATTAATTAATATGTGATCAATTATGCTACGAGTTGTGTCCCTCGTTTCTCCGTCTCTACTACAGACAAGTGCTACTCTTGTGGCATGTGTAACGTCTACCTTATTTCTAAAATGATAACCATTTGCTTGAACAATATCCTGATATAGTTTTGTCGTATGGCAATTTCTGAGTAGGTCAATATTCGTGTCTCCAACAAAGAGCATATTTTTAAATTTTCCTAGCATATCATCCATAAAATTAAAGAATTCGGAATCTTTATCAGCTGGCGACTTATATGCTGTCATAATTCTTAAGTTTAAGTTTTTTGTCGCGATTTGAATAACTATTCCGTTAAATAAGTTCGTTTGTTCAATAATTGAAAAACTCATACCATTTTTAATAAACACAGCAGTTCCACCACCCCTATTCTCATTCCTGCAATTAAATACTCCCCTATATCCTGGAATTTTAATAAAATCAGTTTCATCACTATATAACCATGTCTCATTTAATACAACAATATGCGCTGGTTGTTCTATCAAAATTGATTCTAATTCATTAAGTTTACCTCTAATGCTTCGAATATTTAGGTAAATTATTTTTATATCTTTTAGTGTTTCAGTGTTTGAATGAATTTTTTCCCTCCCCATTTTGAAGAGATTAAATAAGATCTTCAGATAGATAATCAATTCTACTTTTGGCCCCTGCCAATTTCTTTTGTTGCACCATGCAATATCGATCTCCTGGTCTATGATTAATATCATGTTCGGTTTTATATCTATCATTTTCAAAAATACAATTGACACAGTTCGGTTCCGTTGTACAGTTTTTACCATCACAGTTGGTCTGATTTGAACAGTTTCCACAAACTTTGTTGTTATTACAATCAGCTGCTTTGTGGCCGTACCTCTGGCAGTTGTAGCATCTCAACACACTTTTTTTTTTTTTAATTTTTAATTTGTGAAACAAAAATTTTTGTTGAAGACCGGAAATTGATATGAAAGGTAAAAGAAAAAAATGTGCAAAAGTAGTTATTCGTTTAGGTGACTGAATTCATTTTTGAATTTTAGATTAAATGTCCAGAAATTAGTTTAAACATTGGGAATTCAGTCCAGTTCGTCGCGTGAGCATAGAAGCGAAAGCTAATGCCCATCGGTGGTTTTTAAGAGGCTACTTTGTAAAGAATTCAACTCAGTTGGATTTTTTTTTTAAACAAGAACCTCAGTATTCGAAAGTGTTTCAGGGTTTAACACCTGGTGGAGACAACGTGGGACGAGCTGCAAAGGAGACTTCAGTATAGGGATTCTGAGGGAACTGTCGATAATTATCGACAAGCGACTTATGTGCACATATTCAACTTTCTTTTAATTGTGTTGGTGGATACAGCACACTAATGCAGGTTTGACTTCCAATGCGATTTCCTTCACTCGGGTAACACTAATGGTTTGACGTCTGGAAATCTATTCCACATTTCCAACGTTTTTATCGACATTTCCAATGGATATCACTTGCTTTATGAGGTAGTGATAACAGTGCATTTGCGTAGAAGTTTAGCGCATACAAAACACCAAGAGCAGGCGATATTAAAATTTGATTAGGCATGTGCGGAGTCAACATTTCAATGATTTCCACTGCTAGTGCCTGTGGAAGCCCATTTATTTCTATAAACCTCACAAAGACATAAATTTAAAGTTTTTAAACATACATAATTTACGCTTTTTTATCTTTCTTCGAGTATCGCAAAAGGATCTGACGCGTCCCGTAGATTTCGCCTCATTATTCGCATTTGATTCCTCCTAAAATAATAATAAACGGGTACTGCGGAATTCATTGTCTTTGGTAAATTATTAGATTCTAAAGTTTTTCGCGGTACATTTGATTTGACAAAATTGAGAATTTTTTGGGTTACTTATTAAACTTGCAACTTATAAATTCAATTCAATTCAATTATTTA
Source organism: Chrysopilus asiliformis (assembly GCA_964034945.1). Taxonomy (NCBI): domain Eukaryota; kingdom Metazoa; phylum Arthropoda; class Insecta; order Diptera; family Rhagionidae; genus Chrysopilus; species Chrysopilus asiliformis. The sequence continues at coordinate 65,873,720 of OZ035961.1, read as the reverse complement.
TTGATGCTATAGTATCAAGTATAAATTCAGTACAAACTTAATACCAATGATAAAGTGGTAAAATTCAGTCAAGAAATTCTATTTGACAAATTTAATATAATGAGAATGTATTTACACACACCATTAGCATTGCAACTTATAAAATTCACATCGGGCAGGTAAAAAATTCTTCATCGCTGCGGATCTTCAAGAAAATTTCCTAACTTTAAAAAAATTCCCTCTTTTCGACATTCCACTGGCGATAAGTATCGATTATGCTCAGAATCGGTGTACAGATCCCGTGTTATTTATGTAATTTGTGAGGCAACATTTTCCGAGTTTTTTTTTCTGCAATATTTTTGAAGGAAGTATTTCTCTATATTTTGTTCTCTTTTCGATAAATTTGTCGTGTTTGTCCTTTTTCAAAAATTGAGAAAACTTAAGAATATTATGAAGTATTTAAAAAATTATTTCAATCGAACCAAGCAAATATTGTCTTTAGGTATGTTTGTTGGGAATAACATTTGTTATTCAAATATATCGCGGATGCTGATGACTTAAAAACGACAGTAGCGCTTTGTTGCAACATAAGAGATTTTCATGAATTTGATTAACACGGCAGCACGTTAGAGTATAATTCTGTTTGAAATGTTTGAAATGTTGATAATATCGTAAAATGTCTCGCTAACACTTTTCTTTTTGCAAATTTTAGGTAAAATTTAAAACAATTAGAAAAAAAGCTGCGAGAGTGTGCACATTGTCGTCAGATGCAGTAAGGAAAAACACATAAAATCAATCACCTCTATTCTTGAAAACGGCGTTAGAAGCAAAAACGTAACGGGGTCGATTCGATTCGCTACGCAATTGGTATTCTGGAATACGGCGGGTGCTTCGTGTTTGGTACATAAAGTATCGCATCGCAACGCGCTGTCAAACATCAGCTGATTTGATTGTTTGTTCTTAATTTTGAATAAAAGTAAAGTGGTTGAAGTGATTTACTTCAGTAGCTATGAATTCTAGGTTGATGTATCTTTTTTTGAGGCAAGAGGAGTTCAATTCGTTAGCCAGCAAAAAAAAAAAATCTAAGACACTCTTCAGATTTGATTAACTTAACCGATGAAGCGTAAGTGCATACAAATACTGGGAATCTTATCGATTTTTATTTGCAATTTTGTAGATTCAAAAAAGATTTCCGGTTCCGGTCGAATATATTGAATTTCCTTCCACAATAAATTCATCTCTATCGGCGACTTCCTCGTAAATCCCTTGGCAATGTCCGTGTTTTTAATTTTTGAAATTAAAAATTTAAACTAGTCTTTGTTTATAGTGTTTTTCTTTGCACTCCTATTTTAAGAATTCACTGTTAAAATCTTTCATTTAAATATATAAGATTTACCTCACATTTTTGTAAACACCCAATTCAAACGTCAATGAAAAGCGAGAAATTTGAAGTGAGTGATTTAACCTCAAAAAAGTGCTCCCGGCGTATTCAAGAATAACAATAATCGAATGCGTTGCAATGCGTTATTCCAAATCGAACGTTGATAGATACTGCGTATTCAAGAATACCGATTGCTCACGATCGAACACTAATCGAGCAAATAAACGTAACGCCGTATTCAAGAATAGAGGTGAATAACTTTGGTATTCACCAAATTTCGTAAGCTATTTTACCTATTTTTAATATTGCATTTGGAGAGTGTTGAGAGTTTTACCAATCAGAACAAAGAAATAGTGAACACAATAATTTAATATTTCAAAATTTAGAATATATATAAAAAAACCTCAGCCAAGGGAAAAAAGGGGTAAAGATTGTTTTTTTTCTTCTTTCACACTCGTCGAGATCTAATGCCCTGTGTTTGTTTATATACAATTTCAAAAACAATGTTTTCATGTAAAATTTTAGTATGTTTAAGTTGATCCTATTTAAAATTTGTAACAATTTTTCTTTTGGAAATGTGCGTAAATGTTCAAAAAGGGCTTATCACAGAATATATTACAGAAAAGTTTACTAAAAAAATCGTTTATCAATTATTATATCACCATATATCACAGAACTAGTGTAAGGTGTAAAATCACAGTGGGTGAAAAGTCTGTCAAAATTTAGCTACGAGAAGGTTTAATCCTAGAATAAAACGACGCATGACACTCAACACCTGAGTCTTAATTTTGTGTGTGTGATCTTCGTTTTTCTACCTGATTAGTTTTTTATTTTGCGGGTCAGTTTTCCTTAAAATGAAGGACTAAGCTTTTGTGGAATCGGGGGCCGTAGGAAAATGCGAGGTGAAAACCGAGAACGTATAAGTAGACATGGGTCTAGAACGTATTTTCTTCGTGATTCGGACTAGTGTAGCTAAGAGTCCTGTTAAATGACACGGTGATTAGTTCCGACATCGTTTCCATTCAAAAATTTCACTGATTTTTCTTTATCTATCCCCATTATCTTTCATTGATTTTCCTGTAGTTCCGACTTGGACATAAATGTTTCGTGAATCTTAGAATCCCTTTCGGCATGATTTAAGGATGTTATCAATCGGGTTTAGTCCGTAGGCAAGATCCTACCCCACCGACGAGCAATAGCCCGGCACCGCAAGCATGCCAAGGCCGACGGACTAGCGGCCAGACTCCGGGGCTACTGTGATGAAGGTCATGGTGAAGCATGTCCCGGAGTATGTTGTAGATCCTTCGTTTATTGCGGGGATCGATGGTAACAACAATATATGAATTGAACATGCTCAGGGCCAATTTGAAACGTGCTTTTTATGAGTGACATTGAACACGCTAAAAATAAGTAATTCAATTTGACTGCCCTGTTTTACACTCAATACATTTGGCTCTTAACTAGGGTTCCCAGACTTCCTCTTTTTGGAGGACATGTCCTATTTTTTGACCGAAAAAAATGCCCGGCATCTTTTCTCAAAAACTTATATTTTGTCCTCTTTTCGATAAATTTGTCGTGTTTGTCCTTTTTCAAAAATTGAGAAAACTTAAAAATATTATGAAGTATTTAAAAAATTATTTCAATCGAACCAAGCAAATATTGCCTTTAGGTATGTTTGTTGGGAATAACATTTGTTATTGAAATATATCGCGTATGCTGATGACTTAAAAACGACAGTAGCGCTTTGTTGCAACATAAGAGATTTTCATGAATTTGATTAACACGGCAGCACGTTAGAGTATAATTCTGTTTGAAATGTTAAAAAATTGCCGGAGTCAGTAAACCGACGTTTTTAAACAGCAAAAGTGGACTATACGTTTTTAATCTGCAGGAGTGGACTTTACAAGAAAAACATTTAACGTGTAATTTAACTGAAAAAGATTTATTTTCGATTACTAATCAAATTTACTTGTTACAAGTACAGGGTGGGCCAGAATAGACGCAGAAACCTATAATTTTTTTTTCAAATACATGTAGTTGATTGATGGGGAATATTTTTGGTCTAAACATGGAAAATTATATCCCGCAAGTGGTGGCCATTTTCTGCTTCGCAAATCCGTGCTCTTTCCAAGACATTTTCCATAACCTTTCGTGTTATGGCCTCGATTTCACTGCGAATGTTGGTTTTCAATTGGCTGATGGTTGTTGGCTTGTTGACGTACACCTTTTTTTTCAAATATCCCCAAAGGAAACAATCTGGAGTCGTTAGATCAGGTGAACGCGGAGGCCAATTGAAATCGCTTCTTTTCGAAATAATGCGTCCGCCAAACATGTCCCGTAAAAGAGCCATTGAGCCCACCGCCCACCGGTTCGTTGTTCTATTGTGTACAGGTCCATTTTAAATTGCCCAAGTCTTCTTAACAAAATGCTGAAACAAAATAAAAAAAATAAAAATAAAAAAAAAGTTATAAAGACTTCAAACCCCTGCGTCTATTCTGACCCACCCTGTATATACTAAAGTATATACTATGTTTAACTACTTAGTAACACGAAATTAATTGACAATTTCACTAAAATTAGTTTATCATACATATTTCATTAACATTATTCATTAAATTTTGTCTAGGGGTAATTCTTGCAGAATCTCGTAGATAGTGGGGATGTGGATTTTGGCGTAAATTTTAAAAAATTATTTTGTCGTTGCAAAATGTTTTTCAATATTCAGATATTGAATGAAAAAGTGACAGGGTAAATTTCCTAATTTTTGAATTTCTATAGTTTTTCAATCAAAATAGAATTGCAAAAGTCTATTTTAAAAATTATAACCAGAGTTCATTTGTCTAATTATTATTTAAAAAAAATGATTTCAGTTAAAAATCAAAAGTTTTCATACAAAAAATTTAAAACAGCCATGCGAGTAACATAATGCGCAGAAATGAACGAAGTTAAAAATTCGGAATGGCCTACCATTTGTATTTTTTGTATCATGGATAACGAGCAACACTTTATCTGAAATTAAAACTGGCACGAAATTGTTTAAAACTAATCTTTCAAAGAAAAATACTTAAATGCGAAATCAAAAGTGAAAAGTAAAGATGTTGATTTGTCAAGGCTAATAATAGCTGCGTTCCCGACCCATGTAAAAACTACTGCGAAGTACTGACCAGCAACTTTTCTCGGGAACGCACTTTTGGATGATTACTAGTAAAATATACACCTCTATTCTTGAATACGGCGTTACGTTTATTTGCTCGATTAGTGTTCGATCGTGAGCAATCGGTATTCTTGAATACGCAGTATCTATCAACGTTCGATTTGGAATAACGCATTGCAACGCATTCGATTTTTGTTATTCTTGAATACGCCGGGAACACTTTTTTGAGGTTAAATCACTCACTTCAAATTTCTCGCGTTTCATTTACGTTTGAAGATAAATATATTATATGTTTAAATGAAAGATTTTAACAGTGATTTCTTAAAATAGGAGTGCAAAGAAAACACACTAGAACAATGACCAGTACGCATTTTTAATTTCAAAAATGAAAAACAATCTGGACATTATTATTGTTTGTGCATTTACTATTGCAAATGCGGGTAAGTTCCTATGATCCATCCAATAAACAATTTCTGTAATGGAGAGCAGGAGGAGTTGACACTACTCTATCTGACGAGGGCTTCGTCACTCCCCTGAGCCCGAAACAAACATGAACCTTCACGGTGATAACACAGTGCCACAGTTGCACTGGACCTAATTCAGTTTTAACAGAAAAAACTTTCACGACTGATAAAGGCAAAGCTAAAAACAAAACAAATGTTCATTTAATCTGGACATTGTCAAGGTGAATTTTTTGTGGGACCACATTAGACAGGTCATCTTTTATAACATTCAAAACATATTTGAAAGCAGTCTTGTTTAACCGGAAATATTTTTTAACATACAAAATTGCAAATAAAATCTATGAGATTCCCAGTATTTGTATGCACTTACGCTTCATCGGTTAAGCTCATCAAATCTGAAGAGTCTTAGAAAATTTCTCTGCTGGCGTAATGAATTCAATTTCTCTTGCCTCAATAAATGATACATGAGCGTAAAATCCAAGGCTACTGAAACAAATCACTTCAAACACTTCGCTTTTATTCAAAATTAAGAACAAACAATCGAATCAGCTGATGTTTGACAGCGCGTTGCCATGCGATACTTTATGTACCAAACGCGAAGCTCCCGGCGTATTCCAGAATACCAATTGCGTTGCGAATCGAATCGAGCGCGTTAGGTTTTTGCTCCTAACGCCGTATTCAAGAATAGAGTTGATAACCTCACAATTATAGAACGCACACAATTTGAAAATTGTATATATGAAAACAATTTCGCAATCAACAGAGATACAAAATATCTGAGAAGAAAATGAAATTAAATAGAATAAATGAACTTGCAATGAGGGAAAAGGCCATATTTTATGCATTATCGCCATAATTTCGAGATCAGTACACCGATTCTGAGCATAATCGAAACTTATCGCCATTGGAATATCGAAAAGAGGGAATTATTTTTAAAGTTAGGAAATTTTCTTGAAGATCCGCAGCGATGAAGAATTTTGTACCTACCCGATGTGAATTTTATAAGTTGCAAGTGTAATAAGCCACCCAAAAAATCTCGATTTGACAGCCGCAAATGTATCGCGAAAAACTTTAGATAGTGTTTTTAATAATTTACCAAAGACAATGAATTCCGCAGTATCCGTTTAATATTACTTTAGGAGGAATCAAATTCGAATAATGAGACGAAATCTACGGGACGCGTCAGATCCTTTTCCGATACCCGAAGAAAGGTAAAAAAGCGTAATTTATGTATGTTTAAAAACTTTAAATTTATGTGTTTTGTAGGTTTATAGAAATATATAGGCTTCCACAGGCAGTGGCAGTGGAAGTGGAAATAATTGAAAAGTTGACTCCGCACATGACTGAAGTCGGGCCCAATCGAACTTTAATATCGCCTGCTCTTCGTGTTTTGTGTGTGCTAACCTTATACTAAGTTCAGACCGACACAAAATCACGTAATTTTGAAGATTTTCGTAATTTTGAACGAAATCTTGCTCGAAATCACGAGATTTCCAGTACATAAATCTGTTTTCCAAAATCACCAAAAGTATGCAATTTCCACAAAATTACGAACGAAATCAAGCAAAAGCTATGTATACAACCCTGCAAAACTTATTCAGCTCTATTCAGCATGTCAGTTTTGACATTTTCGAAAAGGAAAAACGCCGCCATGGAGAAGCAAAAACGAAAATATAAAAAAAAGAAGCCGTGGTCCGAACTCGAAGAAAATTTATTAGTAGACCTGTGGTCTGATAAAATAAACGAGCTTCGTGGGGCCAAAAAAAACGGACATGTATATGAGAGCATTAAAAATGAAATGGAAAAACATAATTGTTCCGTTACCAATGACGAAGTGAAAATTAAGATACACAACCTTACGTCAAGATACAAGTAAGTACTGGTATAAAGCAATGTATTATCATAAATTTCATGACTGCATTTTTAAAGGAAAGAAAAGGCAAAAATAGGGCCATCAGGAGGATCGCCATCCGATTGGCACTTGTATCAGAAAGTACACAACATTATCGGAGCCTTCAAAATAAATAATGTAGACAGCCTGATAGAGGAGAGTATAGGTATTTACAAAAAAAAGTTTGTAATTTTAAATAATATTAATAAATGTAATTTATTTTTTTGATACATAAGTTCTGGAATCAGAGTTGGAAATCGATGACTACAGTTGTATCTCAAATTCATCAGGCCAAGTGTTATCCTCAACGCCTATATTGTCTTCCACACTATCTACACCTGTTCCATCTTCATCATTATCCAATGATTCGAATCGGCCGTCAACTTCGTCAAATATTGCTTGCTCACTCCGAGAACCTGAGAAAAGAAACAAAAAATTAGATTTTCGAGCGGAACTGTTGAATAGATTTGATAGAATTGAGGTTGAAATTGCAGAGCAAAATAAGGAATTAAAGGAAGCTGATGCCAAATTATACGAACTAGAAGTTATAAGAACCGATGTCATGAAACAAATTGCCAAAGACAATAGCGAAATGAAAAACGCGTTCATAGAATTTTTGAGTGGCAAAAAATAAAAATGTGAAACTAAATAAAAATGTTAAACTAAGTACAAGATATGTAATAAACTTACTTATAAAATTAGCTATAGCTTGCCTTATTTCCTCTGCACTACACTCCTGGTCATTCAATACTACTTGTTGTTCGGGGTATTGACGATTTCCCTCGATGCTTTGTTGAGCTTGGATCCATTTGTCATTAATTTTATCATTTTTTTCATTCAGAAAGTTGTGCAAAACACAACAAGCTTTGATAATTAATGACGCATGATTTATAGTGTTATCAATTCCTTTCCCGATGCGACGAAATCTTGCTTTTAAGTGACCGAAGGCATTTTCTACAACCCGTCGACATTTGGACAATGCATAGTTAAAGTTCTTTTGTGCTTCATTGCTTTGGATGTTAAAAGGGTAAGGTTTCATTAGACTTTCAGAAAATCTGAAGGCTGAATCCCCCATTATGAATACCGGAACGTTGACTTCAGATATCCTTTTCGTCATTTGCCGCAACAGAGTGCATTCCGTTAGATGTTTTTTCAATAAAGAGTTTTCATAAATTTGGGAATCATTGCATCGTCCTGGGCTGCCAACATTTATATACATGAAGCGATATCTCCAATCGACCAATGCTAATAGTACGGTTGAATACCATCCCTTATAATTAAAGTAATCGACAGCGTCGACGGTATGGGGATGTATTTCTATGTGACAGCCATCTAAAAAAATATACCATATTGCACAGCCTCAAACGTATGCGTAAAGATTTTTTAAAATAAGACTTACCTATGGCCCCTAAACATTGAGGAAACCCTAGTGTTTCGAATCCCTTAACAGACTCTTTCACTTTATCTTGTGAAAGAGGAAGATGATTTAAATATAGTGGCTTAATTGTGTTCCACACCTCATTGCAAAAATCCAATACAATTTCACACACTGTTGATTTTCCAATTCCAAACAGATTTCCTATGCTTCTGTACTCTGCCGATGAACCCAAAGCATATAAGGCCACTGCAACTCTTTTCTCTAGAGGGATTGATTTCCGATAATTTGTGTCTTTTTTTTGTAAATTTTTCAGCATTTCACACAAGGTTTGAAAAGTGTTTCGATGCATTCGGAAATTGGTTTTGAAAAAGTCATCATTGTTCAATTGGCAATCTCTTTCCCAAAACATTTCTGTACGTTCCTTAAAAATACAAAATAATTATTAATAATTATTAACCACACAAAACATTCAGAAAATACTTACCAATTTCCACGAAAATCTGATATTAAATGAATGTGATGCCATTAACAATATTAATAATTGCTGTCTCCTCAACTTGTTTATTTTCCTTACACATAATTTCCGTTTTCTTCTGTAGTGTTTAATTCTGCTTGTACATACTTCATCCATGTTTTGAATTGTATCATTCATCATATTACTAAAATAATGCATAGTAATGCTACACAAACTTTCTCGATCCATTTTTGAACTGACTTCGTTGAAATGTCAAACAAAATTACCTAACCTCTGTGTGAACACTTTGGTTTAAGTTCTAAATCATTTCGCAAAATTACGTGATTTTGTGTCGGTCTGAACTTAGTATTAAGCGAGAACTCCAATTTGGCAGAGGCAGCAGCAGAGGCAGAAGCAGAGGCAGAAGCAGAACTTTAGAACACATAGCGTCTTATGGGATGAGCTCCAATAAAGCAGCAGCAGAGGCAGCGGCAGAAGCAGAAACATATTTTAGCTCTAATCTCTAAATTTCTGCTTTCAATTTAACCTCACAAATCGTTGTTGATATTTTTTGCATATATGGACGTAAGTAAATATTTGTAATACTTGAAATGGAGGAGAAATTAATTGAATAAGTAAAAAACAACAAAATATTATACGACAAATCCAGGGGCGTGGCGTGAGTTTTGAAGCTAGGGATGCAAATTTTAATTTTTTGGAATTTCCGCATAAACCCGGATACACCAGGATCGTTCTTAACTCAGAATTGCTAATTAAACAGCTTTATGAAAATTATTTAAATCGCTGTAACTTACAGATTGCCAAACGTTGTTATCCTTCGAAAAAAGTAAACAAGGCCAACAAAATAACTTTTGCCTATTTGCACAACCGCAAAGCCAATTAAAATCTTCGTTAACTTTGACCGAAAATCGTCTCGTACAATTTTTATTTACTGTTGTCATATTTAACTTTGGTTTTGGTCTCCCGCGATCAAGAATATTTTGTTTTTCAGAAAAAGAGCGCGAACTAAATGATTTTTTTAATAAGCTATCGATTACACAACAATCTGCCATTTTTACCAAACTATTGAAATCACAAAAATCACACAATAAAAAGACACGCTAATAAATAAACAATTTAAGACACTACTCACTACGCATGCAGAAACGCTACTACCAATTTGTCTTAATGCATTTTTTTTTTTACTTATTTTCACTCGGAAGCAACGATTCGAATTGCTTATTTCACATCTTCCTGTTGCATATGGCATTACGAGGCAAAAGAGAAATGATCGCCCGAAAGAAATTTTTATTTTTGGAATGGTTTTTTTAAACGCGAAAACCGCGTATTTTTTGTTCAAAAAGGTATGAATATTAGATATAGAATTACTCAAAACAAAATCATCTAAATGTCCTCCAAAAAAAACTTTTTAAATACGGATCTTAGTTTTCTAGTTATTTAAATAAAAGCGCAAATTATTTGACTTCTGCTGAGGTGGAAGCAATTTTTATTTTGCATCCACATTTTCTCTTTTCTCCAGTCGTTAACATAGGTTTTCATCTCTTAAAATTTACTTTCATCTCTCTTCGTACAAAACTCATAGATGCCACAATAATTTCTGCTTCCACACAGTTTCAAAGGCAAGTTAAGAAATTCTCTCTTTTTTTAAAGGCATTCGCGGTTGAATATATGACGACTGTATGATAAAATGCATTTTGTGCCGTACTGAAGCTACAAACGGCACAAAACAGTAACTCCAAATTGTATTGAAGCTACAAAGGGCACAAAACAGTAACTCTAACAATAAACTCAAACTTAATTATGATCGAATTTTGAAAAAAAAATGTTTCAACTTAAAAACTCAGTTACCAATATTTTTGTGAGATTTGTAAGGGATGCAATGCATCCCTTGCATCCAATGACGCCACGCCCCTGGACAAATCATGCCGCGGATATAAAAACGTACAACGTTTTGACAGGTTTCTGCTATTTTCGTCAGAATTCAAATTTCATTGTGGGACAGAAACCAGATTCTGCTTCTGCCACTGGGACTGCTTCTGCCTCTGCTGCTGCCTCTGCTCAATTGGAGTTCTCCCTTTATACGCAAACGTACTGTTTTCATTACCTCATAAAGCAAGTGATATCCATTGGAAATGTCGATAAAAACGTTGGAAATGTGGAATAGATTTCCAGACGTCAAACCATTAGTGTTACCCGAGTGAAGGAAATCGGATTGGAAGTCAAACCTGCATTAGTGTGCTGTATCCACCAACACAATTAAAAGAAAGTTGAATATGTGCACAAAACTCGCTTGTCGATAATTATCGACAGCCCTACCCTACCCTAGTAACATTGGCTCATCAGTTCTCTACACTATCAAAGGAAAAACGCACACAATTCAGTTGTATTTCAGTTGTGTTGGGCGAACATAAGGTGGTGTGCCTATATACAGAATTATTTGTGGAAAAAAACTTCACAGTAAATGGATTTAAACGCTTTGAGTTTGACTCATCATGAGCCGTCCATGACTGATCATGTAATGTCGACGAGGCGATGCGTTCGGCAACGATTCGTAACCCACTTCATGTGTTTCCGAAGTTCGTTCGGTTTTACCGTTCACTCTGGAACTGAAATGTTTGAAAACGATTTATTTTCAGTCGCAGTTAAAGTGCAATTGGAAAAAGATGTTCATCAAGTTTAATATGCTTCAGTTCTTCAATTTTAGGTTTCATGAGTTCATCAATTTTGGTGAATTCATCAAAATAATGAATTCATCAAAATGCTTACTGATCAGGCAGCCAATTCGGCTAGCCATGAGTTTACCAATGAGCAGTCATCAATACATCATCAGTACGGCGCATGAATCATTGGTACAAATGAGTATATATTGAGCAGTCATCAATACATCATCAGTACGGCGCGCCATTATACTCATCGAGAGGCTCATGCGTAGGTCATCGAAGGAATCATGAGTAAAAATGAGTATATAATGACGAGTCATGATAACAATATTTCCCAGGTCTAGAACAAAAATCATCATGACTTTCACCTGTTCGCGATTATGAGCTCATCGATGAGCTCATGATGATCGTGCTACTAGAGAGTTCCCTCAGAATCCCTATACAGAAACAAAACACTATTTCGGTTCAACATATATTTCAATTTAGAGATATTAGACATTCGGGTTGTTATTCCAACACAGTAATTGCAATCTAATTTCATTCTGGAGAACATTTGTTCTTCAAATCAAATGTTTTCCTTGATTTTTCATAGCGGAAGTGTTTTAATGTACGAAAACAAGATGTTCGGACATCTGACGGATTTTTTTGTCAAAATTGCACACGAAAATTTACTGCGGACTAAGAGGATGTGTAGATGCGAATGTTCCGCAGTACTTCGCAGTAGGTTTTTCATGAACCGGGAACGCAGATAATAACTAGACTGGGTATCAAACTGGGTACGAAAACTATCAAGAAAGAAGCAGAAATTCACATTGTTGAAGTAGATGGTACTAAAAAACATAAGAAAAGTTACAATTTCCAGGGGCTAATCGTCAAATACTAAATACAGGCAAAATGTTTATTTAAAAAATCCATTTGTATAGGAGAGGAGGAAAGGAGTGGTCCGATTGGATTTTGATGTAGGGGAAGGGATGGCAGTGATTGAACTGGATTTTGATGTATAAATAAGTTATATAAAATCATATTCTAAACACATTTCATCTTTATAAATTTTTCGATACGATGCGCAGTTTTAGAGATAACAGGGAAAAAGTATTCCATTTGTATGGGAGAGGAGGGATGTAGTGGTCCGATTGGATTTTGTTGTATGGATGAGTTATGTAAAATCTTATTCTAAATACATTTTACCTCCATAAATTTATGTTACTCACCGTTTTCGAGAAAATTGCTGTTTCGATTGCATGCGGAACTGTTTCGATTGTATGATGGAGGGAAGGAATGGCCAAATTTTGCCCGTTCAAGAACTTGGCTTAGCCATTTACGAGAAATGCAACTATACAAAGTTCCAAGTGTCTAGCTAAATCCTTTCGAAAGGTATGGTGTTCACGGACGGACAAACGGACAGATGGGCTGATAGACAGACGGACATGCGAAAATCAAAATCTTTTGTCATCCCTAACACCATGGTGTAGTTCAGTTTTGTGTACAATGTTTGGTTCGATCCTATGTATGATATATCATATAAAGTATAAAAATGATGCCTATAAAATGACAGCATGGATATTTTTTTCAATCACTTAAGCTAAGTATAGAAAAATCAATTATGAGATGACTTTTGGGAATATTTCAATGTATTTTCATACACAGATTGGGTTGTAATCAAACAGACACGATTTTTTAAAAATGTTTGCAGAAAATTTGTTTTCTTTGCTACGAATATGTGAAACTTCCCAAGGGAAATATTCCGTTATTATTAAACGAGTAGCATCATCATCTCACATATTCTTACGTGTATAAGGGATGGCAAATAGAAGTTTTTCAGGCGAATAAAAACATGAAGGAATTCAAAAAACTGAAGAGGCTTTATTTTATCGACTAAAAAGGATGTGGTGGCATAGGAAGTATAAAAAGAAACGAAAAAAATAAAAATAAAAAACAGCGCTATGAAAACCCAAAAAGTTACAACACCAAATGCAAAGTGTTTCCTTTGGTTTTTTTTATTGTATTATTCGAGGATACAATGTATACGTATTACTACACGAAAAAGAAAGCGGGTTTAGGATGTGTTACCTTTCACCGTTTTCTTTCTCTCTCAATTTTAGCAACAGCCATCCGATTTGGGAAAGAAATAAGATTATAGGTGTTTTGGACGATGGATCATTTGGATTAAGTTGTGATTTATTTAAAGTGCTATTTCTTTGAATTTAATGTGGAAAATGGTTCATTAACAATAATATAAAACGAGGCATTTATACTCTCACATCCAATTCAGTTGAGGTGCAATATGAAAAAATTTGAAGGAGCCAAGCAAAATTTCCAATATTGTAATATTTCACGGATATTTAATTTTTTTTACTAATGTTTTAAATTGAATTTATGGTAATCTGGATATTTAAAAATTGTAAATCTTCGCGCACTGAACACGAAATAAAGTTACAGCAGCCAACTTTGCACGAAACGAAAACTTCACTAGTTGGCTTATTGTTGGCTTATTATATTGTGATAAAACAATGAATTCAAAATGCAAATAATTAAGACCTCCTTCCTCCTCAATTTCTACCATAAAACCACTCCTGAGACGTATAGAGTTAACTATTTTGTGTTTTTTTTTTGTATTTATTTATTTTTGCAATTTTTTTTTTCTTACACATTTTTCTCACATGATTGTCTTCCTGATGTCGATTTATAGTTTAAGCGAATTTACCTTCACAAGTGGGGTTCACAATCGAATTAGAAGTCTGAATTACACTTTTGTTTAAATGAATGCTATTTATGTATATATATTTTTCTTCCTTTTTTCATCTTTTTGGTAGGTTTATTTTAATTTTATTTTTACTATTGTTATTCAAGTTTTACACACTGTCAGATTGAATGGTAGGGACAGAAGCTACCTATTATAGCACCTAAGAAATGAAAAAAAGAGCTATATTCAGGAATAATATATCTTACTTGCCTCTTACTTGCCTAAGGCAGTGTGACACCTCTTCTGATTGGGCGAAGTTAAAACACTTTTGTGGTAATTTCAAACATTTATTAAGTTTCTCACGGCAAGTTAATATACAATGTTATTTCTTCTTATTTAATTACACACTTTAAAACTATTATACTTTAAAACTACTCGATTATTATTTTTTGTAATGCACTATTAACAGATTTGTTTCCAGTAAATTTCCGACTATTTTTCAGCTAACTGTTTTTCCGACACCGAGAAAATAAAATTCTCTAACTCTCGACTTCAACTCGTTTTCACACCCTTTCGAAAATCTTTTACTAACTCCCGAGCTTCTCACTAGCTCAAAACCTTGTCTCTAACTCCGCTTCACCGGTCGTCCCTTGCTTTTATCACCTTCCTGACCTGGTCAATCTTTGTCGTTCAGACGATTTCCTAATTAACCTACATTGTGAAATTACAATATAGGTAAAAGTTTCAATTCAAAGGTGAATTATGAAATCATATTTCGTATTTGCTCTGGTCGTGAGCCCGCAGAATTATTTGGAAGAATCAGCATTTTTACAAGCGATGTCAACATCCGCGGTTATTACGGCCTCGCGATATAGTTTTTGGTATGGTAGAATTATTTCAGTAGTAGGCATGGGGTCAATTTTCTTTTGGGGTTTTGATTTTTTGAGAGATACTTTAGCATTTGCATGTTTCGTAGCAGTGGTTGTATTTTTAGGTTTACACCCCTTTTTGGCTTGGTCTGAAGGTGGGTGCAGAGCTTCAAACCCTATTGGTTTCCCTGTATTGATGGGAGATTATTTTGAGAGCCTGAATTAGTTCTTTGTTCCCATTTTCGTTTTGAGGGACACTGATTTATAGTGTGGGTGTCTCGCTCACACCAATCACAGCGTTGAGGTTTTGAGATCTTATTTTGGCTTAAATGTATTTGTGCTTGGTTTCGTTTTGGTGTTGAAGTTTGGAAATTTGAATTAGGCGTTTGTTTCCAACAGCGATCTGTGCTGTGGCCATTAGTTTGGCAATTAGAACAGAAGTATTGCCTTGTTCGGCAATTTTGGTATTCGTGTCCTAATCGTTTACAAAAGCTACATGTTGTATTTTTCGTGAAACTTTGCACATTTGTTGATTGATTATTAGGTTGAGGAAATCTGCTAAAATTTCCTAATGGATTTTGGTGAAAACCTCTGCTTGTGATGTTTTTAAATGGGGAATTTGAGTTAGTGAAAGGTTGAGTTGGAGCACGAGTTGAAGTATTTGAATTAGGGAAATTAGAAAATTGTTGGGTCCAATTAAGTGCATCAGACATAATTGAAGATTGTTCAAATGATTGATTCATTCTTCTGCCTTTATAAGCCTTTAATTCGTTTTTTTCTATTGTATCCGCTAGAATCATGAGTGATTCCATTTTTTCTAAGGTACTGCTTATTAAAGCCTGCCGTATTGTAGGGCTTAAAATTCCTACTCGGTAGGTAAATCGAACTTCTTCTTCGATTTCTTTAATAAGAGCATAACTCCCTTCTGGATATTTTGCTTGGGCAGTTTTGTGCATTTCGGTATATATTTTTATTAAACGACATCCGAATGCTTGAACTGTTTCTCCAGGACTTTGCGCACACCGTCGTAATTCGGCATACAAATCATCTAAAGACTTAGTAGGAGCATAATATGCGAGCATCATATTTTGCAGATTTGAAAAACTAGTAAAGGTATGTGTACCAATTAAACTATAAGCATCCCCTTGTAATTTAGAACGTAATACTGATAGGAATGTAGGAACAGCTTCGGCTGTTAGTGTGTCGTGGATCTGTTTTGCACAATCCAAAAATCGTCTCAAATCAATTTCCAGTGTCGGGGTCCTTTCTCCAGTAAAAACTGGAACCATCAGACTTACTAACTTGGAAATTTCCATTAACGACATTTTATTGGTTTCGTTTTCTAATTTAATATTTTTTCTAGAAAGCAAATTGTCTACCCGCACAATAAATTCTTGAATAGACCTTGATACGTTATTAATTTGCTGATCGGTCAGCTCTAAAAATTTGGAATTTTGACTTTTAATTGAATTTACTGTGTCTTCACTATCTAAGATTACAAAATCGTTACTATCCCTATCTATTATTATTCTATTCCTAACGTTTACAATATTATCAAATTTTTCACCTACAGTTTTGTGATTTCCTGATGAAGTCCTTTCCGGGGATTTGCTGCCTCTTTGATGCGCTTCTACTCGTCTGGATGTTGACGCTTCTTCTGCTGCACTTCCGTTAGTGATGTTAGATACTGGTATGCGGGATACTGGACAGTTGTCTCCTTGCCTTGGGTTGATATCGCTGGGTCCTGGTTGTGTGTTCCTGAGGGTGCCGAATAAATTTTGTAGAGTGTTGGATGCGCCGAAAAGTTCCTCAATCTCTTCTTGTAGGTGATGTGAAATTTGTTCGAATGGGATGCTGGCGAATTGCTGTACCTTTCTTGCTGTGTTGCTGTTGTCCTTCTTTGGAGTTGATTTTTGTTGCGCTTCTTTGGAGTTGATTCCGTGGTTGAATTCTTCTGAACTTATGGATGAGCTCTCTGTATGTGGAGTTGTGTATTTTCTCGTAGCGCGTCTTCTCGGGTTTCTGCGGAGAAATTTCCGTAGTGTATCTGACATTTATCACTTCGGACTGGTTTCTGCCGTTGGTTGCACAGTACACTTCACCCTTTTGGTCGATTTCAAAAACAAAATGTCACAAGAGTTTTGTTGTAATGACCGGGATTACGTTTGTCACGAAACAACTATTTTTAAATCACTTGTACCACTTGTCCTGCTGAACTGTGGCCTCATAAACAAGTGATCCTACCAACTGCGCCATAAATGTGACACCTCTTCTGATTGGGCGAAGTTAAAACACTTTTGTGGTAATTTCAAACATTTATTAAGTTTCTCACGGCAAGTTAATATACAATGTTATTTCTTCTTATTTAATTACACACTTTAAAACTATTATACTTTAAAACTACTCGATTATTATTTTTTGTAATGCACTATTAACAGATTTGTTTCCAGTAAATTTCCGACTATTTTTCAGCTAACTGTTTTTCCGACACCGAGAAAATAAAATTCTCTAACTCTCGACTTCAACTCGTTTTCACACCCTTTCGAAAATCTTTTACTAACTCCCGAGCTTCTCACTAGCTCAAAACCTTGTCTCTAACTCCGCTTCACCGGTCGTCCCTTGCTTTTATCACCTTCCTGACCTGGTCAATCTTTGTCGTTCAGACGATTTCCTAATTAACCTACATTGTGAAATTACAATATAGGTAAAAGTTTCAATTCAAAGGTGAATTATGAAATCATATTTCGTATTTGCTCTGGTCGTGAGCCCGCAGAATTATTTGGAAGAATCAGCATTTTTACCGGCTTGGTGAAGATCGACATACAATTGTTATGAAAACAATACAATTGTTGTGAAATAGGATCGCGTTTGTCGCGTGCCTTCACTAAACGTATTTTGTACATTTGGGGTTTTTTTTGAGTTGTTCATCGACGAATTGTTATGAAATATGAGGTCGTGCCTTTGATAAACGTATTTTGTACGTTTTTCGGGTTCATTGGTTTGTATGGCGGAATTATTATTATGGTGAAATGTAAGGTTTATGATGGGTACAAAGTACATTGACCGGAGTGCACTTGTGCAATTTTTGATTGTGAAATTTTATTGAATTTATTGAATGGTTCAATGTTCTGATTTGGAACTTTGTACCTTCTGCTTTAACTCAAGTGATGGATTGCATCCGGTTTGGAAAAGTTGAAATGCAATTCATCACAGCAGCTAGTCAACACGTTTTAGGTTAACATAGTTTTAAGAATGTAAATTTTGTACAATTTAAGTCAAGGTTTCTAATTGATTATTCTTATTATTATCTAGTCACGCTTATTCATTTCCACTTCACCTTTTAACAATTCAGTATTGTGATTTACCAAGTGAAATCTGGTACATTTTTTTTTTTTTTTTTTTTTTTTTATTTATTATTATTCTTTATTCATATATGGTACATACTTACAAAATAAAATTCGCTATTAAAAGCATCACAATATTTTGAATTGATTAGGCTCAAAACAGTTAGACTGGTGTGAGAGCCATATAAATATTAGCAATTATATAATTAACAATGACTAGTCTTTACAATTAAGTGCTAATTTTAAATTACACTATAGAACTAATAACTTTGCTTAAAATCTATTAGTATAAATAACAATTCAATTATATTACATAGAAAATCCGCCTTAAGTTTTCCGCCGATTTTTTAGCCATTGGGCCAATTTGTTTTTGAAAATCTCAAGAGAATTAAGCCTCTTCAATTCCTCTGGAACGCTGTTGTAGAGATCCGTAGCTGTACGCAGGAGTCCCTTATGTCATCTGTCTGTCCTACCACTATCGACGTCCAATTTGTCCATATTACGGAGTACTCTTCCATGATATCCGCTTCGTGTTTGAAATGAAAGACTACTTTTGATCAGTTGGTGAGTCACTTTGAATACTATTTTTATTTTTTCAAAGTCCCTTAGCTGATAAATGTCCATTATTCCTGTTGATTCGAAGACCTCCTCTGTGGGCGTAGACCAATGAAAGCTGTTTGCCGTTTTAAGCGATTTGCATAACATCCTGTTCATAACTGCCATAAGATGTTTAGAACAATGACTCCATGCCGATATTGTGTATCTCATTCTCGGAATAATATGTGATTTGACTATGAACGTTTTCACCTTTGGTGTGAATCCTGAGCAACGTTTCATAGCTCCAATAAGAGGAACCACTCTTTTTCTTATACTCTGGACATGAAACTTCCAACTTAATCTTTCGTCCATAACTACACCAAGATATTTCGCAGTTTGAACTCTATTCAGTTCAGTCGAACCAAATAAAATTTTTATATTTAGATTGACTTTGTTTTTCTGTCTGAATATCATGTATTGCGTTTTTTCAGCATTTACTGTGAGTCTATTTTGCAGTGTCCAATCTCTATATCGTTTTAAATCGCAATTAATATCAGCTTCCAGTGTTTTACCATCTCGAGCAATGTTAATGATAATTGTGTCATCAGCAAATACTATATATACTCCTTTGAGGGGGATATTTTGCATACTGTGGATGTATAACAAATATAGAGTAGGGCCAAGAACCGATCCTTGTGGGACACCTGCTTCAATATTCACCGGATCACTAATAATTCCGCCGATCTGAGTTGAAGCTGTTCTGAGTTGAAGATAACTACGGATAAGTTTGTTAGCTAAACCTCTAATTCCAAGATATTCAAGAGATCTTAGGAGAATACCATGATCCACTGTATCAAATGCTTTTTTAAGATCAATTAAGGTAGCACTCACATAGTTACCTTCATCAAGTCCAACATTTATTGTATTAAGTGCCTCGATTATTGCAGACTCTGTACCACAGTGCTCCTGAAATCCAAACTGTTTCGCGTCAAATCCACATGTGTGTTCTATGAAATTCCTGATTCTGATGTTTATTATTTTTTCGTAGATTTTACTGAAGGTATTTAGCAATGAAATGGGCCTATAGTTTCCGCACTCAGCTTTATTCCCAGATTTGTGGATTGGCACAATTATAGCTTTTTTGAGACAAGAAGGAAAGCTTCCATTTAGCATACTTTCATTTATTATTTTAACTAGTGAGGGGGTAATGATATCCATTATCATTTGAGTATCAAAAACTGTTATTCCATCCCAACCTGGTGCAGTATCTCTTTTTAGTGATGCTATTAAAGTACGAACTTCCTTCTCATCTGTAGGGAAGAGATATATTGTTCTTTCCTGTGGCCAGACCGAAAAATCAACATACTTAATACAAATCTATTACAGAAATCTTAAAGTTTTGGTTATTGTTTTACAAATTTTAACTGAATTCAAGCAAGGTAGTTACATTTTTACTTTCTTATACAAAGTATAATAAAGTATTATATTCATGAAAAAATTCGACCTCTTATTTTTGCCTGAAACGGATTTCCCGACCACCCCCGGGTCGATTGGAGCCCTATTTCAAAAGTGTCCGTGCATCTGTCTGTCGGTCTGTCGGTCTGTCGTTCTGTCCACATTTTGTATTCATTATAACTCAAAAATGGGCTGAGGTAGTGACTTGATATTTTTTTTATATCAGTTTTACCAAAATCGTAGTTCTCTATCAACTTTTGGGAAAGTACCGTTAGCTATAACGGATACTTCCCATACAAAATTTTCAACGTATCCACTCTAACTCAAGAATGCGTTGAGCTACCGACATGAAAATTTTTGTGGCTGAGTTTTACCAAAATCGTAGTTTTCTATCAACTTTTGGGAAAGTTCCGTTAGCTATAATGGATACTTCCCATACAAAATTTTATTATTTATTTGTTTAATTTTTTTTAACCTCTTGACAAGATGAAAATTTGCTAAAACAATCAACACGTAAACATAAATACTCCCCCGTATTCATTAAAATTCATGTAACTTTTGACTAGTTAATAATTTGTAAAATAGTGAACATTCAAAAAAAAAATTTTTTTGTAGTTTTTTTCCCTGAAGATGTTTTAAAATAAAACTGAAACGTTGGGAATGAAGAATTCAAAATATACAGTATTCTCCGGAAAACTGTACATGGGAAAAATCTTGGATTTGTTGTTGAGTTACGAGAATTTGCGGTTATCCGATACTCCTCTAACAATTGTGCATTTATCCGGGACCATTTTTACTGCACGAAATTGTGTACTTATCAGGGTCAATAACTAGGGAAAAGGTGCATTTACTTTCTAGGATCGTAAGATCACAACATAATTGCACTGGTTTCTACCTGTAAAGGTACATACACATGATCAAGAAAATAACGGGTGGGCCATTTAAGATTTGGAATTGGAACTATAGGTTATTTTGAGGGTGGAAGGTTTGATGACATTTCCGATGTGACAGAAAGTTAGTTTTATGTTTGACATTTATGAAATGGGTCGCTTTTCACTTGAACAAAGGGCCGAAGACCGCTTGATCGAAGATGAGCATTTTTACCGAAAAATCATCTTTTCAGATGAAGCTCATTTCCACCTCGGAGGATACGTCAATAAGCAAAATTGTCGTATCTGGGGCTCAGAAAATCCACACGTCATCGTGGAGAAACCAATGCATCCACAACGAGTGACTGTCTGGTGCGGTTTTTGGTCTGGTGGCATTATTGGGACATTTTTCTTCGAAAATGAGCAAGGAAACGCCGTTACAGTGAATGGCGATCGCTACCGCGCCATGCTAAGCGATTTTTTGTTTCCCAAAATTGAAGGGGATGACATAGACGACATTTGGTTTCAACAGGACGGCGCAACATGTCACACAGCCAACGTAACAATCGATCTTTTGCGCACTGTTTTCGAAAATCGCATAATCAGCCGAAATGCTGATGTCAATTGGCCACCTCGAAGCTGCGATTTGACTCCCTTGGACTTTTTTTGTGGGGAGCCGTTAAGGACAAGTGTTACGCTAACCATCCAGAGACGATTGACGAATTGAAACATGAAATCGAAGTTGCCATTAACGAGATAGAGGCCCAAACAATCGAAAATGTACTGAAAAATTGGGCTGATCGAATTAGGTATTGTAAGGCAAGCCGTGGCAATCATTTGAATGATGTTGTCTTCCATTCCTAAATGTAAAGATTAAATCTTTCTAATAAACTGAATGACATTGCAGGGGGATGGTGCTTTCTCGTGAATGCATGCATGCGTAACCATGTTGTGAGGGCGTAGGAACCGGTGGCAGGAAACCATTCGTCGCTAGCACTTCACTGCTCCACCATCCCCCTGCTATTCGGTGGCTCTTGAAGGCATATATGGATGAAACTAGAGACTGTGCCCTTTGCAAAAAGTCCTCAACCAAAGTGAAAACTACACGGGTTCAAAAGTTAACCCAGGGGTACGAAAAACACTATTTCTTGCATGGTTCTTTGAAACAAATAAGCATTTTAGACATTTTGATTGTTTATCCGTGATGCTTCTGCTGTTTTTCACCCACTGAAATTGCTAGAGGACTTTTGACAAGCAAACTTGAAAAAAAAGACAGGCTACCATATCGATATTCTACGGGGAAATTTAGAAAAACCTTCTAACATTGCAACAAACATTACTTCACAAATTCCACTAACACAACAATATGGATTCTGTGTTCCTGCGTAGAACTTACTACTGAGAATTATCACTCTTTCTAGAATAATCACTATAAGAATTCCTGTTACGTCACTACTTAGTTGCTGCCCGAATTCGTTGGTCACATGAATTAGAGCGCAATGCGGAATAAAACTTTGTGCAAGATAAAAACGCTTCCATTTTCAATCCTTACCTTCATTTGAAAAACTTAAAAAAAACATCACTATGCCTATCCCGTGGCAAAAAGTGTGCTTAAAACTTTTTTTAATATTACGGGTAAAGTTATTTGGTACAGTTGACTGTACCATTAATATTTGAGGTAACATTTAAAATATATGTCATTTTTCGGGATAAGGACATTAACAATTGTCGTTATTTCTATAATTACATCAGAGAGCTACAGGGAGTCTTAAATAAGATGAAGGTAAAGGAAATGTGCTGTTGGAGCTCTAATTAGACGTAATACGGTTTACAAGGCCTTCAATGTTGGTGAACCTGATAGCGGTAAGCATCCGCTCTTATAAGGAATTGCAAACCTAAGTAAACATTGAGAATAACTGGGGCGGGTATCGTAAATTGAAAGTTCCGGGCAGTTAGCCCAATCATGTGCGATTGAAAGGCGAAATAAGGTTAAACATAAAGACGTCATCTCAGCCATTAAATTATGAAAGGAATCGAATTTTTAAAAAATCTGATTTTTTTCGACCGTGAATTTATTGACATAATTTAGGCAAAATGAGGCATATTACCTGGGTTGGCCAATTTGGATATTTCCGAGTACAAAACAGCCCACCAAAAGGGAGTGACCAAGAATTTTTTCTGGGTATAAGAAAAGCTACAATTGCTTTCGACCATACTTTTTTTTTGGGGGCAAGTCCGGGACAGGATGAGCAACAATTTCTATATAGAAAACATAATTTTCTTTAGATTAAAACCAAGGAAAAAACTAATGACGTGCGCCTAAACTCATGAATTTTTCAAAAAGAATGACAGAATTTTCAAACAGAATGACAATATGATGACAGACACCATTTTTAGAGCAAATAGAAAAAAGCATTAAATTTTTATTGTGGAGTGAGGAAGGAATGGTTCAACTGGATTTTGATGTATAGATAAGTTATGTAAAATCATATTCTAAACATATTCATGTTAATAAATTTTTCCATACGATGTTTACGAGAAAACAGGTAAAAAGTATTCCACTTGTATACTTGTATGGTAGAGTGGGGATAAAAAGAGTATAAATGTGGAATCTGTACTACAAGCAGCAAGCTCAGCATAACAGCGGCAGTGAAAATTTAGATTTTGATTTTAAAAAAAATAATTGAACATATTTTAACATAACAAAATACCCTAAACAATGCTTTAATGTAGGCCGCATTTTATAACACAGTTTCTGTTCGGATGTCACTACAAACTATCGAGTATCATCGATTGCAAATTTGTTATCATGGCAGCCAGGCAGATTTTCTAATTTCTACCCCTATAACCAAAATCTAAGACGTATCCACCTCAAAATTTGAAAAAATTTAGTCTTGTGTATTTAGCAAAATATCAAACTAGCACCAATATTGGTTCACGCCACAAATTTTTTCATATACTACGTACACTGTAAAGGTAGCAGGTTAAAGTAGGTTAAACCTTTTTTTTAAAATAACAATTAAATTTAAAACAAAAACATAACAAAAGCTATAATTGCCAATCTGGCAATCATTGGAGACCCGTATGGTGATATTCGTATCAAAATTCGAACAGTTGCACCAAAATTCCACTTTGAAGTCAAACTTTCCAATAAGATTTTTTAAAATTTATTTCAATCGGATTTTGATGTATGGGAGTTTTATGTAGAATCATATCCTAAATAACTTTTGTTCTTGCACTTTTTTGATAATATGCACCGTTTTTGAGATATTCGCAAAAATCGTTTTCGTTCGTATGGGGGGTACCCCCCTATTGACCCATTTTTGCCCATTAACGAACTTACCCTTGCATTTTACGAAAAACGAATCTGCGCAAAATTTCAAGTCTCTAGCTCAATCCGTGCGCTCGCAATCCGCGCCACAGACAGACAGACGGACGGACAGACGGACAGACAGACGGACAGACAGACAGACGGACGGACATGCTAAATTCAACTTTTTTTATCATTCTAAACACAATGGTGTAATTCATTTTTATGTGTGATGACGGGATCTTGGCGTTACAAACGGTAAGGCAAAGTTAATATACCCTTTGGTTTCACCATACGGGTATAAAAAATTAACCGGTAACAGAAATTCACTTTGATAAAATAAAAAAAAAATTCACTTTGCTTCGAAAAAATTCACATGTTCACGCCTAAAAAACCTTTAAAACACAGTCGACGCAGCCAAAATTAGAAAGTTGGTTACTCTAACGTAGCATTGTTAGCGGTGCCAAGTATTATCATAGATAATATATACTAATAGATAGCTGACTTTCGCATACTGACTGCCACGCTCGGTTTTCCAGGAAATGGAATCGGAACTACTTGACTTTGGTTTGTGTCTCGGATTGTGCATAGGATAGGAAAATGTGCCCTTGCTAATTTTCTTTTCATTTTTCGTAAAACCTGAAAAATCAAATAAAAGAATTTCATTTGTTTTTTAAATTTGTTTTAATATTTTTTTTTACATTAACACCTCAATTAACATAACACTGCGAACATAACACTGAAGACGAAGTTTGAGGAGTTAATTGTCGTCCTCGGTTTCAAACTAATTGCAGAACAGTTCCATCGGCAAATTCATTTATTTCTGTAGAAGGAAGATATTATTAGTATAGGACAAGAAATTCTTAATAAATAAAAGACATACCAGATAAATTTGAGTTGATATTTTCATTCGAATGTTGAACAGGAACATGATTTTCACCTGGATGTTGAATTTGTAGTGATTTCAGCACTTCTTGACAGCCGCAATAAATTTTGAAGAAACTGGGCGCTGCGCATTAGCAGGAAGATTCTCACCATCACTTTCAATAATTTCTGTTAAAAAAGGGATTACTATAAATCTATACATCTAGAAAAAAGTTCGTCAAATTTCTTACTTTTAATATGCATTTCCATCTCGCGAAATTTGCTGCATTGTTTTTCCGATTTAGAAATCGATGAGACTTGTCTATGTTGGTGCTAAACTTTTCCAACCATTGCAACCAAATGTTCACCACACGAAAATTGCGAAAAATTTACTTTTGCTTCTAATTTAGTGATTAAAAATAACTTCTAATAACTTCGTCAAGCTTCAACAAACAGAAACCAAAAACAAACCAATTTTAACCTCACTTCAGCAGTCACGTCAGACGACACATGCTGGTTTTGAGATGCTTTTGAGATTTCGAACACACGCGCGCCACCTGGATTTTGGAATCGGCATTGAGCAAAATGAAAAAATGATTTTTGTTCTAAGTTGACACACCATGAGTATTATGTTCAACTTTTGACGCGACACAGCATACGACGCTTTCAGTTTTATTCAAGGAATATAAAAATTTAATTGTCGTGCCCCTTCCTCCATCCTCCCGGTACCAGCGGACGTCCATGTGGGTTAGGAGAGTTAAAAGTTTAAAAAAAGAAGTTTTTTTTATGGTGTTAGGGAAATTCATGACCCACTATTTTCGTGTTTCTCATTTATTATTTACTAGCAGACACCTCGTTGGCAGCTAAAAGTTTTTTGTATAAATTTTAGAATGCCAAAATACCATAAATAACTTAAAAGGTTTTGGGAAAAAATGTTATCCTTACAGGATCTTCCGTTTCGAATTTTGAAATTCCAAGTTCAGATTCGTGATAAGCAACCCTGGAAACCTCCCAAAGCCTGTTTTAGCGAGAAAAATTGGAAAAAGGACATTTCCGTTATCCTTGTGAATTCCACACCAACTCATACTCGACTTGTATGGAGCTTGGAAGTCACCTCTGTTTTTTTAACTTTTTTCATTTGGATGTTGTTAGGGACTTAAAAAAAAGTTACCCGTATTTTTTTGTTTGCCGGAATAACGTTCGGTAGGCGGAGGGGAGGGGGTCAAAGTCGACGAAAACTGGAAATCACAAAAACTTTAAAAATTTGTAACTTTTGAACGGCTTCACCGA
Source organism: Chrysopilus asiliformis (assembly GCA_964034945.1). Taxonomy (NCBI): domain Eukaryota; kingdom Metazoa; phylum Arthropoda; class Insecta; order Diptera; family Rhagionidae; genus Chrysopilus; species Chrysopilus asiliformis. The sequence goes on along the minus strand of OZ035961.1, from coordinate 65,847,117 downwards.
TTGAGATGATATTGGACATTTTGGAAAGGTAATTAATTTCCTTGTCACAAAAAAATATTTTCTGACTCCCTCCCCCTCACCGTCATATTGTAAAATTCAATTTCGTGACAAAATTTAAAATATCTCGAAAACGGCATTTTTTTTTCTTTTGAATTTTTTTTTTCTGTAAATACTTACCATTATACCATACAAATTCGCTAAATAAAATTTGGGGGTAAATGCGTTGTTGATTTTTAAAAAAATTTCAAAAAAAATCGAATACAAAATTTTTCATATATTTTACTGATTTTCGATTGGTTTTTATGTTTTATGTACATTATATTATTGCAAAAGTTTCAGGAGATTAAAATTAATTAGAAATTCATTTAAAAGAAAAAGTTTTAATTATATCACCATTAGAAAAATTTTTTATTTTGAGAAAATTTCCGTTTTGAATAAATCCGTGAAAATTTTGAAATCCTGGAAGTGTTTTGACACTTTCAAACCTTATTTGAAATTGTTTTACCTCGTATTCTCTCGGTTTGTATATTTAGGTTTTTTGTCCAATTGTACAAATCTTGAGCTGTTGTTATAGTGTGGCCGTACTTTTTTGATAAACTGGCTCTTGTGGCCACTCTTTTCACTGTTCCACCGATGCCGTCGTACGGATGGACGGATTTGTTTTTCTATAAACAAATTCACTGCCACACTATCATGACATGTAATACATGTAAAAATTGTTCGATTATTTCAAAACAAGAAAAAAAAATCATAAACATTCTACATCATAAGGAAGATTTCAATATATATTGCGAATGGCATTTTCATTGAACTTGAAATTTTCACAGATTTATTCAAAACGGAAATTTTCTCAAAATAAAAAACTTTTCTAATGGTGATATAATTAAAACTTTTTCTTTTAAATGAATTTCTAATTAATTTTAATCTCCTAAAACTTTTGCAATAATATAATGTACATAAAACATAAAAACCAATCGAAAATCAGTAAAATATATGAAAAATTTTGTATTCGATTTTTTTTGAAATTTTTTTAAAAATCAACAACGCATTTACCCCCAAATTTTATTTAGCGAATTTGTATGGTATAATGGTAAGTATTTACAGAAAAAATTCAAAAGAAAAAAAAATGCCGTTTTCGAGATATTTTAATTTTTGTCACGAAATTGAATTTTACAATATGACGGTGAGGGGGAGGGAGTCAAAAAATTTTTTTTTGTGACAAGGAAATTAATTACCTTTCCAAAATATCCAATATCATCTCAATCGGTAAAGCCGTTCAAAAGTTACAAATTTTTAAAGTTTTTGTGATTTCCAGTTTTCGCCGACTTTGACCCCCTCCACTCCGCCTACCGGACGTTATTCCGGCAAACAAAAAAATACGGGTAACTTTTTTTTAAGTCCCTAACAACATCCAAATGAAAAAAGTTAAGAAATCGAACATGACTGTAAACGTGAGTATGAGTTGAGGTGGAGTTCACCACTAGGACCTTCCGTTTAGCATTTGAAAAATCGAACACTGGATTCACGATCAGCGACCTCGAAAACCCTTTAGTGTCAATTGTTTCAAGAAAAATTGGAAAAAGGTCATTTGCAACATCCTTACAGGACCTTTCGGTTAGAACTTTGAAATTCCAACACCGGATTCGTGATCAGCGACCCAAAAACTCCCAAAGGCCGATTTTTCCTCAAGAAAAATTGGAAAAAGGATATTTTCGTTATCCTTACAGGACCTTCCGTTTAGAATTTTGAAAATCTAATACCGGATTCGTGATCAGCGACCCAAAAACCCCTTATGCCGATTTTTCCCGGGAAAAACGGAAAAAAGGATATTTTCGTTATCCTTACAGGACCTCCCGTTTCGAATTTTAAAAATCTAATACCGGATTCGTGATCAGCGACCCCAAAAACCCCCAGAATAGATTTTTTTCCGGAAAATTTGGAGAAAAGGATAATCACGTTATCCTTACAGGACCTTCCGTTATCCTTACAAGGACGAAGTAGTGAAAATATTGTATTGTCATCGGACTTATATAAGTGTGCAAAATTTCAAGTCAATCGGACAAGTAGAAGTGGGTCAAAATTGGGTTGCAAGATTTGATCTGACAGACAGACAGACAAATAGACACGAAGGCAAGCTAAATAAAAGAAAAAGAGTGATGCAAACAAAAATAGATGATACTTACAGTGATGAAAAGGAATCTTTTCTAGGAGTATTTCAAGGATCAGTTATAGGACCTACTCTTTATCTCTTGTATATTCAAAGCATTCAAGAGGCTCAACTGGAAGGTGATTATGTGATCTATGCTGATGACACAGCTCTGATATACAAAGCCAATACGCAGGAATTATTAGAAAATCAGATTAATCGTGATTTAAAGAAATTTAAAATGTGGGCACTATTAACCCTAAACCCCAGAAGTGAGCCTGTCAGTCTCAAATCAAATATTAAATGCAAAAAACTATGCCTGTAAATATTCGTATTATATTAATATTTTTTGTATTCATTTAATATATGTTGCAGACAATATTTTTTTTTTCTCACAAAAAAAAAGGATAATAAATTATGAGAATATTGCATATTTTATAAATTTGTAGCGCAAACCCAGAAATGAGCTTCACAGACTCATTTTCATATAACAAAAGACTGTTAAACGATTATTTTCCGTTGAGGATTTTTACAGTTAGATTCGTATGACGAAATTGTATTGGTGTCGAACAGGAATGAGTCGTCGGTGAGTTTACGGTTACTTTGCCTATTGTTTACTTGGCCTGTGGGACTGTTTTTGATATCATGCATTTCAATAAGGATTTGACTCTCACAGAGAACGTTCAATTTTCGACAAACATAATTGTAGCAATTCGGTATAAAATTTATTCAGATTTTCGTAAAAATTACTAGAAAACGTTTTTATTTCCTAAATATTTCTTTAATTCTAAATAAATACACATCTCTCATCGATATTTATACTATGAGACTCTGAGTCTCACTTTTGAGAAATCGTTAGAATTCAAAATTAGGGGTTTAGGGTTAAATAGATTAACCATCAATGAAAGCAAAACCAATTATATCATCTTTAAACAGAAAAACAAGTTAAACATATCACTAAACATCAAAATTGATGACAATATTCTGGAACGAGTGAAAAAATTTAGGTACTTGGGTATGATTATAGATGAAAAATTGAGTTGGACGGAACATGCTGATCACATCAGAAAACAAGTTGTACCTCTACTTGGTGCCATGAAAAGATGCTATGGCCTTGATATACATGCGAAAATGTTGATACTCGAGGGGAATGTCTTTTCTAGAATAAGGTATAACATCTCAGCCTGGTCACATTGTTCAAAAGGTATTAAAAAAATCATCGATAGATTCTGCGCTAAAGGTATAAAAATTGCATATGGACTTCACTGGACAACGCCAACTGAACATGTATATCACGTTTAGAGGAAAATGAATGTAATTCAAATGGAAACTTTTGCTAAAATCAACCTTATTTACAAAATAGCACATGGTATGATTAAAACAAACGTTATTCTTCATAAAAAAATCAATTCTCACAATCTAAGAACCGCAGGAAACATTGTTCTAAAAAAACCCAGGACGAATCGGATAAAAGATGGTCTTTTATATCAAGCAACAAAATTATACAACGATCTACCGACTGACATAACAAAATGCAATTCATATGTACTTTTCAAAAAAAAATTAAAAAACATATTATGAAAGAACTATAAACATAAAAGTAGAATAAAAATTATGTGCAAATTATTAAATTAGTACCAGGAAGACCGAGCCATGCTCGGCGACCTCAAAATCCTACTTTTGCTGATTTTTGGGGAAAAACTAAATTCACATTATCTTTACAGAGCTTTTCCAGAGTCCTAGAAAGCTAGAACTAAAACTAACACGCGATAACAAAATTTATAAGAAATCGGTTGAGTGGTTATTGAGTAATCGCTGTCACCGATTTTTGGAACGTTGTTTTGAGACACCAGGTGAGGGTTATCGAGGGGAGGGATAAGTCAGGTTTGTATTGGAAAAAAACGAAAGCCCTTAGCCCCCTTAGTAATACTGTAAAGTTTCATTAAGATCGGACCACCCAGTTCGAAGATACCAGGCGAGGGGTATCGAGGGGAATTTTCTCCGAGGTGAGACCTATCTAGATCGATTCCTTGTCCCCGAAAATCCCTAACCCCCAAGTTTCGTGAAAATCGTTAGGCCGGTTTTCGATATCGTTTGTGCAGACAGACAGACAGACAGACAGACATTCCTCGTATTATATTATAGGATTTATAGCTTGTTAGAACCAGTGTTGGGGCCAGATAATTATTTTTTTATCTAGATAAAGATAAAGATAAATGCTCGTAATGCTTATCTAGATAAGATAATAGATAATGAAAATATGAAAGATAATAGATAAGATAAGATAAAAAGCCAAATTATCTAGATAATTTTTAGATAAATATTTATTTTGACATTGCACAAAATTCAAAATTACGTACTAAAAAAAATAGCACAAAATTTTTTGCTTTTCTTGATTTCCAATTTAAATATAATAAGAAACGAAATAATAATAAAAGAAAACGGATAAGAAACGTTATCGTAACGTAACGAAATAACGAAATGACTTTCGGGCTTTTTCTTCAAAATTACGTTATAATGAACGTTATAGAAATTCAATTCCGTTACCATAACGAAAAACGAAAAAAATATTACGTTTTTTCGTTGTTTATTAGTATTTCCTTGTTTTGTTCAGTATTATTTTTTGTGAAATTTCCCACAAAAGTTCATCAAGTATAACCCCACAGACATAAAATATAATCAAAAATATTGGAGTAGTGTTTTTAATCGTATTTTGATTCTAAATCGGATATTGTTTTCACCAGATTCACTCTATTTCTGGAGATACAAAAATGGAAATCTTCTAAGCAAGTTTTTTGGTAGGGAAAAGATTTTCTTTTTAGTAACTCCAGAAGTAGAGCGAAATTCTATAAAAAAATTCTATATCTTTGATATCAAAATCACGCTTTTGTGGAGACAGTTTTTTTAATGAACAAAACTTTTGTGTGATTTTTTGTCTTTTGTATTTTTTATTGATTTTTTAACTTAATAATCACATTTTTTTTCGTTTTTATTTGTATTTTCTTTTTGCTGAGTTTTATTATTTGTTATACAATTTATTTTTATGGAAACTGAACTGAATTACTTTGTGATAAACTATTATTACAGTGCGTTTTTTTGTTTTCAGTTTCAATACAATGTGTAACGGAATAATAACATTATAACGTAACGAAATTAAGTTTTTTATCGATACAAAACGAAATAACGTCACGAAATATAAGTTTAATTTTGCTACGTAAGGAAATTTATAACGTTATGATTTTTTTTTTCGTTCATAGCCCGGTTTACACTTGGCAACAGTTACTGGCAGAACTTTTTTTTTATGGACAAGAGAAGAGAGGCGAGGGAAAGAGTGACACTTCGCTTCCTTGTCCGTAAACAAAAATTGTTGCCAAGTATAAAACTGTTCCTAAAAAAAGTTTTTAGGTTTTCAAAAGTATGCAGAAAACAATTTCGTTTCAGCATTTTTTCAGATTTAATTTTGTGATTTTCGTAACGATTATCTCTAGATAAATGGGATTTTCCTTTATCTAGATAAGATAAAGATAACTTTTTTGGGGTGTTATCTAGATAAGATAAAGATAACATTTTTTTTTATCTTGATGATTATCTAGATAATTATTATCTAGATAACCCCAACACTGGTTAGAACTCACTCTTATAATAACAGCTAATTAGCTGTCTGAGTTGGGTGTAGATATATTTACATAATAAATCGTAAAAGGTTATTGATTTAGTGTATGTATATATATATATATATATATATATATATATATATATATATATATATATATATATATATATATGTATAAGAATCAATTTTGTAATTATAAAATAAGATTGGAAAGTATACTGAGGATAGTTGAGCCTCCCACATAGTGGGGTGAACCTCAGCATTTGAAGTGTACTTTTGTACTTTTTAATATTTTTTTTTTGCTATTTCTAAGAATGAAAATTATATTGAATGTTTGTAATTAATGAAGGAAAGAATAATAAAAACATTTAAAAAAAAAGTTATTTAAGATACGTAAAATGGATCGGAGACCGAATTTTGCCTGAAACGGATTTCGTACTGATCAGAAAGTTTCTATCTGTCCCGCTCTCGAGTCGGTCTCCGTCATGAATACAATACTTTTTCTTTATAGCAGAGGAAAGTAATGGATACTCCTTTTTTTACTGCCAATTACTAGGTGTCTTATGGTAACCTAATTTTATACATTTAATTCCGTATAGAAAGAATCTTTTTAAAATAATGACTTTTCCATTATCTATTTATTTCACTGCCATTTCCTTTAACTTTCGATTTTGATTTAAACTTACCTTATCTATTCTTTTGAGTCCATTAAGCTAATGGCCCGCAATCGTTTCCTAAAATCTTTAAAATGAGGTTGAAACGAACGATGTGGATAAAGATAATAACACTCGTATACATATAAGACTTGGTGAACATCTGAACACAGCCATGTATCAGGAATGTTAGAAATTCGTAAGAAACTGGAATGTGTTTTTTTATCTATGTATCTTCTTTTAGTTTGCTCTCGGTAGTATTATTTGCATTTTCCGCACATTATCTTTACACTGAGGGAAAATTGTCATTAGTAAAAGTAGTTAACTAAAATAAAAAAAATTGCTAAATTTACGCCAACGGATTCTGTAATTTATTTAAATGAAAAGTATTAAAACCAAATGATTTAATCAAATAAAAGTATTTAAACCAGAGCGTTTCGTTCGAAACCGAATTCAGAAAATGATCATAAATATTTTAACTTGCGGACTAAGTGTCACTTTTTCTAAGTAATTTTCAAGATTTGTTTTTGCGTTCACAGGCCACACCTCTGATCTTATATTTATATTCATTGTTGAGCATTTGGTGAACGCCAAAATGAATCTTAAAAATGATTTAGAAAAGAGTGACACTTTAGTCCGGAAGTTGAAACAATTATGAACATTTTCTAAATTCAGTTTCGAACGAAACACTCAGAAGAATCATTATTTTTTTGGTATAAAAAAAGGAATCTTTTGGTTTACTGGGTTATCGCTTTCTTTAAGTTGTAAATGCATAAGTTGCGCACTTTTCTATTTGCTTTTTTCACGTTTGGTGTATGTTGATGGGATGTATTTATATATTTATGTGTGGTAGCCATTAATATTCATTTCAAGGTGGAAATATTTTATATTTCGTTGCAAATATACGAGAAACAAAAATTTACTGAAATTTTATGATGTTCAGACCAAAAACTTTAAACGAAAGAATTTTCTTGATGAATAATGATAATGATACGTCGAATTAATATACATTACATCCTTCGTCATGTTTTGCAAAAAAATGATTTTAAAGAAAAATTGATAATATAGGGTAAAATTCTTATACAAAACATTCAAACTAATTGTTAGATGAAGTAATTGTCCCTAAAACTATAATTTTTGTTTTAGTTGATAAAAAATATAGGAAAATCTATTAGCGCGTTCAAAACGTATCAGGAAAACCATAATGTCATCTTTGATATCCTGCGTGTGGAAAAACCAGGAAAATGTACTTGTGTGTGACGCCAACGACGATGATGATTCTCTCTTGCTCTTTTTTTATTCGCCATTGATAAAAGCGCCAATATAATTGCCTATACATTCAAAACAAATATGCTCGGTTATTTGTTTTGACTGCATGACGTAAGAAAGTGCTCTGTGTCAGACAGTTAAATTCCTATTTCTGTAAACCCAGATTTTGGTCGTGGTAAAAAAAATTAATGTGGCGAAAAGCGATAATATTTCACTCTAAAATATTGGAAGAATCTGGATACCAATCCCCATCCTTTGTGATATCATAACACATTTCTCAGCACACATGAAATCGTTCCATATAAACATAAGATGTTATGCTCATAGAAAACCAAAACAAGCAAGTAATTTTAAAAGGGTGTAATTCATTTTCAAACAAAAAACAACGTTTATTAAAAACAAAAAAATCAATAAAACGAAACAACAGTTCAATAAAACAAAACAAGAATTAGATAAAAAAAGAAGGTGTCTGTCTCGTAGAAACGACCAGAAGACGTGGATCCGCCTACAATGATCGCCATTAGGTATTTAAGTAAGAAATTTTAGTGAAAAGGAAATTAAGGAAACAAATTTTTATTGAAAAATAATTTTATTTATAATTGGTTTATGATAAGAGAAGTATGAAATAAATATCATACATACAGTGTTCAAAACGTTCCCATTTCTAGTCTTTCGTTCTGCTCCCAATGAGGAATTGAAATCAATGGAAAATAAAAATTCAGCATTTCAGTAAACCCCTCAACGAACGAGAACGAAATTATGGTTTTTACGTTCTTGCTATTAAGATCTTTACATTTGCGTTTTGTTTTTACGTTCTTTGAGAACAGAACGTTAATGCTGGGAGCGAAATATCGCTCTCTTACTAATGATATTACATACTAATATATTTGTATTTAACCATTGAACCATTTCTGATTCTATTGGAATTTCTCGGCTTATAGGTCTGCAAAAACAAAAAAATAATATAACAAAAATATTATATTATTTTTGTGGATGTTTTCATATCCAATTTCCCCCCAATAGGTCAGGCATGTCTGCCCTGGAAACCCATCAGGAGCCTATTTCTGGTATGGATGCTATATTAAGGTATGGAATCGTTCCCACTGTTTTTAGAAGTGACTTCAAAATGGAATGAATCCTAAATGTTCGCGGACTCATTCCTATGCCAATAGGATTCAGCGAAAATGATAATTCAAGCCGATTTTTTCCTTCGATTATAATTCGCACGTGGTTTGCGAACTTGGGGTTTATATAGCTTGGACCTTCCTAGTGCCACGCTCTAACACTTGTGTCGGAAATTTTTTTTAATTACAGGGCATTTTTTACTCGAGCTATTTGATATCTGGAATATTTTCAAGCCCCCGAACTTCCCTATCTCGAATGTTCGATAACTCGATTTTTTCTCTGTCCCCTTTAGATTGGACAGGATCCAATAAAAAAAAAGTCTCCAGTCCTATTCGGATAGGACTTGGTGCTATAATTATAGGAACGAATCTAGGGATGCAACATCGTTCATAAAACCTCGATATATCGAAAATCGATGTTTTTTTAAGGCGACATCGTTGTCAAAAAACATCGTCCTGAAAACATCGATACCTCGATGTTTTTCCGATATTTTGAAAAAGTTATATTTAATAAATAATTTAGCCACCTGGCGGATGCTCTACTGTGGGTGGAGTGCGCCCAGGTAGAATTAACACGGTTTTAATTTTTCTTGTACGTTGAACCACCAAAAACCTGTTAATTTTCGAGATATACGCAAAAAACTAATTTTTTTGAAATGCCGGCATATCTTCATAATGGCTTGAGATACGGAGTTCTAGTAAAAGACATAAATGTAGCAAATTGTATTGTATCCAAGTTTTGTAATACATAAGACTACTGGAAAATTGTTAGTTTCGGAATAAATCGCAAAAAACGAAATCGTAGTTTTTAAAAAGCCGCCGTTTTGGTTACTTCCGGTTAAAGGATTTCCACATCAGGACCAAACTTCTCTGTGAAATTTCATGGCTAGCTCTGCTATTTTTTGCAAAATCTAGTAGAAAGATGAAACCGAAAATTGATACCAAAGGAATTTTAAACAAATCTTTAAGTAGAGTGGCTATATTAAATCTATATAAAACTAGTCCCTCTAGTACTAAAATTAGTTTCTCCACTAATTTTATGAAGAGGAATGTTCTAACATCGTGGATAACAACATCGAAAACTCGATATATCGGCCTGTTCAACATCGAGGTTAAAATTCGATATTTTTCAACGATATCTCGATGTTTTGCAAACATCGAGGTATCGTTGGCATCCCTAAACAAATCCTATTTCAAATTAGAATGTCGCGAATATATATATAGGAGAGAATCCAATAATCAATGGAGACATTACAACGTTTTGTAGGATTCATTCCTTTCATGTTAGGATTGAGTCCTTTACAAAAGGGAATGTCGCCCTATTTTTTGTCGTAATCAGTCTAACATATACAGTAATCTGTCCCATTCTACACATTGGAGTCTTTGCCATATTTATGGGAATGGTTAAACAAAAAAAAAAGAATACGTTGGAATGTGTCCTAAAAAATTTGGGAGCTGTTACAACTTTTTTATACGAATGACTCCCATATTTGGCCACTATGCCGTTTTTTCCCATAAATATGGGACTGGAGCATGCAATTTTGGTGGAACGGTTCCTATATGTTTTTTCTGTGTTCATTTAAATAATTTTAGATGCATTTAAATTGAATAGAAGACATTTGTTCTAAATCACCTCCATTTAAAATTAACGGTTTGGTATTTGTATTTACTACTTTCCCTTTTAATTAGTGCCGGATTTCTCTCAGTGTATCAATGAATAAAATTCTAAGCATTTCTTATTAGTATTTGTGCCGTTAGTCCTTTTAAATGGGATATTCTATAGCGGCTTTCCATCTTATTTATCAAGATAACAACATCGATAAATAGGAAAAAGTATTACAATGATTTAATCGGAAAAATATTTACTCATGAATTTCCCTAAATTATCCCTGCTTGTATTAAGATTTATGCAGAAAAAGACCTATGTGCTACGTGAGCGCAATTTGAAGTAACCGTTGAAGAATCTATAATTGTCGATTTGATAAGGGAAAACTTAAATTGATTGATTTTGTAAACCAATCAATAATTTATCGTTCTTAAAAAACCGACAGTGCCTCCAGAAAAATCTCAATATTTATGTTTTTATGATATCAGTTATAATATATTTATTCAAAGAGGATAAAACAACCAAATTGAAAGGAAACGTCGATATTTTGTCTCGTTGATTTCAACGTAAAAGGTAGCAATTTCACTCAACACAAAAAATATGTTCGCTAGGTGACAGACAACAAAAAAGTCCAATTGTTCACTTTTGTTACTTCAATTATTTATTCGAATGAACTAGAATTAAACGTCGTCCTACGATGGGTAACAGGGTTGCCAGTTTGGGTGATTTATCGCGAATTGGACTATCTTTTTCGTGATTTTACGAAAATCTTTTTGGAAAATCGCAAATTCCAAAAAAAGTGAAATCTCGCCATCGTTTGGCCGTGACGTGAATCAAAAAACTTATCGTGTGAATCCGGACATGGTTTGCAAAATTGTAGGTGCGAAGCATGGAAAAAATTGTTATGAAACCTCAATTGTAGAGGCCCAAACTCTTCAAGAGCTGTAGGGCCGAGGATGATAATGACGACTAGCTGTAATTGAACTAAAAAAAAATTGATTTGAATTTATTTTTTTAAAATAAGTAATTACTATTTCTATTAATATTATACCAATTTGGTATGAATTTTAATTTAATATGGTATACAAAGTATACAATATATTTATTAAATTTCATTAGCTTATATATAAAATTAATAGGCTGATTATATATGATGTATACTAAAGTATATAAATAATCTTAATACGTAGACATATGTAATTTATATGAAAAGATTTATACACTTCTATGCCATCGTACTGTATAAGCTTTATACCTCTTCCTTATGAATTTATATAAATACCTTGTTGTTATTAAATTGATACTAAACTTTTCAACCGTGCGGAGTTCGATTTTCTCCGAAAGGTGATGGACTCTCTGAAACACTTTTTCGGTGCGTGATCTATTTCGTTTTTTCGACAGTACAAGAAAAAAATACCCCTTTTTCGAACAATTCCTCCGCAATTTCCCCTTACAGTTTAAAACTCCATTCTCTTAAAACTATGTTTTGGCGTTTGTAAAATTTAAGGGATGATATGTCTTTTCATTACTTGACGGTCCGGATTTTTTCGTTTTTATACCCGTATGGTGAAACCATGAATTACACCAGTGTGTTTAGATTGATAAAAATAATTAATTTTTATATGTCCGTCCGTCTGTCCGTCCGTCTGTCTGTCTGCCTGTCTGTCTGTCTATCCGTCTGTCTGTGGCGCGGATTGCGGGCGCACGGATTGAGCTAGAGACTTGAAATTTTGCGCAGATCCGTTTTTCGTAAAATGCGAGGCTAAGTTCGTTAATGGGCAAAAATGGACCATTAGGGGGGGTACCCCCCATACGAACGAAAACGTTTTTTCTGAATAAATCAAAAACGTGCAAGAACAAGAGTTATTTAGGATATGATTCTACATAAAACTCCCATACATCAAAATCCGATTGGAATAAATTTTAAAAAATCTTATTGGAAAGTTTGACTTCAAAGTGGAATTTTGGTACAACTGTTCGAATTTTGATACGAATATCACCATACGGGTCTCCAATGATTGCCAGATTGGCAATTATAGCTTTTGTTATGTTTATAACATATATATAAAAATTTGTAACAATGCTTAAAAAATCGAGCACAACTGCTCAACCTACCCCCCTGTCATTCGGCCAAGACCAAACCAAGCCCCAACTTTTTTATGTAGCCTTATAGTAAAAATAATTGAAAAAAAAATTCTTTAAAAAATACCCTAAAAAGGAAAATGTATTTTTTTGTGCGCTGTGTATCAGAAATAAAAGCGATATATATATTTATTGTATTTTTTTTTATGCTTTTATCTCGCTTTTATTTATTTTTTCCTTTTTCGTACATTTAAAAAAAAACTTTTTTTTCAATTTTTTTTTTAGTTTTTTTATTTAATTTCATCTTCTTAGCCATTTTGCATTGGTTTAGTGTGACTAAAAATACTAAATGATATATGTTTTTTGCCATGCTTTTTAGCCATGCCATGCATCTACTTTTTAGTCTTCGAATATACTTGTACTAGCAGACCCTTCGTTGCCAGCTTAAAGTTTTTTGTATAAATTTTAGAATTGTTGCTTCAATCATATTCGGCATCAGTTTTTTATCGGAAAGTCTGGTTCCGTTGCACAACTTTGGCGTGTTGAGATTCCGAAGGAGCAGTATTGGTGAGCCAACTTTCAATGTCAATATGTGCGGTGACATTACAGCAGGCTCCAATGAATTGAGAAATTCTACTGGATAATTAATAGCTTGATCCTCTTCTGTAACTGTGTCAATGGATTTGTATTTCGTAACCGCACCAGAAATTTTTAATTGAATGTTATTATTAATTCGATTGAGGTCATCAAGGTAGAAATACACGACGAGAGACTTTGGTCTCTGGTCTCCAGGATATACACCCTGTGTATACACAGGTCTCTTGTATGCAGAGGCAAAATTTTTGGTCTAAGAGACCAAAGTCTCTCGTCGTGTATTTCTACCTTCATTCTTGGAGCTATGATAGCTCGCTCGCATAGCAATCGTCATTCCTGAAATTGTTGGCGATGTTCGGGAAAACCTTATTTTCAAGATCTTCAATTGATGACTGAAGTTAACAGAAGTTCAGTGGGAACGATATCTCCTGTCTTTCAGCAATAACTGGAAGTTTTCCGCCGCGTACATGCTTCATAACTGTGTCGTACGCGAGTTGTTGATCGTTTGTTAAGCGCCTTTTCTGAGCCTCAACATAAACTTCTAGCGCATCGACGTCATATAGTTTTTCTCGCAATACGTCTCTATCGACAACATCGTTTCTGTCACGTACCGGTGAAAATAGCCCAAGCTGATTGAGGATTTTGTTGTTAATCGACATACACATATCCTCAAGTGATATCAATGCTTCATTGAAAATGTCTTCCGAATACTGTACATCCAGGCCGGGGTTGTCTTTTCATGCTCTGAGAAGTAATAATAATAATAATAATATTTTATTCTTAGCCAAAGGAAATAATAAAGTTTTTTGTGTAAATTTTAGAATGCCAAAAAACCACAAAAAATTATTAAAAAGGGAAAAAAATTGTTTCCTTACAGGCCCTTCTGTTTCGAATTTTGAAACTCCAACTCCAGATTCGTGATATCCAAAAGCCTATTTTTGCGAGCAAATTAGAAAAAGGACATTTCGTTATCCTTATAGGACCTTCCGTTTAGCATTTGAAAAATCGAACACCGGATTCGCGATTAGCGGCCTCGAAAACCCCTTAGTGTCAATTGTTTCAAGAAAAATTGGAAAAAGGACATTTTCGTTATCCTTACAGGACCTTCCGTTTCGAATTTTGAAAATCTAATATCGGATTCGTGATCAACGATCCCAAACATAATGCCAATTTTCCCGGGGAATAATGGGAAAAGGATATTTGCGTTATGCTTTCAAGAACTTCCGTTTCGAATTTTGCAAATCTAATACCGGATTCGTGATCAGCGACCCCAAAAATCCCATAACACCATTTTCTCAGGAGAAAAATGAGAAAAAGGATATTTGCGTTATCCTTTCAGGATTTAGAATTTTAAAAATCTAACTCGGAATTCCCGATCAGCGACCTCGAAAACCCCCTTATGCCGATTTTCCCGGGAAAAACGAAAAAAAGGATATTTGAGTTATCCTTACAGGACTTTCCGTTTCGAATTTTAAAATTCCAACGACCCCAATCACCCTATAATACTAATTTTTCCGCGGAAAATGGGAAAAAGGATATTTGCATTATCCTTACAGGACCTTCCGTTTCGAATTTTAAAATCTAATACCGGATTCGTCATCAGCGACCCCAAAAACCCTATAATGCAAATTTTTCCGGGGAAAAATGGGAAAAAGGATATTTTCATTATCCTTACAGGACCTTCCGTTTCGAATTTTGAAAATCTACATATCTAAAAACCTGCTCCTGGCAACACAGAACATTTTGCCGCGTAAAAATCGGTCCAGTAGTTTTTGAGTTTTGTAATCTCAAACAAACCAACAAATCAACAGACCAAGAAACTTCCATTTTTTGTATATAGATTAAAGTTGCTCCTATTCGATTTTCATGTAATGACGATATATGTAAAATGGCATTCTAAATATTTTCGTCATTAATTATTTTTTCTGTACGACCAACCGTTCTCGAGATTTTCGTAATTTTTGATTTCAAATGCAGATGGGTGGGGGAGGGGGTGATCAAATTGTAAGAAAATAAAGCTTGGATCTTTATCTACCCAACAAAAAAAACCCCATTCAAAAATATTCATCCCTTCAAAAGTTATGTATTTTTGGCCGCCGAATGGCACTTTGGCCCCAAAGTGCGGCGTTTTGTCTGCCCTGATAAAAGCTTTCAAGTCATCCGCTCTTACATTCTCTAATGCGGATTTGAAATCTCGGACCAAACAGTTGTGCTCGTGGAATAATGCTCGCAATTCAGCAATAATTTTCCTCTTCCTCGGCATTCTCCATGAAATAAATTTGCAAAAACTGTGCAGGAAGCCCTCTGATGATACACTTGTCCTTGGACTTTGAATGTAGGCATGAAATTACCATATTCCACTAGATTCGTCGCTCCAAACGATGTCATTTGAAAGCATGTGTTTTATTTCCGAATATGCTGTAGAAAGTGTTTGGACTCCCGATTATCTCCAGCCACATAAGTTAAAAGTATTTCTGGTGGCTCAGCCAGTGGTGGCAAATTGACTTTGCCATTGGAGCAACACATACCAGGCGTTTCTTTTTGAAACTTCAAAGCGCTACAATGAGAGCACAAATTAGTCATTTTACCAATGACAACATGGCGATTACTAGTATAATCGTAGTCTTTATCGTAATTGAATGCCGCTTTTTTGAGATCGATTTTCGTTCTTGATTGACTGCGCCGTGAGCGTTCAGTTTCCCGGCATGCATCTCGCTCTTCAGGGGTTTCAGAAACTCTTGAAGTAGAGGCTCTGAACCGGTCCGTTTCGCGGCGTGCGTCTTGCTCTTCAGATGTTTCAGCAGATCTATTGGCTGACAATTGCCGCGTATGTCGGGTTTATCTTCCAATGTTTGATTTTTACTTTCTTCTACGGAGTATAATAAAGTATTGTATTCATGAAAAATTTCGACCTCTTAATTTTGCCTAAAAACATTTCCCGATCACTCCTGAGTCGATTGGAGTCATATTAAAAAAATGTCTTTCTGTCTGTCAGTCTGCCAGACTGTGTACAAGATTTCTCAAAAACTAATAGAGATAGCGCCATGAAATTTTATAGGCATGTTGGGTCCTGAAATGGGACGATCCTATCAACTTTTGGTGGAAATCCGTTAACCGGAAGTATCCAAAATGGCGGTTTTTCAAAAATCGCAATTTCGTTTTTCTCGATTTACTCCCAAACTACGCGTTTTTTAGTGGCCTTAAGTATGACAAAACTTGGAGAAAATTTTGTTTCTTACCGTTATCCGTTATCTTTTACCGTTGTTGAGATATTTTCATTAATATGTAAAAAATCATATTTTTGCGAATAATTTGCAAACTAACGGTTTTTCGACAAATCAGTTAAAAGAATAATTAAAGATGTTAACATTTTCTACATTTTTGCCATTTACCGTAAAATGATATCTTTTACAGTTCTCAAGTTATCTCAAATTTTGTACGTTTTTGATATTTTTGGATGAACCAACAATTTATTGGGAGGTTGACAAGGGCTATAACGTAATTGCACAGGGTCGTAGATTTTGTAGAAGAAAGTTTTGTGTTGACCACAACTGATATTTTGAATGGCATTTCAAATAATTTCCGGTACTTAATTTCCAGTACTTAATGTTCGTTGACGATGCCTTAATGGTCATGAAAAACTAAAATCTTAAAGTATTATTTACTTTTTCCTTTGATTTTCTGATATCCTTGATGTTTCAATTTCTGCTTTTACTCTTATTCACTTCCTTGCTATAACCTTTTTTTATTTTTCTATTTTACTCCGTCCTCAATGTTACTTTCCTCACTTCCACAATTTTTACACTTTTAAAGTTATTTCTTTCACCTTCAAAAATCAATTTCAAAATTTTCCACTTTTTGTTGTAACTTAGTCGACTGACTTTTAACAACTGAGTTATTACTCCTTGGTTCTCTAGTATTTATATCCTCCTAGCGTCTTCGTTACTTCGCAATCGGTGTATTAGTCACCGATGTTGTTGTACTTGTTATACCTGGCTCCGCCCATTGCTGCCAAAAAGTTGATAAAGTAATCTGAAAGTTGATAAAGTAATGTGGTTTTTCCAGATTACTTTTTTAACTAATTGACTTTGGACGAACCACAGTTTTAGATATAGCAATAAAATTAATTAATCGATTAATCGAAATATTTTTAATCGACTTTCGATTTAATGGTCATTAATAATCGATTAATTGATCAACACATGCTTGATAATACTCCAGAAGGAAATGAAACTTCTAAAAGTCCTAATCTGCACTGTCGGATGACGTATGGATGGTATTCGACAAAAACAACATGAGATTAATAAACCGCAGGCCTCCGAGTGTAGCGCTGTGCTCGCGTCTGGGCGCGCGCGGTCTGTTTAACCTAATAAACTTAAAAACTACTCGACCGATTTTTATGCGGTTTTTGATGATCCGCGCAAAATAATCCGCATTGCCAGAAGTAGGTTTTTACCTATGTTAGATTTTAAAAATTCGAAACGGCAGGTCTTGTAAGGATAACGCAAATATCCTTTTTTCAATTTTTTTCCGGAAAAATGGTCAATATGAGGTTTTTGGGGTCGCTGATTACGAATCTGGTTTTGGAATTTCAATATTCGAAACGCGAAGTTCTGTAAGGATAACACAAATGTCCTTTTTCGAATTTTTTGTCGGAAAAACGGGGCACTATGTGGCCAATAAGTCTTGTGAGCGGACATAATTTAAAAAAAATGACTTGAATTTGTAAAAACGATCGATTGTAGGTGCTGTAGAACCGTCTAAAGTTTCTTGAACCAATTGGTGTTAGTCGGTATTTTATCAAATAACGGTACTTCAAACGGCCAAACACAATCAGGGTATTCACAGACCTCTTTTAATTTTCAGTATTCGGTGTTTTCGGTAATATTAAAGACTGAAAATATCCTGCTGTGAACATCCCACAGCACAGATTTGAGTACAGCGCTTTTATTTGATACGTGACCAAATCATGAACTGCGAATTTGATTGTAAAATATGTCACATACCTTTAAATCCATGTTTAATGTATTCTTTTGAATTTCTATTGTGGCAACGGCTATCAAAATTGAAAAAAATTGCAGTCCGATGAGATAACCAGCGAGAAAATTTGACAACTAAAAACATTACTAGCGCCACTCGCGGTTGATTCTTGATACCGAATAACCGTACACAGAAAAAAATAATTGGTTTAACAAAAAAAAATCGTAAATATTACTGAAGTTTTGTACATACTTCGTAATATTAACAAATTTTAGTAACTATACGAAAAAATATTTGTTAATATTACGAAGTATATACAAAACTTCAGTAATATTTACGAATTTTTTTTTGTTAAACCCATTTTGTAAATAATGCAAAATTATTTTTTTCTGTGTAGTGAGCCTACATATAAAGAGAGTGGCCAGGTGGCTTTCGAAGTGCTTTCGAAGTGGACGTTTCGTCCGAATTCGAAAATGTAAGTGGACGGTTGTTAATGTATTAGTGAGTGTATTACTAGTTGTCATTTTTTTTTGCGTGCCCGCCAGAGCAGCGCCCTTTCGCGAGTAACCCTTCGGCGATGATTGATTCAGTGAGGCGGTCTTCTCAGCGTCCACAAGAGCCTCCGCCAATATTCCTGCCTGCGAGAAGGCAGCCAACCGAATGCTATACAAAACGTAGTTTTCGCTGTCGTGCTTTTGGTTTCAGAATACACCGCGATCGCTTCACCGAACTTCTTCGACACTAGCATCTTAATTATGTAATTAATATTTTAAAGCACAAATAATTTACCTTCTATTCAAGTCAAAGTTGAGTTTATGTTTTAATGTCACTTGTTAATGTTTTAATAACACTTTTTTTTCTTTCTAAAGGGTGGGCCATCTTAGAGTTACTGTTTTGTGCCGTTTGTAGCTTTAGTACGGCACAAAACAGTAACTCTTATTTTATTTCGAAAGTTCAGCCATCTTTTCGCAAAGCAAAGGCGATTTGTTTGTGTTAGGGCCCAGTTATAGCGTTCCGTAAGAATGATCAGTAAAATTTTTTAATCCAGATTTATTTACTTCTTCTACACCCAATTCTTATATTTTTATACCCGTATGGTGAAACCAAAGGGTATATTGACTTTGCCTTACCGTTTGTAACGCCAAGATCCCATCATCACACACAAAAATGAAACATAACAAAAGCTATAATTGCCAATCTGGCAGTCATTGGAGACCCGTATGGTGATATTCGTATCAAAATTCGAACAGTTATACCAAAATTCCACTTTGAAGTCAAACTTTCCAAATAGATTTTTTAAAATTCAGTCCAATCGGATTTTGATGTATGGGAGTTTTATGTAGAATCATATCCTAAATAATGTTTATTCTTGGACTTTTTTGATAAGATGCACCGTTTTTGAGATATTCACAAAAAACGATTTCGTTCGTATGGGGGGTACCCCCCCTCATGGGCCATTTTTGCCCATTAACGAACTTAGCCTCGCATTTTACGAAAAACGGATCTGTGCAAACTTTCAAGTCAATCCGTGCGCCCGCAATCCGCGCCACAGACAGACAGACGGACGGACAGACGGACAGACAGACAGACGGACGGACATGCAGAAATTAAATATTTTTATCATTCAAAAAACACACTGGTGTAATTCATTTTTTTGTGCGATGACGGGATTTTGGCGTTACAAACGTTAAGGCAAAGTTAATATACCCTTTGGTTTCACCATACGGGTATAATTACACCAGTGTGTTTAGAATGATAAAAAAAAGTTGAATTTTGCATGTCCGTCCGTCTGTCTGTCCATCTGTCTGTCCGTCTGTCCGTCTGTCCGTCTGTCTGTCTGTGGCGCGGATTGCGGGCGCACGGATTGAGCTAGAGACTTGAAATTTTGCGCAGATTCGTTTTTCGTAAAATGCGAGGCTAAGTTCGTTAATGGGCAAAAATGGACCATACGAACGAAAACTTTTTTTTTGAATATCTCAAAAACGGTGAATTTTATCAAAAAAGTCCAAGAACAAAAGTTATTTAGGATATGATTCTACATAAAAGTCCCATACATCAAAATCCGATTGGAATAAATTTTAAAAAATCTTATTGGAAAGTCTGACTTCAAAGTGGAATTTTGATCGCTGTTCACTTAAATCACCATACGGGTTTTCAATAATTGCCAGATTGGCAATTATAGCTTTTGTTATGTTTTTAGTTCAAAACGTGTTTATACACGTCTAATTACCATTTCCATTAAATGAAATTGTTATTACATGAGTAATTTTTCCAAAAAACACGATTTAATTTTTTTAATTTTTTTTACGTATACGAAAAATTTTTTCGTACGTAAAAAAAATTAAATCGTGTTTTTTGGAAAAATTACTCATGTAATAACAATTTCATTTAATGGAAATGGTAATTAGACGTGTATAAACACGTTTTGAACTAAAAAAATATAAGAATTGGGTGTATTTGTAAAGAAATCGGAATTAAAAAATTTCACTGACAGAAGTTTACTGATCGCTATAACTGGGCCCTTAGTGTAGTATTTTGGACTTTTTATTTTAAAAATTACACGATTTTAGCGGCCGAATAATTTTTTAAATTCTCAAACCGTACACAAAATATTAGTAAAAATGGTTTAAAATACTTCTGTCGTGTTCCCTTCGGAGGATGGATGAATTAAACAAAAATCGTCTATTCACTATTGTTTATTCACTAGTTATTAAATTTACAACAGACTACTATTAATTTGCTAATTAAATAATGAATTAACTAATTGAACTTGAAAATAACTATTTAATTAATAAAAACTGATTGAACTTGGAAAACTGTTTAAATAATAAAAATTGATTGTACTTGGAAATACTATTTAAATAATAGAACAAAAACTGATTGAACTTGGAAAACTGTTTAAATAATAGAACAAAAACTGATTGTACTTGGAATTAACTATTCCTTTACAAATTGTAACTCTTCACAAGAAATTCTTAAACAAGACAAGAAACTTTACTTCGCTTTGACGTTCGAAACAAGAATGAATATACTTCTTCTCAACAGCGCTTGAGCTGTTGGCGTCGTTCGAGGGAATTCGCAGTGTCAGCGCGTTTTCTTAGCATCAGCCAAACCCATGCACAGCCACTTGTTTGCATCGTAAGCATTTTGTTGTTTACGATGCTAGCGGCGTCGGGTTTCGCCTCTGGCCGACGGAAATGTTTATGCTTAATAAGCATATTTCATTCCCGCCCGCCAGGGCCGGCAGTGCGATATTAAGGGGTGACGGTCAGGGCCGTCACATCACTCCCCCCTCGAAGAAGTTAGTATCCGGTATAAAAGGATACTAACCGCTACTACAAATTTCCTGGAACGACACCGTATTCTTTGACATCATTATTATATCTACTATTTTTGACAATATTATTATATCTCATTTACTTTTGAGTGGGAGTTTAGAATAAAAAAATTTTTCAGTTATACATGGGGGCGCCGTTGAGCAGGGGTGCCCCGTGTTTTTCTAAAAATTACGTTAAGCAGGGTTTATACACAGCAAGTAACTTGCGGCAAGTAAAGAGAGGCAAGTAGTTTGCTTAGTTTACACGTTTCAAGTAAATCATTTCAAGTAGAATGACAGCCGAAGGAAAACATAACCTAAAATTTTCTGAGAAAAAATATCACGACTCTTTTTTGTGGAAAAATTTGCGAATTTCGACCTGAAACTGTTTGTTGCCGACGAGTTTTTTATATCCGTGTCGTTTTTTCCTTAAAATGTTACGACGTTTTCTGGCAAAGCAGCAAATATAAAATGAACCGAAACACACACACATAAAACCACCTCTTGTGTACACGGTTCCATGTTCTTGTATTGGTTTTTACTTGCCACAAAAATAGAATGGCTTTCTATTATTTTCGAGAGAGCGGCAAGTATTCTCACACATATGCGAGCGTCGCACACTAGGTCAAATCGCGTGTATTTACGTCTACTTGCCGCAAGTTACTTGTCTCGTCTAAACCGAGCTTTACGGTCACCGGTGGTGTTCCGCCAGCATTGCATTGTAAAAAAATATATAGGGGAAGGTGGGGTATTCTGGACCGCATTTTCATTTTGGCTAAAAACTCGCAAAAAAATAACTTTTTCTGAAAATTTCAAAGCTTGAATTTGTAGTACGATAAATAACCTCTCTTTGGGTCACAGCGGTTCGGTCAAATTGTATTAAATTATACAAGTTTTATCAGTTGGCGCAAAAATGGCGTTTTTGCGATTTTGAAAAATCTCGGGGTATTGTGGACCACTTTGTAAATCGATTAAAAATGGAAAAATGTGATAGACAAACTTTTTTTTTTGATTCATATATTTATTATATAACAGACAAAGTGAAATGAAGTGAAAAATTGCAATGAAAATCAGTCCGAAACGCAATGTTCGCAAGTCCAGTAACTTGCAGTCATTCCGGAGCATCCCAAGTGAACAGCTCGGTCGCACACGTTGCAATGGATGGTATTTCGGCGGTTCATTTTTTTTGGCATATTTTTCTTACAAATTATGCAGAAATCGATGTATTCTTCCACCTCACAATAGGTTGAAGATGGTTGTTTCTTCTGTGATGTCTTCGATTTGACACGATCTTTTTGCTTTTTCGATTATGGTTTATCACCTTTTCTCTCCAATCTCTTTCGCTTCATATCAGCCTTCTCACGAAGGTCATTTACATCCTCTGGCGATGTCAAAACGGCCGATTTAGAAACTAGCTTGTATACCCGTCATTGCCGGGTTAAGCTTTTTGTCTAAATTTTAAAATACGAAGAAAACCGGAAAGAATTTAAAGACTTTTTAATGGGTCTATGTTGGGGCTGGACCCCCGACAAACATCTATGCCAAATTTCAGGCCAATCGGTTCAGTAGTTTCCCCGCGAAAGGGTAACATAGAGGGAAAACTAAGTTTCGAAATCACTTTACCCCCTCCACTTACTTCTCCCACCCCTCGCGCTACTTTTTAATGGGTCTATGTTGGTGCTGGACCCGCGACGAACATCTATGCCAAATTTCAGGCCAATCGGTTCAGTAGTTTCCCCGCGAAAGAGTAACATAGCGCAAAAACTAAGTTTCGAAATCACTTTACCCCCTCCCCTTACTCCCCCCATCCCTCGCGCTACTTTTCCGTATGCCTATGTTGGAACCAGAACTACCACAGACACTCATGCCAAATTTCAAGTCAATCGGTTCAGCCGTTTTTGCGTGAAAGAGGAACAGACAGACAGACAGACAGACACCAACTCATTTTTATATATTAGTATGATTAGTATGATTAGTATGATGATTGCCGAAAATCTAATGCTGTGTTTTTGCATGAAAAAACACTTATATGCATCAAATACACGAAGTTTGCTTGTCAAATGTCAAGAATTGAGTGGTCCATAATTCCCCGACAAAAGTGGTCCACAATTCCCCGAACGCTCTTTTTTACAATATGGCAGCTATTAGTAACACAATGCAAACTTCATGCAAAATTTTTTGTCAGTGTCGAATGCTTAAGGCTCCGTGAATATTATCAATATATTTACTTGAGTTGATTCTCGAAAAATGTGGTTAAATTTAAGCGAAACACAAAGTGAAAAAAAAAATTTCGAAGTATCACTTTTCTATTTGCTATCGAAGCGAGGTGATAGTGCGTATACACAAGTCGAGTACTGTTAGGAAAATTAGCTTAACATGAGGCAAACTGATTACAGTTATTTGCAGCTACCAACCACTACTAGGGGAAACAAAATGACGCTGGTCCGCAATTCCCCGTGGTCCAGAATACCCCAGTTTCCCCTATATATATATATTTTTTTTTTTTTTTTTTTTTTTTTAAATCCTTGGTGTCTGCTATTCTGGACCGTGACTGATGCTCAATGCTCTTTTTTATTTTAATATTCATATAATATAATCCTCGTTATGGGCGGGAAACCCTTTAATTGAGTAGCATGGCTCATTGTGTCATCGGCCAGTTGCGACCCAGGCTGTTAAACTCTCAGTAGGGTATATTAGCCCCCTTTTTTTTTTTTTTTTTTTTATGTATACCAAGCTTACGGAGACGTTCCGGGGACGTTCTCGCGGTGCCCAGATAACTTTGGTGCGACACCATGCTCAACGGTACCCGCAGGTTATCTATGAATTTAGGTCAAGTTTTCAAATTGTTAAATATTACTTTTGCTCTAGTATAAAGTTATATAAAGTTAACTACGTTCTACCAAGTACTGATATTTTGTTTTGATATCTAAGGTACTAATTGATTTCTACTGTACTTAAGAAAAACAAATATATATATATTTTTTTTTTTTTGTTTTTTTTTTTTTTTATATATATATAGTTCATTTATGGTAAATATATTGTATTTATGATATTATTATATATTATTTTTTTTTTTTTTTTTTTTTTTATATTGGACCTTCTGTTAGGTTGTCTTATTGTTTACTTCCTGGTGGTAGACTTTGACGAGTTTGACGAGTCCTCGTTATTTTGACGGTCTTGGAGTCCTCTGGTGTTAGAGGTTAGGTTTCCTAATCCGTGGAATACATGATGGTTATGATGTGTTTGGCTTGAGTGTTTGGCTTGAGTGTTTTTAGTGGTGTTTTTCGCTTCTATCGATTTCTATCGTCAGGGTCAATCAGTACCCGATGGTTATGATGGGTAAGCAAGATTGGTACTAGTGTGTCTGGAAAGTAATATGTTGTTAGATCATGATTATGGAATTTATTTTAATTTTGTATGTATGGATTTTTTTTTTTTTTTTTTTTTTTTAAATTATACTTCATCAGTTGTATTCCTGGTTACGTTGTACTTCCTGTTACATTGCCAGTTGTCTCTGTTATCGAGTCCCTCCTTGACCAGTTCCTCACCTCGGAGAATAGGTAGAATGGTCCATCTGCCGCTATACTAAATACTATGGTTATAAAAATTTTGGAGGGAGTGGATAGGAGTGGGTGGTGTTGACGCTGTGTGGAGAGTTCGCTTGATCAATCCCCATGCGAGGTTGGATTGACTTAGCTTCCCTCCCCTCAGCGATAGCCAAAGTCTTTCGGCGGTTGTTATCGCCATATTTGATCCGATGTTTTCATTATTTTATTGTGACGTGTTTTACTGCCACATGTGCGTGTCAATCTTGTGGCCTAATTTTGGTATTACCAGAAACACACCGGGTAGAATTTCTTTTTTTTTTTTTTTTACAACAAATTTTTTTTTTAGTACTTACGGGTACCATTATAATTCCCTTGGTTTTATGTCCTAACTTTTGGGGAACCTCCTCCTCAACGATCGGCCGTACCTTTCGAGGGTTGTCTATCAGGGGCAGAGACGGGGTATCAGGGGCAGAGACGGGGGTATCAAGGGCAGAGACGGGGGTATCATGGGCAGAGACGGGGTATCAGGGGCAGAGACGGGGGTATCAGGGGCAGAGACAGGGGCAACAGGGGCATTTTTCTGCGTGTACCTCCTCCATTTCCGGAGGTCTCAGAGGCAGATTTTTTTTTATTTTTCCGCGTGTACCTCCTCCATTTACGGAGGTCTCAGAGGCAGATTTTTTATTTTTCCGCGTGTACCTCCTCCATTTACGGAGGTCTCAGAGGCAGATTTTTTATTTTTCCGCGTGTACCTCCTCCATTTACGGAGGTCTCAGAGGCAGATTTTTTTATTTTTCCGCGTGTACCTCCTCCATTTACGGAGGTCTCAGAGGCAGATTTTTTTATTTTTCCGCGTGTACCTCCTCCATTTACGGAGGTCTCAGAGGCAGATTTTTTTATTACCGGCTGCGCCAAATGTCGTGTTCCCTTCGGAGGATGGATGAATTAAACAAAAATCGTCTATTCACTATTGTTTATTCACTAGTTATTAAATTTACAACAGACTACTATTAATTTGCTAATTAAATAATGAATTAACTAATTGAACTTGAAAATAACTATTTAATTAATAAAAACTGATTGAACTTGGAAAACTGTTTAAATAATAAAAATTGATTGTACTTGGAAATACTATTTAAATAATAGAACAAAAACTGATTGAACTTGGAAAACTGTTTAAATAATAGAACAAAAACTGATTGTACTTGGAATTAACTATTCCTTTACAAATTGTAACTCTTCACAAGAAATTCTTAAACAAGACAAGAAACTTTACTTCGCTTTGACGTTCGAAACAAGAATGAATATACTTCTTCTCAACAGCGCTTGAGCTGTTGGCGTCGTTCGAGGGAATTCGCAGTGTCAGCGCGTTTTCTTAGCATCAGCCAAACCCATGCACAGCCACTTGTTTGCATCGTAAGCATTTTGTTGTTTACGATGCTAGCGGCGTCGGGTTTCGCCTCTGGCCGACGGAAATGTTTATGCTTAATAAGCATATTTCATTCCCGCCCGCCAGGGCCGGCAGTGCGATATTAAGGGGTGACGGTCAGGGCCGTCACACTTCTGGTTTAAATCTGTCATCATCAGGTAAAAATTCAAACTTAACGGAAATAGTTGGTTCCGACCTGTCCACTCTCTTTATATGTAGGCTCACTAAATAACCGGGCCGGAAAACACGACTCAAGGCATGTCTACAATTACCGAATCCGGTAATTCATTTTTAAAAGCTTTTATTTAGCTTGCCTTCGAGTCTGTCTGTTTGTCTGTCTGTCAGATCAAATCTTGCAATCAAATTTTGACCCACTTCCACTCATCCGATTCACTTGAAATTTTGTACACTTATATAAGTCCGATGACAATACAATATTTTCTCTACTTCGTCCTTGTAAGGATAAGGGAAGGTCCTGTGAGGATAACGTGATTATCCT
Organism: Chrysopilus asiliformis; assembly: GCA_964034945.1. NCBI lineage: Eukaryota > Metazoa > Arthropoda > Insecta > Diptera > Rhagionidae > Chrysopilus > Chrysopilus asiliformis. The sequence continues at coordinate 65,820,258 of OZ035961.1, read as the reverse complement.
TTTCTCCAAATTTTCCGGAAAAAAATCTATTCTGGGGGTTTTTGAGGTCGCTGAATCCGAATCTGCCATTAAAAAGTCTGTAAGGATAACGGAAGGTCCTGTAAGGATAACGTGATTGTCCTTTTCTCCAAATTTTCCGGAAAAAATCTATTCTGGGGGTTTTTGGGGTCGCTGAATCCGAATTTGTCATCAAAAAGTCTGTAAGGATAACGGAAGGTCCTGTAAGGATAACGTGATTATCCTTTTCTCCAAATTTTCCGTAAAAAATGGGTTGGGTACGAAATCCCGGAAATCAAAATCCCAGAATCAAAATCCCGAATTAGAAGGGCAATTTTTGGTGTTAAAATCGCCGCGATTTTAACACCAAAAATTGCCCTGCTAATTCGGGATTTTGATTACCTAAATGAAAGAACATAAGATTAATGAATAAACATTAGCAACAGATATTTCTTATAAACTTTCAATTCCAGAAATAAAAACATATTTATGCCACAGGGTACTACGAGCAACATATATTATAATTCTCCAATTATTAGATTGCAACGAAACCATGATTTGTTCCAATTTGGTTCTTTTGACTGCAGTTATTTAAATTTTAAAACATCTGTCAAAAACAAAATTTTAAGTATTTAGAGCTATAGTGTAAATGGATTTTTTTTCTGTACTGTAGTTATATCGTAAATAAATAAATAAATAAATATAATATCAGTTTGTAAGACTAGGTGGAAAGATAAGGAAACGGTAGCCTTTTAAAGTTCATAAAAAATATTGAAAATCAATAAATCTCTTTCGAATTTAAAAAAAAAACATTCAGGGTATTCACAGTCCTCTTTTAAATTGCGAGTAATTTTACCGCTCGGTAATTCAGTCAAATTTAACAGATTTTTACCGAGACGGTAACTTGGTTCATGTAAAAAAAAAATTCGCCGCGATTTTAACATCAAAAATTGCCCTGCTAATTCGGAATTTTGATTACCTAAATGAAAGAACATAAGATTAATGAATAAACATTAGCAACAGATATTTCTTATACATAATTGAAAAATATATATCTGGCTTTTGTCCCTGTCGGTCTTTTGATTAGTTTATAGCACTAAAACCTACATAATATAAAACCTACATAAGACTCCAATTCGAAATCGATAAGTCCACCATAACTATTATTATAAAAAAAAAAAACAAAAAAAAACAAAAAAAAAAAATTATAAATTCGTAAAAAAATTATATAAAAAAAAAACAAAAAAAAATATAAAATTATAAACTAAAAAAATATATAACAAAAAATGGAACTTACAACCCGTTACGTCCTCGTCGTAGTTCTGGGTAACGCTAAAAACGGAAAAACTTTAATAATCAATTTCTTTTTTCATTTTTTAGGTTATTTAAAAATTCCGGGATTTCTTTCGGAGGTTTAATTTCCGGGATTTTGTTTTCCGGGATTTCGTATTTTCCGGGATTTTGTTAATTCCGGGATTTTGTTTTCCGGGATTAAGTACGAATCCCGAAAAAATCTATTCTGGGGGCTTTTGGGGTCGCTGAATCCGAATCTGTCATTAAAAAGTCTGTAAGGATAACGGAAGGTCCTGTAAGGATAACGATTATCCTTCTCCTCAAATTTTTCGGAAAAAAATCTATTCTGCGGGTTTTGGGTTCGCTGAATACGATTCTCAAGTTAAAAAGCCTGTAAGGACATCTCAAATGTAAGGATATATATTCGAAGACTAAAAGGAACAAAATAAAAAAAATAAAAAAATTTTTTTTTAAAAAAAGCTTTATTTAAAAAAATGCACTAAAATGAAAAAAATAATTTTCTGGACGCTGTGTATCACAAATATAAAAGCTTTTAAAAAGCGAGATAAAGCATAAAACAATAAAATAAACATTTATCTTTTCTGGACGCTGTGTATAACAAATATAAAAGCTTTTAAAAAGCGAGATAAAGCATAAAACAATAAAATAAACATTTATCTCGCTTTTTAAAAGCTTTTATATTTGTGATACACAGCGTCCAGAAAAAATTTTTTTTTTTCTTTTTAGTGCATTTTTTTTAATAAAAGCTTTTTTTAAATTTTTTTTTTTTAAATTTTTTTTTACATGAACCAAGTTACCGTCTCGGTAAAAATCTGTTAAATTTGACTGAATTACCGAGCGGTAAAATTACTCGCAATTTAAAAGAGGACTGTGAATACCCTGAATGTTTTTTTTTTAAATTCGAAAGAGATTTATTGATTTTCAATATTTTTTATGAACTTTAAAAGGCTACCGTTTCCTTATCTTTCCACCTAGTCTTACAAACTGATATTATATTTATTTATTTATTTATTTACGATATAACTACAGTACAGAAAAAAAAATTCCATTTACACTATAGCTCTAAATACTTAAAATTTTGTTTTTGACAGATGTTTTAAAATTTAAATAACTGCAGTCAAAAGAACCAAATTGGAACAAATCATGGTTTCGTTGCAATCTAATAATTGGAGAATTATAATATATGTTGCTCGTAGTACCCTGTGGCATAAATATGTTTTTATTTCTGGAATTGAAAGTTGGAACTCTTATTTTTATATCTTGTCGTAATGAAGTTGAAAGTAGTTCGTGTATGACTTTAAAAAGTGTACATTCGTCAAGACAAATTCGACGTTTTTCAAGAGACTGCATGTGGAGATGCTCTAATCTTCTTTCATAATTCAAATCTTTTTTATTTATTCTTAATAGGACACTTTTAGTGAATTTCCTCTGAACAGATTCAATAGTTAATTTGTGATTTTCGTTATAAGGATTCCATACAACCGAGCAATATTCTAGTATGCTTCTTACTAAAGAATTATAAAGTAGAATACTTGTATTTATGTTGTTTAGAGACATTGAAGTACGCAAAATAAATCCCGACATACGATAAGCTCTGGTAGATATATCAGTATAATGATTGTCGAAATTAAGTTTTGGATCAAAGGTCACACCAAGATCTTTAATACTAGTTACTTGTTGTAGTACAGCGTTATTAATATAATAGTCAAAATTAAAAGGATATCTTTTCAATGTGTACGTCATTTTAAAACACTTATTGACATTAAGAACAAGGTCATTAGAATGACACCAACGCGACAGGACTTCTATATCATTTTGTAATAAATTAACATCTAACACAGATTTAATCTCTCTGAATATTTTGAGGTCGTCAGCAAACATTAAAAATGGTGAAGTCAGAAAATGTGATACGTCATTTATATAAAATAAGAATAGTAAAGGTCCAAGAGTAGATCCTTGAGGTACTCCTGATTTCGGACTGAAACTGGGAGATTTAAAGCCGTTAAATAAGACTCGCATTTGTCTGTCTTGTAAGTATGACTGTAACCACTCAAGTAGCTGGCCGGATATACCATATTTTGTCATTTTAGCTAAAAGTATGTTGTGGTTAACATTGTCAAACGCCTTAGAAAAATCAGTGTATATGGTATCTATTTGACCATGATATTCAAATATTTTGGCAATAAAATTTGTAAATTCGAGTAAGTTACTTGTCGTCGATTTCTTCTTTATAAATCCGTGTTGTTGTTCAGTTATATTTATAGCAAGTTTTTCATTGAAGACTTGGTGGATAAGGCGTTCAAAGATTTTACTGAACCCTGATAAAATACTTATTGGACGATAATTCTCTACTTCGTTTGTACTACCTTTTTTGTGTATAGGGATAACATGTGATAATTTCCACAAGTCAGGAAACTTGCCTTCTTTCAGGGACTTATTGAACAGAAAACATAAAGGATGACAAAGTGTGGAATCAAGTTTTTTAATAAAGTAGTTTGGTATTCCATCCGGTCCACCATTTTTGTTTACGTCTATAGTTTCTATGGAATTAAAGATATCCTGAGGGGTAAAAGATACATCAGAGATCGTCATAAGATAAATTGTTCGTCGATTTATGAAATGTTGTTTCGAAAAATTTAGCAAATACGTTGCATATCTGTTGTGGCTCAGATTCAGTGCATCCTTTGTACGAAACACTAGAAGGGTATGTAGATGTTTTTCTTCTACTTTTAACGAAAGCCCAGAAAGGTTTATAATTATTATTTTGCATTGAGTCAACTAAGCTTTGAACATAACACATGGATCAATAAGTCCCGAGACTAACCCAGAGATGACGCTCGTAGTAAACCAGTAACCACGTCTTTCTAGAGTACTAACCTTTGCTTGAAACGTGTCAAAATTTTAAGTCGATCGGACCAGAAACAGCTGAGTTATCGAGGTTGGAGTAAAGTCGTTTTGTAGTTTGTTTAAAAAATGGAAAAAACCGAGTTTCGTGTTCTGATAAAACATTGTTTTTTAATGGGTAAAAACACCGTGCAAGCGAAACAATGGATTGAAAAATGTTACCCGGACTCTTGTCCATCAAAAGCAACGATTTGTCGGTGGTTTGCCGAGTTTAAACGTGGTCGTACCGACACAAATGACGCGGAACGCTCGGGTAGACCTGTGGAAGCCGTTACACCGGAAAATGTGAGTGAAGTGACAAAAATTATAATGAAAGATCGTAAAGTGAAGCTCCGTGAGATTGCTGAGATAACACAGATATCATATGGAAGTGCATTTACTATCCTTCATGAAAAATTGAGCATGAAAAAGGTTTTTTCCAAGTGGGTGCCGCGATTGCTTTCGATGGAACAAAAACAGCAACGAGTCGATGATTCAGAAAGCTGTTTATCGCTATTTACTCGCAATAAAAAAGATTTCTTGCGTCGTTACGTGTCCATGGACGAAACATGGATACATCACTACACTCCAGAGTCGAAGCGGCAGTCATCTGAGTCGCGCACAGCTGGCGAAAGCCGTCCGAAGCGTCCGAAAACGCAGCAGTCAGCTGGCAAAGTCATGGCGTCAGTTTTTTGGGATACGCATGGCGTGATTTTCATTGACTACCTCGAAAAAGGTAAATCGATCAACAGTGATTATTATATTGACTTGCTGGTGCGTTTGAAGGAGGAAATCGCAAAAAAACATGCAGAGAAAAAAAATCCTTTTTCACCAAGACAATGCACCCTGCCACAAGTCGATGAAAACAATGGCAAAATTGAACGAATTGGGCTTTCATCTGCTTCCCCACCCCCCATACTCGCCAGATTTAGCCCCCAGTGACTACTGGCTCTTTGCTGATCTTAAAAAAATGCTCCAGGGAAAAAGATTTGGCTCAAATGAGGAGATCATCGCTGAAACTGAAGCTTATTTTGAAGCGAAAGATAATTTTTTTTATAAACATGGTATTGAAAAATTGGAAAAGCGTTGGAACGATTGTATCACCCTAAAAGGTGATTATATTGATGAATAAAAAAAAATTTGGCAAAAAAAATGTTGTTTTCATTGTTAGTCTCGGGACTTATTGATCCATGTGTTAGGATTTGTGAGCTTGTTTAATTAGTGACTTAACATTAATCCTCTGAATAGAAAATAGGTTATAGTCATCAGAAAATCGGGTTCGTATATTTTTTTTGTGTAATTTTTCTTTGGTCTTAAGTGCGTCAATGATATCTTTATTAAACCAGCTGGGATAGGTATTTTTAACTGGGTTGGATATAGGTACATGTAAGTTTATTATATTATATAACATTTGGTAAAAGAAGTTAATTGCACTATCACAGGTTAAGTTAGCGAGAACCTGATCCCAGTCAATCAAATTTAATCCAGCCTCAATTGCTTCATAATTAGCTTTAAAGAAATTTCTTTTCGGAATATTTGCTACAGAATTCTTGTAGGGCGCATTGAAGTTCGCATTTAAGTGTAATGGTGGATGATATGGGTCAGGTTTTACCAATCCTTCAAAAGTATTGACAAGTATTGTTTCTCTAGCGTTAAAATTTGTCAAAATGAGATCTAAGAACTTTTCCTTATGATTTAAAATGGAATTGTGTTGAGATAGCGAGCACAGATTCATAAAAGACGATAAGGAACGACTTGCAGAACAGGTAGTAATAGGTAAATAATTATTTGGTTGACTCAAAGTCCATTCAATAGATGGCAGGTTAAAATCTACACAGATCAAATATTGCTCAGAGGAGTCATGAATATTTATTAACCCTTTCAGTCACCACGTACACTATAGTGTACACACTTTTCAGAAGCCATAACTCATAACTTGACTTGGTAGAAAGTGTGCACACTATAGTGTACGTGGTGACTGAAAGGGTTAAATGCATTTGTGACCCAATTTTGATTTTTTGAGTAAAAAGCTGGACTACAGTGGACGTAATTTAAGAAAAATTAAAATTTTTGATTTTTTTTGTTTTAAATGAATACTAATAGCTTAAACATCATTAATTTGTATAGAGAGTATTTTTAACCCCCATAGAACAAAATAGGTACTGAAAGGGTTAAAAACGACAATTTATCAAAGAAAGAGTCAACAATAGTAGAATCACAATTACAGGGAATATATGCACAACATAAATAAAAGTATTTATTACTATGAAGTTTTATTTTGATAATTATACACTCGATCGGAGTGCAGTCAATGTCAGGACATAATATAGTATCAAAAGCATCCTTTATCAGAATTAAAACACCTCCTCCATATTTTTTTCCGCTTTTAATTGCGTCTCTGTCATTACGAAATACTTTATAGCCCTATAGTGAATTAATAACACTATCTTTAAGCCATGTCTCTGTGCAACAGATTATATCTGCGTCGTTCGTTAGAATTGAGTGTAAAAAATTATCCAATTTAGATCTTAAGCCGCGTACATTTTGGTATAATAAATTTACAATCAATTTAGAATTAGAATTATTGATGTTCAGATTTGTTAAAATTGACGTGGGTGTAGTCTCACTGGTGGATATGGTTGATCCAAGGAGTTACAAAATTTCGGCTCATATTTTGCCTTGTTGGTATACAAAATTCTTTGACTTGGCCAGAAGTCAGGATTGCATATTATATCGAAGAGTTCACAAGGAACAAGAATCTTGAAGGATGCAACTTTGGCCTCAGATGGTGGTCGCCGCTTTGAAAATATGCGATGACATTTAATTAGATGATCATATTCAGAAGCGGAAGAGTAATTATGGCTTATATATTGGCGAATTTGATCCACACTGGTTGTAGGAGACAGTCTTGAGATAAATATGCTTTTTAATTTCGGTTTGAAGACTTCATTAATCACCATAAGACCAGCAGGGTTTTTAGCAGAATTTGTATCGTTAGCGCAAGTGATTTGTGAATTATCTGGCGTGCGAGATAGGCCGGGATCACAAGGTGTCTTCGATGAACTTGCCAAGATGGTTGGTTAAACAGGGTTAATATTAATGTCATTAATGTCATTATCTTGAGTTTTATCTTTATGGTTATTAGAAGTATCATTATTGTTTTTCTTGTTATTTGGTTCTTTTTCCGAAGTAATGGATAATGATTTAATTAATTCACCGGCATCACAAATTTTAGTAGTCAGATTTTCAACTTTAGATGTAAAGTCCGTCTTCAGCTTTTCAAGTTCATATGTTTGCTTTTTTAATGTACTTATCACATCACCTAAAGTAATTTTTAGACAATTATCACAACGAAAAGTAATATTAGGATATTTATTCGTCAAATCAAGTATAGACACTGAAAGATTAAGACATTTAAGATGAAAAGATCGATAACATGATCCATCACAGCTTATAAATTTCATCGATCTAGTTTCAATTTCCCCACACTTTCCACATTTGGGATCATAAAATGAATTCTCCACTGAACCCATTTTTTGCCTATTGTTATTTGTTAGCACCGATTGTTTGAGAATCAATAAATAACGTTGAGTTCAATGTAAAAAAAAAAAAAAAAATAGATTTTATATGATTGCATACACACAGGCGGAAGTGTTTAATAAAAAGTATATGTGCAAAGAATATAATGTGTAAATAAACAAATAAGCCTTAGTCGAATGTATAATGGAAGTCAATGGCTTAATTTCAGGTAGAAACCAAACACAGCAAATTGTTTATAATTAACACAGATAATGTTATTATATATATAGTTTATAATTAACACAGATAATGATATTCTGTGAATAATCCGATTCACTGACAATAAACAATGCTAATATAATAGCAGAATTAAAGATCACAATAATTGTAGAATTGTATAGAGTTTCAAAAGTAAAGTATGAAAGATTGCACTATTGTACTATTGTAACTTGTTTTACTAAGCCGTTGGTAATCATCAATATTGTTTTTTCATATTATTCGGTATTTTTAATAAGATTATGAACTTTTTTTTTGATAATCAGATTTATCATTACTATCCAATCACTGTAGTGTATCTTTGACACAATAATACTTGCTTATATATTGAAAAATTCAACAAATTAATAGAGCGCAAAAATAACACACGAGTGTAGTTCATATTTGAAGTGTTAGAATTAGCTTTAAAATGGGGAAAAAAGGAACCAGATGTGTTGATTTTTGGATTATTTGTGATATATTTTGTAAAGTACTTAATTTTTCATAAAAAAATGTAAAAATGTTGAAAATTAACAATGACTGTTAAGCGACGTTAAGCTGAAACCTTTTGTACGTGATAGGAGACACATTTTGACACCTAAAAAACCATATGGGATGTTGGGAAATGTGCGCGGAAAATAAAGTAAAGTATATTAAAATCATGGCTGGAGTAAGTTTTTTACCAGACAAAACAAACTTTCACTGAATTGTAAATTATTAGTAAAAAGTTATTAAGAGAAAGCAATAAAAAAATTTTAATTGGTATTTTTAGATAAACAAAATTATTAACGCAAACAAAATTATTTATCCATCCATACGTCATAACATTATTTTATTGCTCCTGCTTAAAAATTTCCCTGCGATTATAAAATGGTTAATCAAGGATATTTTTGGGGAAACCCTATTAGTAATTAAAACAATAAAGTATGTCCTAGGAAGTATGGTTGCAATAAGGCCCCAATTAGTGATCAGTAATAAGTAATTAATTAGGCATCAGGGGTGATTCACGTCATCACTTATCTTCAGGTAAAAACTTTTATCATTTTTGGTCTAGGACTATTCAAATTCAAATCAGTACGAACTTAAACTTAGTTTTAGTGTTGACGACTCGTATAACTAGTGAGAATTTTTTTTTCCAAAATGGAGTAGATAAAGTCGAATTTATATCGGACACAGCGACCCCAAAAAGCCCCAGATGAGATTTTTCCCGGAAAATTTGAGGAAAATGATAATCATGTTATCCTAACAGGACCTTCCGTTATCCTTACACACTTTTTAACGTCAGAATCCGATTCAGCGACCCTAAAATTTGGGGAAGAGATTAATATTTTGTCATATTTTTTGTGACCTGTGTGACCTGTAAGCCGAGAAATTTAAATTCAATGCTAAAATATCGAGTAAAAAACCATGAATCAGAAATGATTCAATGGTTAAGCACAAATTAGTACAAATCACTCTGGCTTGATGGTGCTATTTTTGCCTTCCCTTATAATTCGGATGAGGTCAATGGCAGTCGGGATGGGGTATTAGCACTCGAATCGAGTCTTACCCCACAAAATCCAGAGTAGGGATTTCAGAGCAGATATCACTGACCTATTAGGAGGAATATTTCGGATGTGAAAATATCCACAAAAATAATATAACATTTTGTTATATTTTTTATGACCTGTAAGGCGAGAAATTCCAATAGAGGTAAAGAATGATAACATTATCCTTACAGGACCTTCTCTTATTACGTATGTGTGCAAAATTTCAAGCCAATTGGATGAGTGGAAATGGGTCAAAATTAGATTGTAAGATTTTAGCCTGCTAGACAGACAGACAAACAGATCTGAAAGCAGGCTAAATAAAAGCTTTTAAAAGAGTGCAAAGTTTTTCGCCTGTGAAAAAACACTTTTAGCATAATGTGACATCTATCTTCGTTATTATTCATCTTGGTGCTCAGAAAACTAAAAGACGACGAAAGATGGAAAGATGATCAAAGTTAGCTTTTATCTATACTCGTACGTATATGCCCATGTACTGTACTTGTTCGGTTTTATTCCCATCTCACTAGTCTTGCATGGTATTCAAGGGAATTTTCGATTTTATTTCAGGAATTTATCCCACTGTAATAAGATGGTAGAGGCAACAAGGCGAAGAATATATATTATAAAAAAAAGGAATGAAATAAAAACCAATCTTATAAAAGTGTTTGTGAAGGTGACGGGAATACGAAAGAAGTCAATTGATTGGTGTTACAAGGGTTTTACTTTATTTATTGGCAAAGATGTCAATGGTAAATTCAGTGACGCGTGTGGATTGGATTATTCAACAATCTTTTTTGGCCGAAATCTTCTTTTTTTTAGCAAATATATGGGTCCAAAGTTCTTTATTTTAGCCTTCTATGTAAGAAAAAACACAAACAATGTGCTTACGGTTTTTATTTTCAATTACAAATAAAAAATATCTGATGTGAACAGCACATGACTTTCTTTTACAAAAGCTACGTTCCTGCGCAATTTAAACTATAACCTGACAAGTACAATATTAGCTTATATAAACATGATTTTTCTTTACAAAATCTCAAATATCTCCATAACGGAAAAATATATCTTTAACATATTTAATTGCTTTTTCGAAAAACTGTGGCCCCTACACACCAATCTGTTTTCCATCGTTTTTTGGGAAAACTGATTGGTGTGAACGTAAAACCAAACGACTGATGGTTTACCGCGAAAAAATTCGAGGGCAGATCAGTTTTTCTAACAAACTGATACCTAACTGATTGGTGTGAAAGTTCGCGTCAGTCGCGTCAGATGTATCAAATTTTATTTCCTGAACTGAATGCAATAATAATGCACAAACACGCACTCTCTTTATAATCCACCCGCACTTTTTGAATTCTGCAATCATAATGAATAGAAACTTCTCACAAAAAACTGTCAGTCGGAATCACGGTGTGTCAACTTAGAACAAAAAGTCGATTTCATTGTATAGTTCCGATTTCAAAAAACGATTTTCAAGCATGATGGCGCGCGTGGGGCATGTTTTTTCCGACTTGACCATGATTTGACGTTAGTTTTTTTTTCATTTTGGGGCACATTTTAATTCCGGTAATTTTTCAAGTATCCTTAAAAACACCGGTATTTTAGGAAGAATCAGAGAACGATTCATTTGAGTGGGTAGAATTGAAGCAGTTGTACCTTGAAACCCGTTGTGAGCCATCAGTTTCGCTCCTGAGACTTCGCTGTCGGTTTTACCCAAAGTTGTGACATTCTGTGCGGTTGGGGCGCATCACTGCTTAAGAATTTTCCACAGTGACACAATTTAACTGCTGAAAGGTATCTCCATTTATTTGCAAGTTTTGAGAAAATTTCATGGTGTATTTCTAGGTCACATAAACTACATTAACGATGTTTCTTGGGAGCCCGAGGGCGAATATTTAGCTTTAGTCAGTGAGGACCACACCTGCATACTTTTGCAGCCAGAGACGTGATTATTTGGGATCTGAGGAAGTCGAGGTAATGATCTCGGGATAGTCTTACTTTGCTGCAATAAATTGTAATTCCTCTTCCAGTCGTTCGAGACACTCGAGCATTCCATGAAGACGGAGGCAAAGTTGCCGCAAAATCAAGCCCCACTTTAGCTTTATGGTGGGCTTTGCTGGCACTATCGCCTTCCCTGTATCGTAGCTGCGTTTGATTGTAAACTGCTTTTGGGACGGCTCTGGTGCTCTAGCGCTTGGCTCTACACATTTGGCTTGTCCCTCGTCTTCACTGCTACTGCAGTAATGTGGTATTTATTTAAAAATAACAAAACAAAATGTGATATTTTTTTAAAGATATATTGAAATTTAAAATAAAAAAAATTTTAAAAGATATTGGTTTTTTATTGTTTTTTCAAATTTTTATTGGATTTTCTAGCGAGAAAAATGTATCAAGGGCACAAACCAAGTTTAGCACAGGCGAGAACTACCCAATACTCAAACCAAAATAGTTACGATTTCAGGCACTGAAGCGTCGCAGTCAATAAGCGAGAGTTGGACGTCTATTGTTATATATTGTCTATGGTCGGAATTGATAGATTTGAACGCTAACTAGACGTATAAAAATGGTGCAAAACTGACGCAGTTGCGACTGATGGAAAAATGATTGGTGTGGCCCCTACTTTAGTTTGACAGCAATTCGCACAAATCTTTTTTTTTTTGATTTTTTATGAAAATATCTCAATAATATCCTGGGAGCAACCAACAACGACGGTAGGACCAGTTAACGCTCTTGTTGGACTCTCCAATATTAAACAAAACGTCTTCCAAACCGGAACCTTTCTTCTGATATTCTGATATATAAATATCATGGGAGATAGAAACTTCGTCTCCAACATCCAAATACATTCGGACAAATTGTGACATTCGTCGTCTTGACAGGCGCCATGTTGCTGAGCAATGCACGATAGCAAAATCAACCTTATAATGCAGGAATCATTAAGCAAAATACGCCACCTTGTAAGTTTAGATAACAATAAAAAAAAATGAAAAGTATTCCTCCTCGGTAGCACGGTTGCAATGCAGATAACAAAAATGAGGTGGCAAATTAACTTAAGAAATAACGAAAAAGAAACAAAGTAAAAAAAAAATATATATAAATGTCTAACAAAAGCTTTTATTTTAAAAAAATGTACTAAATATATTTATATAGTCTTCACTGATATACGGACACATATACGGACTGTCTCCAGATCTAATTTTATTATTATTATTTATTACAAATTTCATCAAAATACTGATTAATATTATTTACAATAACATATTTAAAGCTTACTCTTCAGAAACTCCAAACTATTGTTAAAATCAATATTTTCAAATTTCAAATTGAAATTACGGCATATGTTAGATATAGGTTCGTTAAGATCATAGTTTGTACGATGCATAGCGACATGAAGAAAGTTATGACATCTAAGTGGACGAGAAGGAGTAAGTATAGATATATTTTCTAATATTTGAGGCGAGCTAATCAGTCCCGTCAACAATTTGAACATAAAGGTAGTGTTTGTGATACTCCTTCTTTCTTTTAAACTTTTTAAATTTAGAGCACTTGTCAACGTTTAATAACATAAAATTTTTTTTACACCACACATACAAATTTTCAAAGTCATTCGATAAAAGTACACAGTCATTTATGTCGCGAACAGGGGGTATATTTTCATATCGTCAGCAAAGAGCAAAATAGAGCCATTTTTTATAATCAAATAAATGTCATTCACATATAACACGAAAAGCATCGGACCCAGATGGCTTCCCTGAGGTACACCAGAAATATTGTATATTGTTTTCGAAGTTTTCCCTCGAAAACAAACTCTTTGAGTGCGTTCACAAAGGTAAGAATTTAACCACTTGAGAAATAATGGGGGAAAACCCAGAACAGAAAGCTTAAACAACAAAATTTTATGCGAAATTGAGTCAAATGCTTTGGCTAAATCAGTATATATGCAGTCGACCTGCAGCCCATTCTCGACGCTATTTTGGCAGAAAGATGTAAATTGAACTAAATTTGTTTCAGTAGATCGACCTTTTAGAAATCCGTGTTGCTGCGGAGTAATGATAGAGCTTATATGAAACTGTAACACAGAACAGATAATAGACTCAAATAGTTTAGGAATGGATGACAATTTAGCAATAGGTCTATAATTTGCAACATTCGATCTATTGCCTTTCTTGTGAATTGGGATTATATAAGATGCTTTCCAAATATGAGGGAAAATCCCATCACGAAGAGATAAATTAAATAAATAAATAAGTGGTTTGACAAAACTATTATTACAACACTTAAGCACGGCCGCGGGGACACCATCGGGACCAGACGAATAATTTAAGTCAAGTTTGTTTATTGATTCACAGATAGTATGCTCGTCAATGCTCAAATCCTTCATGGTCAAGGTAGTTAAAGGTATTTTAGTCAAGAAATCAAAATCTTGCTCATCAATATCATAGTTTAAATTATCGCTAAACGCGCCTTGAAAAAGATCTGCAAACAGGTTACAGACTTCCTCAGAGTTGTCAGAAATAAAATTTTTCAAAAATAATGACGTCGGGTAACCGTCGACGTTTCTCTTACTATTAATAAAATTCCAAAAACTTTTTGGATCACGTTTTAATTTGGTTTTCATGCTCGACACGTAGCTATCATAAGCTTGGTTAGCAGCAGAAAGGAATTTGTTCTTAAAATAACAGTAAATTTTGAAATCGTACTCACATTGGGACTCAACAAATCTTTTCCAGTGTTTCGTTTTTAAGTTTCGCATGTGCATAATTTCAGCGTTAAACCATTTAGGACGTGCTAGAAGATTTTTCTTTGTAAAGTAGAGTACTGTCAAATTTAAAATTTCAAAAATAATCATATAAAATTTAGAAGTTGCAATGCCAATATTTGCTTCATTTAAGACCATGTCCCAATTTACCATGTCAAAAAGCTTAGACATTTCTCAAAAATTAGCTTTTCGAAAGTTAAAATCTTGAAATCTTGGATGATGACCACTCGCTGGCAGGACTGGAGAGATGCAGGTGCTCACAATCAAAGAAGAAGCATCTGACGTAAATATGAGGTCCAAAACGCGACCATGTATGCTATTAACTTGGCAAATATTGTGATGCTATTAACTTGGCAAATATTGTGAGAGTATAGTTCATCCAGAAATGCAGATTCAGCTTGACATGAAGTACTCGGAATAAGGAAACTCTCGTCGTCACATGAAGACCATGAGACTGATGGCAAGTTAAAATCACCAAAAATTAAAATGTCATCTTCAGGATTCATTAGGTCCAGCACAAATTGGATTCCTCTATTAAATGTATGGTAAATTTCGATTTGAGATGACGGCGCAGTGTAGAAAATTATTACAAAAATGTTGCGTGAGCATAATTTAAGTTTGACACATAAAAACTCCAATTCTAGTACGTCAGGAACGTTGACAATGCAAACGAATAGCACAGAGAACGCCACCTCCAACTTTAGCATTGTAGGAACAGTGTCTGTCACGACGAAAGACAGTAAAATCAGAACTAAAAAGTTCGTTGTTCAGGAAGCTGGCATTTAACCATGTCTCAGTGAAACACACTACGTCAAAGTCGCATCCAGTCGATGCGCAGAACAGCTGAGAAATTTTTGTACGAATCCCGCCTACGTTTTGGTAGTAGCAGGAGATGCGAGTACTCCGTTTTTTTGGATTTCCCTTGAAATGGGTTTTAAGATTTCTATGCTGAAACTCTTTGACGATCATATCAGAAGGCCAAAAATTCCCGTTTATTACATCCACAAAGCAATATTCTAGTAGAAAAACTTTAAATGAGGATATAGTTGACCCAGGTTTTTGCATAAACTTTGACGATGCAATTTTATCGCCATCTTTAAATTTATAATTTGATCGAAGGAAACCAAGTACGTCGTCTGTTGTCGTTGAGGGATCCAGTCTGGATAAGAACAATACCCTTGGTCGGCTGACTGTTTTTAGTGTGGTTATCGAAGAGATAACAGTTTTGGCGACAACATCAACGGCTTGACTATTTCCCGAGTCCGTTTTTTCGCACTCTGCGAGATCTTCAACCGATTCGACGCCACCATCAGGTAACGACGCTGATTTTTGTTCCATGCCAAGTGGACATCCTGCATCAGCATTTTCCAAAGGAATCCCAGACTTGGAACTGCGCGGCTCATTTAAGTCAACGCGGACAAAACTTTTGGTTGGATTTTGCCTATTTATTTTGGTGATACTTTTATTGTTTATATTATTCAACGTCGTATTTAACAAGTCAGAAAACGCATCCATTTTAGATGTTAACGGCTCAAGTTTCGCGGTGTATTCGGTTTTTAAAGTATCGATTTTAAGAGTTTGAGATTTTAATTTACATAGTTACGACATCGCTTAAAGTAATATTGTTGCATTTATCGCATCTAAAAGTTACATTTGACGATTTAGCACATGTATCCAATGTCGAAGTAGGCAGTTGGTAGCACTTTAAATGATAGGACCGAAAACAAGGTCCATCACATGCTATAAATCTACTGGATCTTGAGTCCACATCTCCACATTTTCCACATTTTGGGTCGCATAAAGAAATACTAGCAAATGCCATAGTTTTTGCTTTGCGATTTCACGTAAATTGTTTTATGTAATTTGTTATTTGTTTGCTGTGCGTATAAAATGTTAGTGATTACCTAAAATCCCGTTGGCGCTGATATCGTTTAAAAAGGTTTGAAGCTCAGAAAACGGGAAAAATTTCAGAAATTTCACACTGACAACACACAGAAATGTCAAAATTTGAAATGTTTATGTTTTGAAATTTTTATAAACAATGTTGATCAACGACAGTAAAAAGCGCGGCAAAGTGGTAATTGTCTTTCTCACTAGATATATGTATAATTGTATGAAAATGTCAAAAAGTTTTAAAAGTTTGTTTTTCGAAAAAAAGAAGACTACGCAAAACTACGGTGACAATTTTATAACCACCAGGATAGCGAAATTTGAACTATCGACACAGCAAGAAACTTCGTATGAAAGTAATTTCAAAGCACTCAAAATTTTAATTTTACCAGGCAAAAATTCACTAGGCAACCACTTGGTACAAACGAATAATTTGGATTTTTAGTCATTTTAATCAAATACAAAAAACATTAAAAAAAGCGATATCGTCAGCATTAACCGCGAAAAGTATTTTTTTTTACTTCCAAATTGCGGTAGATTTCTTTTTGCACATGCATAAAGCTCGATCCAGACTACACGATGTACGGGGTACGAGGTTGGCACGTACCCCGAACATCGAGTGTTTGGATGGGAAATTTGCACATGGTTTCACCTAGTGAGTAAAATCAGAAGCTGTTTGATTATCCTCGTACGTGGTAACCGCGTACACGAATGAGCAAAACCCTGTGCAGTGTGGATGCAGTTCCATGTACGAGGAAACCAAAAACCTCGTATCTCGTACCCCGTACATCGTGTAGTCTGGATCGAGCTTAATACTTCACTCGTTTTAGCATTGTACCCCGTAGGATGTGCAAATTGTTCGGGCGCCAGGCGATCAATTTAGCAATGGTGGACAAGTAGTTTTTTCGATATATGTAGTTTTATGGGAGTGGTAAAAAAATTGGGACTAGATTCCTAATTAAGCTAAATACAAAATAAAAAGTCGTGACAAGATCAATTGCTATTGCCTATTTTAATGAATTATGAGCCTGTAAATATTGTTTAAAAGTGTTAATAAGATTTTAATAAGACTTTATTTTCGAATATTTTTAGTTTATAAGGCAATTAAGCAGAAAAAAGGACGTTCCCATTATCCTTTTAGTCCTTTTTGGGGGGAAATAATTATAATGCACTTACGAAAATAAGCTAAAAACATTATTTTTAGTCGCTTTTCACCCAAAATTGCTTTTGGATATTATTTTTGGATAGTTTATACATCATTTAAGCCAATAAAAAAAATCGAAAACAAAAAAAATTCTGGGTAATATAACCTCTTAATACAAAGAAGGCCACATATCGTTTTATTAATTTAAAGAGTTGTAACGGGTATTTTTCTGTGTAAACATATATCTTTGTTTAATTTTAAAATTTAAGGTTATCTCAGAACTCGAACTATCCCAAAATAATCGCGTTTTTGGGGTTGATCGAAATCGATCTGTTCGCTCGATTGAGAGAATAAAAAACCTCGGCTTAGATTCTCGATGTAAACTTCTAAGCTCAAAGTGTTCGCACATTAAGTGGACGCTACAAACTAGAAATTTTTCTCGTCTTTCGATGGTGTTCGATGATTTGGTTTTGTTTTTCGACGTAAACGCGTTGTATATGTAACGCGTTATACAAGGGTTGGCTGTATTTCGGGCTTTGTATAAAAAAGTTAAAATTTGAATTCGATTGCTTAACTCCAATGGGGTTCTACCTATACTCCGCTTGTTGCAACCATGTTGCAAATATTCCATATTGATTTTTTCTTTATTAATGTTTTTTTGCCGAACGTGCAATAAAACGGGGAAAAATGTATGAACTATGCGTAATTTAATCAAGTTTCTCATTAAAGCTGGTAATACTAATGGGGGGACTAGTATTTATTATAGTTGCCATTGTTACTGACGATCTGAATATTCTAAGCAAAGTTTTGTGATGTTTGAAAAAAAAAAGATTTAGTGTTACGATCCTTGTATCAATATATCTTTTAGATATTTATTCATGCAAACAGACTTTCTTCCTATAAAAACAAAACCTTCAATTTCTCGACAAAATTCATTTATATTTTTGCTGGAATTCAATTAAATTTTATTTGGATTAGTTGTACTAAGCCAGTTTTATCTACACATTTTCTCACAAAATACCATATACCTGCCATTATTGTATATATAAACTTAAAGCTCTAATATAAAGCTACACCTGTGGAACACATCTACCTAATATTGTGCAGTTTCCAATATAGTAAAGGGGAGACATACAAGTATTATACTGTACGTGTGCAGGCATATGCCATATAATGTTAGTTTGTAAAACCCTCTAATTACCAGCAACGTGTAAGCATAAAAGTGGGACCCGCTTTCATAGAACAAAGCAGACAAGGAACTTTGTATAGTTAGATTTTTCAACTTCTCTTTGACAAAACAATTGAAAATTTTCTTTTGTGTGTTTATATTAAAAGACTAGCATTTAGCGGTAGCATGTGGGACGTAATGGACTGAAACTCATTTGCCAGTGACCGATTACTAGTCGTATTAACCCTTGAGTTTGGCATTTGAGAACAGTCTGAACAGAAAAGGACTGTAATAAAATTAAAAAATCGAAAGGCATAATTCTTTTTGTAATTTTTTACAAGCATCAGGTTAAAAGATGATATCTGTTGCCCGGAGGTCGGCTTAAAGCCCTAAACGCATGACAGCGTAGTTTTCGGCATCGTACCACGCCAAAAGCGTTACATCGAGCGTGTTTTGAAATACAAGTTAGGCTTGGTTCTAGAATTCTCAGAACCAAATGAAAAGGATTGTGTCATAACAACAAATAGACTATTTTAAAGCGGTTAATTTAATTTCGACATTTTTCGGGGAAGAAATTAGAGATATCGAAAAAAAAACATCGATATTTTTCGAACCCTTGAAGAATTATATTATGGTTCATGATATAAAAAATTCCTACACTTGCCATAAAACTTTATTTCCACATATTTCACAAGTATTTTTCTTGATTTGTTTGCGTTTTGATTTTCATCTAATAATTTGATGGATTTACGAGAAAGTAAAATGAAAGTTCGATTTGAATTTGAGACGCTTTTGTTGATTTAAATGTTGCAAAACTACTACCGCGCGGCGTAGCAAGGGTGGAGTTCATTCCGGCAGAAACTTTTTCGCGAAAATTTTTTGTTATTGATTTCTTACCGACTCTCAATATTTTACCCACACAGAGCAACTACTTTCTAGGACCTGTACAAGTTTTCAGTTTTAAACTTCTCTGAACGAGACCTTTTTTAGAGATTATAGAAAAGCTTACCCCTAGTTCTAATCTAACGGCTAACTTTGCACAAAAAAACTTACAGAAATTGAAGAAAAATTCTAATTTTCTTGATTTGCAAAAAAATTTGAGTTTAATAGTATTTCGTTCACAATTTTTTGAGATTTTTGTTAAAAATAAAAATATGGCAAGAGACATATCGACTAGATTTTTACATATCAGAAGATTGAATTTTTAAATTGTGACTTTTTTGTGTGAAGGTCTAAGATATTTTTCTTAGTCCTAAATGTTTCTTTTAGTATGCGCGTCTTAGGTCTTAGTAAAGGCGGTCACCCCAAAATGTCTTGGTGGTCCACCGGTCGATCGCGATCAATTAAGTCGATCGCCTTATGGCCTTTTCGAGTAACTTCTTCAGTTCTATTTCTTTTGAGTAATTTTTTCAGTTGTATTTCTTTAGTCGGATTATATGATCAAATAAATAAAAAAAATGCACTTTTAACGAAAAAAAAAACAATTTAACGAAAAAATCCTGCTTCAAATATTGGTTGGGAAAAACACAGTTTTTTTATACCTAAAATTATTTTGATTAAACTCAATGTGTGCCATTTTGTTCGACCACCTTCTCCAATATTTCTCATCGTTGTAGAACTACCGGTGTTTTTGGCTGAAAAACAGAACCAGGTATTTTCATAGGCCTCTTTTGAAGCTAGTTTTGCACCAGCAAGCGATTGTTGCCGAAACAGAAACAAATGGTATTCGACGGTGCAAGGTCAGGACTCGAGAATTCTTTCCCAATTTTCTCGAAAATTCCCGGACAATATTTTTTTCCTGATCTTCATGAAATTGGCGTCAACAATTTAAAGAAAAAAAAATTTAAAATCACGGTAAATTCTTGTGATTATAGGATTTTACAGTATTTTTTAGTTGTTTATAAGGATTAATTTTTCAGTCGACAAGTTTTCTTAAACATAATTTTTAAACGACGAGTTTTGTGAGCCCATTTGTGCCATTCGGAAACTTTAAAGTTATATCTTCAGCCCTTTACTGACTGAGTGGTATATATCATGTCCGACGTAAAATTTTTCACCGATCGCGTACAAGTCTTTTGCTATTTCCTGAACCATTACAGTAATTTTTAATACTAAAAAGGGAAGACAGCGAACTCGACCCTGCCCAATTTGCATGTTATAGACCGAAAACGAAGCGACCCTTAATTTTTTTATCGGCGTAAAAACTGTTTAGAGAAACCTCCCGAAGAAACTGTGAAATTACTATGATAGGGTAGAGCAGACCTGACCAACCTTTTTGTACTAAAGTCCGACTTTTTTTTAATCCAACTACATCGAGATGGTAGGTACGGTGCCGCAGTAATCCTGAAAATAAACCATTTCACGTTTGCGATAACACGTAGCGTCTCGCATCGCCTAATGTGAACAGGCTCGTGAATTCTAAATTGAAACTAAACTATTCAAACAAATTTTAAACATGAGTCAAATTCAAATAAATCACGAGAATCTAGTAATTTTCAAGTTCTCAATGCCTACTTAAAATAGGCAAGTAAAACAAAATTTAAAACAAGGTATCTAACCCGGCCTTTACACGCGACTATAAAGTCTGTCAGTAGCACAGACTCCAAATGTCAAATTACTGACAACGAATTAGAAGACATTTAGCGAACTGGTAGTCAGTTCATTTTCAAAATGACTTCGCATGCAACACAGCTACAGTCCCTTGTACTCCAGAGGCATGCATTTTGCTCGTATGCTTAATTATTTTAATTATATCGTTCCTAGTTAGTCTTTTTTCGCTAGTTTGAGAGTTCTAAAAGCTAAAAAATGAATTAAAAAAATAGATTCCTAATAATTTAATAGATTTACCTCAAATTCTTCATTTTCCGCCATCTTCAAAGTCTGAAATATCAAATTACTGGCATGTCTGTACTGACTACAAAAAAGTCCCGTCAGTACAGACTTGTCAGTGCCAGTAAGCATTTACACGAGACTGTGTCAGCTCTACAGATGCGTGTAAGGCTGTGTAAGTAAAATAGATCATTTGCTTTAATAACAAAAAAACAAAAAAACGGAGAAGTAGATAGTGTGATTACTTAATTTTCACTTTCCCTTTTTTTTAATATTGGTGTATACAAAAAAAAAAATTTTATGACATTTTCAGTCTGTAGTAGAAGATCGACCCAAATTCGTGTCGAGAGTGACTGGTAGATCGCGATCGCCTGGTTGGGCAGCCCTGGGGTAGAGGAACCATATTCAACAGCAGTTCAAAAGCGGGAATCGACTAGATAGAAGACATATTTTATATACGGTTTCCCGGAACACACCAAGGCATTGTTGACGGCAACCCTGAAACGACATAATATGGAGTGTATTTCGTTTATAGGCCAGATGGCCTCACAGATATCGTACTATTAGACTAGATCAAGCCATTTGCTATCTCAAATGGGCCACTGAAACGTCAAAAAGCTATGACGAAAAAAAGGGACAAAGCTAGTAAATTCTGGGAAATTTAAATTCTGGAAAAAAATGCTTATGCAGGTCCCCGACGGAATATTATTCAATCTCTATACCGATTATTCATGTTAATATTCAGAGCTGCCACATACATTAATATGCAATTCCCTAAAAAAAATTTGCAACCTGTGTATAAGTCTTATGAGTTCGACGTAAAACATATAATTTAAGTGTTATTGAGTTTGTTGATTCGAACATCTGACATCACTAAAGTTCGAAGAAAAATGAGACAACCATAGTCACGCTGTCCCATATTTTTGCTATGGAATTGTTCGAGTGCCGCGATCTAGTAGTACGATATCTGTGGATGGCCTCCAGTTGATCTATGCGGGGCAAATTTATCCCTTTGCAAATTAAATAAAAATGTTATACAGTAATCCCCCGCTATACGGACGCTCGTTTTACGGAAATTCGAAGTTACGGACATGACTAATATAGGAACAAATTCGCTATACGGATAAAAAAATTCGCTATTACGGACAAAAAAAAATTTTTTTTGAATCACAGAAAAAACTCAAGAAAAAGTCCTCCATAATTATGTTGTATTTATTGTAAATGTACGTACATACTTAATTTCTCCGAAATTTCTGACAAATTTTGTGTATACACAAAAGAGAATTAAAAAAGGCAATAAAAAACTGCAGTGCGGTGTATTTAAAAAAAATCTATTTGCTATTCTTAAGCGAGAACTCCAATTGGGCAGAGGCAGCAGCAGAGGCAGAATCTGCTTTCTGTCCCACAATGAAATTTGAATTCTGACGAAACTAGCAGAAACCTACGTAGAAACAGCTACGTTTTTTTGTCCGCGGCATGATTTGTCCCATAATATTTTGTTGGTTTTAACATATTCAATTGATTTATGCTCCATTTCAAGTAGTATAAATATTTTTTTTCTATAATTATATAGTTTTCTCATTATTCTATTGGTTAAATAATTATTTTAATATATTATACTAATCTGTTTCGTATTACGGATTTTTTTGGTACGCATCTATCTATTTTTAATACGATCTTATACTAAAATAGGTTTCTTTTTACGGACATTTCTATTGATTGGAACACATCTATTTATTCCCAGTACAATCTCATATTAAAATAGGTTTCGTTTTACGGATTTTCGATATACGGACAGTTTCCGTAGAACGCATCCCGTCCGTAAAGCGGGGGATTACTGTACATGGAAATAAAGTCATAATAATAAAGTTAATAATAAAGTCTATTTTAACTTCTCTCACTTTTATCAGCTAGTTAGCAAGTTGTAGTGGTGTATAAAAAGGCTGCACCAATACTGAGAAAAAGAATCACATTCTGGTACTAAAAAAATTGCGTACTATGTTTCTGGGGTTTTTTTTTTATCTTTTTAAAAGCTTCTCACAATTGTTCTATGCCTAATACTATATTTTTTGCTAGCCCTACAATATTTTTAGTGGCGCACTACAATATGTCTAGTGGCGGGCTACAATATTTATAGTAACATGCCATTATCTTTTGAAAAAAATAAAATCTTCATTTGTCAAGGGTTTTGAGATTGCAATAGTAGGTTTTTATTAATTTCCTAGTAGGGGAGACCAGGGCACGTATTAACAAATTTTGAAAATTGGGTTATATTTTTTTAAGGTAGCCATATTGGACCACTTTTATTTATTTTGTTTGTAAATGATGTCACTTCCGTCTTAAATTATTCTCGGGTTTTAATGTTTGCTGACGACTTTAAAATTTATAAGGAAATAACTAATGCTACTGAAACTTCTCTTTTACAACTTGACTTAATAAATTTTTTTGTTTGGTGCAATAAAAACTTATTAGCTTTAAATTTAACGAAGTGCAATATTATTTCATATTCTCGAAAAAAAACACCTATAATTTTTGACTACATTATGAATTATACAACTTTGACTAAATTCAGTTTTATCAAAGCCCTTGGTGTAATTTTAGACAGTAAGCTTACATTTGATCTTCATCGGGAATTCGTCATCAATAAAGCAAATAAAATGCTCGCTCTGGTCAAACGATTTTCGTTTGGTCTGCAAGACCCTTTTTATACCCGTATGGTGAAACCAAAGGGTATATTAACTTTGCCTTACCGTTTGTAACGCCAAGATCCCGTCATCACACAAAAAAATGAATTACACCAGTGTGTTTAGAATGATAAAAAAATAAAAAAAAATTTTTAAAAAAAGCTTTTATTAAAAAAGAATGCACTAAAAAGAAAAAAATAATTTTCTGGACGCTGTGTAACACAAATATAAAAGCTTTTTAAAAGCGAGATAAATTTTTATTTTATTGTTTTATGCTTTATCTCACTTTTTAAAAGCTTTTATATTTGTGATACACAGCGTCCAGAAAATTATTTTTTTCTTTTTAGTGCATTCTTTTTTAATAAAAGCTTTTTTTAAAAAATTTTTTTTATTTTTTTTATTTTGTTCTTTTTAGTCTTCGAATATATATCCTTACATTTGAGATGTCCTTACAGGCTTTTTAGCTTGAGAATCGTATTCAGCGACCCCAAAAACCCCCAGAATAGATTTTTTTCCGGAAAATTTGGAGAAAAGGATAATCACGTTATTCTTACAGGACCTTCCGTTATCCTTACAGACTTTTTAATGACAGATTCGGATTCAGCGACCTCAAAACCCCCAGAATAGATTTTTTTCCGGAAAATTTGGAGAAAAGGATAATCACGTTATCCTTACAAGACCTTCCGTTATCATTACAGACTTTTTAATGACAGATTCGGATTCAGCGACCTCAAAAACCCCCAGAATAGATTTTTTTCCGGAAAATTTGGAGAAAAGGATAATCTTGTTATCCTTACAGGACCTTCCGTTATCCTTACTGACTTTTTAATGACAGATTCGGACTCAGCGACCCCAAAAACCCCCAGAATAGATTTTTTCCGGAAAATTTGGAGAAAAGGATAATCACGTTATCCTTACAGGACCTTTCGTTATCCTTACTGACTTTTTAATAACAGATTCGGATTCAGCGACCCCAAAAACCCCCAGAATAGATTTTTTTTCCGGAAAATTTGGAGAAAAGGATAATCACGTTATCCTTAGAGGACCTTCCGTTATCCTTATTGACTTTTAAATGACAGATTCGGATTCAGCGACCCCAAAAACCCCCAGAATAGATTTTTTTCCGGAAAATTTGGAGAAAAGGATAATCACGTTATCCTTACAGGACCTTCCGTTATCCTTACAGACTTTTTAATGACAGATTCGGATTCAGCGACCCCAAAAACCCCCAGAATGGATTTTTTTCCGGAAAATTTGGAGAAAAGGATAATCACGTTATCCTTACAGGACCTTCCGTTATCCTTACAAGGACGAAGTAGCGAAAATATTGTATTGTCATCGGACTTATATAAGTGTGCAAAATTTCAAGTCAATCGGACAAGTGGAAGTGGGTCAAAATTGGGTTGCAAGATTTGATCTGACAAACAGACAGACAGACAGACAGACACGAAGGCAAGCTAAATAAAAGCTTTTAAAAAAGTTGAATTTAGCATGTCCGTCCGTCTGTCTGTGGCGCGGATTGCGGGCGCACGGATTGAGCTAGAGACTTGAAAGTTTGTACAGATCCGTTTTTCGTTAATGGGCAAAAATGGACCATTAGGGGGGGTACCCCCCATACGAACGAAATCGTTTTTTGTGAATATCTCGAAAACTGTGCATCTTATCAAAAAAGTCCAAGAACAAAAGTTATTTAGGATATGATTCTACATAAAACTCCCATACATCAAAATCCGATTGGAATAAATTTTAAAAAATCTTATTGGAAAGTTTGACTTCAAAGTGGAATTTTGATACAACTGTTAACTGTTCACTTAAATCACCATACGGGTTTTCAATAATTGCCAGATTGGCAATTATAGCTTTTGTTATGTTTCTACCTTAGCTCTGTATAACAGTTATGTGAGACCAATTTTGGAATATGCATGTGTTGTTTGGTCACCTTTTTGTATCAGTCATGTTCGTAGACTTGAGTCTGTTCAAAAAAGATTTGTAAGATTCGCATTGAGACGTTTGCCTTGGAGAGATCATTATAACCTTCCGCCGTATGAAGAACGCTTATTATTACTCAATTTGCAATCACTTTTAAAATGACGAGAAATAATTCAAAGTTTGTTTATTTTTAAAATTTTAACTAACGAAATTGATTCTCCAAACATACTTTTAATACTCCATATTAATATAAAACCTCGTAATACACACCAATTTAATTTCTTCTATAATAATTTCTCCAAGACGAATTATGGGGAAAAAATGCCTATTTCTTCGATGTGTAATATTTTTAATAAAAATTTTAACAAAATTGACTTTAATATGTCATCAGATGTGTTAAGGAAGAATTTATCAAATTGTTAAAACTAAATCTACTCTTAATTTTTTTTTATTATTGCATTTTAACTTTAATTTGTATAGTCTATGAGAACTGCTCTGTATGGCTGATATAAATGTCTTTACATTATGCTGATAGTAAATAAATTAACAAATAACATTTTTGACATTGTTTTTATATCTAGCCATTATTCAGGTATCATAGAGCACGATTACACGCGCTTAGTGTGCCGCCACAAATCGACTCTTTACGGGCGAGGGACGAAGTGGGAACGATGACACGAAAAATCCAACCCAAACTAAAAATTTCAGTTGCTCAAGGAGCGGAACGAATGCTGATTGGCAGATTCATTTCCACTTGTTACAAAAAAATCATTTACTCCGTGATCGTCGTAGAGTGCGTACATGTTGTTTAGCTAAAATTTGTTTATTCAATGGCAAACTGGAATAAAAATCAGACAACGGTTTTGATTGAAGCATACGAGCAACACCCCGGTTTATCTGACACTCACAAACACGAAATTAAATACAAAAAAAAACTTTTCACAAACACGAAATTAAAAACAAAATGGCCCAATTTCCATTCGTTTCATTTTCGTTTGGGTTCAGCTCAACCTGTGTAATCACGAGAGGTTCAGTGTGGAAGCTCAGTGTGTCTGCGTCTAATCGTGGTCATAAGAAATAAAAAAGTTTCAACCAAGGTCTCTATATGAAAAAAATCATTTTTATGAAAAAGCGTTATCTGTTAAAACTAACCCCGGTCATGGAGTTAGTTTTAACAGTGATGGGGTTAGCATTAACCCTCTAGCCGGGATGCCCGCCAAAAGGCGGGCTTCAGGGAATTCGCTTGTTTATAACGGGTCAAAATTTTAATCGCCGGAACGTGTTACACTGACTTTTGTAAGTTATCGCTTTACATGCTGGAAAAAATTTAGCCCTGTACGTTGTCTTGGTTACGGTCTATCGCAAGTTGAAAGTCATATTTTGGTGAATGCACCCACATAAATTATTTTTAAAAATTTAGTTTTTTTGTTAAATTAAATAAAATATTTGTAGTGGTGCTACCGGAATAAAAAAATTATTGGTAAGTTGGATTTATTATGTACTTTCATTATATCAAATTAGTTTTGTTTTTTTTAATTAGAAATAGTGATTTGATTGGCATATTAGGGGCCTGCCTTTTGTCGGGTATTCCTGTGTACGCTAAGTTTTCACGCACGAATCAATTCGCGTGTAAATTGAGTCTTCTTTGGCTATTTCCTTATCTGTTTCTTCATTTATCTGTATTTTATCACCGTTAAACCGTTTTTATTCATAGTAAATGAAATAGCAGATAAATACAGTGGATTAATGTAATTATTCCAGTATTTTTTTGGGTTTTTGTACAGAAATGCTTCCAAGACAAAACCCAACAAAGAAAGTTGTTGCCACCACTGATGTAGTTTTCGTCAGTATATGCCGAACAAACCCCACAAATGGGGGATGAAGCTCTTCGTTTTGTGTGATTCAGCAGGTTATGCTTATCGATTTGAAGTATATTGTGGTAAAACCGACAATGTGGTACTTCCTGGCAAACCAGACTTAGGAGCAACCGGAAATGTTGTAGTTCGTTTGGCAGAGACAATTCCTATGTATAAAAATTATATTCTTTACTTCGATAATTTTCATACCTCTATACCACTGCTCGTATATTTGAGAAGCCGTGGTATTTTTTTGTTGGGAACAATGAGGTCCAATCGGATTCCCAACAACAAAATGATCTCTGAGAGCAGCAAGGAATGGAGAGATAAACCTCGAGGCTCTCTGAAGAATTTACAGCTACCATACATGATGTTGTGGTGTCAACCGTTATCTGAAAAGACAGTAAAGCTGTACGTCTTGCTTCGACGTATGTAGGTGTGAAACCTTTCCGTTCTGCGAATCCGGATACGCAGCCAGAGAGAGTCACCCGTTACTGTCGAAACGAAAAGACCTACGATGACATTGATTGTCCTCGAATCATCCGAGAATACAACCATAACATGGGTGGTGATGACCTGATGGACGGTCTTATGGGTCGGTACCACATTCGTTTGAAGACCAAAAGTGCCTCCTTGAAATTATTCTATCATATGCTAGATATGTCGTTGACAAATGCCTATCTTCTCTATCGACGGATTAATGCAGGTGGATCAGACTATCCGGATCTGGCAGTTTTCAGAACCGAAGTTGCTAGGTCGTTGATGATGAGTGAAACACTTCCAGACAGAAAACCAGTTGGTCGACCATCTCAGGTCTCCAAAAACCAAGCAGCTCAACAATCATCTGGTGTTCGTCGCGCATATGGCATTCCTAAGGCTGCTCGGTTCGATGACTTTGGTCATCGCCCAGATCTATTGGACCGTAGTGGTAAAAGAACGTGCGAATTACGTGGCTGTAAATCTGAGACCCAGGTTTATTGCATGAAGTGCGAGGTAAATTTATGTGCCTCACTTCCAATAGAAAATGCTGGTATAAATACCATATTTATTGATTTTTTCATATTATTACCTTTTTTCTTGTTTTACCTTATAATACCTATGTATTTCACCCTTTTTAGTACGAAAATAAATAAAAAAAAATACTACACACCTATCTTTTATTTTATCATACGTTCACCGGAATACCCGCCTTTTGGCGGCCTACCTATTTTGACACCTGGCGACCAAACCACTTAACCTTTCGAAAAATGGACTTCATTTTCGTGATCAGCGCCCTCAAATTACCCTTATATAAAATTATTGGCTCAAACAAAAATATTCCGGTTAGAGGGTTCATAAGTTTTAACATGAAAATAATTTAATTAAAAAGATTTTTTTTTCAAAGTTCAAGTATATTCTTATCACAAAAATTATAAAATAAACAAAATAGATATCCTTTTAAATTCAAATATATTCTTTATCACAAAAACTAATAAAATAAATATTGTTTTCGAGGAATTAAGGACTTTTTAAAAAACAAAAACGATTATTATTACCTAAAAAAAGGTTTCAACGAAGCTTTTTTGTACATAATTTGTATCTATAAAAACATAGTATGAGAATTCTTAATCTATGTCTTTGACATTAACATGTTAATTCTTGTCCCATGGGTTTATTAATTTTAGCCCCGAGACTACTTTTTTTGAATTATTAATCATACCAAAAATATAGTTAAGGATTGTAATAAAACCAAAGGACATTATTAATTATAGTTACATTACTTACATTATCGACAAAGTTATATTCAATAATATACATAACTGTAGCAGAAATCAAAATATTGCAAACCATAAAAAGTTCGTTTACCAGCTAAAAATCAGCCTCTGTACTTAACCTTTACTGGCAATGAACAGTTTATGACTGATGAGTCACGATATGATCGACCGTATCGAGTGGTGGAGAAAAACCAAGTTTCGAGATTGTGGCTTGCATATTTCGGCGAGAATAGGCTTGTTAATACTTACTCCTGTTAATTTAAGCCCCGGCTTTCCCTATCGTTTTTTACTTTTGATAGTATTAAATAAAGTACCAGGAAGACCGAGCCATGCTCGGCGACGTCAAGATCCTACTTTTGCTGATTTTTTGGAGAAAAACTAAATTCACATCATCTTTACAGACCTTTTCCAGAGTTTTTAAATTCCCGGCCTAGAAAAAAAGGAAATTCGCGTCATTTTTACAGGACTTTTCGTTTTAATTTTTTTTTTTAAATCCCTGCTGGCATTCTTGATGATTTGAAAATCGCTGTTGTAGAATTGTAGAAAAAGTTTTTTCTTTCGATTGGTGATTTCAAACAGAATGACGATTGCGATCTACTTCGAGATGCTGATTTGGTCCGTCGTCGGTTTCGGCTGTTCGGCGTGTAGCGTGACTTCTGATTGAAAAGTATTAAGATGGAATACTATTTCGGATATTCTTTCTTTACTTCTGGTCTTAGCAGCACGGCTAGGTTGAGTTGAAGTAGTCGACTGCTCATCAAAATGAGCAATACGTCATAGTGCGAAGGTCCGGTCGCGATGAACCTGGCAAGTTCCACTGGAGACAGTTTCAAATAGTAAGCCATGAATTGTAATTCCTAATGCAGTCTGTTTCTGAGTAATTGAATCCGATTGTAATTGCAACATGATTCGTATAATGAGGTTCCGGGAACTTGATCGTTTTGTAATTACTATTTATCGCTGCCGATAGATATCTAAAAAGTGATATTTTTAGAATGCATATCGAAAAACATTGCCCCCTAGCAGTGTTGGGCAAAATGTAATTGTCAGAGCAATTAACAATTAACGATTAATCAATTGTAATTTTAAATTTCTGCAATTGACAATTAATCCTATAATATAATACGAGGAATGTCTGTCTGTCTGTCTGCACAAACGATATCGAAAACCCGCCTAACGATTTTCGCGAAACTTGGGGGTTAGGAATTTTCGGGGACAAGAAATCGATCTAGATAGGCCTCACCTCTGAGAAAATTCCCCTCAATACCCCTCGCCTGGTATCTTCGAATTGGGTGGTCCGATCTTAATTGAACTTTACAGTATTACCATAGAAAAATATACTTACATAGAAGGTTTGCAAGGAACAAACTTTTTGAAATATTTCCCCTACAATTAGGGGAAAATCTTGCTATCTATTTTTTGCAGCGCAAATAATAGCCTCCCGCGACTCATTTGGGAAAGAACGAGAAAAATATACAACCTTTGTAAATTGTTGAAATTCAACATTGCCACATATAATTAATTTTTAGTACAAGCGAAAAAAATATATTTTCGCAACGATTAAGTGAAGACCACATTTTGCGTGTTTATCTAGTAGGACCAATGTCTGATTGATACTTTTTTACCCTGTTCCATATAAACATAATTTTTATGATGATTTGTATGAAGAAATGCGAAATTAAAAAAGAAAACTTGTTTGTTATCAGCTTAATGTCTTGATTAATTAATTTATTAAGAAAATCGATAAAATAGCAGTGATGGAAAACACTATCGTAACATAACGAAATAACGAAATCATTTTCGGGCTTTTTAAAATTACGTTCATAAAATATACCTGCATAAAATATAATTAAAAACAATATTTTATGAACGTAATTTTGAAAAGCCCGAAAATCATTTCGTTATTTCGTTATGTTACGATAGTGTTTTCCATCACTGCTATTTTATCGATTTTCTTTATTTGTGGAGATACGAAAAAGGAAATCTTTCTAGCAGCCAGATTCTCTCTATTTGTGGAGATACGAAAAAATTTCAGAAGTAGAGTGAATTTCGCAAAAGCAAAGTCTGACTTAGAATCAGCGACGTCAAAATAGCTTAAAATTCTATATCTTTGATATTGACCAAAATGTCGTTTTTGTTGAGCAATTTTTTTTAAACAAAACCTTTCAAGATTTAAGATTCAAGATTTTTTTATTGACATTTCATAAAATAACACTATTAGAGAATCTTTACATGAGTACTTATAAACTAAAGCTATATGCCAGTGTTGAACAATGTTTCATGTATTTTTACACTGAGTTGGGACAAAAATTTTGTGCGATTTTTTTTTCTTTTATGTTGTTTTTTTTGTGCTAAACAGTCATCTGGCAATGTCTTCCATTTGACGTTTCTAGTTTGTTTATTGTTGAAAGCCGCTAAAAGTTTGTTATTGTTGACAGTCGTCTTACACAAACGTCCAGTGGGATGTGTTTTTGGGCTGGAAATGCTCCTCATAAATCCGAAAAGACTCAATGTTGTTGATTTTGGTGAACTCTTCCTGGTCGATTCCAAAAATCCATTCGACACGTCTAAACGTAGTTGGAAATTTGAATGCAAGCATAAAGAAAAAATGTTTTCTTACCTGGTTTCAGAGTCTGAAAATTTGAAAAATGTTAAATTTGGTGCCGTCCGTGTACTATTTCCACATTCTGTCATCACACAGGAAAAATACTGCTTTGCACAACACAAATAGCAACACAAATAACAACACAAACAACACAAGCGAAATTAAATGACATTTGAAAAATCAAAACAAAACATCCCCTTGCCCCGCCGCTCACTTTGCCCTCTGGTTTAAAATTAGATGACAAAGGGGGTCGGAAGCAATGGAAAATGTTTTTTATCAATTTCAGGGTTGTCTTAAAATTTTAGTACAATAATATATTTAGAACAACATGTTTAAAGTTAAAATTACCAGACATTTTCATTACGATTCAATAAATAAAGTTACTTATGTCATTAAAGTAATTAAAAATACTGAAATAGTTGAATTCGCATGAAAAAAGTTTTTTTCGCACCATATTTTATGCAAATTGTTAACTTTTAGAACATAGCTATCCACCCCTGATTTTCTGCTTTTAGCAAAAGTTGTGACGTTGCCTATCTAGTCAATGTGGTAGAAAGGGAAAGTCTATAGCATTTGTTGGTTCATCTCGCTTCCTCTTACATTGGCTTATGGGAAAATCCCGGGGCGACCGTTCTATGTAAGTATATTTTTCTATGGTATTACTAAGGGGGCTAAGGGCTTTCGATTTTTCCACTACAAACCTGGCTTTTCCCTCCCCTGGCTTTTCCCTCCCCTCGATAACCCTCACCTGGTGTTTCAAAACAACGTTTCAAAAGTCGGTGACAGCGATTACTCAATAACCACTCAACCGATTTCTATCAGCCTTATTAATAAACGTTAGTTAACTTTTATCAATGGTTTACGCAGTGGATAACTCGAAATTCTTATTAATAAAAATTTTTAAGATTTAACTGACGTTAGTTAACTCTGTGTTAGCTAACATACCGATTTTCTCGAGTTAAGGAGTTGATAACTCTTGACGGCGCATAACTCTTGCAAAAAAGACTGGAAGAAGCTATGAACCATTAAAAAATGCAATTTATGTTGTTATATTATATTACCTTATCACTTGAACACCAATTTTCTGATCGCTTTCCTTCAATTTTTAAATTTTCCACTTTTAATTACTTTGCAGTGAATCACAATTAAAATAAAAACATTAATTTCACTCCTATTTTAATATTGTCTCCAAGGAAACGGATTTAAAAAACCAAAATATGACTTATTTTAATATCGTCTCCAAGGAAACGGATTTAAAAAACCAAAATTTGACTTAAATGTAAAAGATTTTCGTATTTTTTGGTACAATTCGGCACAAGGGTTGCCGTATTCCAGCTAAATTTTTAAATAAAATACGAGTTAGCTATTATATGGAGGAAATTTTTTTATTAATAAGAATAGTTATCTAATGGATAAGTTTGCTATCTCGGAGTTAGTTAGCACATGAGTTATCTCCGTGTTAGGGATTTTTTATTAATAAGGCTGTTAGAGTTTAGTTTTAGTTCTAGCTTCCTAGGTCGGGAATTTAAGAACTCTGGAAAAGCTCTGTAAAGATAATGTGAACTTAGTTTTTCCCCAAAAATCAGCAAAAGTAGGATTTTGAGGTCGCCGAGCATGGCTCGGTCTTCCTGGTACTTAATTGTTAATTGTGACAATTACAATTAACAATTAATTAATTCGCATTTCATCCATCAGCGTTTAAAACAAATAATCACAAAAAGTTTAAATCTAAATTGAAAATTGTTAGTTTTTTCAAATTTTTTTTTTGAAATTTTACATTAAAGTACAATTTTTTTACAGGCCCTTGTTTTTCAATTTTTAATCAAAAATTTAATTGCAAAAAATTTAATTGATTGAAAATTTAATTGCAATTAATTTAATTGCAAATCTGCAATTAAATTTAATTGCAATTAAATTAATTGCAATCAAACTTTCAATCAATTGATTAGTCAATTGAAAATTTAATTGATTGATGCCCAACACTGCCCCCTAGCAATATTGCGAATTTTCATTAAGATACCTTCACGTAATTCGAAGACACCAGACGAGGGGTATCGAGGGGAGGGAAAAGTCAGGTTTGCAGTGGAAAAATCGAAAGCCCTTAGCCCCCTTAGTGATACTGTAAAGTTTCATTAAGATCGGACCACCCAATTCGAAGATACCAGGCGAGGGCTATTAAAGGGAGGGAAAAGTCAGGTTTGTAGTGGAAAAATCGAAGGGATGGGAAATTTTGATCAGGACATTCCATAGAATCGACTCGTATATGTGGGGCACTTAGTTACGATACACTCTGTATACCCAGTGAACAAAAAATGTCTTATTAAGGCATTATAAAGGCATTATCTTAATGCATTATCTTTACCTTATTGTTGCCTTATTTTTGTATAGGCCATTTCCGCGTATATAAGGCCTTACAACTAAGGCAACATTAATAGTAGATGTTTTTGCCCCGGTGATGGCGCTGATTGCTTAGATGGTAAAAATTTCTTTATTAAAACGGTCTTTAAGCCTTAATCTATTACTTTTTCTATAAAAATATTTACCGAGTCGTTTAAATTCTCCTGATAGCCAACACAAAACTTCAACAAAAAATAACTTTTTTAGTTCACTTTTCCAACACACGCATAAAAGGCGCGTTTTTCCTGAGATGAACTTCCATCTCATTTTAATTTGGAGGCTTTTATATTATTTGTCTCATGTCTTAAAGACACCTTAGCGATAATGCCTTATGACGTTTTCGACTGGCAGATTCAGGGCAGATTCAGAGCACGCTCTACCCCAGTTTAGAGCAAGGTATTTCGAGCAGATCTCGAGTAGATTTCGAGCACCTCTGCTTGGGAGTCGAGCATTTCTCAAAGAACAAGAAGAAGCATAAAACAAATTAAAATTAATTTTGATATATTCCCCTTAAGTTGACACTGCACTAATATATTTCTGACCAAATGAAATTCTTCTTCACTAGATGAAGAAGAATCCAAGAAATCAAAATCATAAATAT
This sequence comes from Chrysopilus asiliformis, assembly GCA_964034945.1. Classification (NCBI taxonomy): domain Eukaryota; kingdom Metazoa; phylum Arthropoda; class Insecta; order Diptera; family Rhagionidae; genus Chrysopilus; species Chrysopilus asiliformis. Next base: position 65,785,145 of record OZ035961.1, on the reverse strand, counting down.
CTTCCATTTACAATTCCACACGATTTTGTTAGCCTTAACCTCAAAAGAGCAACTCAAATCTGACTACATTAGGCAGATCACAAAATTGCTCGAAAAATGCTCTTTTAGTGCTCGCATACGGAGTACTTGCGTCACTCGAACACGTAACTCTTTTTCGAGCGATCAAAAAATCTCAGTCGAACACAAGATCTCAGAGTGAGCAAATTTAGAGCAACTTCAGAGCAAAAAGAGCATGCCAGTCGAAAACGCCATTAATAATTTTTCACTGGGTATAAGAATAAGAATTCTGTAAGGTCACAGGCGACTGTCTATTCGACAACTTTTCAAGGTAATTGGCTCAACTTGAAAAGTCATCCAATCGATAGTCACCTATGAGCTTAAGGATTTCCATAGCCTTGCTGTTTACGAGAAACAATATCCTCGAAAGTTATAGTGCTCACGGACTAAAGGACAGACAGACGAACCGACAGACAGACAGATGGACAGACAGACGGACAAACTCACGGACGGGCATGCGGATATAAAAATCTTTTTCATTCTTTTGTCCGACGATTTGTTAAATGTGTTACAAACAGTATACTAAATCTAATGCACTCCTTTATGATTCTTGTAATGAATATAATAAGGACTAAATTGAATGACGAACGACAGACCCAATTTTATTCAAATCAAACGAATGAAATACCCATCAGGTGAGGTCTTAGGTGAAAGAGCTTAAAAAAGTTACTCAGGAAAAAATAATATAACGATTAAAAGGAATAAAATTAAAAAAAATAAAAATACCTTCAAAAAAAGAAATAATATTTTAAAATTTACTGAATCAAAGTCTCGATTTGTAGTAGGTATATTGAATTTCGTCAGTTAATTTTTTGGTTCCGTATTTGACAATTTTTGTACAACAATTCGCATAGAAATTACAAATTCAATATTAACATTAAGGATAACACCATCGAATCAAGAGTAACGTAACAAATTTTCCATGATTTCTCGCACCAACCATACTCTTACTATATAATTGAATAAAATTGATTTTAGTCCCTAATGTCGTTTTCATTTTCCACAAAAATCAGAAATTGTAATAGCGGCAATGAATTCTCGAAATCTGGATATTCAAACATTACTCGCAGACTGGCTTTTCTTACTCGAATAAGGATATAGTAACAAATATATAAATCGTCTATGTATACACATATATAATTTTTTTCAAGATTTAACAGCGGTTTTTCTTGTTATAGAAAAGCGGTTTCTGGATTATACATTGGAATTCATTGTCATGAATGGATCATTGATTTTTTGAGGGTTGATTTATTGTCAAAATTGATTTTTTTAGATGTAAAATATAATATTTATTCCAATCACGTGTTTGCTCTGCGATTTACGTAACAAGAGGCAATAAAATACTTCGTCGAGAAAGTATAATTCAATTTTTTAGGTTAGAAGATCAAGTATCAAGTTTTTTTTTTGGTTTTAATGACATTGGTGTGTACTCTTACTTCAATCAAATATTTTTAAATTAGACTTGAATCAGAAATTCTTCATAAATATGATGAAAATGCTCAATTTTTCAATTTTCAAGGGATTTATACAATTGAGTTGTTAAATTGAGGAAAATGATGAATCAGAAATAATTACCTGTTATATATATTATGCATTTCAATCTAATACGTTTCTTTCAATTAGATCTGGTTTTTCTAAAATGGTTTAGAGAATCTTTGCAATAAACTACATGGAAAAATATATAAAAGAACCTTCCTGGTGCTGTACTGAACATAACACAAAAAATTTCAACTCAATATCTCAAACCATGTAGAATCTAGCGGAAGAGGGGATTTGAGGAGGTGGGTCAACAGGAGGGAAGTATGTAAAATCTCCTTCCTGGCGTTATACTGAACACAACACAGAAAATTTCAGCTCGATATCTCAAGCGATGTAAAATCTAGCAGGTGAGGGAGTAATATCTTAGCACAAAAATTACCTTTATTTTTGAAATGTTCACTATATGCTTTGTGGCTATTTGTGCTATGATGATTTCATTTTTTAAGTATCGAAAACTACTCTTTGAGCCTCTAGCGCTCTAATATATGTACCTGTTAAGCTTCTTAAGTCCCCATCTAAGAGTATTTCATGGTCAAAGCTGAAATGGAATCGCAAAAGAACGTGTTTGGCATATAAAATTTAACCATAAAAGTACACATTTGTATTGATATATCAGGAAACAAAACCCTTTTTTTTGTAGAATCCTTCTAGCTTAATGGTATTGAAAAGCTTAGAACTGTACGACATTTTATTAGGTTTATATTCATCTGATATACTTTTAGAATCCACGAAATATGATACCAAGAAAAATCTTTTGACTATGTTTTTAAGATAATTTCTTTACTTTTATTCAATTTAATATGCTAATCTAATGGAAACTCTTTATATTGTTGCAAATAAAACGGAAAATTCTTAAAGAAACACTTTTCGTCACAAAAAAATGTTATGTAAAAAAGCCAAATACAAAACATAACAAAAGCTATAATTGCCAATCTGGCAATTATTGAAACCCCGTATGGTGATTTAAGTGAACGGCAAACAGTTGTATTAAAATTCCACTTTAAAGTCAAAGTTTTCAATAAGATTTTTAAAATTTATTCCAATCGGATTTTGATGTATGGGAGTTTTATATAGAATCATATCCTTAATAACTTTTGTTTTTGCTCTTTTTTGATAAGATGTACCGTTTTTGAGATATTCGCAAAAAAACGTTTTCGTTCGTATGGGGGTACCCTCTCTAATGGCCAATTTTTGCCCATTAACGAACTTAGCCTTGCATTTTACGAAAAACGAATCTGCGTAAAATTTCAAGTCTCTAGCTCAATCCGGGCGCTCGCAATCCGCGCCACAGACGGACGGATATGCAAAATACAATTTTTATACCCGTATGGTGAAACCTAAGGGGTATATTAGATTTGCCTTACCGTTTGTAATGCCAAGATCCCGTCATCACCCAAGAAATGAATTACACCAGTGTGTTTAGAATGATAAAAAAAATTGAATTTTGCATGTCCGTCCGTCCATCCGTCCATCCGTCCATCCGTCCATCCGTCCATCCGTCCATCCGTCCATCTGTCCGTCTGTCCATCCGTCCATCTGTGGCGCGAACTGCGGGCGCACGGATTGAGCTACAGACTTGAAATTTTATGCAGATCCGTTTTTCGTAAAATGCGAGGCTAAGTTCGTTCATGGGCAAAAATAGACCATACGTACGAAAACGTTTTTTGCGAATATCTCAAAAATGTTAAACCGTTTGATACATCCGTTTGATACATCAAAATCCAATCAATCAATTTTTCTAAATAAAAAATTTTGTCGGTCTTCATACTTGACGATTGATTTTTCTCCAAAAAATAGCATTTTCTAGCTGTTCTTATGTTTATAAGACTTTCATCAAAGATTTTTGTGATTTATTGTATTGTTTCATTCTATATGTAAATTGTTGAATTTTTAAGTTGTCTAAACCTCTTTGTTGAACGACAAAAATCAAAGTAATGCCGCGACTGAGTTTTGTGCGCTCCGTTTGTGCCATACGAAAACACCCAACTTCCACATTTAATTTAGCATTTGCTAAGAAAACTTTTATGCGATCAACTTTTACATTGTCATTTATTGATTTTCGATCCAAATACATCTTCATTTATTTTTCTCCAAAAAATAGCATTTTCTAAGATGTCTGAAAATTGTTAATTCAAAATTTGTAACGAGCAGGTATTCGAAATTTAGTTTGAATTTTTCACTAAACTTTGCAAAAGATTTTTTTGAAAATGTGTTTTTCTGTAGCAGTTAAAATTGGCAAGGTAATTTTCGAGATTTTGCAAAAGAAAAAATTAAAAAAAAACTCATTATGGGACAGTGGACAAATGAAAGCTTGAAACGATGGTAGTTTTTTTTAAACCTTTTATTTAGCTTGACTTCGTATCTGTTTGTCTGGGTCAAATCTTGCAATCTAATTTTGACCCACTTCCACTAATCCTATTGACTTGAAATTTGGCACACATACGTAACTCCGATGATAATACTATTTCGTCCTTGTAAAGATAAGGAAAGGCCCTGTAAGGATAACGTGATTACCTTTTCCTCAAGTTTTCTGGGAAAAAACTTTTGAGGTTTTTGGAGTGGCTGAGTCCGATTCTGGCATTAAAAAATCTGTAAGGATAACGGAAGGTCCGTCTATTTGTTGACCCGTCTATTTGTCCTAATTACCGACCGATTTCAGTTATACCCATAGTAAGCAAGATTATAGAAAAATTAATCTCGAAACGTTTGATTGAATTTTTGAATGGACTCAACTTTTTCTATACTCATCAATATGGGTTTCGCGCAGGATCAGGCAACAATGCTGCGATTGGTCAAATAGTTGACTTTATTTGCGAAAATTTTGATAATAAATGTCTGGTGGGAGGATTATTTTTAGATTTACAAAATGCCTTTGATAAAATAGACCATCTAATACTCCTCGAGAAGTTGGCTCTTTATGGTATAATAAATGATGCGCTTCGTTTATTCCACAGTTATTTAACAGATAGATTTCAATTTGTCACTTACAAAGGTAGCAGTAGTAGTTTAAAACCAGTGAATTGTGGGGTTCCACAGGCTTCCCAGGCTTCCCATTTCAGGAAAGATAATATGTTTTGCTGATGATACATCTTTATTTTACCCTGCTAAGAATGAGTTAGAGATACGGGACAATATGACTTTTGACCTCTCTACTCTCATGAATAATGGGCTATGTTTAAATTTAAAAAATACTGTTTTTACAATTTTCCGACCTGTGGGCAAAGAAATTATTCCATTTAATCTCAACTTTCAAGATACTGTGATAACAGAATGTTCTGTTGTTAAATATCTTTGTATACATCTTAACTAGTTATAATCTAAATTGGAGTGATCATATTTTCTATATTAGAAGCAAAGTCTTAGCTGGGATTAGGATTCTTTACAAATTCAGAACATTGAGAGTTCAAACAAAAAAGCTACTATATCAAGCGCTTATTCACAGTCACCTTGTTGGTAACCTGATTATTTGGGGATCAACTTATTCTGGACATCTAAAATCTTTGCAGCGTCTACAGAACAGAGCGCTAAAATTAGTACTAAACTTAGACAAGCGAACTATAGTAGCAAGCTATTGTATACTGACATAGTTTATCCTATTTTGCGTAAATCCAATTATTATATAATTAGCATTAGATCTTTTGAATTATAAAGTTTCTGCCAGGTGATACATGCTTCTATAAAGCTTTTGCGCAAAAGCATTAACTGAATTTATGTAAATACTTATTATCATGTGAATTTTATATATTTATATATGTTAAGCAAGAATTTATACTGTTAATTGAAAAATGAATAAAAAAAAGGTCCTGTAAGAATGACGTGATTATCTTTTCCCACAAATTTTCTGGAAGAAATCTCATCTGGGAGCTTCTGGAATCGTTGAACTCGATTCTAGAGTCACAAGGTCTGTAAGAATATCAAAATAAATATTTACCTAACTTTTATTTCTAATACACAGTGCCCAAAAAAACTGTTTTTTTTTCCTTTTTAGTGCATTTTTTTAAATAAAAGATATTTTTTTTAAAAAAGCGGTGAGCGAAAAGATTGCGTAAATCAGTTAGTAAATTTTATTTTATTATAAATTGTAAAATTTTAGAGAAAAAGTGTTTCAACCGCGAACTTTTTTTTTGGAATAGAAAAGTCACTCAAATAGATGCCCTCATATTTAGTAAAATCCCGAACCAACTTCTTTGTGGAACGTAAGTCGAGTCTGTGATAAATAGCCTCCGAGTATGCAACTTGTATTTTTTTGAAAAAACTTTTAATTACTGTTTGGGGTGGTGTGAAGTTAACTACGTTTTTCAGATTTAAATTTGTTTTTTTTATTGCAATATTGTGCAATATTGGAGATTTTAAATACCTACCTTCCGTTTATACTTACCGCAGAATTTTTGATGGATTTGTTTCGATTTATATTTTGAAATAGCCACGATTTATAATTTTTTTGTGCGAGATTAACAACCCTAATGGCCGGTTTAACGAAACTTTAAAGCTGTCGCTAACTTGACTTTTAGTGGGTTATAGGGTACCTCAACGACGCAATTTAGTTTCCACTTTACTATGACTATGGACAGGCGGTCGATCTTTTTCGTCATGCTTTTCTTCCGAAATCTTACATTTTAGAAGAAAACGCAAGCATTTTTAAGGTCATTGATTGATTTCAAATTGGTTTTAAATGATAAAGCATTAAAACATGTGTAAAACATCTAAATCTTAGTATAAATATTATAAATATTCAGAAGAAAATGGAAACCTTTCAGAGTTTTTCTCTTTTGTTTAAGGTAGTACTAAAAACAATGTATAACACAGACGATTCAAATCAAACAAATCATTTTCCATAAATTTTCCATATATTCACTTAACTGTTGTTATTTCAGATAATCTGGAGCGTGGTAAGCATGTCAACCATGTCAACCATCCAACGCCATTTTTTTTAAAAGCTTTTATTTAGCTTGCCTTCGTGTCTGTCTGTCTGTCTGTTTGTCTGTCAGATCAAATCTTGCAACCCAATTTTGACCCACTTCCACTTGTCCGATTGACTTGAAATTTTGCACACTTATATAAGTCCGATGACAATACAATATTTTCACTACTTCGTCCTTGTAAGGATAACGGAAGGTCCTGTAAGGATAACGTGATTATCCTTTTCTCCAAATTTTCCGGAAAAAAATCTATTCTGGGGGTTTTTGGGGTCGCTGAATCCGAATCTGTCATTAAAAAGTCAGTAAGGATAACGGAAGGTCCTGTAAGGATAACGTGATTATCCTTTTCTCCAAATTTTCCGGAAAAAATCTATTCTGGGGGTTTTTTGGGGTCGCTGAATCCGAATCTGTCATTAAAAAGTCAGTAAGGATAACGGAAGGTCCTGTAAGGATAACGTGATCATCCCTTTCTCCAAATTTCCCGGAAAAAAATCTATTCTGGGGGTTTTTTGGGGTCGCTGAATACGATTCTCAAGTTAGAAAGCCTGTAAGGACATCTCAAATGTAAGGATATATATTCGAAGACTAAAAAGAACAAAACAAAAAAAAAATAAAAAAAAAATTTAAAAAAAAAGCTTTTATTAAAAAAGAATGCACTAAAAAGAAAAAAAAATAATTTTCTGGACGCTGTGTATCACAAATATAAAAGCTTTTTAAAAGCGAGATAAAGCATAAAACAATAAAATAAAAATTTATCGCGCTTTTAAAAAGCTTTTATATTTGTGATACACAGCGTCCAGAAAATTATTTTTTTTTCTTTTTAGTGCATTCTTTTTTAATAAAAGCTTTTTTTTTAAATTTTTTTTTTATTTTTATTTTTTTCACCTCTACTTTGGAGCTCTGCTGTGCTATTTTCTTTATCTATTGCTTTATAAACAAATTTTTTTATTTGGTTAAAATTAAGGTATTAGATTTAATTTTTATTTTTTTTTTAAATTTTTTTATTAGCTTCCGGATCAGTAAGAAACAATATTGAAAAAACTCAATAAAGGATTGAAAAAAGAAACACGTTCAGCAAGAATTTCGTAAATTGGGATTAATAATAGACCAACCAAAACAAGGTACTGGCAGCACAAATGATGGTAATACAGCAAGAATATTTTTCTTATACCCCGGGATAACTTCTGAAATAACAAAAGTAGATTTGAGTTTGATCTATAATTTCAAAATAATACTGGAAGTAATTGCTTGCAGTAAAGCAATAAATGCTAAACAATTTGAAAAATTTGCAAAGGACACCGGAGAAATATACAACAAGAATTACCCATGGAGAAATATGCCACAAACAGTAAAATATTATATCATGGTGAAGACATCAGCAGAAATAATTTACTACCACTTGGAGATTTACCAGAAGCAGTGGCGGCTCGTGTATATTTGAAATGAGGAGGCAAAGTTTTTTTTAGTTCTATAAAATTTTTTATTATACGACCACAGAACTATATAACATAAAACAACTGTCACCATACAAAGCTCTGCTGAAAAATGGTCCCAAAAATATTTCCCTCTTTATCGTACTTGAACGCATTCGCTGAACTGTATAAAGGTGGGTTTAGAAACACGAGCATTTTCATTTTTACTGGCAAAGTGAGTGAAATGCCAGATTTCTTATGACTTTTTCACCAAGTGGGAAAGGGACGGGAAACCACTGAGTAAAAATTTTACTGGAAATTTTGCTTGCATGTAGTGGTTTTACTATCCATAATGTTCGTCGACGATAGGAAAGTTATGGCAGTAAACAACAACAAACACATTGGACTTCCCCGCCCTGCCAGCAAAATGTTACCCCTGAATTATGGGGAATTATGGCAGCCAGCAAAAGTAAGGTTAAGTTCGATGTTTATTTGAAAGCTACGCATTTTAAATGGAAACGGGAGGTAATAATAATTATGTTATTAATTATAACATCACACAAAATGATTTTGTTAGGTGAAATTGAAGTGATAACAAACGTATTGCTGCGAGAAGGTGATGTGCAGTGACAGTTCGCCATAAAGTGGAAGGGAAAGTACGTGTGAGACACTGATGTGATCGACTTTTTGCGCACGTAAATTTGAATTTCGCTATCCCGCTCACTTTGCCAGTAAAAATTAAAATGCTCGTGTTTCTAAACCCACCTTAAAGGTTGCGAAATTCAAATTTCGTTTGCCGCGAAATTCAAATTTCACAAATTTGAGACTAACTTTAGGCGTCAAAAACTAACTTTAGTTTTAACTAACTTTAGGCGCCGTAAAAAAATCTCTTCATAGAGGCTAGCCTCCGATTCGTACAAATACTTTCATACAGCTTTTGCTAAGCAGAAGCATAACCGCATATAGAATATGAACACCAATCTCCGTAAAAAAATCTCTTCATAGAGGCTAGCCTCCGATGCTTGTGCTTAGCAAAAGCTGTATGAAAGTATTTGTACGAATCGGAGGCTAGCCTCTATTAAGAGAATTTGTAGTTTATGTTTTAGAGAATTCGACATTAGAGAATAGGATTTTCTTTTAAATTATTATTTTTTGAACATACAGATTTTTATTCAGTCCATTATGGTATAAAAAATTAAAGGCATACGTTAGAAAAACATTTTTATAAAATGTTATGAGGAGGCAATGCCTCCGTTGCCTCCCCTATAAAGCCGCCACTGACCAGAAGTAGCTCAAGAAAAAAGGAATAAAGACTACAGGTATTTCAGATAACATAACACGGAATAGCGCAAATGAAGACTTAATTAACCGATTACTCGTAACATCAGACCCATTCGTTTCGAGCTAAAAATTACTAGATACAAACAACCCTTCTCAAATTATAGATGAAATACAAGAATTACCCCTAGATAAAATTGTTAATGAACTATGTATGATAAACCAATTTTAGTGAAATTGCTATTTAATTTCGTGTTGCCATATTTTATGATATTTCAAAAATATTCATATTAAAGCAACTACTTTCCTACGAAAAAATAAACAGAACATAAGAAGTTGAATTTTAATTTACAATATCTCAGAATCTAGTTATCCGAGTGTGATGAACTTTTATGAAAAATAAAGTTTGAAGGGTTTTCTATTCAATATAAAAACACATTTAAATCTTTTCAATGGAATTTAGACTAATAGAAAACGATCTCGAACCACTGTTTGGCGCGCCGGGTGTTATTTGAAGTCTTGAATATGTCGGATTTCTTACACAAAAGATGTTTAAGCAACCTTGGCTTGTTTAAAAGCAAAAGCAACTTCTTTGAGTTGTTTTCATGCTAGTATAAGTTTATCACGATGGTTTCAAAATTATTTGCAATATGTGGAGCCCACGTATGAAATGAAACTAAACAACAAGTTCACCTACACGACATTCGCTCACTGCAAGTAAATTTGATCTTATGGTATTCTAGCCCGATTAATTATAAAGTTTTCCATTTTTCTGTGACGAATAACACTATAACGTATAACATCTGTTTAAAATAACATTCTTTTGGATAGAGTCGAATCAAAAGACAATATAAAAAAGTTTCCTTTTGATAAAGTTTGATTCAAACGACGATTTCTAATTCTTCAATTAGATGTGGATTGCATTTGTCGGTTAACAGGTAAACCAAATTTTCTTTCACCTTAAGGTTTTCTGTGCCCTAAGCATCAAATGGTATATGAAACAGTGTTGCCAGATGCTGGGCGCAATTTTCACCACAAAATTTGCCAGAATTTACCCTTTTTCCACAGAATATTCGTACGTCGATGTTTCCTTTTTTTCCCATAGAACAAAACCTTGACAAAGGCTTAGGGATTTACACAAACTACCTCGTGAAATAATAATATAAAATCAAAAGACAAAAATTTTATTAATAATAAATCCATATTACATTTTAAAAAGAGATATGCTTGAACTTTTCAATTGCCGTGTGCCTGACGATTCGATTTGCGCGACTAAAAAATACTCATTTCATTCACTTCCATGCATCCGATTGACGTGAAATTTTGCACACATACGTAAATCCGATGAGCATACAATATTCAACTACTTCGTTCTTGTAAATGATTATCATTTTCCTCAAATTTTCCGGAAAAATCTAATCTGGGGGTTCGTGATGTCGATGAATCCGATTATCGTGTCAAAAAGGCATTTTTTTAATAAAAGCTTTTTTTTAAGATTTTCTTTAAACTTTTTTCTTAATAAAAATTGCTTTACGTAACCCCTGGAAATTCGCGCAGCTCAATTTGCTGACATTAGCTTTATCTTTTTTATCGTTTTGTATTTGATCAGTAAAATTGTTGTAACACAAAGCTTTTCTCTACATTAAAAAAATATACATGTATTTGAAAAAAAAATATATGTTTCGCTAAAATAAAAAATTTATAAAGAATTCAAACCCCCGCGTCTATTCTGGCCCACCCTGTATTATAGTGTATTTGTTGTGTCTAAAGGTAAGTGCACACGATATGATCACTGTTCATATTTCTGAACATACGCATATGTTGCTTATAAGCTTCAAATCCTCATATGTTCATACAATATATGAAAGGTGTTCACACGATATGAACATTTTGTCCCAAAGCTTCAAATTTTTAGGTGTGTTCATATGTGCTCAAATGCATTGTGTTCATATTTTTCTGCGCGTATGAACCACTGTTCAGACGATATGAACGTTTTGTTCAAATTACAGATATGAACAATTTTTAAGAACATTTGAGCACACAACACAACAAATTACAAAACTGTCGAAAACTTTTTTTTTGTGTTATATGCCAGGAGCTTGAAGGCGAAGACCAAACTGGTCCGTGTTTTAAAGTCCATGAACAGAAAAGTTCAAATTCGAATCGAATTATTTTACCCTGAGTGGGATTTGAACCACTGCTCATTGGATCACAAGGCAAGCACTTAGCTGACTGAGCCATCCACGCCACAAATCTAAAACCTACTAGACCCAAATAAAAACCAGAAAACATCAATTTACGTACAAATTTGACTCAAAATTTTACATTTGAACATGTTAAAAACTTAGCCCATGTTCAAATGTTACAGTGTGTTCATATCTGTGATCATACGTCCGAATTTTACAAACTGGGTTCATATGGTCCCAAAATAGTGTTCACACGGTATGAACAGGTCGTGTTCATACGTTTGCTCACGGCATGTTCAAATGTGTTCATATGCCTTGTGTTCATACGTATGAACACAAAAATATGGTGTTCAGACGATATGAACACGTTTGGGACACTTTTTTGCTCAAAAATATGAACAGTGATCATATCGTGTGCACTTAACTTAAGACCTAACCTACCCAATTTGAACAAAACGGTTTTTCGGTGTTTTAATAACCGGTTTTTGGACCCGGTTAAACCGGCCCGGTTTAAACCGAAGTCTTAAAACCGGTTTAACTGAAAACCGAAAACCGTTTTTTTTTCAAAAATTTGACATCCCTAATTCTTACTGACTAACCTGGTACAAATGAATTAAAGTTGAGTAGAAACATAGCTTTATCTATCCAGCAACGAGGTGATACCTTTCTTACATATTGAAATCTTGTATTATGCAAAATAACGTTTTTTTATTGAAATTTACTATAAAGAGTTATTAGAAAACCGAGAATTAAATATGGTAGAAACTTGAAATTTAACAAGACTCCGTTTTATATTGAAAGGTAAATCACATTAAAAACAGGAAAAATTAAGGACTCCCCCTTTCCTGCCCTCCATACTTTTTTCCCTGAAAACAGATGATTTTTTTGAAAACTTTGTTAAGGCAAAAAGTATTGAGAATATAATTTTACAAAACTTTTCCATACATTATAATCAAGTTGGAGTAATTTTTTAAATTATTTGAAATTTTCTCGACCACATGAATTTTAATATTATTTGAATTTTCTGGTTTTTATTCCGTTTCAGAGTTAACATTTAGAAAACAAAACCGTTTCAGGGTGAACATTTAAAGTAAAATGGTTCGAATAAAACATTTACAAATAGAAGAATTATCCCTAGTATATAGAGAAATTTTGAACTCTCCTATTTCATCGACATCCTTCGTGGTCAGGTCAGTGACGTCAATCTGATCATGGCGTCAATCTGATTTAAATGATCAATGGATATAATTGTATGTTTGTCATTTAAATCCAAAGTAAAATGTTTGTCAGATCTCTTAATAACCTTATATGGACCTTCGTAAGGAGGTTGTAAAGTTTTTTTTTACCGACTACAACGCGTACAAAACCGTGACTACAATTCATTAAATCAGAATTTATGTAAGGTTTTAAATTTGAATTTCTTTTTGATTCTACAGTTTGAAAGAAATGAATTTGGTTTCTTAACTTTCCAATCAAATGTCCGGCGACAATTAAAAATCGTAGGTAATGAATTTTGATTAAAATAGTGAAAAAATTCACCAGGAATACGTAAATTTTGAACATAAACTATTTCTCCCGAAGAGAAACCAATATCTTCTTTTGCTGCTACTCGACAACCGAGTAAGATCATTGATAACTCTTCGCTCCAATTTATAGTGTCTTTTGCTTTAATGGCTTCTTTAAGTCTCCTACGAAATCTTTCTACCATACCATTAGCCTGTGGATGGTGAACTGTGGTATAAATTTTGTGGCTACCGACGTTTGTAACCTTTATAATTATCCACTTAACATTAACACAGTAAAATATACACTACACAAAATTATTGTTTTTTTAATAAAGCCGTTTTTGATTTTGTATTTTTGTCAAATAATTTTAAAAAATAAATTTAGTCTTCAATATTTTTACAGTTAGTCATAAACATTAAACTTCTTATTAAAATATAAAAAAATAGAAAAAATAAATAAATTCAATGACTAACAATTGGTGACCCCAACAATTAAAGTCGTAGGTAATAAGAATGTTGACTGACAGTCGCTAGAATCGGGCTTTTTGCTTGAATCTTCACAATTCAAAGGAATCACTCTTTAAGTTGAGTGATTTTGCTCAATACAATTATGCGTTGTTCAATTTCACCGAAATTCGTTTCCCGCCAAAATTGATATTTGCCAAAACAAATGTATTATAACGACATATTAATCAATTTGTAGCTGGGTATAATCCAGGTTTAAAACCTTGGCTTGGTTTATTGAAGAACATTGCCTTTCATCATATCTAAAAGATGCGATCAGTTCGACACATGCTTGGGTTTAAAGTTTTCTAAATTTCAGTTTATAAATACTTCAGAAACGGCAACACGTATAACATAAACACCTTCTCCCTATCGGAAGAACGATCAGCAGAAATGGGTAACTCAGGATTAAGTGACCGATGTTACACGAACACCTCAGTGGAATGGACGACTATTTGGTCGTCTACGAAGTTGTTTAACAAGACTTATAACCATGAAATTAAACTTTTAAGTCACAAGTTTTATAAGGGTATATAAGGCGTCTCAAAATGGCTTATATTTATAACTGATAGAAGTAGCGTCGTAACAACGAGTAATAAATATCATGGTTACGAGCCTCTATAACTTTTTATACCCGTATGGTGAAACCAAAGGGTATATTAACTTTGCCTTACCGTTTGTAACGCCAAGATCCCGTCATCGCACAAAAAAATGAATTACACCAGTGTGTTTAGAATCATAAAAATATTTAATTTCTGCATGTCCGTCCGTCTGTCTGTCTGTCCGTCTGTCCGTCTGTCTGTCTGTCCGTCTGTCCGTCTGTGGCGCGGATTGCGGGCGCACGGATTGAGCTAGAGACTTGAAATTTTGCGTGGATCCGTTTTTCGTAAAATGCGAGGCTAAGTTCGTTAATGGGTAAAAATGGTCCATTAGGGGGGGTACCCCCCATACGAACGAGAATGGTTTTTGTGAATATCTCAAAAACGGTGTATCTTATCAAAAAAGTCCAAGAACAAAAGTTATTTAGGATATGATTCTACATAAAACTCCCATACATCAAAATCCGATTGGAATAAATTTAAAAAAATCTTATTGGAAAGTTTTGAAGGAATTTTGGTATAACTGTTCGAATTGTGATACGAATATCACCATACGGGTCTCCAATGATTGCCAGATTGGCAATTATAGCTTTTGTTATGTTTTGAATAAAAATCTTGCAGTGGTTCGTTAATACAGTTGAAAATCCGAGAAAATGACTTCCTATTTAACTACGGTGATATAGTCGTCATGTAGCAAACAAAACTGCAAAAGTTTGTAAGACGAATAAGTTTTGTGCACAACGTCGCGTCGTCGGAACGTTGTATATTTTTTTTTATCCGACTTCGTGTTACTTGGGTGACATACAGAAAGACATTTTTGTAATAATGCTCTAATCGACTCAGGATGGCTTGGGAAATGTTTTTACTACTACGTAAAAGAAAGTCAAAAAAAATTGGATTTTATGTATCAAAAATAAAAACGAGATAAATATTATTTCGAGTTTTTTTGTGCTTTTATCTCGCATTTATTTTTGGTACGTAACACCCAGAAATCTTATTTTTTTTATTTTTTAGTATTTTTCTTAATTTTAAAATCTATGATTATTTTCTAATCCCTCATACAACATGGCGGCTGCCAGGCGCCATTTTGTTTTTTCATACATGCGTATATAAATATGATATTGTGACCTTAACTTGGCATAAGTTTCAGTCAATCGGTTATGTGGAAGGGGCTCAAAATTATGAACTCCGAAGTAACAGTGTTAGTGTCACTTGCTGCAGAATGTATTATTAGAAGAATTCCATTGTTAATCTTTGCGAGGAATATTAATTTTTAAATGCTGTCAAGTTTTGATTACGTATAAATGGATTGTGCTATTTAAAACGCGATTAAATTACCTAGTCATACTAGAAATCATATCAGTGGAAACAAACTAGTTTGAGGCAGATTAAGTTAATACAATAAATGTTAGTATAATTACTTATGTGAAAAAGATCATATTTTACTGCAAGGCAATCCCACGATGTAGCCGCAATAAAAATGAAGAAAAATTCTGAATTGCTCTTAAAACCTTTTCAACCACACTATAGGCTTTTTTTTATCGCCATATATTATTACCCTATACCAATTTTGTGCCCCTATACCACACGAAAATGGAGAGGAAAAACAGAATTGTCAGTGTTGCAGAAAATTTATTGCAATACCAATAGAGAGATACCCAAAACAGTGCTAAAGTTTCAAAGTTTACGTACCATAAAATGAAATAAAACACTTTAGTCTCCTTCCACAAGGTAAAGTACCTGCACGTCTTCGTGTTCAAGGACACAAGTCCTCGAAAAATATGAATATGAGTAAATCCTGGTAACACTGATGACGTTTTGTTCTATTCAGCAGTAATATATGTTATTAAACATAGGAAAATAGTATAGACATGGAAAAAATCATGTACAGGTAGATAAATATAGGTCTACGAACGATTAAACTTGGAAGTCGCGTGCTTTTGAATCTTGTGTTGTAATCGTGGAATCAATGCTTCCAACATTTCAGTTCGTAATAAATGGCAAGGGATGCGACTAACGGTCTCATCGAAAAAAAAACTTTGCGCATAATCAACGAAAGAAACCCTGTTGCTCCTCATATTCGAACAATTTGCAGCGATCCCCACGCTTTCGTTAAATATGATGTGGAAAAGGGGAACAATAGCTGGGCATCGTCGCACATAAAGGATTCAGTACTTGATTTTCAGACGTCAGTGCACAGGCTGTGGAAATGTTTGTATACCAAGTGAAGTTCCGGTACCGCATTAAATTTTTCCTCCCAAGTGTTCGGACATGTTAGGTGACTACTGCAGGTTTAACAAAAAATAAATAAAAAAAACTTGACGAAATAGACAAAGTTAGCACAAATATACAGTAACCCAAGTAACTGAGTACGCTTACGTATACCCCTATCATGTAAATATTGATATACCAACTGATATATGTTCTTTTTGATATATTTCGTATAGGTTTTGGCACCCAGCTAAATTTTAACGTATCTAAGTGGAAAATACGATTTAGCAAGCACGGGTCGGCCACAGTTCTCGTTGAGCATTCGCCAAGCCAAGATGTGTAATTTAAGAAAAGTAACGTCTTTTTCGAAGTCGCTCAAGTAAAGTTTTTTGCTTGTTAGTGTTAAGTCAATATATATTTCATTAAAGTGGTTCTGCCCACTCTGATCGCCTCCGCATAAATTGGTCTCGCTGAAAACATGACCAAATGAATTTAATCATTCGATTAGTGTAAAAAAATTCTTCTAAATTGGAAAAAAGTGGATTTTTTCGCTTTTAATAATTGAGTGTGTTGAGAGTGTAAATTCATGAATTTTTTTTGCTTGTAATAGAATTTTTTGTACAGCACAAGCCCCTTGGAAATTAGTAAATTAGTGGCATTAAATAAATAAAAAAAAGCAATTGGTGTTTCACATTGTTTTATATTTCATAATTACAATATTTTTTTGGTGTTTATTATCTAACACAGATTACAAGGTGCATCAAATATTATCAGTAATTATATGTTCTTGCTTCTTTAATGTTTCGTGTTTCTTAATACCAGATGTGCAGGTTAATTTGAACCAAGCCAAAAGATAATTCTTTTTTTGTCCCGCGTTCGGTGTTCAAAGTTGTGCTAATGGCCATAATATGAAATTGACTTATAAATTTTAAAAATTACCTAGTTTGAAGCAATACAAAAAGTTCTAATGCCAAAGTCTAATGTGTTTAAGTGATGTTTTTTTTACAAATGCTTTAAATATATTAAAAGAAAATAATATATTAAGAAATAATGTGCTGTTAGTTGAAAGTATAGATGAGTTCATATTAAACAAGTGAAATAAAAATTAAATCATGATTAGTTGTTTTTCATTGTGAATGATTTGATAAAAACGTTTATCCAAGATTTCCTCTGTGGTCAATAATTTTACAGCCTTAAAACAGCGAGATACATGTTTACATCAAGAAACGCAGTAAGTGGAAATTATTGAGTATGATATTACTCTACGAATTCTTAAAATTTAAGCATTTTAAGCTTAAACTACAAGTTAAACTTAGTTAAAACTGAAACTAAATTAAAAGCTCAAAACTTAGATTCCGTCACCTTTTTTATACCAAAATCGGAAAAAAATTAATAGCACCAGCGTATTTAGAATGATGAATTTATTTTGTTTTTGCATGTCCGTCTATTCAAATCTATGTGAGTATAACTTGATAACGAATTGAGCTATAGACTTGAAAATTGGCACAGCAATTTTTTTCGTAAAATAGAATGTCGAGTTCGTTAACGGAGAAAATCAGACCACTTTTTATCTTCGTTTCCATACTAAATGGACATTTTTTTAGACTTCTCGAAAACTCGGAGCAGGTTTAAAAAATTTCAATCGGAATGTTATAATGAAACTAGGGGCTTGGCCCCTGATCACTTTGCGGTCTACTCCCTTTGCACGGGTCGGCCTTACGCCTTCTTGTCTCCATCAGCCTGCAACCACCACATGTTCTCGGATTTCGACCTCGGGAACTACTCGGTCTCCGGTCTCGCACTAAATTATGGCGGAATCTTCTCAAAATTTCAAAACATAAATAACATCCACTAAAGGTTAAATTTCCAATAAATATTAAAGGATAAATGAAAAGTATTAAGAGAATAAAACTAAAAAAACAAATTGTTTCAATCAATTACCGATTCAATCTGTATTTATACCTTTTTTGAATTTCGATAAATTTGGTGAAATCGGTGAATTATGACCAAATTCTAATTTCTTAATGGTATCAATATAAACAATCACATAAAACCTGCTCCTTGATGCCAGTGAGATTCCCTGAAAGTTTCATCTAAATCGGTTTATTGGTTCTCAATTTATAAGCGAGACAGAAAAACAGGCAATAATATATTGTAGACAAAATATGGTGACCAATAAGAAAATAATAGACACCTTGAGTTGGTTGATGCGCCTATTTCATACGCAGAGAAAGGTTTATAATGCTACTTTCAATTTAATTGAAATCAGTGACTTTTGCAAAAATCCGTTGCCCTGCTATTTCTAAAATTAATAGTTTTTGACATATCGTAAAATGATTTTGTACGCAGGGCTATTTTTCCCCTGCATTTCATACACAGGGCAATACTTAATTGTCTTGCGCTTCCCAAGCAGGATAAAATCACATGCTAATAGAAGAATAGCAACGAAAATGTTAAATTGACAGCTTTATATTTAAAACCGATTCAGTATTTAAATTTTTGAGTTTCCGCCTCCCAAAAATCTAAAATTTTTGAGATTCAACAGCCCTGCTGAAAAACAAAATGGCGGCTGCCAAATTTTGGAAAAATGGCGAGGTGTTGTAAACAAGAAACATATCTTGAAAAATTAGTTATCTGTAATTTAATTTTCAAAGTATTTTGGCGTTTGGTTTTGTACTTATGTTAGCTCAAATTCTATGTAGAATCATAAAAACTTTATATTCTTCATATAATTATCATAAGATAAAACCAGCAAATCAAATACCTCACTCTACACGGTTATAATTATTGGACTAACTTTTAATCCCATTTCAGGAATTCGACAATTTTTAATACTTTTTCTATTAAATTTCAATCTTTTCAATTTGTTAACTACATTTTTAATCAAATTTGTATTATTTTTCAACTTCTTTCTAGAATTTGATAGATTGCAATAAAAAAACATAACAAAAGCTATAATTGCCAATCTGACAATCATTGGAGACCCGTATGGTGATATTCGTATCAAAATTCGAAAAGTTGTACCAAAATTCCACTTTGAAGTCTAACTATCCAACAAGATTTTTTAAAATTTATTCCAATCGGATTTTGATGTATGAGAGTTTTATGTAGAATCATATCCTAAATAACTTTTGTTCTTGCACTTTTTTGATAAGATGCACCGTTTTTGAGATATTCACAAAAAACGTTTTCGTTCGTATGGGGGGTACCCCCCCTAATGGTCCATTTTTGCCCATTAACGAACTTAGCCTCGCATTTTACGAAAAACGGATCCACGCAAAATTTCAAGTCTCTAGCTCAATCCGTGCGCCCGCAATCCGCGCCACAGACAGACGGACGGACAGACAGACAGACAGACGGACAGACAGACGGACGGACAAGCAAAAATTAAATATTTTTATCATTCTAAACACACTGGTGTAATTCATTTTTTTGTGCGATGACGGGATCTTGGCGTTACAAACGGTAAGGCAAAGTTAATATACCCTTTGGTTTCACCATACGGGTATAAAAATAAGAATTAACACTAAACATACCAGCACTTAATACATACCTATTTCTACCATGGGCGGTCAAATGACCGGCTGTGGTAGATAACGGTATATGACAAGTATTACTCAAAGTAAACAAAATATAAATAAAAAATAATAATAGAATATGTCAAAAGACCACTTATGGTATGTTTAGTGTTAAATGGGTATATTTTTAATACTTTTTGCATTAACTTTTAATCTCAGATCTGGAATTCGACATTTTTTAATAAAACTTGTATTTTTTTAATATTTTAAATTTTTTTCCTTCCGTTGTAATTACATGTGGTTTGCAACATCCGATATATAAGGAAAAAGAGTAGTATTAAAAAAGCGGAAGTTTAAAAAAAGACTGTTATAACTATATTTCATTAAATCAAATTTCAATAACAAAATTAAATTTGAATAAAGCGGACCTGTATACAATAGCAAAAAATTTAATTGTGTACAAATAACGTAGTCCTTCGATGTTTATTCGTTTCAATGCTGTACTGAAACCTTAAGTGGCATTTAAGATTTTATCGGGGAACGACTTATTTGTTTAAAAGTCGGGGCTACTCTATTTTATGGAAATCTTTAGTACTATTACTGCCTTTTTTGGGCTTTTTATTATAGTTATGGAGCAGAAAATTTTTTTCCTGCCGCGCAAATCGCTGGCTTTTGATCTCTTATCAGTTTGTCAGTGTGGTTTCCGAAAACATAACCTTATTAATCTTAATAAGTATGTTTTTGCGATACAGTTTATGCTAACATTTTGTATATAATGATGTGTGGAAGTACGCGACAAACACCTAGCTCGCTAGGAGGTACGCAAGTGAAAAATTGTGAGAAATATTGATATAAGTTAATGAATTAATCCGTTCCGGAGTCCCGGAAGGTTTAAGGTAGAACCAGAAACATACGTCCGTGCGTGTGGCATGATTTTGTTTTGGGATCTAGTAGTTGTCACCGCGTCTAAAAGTAGAGACTGGGCCTACTCTACGCGGCAGGGACGCGGCAACGCGTCTGAGCAACGCGCAATTATACATTTACTCATATAAATGCGTAGTTTTTACCTTCACCGCGTGGGTGCCGCACGCACGAACGCGTAATTGTGGTTGAGGCTTTAGTGTTCATTTGGGTGGATTAGGTATCAAAACTATTCTTTAAACTTAAAACCATATACGAAAACAATGAATATTCATTAAGACTTACCCAAATTTTCATATCAAAACCTATAAAATAAGCTTCAAAATACATTTAATACCAGGCACTTCGCACATCAAATGCGAATTCGCACCACGTACCAAAAAAGTTCAAACTTAACAAGCGATCTTATATCTACATGAGCTCTAATTTTGTATTACATAGAAATTAATTTCTCCTCATTGTTACGTAATACAAAATCAGATATAAGATCGCTTGGTAAGTTTGATCTTTTTCGCTACGCGAATTCCAATTTGGTGTGCGAAGTGCCTAATGTCTCATTTTGTGATTGCACTTTAGCAAAAAGTTGCGATTTTTTGCCCATTTCAAACTGCTGTAACTCTTAAACTACTACAAATAAAAATCTGAAATTTTGCATTTTTGCCAAACTTTGAGGGGTGAGCCAAATTCGAAAGAAATTCAAGACAAAAAAAATGTGAAGGTAACGACAAAAAAAATGTAAGAACATATTTTATAGTAAATTAAATGTGTTAAAATTTCTTTTTTTTTGTCGCTTTCGAGATTATTGAAAAATGCTGTATTGATAGCCTCCCATCCCATCCTTTAGCCCGTGTCCTGCGGATTTTGAATTAACGGATTTTTATTCAGGTGCTCGAAAAACCCCCTACGCCAATTTTCATCGAAATTGGAAACGGGTCACCCCTGGATTTTTTTCAGGACGAAAAATTAAAGTCCTCCGATCGGGCCAAAAATTTGGAATATAGGGGACGGAGAATCGATTTCCGGTATCATTTTTGAGATTTTACCGGTTTGGGCGTTAAAAGGACGAGTTCCTTGAAAAATCGACTTATCCCCAAAGAGTATACCAGATAACGATAATGTTTAAGGATATATCATTAGCAAAACCGTTCGTTTCTCTCGTAATTTTTGATCTATCGACTTCGTTTCCGGAAAAATTTGAATGATCCGTTTCCGGAAAAATTTTCAGTATGACTCGACGCTTTCGAGAATATTACAAAAAACCTTAAGCGGTGGAGGGAAGAGATAAGAGGAACATTTTGGGAGTACTTGATCCACTTGTACAGTAAATTTCAACACTCTAGATTAATATATTCATGAATTAAGATCGTATTAGTAGGCAAACAACTCAAAGTCGAAATAGTGCGTTTTACCCTAATAAACGATTTTCCTTTTCTTCCATGAACTTTTCTTCAAATAATATTTTATCGAATTTCTTTGTACTCAAGGAAAGAAGAATTTTCACTTTGGTTTCATTGAAGTCGGACGATGGAAAAAGGCTAAAAATCTAAAAATTGCATACTTTTCGGGAGGTCAAAAAGGACCCCCTAATACATGGGTGGTTGCCGATAAATAAAATAGATGTCCATAATTTACATTCTTTCATATATGTAAGTTTCATCAAAATTCGAGGGGCCTGTTCGCGAATATTCCTTGTTACAATATTTTTGCTTGCGTCGAACCATTTAAGAGGTAAAAGGCATTTAAGTCAGAAAAGGTCATTTCCATTATCCTTTTAGTTATTTTTAGAAGAAAATATTTCTGATAGTATTTTTAAATTTAAATAAGCTGAAAACCCACCTTCTTTGATGGAATAAAAATTTCTCTGAGTTTTTGGAAGATAAATCCTTAAAAACTAAAGACTAATTACTAAAACCCACATTCCCATTTGCGCGTCACGTCGTTTACGTGGAGTTTGCTATTCTTATAGTCGCGAGAATCGACAAATTAAATCCGTACCTGATACTCGACTTTTTATTGTGTGCTGTAATGCACGGCATACAGACAACCAAGGTAGGCTGTAAACTTTTGATAGTCAGGTGTGACGTCATTTGTGCCGACTTTTTTTAATTAATTTTTATGTTTATTGATCACTATTTAATGCAATCAGTCTACTAATTTACAAATATCTTATTTAAATCGCACAAAAATTTAAATAACCATCCACAAAACAAAATTCCTTCTGAACTTGACGAACTAATCGGCACAAGTGACGTAGCAACGAAATGTCAGATTTGAGTTTACAGCATACCTTGGTTGTCTCTATGCCGTGCTGTAACAGTGATGCCAGATTGTGGTAAATTTACCTCTTTATGGTAAATCTCAACCTGAAAGGTAAAAAGGGAATTTACGAGCTCTCTAGAACAAAAAAAAGGTAAATTTTGTGTTAGCGACAAATTACGAAAATTTGTCGTTTTTTTATAAATTAATGTGAATGTGGCAACGATCTAAGAACTTTAAAAGTTGACCACGATGGTATATTGATGACTTTCAAAATAAATGTGCAGCAGCGCCACATTCAATATTACGTATAGGGATGCCAACGATACCTCGATGTTTGCAAAACATCGAGGTATCGTTGAAAAATATCGTGTTTTAACCTCGATGTTGAACAGGCCGATATATCGAGGTATCGATGTTGTTATGCACGATGTTAGAACATTACTCTTCATAAAATTAGTAGAGAAACTAATTTTAGCTGATTTAATATAGCCACTCGACTTAAAGATTTGTTTCAAATTTTCTTTGATATCAATTTTCGGTTCATCTTTCTACAAGATTTTGCAAAAAATACCAGAGCTAGTCATGAAATTTTACAGAGAAGTTTGGTCCTGATGTGGAAATCCGTTAACCGGAAGTAACCAAAACGGCGGCTTTTTAAAAACTATGCGGTTTTTTGCGATTTATTCCGAAACTAACCATTTTCCAGTAGTCTTATGTATTACAAAACTTGGAGACAATAAAATTTGCTACATTTATGTCTTTTACGAGAACTCCGTTATGAAGATATGCCGGTATTTCAAAAAAATTAGTTTTTTGCGAATATCTCGAAAACTAACGGGTTTTTGGTCGTTCAACGTATAAGAAGAATTAAAACCGTGTTAATTCTACTCCACCCACAGTAGAGCATCCGCCAGGTGGCTAAATTATTTATTAAATTTAACTTTTTCAAAACATCGGAAAAACATCGAGGTATCGATGTTTTCAGGACGATGTTTTTTGACATCGATGTCGCCTTAAAAAAAACATCGATTTTCGATATATCGAGGTTTTATGAACGATGTTGCATCCCTAATTGTATGACATACTCCAGGGTAAAATTTACTCTGATTTACGATCTTTTTTTTTGCATTTCTTTGGACTGAAATGTCATTTGCTGTTTCAAATTTTTCCGGCCATGCTGATTGGATTTTGCATTGACGAAACTGCCGCGATTTGGTGAGAGCTTTGTTTAGTCAATTATTGATATCATAATTATTTATATAACATATTTTGCAGACAAAATATCGAAGCTATTTTAAGTTAAACAAAACATGTGTACTTTCCCATTTTTTGTGTACCTACCTAAACGCATCGTTTTCAACATTGGGGACCTAGTGGGACTCCTGTAGCAACGGACACAAACGACCAGGTATGATACCTGATCGTTTGTACCCGTTGCTGCAGGACACTGTATATACATTTTGTGCTTTGAATTTATGTTTGTTGTACAATTTACGTGGTAATTTAGGTAGGTCTTAGGGTTTTGTCAACGTTTTGTTCCGTGGGAAAAAAAAGAGGTAAAAATCGACTATGCTGTGGGAAAAAAGGGAAATTCAGGCAAATCTCGTGGTAAATTTTGCATCGAGCGTCTGGCAACACTGTGCTGTAATGCTTGTTTGTGCGGCTTCGGATCGCAGGAATAAAACGAATCGTGCTTTGAGTTGGAATCGATGCATTATTAGCATGACGAATTTCATTTTCAATCAGTTCGTGGTAAGCCATTGCCGTGGAAGGTTGTGTTTCATTGAACTGTATTTTAATTTGTAGTGGTTATAAATTTTGATTGTAAGGGTAGCGACAGTTACTTTGCTGGCCCCTGCTTTAGACTTTGGACCTAGACTTCTACTAGTTACGCCTAGGTCAGATACGGCTACTTTCGCTGCGCTGCACGAAGAAAAACTGTCAGAAAAACAGCTGCGCACAGTGGTCGCAAAATGAAATTCATTGCCCAAAAGTCCAAATTTTTCTAACAGCCAATTTGATTTTTTTTTATCAAATTTGATAATAGATAGTTCCAAAAGTAGAAAAGCCAAAAAATTAGGTCAATATCTTCAAAAATTTGTCTTCGCGGAAGCATTGAAATACATATTTTTTTTTAAATTTTGCCAAAAAGTAAATTTTCTGGTTTTTTCCAACTTTAAATGAACACAATTGTGACATTTTCAAAGATATTACATTTGTTTTTTTTTATTTGATCGCTCACTTAATCCTGTAGGAAAAAGCAAGTGGATTACCAGGGGTGCGTTCCTTTATTAACCGTGGTTAACTGCGGTAAAGAGAAATGCGTTCTTAAATGCCTACGGTTAACGCTCAGTAAAATTTTACTGCCGTTCCTAAATGCCAAAGTTAAACTGTCAAAGTTACTTTTCTCAACTCTGCTCGAGAGCTTAGTTGGAGAAAGTTAACTTTAATTGTAATTAAAGAACGCGATAAAGTTAACCGAGACGGAGTTTCGAATGAGTTTTGTTTTTATATAAAATTTACCATTTCAGTGTTTTCAATATAAAGCTTCTGTTGGTTTTCAAACACTTCCGCAGCTCCCAAAAAGATTGCTTTGATAATTTGTTGGTCCGACATATTTTTCATGTATTGTTGTGCACATCACTGCTGTCAAAGTTGGTAAAATTTCAACTTTGGCAATCAGCTGTTCTAACTTTGACAAACCCAACCTTTACTTTACTCGGGAATAAAGGAACGCACCACAGATTAAACAAACATAACGCCGTATTTGATAATAGAGCTAATTATGAAATGGCCTGAGTAAAAAAATAAAAAAAAAAATTTTAAAAAAAGCTTTTATTAAAAAACATAGCACTAAAAAGAAAAAATAATTTTCTGGACACTGTGTATCACAAATATAAAAGCTTTTTAAAAGCGAGATAAATTTTTATTTTATTGTTTTATGCTTTATCTCGCTTTTTAAAAGCTTTTATATTTGTGATACACAGCGTCCAGAAAATTATTTTTTTCTTTTTAGTGCATTGTTTTTTAATAAAAGCTTTTTTTTAAATTTTTTTTTTTTTTATTTTGTTCTTTTTAGTCTTCGAATATATATCCTTACATTTGAGATGTCCTTACAGGCTTTTTAACTTGAGAATCGTATTCAGCGACCTCAAAAACCCCCAGAATAGATTTTTTTTCCGGAAAATTTGGAGAAAAGGATAATCACGTTATCCTTACAGGACCTTCGGTTATCCTTACAGACTTTTTAATGGCAGATTCGGATTTAGCGACCTCAAAAACCCCCAGAATAGATTTTTTTCCGGAAAATTTGGAGAAAAGGATAATCACGTTATCCTTACAGGACCTTCCGTTATCCTTACAAGGACGAAGTAGTGAAAATATTGTATTGTCATCGGACTTATATAAGTGTGCAAAATTTCAAGTCAATCGGACAAGTGGAAGTGGGTCAAAATTGGGTTGCAAGATTTGATCTGACAGACAGACAGACAAACAGACAGACAGACAAACAGACACGAAGGCAAGCTAAATAAAAGCTTTTAAAAAAAGGAACTTATTTGGCATTAAATGTCGTAAAATAAATAAATTTATACTTTGTTCAGACCGACACAAAATCACGTAATTTTTAAGATTTTCGTAAATTTGAACGAAATCTTGCTCGAAATCACGAGATTTCCAGTACATTAACCTGTTTTCAAAAATCACTAAAAGTATGCAATTTCCACAAAATTACGAACGAAATCAAGCAAAAACAATGAATACAATCCTGCATCACTCATTCAGCTCTATTGAGTACATCAGTTTTGACATTTGTGCTGGATTGGAACGACGGAGATATAAGAAAAAGAAGCCGTGTTCCGCACGCGAAAAGGATATATTAGTAAACAACTTACGCGGGGCAAAAAAAAAAAATTGACTTGTTTTTGATGCGATTAGATATGAAATGGAAAATAATTGTTTATTTTCATTACAGATAATTTCCATTGTCGTCTAAAGTATCTAATTCTGTTTGCACATATTTGATCGATGTTTTGAATTGTATTATTCATCATATTACTAAAATTCATAGTAATCCTACACTAAAATTCATAGCAATCCCGTAGTTGAAATGTCAAACAGAATTACGTTAATCTCTGTGTGAACACTTTAGTTTAAGTTCTAATGCCTGGAGCCCAATGAACGCAACGCGAACGCAGAAACTGTCACTTACAAGTTTGTTCCATAGAAATTATTTGAAGTGAGCACAGTAAACGCAGTGAACGCAACTACAACGCAAAAGTTTGCAAACTTCTAACTTTGCCGCAGCAATTCTGCGTTGACAGTTCATAAAGTGAGGTTGGGGAAATATTGTTCGAGGAAAAATTGATAGCCTTAGTGCAATAACTAGGAAATGCAATACCGGAGGAAATCTCTATACCGGTATTTCGGTATTGTAAAATGATAATACCGGGATCCCGGTATTAAAACCGGTTTTCAACAAAATTATTTGTTAATTAATATTTGTCACAAAAAATTTACTGTACTTTTATTTTTAAGATTCAAATAACTAAGAATACACACTCAAAAGTTTATTTGGTGTGCAGTTTTGATTTCAGTAAATGTTCGTCTGGTTTTATCTCCGCCACCGAACTTAAGCTAGCATCAGACGAGCAACAAAACCCTCACACGTGTGATAACTGACGTCACGAAAAAAACACAACACACATTTCACACACATCTGACACGACACGTTCTCACACTTGAAATGTGTTGTTATCAGACGGTGTGAAATTTTTTTCCACACAATCGGATTTTTGTCCCAAAACGTGTGAAGGACGCTTGTCTTCACACGAAAATTTTTCACACAATTACACACTGTGTGACCCAGATTGAGTAGTTATCAGACGGAGTGAAAAGTCTCAAAAGGTGTGATGATGAAAGACGTGTGACAGCAGTCGAAATCGTCTGACACACTGATTTGCTATCGATTTTTACGCCGTTTTTTGCAAAATGATCTGCGTTGCCAGGAGCAGATTTTTAGCTATGTTAGATTTACAAAATTTGAAACGGAAGGTCCTGTAAGGATAACGATTTTTCCCAAAAGTTTTTAAATTATTTATGGTTTTTTGGCATTCTAAAATTTATGCTTGTACATATAAAAAATATGAGGATATGATTGATATGGCGATTTTGGCAGCCTATATTTTGGAGACCAGTGACGACGACGAAAACCTTTACGACGATGGCTCGAAAGCGCAGTTGTTAGACAAAGAATTGGGTGTCGCGTCGCGAGAAAGAGGGTTTCTTTTCCAAATTGATGGTCAAATTGCGCTTTGAAGAATCCGAATTGTATCGAAAATTCTTATGGATGTCGGTCAGTCAATTGATAATTTGCTAACATTTGGTGAAGTCGCAGATAGAAACATAACAAAAGTTATAATTGAAAACCCGTTTGGTGATATGGCATTATTTGAAGTTTAATCGAACAGCGAACAGTTGTATCAAAATTCCACTTTGAAGTCAAACTTTCCCAATCGGAAAAATTTTCCCAATCGGATTTTGATGTATCGGAGTTTTATGTAGAATCATATCCTAAACAACTTTTGCTCTTGCACTTTTTTGATAAGATGCACCGTTTTTAAGATATTCGCTATAACACAGTATGTGTGAAATGGCACGAATTCATGCCAATTCACACATTGGGACATTTTCACACAGTCTTCAAACCGAAAAATGTCTATCTCACTTGGACTGGACACGCGTGCATTGCTTTAAAGTTCTATGCGATGATATTAATAGGTAATAGAAAAATGAATGCTTTGCAATTGCAATACAGAATAAACTTCTAAAACTATTTGTCTCTGGTGTGAAATGGAAATGTCTTCCAAATTAGAAGAAAACCCTTTGGCTCGCCACAATCTTTTACGCTCTCCTGGCGCAATGTAAGTATGAAATATACAAATCAATCTAAACGAAAGTATTTTTTTAAAACAACAATACCGATTTTTCGTCCATCACATGAATGAGTATGCGTTGTCGCCTAGGTGAGAAAGACTTTAATGAGGGATTTAATACCGGACAAAAATGAATACGGGTATTTAATTCAATACCGAAATACCGGTATTGAATCTTCGAAAACCGGGATTTAATACCGGACAAAAATGACCGGTATCCCGGTTTTCGGTATACCGGGATACCGGTATTGCATTCCCTAGCAATAACATACAAATAACAAAGATAAAGACCAACAAAGCAAATTATCGCTTCAAGATGATCCATTTTTGTAATTTTGCCAACTTTATACCACTTTATATTATGTCACTTGTACTACTTCACGAGATGCCATTGGGCTCTGCCGCTGAAATGTTGCGCTGCGTGAAAGTTTGTGCGTTTTAGTTGCGTTCGCGTTGCGTTCATCTGGCTCCAGAGGTAAATCATTTCGCAAAATTACGTGATTTTGTGTCGGTCTGAACATAGTATTAACAGCCCTATTCTGGCATTATGACTGGTCACAAGTCACAACTCGTTAGAGACGATCGGCTTGTTACTTTCTTTGTGACTGACCGAGTATTCCATATTCTTGGCGTTGGGTCACAAGAAACGTAACAAATAATTCACCTCAGTATAATTCCAGAATGGTGAATAAATTTGACAGCCGCTTTGTGATTATTTAGTTTAGTTCAGTTTTTGGTTTTGTTAGTTTTTAAAGTAATTTTAATATTTGTAAATCTTGTTTTTATCTTGTTACCTGCTTGTGAGACGGTCACAGTTTTGACAGTAGCTGAGATCAGTCGAAATTGTGACTGAACGCTGAGAATACCAAAAAGTCCCAACTTGTGATTCACCTCGATCGAGTTGTGACTAGTGACCTTTGCCAGAATAAGGCTGTAAATCTAAAATAAATTATATTTTGATTTAATAAAATAAATACAAGTTTAATAAGAAAATTATTAAAATATTAATCGGTTCAAAAAAAAAATATATATATATATATATGTATATATATATATATAAATTTAAAATTTCGCGCCATTTGGCTGAGTTTCTACCAAAGAGTTGTATGGCAATGTCGTCAATTCTCGTTTATTATTGAAATCCATTCAAAATATTTTTGTGGTTTATGTGTTATCTACAACTTCTTCCGTTGCTTAAAGGAGGAGAGAAATACAACAATTACCGATTTAATTAAGAAAATGAAATACAAATTAAACAATTTGATGGAATATTTTATGCCAAACTTTTTGAACAATCTCACTAAATATACTATAAATAAAGTTTGTGAAATTATTGTTCGTTGAGACTTAATTAAATTGTTCATACCACAATAATCTACCATAAAAAAGTCAGAAAAGGTAAAGTTTATCTACAAGAAAAAAATAATTTTAATATCTTTTGCGATATTTATTCAACAAACTATTTTCATCTTTGAGACAGCAAAACCATATGTATAAAATAGAAAACGCAAGAATTTTCATACTAATTAAGATTGATCCAAGTAACTT
Source organism: Chrysopilus asiliformis (assembly GCA_964034945.1). Classification (NCBI taxonomy): domain Eukaryota; kingdom Metazoa; phylum Arthropoda; class Insecta; order Diptera; family Rhagionidae; genus Chrysopilus; species Chrysopilus asiliformis. The sequence goes on along the minus strand of OZ035961.1, from coordinate 65,754,756 downwards.
TTTCTGACACCCAAAAAAGCAACTCAACTAGAAATTCAACTAAAATTTTCACTACTCCATTTCAACTAAGGTAAATGGAATGCTTTTTTCAAGATAAGATGTTGACGTTCAACTGTGAAGCAACAATGAAATCAAACATTTTTTGGTTTATCGTACCTAAGTGGGCATTTTCAATGACAATTTTTCGGAACTGTATGAAAAGAAATTTGTATTCATATTCTATTCTATTCTAATCATAGAGTTCCAAAAAAAAATTCGTAATGAGTTTCCAAAGAACAGTAATGAAGTAATTTATTAAATATTAACCCGTTTTTTTAACTATTCCATTGAAAATTTTATATCCACTATGAAAATTTTTCGAAGCATTTCACAAATAAATTCCTAGTGGACTTTTTCTCAAAGCAAGAACTGCAGAATTTCCTGGTGAATTTTATACAGAATTTTCCTGGTGAATTTCATGTAGAAATTTATGGTGAATTTCATACAGAAATTACGAACAGCAAAGATTTTTAGGCAAAGAAATTTTTACTTTCTTCTACGGAGTATAATAAAGTATTGTATTCATGAAAAATTTCGACCTCTTAATTTTGCCTAAAAAACATTTCCCGATCACTCCTGAGTCGATTGGAGTCATATTTAAAAAATGTCTTTCTGTCTGTCAGTCTGTCAGTCTGTCTGTCAGTCTGTCAGTCTGTCAGTCTGTCAGTCTGTCAGTCTGTCAGTCTGTCAGTCTGTCAGTCTGTCAGTCTGTCAGTCTGTCAGTCTGTCAGTCTGTCAGTCTGTCAGTCTGTCAGTCTGTCAGTCTGTCAGTCTGTCAGTCTGTCAGTCTGTCAGTCTGTCAGTCTGTCAGTCTGTCAGTCTGTCAGTCTGTCAGTCTGTCAGTCTGTCAGTCTGTCAGTCTGTCAGTCTGTCAGTCTGTCAGTCTGTCAGTCTGTCAGTCTGTCAGTCTGTCAGTCTGTCAGTCTGTCAGTCTGTCAGTCTGTCAGTCTGTCAGTCTGTCAGTCTGTCAGTCTGTCAGTCTGTCAGTCTGTCAGTCTGTCAGTCTGTCAGTCTGTCAGTCTGTCAGTCTGTCAGTCTGTCAGTCTGTCAGTCTGTCAGTCTGTCAGTCTGTCAGTCTGTCAGTCTGTCAGTCTGTCAGTCTGTCAGTCTGTCAGTCTGTCAGTCTGTCAGTCTGTCAGTCTGTCAGTCTGTCAGTCTGTCAGTCTGTCAGTCTGTCAGTCTGTCAGTCTGTCAGTCTGTCAGTCTGTCAGTCTGTCAGTCTGTCAGTCTGTCAGTCTGTCAGTCTGTCAGTCTGTCAGTCTGTCAGTCTGTCAGTCTGTCAGTCTGTCAGTCTGTCAGTCTGTCAGTCTGTCAGTCTGTCAGTCTGTCAGTCTGTCAGTCTGTCAGTCTGTCAGTCTGTCAGTCTGTCAGTCTGTCAGTCTGTCAGTCTGTCAGTCTGTCAGTCTGTCAGTCTGTCAGTCTGTCAGTCTGTCAGTCTGTCAGTCTGTCAGTCTGTCAGTCTGTCAGTCTGTCAGTCTGTCAGTCTGTCTGTCTGTCAGTCTGTCAGTCTGTCAGTCTGTCTGTCAGTCTGTCTGTCAGTCTGTCTGTCAGTCTGTCTGTCAGTCTGTCTGTCAGTCTGTCTGTCAGTCTGTCTGTCAGTCTGTCTGTCAGTCTGCCTGTCAGTCTGTGTACAAGATTTCTCAAAAACTAATAGAGATAGCGCCATGAAATTTTATAGGCATGTTGGGTCCTGAAATGGGACGATCCTATCAACTTTTGGTGGAAATCCGTTAACCGGAAGTATCCAAAATGGCGGTTTTTCAAAAATCGCAATTTCGTTTTTCTCGATTTACTCCCAAACTACGCGTTTTTTAGTGGCCTTAAGTATGACAAAACTTGGAGAAAATAAAATTTCCCACACTTTTGTCTTTAGCTATAACTCGATATCTCCACCCGTTATCGAGATAAACCGTTATTTCCAAAAAAACAGTTTTTTGCGATTATCTCGAAAACTAACGGGTTTTTGCTGACTGAATGTATGAAGTGAATTAATGAGAATGGCATTCTGCACAATTTTGTCTTTTGCCGTTATCCGTTATCTTTTACCGTTATTGAGATATTTTCATTAATATGTAAAAAATCATATTTTTGCGAATAATTTGCAAACTAACGGTTTTTCGACAAATCAGTTAAAAGAATAATTAAAGATGTTAACATTTTCTACATTTTTGCCATTTACCGTAAATTGATATCTTTTACCGTTCTCAAGTTATCTCAAATTTTGTACGTTTTTGATATTTTTGAATAAACCAAGAATTTATTGGGAGGTCGTCTTAGGTTGACAACGCGACAGGGCTCTAGCGTAAATTGCGCAGGGTCGTAGATTTTGTAGAAGAAAGTTTTGTGTTGACCACAACTGATATTTTATTAATGGTTTTGTATGAAAATTTTTATGTCTGTTTACAGTATGGAATTCATAGCATGTGACAGAATTTTTTGACCAGTTTCATAAAGATATCCCTGTTATGAAACACAATTTTTTCCTTATGAATTTCCGCAGATGTGTCCACTTAATGCATATTTTGCAATTTTTTATGAGAAATCCTTGCAATTTCAATCAAAAGGGAAAATTCCAAATAGATATAATTTCGAAAATCTAGAAAATTCGGTGTATCTAGTGTCAACAAGAGATACAACTAATTCGAACATGAAAAAATCAAAACACAGAAATGAATATTTGTAGGTTTTCTCTTATGTTTTTGTATTTTTCGGGTTGCAAATGAAGCAAGAGTGAGTGACAAAGTCGTTATTTACCAAAGTTCGAAAATTCCAAATCTCGACCGTAATCCAACGAAACATCACTCGGAAAAGCAAAAAAAAACTAGGAATACTGGCTTTAAAAATATGCGGACCAGAAATTTCAGAGTCCAACCGAGCCAGTATACAAGAATGGCTACTCCTCCGTGGAAATGTATTAAGACGCAAACAAGTAGACTAAAGCTAGCATCAGACGAGCACACAAAACCGTCACACGTGTGAGAAGTGACGTAATTTTGACGTCACAAAATTGTCACACCAGTTAACACCGTCTGATAACTTAAATTGTGACAGAATTTTTGTTTACACACCGTGTGATAACCTGTGTTACGACCATTTTTTTGACGTGTGTGAAACGAATTTTGCCTCTGTCTGATAACCCTGTGTAAAACGTGGTATGTGTGATGACATTTTTCGGTCTGTGTTAAGACTGTGTGTAAATGTCCCAATGTGTAAAGTGGCATGAATTCGTGACATTTCACACATACTGTGTTATAGCTAATATCTTAAAAACGGTGCATCTTATCAAAAAAGTACAAGAACAAAAGTTATTTAGAATATGATTCTACATAAAACTCCGATACATCAAAATCCGATTGGGAAAATTTTTAAAAAATCTTATTGAAAAGTTTGACTTCAAAGTGAAATTTTGATACAACTGTTCGCTGTTCGATTAAACTTTAAATAATGCCATATCACCAAACGGGTTTTCAATTATAGCTTTTGTTATGTTTCTATCTGCGACTTCACCAATTGTTAGCAAATTATCGAATTGACCGACCGACATCCGTAAGAAATTCCGATACAATTCGGGTCCTTCAGAGCGCAATTCCACCATCAATTTGGCAAAGAAACCCGACGCGACACCCAATCCTTTGTCCAACAAATGCGCTTTCGAGCCATTGACTCGTCGTCGTCGTCGTCGTCGTCACTGCTTTCCAAAATATAGGCAGCCAAAACCGCCATATCCATCATCTCCTCATATTTCCTTTTTGACATTTTAATTTAATTTTATTTTTCTTCACAAATTTAAAATAGCGCACTGACATTTTGTGAAAAATACACAAAATGTCAGAGAGCTATCACACCGTCTGATAGCAAATCAGTGTGTCAGACGATTTTGATTGCTGTGACACGTCTTTCATCATCACACCCTTTGAGACGTTTCACTCCGTCTGATAACTACTCAATCTGCGTCACACAGTGTGTAATTGTGTGAAAAAATTTCGTGTGAAGACTAGCGTCGTTAACACGTTTTGGGACAAAAATCCGATTGTGTGGAAAAAAATTTTATACCGTCTGATAACAACACATTTCAAGTGTGAAAACGTGTCGTCTCAGATGTGTGTGAAATGTGTGTTGAGTTTTTTTCGTGACGTCAGTCATCACACGTGTGAGGGTTTTGTGTGCTCGTCTGATGCTAGCTTAACCTAAAGAATTTCAGGGTCGGTCCCCACTCAATTTCATATAAATACCCCTAAAACCATATAAATACCCCTGGAGTCTGCAGAGATCGGTCTTTTTAAATGAAGACTATCAAATCCCCGTAAAAATCCTCCGTTAACTGATTTACGTGATATTTGAAGAAGGATAAGAGGTGGAAGAACTCCTGCTGTCAACATGGCCACAATTATCCGCGCCTGTACCAAACAATCTAACGCGATGTACCAAACATTCTAACGCGACTCAACCACCTCCATTCTACCACCGAACGCATATACACCCAACTCTATTTTTACATCGATTTTTTTACACGAATTTGAAGTTACACGAATTTGAAGTTACACGAATTTGAGGTTACACGAATTTGAAGTTACACGGTTCATAAAGATCTTCCACATGTTTTGAAATAATGCACATTTTGTGGAAAATTGTTGAAAAAAAGTGCGAAAAAATGTACTTTGGATGTAGTTGAAATAGAACACACAAGTTTGAGAAATCCGGGACAAAACCTTAGTTTCCGGTACGCCGGGACAACAATCCGGGGCTATCCTAGCGAGGTTAAAGTAAACCAGTGGTTTCCAAAATTTATTTTACCACGGCTCCCTTAAAAATATTTGATCATATGGCGCCTCTCTTCCATAGGGTAGCATCAGCAGCATAGTAGTTAATATGTACCTATATGTAACGTGTTGTATTAGCTGCACGTGCACTTTTTTTGTCAATACTGGCTAATATTCGCGCCTCCCCTTAGACTAGTCCACGCCTCCCAGTTTGGAAAACGCTGAAGTAAACAGTCTTATTTCAAAAAACAGATCAATTGAATTTAAAACAAAAAAATTAACAGGTAAAAAAAATTTAATTTCGTATTTTCGCGCTTAAAGAACCAAAATTTCCGAAAATTTTTCAAAAAACTTAATTTCTAGAATTGACATTTAGAATTGATCCTAGAACCAAGAAACCCGTTTCAGAGTTAACATTTATACTTAAGTTTGCAAACAGAAGTAAAAATGGTTCGAATAAACATTTACCCTATAGTATAATTCACAAATAGAAGAATCATCTCTAGTTGACTTTTATAGAGAAATTTGAACTCTCCTCCCTCGTACATATCCATCGTGATCAGGTCAGTGACAGAGATCAGGGCTTCACTCTGATGACATCCACCATTGCTTCTCAGGATCGAAACTTGGTGTTTAAATTCAATTTCATGGTATTATTATATTGTGTCATTAAGAAAATCCGGTACTTGAATAGAAATCGTTCCGACAGATGCAAAAATATTCCAATATAGCCCGAAAATAGTTATGTTGAGAAGCGTTAGAGATACTTACAAACCGTTAAATCAAAAGATTTAAAAAATGTTATTTCGGTATCGGTTATAGAAGCGCAAAGGTTTTGAGAAATTTTCAAAAAACTGTATTTTGTTAGGGATGAGAAACGATATCGTAATGTTTTGAAAAAACTAAAAAACGATATGATTTTCTGGCTTTTTCTTCAAAATTACGTTATAACGTTATAGAAATTTGATCCCGTTACAATAACGAAAAAAACGTAACGAAAACAGAAAAAAATTATTTCGTTTTTTCGTTATTTATTTTTTTGTTTTATTTATTTTTTTGTGAAATTGTTCACGAGAAAATTGAATTTCATTGCGTAACGAAATGTATAACGTTTCGATCTTTTTTTCATTTCCCATTACTGATTTTTTTAGAAAAAAATTGTACGGAAGGTACCAGTTTTAGCTACCCAAATAGCATTTTAAGCAGCAATTATGGTGTTTATCCCCATATTTCGTCACCATGCAAGTCGCGGCGATAAGCAATTTATGTCGCAAATACGTATCTAGTTGTGCCAACGAGACGCGCAACGAGACCCATAGTGGGGAACACTTTTCAGCGGTTTGCGGCGCCGCAATTATAACGACAGGGACGTAATTAGTTGCCTCATGCGCGAGCGTCATCTGACGGCATTATATCACACAATTACACAAATCATCGAGCGGGTTTTCTTTCTCCCTCGAATGCTTGCTAGTAAACAGAGATGAACAAATAAAAACGTAAGCAGAAGACGAACGAGAAAAATCTAATGGCGACAAATTAATGGAAACTTTTGTGGAGTGTTATTTTATAATGGACTTTTCTTCCGGTTGCATGTCGTGATTTTAATTGCCATTAAAATTTTTCGACAATATTGGATTTGAAATTTAAACAGATTTTAATGGGCCATCGAATTATTTTGTTTTTAATCAAAAATTTCTTTAATTTTATTTTACCGGTAAAATTTTTTTTTCTTTTGCAATGAAATTTTGATGCCAATAAAATTATGCTGTTTCAAAAATGTATGCTATCCACTTTTTATGCAATATCCTTCAGTCAGTGGCGGCTTTATAGGGGAGGCAACGGAGGCATTGCCTCCTCATAACATTTTATAAAAATGTTTTTCTAACGTATGCCTTTAATTTTTTATACCATAATGTACTGAATAAAAATCTGTATGTTCAGAAAATAATAATTTAAAAGAAAACCCTATTCTCTAATGTTGAATTCTCTAAAACATAAACTACAAATTCCCTTCATAGAGGCTAGCCTCCGATTCGTACAAATACTTTCATACAGCTTTTGCCAAGAACAAGCATCGGAGGCTAGCCTCTATGAAGAGATTTTTTTACGGAGATTGGTGTTCGTATTTTATATGTGGCTATGCTTGTTCTTGGCAAAAGCTGTATGAAAGTATTTGTACGAATCGGAGGCTAGCCTCTATGAAGAGATTTTTTTACGGCGCCTAAAGTTAGTTAAAACTAAAGTTAGTTTTTGACGCCTAAAGTTAGTCTCAAACTTGTGAAATTTGAATTTCGCGGCAAACGAAAAATTGATTTTGGTCAATTTTTCAAATCAAGTACGATAAAGAGGGAAATATTTTTGGGACCATTTTTCAGCAGAGCTTTGTATGGTGACAGTTCTATGTTATATAGTTCTGTGGTCGTATCATAAAAAATTTTATAGAACTAAAAAAACTTTGCCTCCTCATTTCAAATATACACGAGCCGCCACTGCCTTCAGTCATTCGCCTGAAATAAGAAATTTAATTCTCGAAACGAAATCGTTTCCATCAAATGTCAGTGAGAAATATGGCGGCTGAAGGCATCAATTTTTTTTGGTGTTTCTTAGACGGGGAGCTTTAATGAAACTTTAGTGGCAGACTATTTCGACCCGAAAACCATCAAATGCTGCTCTATCGCTGCAGGATTTTCATGAAGCGAATGTTGCCCCAAAGATGAACCGTGGGTCACCAATTTCCCCACTAAAGCAATTGTGGCTTTGCAGACGCATTATTAATCGCTGCGACGCGCTCGTCACTTCTTTCGCTTCTTTTACGCGGATGTGAATTATAGGTGTAAATTTTTAGCCCCGATTGCGTAAATTGCTGCATTTTAAAGCCGCAAAGAACAAATCTCATGTTCCCGTACTTTTCGATGCTATTTGGGTAACGTTACTTATCCAAAAGTTAATTGAAAACTACGATTTCCGTATAACTAATTTATAAAAAATTTTAAGTCACTAGCTCAACGCGTTTTCGAATTATGTAATATAGATACGTAAAATGGATAAACCGACAAGCCGACAGACAGATCCACAGACATCTTCACAATTTTTCCTGGAACGGTTTTCGTACTGATCAGAAAGTTTCTATCTGCCCCGTTCTCGAGTATAAATACAATACTTTCTCTCTATAGCACAGGAAAGTACAAAAGGCACTTACGTTATAAGTAAAATTTGATCAAGGGCTTTTTGAAAATTTTTAACAATTTTTTTCATTTTGTTAGAGACAAATGACGGAAGAAAGTCAAAATAAATGGAACTTCTGAATCTTTTCCTGAAGACGGCACTCAAAATCGAGATTTTGTTGAAAATACAAACCTTTACAGTGCATGTACGCAGGGAATAAACGCTGAAGATTAATAATGAATAAACAGAATTTTGCGATCAAACCACGAGTTGATACAATATGAATTTGCGTATGTATGTAACAATGGCATAAAAATAAAGTGATTGTGATACTTTAAGCAAAAAAAGTTTATGTTTGATTCAGTTGCACGAATTAAATTAGGTGGATTTCTCTCTCCATTTGATTGATATACGTGTATATCCAAATACGAAGAAACGATGATCGGTAAATTGAAAAAGTTTCCTTTTTGTGGTTGGAATGACACAAAAATATATATTTTCTAATTGCAATAAGTTGCATTTCAAATATTTCATTTATTAGATAAAATGTTAGCAAGTAAGAAGAAGAATAAAAGACAGTTGGAAAAAGGTATCTACTATATGTGGACATCTTGGACTGGGTGTCGGATTTTAACTAATAAAAAGAAACAATAAACTTTGTGTCGTAGAAGCAGAATTGTAGTTTTTTTATTCGAAGAAAAAGAATAAATTCCCCTTACAAAATTTCAGAAGTAGTATAAAGTGAATCGAGTGAAAAATGTTGCCTATTGAAAAATACCTCAAGGCTGATCTTGTGAAAAAGTTCAAGAAATTGAACTTGGTGGCAATAGGAAAAAAAAGCCAACTCAATGAAAGATTCACTAAACACAAGGAGGAAAATTCCGAAAATCATGGTGAAAAAATCCCAAATTCGATGGAATATCGCATTAAAAACTTATGTGAAAACGTAAATCCAGGTGACGAAAATGGAGGTGACGAAATTTCCAATGTGCGTTAGACTGTGTTTACATTAGGACTCATTTTGAGGCGACACGTCATTCCTCATTTCTCTGTCGTGTGCACACGGTTTGCTTCATCTTCATTCGCTAAACCGGTTTCATCAACAAAACTAAACGAAACAGGTCTCAACAACCAGACTCAAACCGGTTTGCGACTGAAAATTTTAAGTGAATCTAAATTTCGTTCGGTCTTTTTGGATTCCTTCCCCACTGCGTCCCTCACCATCACTTGGCCGGAGCGAAAGACGTGCCGCCTAAAAATGAGTCCTAATGTAAATACAGTCTTAAACAGCTTAAGATGAAACGGTGGAAAGAGATAGCGACAGTAGCAGCGGAACAAATAAAAACAAAACGACAATTCTAGCGTTGGCATTGCCTGGAAAATCGAAAAGCCTGGAAAGGGAAAAGCCATCAAAAGTTGAGAATTCGCAAAAAAGAGAGCTACTTCTACGAGAAATCGACATACTAAAACCAGAAAACCAGCAACTCGAACGGGAAAGATCCCTCAAGTGGAAAGTAACGATCGTAAGCGAACGTATATAAATTAAAAGCAGTCGGCGATTTGTTAAACGACTACGATGGCGGTAAAAACTTCCAGGATACATTGTGTTTGGCGAATTATTGGATGGGGAACTAATTGATGTCATCATTGATAGTATCCAGAACTACAATTTGAAGAATCCAGCAAAAAAAAAATTTTTTTTTATTCAGGTTTTTTTTTTATTGTTTCAGCCGGACCTCTTAGGGAAAGACCCTTTAGTGCCGAAGCACAGCTCAGGATGGTGATTAGAAGAATGACTTTGACAATGTGGGTAAGAATGCCGATTGGGCTCAAATACGCTTCTTGTGCAGTTCAAAGATATTCTGTCCGTTAATTGATAGAAAAGTGACGACAATTTATATAGACGATTTAGTGCCGTTTGCCCCAACAAAACTTTGCAACTTATGTACAACTTAGAAAAATTAAGTCGAAGAATTTCTACGGTTTAAGTAGGTGTGGTTACCTTAATTTTTTAAGAATAATACGCGCAAACGGGCCTTAGTCATATCGACAAAGGCATTGGTCGAACATTTGCGAAGTTGAGCGAAGCCCTTCAAAAATTTTCGGAAAATTTATTGGAAGTAAATGTTCCAAAGTGCAAATATCTATACGCTGAATTGGACTATTTAGGGTACACTGTGTGTGAGGTTGGAGTAAGGTCCAATCATGCGAACATGTCTGCAATTAATGGGGTCCCACTTCCATGTGTTGCTATTTTCGGAAGTTTATCATAGATTTTTGTCACCTAGCAAACGTTTCAAGATAGTGACCGATTGTTCTGCTTTAACTTTGGCGCCGAAAAAATAAAATTTGAATCCGCAAATTAGTAGATGGGTCCTTGAGCTATCCAGTTACGATTATACGGTTGAGCATAGTACTGTTGGGCATCGTAAGCATGTTTAAGCTCTCAGTAGGTCAACCGCTGTTCTAGTTTTCGAAGAAAACATCTTCGAACAGACGATGTCAATTTATCGTAGAGTCAAGAAAGTAGTCTAGGAGTTGCGATTTGAGTTAATTGATCACAAAATCAATTAGAATGAGATTCAATTTTATGTTACGGAAAATATGGCGTCCCAAGTCATTAGATTGCCACATAAACAAATATGGCATTTAAGCGTAGCGAATACTATAGGATTATTCAGAGAAACTAATGGTTTCCACAAATGGCGGACAGGGTCAAAGATTTTATTAGGAACTGTCTAAAATATTAGTGCTTTGTCCGGGAAAGTCGAGGGGGCTTTACATTGAATCGCTAATGGTAACAAATCATTCGAAACAATTCACATAGATTAATCTGGTTCCTTAGAATCGCGAAATAAAAAGAAATATACTTTGGCCATAGAAGATGATCTTACAAAATTTACTAAGGTTTGCGCTACAAAAGCTAATAACGGGGGAGACTATTAAATACCTTAATAACTATTTCGAGAATTACAGCGATCCATATAAATTAATCAGTAATAGGGCAACTTGCTTTACTTCTTCCAATTTCAAAGAGTTTTTGAATGAAGAAGCTCTTGTAGCCAGTGATTGTCCGAAAATGTTCTTGTAGCCAGTGAGTGTCCGAAAATATTCTTGTAGCCAGTGATTGTTCGAAAGCGAACGGATAGGTTGAACGGGTCAATAAGACCGTAAGACTTATGATCGCGAAATTAATTAACGAAAACAAAATGATTTATTGAAATAATGTTGTGACGAAAGTCGGTGGATGTTGCTTCACGGACAAAATTAAACATAATAAAAGCTATAATTGTCAATCTGGCAATCATTGGAGACCCGTATGGTGATATTCGTATCAAAATTCGAACAGTTGTACCAAAATTCCACTTTGAAGTCAAACTTTCCAATAAGATTTTTTAAAATTTATTCCAATCGGATTTTGATGTATGGAAGTTTTATGTAGAATCATATCCTAAATAACTTTTGTTCTTGGACTTTTTTGATGAGATGCACCGTTTTTGCGATATTTACAAAAAACGATTTCGTTCGTATCCATTTTTGCCCATTAACGAACTTAGCCTCACATTTTACGAAAAACGGATCTGCGCAAAATTTCAAGTCTCTAGCTCAATCCGTGCGCCCGCAATCCGCGCCACAGACAGACGGACAGACGGACGGACAGACAGACAGACAGACAGACAGACAGACGGACGGACATGCAAAATTCAACTTTTTTCATCATTTTAAACACAATGGTGTAATTCATTTTTTTGTGTGATGACGGGATCTTGGCGTTACAAACGGTAAGGCAAATCTAATATACCCTTTGGTTTCACCATACGGGTATAAAAATGCTACGGACTAAGCGCTTGTCAACAAATGACAACAGTAGAATATGCGCACAAGGGACGTGAGTTAGCGCATGCTTCGATCTCTATAAGAAGAGTGTAGAATTCTTCAACCATATGCGTGGAATCCTTCAAGGTACGTCGTCGTAGGAAGTATTTAACCCATTTAACGGCAGCATTCCAAAAACCGACCAAATGGGTGGCGGATGGAGAATTAAACTGCCATTCCGTGTAGTTATTTGCAAGTCAATTCACCTCAGTTTTTTAGAATGGTCGGCAAGGTTGGACGTGGGCTGATGGTAAATTCGACAATGTTACGAATTTTTGTGGTAAATTGGACAATGTTACGAATCATTATGACTGTGTTTAGATTGAGACTTTCTAGGCGCCTGCCTGACCACTCGAAGCAAGAGGCGAAGGGAAAAGTGTGAAAGGAAAAAAAAAACGAACGTGAATTAGAAATTCCATGCCGTTTTCGGGCCCATCGGCCCCTGATTGGCTAATACAATTCTTTTTTGATTGTATGTTTTCATGTATTCCTTTTCAACTGCTAATACTTTGGTTAAAACGAAAGGACATATAGGTTTTTTTTACAATAATAAAGAAATACGGGAAGAATTTTTTTAATTATATGGAACTGGGAAAAACAACGAAACACTGTGTTTAATTGAACTCTATCAGCAATTTGCAGACTCAAAAACTCAATTTAAAACTTCAGATTCCGATACAGCTGTTTCAACAATTTCACATTCGCTTTTTCTTGTAAAGTCGCAGGCACCTGAAACGCCTCAATCTAAACACAGCCTATGTCGACATCGCGGTGCTAGTTTGCATTGGCCGGAAATAGCCATAATGATACTTGTGATTTTTTTTGTTGTTTTTATTTCCTTTTAAATGATTTTTTTTTTCCTTTTTTCCCACACTCATTTCAACAGAGGCTCAGACATGCACACACCAAGGAAAAAAAATGATATAAAATTCTCTCTCGTCATCATCGCACCATAGACTCCGACGCGCGCGAAATTTCCCAAATTACCGTGATCGGCGTGGTCGACGTCGATTCACGCAAATATTCCTTCATCAAGGAAATCGCGTTTTTTTGTCAACACACGTTGGACAGTTAATTGCGATCTTTGCGGACTATTCTTCTCGCCCCTAATAACCAATAACGCTTCTGATGCATTGACTGCATTAGTGGCGGACCATCATGTAGCGCAATTTGGTGAATAAGGGTAAGGATACACGACGAGAGACTTTGGTCTCTGAGACCAAAAATTTCGCCTCTGGATACAAACAGACCTGTGTATACACTTCGGAGACCGGAGATTTGTCTCCAAGTATCAAGTCTCTAGGGTCTCCGGTCTCCGAAGTGTATACACAGGTCTCTTTGTATCCAGAGGCGAAATTTTTGGTCTCAGAGACCAAAGTCTCTCGTCGTGTATCCTTACCCTAAGAGTCGTTAGTGAGGATCTAGAGACCTAATTGCATTGTGGCGTCGGCCACCTGCTCTGAGGATTTCTGGATTATCCAGATACGGGTGCAATCTCAATAGGTTACTTCGTTTCGCTAGTGGGTTAACTTATTTGAGCTGCGTTATATTTGACCGGAAGTAGAGGTGTTGCGTTAACTTCGATAAAAGTTTAAAGAAATCTTGTCTATCTATTTGTGCGAATGCATTTTCTCACATTATGCGCGTCCTTGATGTATGATTAGATTAGAGAGTAATGTGGAGGCGGACACCTTCAATTGCGATATCGCAGACATAAACTGCTGCAGCGTATGTGTCTGAGATGCATCAGAGAAGCCATGTGAATCAATGACTGAACCAGGTTCACCAATGCCGAGACATCTGTGAATAAGTTGGTTGTGAAGATATTGCAAGTTCTCCCGGTAATGTAACCAGTGTTTTCGGATTTTAATCGGTACTTTCTCGTCCCACTCCCACTGTTTGTGAGTTTTCACGTCGAGTTTCTGAATTGTCAGATGGACCAACCAGTCATACAATTGATCAGTATAGAACTTTTACCGCTCCTAAGTGTTTTCTTGTCGTATTGAGCAGAGAATGTAGTATTCCCGAATTTGGATTAGACATTTTAGATAACGCGAAAATTGCACTGTAATTTGAGTCAACAATCATTGCTTGATTTGATTTAGGAGATATTATACGGATATTGCTTCGACTTCACATTGAAAAATATACATAAGAATATCCATTAATCTAGATTTTAGTAACAATTTAAATTTTTGTAGAACTCAAGTTTTAACAGCACTCAATATCCCAAATTGTGAATGTTAAGATTTCTATTTTTTATTTTTAGCGCTTTAATTAATTTTAAGCCGGTTTTTTTAAATTTTATTTTCAGCGCTTTGATTTTTTTAAAGTCGGTTTTTTGAAAAAAAAACTGTTTTTTTTTACTTTTTGAACTCCACAAAGCTGGATAAAACTTATATCCGAAATGATAAAACAGGAATTAAAACACAGAAAAATTGGATAAATAACTGTCGTCAACTTTTGTCTTACACAACGAAAAATTCGTAGTTTCAGAGTAAATAGCACAAAACCAAATTGCGATTTTTAAATTGCTACCATTTTGGATACTTCCGGCAGTATCGCCCCACTCCTAGACCAAACATCCCTGTAGAATTTCATGGCTCTAGCTCTATTAGTTTTTGAGAAATCTTCTACACAGACTAACAGACAGAAAGACATTTTTTTAATAATGCTCCAGTGCTAGTAAAATGATCAGGAGTGCTAGTGAAATGATTTTCAGTCGGAATTTTTCATGAATACAATACTTCGTAAAAGAACGTAAAAAGCACCTAATCGATTTTTTTTCTCCTTTTGTGTTCATCCGAATGGATAGAAAATGGAGTTATCCATAAGTATACAAGGTCCATCCTTTTGGAATTAAAGTCATACCAAATTTTTCTCATTGTAACTAAAAATTTTCTTTCTTCAGCCCTCTGATTTCTTTTCCTAAGGTAGCCAAAATTATACGTAGGTATATGAAAATGTCGTGTAAGCTCTGGGCGCCTGAAATTATTTTTATTGAAATTACACGTCTTTGCTTAACTTTCCTATACTCTCCATTTTTTGCAATGAATGGGCAAACAAGTTTCTTAGTAATTAAAAGATACATTTTAATCTTATTATACTGTTAACATTGTTGAAGGGTTGTTTGCAAAGAAAAAAAAATATTATATGGAGAGTTATATTTTTAGCCAATAGATTAGAAGCCCTGTACGAAAGAAAATATTTACGAGTTCTTTAGGGAAACTACTGCTTTCCTAATGATTAATTTCTCTTTGAGAAGTCTACCGTATGTCCCAAGAACCACAATATATATTTTTATGCTTGATAGATATTTTTAGACTTTATTTTTCTATCAGGGTTATTTGTGTGTATTTATCAATCTTTTCAGTTTCCGAAACAAAAACACAAAAATAAAATAACCAAGCAGACTCAAAAGGTTGTGAAAAGGAAACTTCCGTTGTTGCCCCAAAAGAAATCATCTCTTCATTAAAAATTCATAATACAAAAAGGAGTTGCCCTTTTCGATTTTCCACTTTTGTCCCTTCATTCATACTTTGACAAGAAAATCATAATGAAAGGTCTTGTGACGTTTTCTTGTTAAACCATCCTATTCCAAATTTATGACAATGTTCTAAAAAAATTAAAGAAAACTTTTTTAAAGATTTATTTAGTGAAATATTTCTCGAGCATATTTTGGCAATTCAATTGCAAATTTATTTCATTATTGGTGGAGTATTAAAATTTTAGAAAGGTAATAAATGGTAAAAAGATCTTCAAGGGATAATCTTAAGTAATGAAGTAAATTTTATAAAGTATAAATTAAAAATCTCTCATTAATGTAAAAATATATAAGTTGCCTAATAATTATAAAAAAAGGTAATTTTAAGGATGTTTTCATGGAATTACACTTCGCTGGAGTTAGAATTTTATGCTTGAGTGGTTTATATTCAATTCTTAGGAGGGCAGTAAATTGGATTGCAAAAAGCATAATAATTGGATGGAGTGAAGCTAAAATATTTTTGTCAGGAAAAAAAATGTTAAGTGGCTGCCGGATGTAAATTTTAGATGAGTAGAACAAAATCAAACTGCAACATTATCAAAATTTTCTTCCATGATTTGTAAATTCACTTTGGCAAACTAATCAGCTAGAGAATGAGGTAGGGTTCTAGCATAAGGGCGCCTAGGGCGGTATTTGACAAGGTAGTCAGCGACACACGCCGACCAGCGACACACGTTCACCTTCCCTGATTCGTCATCCTGTCCAGCAACATAACAAACCGACGGACGGAAAACAATCTTAACCACCGAAAACTACCCTTCTCGGACCATCCCCAAAACACCACAATAATAGTTGCGTTTTTTTAATGTTCTGAAGCAGTTCAGAACAAGCTTTCCATACAAAATCCTTCACCACCTTTTCATCTCGAACAGCGCTTGGAGCAAAGGGAAATTTTATACGGTAATGTACGGTAATGAAATGCTGCTAACTTCAACATAATAAATCTGACATTTTATTCTCAATTGAGGATTTTGTGTTGGTGGTTTGTTGGTTCTGTTCGACAGCGAAATAGTTTTAATCATGGGAGATAGCGAATCGTGATTATATCAAGAAAATATAGCAGTAACGGCCTACTGATGTAACCAACGTGAAGTTAGTTGCCATTCGAACTCGATGAAATTTCCCACTTTGGATCGTTTTTTTAATGTTCTGTGTTCTAGAACATTAAAAAAACGCAACTAATAATAATAAGCTAACTATCTACACTACAGAATAATTGACTATAAGCACTCACCCGTTTAGCAATCCGTGTTTGACACAGCGGCCAGCCATCACTTCTCTGACTACTAGTAGCCAACTACGATATGCGATTCAAAGTACGTACGAGTGAGCTATACAGCAAATCATTAATTATATGAAATAATTACCCTAATCCCTAACACTATGAAGGATTTCCGAAACCAATTTCATATTCTATGAAACCGTTCATGAATCCTGTGAACGTGTAATTATAAATATCAAACTTAGATATACTAATTTGTATCGTCATCACTAAGAAGTAGTCTAATTACCCGCTTCTACAGAATGGCGGTGTCATTTTGTCAAGAGTATAAAACGAAAATTTAATTAAAAACTATTGCACTATTATTTCATAAAACGGATTTAAAAAAAAAAAAACAAGTTTCGGGGATAAAATCTTTATTTTGTTTTTGTTAAATTTTTTAGGCCGATGTTTTCAGATTTAAAAAAAATCTTTTTTTGCAAAATATTGAAGGGGAGAAGAATTTTTTCGAAGTAACACAAACGAGCAATTTAATTCGTTTGTAGTTTTTGGTCTAAAATATAATCGAAAATCAATTATTTCGTTCCATATCATATTATTGTTCGTCTCCACGATGAAGATGGCGAAGACGCTAAAAAGAAGACGTTGTTGAAATGAAGAAAGAAGAAGCGAAGAAAGGAGAATACGTTAATAGAAGAAGAAGATGCAGAAGACGATGAAGATGAAGAATACATAAAAAATTATCTATATTCCACTCTAACCACCCCTACATGTTGCGAACCCCCTCTTTAGCTGACTCTGTAACTATTGTATGGACTTCAATTTCAAAGAGTTTTTGAATGAAGAAGCTCTTGTAGCCAGTGATTGTCCGAAAATGTTCTTGTAGCCAGTGAGTGTCCGAAAATATTCTTGTAGCCAGTGATTGTTCGAAAGCGAACGGATAGGTTGAACGGGTCAATAAGACCGTAAGACTTATGATCGCGAAATTAATTAACGAAAACAAAATGATTTATTGAAATAATGTTGTGACGAAAGTCGGTGGATGTTGCTTCACGGACAAAATTAAACATAATAAAAGCTATAATTGTCAATCTGGCAATCATTGGAGACCCGTATGGTGATATTCGTATCAAAATTCGAACAGTTGTACCAAAATTCCACTTTGAAGTCAAACTTTCCAATAAGATTTTTTAAAATTTATTCCAATCGGATTTTGATGTATGGAAGTTTTATGTAGAATCATATCCTAAATAACTTTTGTTCTTGGACTTTTTTGATGAGATGCACCGTTTTTGCGATATTTACAAAAAACGATTTCGTTCGTATCCATTTTTGCCCATTAACGAACTTAGCCTCACATTTTACGAAAAACGGATCTGCGCAAAATTTCAAGTCTCTAGCTCAATCCGTGCGCCCGCAATCCGCGCCACAGACAGACGGACAGACGGACGGACAGACAGACAGACAGACAGACAGACAGACGGACGGACATGCAAAATTCAACTTTTTTCATCATTTTAAACACAATGGTGTAATTCATTTTTTTGTGTGATGACGGGATCTTGGCGTTACAAACGGTAAGGCAAATCTAATATACCCTTTGGTTTCACCATACGGGTATAAAAATGCTACGGACTAAGCGCTTGTCAACAAATGACAACAGTAGAATATGCGCACAAGGGACGTGAGTTAGCGCATGCTTCGATCTCTATAAGAAGAGTGTAGAATTCTTCAACCATATGCGTGGAATCCTTCAAGGTACGTCGTCGTAGGAAGTATTTAACCCATTTAACGGCAGCATTCCAAAAACCGACCAAATGGGTGGCGGATGGAGAATTAAACTGCCATTCCGTGTAGTTATTTGCAAGTCAATTCACCTCAGTTTTTTAGAATGGTCGGCAAGGTTGGACGTGGGCTGATGGTAAATTCGACAATGTTACGAATTTTTGTGGTAAATTGGACAATGTTACGAATCATTATGACTGTGTTTAGATTGAGACTTTCTAGGCGCCTGCCTGACCACTCGAAGCAAGAGGCGAAGGGAAAAGTGTGAAAGGAAAAAAAAAACGAACGTGAATTAGAAATTCCATGCCGTTTTCGGGCCCATCGGCCCCTGATTGGCTAATACAATTCTTTTTTGATTGTATGTTTTCATGTATTCCTTTTCAACTGCTAATACTTTGGTTAAAACGAAAGGACATATAGGTTTTTTTTACAATAATAAAGAAATACGGGAAGAATTTTTTTAATTATATGGAACTGGGAAAAACAACGAAACACTGTGTTTAATTGAACTCTATCAGCAATTTGCAGACTCAAAAACTCAATTTAAAACTTCAGATTCCGATACAGCTGTTTCAACAATTTCACATTCGCTTTTTCTTGTAAAGTCGCAGGCACCTGAAACGCCTCAATCTAAACACAGCCTATGTCGACATCGCGGTGCTAGTTTGCATTGGCCGGAAATAGCCATAATGATACTTGTGATTTTTTTTGTTGTTTTTATTTCCTTTTAAATGATTTTTTTTTTCCTTTTTTCCCACACTCATTTCAACAGAGGCTCAGACATGCACACACCAAGGAAAAAAAATGATATAAAATTCTCTCTCGTCATCATCGCACCATAGACTCCGACGCGCGCGAAATTTCCCAAATTACCGTGATCGGCGTGGTCGACGTCGATTCACGCAAATATTCCTTCATCAAGGAAATCGCGTTTTTTTGTCAACACACGTTGGACAGTTAATTGCGATCTTTGCGGACTATTCTTCTCGCCCCTAATAACCAATAACGCTTCTGATGCATTGACTGCATTAGTGGCGGACCATCATGTAGCGCAATTTGGTGAATAAGGGTAAGGATACACGACGAGAGACTTTGGTCTCTGAGACCAAAAATTTCGCCTCTGGATACAAACAGACCTGTGTATACACTTCGGAGACCGGAGATTTGTCTCCAAGTATCAAGTCTCTAGGGTCTCCGGTCTCCGAAGTGTATACACAGGTCTCTTTGTATCCAGAGGCGAAATTTTTGGTCTCAGAGACCAAAGTCTCTCGTCGTGTATCCTTACCCTAAGAGTCGTTAGTGAGGATCTAGAGACCTAATTGCATTGTGGCGTCGGCCACCTGCTCTGAGGATTTCTGGATTATCCAGATACGGGTGCAATCTCAATAGGTTACTTCGTTTCGCTAGTGGGTTAACTTATTTGAGCTGCGTTATATTTGACCGGAAGTAGAGGTGTTGCGTTAACTTCGATAAAAGTTTAAAGAAATCTTGTCTATCTATTTGTGCGAATGCATTTTCTCACATTATGCGCGTCCTTGATGTATGATTAGATTAGAGAGTAATGTGGAGGCGGACACCTTCAATTGCGATATCGCAGACATAAACTGCTGCAGCGTATGTGTCTGAGATGCATCAGAGAAGCCATGTGAATCAATGACTGAACCAGGTTCACCAATGCCGAGACATCTGTGAATAAGTTGGTTGTGAAGATATTGCAAGTTCTCCCGGTAATGTAACCAGTGTTTTCGGATTTTAATCGGTACTTTCTCGTCCCACTCCCACTGTTTGTGAGTTTTCACGTCGAGTTTCTGAATTGTCAGATGGACCAACCAGTCATACAATTGATCAGTATAGAACTTTTACCGCTCCTAAGTGTTTTCTTGTCGTATTGAGCAGAGAATGTAGTATTCCCGAATTTGGATTAGACATTTTAGATAACGCGAAAATTGCACTGTAATTTGAGTCAACAATCATTGCTTGATTTGATTTAGGAGATATTATACGGATATTGCTTCGACTTCACATTGAAAAATATACATAAGAATATCCATTAATCTAGATTTTAGTAACAATTTAAATTTTTGTAGAACTCAAGTTTTAACAGCACTCAATATCCCAAATTGTGAATGTTAAGATTTCTATTTTTTATTTTTAGCGCTTTAATTAATTTTAAGCCGGTTTTTTTAAATTTTATTTTCAGCGCTTTGATTTTTTTAAAGTCGGTTTTTTGAAAAAAAAACTGTTTTTTTTTACTTTTTGAACTCCACAAAGCTGGATAAAACTTATATCCGAAATGATAAAACAGGAATTAAAACACAGAAAAATTGGATAAATAACTGTCGTCAACTTTTGTCTTACACAACGAAAAATTCGTAGTTTCAGAGTAAATAGCACAAAACCAAATTGCGATTTTTAAATTGCTACCATTTTGGATACTTCCGGCAGTATCGCCCCACTCCTAGACCAAACATCCCTGTAGAATTTCATGGCTCTAGCTCTATTAGTTTTTGAGAAATCTTCTACACAGACTAACAGACAGAAAGACATTTTTTTAATAATGCTCCAGTGCTAGTAAAATGATCAGGAGTGCTAGTGAAATGATTTTCAGTCGGAATTTTTCATGAATACAATACTTCGTAAAAGAACGTAAAAAGCACCTAATCGATTTTTTTTCTCCTTTTGTGTTCATCCGAATGGATAGAAAATGGAGTTATCCATAAGTATACAAGGTCCATCCTTTTGGAATTAAAGTCATACCAAATTTTTCTCATTGTAACTAAAAATTTTCTTTCTTCAGCCCTCTGATTTCTTTTCCTAAGGTAGCCAAAATTATACGTAGGTATATGAAAATGTCGTGTAAGCTCTGGGCGCCTGAAATTATTTTTATTG
Organism: Chrysopilus asiliformis; assembly: GCA_964034945.1. Classification (NCBI taxonomy): domain Eukaryota; kingdom Metazoa; phylum Arthropoda; class Insecta; order Diptera; family Rhagionidae; genus Chrysopilus; species Chrysopilus asiliformis. The sequence continues at coordinate 65,733,476 of OZ035961.1, read as the reverse complement.
AAATTACACGTCTTTGCTTAACTTTCCTATACTCTCCATTTTTTGCAATGAATGGGCAAACAAGTTTCTTAGTAATTAAAAGATACATTTTAATCTTATTATACTGTTAACATTGTTGAAGGGTTGTTTGCAAAGAAAAAAAAATATTATATGGAGAGTTATATTTTTAGCCAATAGATTAGAAGCCCTGTACGAAAGAAAATATTTACGAGTTCTTTAGGGAAACTACTGCTTTCCTAATGATTAATTTCTCTTTGAGAAGTCTACCGTATGTCCCAAGAACCACAATATATATTTTTATGCTTGATAGATATTTTTAGACTTTATTTTTCTATCAGGGTTATTTGTGTGTATTTATCAATCTTTTCAGTTTCCGAAACAAAAACACAAAAATAAAATAACCAAGCAGACTCAAAAGGTTGTGAAAAGGAAACTTCCGTTGTTGCCCCAAAAGAAATCATCTCTTCATTAAAAATTCATAATACAAAAAGGAGTTGCCCTTTTCGATTTTCCACTTTTGTCCCTTCATTCATACTTTGACAAGAAAATCATAATGAAAGGTCTTGTGACGTTTTCTTGTTAAACCATCCTATTCCAAATTTATGACAATGTTCTAAAAAAATTAAAGAAAACTTTTTTAAAGATTTATTTAGTGAAATATTTCTCGAGCATATTTTGGCAATTCAATTGCAAATTTATTTCATTATTGGTGGAGTATTAAAATTTTAGAAAGGTAATAAATGGTAAAAAGATCTTCAAGGGATAATCTTAAGTAATGAAGTAAATTTTATAAAGTATAAATTAAAAATCTCTCATTAATGTAAAAATATATAAGTTGCCTAATAATTATAAAAAAAGGTAATTTTAAGGATGTTTTCATGGAATTACACTTCGCTGGAGTTAGAATTTTATGCTTGAGTGGTTTATATTCAATTCTTAGGAGGGCAGTAAATTGGATTGCAAAAAGCATAATAATTGGATGGAGTGAAGCTAAAATATTTTTGTCAGGAAAAAAAATGTTAAGTGGCTGCCGGATGTAAATTTTAGATGAGTAGAACAAAATCAAACTGCAACATTATCAAAATTTTCTTCCATGATTTGTAAATTCACTTTGGCAAACTAATCAGCTAGAGAATGAGGTAGGGTTCTAGCATAAGGGCGCCTAGGGCGGTATTTGACAAGGTAGTCAGCGACACACGCCGACCAGCGACACACGTTCACCTTCCCTGATTCGTCATCCTGTCCAGCAACATAACAAACCGACGGACGGAAAACAATCTTAACCACCGAAAACTACCCTTCTCGGACCATCCCCAAAACACCACAATAATAGTTGCGTTTTTTTAATGTTCTGAAGCAGTTCAGAACAAGCTTTCCATACAAAATCCTTCACCACCTTTTCATCTCGAACAGCGCTTGGAGCAAAGGGAAATTTTATACGGTAATGTACGGTAATGAAATGCTGCTAACTTCAACATAATAAATCTGACATTTTATTCTCAATTGAGGATTTTGTGTTGGTGGTTTGTTGGTTCTGTTCGACAGCGAAATAGTTTTAATCATGGGAGATAGCGAATCGTGATTATATCAAGAAAATATAGCAGTAACGGCCTACTGATGTAACCAACGTGAAGTTAGTTGCCATTCGAACTCGATGAAATTTCCCACTTTGGATCGTTTTTTTAATGTTCTGTGTTCTAGAACATTAAAAAAACGCAACTAATAATAATAAGCTAACTATCTACACTACAGAATAATTGACTATAAGCACTCACCCGTTTAGCAATCCGTGTTTGACACAGCGGCCAGCCATCACTTCTCTGACTACTAGTAGCCAACTACGATATGCGATTCAAAGTACGTACGAGTGAGCTATACAGCAAATCATTAATTATATGAAATAATTACCCTAATCCCTAACACTATGAAGGATTTCCGAAACCAATTTCATATTCTATGAAACCGTTCATGAATCCTGTGAACGTGTAATTATAAATATCAAACTTAGATATACTAATTTGTATCGTCATCACTAAGAAGTAGTCTAATTACCCGCTTCTACAGAATGGCGGTGTCATTTTGTCAAGAGTATAAAACGAAAATTTAATTAAAAACTATTGCACTATTATTTCATAAAACGGATTTAAAAAAAAAAAACAAGTTTCGGGGATAAAATCTTTATTTTGTTTTTGTTAAATTTTTTAGGCCGATGTTTTCAGATTTAAAAAAAATCTTTTTTTGCAAAATATTGAAGGGGAGAAGAATTTTTTCGAAGTAACACAAACGAGCAATTTAATTCGTTTGTAGTTTTTGGTCTAAAATATAATCGAAAATCAATTATTTCGTTCCATATCATATTATTGTTCGTCTCCACGATGAAGATGGCGAAGACGCTAAAAAGAAGACGTTGTTGAAATGAAGAAAGAAGAAGCGAAGAAAGGAGAATACGTTAATAGAAGAAGAAGATGCAGAAGACGATGAAGATGAAGAATACATAAAAAATTATCTATATTCTATGGATTATGAGCACGCTTTATAGTTAGGTATGGTCTCCCCTTTTAACCCCTTGCCTGTTATCTTCTAAACTACTGAGGGAATTTGAAAACGGTTTTCAGTGTTGACTGATCGATCATAATGGAAACTTTTCGTCCACTCAAACCACTCCCCTCTACATTATGCGAATCCCCTCTCCGGCTATACACTATACTACTGAATGGATTTTTTGAGGTTTTTAGTGTTGGATAGGTTATCGTCTAGGAACATTTTTGCCCACTCTAACCACCCCTACATGTTGCGAACCCCCTCTTTAGCTGACTCTGTAACTATTGTATGGACTTCCAACATATGTTACAAAATAAATGAAAAAACTTTAAGTATCCGGCGCTAAGGGAATTTGCCCTATCCCCTTCCTCCCAAGCCGATAGAAAAAAAATTATTTGGAATATAATGCTTGCATAATTTTTCTATACATCAAAATACTTTTGGAAAAAAAGAACTTTATATACAAAAAGTTATTGTATTTAACTAAACGCCGGGCAACGCTAACGTCTGGTACTTGCAAGCTAGTATATAATAGATCAAACTAGGGATGTCAAAATTTTGAAAAAAAACCGGTTTTCGGTTAAACCGGTTTTTAAGACTTCGGTTTAAACCGGGCCGGTTTAACCGGGTCCAAAAAACCGGTTATTAAAACACCGAAAAACCGTTTTGTTCAAATGGGTAGGTTAGGTCTTAGACACAACAAATACACTATAATACAAACAAAAGACGTGAAATGCCATATAATCCATTAAGAGACCATAAATTGCACAATATAATATTGTATTTGGTCTAGAGTGGCTAAAAAGAAGTGTTTCCAACAAACCAGTTGCACGAAAATTGGTTTAAAATTATTTTTCCATACAAAAAAGAATGATCGGTTTTTACTTTCTTCTACGGAGTATAATAAAGTATTGTATTCATGAAAAATTTCGATTTTGCCTAAAAAACATTTCCCGATCACTCCTGAGTCGATTAGAGTCATATTAAAAAAATGTCGTTCTGTCTGTCAGTCTGTCAGTCTGTGTACAAGATTTCTCAAAAACTAATAGAGCTAGCGCCATAAAATTTTATAGGCATGTTGGGTCCCGAAACGGGACGATCCTATCGATCCTATGGGACGATCCGGTAGAAATCCGTTAACCGGAAGTATCCAAAATGGCGGTTTTTCAAAAATCGCAATTTCGTTTTTCTCGATTTACTCCCAAACTACGCGTTTTTTAGTGGCCTTAATTATGACAAAACTTGGAGAAAATAAAATTTCATACACTTTTGTCTTTATCTATAACTCGATATCTCAACCTGTTATCGACATAAACCGTTATTTCCAAAAAACAGTTTTTTGCGATTATCTCGAAAACTAACGGGTTTTTGCTGACTGAATGTATGAAGTGAATTAATGAGAATGGCATTCTGCACAATTTTGTTTCTTACCATTATCCGTTATCTTTTACCGTTATTGAGATATTTTCATTAATATGTAAAAAATCATATTTTTGCGAATAATTTGCAAACTAACGGTTTTTCGACAAATCAGTTAAAAGAATAATTAAAGATGTTAACATTTTCTACATTTTTGCCGTTTACCGTAAATTGATATCTTTTACAGTTCTCAAGTTATCTCAAATTTTGTACGTTTTTGATATTTTTGAATAAACCAAGAATTTATTGGGAGGTCGTCTTAGGTTGACAACGCGACAGGGCTCTAGCGTAAATTGCGCAGGGTCGTAGATTTTGTAGAAGAAAGTTTTGTGTTGACCACAACTGATATTTTTAAACGGTTTTTGGCTTTTAAAAAAAAACACCGGTATAACCGTGCAAAAAAACACAGAAAAAGCCGGTTAACCGAAGCAAAAACACCGGGTAAACAGTTTAACCGGTTCTTTTTTGACATCCCTAGATCAAACACTCAGAGAAAAGAAATCTATATTTTGAGTGCCAATCACTACAAAGTTAGTACCAGTCACTACTGATGTAGTGTAAAATTCTCATATAGGGCTTCCGACTGCATCATAGCGGCAGGACAAATGAGCGAAAGGCTTTTGAAAAAAAAAATCTCTCAATATTTTTTCTCTCAGAAATTTTTTAATAGCGCCTAAAGTCCAAGCGAGATAGAAACCATTCACGTTTAGACTCGCTTTATTAATAGACTTCGGTAGCCGTATGCGTTTGCGAGTGGACTTCAAATCCAGGGATCTCGGGTTCGAATCTCGGTATGAGCAAAAGTTTTCCAACATTTAATAATACGTAAAAAAATATTTATAATTTATAAATTACTGTAAAAAACGCTACTGGGAAATTGGTAAAAACCTACAATTACTATCGTAAAACCGTGAAAAATGAAGATTTTATTTTTTTAAAAGATAATGGCATATTACTAAATATAAATATTGTAGCGCGCACCAGAAATATTGTAGCGTGTCACTACTCATATTGTAGCGCGCCACTATAAATATTGTAGGGTTAGCAAAAAATATAGTGTTAGACAAAGAACGATTGTGAGACGCTTTTAAAAAAGCTTTTCTTCTGACAAAAAATATAGTGAGGTGCCCCAGAATCATAGTACGCAATTTTTTTAGTGCCAGAACGTGATTCTTTCTCTCAGTGCAGATTGTCAGGATCTTTCAATCTAATTTTGATCTACTTCCACGAAATTGTGCACACATGTTAAGAAGTCTGTAAGGATAACGTAAGATCCTGTTAGAAGAACGTGATTATCCTTTTTCTCAAAATATTCGAATAAAATTTCATCTAGGTATTTTTGGGGTCGCTGAATCCCAGTCCAAAAGTCCGTAATGATATCTCAAAGGGAAGGATATATATTTCAATACTAAAAAGTAATATATTGACGCCTCCGTGCAAGGCTATCGTAACTTGATTTACGACATTCTTCAATATTGAATTTTAAATTTACTAAACAATAAAACTTGTTAACTTTTTGAGATTTTAAGGATTGACAATTACAGACTGGACCATTTTTTTCAAAGTTAGCAAAAAATAACTAAAATTTTTCCCAATATTAATGTTTTATCATGCTTGCCAAAAACGGAGGAGTCGATATAAGCGTGGCGAAAGACAGACGTTTATAAGAATTTTTCGTCATACTAATCAAATACGAAATGCTTGAAAATGTTAAAAAAAAATTAAAAAATTAACAAAAAAATATTTTGGAAAATGTGCTAAAAAACTAATTTTTTGGGCGCTGTAATAAAAGCATAAAAAGTAAAATAAAATAAATATTTATCTCGTTTCTATTTCTAATATACAGCGCCTAATCTTTATCAGTACATTTTTTTAAAATAAAAGCTTTTCGTTAAAATTTTTATTTTTTTTAAAATAATAATTTTAGTAAAATTGACTTCAATTGATGGGTTAACCCTCATACTGTCCTTAAGAAAAATAACGTATGATGTCCTCGTGGGTCAAGGATGACCCTCTACATATTTTCACATAAAAATAGGTTTTCTCTTAAATAAATTGATTTTTTATTACACTTTGAGTGGAACTACAAAAAGTTTTTGCGCTATAGAGAAATAAAAATTAATTAGAATGTTTCAGGCAGTAATAAGCTGTTGTACGGTGTTCTGGGCAAACATTTTGTTTACAAACCGAGCAACACGTGAAAGTTTTTTTCTATTTTTTTGATGGACACAAATCACAGCGCTTTCGCTCACTGGCTGTTCTTTTTCCGGATTTGGAAATCGTTGCTGGAAATCTTTCACTAAATATTAATAGCTGAACTCAAAAAATCTAAGCAGAATGACAATGAAATACATTTACACTAGGGTCATTTATGACCCATGAAGACTACACCCGTCACAATTATCAGTGCCCTTCAATGGATTAAAATATGAACAAATAGATTATTGTTTTCGGTATTCAAAAGAAATTTGTCCACTGGGCCTACACCATACAAACATTTTTCATGTAGTTGAGAAGACACTTTTAATTAAAATCGAATTTGGGTCAGAAATGACCCGAGGACAGTATGAGGGTTAAAGAAAATATGAATTACAGAGTTAAGTCTTTGATATAATTGAAAAATGTATTTTTTTTTTTATTTTTATTGCTAAATAATTTGAAAAATATTTTCTGCATGCTGTTTTTTAAAGTATCAAATTTTTGTCAAACACTAACATTTTGGTGTTTTCCTATTTTTGTTCAAATTCTGCAGATATTGGACAAAAACCAAAAGTTTATTTATCAGACTATTATCTTATATTTATATTTATTTAACAAGGTTAAACGAAAAACTTTATCTTTTTTATTTTTTCAAATTCCAGATCAAAACTATTTTCAAGACATGCTATGGCCCCAAAATTTGTATAATAATAGTAGTTCTAGAAGGCCTCTAATTGTGCGAGATATTGTACATTGTTGGCAATTGCTACTGGCTGCGAGTCCAAAAGCCCGGACCTAAAAAATACCTACGTATCGTAAAAAAATATAAGAGGAGGCTCCAATCATTGTAAAAGTTTCTCCAGCAATGGCTATGGAATGGATAACAGCTATTGATAAAAGGTAAGTGTAAATATTTGCATAGGTAAATTTTACTTAACTCCGCTCGAAAACCAAAATCAATAGCAGACTTTGTCACCAACAGCAAAGAGTTCTACTCTCCTCAGTGAAATTTTAGAAATAAAGTTTTTGTACAGGTATAGATTTGTAAACATAAGGTTTTTGTGTTGAAATTATTAATGTGCATAAATTTGCATATACTCCAAAAACGAGGAAAACCAAATGTTCGCGTGTTTCCTATTCACGACCACTCTCTATATGGGGAAATGGGAAGAAATAGTCCGATTTTGCCCATTCCAGAGCTTAACCTAACTTTTTACGAGAAACTCATCTGTGCAAAATTCTAAGACTAGCATAATTCCTTCGAAAGTTAAGGTCTTCATTGACGGACAACCGCAAACCAAAATCATTTGTCATCTTAAACTCCGTGGTGTATTCCACTTTTGTGTCAAACGATTGGGTCGATGAGTTAGAAATGGTATTTCTAATGATACCAACTATACTGGATACTGAATAGGTACCGGATAAAATCCCATACTGGATTTTTATAAATTTTTCATCAATTCTTTTTTTTTAGATATTTATTTCGTGAATTCGTGCTGTTGTGAATTTTGAACGAATCCTTTCAACTATATATGGCCATCGCAAAACTCATGGCCATCAATTTTTAAATTTTTTTGGTCATTATCAAAGATTTGAATGAAAAATGTTTTAATTGATTAATTTAAGTACAATTTCCATAGATCAAGTGTTTAAAAAATACAAATAGAATAAATTTGTTAAAAAAACTGAATTCAACGCTGATTTTTTTAACTGAAAACAAGTTAAATTTTCGTAATAAGTTGGTTCGAAACCTTTTGAACAGTCAACGGTCTTCCGATGGCTACACTCTAGTTTTATATAGTCACTCTATTTTCAATACACTATAAACGTGTACAGTAATCCCCCGCTTTACGGACGGGATGCGTTCTATGGAAACTGTCCGTATATCGAAAATCCGTAAAACGAAACCTATTTTAGTATGAGATTGTACTGGGAATAAATAGATGTGTTCCAATCAATAGAAATGTCCGTAAAAAGAAACCTATTTTAGTATAAGATCGTATTAAAAATAGATGCGTACCAAAAAAATCCGTAATACGAAACAGATTAGTATAATATATTAAAATAATTATTTAACCACTAGAATAATGAGAAAACTATATAATTATAGAAAAAAAATATTTATACTACTTGAAATGGAGCATAAATCAATTGAATATGTTAAAACCAACAAAATATTATGGGACAAATCATGCCGCGGACAAAAAAACGTAGCTGTTTCTACGTAGGTTTCTGCTAGTTTCGTCAGAATTCAAATTTCATTGTGGGACAGAAAGCAGATTCTGCCTCTGCTGCTGCCTCTGCCCAATTGGAGTTCTCGCTTAAGAATAGCAAATAGATTTTTTAAAAATACACCGCACTGCAGTTTTTTATTGCCTTTTTTTAATTCTCTTTTGTGTATACACAAAATGTGTCAGAAATTTCGGAGAAATTAAGTATGTACATTTACAATCGGCCCGATTCCAGAATCCGTCGTAGCTTTATTACGAAGAACTGACTACGTTACGAATACGAAGAAATCAGTATTCCACGATCCGAACGGAATTGAACTTGGTGGTGCCTGATTAAAATCGAATTTCGAAAAATGAATGTCTTTGTAAAAAGGTCCCTATGCAAAACTCATAAGGAATAGATTTCTGACATGAAATAGTTTCGTGAAAAATGTCACTTTCTTGACTTAAAACGAAAATTGTTATTAATAATGGATTCTGCAGCGTTTGCATCTTTGTGTCTGGAAGAAGATTTATCCAAGCGAAGGACTTTAATAGTGAAACGAAAACGACAACAAATAACGAATACTTAGGAATACTCACATTGCTCTTTTTTCTAAAATAATTGCTCTTAATTTGTTAAAAGTTACACTTATACTAAATAAACAAATAAAAATGTTAAAATTGCTTTTTGTTGTACAGTTCAGGCCATAAATTGAGCTAAAATAATAAGAAAATGAAGTTGCTACTCGATTTACGAAGCGAAAATTTTTCGTAGGTTTAGCTGTCAAAAGATCGATTCCGTCGGATTCTATGATACCAGATATTCCGATTCGTAATGTTTTCGAAATTAATTTAATTCCTTCGGATCGTGGAATACCATTTTCACGAATTCTCCGAAAATCGTAGCTACGACGGATTCTGGAATAGAGCCGAATAAATACAACATAATTATGGAGAACTTTTTCTTGATTTTTTTCTGTGATTCAAAAAAAAATTTTTTTTTGTCCGTAATAGCGAATTTTTTTATCCGTATAGCGAATTTGTTCCTATATTAGTCATGTCCGTAACTTCGAATTTGCGTAAAACGAGCGTCCGTATAGCGGGGGATTACTGTACATATTGAACGCACTGCTTTAACAGTTTTAACACAAACGAGACGCTTTGATTTCTTTAAATTCTTGAAAACGCTGCCGAATTTTTTGCGGAAAATATTATCTTACGACAAGTATAACTTCTAATACCCGCAAACAACCAATGTTAGTCCGATCTCAGTGAATTTCGCTGATTCGAAATCAAATTATTAACGTTATAATTCCAATATTGTCTCTTTCTGAATCAAATTTTGAATTGCTATATACCAATATATAGTGGATTTTGAAAGAAAAACATTAGAATAAATATATTGAGGCCTTATCATCGAACACGATACGATTGGTTCGAATCGTAAATTCAGTGTTGCTGTTAGTGGTTTATACCAACAACAACATTGAATTTACGATTCGAACCAATCGTATCGTGTTCGGTGATAGGGCCTTTGGGTTTCACTCGGCAAGAGCTGGTATCATTAGGTATACCAAATGTAATATACGAGTATATGATTCTCATATAGAGTATAAAAACGGAACATGATATCCATCGTCATAGTGTAACGGATTATGGAATTTTATATTAATTCCGTAGAATAATAAAAATTGATAAATAAAATCTCCTTTCATTTTCATTTTTGCCTTACTTCGAAAGAGCGATATAATGTTTAACCTGCAGAAAATATTATTATTTGTCGAGAAGAATGATTTATTTGGCTTTGCTTTAATTAATAACAAAACGAAATAAGAAGAATTAGTGTCCCGTGAATCATTCTGATTATTTGTTCCACCGGCACCGGCACCGGCACCGGATTCAGAGAAGGTAATAAGTATAGGCTGCGTAATTAATGTTATTAAAGTTATAACCAATTCAGCATTTCTTGTATGATAAATTAATTCTAAGCAAAATTAGTTAGCTTCGTAATATTTAATATCACAATTTGAATTGTACTGCAAGCATGATTGTATAAATATGACAATGTGACTAGCTCTCAATATAATGTGACTGTATCCTCGAAAACTCACAAAAGATTTTTGAATTGTAGGCTATCTTGTGAACGGTGCGAAATATCGATTAACAGCTAGAACCAAAAAATTGAAAACATTTAAGATATTGTTTTACAAATTTCGCGAAAACAGTGATTTAAAAGAAATCAAATTTAGTTGAAATTTCCAATATAGAGAACTACACACTACTCCTAGCATGGTCGTTCGCAGGTACCGGAAGAGGGGTACCCCCCCCCCCTCCCCCTGAACTTAAAAATTTTTTTTTAGTTTTTTTATATAACTTGAATAAATGTGAAATACTAGTGAAAGCGTCGTGTGCCAAGTCGCGTACTGCAACGCTTCAAAAGTTGAACATAGTGTTTTCTTATGGGACCGCTCACAATGCTGTGTTAAAAATAAAGTCGGATCGATTAATCTTATTTTTACTTTCCCCTGCTATAGAGGGAAAATATTGTATTAATCACGGAGACCGATTCGAGAACATGGGCAGATAGAAACTTTCTGATCAGTGCGAAATCCGTTTTAGGCAAAATTTTGAGGATGAACGTGCATCTGTCAGTCGGTCTGTTTGTTTTACAGATATAAAATTTTCTGCATTGTTTGTTTCCACTCTTTTTATGGATTTCTTGGGAACTATTGTAGGTATCCGCATTCATAAAGAGAGGAAAAATCCTGCCTCTTATGCGGCGGTCTCACGACGCTGTTTTCCCAGCGCTAGTGGCTGTTAGCAGCCGTTTCAGCAGCACCGTGTGAACTCTAGTGCGTTGTTACTACCAGCACCAGCGTGATGATTTTAGCAGCGCTAGTGAAGTAGAGGTCGTTCTACTTTGCCAGCGCTACTAGGGATCGCGTGACCCTGTCGCATGGTTTCTGAGCTGTCAAAAGTCTGATAAGTGGTAAAGTTTGTTTATTGTAAGTTGTTATTTTACGTTTATTTATTCAATTTGTGTGCTACGTTTATTATTAAAAAAAATCTCCCAGATTAAAATGTCAAACCACTGTTTTGTAATTGCCAGCGCTACTAAATAGAAACCGTGTGAACCCTCTCAATACGCTGGCTGCTGTTGCTACTTGCCAGCGCTACTAACCAACAGCATCCAGACGCTCGCAAAACAGCGTCGTGTGACCGCGGCAGAAAGCGATAAGAATAATCAAGTTCTCTCCGTTGAGATGGCTAGCTTCTGCGTAGAGGCTGAATTAGTTTTTCAGATCCATCTGGTCGGGCGCAGCAGTTAGTATGTCGTAAAAGTAATATTGACAAAAGTTCAGAAGTGGAATTGAATTCAAGTGCCTATTTGAGTGACAAAAATCTCTAAAATACTAAAAAGATAAAAGTTTATTAACAATCGATGTTAGACTTCTGCAGCGGTATTGTGATTTTAATCTGTAAAAAAGGTGGAAAAACTCACACATGAGATTTCTCGCCTATTCATTTCCACTTCACCTTTGAAGAATTCGGTATTATGATTTTCCAAGTGAAACCTAGTACATACTTAATACAAATCTATTACAGAATATGATAAATTTATATTTCAAAGTTGTTTGTGGTTGCTATTTTGCAAATTTTAACTAAATTCAAGAAAAGTGTTACAGTTTTTTGTATTATAAACACTATAAATGATTCTCTAGATCAGGCCTGGGCACCATGTATGTAGTGATTTACTATTACTCGAAGAAATTTTATATTTCTTCATATACTATAACACGAAATGAGAAAACGCATCTTTTTCATTTTTTACGCTCTTTCGCTTTTGATGGAGACGTTTAGGAACAGTGGACTACACAATTTATCATGATGCGATTACAAAAAAATAATAAGTTCCGCTGTGCAAAAAAAACTTTTGGGACGTGTTTTCGGTTCTGTGCTTCGAAAAAACATGCGCTAAATTGCATTAAGTTACCTGATAGGACAGCTGTTGTAATGGCGTTCTAGATTGAATTTTTTATTCGACATGTAACTGCAAACTAGACATTGACGGTTATCATTATTTGTGGTTATTAAATATTTGTTTTCCCAATCACACGACATAGTTTTTGAATTTGAATATGAGCGCTTCATAATGGAAAATGAAAACTAAAAAAATGGAATTTCTGAAAAAAATTTCGTACGTCAGTGTACTTTGGGAAGCAATTAGGGTTTTGGGGAGCAAATGTATACATCCGCACGCATCAACAACAGAAATTATACTGAATGGCTGTCGTAGGCTCGCTCCATCGACTGTTAGTGAATCGTTTGATTTCGGCTGCCGAAGTGGCCGTCGTCTACCAACACGTATCATTGCGTTGGAGAGTCGAGTAAAAATGTTCATACATTGATTGTATTCTCGTAAAATTTAAATAAAAATGTTATCGTTGTGAGAAGCCAGACGAGCCAAGGAGTGCCCAGGCTTGCTCTAGATGTTGTTTCAAGATTTGAAACATCATTTGTGCGGTATTTCAACATTTTTTTTGCACTTTTGATTACATAGGAAATTTCACACATAAAATTTATAACAGCTTGTAGCAATCGCCTAGAATCGCTTAAACGAAATCCCTTACAAATAAAGTGATTTGGACAACTCTTCAGTAGCTTCTAAAAACGCTCGACAACTTCATCCATTATTGGTCTAAAACACAAATAAACGCAAAAGGTAAAAATAATAACAACAGAATAACACAGTAAACGTCAAATAAAATTAAAGTACAATTTTGTCCCAAATCCAAATAGTACTTCACCATGGATAGAGTTTTGTTTTTAACTAGAAAGGCAAATGGTATTTCTCCTAGCAATGTTCTTTAAGATGAAAATTGCATTGCACTATTGTAATCTGCTTTATAAGGCACTATCACGACTGATCGATTCGATCCATTGTTGTCGTTGTGATGTTATTGCGTTTGGGTGATTTATTAAAATAAATAAAATAAACATTCGTAGACAGATCTGAATTTAGAAATGATAATAAAGTTAAACTCATGCGAATACTAGCATTTGAAATTATTGCTACTTCACAGTGCAAATAATTTCCTTCAGTTAGACGAAATGTTCATTGAGTTTCGGGTATTTATTTTATACCATATTTATACTCTATATGAGCTCTATATGGCTCACGAAAATACTTACGCATTTCCGATATACTTTCACTTGGAGACGGACGAGAATTTTCTCCTCCCCACGTTTTTTTTAAATAAAATCTTTTGGACAACTAAACGGTTGGAGGGAAATCCAAACGTAAGTACAATACCCTTCTTTTAATGTCTTATTAGTTTTTAGTAAAACTACCTCTCTATAAAGGTTCACCGAGTTAACCTCGGTAATAAAAATTCGACCACGAGGTCAACTAGGAAACGGAGGGGAGGAGACCAAATTTTTGGAGCGCCGGAATTAATAAAGTTAATCCCTCGGCTGGTCCCGCGACATCAGGAAAATAAGTATCCAGAAATTTCTCCGTGGATGCCGAGAAATTGTCTAGGAACTCAATTCCGCAAAAACATAAGGGAAAGCATCAAATTGCACGTCTCGCTTAGCGAAGAACACCGCTCGAAATCTTTTTCTCGAGGCCGGACAAAAAGAAGATTTTTGGACCAACAACTCGTTGATCGTCTTTACAAGTTTTTTTGATATGTCGGAAATGAGATTGTAAGTTATTCTATTACTATTTAAAAGAAATTTTTCCAACACTACCTGCTGGGGCACATGATCGACATCGTGGAACTAGAAGCTATTCATAACCTTAAAATTAAATTTGCGAAAAACCTTAAACTAGTTATATCAAATATTAATTTAATCAATACTAAATTTGTGAAACTAAAATATAAAAGAAAAGCGGAGACCTAGAATAAAATTAAAAATCTAAAATTTAGAAATTTTAAGCATAGTGTGTAAAATTTCCACCACGTGTTACAAACAAATAATCACCAAAGGTGTAAAGTGTTTTCAAGTAAGGTGGGCCCACAATACCTGATCAATTAATTTACTTTATTATTTAATTAACGTTGAAAGCGCGATCCGATGATGCGCAATCGGTGTGGTGAAAATTGGTTTATAGTTTTTTTATTTAACCTAATTTTGAGTGTTTAATTATATTAATTCAAACTTTATAATCTTAGTTGTATGTTTAAATTGCTATATACTATATTTACTTTTAAATCTACTTAAGAATTTTCCATGTTTGTAAGCCACTTTCTCTTATTATCTAGTAAGTTCTCTCCTGTCTCCGCATGAGATTCATATAAATATTTATAGTTATTAATGAAGATTAAAGTCAGATCGTTAATCAGTAACAAGTTTTTCTTTATCATGACTTATTAAAAAGAAATTATTTTGGCGGATGTGAGGCCGATCTCTCGCTATGTTCAGCATTCATTTAAACTAGCGACATAAACGTGATTACTATCATTCCTCCCTCTCCTATTCCTTTGTATAAAATATGATTAGAGCATCTACAGGCATGACTAATAAAAATTTTGTTGTGTGGCCTTATTGATCAATTTCCTGGGTGACAAGATCCTACCCCCCACCGACGAGCATTTGCCGTGCATAACACCAGCATGCCTACCAGTCGCCCAGGCATAGAATATCTTCCCGATTTTTCCCAAAGCGACACATAACATGGCGCCCAACGTTGTGCATTTCCTTTTTCCTTCCTTATTAGTTTAATCCTTTCTACACATTTGCTAATTTCCCAAAATTCTTTCCATATGGAAACATCTTTGACGTCCTCTTAAGTATCAGTAACTTTTTATATTTCAAGTATTATGCTCACATGTGAATCACATTTCATTTGCTATCTTTGGGTTTGACGGTTATTCCAATGCACGTGAGTCCCGAGGTGTGAAGTCCTGCGTGACATGACACACTCGCGTTTGCCGCGTTCAATATTGGAGTAAAAGTCAAAACCAAATGTTCTAAGCGCATCCTTTTGATCATTATAGTTTACGATGGTAATAGGTCCCGAGTAAATTGTAATCAATTTTGTTCGTGTTGCCGTCACCTATCGACAAACCAAACATACTAAATAAAGTAAAATAAAAATATTAAATTTTTAATTGTCCACGAAAGTTAAATTTTTGCTATGTATCCTAAGCTATAAAGCAACAGTGCAAAATAGCTCTAGTTCTGCCGTATCAAAAATTTAGCTATTTTATCTTTGGTCAAGATGAGCGCTGTAATAATCGCATTATGGTAGTCCCGAAAGCAGGAATTTAGAATCAGTTTTCGCGTTGCACTATTTACGCGGTTATTAAATAATAATTTTTGATTTTTTTTTCAACTCACAACTTTTTAAGATAGTAATCACTGCAAAAGTAATGTATATGGCTTAGTAAAGAGATCGTGTTAAGCATCCGCCTGTTTCATGATAAAAAAAAAAAAAAAAAAAATATATATATATCTCGAATATAATAGTATTTACTGGATTATGACCAGAAGCTCAATATTCAAGAGCACCTCAGAACCGAAAAAAACGAAACGTGCAGTAATATTTGATTCCAATAGGAGATTTACCAGAGGTTATTGTACATCCCTTGGAATTTCATACTTAGATATGACTCTCAGAACACCTCCTAGTTCATCTAATCAGTCGCAAATGTCTACAAATATGACTCAACATTCACCCAATAACAATGACACTACTACCCAATCACCTGAAGAAGAAACTATAGATCTGGAAGGGGCTGCTTCCCTGGCTCTTCTAGCACAAAAGAATACTTCGACTTCAACTCGTAACACCCAAGCAGATTCAAATGAAGTTTCTAAGTCTAACGCATCATCACCAAAAAATGCTAACATTTTAGATTTGAGCGGGTTCAAAAATTCCTTGCTAGAAACAGTTAAGGCAGAAGTAGGATTAGCTCAAACAGTTCTACTACGTTCGTTGTCAGAGACGATTGGCAAAGAAATCGATCGTCGCGTAGAAGAAGCTATGTCCAAGCTTGATATAGCTTCAGATCCACCAGACATGAATCCAACAAATTCACTTCCGCGAAGAACTAATACTCCTGCCATTAACACCGGTTTACTTAGTGTGGTAGAGCATCCTGCGAATTCTCCTCAGCCTGTCCAAAATATGCAAACGCCAGCGTATTATAACTCACCGGAAACTCGAACTCAACAATCACAATCCAAATCGTCAACGAGTAAGTCTGCTTCGCATCAAGATACTTTCGATCATCATCAAAATTTTCAATTTCCAATTCCACCCAGCCGAACGCAACATCAACCACTACAACAATATCGCACAAGTCAAATGCCCAATCCAATTAAAGTGCCTCAAATAGAGTTCCCTTCACAACAAAAGTCGTATTCTTCATATTACCAACAAGATCAAAATATTCAATATCCTCAACATACACAGCAACAAAATACTCAATCCCAACTTCCGCCAATGTGTCCACCATCGTGGCAACCGAATTACCAGCCGCAATTTTCGCATCAGAATCAATTGCAATCTCCGTCTCAATTTAATAATCAACAATATTCAAATCACAATTCAAATTTCTATCAATCGCCCTATCATCCGCGATTAGACAAATGGGGGATATCTTTTGATGGTACTTCCCGAACTATGAACATTGACGATTTCCTTTTCCAAGTCGAATATCTTCAACAAAATTCTAGGGTGCAATGGAAAGAAGTTATTAACCATTTCCATCTGTTACTTCAAGGTAATGCTAGAAGTTGGTTTTGGCAACACTTAAGGTCACACCCCCTTTTGACCTGGCCAGAATTGCGATATTCCCTTTTGGCACAATACAAATCGACTGAAACAGACTTAGAAATAATTCGTGAAATTATGGAACGTAAACAACAGTCACACGAAAGTTTCGACGAATTTTTCAACGATATACTTAGGATTCGAAATAGGATGCGAGCTCCACTGTCTGACCAAAACATTATCCAGGTAGTTAAGGGTAATTTGAAGCCCTGGTTAACACGTTTGATTTATCCAATGCCCATTCATAGCATAGATCATCTTCGCGATGCCTGTCGTTCGACAGAGAACACCTTCTCAAAGCAAGATTCTCGTATTCGTGCGAATCCTCCCATTCCTGCTTCGCGCAAAATAAATGAGTTAGACTTTTCGTCCAATGATGACAGTAAGGTCGATGAAAATTTTATTGAGGCCCTTAAACTATCCCAATATAATGGCTCCAAAACCGAAGGAAAACGGGAAATATTTTGCTGGAACTGTAAGAAGAAGGGTCACGGTTTCGTATTTTGCACATCCCCTATTCGAAACAAATTCTGCTACCGGTGTGGAGCAGAAGATCAGAACCCCGCAGATTGTAATTCTTGTAGTTCGGAAAACAAGCGAAGGAACGTGTCCCAACCGGGAATGCCACGTTCTTCACAAACGTTCCCGGAATAATATCACCAAATCAGGAAAACTCATTTGCTAACATACCAGCCGAATCGAATTCACCCTATATTACCTTGCTTGAACGCCCAAAACACCATCTAAAACAGCCATCTACACCAATTTTAAAACCAGTTAAGCCATTTCACATTCGCTTGGCTGAGTACAACAAACTAAGACATAAACTTTTCAATAACTCCGATCTTCAATTATCTAAATTAAATTATCCGAAATCAACGTCTAAGACCATCTATCGGGCAAGAGAACGATTCAAATCGCGCAAAGAAATTCGAAAACAAATCTCATCTACCATAATATCTTCATCTTCAGACACTCGTCCTTACGCGAAAGTCCAATTATTAGGCCTAGAAATTTTGGGACTGCTTGATAGTGGGGCAAGCATAACCTGCCTCGGTCGAAACTGCTTGGATCTCGTCAAGAATTTGAAGCTTCAAATACACTCATATCCGTCACGGATTCGCACTGCAGATGGTAGAGGACATGACATTGTCGGGACAGTTCAAATTCCTATTACACATAAAACTGCCACTAAAACTCTTAAGGTATATTTAGTACCTGGACTTGAACAGGAGCTTTATCTCGGGGTAGACTTTTGGCGATCATTTGCAATCGCACCGCATGTCATTAGCAGTCTTGTTGATGAAAATAAATCAGTAGATGAACCAAATAAACATATCCTCGATCTTAGTCAAGAACGTCAGCTAGAAACCGTTAGGGCAAAATTTTTATGTTCCTCAAGATTTGGGTTAGGGCGAACTCCCCTTTTGAAACACGTTATAGACACTGGTAACTCTGTTCCAGTGAAACAAAAATTCTATCCGGTTTCTCCAGCGGTACAGGTTCCTCTATATGCGGAACTGGATAGAATGATCCAATTAGGCGTCATCGAAGAAAGTGATAGTCCGTGGAGTAGTCCAATAGTACTAATCAGGAAACCTGGTAAAAATAGACTATGCCTCGACTCCAGGAAGTTGAACGAACTAACGGTTAAGGACGCCTATCCACTTCCGCATATAGAGGGCCTGATGAGCCGATTGCAAGATACAATGTTCATTAGCAGCATAGATCTTAAGGATGCATTCTGGCAAGTGCCGCTGGAGGAACAGAGTAAAGCCAAGACAGCCTTCACAGTACCAGGCAGAGGACTCTTCCAATTTAAAGTCATGGCTTTTGGGCTCTGCAATAGCCCGCAAACTATGAGTCGTTTAATGGACAAGGTCATTCCGCAAAGACTAAAGGAAAGAGTTTTCGTATATTTGGATGACCTCCTTATCGTGTCGCCCGATTTTCAAACTCATATTGATCTATTGAATGAGGTGGCTGACTGCCTGAGAAAGGCAAATTTAACTATAAATATGGCCAAATCTAGGTTCTGCTTTCGCGAATTAAAATATCTGGGATATATAGTGGGCAATGGGCAGCTGAAAACCGACCCAGAGAAAATAGTAGCGATAAAAAATTTCCCGGTACCAAAATCCACCCGTCAGGTACGACGCTTTCTGGGTATGGCCGGATGGTACCGGAAATTCATTCAAAACTACGCTACAATAGCTGCACCACTGACCGACACACTAAAGAAATCGAAAACCTTTACAATGACTCCCGAAGCAATAAAATCCATGGAATCCTTAAAAGCTGCTTTATGTTCGTCGGCGGTACTGACACATCCCGATTTTAGTAGAGAGTTTTACTTGCAGTGCGACGCTTCTTCTATAGGCTTGGGAGGAGTTTTGTTTCAATACGATGACCAAAACCGCGAAAGAGTTATAGCATATCTCTCTAAAAGGCTTAATAAAGCCCAGTCAAACTATAGCGTAACGGAGAGAGAATGCTTGGCCGCAATAACATGCATTGAAAAATTTCGTCCCTACATTGAAGGAATGTCTTTCACGGTAATTACGGACCATGCCAGCTTGAGGTGGCTGATGGGCATGAAGGACCTCAACGGCAGATTAGCTAGATGGAGCCTCAAACTCCAACGGTATACCTTTAAAATCGTACATCGTAAAGGCTCAGAAAATGTGGTGCCCGACACCTTATCTAGAGCTATGCTCGATGCGATAAACGTTGATAATCAGCTTGTTTCCGTTGATCTCAATTCCGAAGACTTTAAATCCGAAGAATATCTCAATTTGATAGAGACGATCGTACAGCATCAAGAGAAACTACCGGATATTAAAGTTGTCGATGGATTTGTGTACAAACGCACTTTGCCAACTGAAGGCGACCCAATACCAGAAGAATACACCTGGAAACTATGGGTGCCATCTAGCTTAACACAGCAATTGATTATTAATGCCCATGAGCCACCACAAGTTGCGCATGGGGGCATTGGGAAAACGTTGTATAGGTTAAAAGAATTTTATCACTGGCCTAATATGGCAACGCAAGTTCGAGAGTATATAAAATGTTGCACAATATGTAAGGAAACGAAATCTACCAATGTTACCATGCGGCCTCCCATAGATTCCGAAACAAAAACAGATCGACCTTTTCAAAAGATATTCATAGATTTTTTGGGCCCTTATCCTCGCTCAAGAAGTGGAAATAGCGTGATATTTATTGTCCTAGATCACCTTACTAAATTCCCTTTTCTAAGAGCCATGCGGCAAGCGAGTGCTAAAAATGTTGTCAAATTTTTGGAGGTAGAAATCTTTCATAAATTCGGAATCCCTCAGACCATTCATTCAGACAATGGCAAACAGTTCTTGTCTAACGAATTTAAATCCCTGTTGAACAAATATGGCATAAAACATCTTAGAACTGCTAACTATGCGCCACAGGCAAATGCCGCGGAACGCGTCAATAGGTCTGTCTTACAAGCCATTCGAGCCTATCTTAACGATAATCAGCGAACTTGGGATGAAAAGCTGAGTGATATTGAATGCGCGCTCAGGACCTCAAAACATACAGCGATTGGTATGACTCCTTTCTATGCCCTTTTTGGCCATAACATGTTGACACATGGTAGTGGTTATGAACTAGCAAAGAAACTTGGAATGTTAAGTGATCATGAATTCTCTTATTTGCCTAAGGACGAACGTTTGGCATTGATCAGAGATAAGCTTAAATCCAACTTGCATATAGCTCACGAGAGAAGTTCGGCATTGTATAATTTACGTACAAGAAAAATTAATTTCGTTCCTGGACAGGAAGTTTACAGGCGTAATTTTATACTAAGCGACAAATCTAAAAATATCAACGCTAAACTCTGTCGAAAATTTCTAAAATGTCGAATATCTCGCCCAATAGGGAAAAACATGTATGAACTAGAAAATTTAAACGGAAAGAAAATCGGAATTTTTCACAGCAAGGATTTAAAACCTTGACTGTGAGTGAAATTTTCTTTTAAGTATTAATTCAATTTAATGTAAAAACAGTCAAATATCTGGAGATTTTTATAGCCCGGCTTTTGATATACGTGGGTCCGGCACCACTGTTTATGGAAAAAATCGGCGAAATTTCATAGTTCTTTTTGGAACATAGAATCGTATTAGTAATTTTATTTGAACAAGCCTCTCATATGTGGTACATTTCAAAAACCAACTCGTATGATAAATCCTTTCTAGGCTTCTGTTTTTTCCAATTCTTTGTCCAATGCAAGCAGTGTTCAAATCATTGGTGGTGTAGCAATCGCCTAGAATCGCTTAAACGAAATCCCTTACAAATAAAGTGATTTGGACAACTCTTCAGTAGCTTCTAAAAACGCTCGACAACTTCATCCATTATTGGTCTAAAACACAAATAAACGCAAAAGGTAAAAATAATAACAACAGAATAACACAGTAAACGTCAAATAAAATTAAAGTACAATTTTGTCCCAAATCCAAATAGTACTTCACCATGGATAGAGTTTTGTTTTTAACTAGAAAGGCAAATGGTATTTCTCCTAGCAATGTTCTTTAAGATGAAAATTGCATTGCACTATTGTAATCTGCTTTATAAGGCACTATCACGACTGATCGATTCGATCCATTGTTGTCGTTGTGATGTTATTGCGTTTGGGTGATTTATTAAAATAAATAAAATAAACATTCGTAGACAGATCTGAATTTAGAAATGATAATAAAGTTAAACTCATGCGAATACTAGCATTTGAAATTATTGCTACTTCACAGTGCAAATAATTTCCTTCAGTTAGACGAAATGTTCATTGAGTTTCGGGTATTTATTTTATACCATATTTATACTCTATATGAGCTCTATATGGCTCACGAAAATACTTACGCATTTCCGATATACTTTCACTTGGAGACGGACGAGAATTTTCTCCTCCCCACGTTTTTTTTAAATAAAATCTTTTGGACAACTAAACGGTTGGAGGGAAATCCAAACGTAAGTACAATACCCTTCTTTTAATGTCTTATTAGTTTTTAGTAAAACTACCTCTCTATAAAGGTTCACCGAGTTAACCTCGGTAATAAAAATTCGACCACGAGGTCAACTAGGAAACGGAGGGGAGGAGACCAAATTTTTGGAGCGCCGGAATTAATAAAGTTAATCCCTCGGCTGGTCCCGCGACATCAGGAAAATAAGTATCCAGAAATTTCTCCGTGGATGCCGAGAAATTGTCTAGGAACTCAATTCCGCAAAAACATAAGGGAAAGCATCAAATTGCACGTCTCGCTTAGCGAAGAACACCGCTCGAAATCTTTTTCTCGAGGCCGGACAAAAAGAAGATTTTTGGACCAACAACTCGTTGATCGTCTTTACAAGTTTTTTTGATATGTCGGAAATGAGATTGTAAGTTATTCTATTACTATTTAAAAGAAATTTTTCCAACACTACCTGCTGGGGCACATGATCGACATCGTGGAACTAGAAGCTATTCATAACCTTAAAATTAAATTTGCGAAAAACCTTAAACTAGTTATATCAAATATTAATTTAATCAATACTAAATTTGTGAAACTAAAATATAAAAGAAAAGCGGAGACCTAGAATAAAATTAAAAATCTAAAATTTAGAAATTTTAAGCATAGTGTGTAAAATTTCCACCACGTGTTACAAACAAATAATCACCAAAGGTGTAAAGTGTTTTCAAGTAAGGTGGGCCCACAATACCTGATCAATTAATTTACTTTATTATTTAATTAACGTTGAAAGCGCGATCCGATGATGCGCAATCGGTGTGGTGAAAATTGGTTTATAGTTTTTTTATTTAACCTAATTTTGAGTGTTTAATTATATTAATTCAAACTTTATAATCTTAGTTGTATGTTTAAATTGCTATATACTATATTTACTTTTAAATCTACTTAAGAATTTTCCATGTTTGTAAGCCACTTTCTCTTATTATCTAGTAAGTTCTCTCCTGTCTCCGCATGAGATTCATATAAATATTTATAGTTATTAATGAAGATTAAAGTCAGATCGTTAATCAGTAACAAGTTTTTCTTTATCATGACTTATTAAAAAGAAATTATTTTGGCGGATGTGAGGCCGATCTCTCGCTATGTTCAGCATTCATTTAAACTAGCGACATAAACGTGATTACTATCATTCCTCCCTCTCCTATTCCTTTGTATAAAATATGATTAGAGCATCTACAGGCATGACTAATAAAAATTTTGTTGTGTGGCCTTATTGATCAATTTCCTGGGTGACAAGATCCTACCCCCCACCGACGAGCATTTGCCGTGCATAACACCAGCATGCCTACCAGTCGCCCAGGCATAGAATATCTTCCCGATTTTTCCCAAAGCGACACATAACAAGCTTCTCTCTGTCTGGTAGTTAGTTTCTTCTAGCAATATATCGCACATGGTCCCGTAGACTGTAGTATCTCAAAATCGGCCATTTCAAGAAAAACGCATTCAAAGTTTCATTTCAAAATAATTGTTTATAAATAATTGTTTTTTTCTGTTGTCTGTACAGTAATATTTCAATTTATTACTCTTTTGATAATAATTTACAGATCATTTGCTTCATTTTTTTTTTTTTGCAATAATAAAAGATAGAGTTAGGTTTGTTTTCCACAAAATCAATTTAAATTTTAAAAAATGGGAATTTAAAAAACCAAAAATAAATAAATTTTAGGACTACGTTTACATTTAAATTTGTTTTTCATTTGACACAGTCAATTTTCCTTTACATAATGGAATAATTACTCAAAAACACATTTTTTGAGATACTACAGTCTACGGGACCATGTGCGATATGTGCGGAATACAATTTTTATTAGTTTCGAATAAAAGAAATACAATTAAAAGTAATCGCTTTTGCTTTCATTTATTTCGCCCACACTCTAGAAAATTTTATTGTAATTTTACCCCTACTATAATCGTAGGAAACCATTTTCCTACGATAATAGGAGTAAAATTAAACCGAGTTGTAATGGCTTAAAAGCTATGCATTTTTACTCATTTTGTGGCGTACAAAAGCCTCTTTTATGGGGGAACTTTAAGCTAAATAAGAAGTAAAAGTACAATACGGGTGTAATTTTACGACATTTTTTGTTTAAAATTACACCGAAAATGGTATTAGAATTTCTCGGCTTATACGGTCTGCAAAAACAAAAATATTATATTATTTTTGCGGATGTTTTCACATCCAAATTTCCCGGGCATGTCTGCCATGTGGCAGGCGCCAAACAGGATTTTGGTAGAGTAAAACTCGATTCGAGTATTTATACTCCGATGCCACAAACCTTATGCGAATTATAAGGTTAAGGTTAAATTGTCCGTACAATAATGCAAAAATACCCTGCGAGCGTTACACCAAAATGAGAGTAAAAATACGAATATTGGTCGAAATTTTACGCAAGGTTTAAAATTACCCTATTTCTAGTGTAAGATTAATGTTTTTTTGGGTGAGTTTACAACTTAAATGGTGTGCGAGCTAAATTCTGATTTTTTTTCGAAATTTTACGACGTTTTTGCAAATTTACCCCGTTTTTACCCCATTTTTCGGTTTAAATTCAAATTCATTTTCTACAGTTCACATAAACTCACTTTTCGGGTCCACGTCCGAAATGGGTGGCGGATTTTTTGACATTTTGAGGTGAGAAATTTCACGGTGAAATTCTCCCGTATTTGTGATCACGATACCAAATAATGAGAAAACTCACTTATTCAGTTTTCTCACGCAAAACATTTTCTCACTTTGCAATCACAATACCGCTGCTGGTGAAAGTGAACCGAAAAAGACAGCGGTTGGCGGTAGGATCGCCGGAGTTTAAGATAATAAAATTCTCTACATTTCTGCCAATATCTTTTACTATTTTCAAGATATTTCAGATTTTGTAAAATAAAAATTCACAAACTAAATTTTTTTCCCCGGATTATAGTGTACAGTAATCCCTCGAACTGCGCGGTGGTTACGTTCTAAAAAAAAAACAGCGCGCAATCCGAAATCGCGCACTGTGAACCCTATTTTGTATTAAATTAGGGGGATACGTTCCAAACCCTAAAATTCTCACGAAAAATTTAAACTTAAAGTATGTACATAACTAAAATAAAGTCTTGATTCAATGACTAGTTATCTATATAATAAAAATGGAAGTTTCTCTGTTGGTTGGTCTGTCGGTTGGTCTGTTGGTTGGTTTGAAATTACAAAACTCAAAAACTACTGGACCGATTTTTACGCGGTATTTTGCAAAATGATCTGTGTTGTCAGGAGCAGGTTTTTAGCTATGTAGATTTTCAAAATTCGAAACGGAAGGTCCTGTAAGGATAACGCAAATATCCTTTTTTCCATTTTTCCCCGGAAAAATTGGCATTATAAGGCTTTGGGGTCGCTGATCACGAATCCGGTATTGGATTTTCAAAATTCGAAACGGAAGGTCCTGTAAGGATAACGCAAGTATCCTTTTTTCCCGAGAAAATCTACATTAGGGAGTTTTCGGGATTGCTGATCACGAATCTGGCGTTCCAGTTTCAATAACTCTAAAGAAAGGTCCTGTAAGGATTACGTTGATATTTAAGTTTTTTAAGTTGATTTTTTGGCATTCTATTTTTTGAAATACGAAACAGAAGGTCCTGTAAGGATAACGCAAATGTCCTTTTTTTAATTTTGTCTCCGAGAACTGGCTTTAGAGGGTTTCCGTGGTCGCTGATTACGAGTTGGATGTTGGAATTTCAAAATTCAAATGTAAATGTGTTTTTATCAATTTTTCTCGAAAAAATTGGCATAATAGGGTCTTTGGGGTCGCTGATCACGAATCCGGTATTAGACCTATGGTTTCTTTTGCATTTTTTCTTAGAATTTAGTGTAGAATCAGAATATGCTATACCCCTTGGTCGAAAAAAAATCGACCCGCCCTAATATATAGCCATGTTCAAAAGTGTTAGGCCCCCCATTTTTTACAAAGAAATCATAGATTTTGATAGATTTTGGAGTATTTTCAAGAAAAATATCCGGAAACACAAAAATAACATCAGAAGATACCCTGAAAAGGGCTATTCAGGAGGAATGGGATTTTATAAGTGACGACACGAAAATAGGCTTGTAGCGACAATGCCGAACAGACTCGCTGCTGTAATAAGGGCTAGGGGTGGGCCCACCTAATATTAGTCAGATAAATAAATTTTGATATTCTTAAAATCACATTGTTTCACTATCATTATATACACGTAAACAGGAAAAAATTGATTTTGAAATGGTGCCTAACACTTTTGAACATGGCTGTATATATTGTCACAAAAAAACTTTAAGATGATACTGCATGTGTAATAACTGAGAAATATTTTCATTGTGTTATTGCCATGAAAATCCGATATCATATATCTATAGTAAAAGGTATAATTTTATGGAAACATATTTTTTTCTGCAATATGTTTCAGACCATGTGACAGGAATCTGCGGGATGCTGAACTTATTTCATGCCGTTTACGAAGGGTGGAACCACTTTGTAGATTGCCCGGATCAGCACTTCAACAGTTGGCTATGTGTGGCTTTTATGAGGACCTAGAAAAAGGAGTAACATGTAGGTTTTAAAATTTTATAAGTCTAACTCAATTATCGATATGGGGCAAATGAGTGTTAAATTGTTGTCTCTATTTTTAGTATTTCGTGCAGGAGAGCAAGGTCGATTTTGGTATGCAGTCCTCGGTGGGTCACTTGAAATTCGATACCATGCACCGGACACAGAAAGTAAGGTATGTTTCTGACTGTTGTTTAAAAAAAATCCTTATCGAGCGTACGTACAAATCACATTTTCATCAATGGAAAGTTTTTATTTTTTAATTTTTTATACGAAGTAGAATAAAGCATTGGATTCATGAAAAATATCGACCTCTTAATTTTGCCTAAAAATCATTTCCGAGCACTGCCGAGTCGACTGGAGTCATATTACAAAAATGTCTTTCTGTCTGTTAGTCTGTCGATTTGTCAGGCTGTGTACAAAATTTCTCAGAAACTAATAGAGCACACAAGCGTATTTGGTCTTGAAATGGAACGATCTTATCAACTTTTATAGATAGGACGTGATACTATTTATAAAAAAATTATCAGTTGTGATCAACACAATACTTTCCTCTACAATATTTAGCTTCGGTAAAAAGATGTAATCGTTTGAAAAAATACAGGCAAAAAAAATGTCATTACCAGCTAGAATAGGAATAGTTATTTTTCTCGCCGCCACGTTTTTTCCGTTTAACCCTAATGCGATAGAAATAGTATGCAATATCCATACACCTACGAAACCAAAAACGCTAACTGAGACATCCACCGAAGGAAATTTTTCTGCCAGTTTGTCAGTCTGTCAGTCTGTCAGTCTGTCAGTCTGTCAGTCTGTCAGTCTGTCAGTCTGTCAGTCTGTCAGTCTGTCAGTCTGTCAGTCTGTCAGTCTGTCAGTCTGCCAGTCTGTCAGTCTGTCAGTCTGTCAGTCTGTCACTCTGTCACTCTGTCACTCTGTCACTCTGTCACTCTGTCAGTCTGTCAGTCTGTCAGTCTGTCAGTCTGTCAGTCTGTCAGTCTGTCAGTCTGTCAGTCTGTCAGTCTGTCAGTCTGTCAGTCTGTCAGTCTGTCAGTCTGTCAGTCTGTCAGTCTGTCAGTCTGTCAGTCTGTCAGTCTGTCAGTCTGTCAGTCTGTCAGTCTGTCAGTCTGTCAGTCTGTCAGTCTGTCAGTCTGTCAGTCTGTCAGTCTGTCAGTCTGTCAGTCTGTCAGTCTGTCAGTCTGTCAGTCTGTCAGTCTGTCAGTCTGTCAGTCTGTCAGTCTGTCAGTCTGTCAGTCTGTCAGTCTGTCAGTCTGTCAGTCTGTCAGTCTGTCAGTCTGTCAGTCTGTCACTCTGTCACTCTGTCACTCTGTCACTCTGTCACTCTGTCACTCTGTCACTCTGTCACTCTGTCACTCTGTCACTCTGTCACTCTGTCACTCTGTCACTCTGTCACTCTGTCACTCTGTCACTCTGTCACTCTGTCACTCTGTCACTCTGTCACTCTGTCACTCTGTCACTCTGTCACTCTGTCACTCTGTCACTCTGTCACTCTGTCACTCTGTCACTCTGTCACTCTGTCACTCTGTCACTCTGTCAGTCTGTCAGTCTGTCAGTCTGTCAGTCTGTCAGTCTGTCAGTCTGTCAGTCTGTCAGTCTGTCAGTCTGTCAGTCTGTCAGTCTGTCAGTCTGTCAGTCTGTCAGTCTGTCAGTCTGTCAGTCTGTCAGTCTGTCAGTCTGTCAGTCTGTCAGTCTGTCAGTCTGTCAGCCTGTCAGCCTGTCAGTCTGTCAGCCTGTCAGTCTGTCAGTCTGTCAGTCTGTCAGTCTGTCAGTCTGTCAGTCTGTCAGTCTGTCAGTCTGTCAGTCTGTCAGTCTGTCAGTCTGCCAGTCTGTCAGTCTGTCAGTCTGTCAGTCTGTCACTCTGTCACTCTGTCACTCTGTCACTCTGTCACTCTGTCAGTCTGTCAGTCTGTCAGTCTGTCAGTCTGTCAGTCTGTCACTCTGTCACTCTGTCACTCTGTCAGTCTGCCAGTCTGTCAGTCTGTCAGTCTGTCAGTCTGTCACTCTGTCACTCTGTCACTCTGTCAGTCTGTCAGTCTGTCAGTCTGTCAGTCTGTCAGTCTGTCAGTCTGTCAGTCTGTCAGTCTGTCAGTCTGTCAGTCTGTCAGTCTGTCAGTCTGTCAGTCTGTCAGTCTGTCAGTCTGTCAGTCTGTCAGTCTGTCAGTCTGTCAGTCTGTCAGTCTGTCA
Source organism: Chrysopilus asiliformis (assembly GCA_964034945.1). Lineage (NCBI taxonomy): Eukaryota > Metazoa > Arthropoda > Insecta > Diptera > Rhagionidae > Chrysopilus > Chrysopilus asiliformis. The sequence goes on along the minus strand of OZ035961.1, from coordinate 65,704,534 downwards.
GTCTGTCAGTCTGTCAGCCTGTCAGCCTGTCAGTCTGTCAGCCTGTCAGTCTGTCAGTCTGTCAGTCTGTCAGTCTGTCAGTCTGTCAGTCTGTCAGTCTGTCAGTCTGTCAGTCTGTCAGTCTGTCAGTCTGCCAGTCTGTCAGTCTGTCAGTCTGTCAGTCTGTCACTCTGTCACTCTGTCACTCTGTCACTCTGTCACTCTGTCAGTCTGTCAGTCTGTCAGTCTGTCAGTCTGTCAGTCTGTCAGTCTGTCAGTCTGTCAGTCTGTCAGTCTGTCAGTCTGTCAGTCTGTCAGTCTGTCACTCTGTCACTCTGTCACTCTGTCACTCTGTCACTCTGTCAGTCTGTCAGTCTGTCAGTCTGTCAGTCTGTCAGTCTGTCAGTCTGTCAGTCTGTCAGTCTGTCAGTCTGTCAGTCTGTCAGTCTGTCAGTCTGTCAGTCTGTCAGTCTGTCAGTCTGTCAGTCTGTCAGTCTGTCAGTCTGTCAGTCTGTCAGTCTGTCAGTCTGTCAGTCTGTCAGTCTGTCAGTCTGTCAGTCTGTCAGTCTGTCAGTCTGTCAGTCTGTCAGTCTGTCAGTCTGTCAGTCTGTCAGTCTGTCAGTCTGTCAGTCTGTCAGTCTGTCAGTCTGTCAGTCTGTCAGTCTGTCAGTCTGTCAGTCTGTCAGTCTGTCAGTCTGTCAGTCTGTCAGTCTGTCAGTCTGTCAGTCTGTCAGTCTGTCAGTCTGTCAGTCTGTCAGTCTGTCAGTCTGTCAGTCTGTCAGTCTGTCAGTCTGTCAGTCTGTCAGTCTGTCAGTCTGTCAGTCTGTCAGTCTGTCAGTCTGTCAGTCTGTCAGTCTGTCAGTCTGTCAGTCTGTCAGTCTGTCAGTCTGTCAGTCTGTCAGTCTGTCAGTCTGTCAGTCTGTCAGTCTGTCAGTCTGTCAGTCTGTCAGTCTGTCAGTCTGTCAGTCTGTCAGTCTGTCAGTCTGTCAGTCTGTCAGTCTGTCAGTCTGTCAGTCTGTCAGTCTGTCAGTCTGTCAGTCTGTCAGTCTGTCAGTCTGTCAGTCTGTCAGTCTGTCAGTCTGTCAGTCTGTCAGTCTGTCAGTCTGTCAGTCTGTCAGTCTGTCAGTCTGTCAGTCTGTCAGTCTGTCAGTCTGTCAGTCTGTCAGTCTGTCAGTCTGTCAGTCTGTCAGTCTGTCAGTCTGTCAGTCTGTCAGTCTGTCAGTCTGTCAGTCTGTCAGTCTGTCAGTCTGTCAGTCTGTCAGTCTGTCAGTCTGTCAGTCTGTCAGTCTGTCAGTCTGTCAGTCTGTCAGTCTGTCAGTCTGTCAGTCTGTCAGTCTGTCAGTCTGTCAGTCTGTCAGTCTGTCAGTCTGTCAGTCTGTCAGTCTGTCAGTCTGTCAGTCTGTCAGTCTGTCAGTCTGTCAGTCTGTCAGTCTGTCAGTCTGTCAGTCTGTCAGTCTGTCAGTCTGTCAGTCTGTCAGTCTGTCAGTCTGTCAGTCTGTCAGTCTGTCAGTCTGTCAGTCTGTCAGTCTGTCAGTCTGTCAGTCTGTCAGTCTGTCAGTCTGTCAGTCTGTCAGTCTGTCAGTCTGTCAGTCTGTCAGTCTGTCAGTCTGTCAGTCTGTCAGTCTGTCAGTCTGTCAGTCTGTCAGTCTGTCAGTCTGTCAGTCTGTCAGTCTGTCAGTCTGTCAGTCTGTCAGTCTGTCAGTCTGTCAGTCTGTCAGTCTGTCAGTCTGTCAGTCTGTCAGTCTGTCAGTCTGTCAGTCTGTCAGTCTGTCAGTCTGTCAGTCTGTCAGTCTGTCAGTCTGTCAGTCTGTCAGTCTGTCAGTCTGTCAGTCTGTCAGTCTGTCAGTCTGTCAGTCTGTCAGTCTGTCAGTCTGTCAGTCTGTCAGTCTGTCAGTCTGTCAGTCTGTCAGTCTGTCAGTCTGTCAGTCTGTCAGTCTGTCAGTCTGTCAGTCTGTCAGTCTGTCAGTCTGTCAGTCTGTCAGTCTGTCAGTCTGTCAGTCTGTCAGTCTGTCAGTCTGTCAGTCTGTCAGTCTGTCAGTCTGTCAGTCTGTCAGTCTGTCAGTCTGTCAGTCTGTCAGTCTGTCAGTCTGTCAGTCTGTCAGTCTGTCAGTCTGTCAGTCTGTCAGTCTGTCAGTCTGTCAGTCTGTCAGTCTGTCAGTCTGTCAGTCTGTCAGTCTGTCAGTCTGTCAGTCTGTCAGTCTGTCAGTCTGTCAGTCTGTCAGTCTGTCAGTCTGTCAGTCTGTCAGTCTGTCAGTCTGTCAGTCTGTCAGTCTGTCAGTCTGTCAGTCTGTCAGTCTGTCAGTCTGTCAGTCTGTCAGTCTGTCAGTCTGTCAGTCTGTCAGTCTGTCAGTCTGTCAGTCTGTCAGTCTGTCAGTCTGTCAGTCTGTCAGTCTGTCAGTCTGTCAGTCTGTCAGTCTGTCAGTCTGTCAGTCTGTCAGTCTGTCAGTCTGTCAGTCTGTCAGTCTGTCAGTCTGTCAGTCTGTCAGTCTGTCAGTCTGTCAGTCTGTCAGTCTGTCAGTCTGTCAGTCTGTCAGTCTGTCAGTCTGTCAGTCTGTCAGTCTGTCAGTCTGTCAGTCTGTCAGTCTGTCAGTCTGTCAGTCTGTCAGTCTGTCAGTCTGTCAGTCTGTCAGTCTGTCAGTCTGTCAGTCTGTCAGTCTGTCAGTCTGTCAGTCTGTCAGTCTGTCAGTCTGTCAGTCTGTCAGTCTGTCAGTCTGTCAGTCTGTCAGTCTGTCAGTCTGTCAGTCTGTCAGTCTGTCAGTCTGTCAGTCTGTCAGTCTGTCAGTCTGTCAGTCTGTCAGTCTGTCAGTCTGTCAGTCTGTCAGTCTGTCAGTCTGTCAGTCTGTCAGTCTGTCAGTCTGTCAGTCTGTCAGTCTGTCAGTCTGTCAGTCTGTCAGTCTGTCAGTCTGTCAGTCTGTCAGTCTGTCAGTCTGTCAGTCTGTCAGTCTGTCAGTCTGTCAGTCTGTCAGTCTGTCAGTCTGTCAGTCTGTCAGTCTGTCAGTCTGTCAGTCTGTCAGTCTGTCAGTCTGTCAGTCTGTCAGTCTGTCAGTCTGTCAGTCTGTCAGTCTGTCAGTCTGTCAGTCTGTCAGTCTGTCAGTCTGTCAGTCTGTCAGTCTGTCAGTCTGTCAGTCTGTCAGTCTGTCAGTCTGTCAGTCTGTCAGTCTGTCAGTCTGTCAGTCTGTCAGTCTGTCAGTCTGTCAGTCTGTCAGTCTGTCAGTCTGTCAGTCTGTCAGTCTGTCAGTCTGTCAGTCTGTCAGTCTGTCAGTCTGTCAGTCTGTCAGTCTGTCAGTCTGTCAGTCTGTCAGTCTGTCAGTCTGTCAGTCTGTCAGTCTGTCAGTCTGTCAGTCTGTCAGTCTGTCAGTCTGTCAGTCTGTCAGTCTGTCAGTCTGTCAGTCTGTCAGTCTGTCAGTCTGTCAGTCTGTCAGTCTGTCAGTCTGTCAGTCTGTCAGTCTGTCAGTCTGTCAGTCTGTCAGTCTGTCAGTCTGTCAGTCTGTCAGTCTGTCAGTCTGTCAGTCTGTCAGTCTGTCAGTCTGTCAGTCTGTCAGTCTGTCAGTCTGTCAGTCTGTCAGTCTGTCAGTCTGTCAGTCTGTCAGTCTGTCAGTCTGTCAGTCTGTCAGTCTGTCAGTCTGTCAGTCTGTCAGTCTGTCAGTCTGTCAGTCTGTCAGTCTGTCAGTCTGTCAGTCTGTCAGTCTGTCAGTCTGTCAGTCTGTCAGTCTGTCAGTCTGTCAGTCTGTCAGTCTGTCAGTCTGTCAGTCTGTCAGTCTGTCAGTCTGTCAGTCTGTCAGTCTGTCAGTCTGTCAGTCTGTCAGTCTGTCAGTCTGTCAGTCTGTCAGTCTGTCAGTCTGTCAGTCTGTCAGTCTGTCAGTCTGTCAGTCTGTCAGTCTGTCAGTCTGTCAGTCTGTCAGTCTGTCAGTCTGTCAGTCTGTCAGTCTGTCAGTCTGTCAGTCTGTCAGTCTGTCAGTCTGTCAGTCTGTCAGTCTGTCAGTCTGTCAGTCTGTCAGTCTGTCAGTCTGTCAGTCTGTCAGTCTGTCAGTCTGTCAGTCTGTCAGTCTGTCAGTCTGTCAGTCTGTCAGTCTGTCAGTCTGTCAGTCTGTCAGTCTGTCAGTCTGTCAGTCTGTCAGTCTGTCAGTCTGTCAGTCTGTCAGTCTGTCAGTCTGTCAGTCTGTCAGTCTGTCAGTCTGTCAGTCTGTCAGTCTGTCAGTCTGTCAGTCTGTCAGTCTGTCAGTCTGTCAGTCTGTCAGTCTGTCAGTCTGTCAGTCTGTCAGTCTGTCAGTCTGTCAGTCTGTCAGTCTGTCAGTCTGTCAGTCTGTCAGTCTGTCAGTCTGTCAGTCTGTCAGTCTGTCAGTCTGTCAGTCTGTCAGTCTGTCAGTCTGTCAGTCTGTCAGTCTGTCAGTCTGTCAGTCTGTCAGTCTGTCAGTCTGTCAGTCTGTCAGTCTGTCAGTCTGTCAGTCTGTCAGTCTGTCAGTCTGTCAGTCTGTCAGTCTGTCAGTCTGTCAGTCTGTCAGTCTGTCAGTCTGTCAGTCTGTCAGTCTGTCAGTCTGTCAGTCTGTCAGTCTGTCAGTCTGTCAGTCTGTCAGTCTGTCAGTCTGTCAGTCTGTCAGTCTGTCAGTCTGTCAGTCTGTCAGTCTGTCAGTCTGTCAGTCTGTCAGTCTGTCAGTCTGTCAGTCTGTCAGTCTGTCAGTCTGTCAGTCTGTCAGTCTGTCAGTCTGTCAGTCTGTCAGTCTGTCAGTCTGTCAGTCTGTCAGTCTGTCAGTCTGTCAGTCTGTCAGTCTGTCAGTCTGTCAGTCTGTCAGTCTGTCAGTCTGTCAGTCTGTCAGTCTGTCAGTCTGTCAGTCTGTCAGTCTGTCAGTCTGTCAGTCTGTCAGTCTGTCAGTCTGTCAGTCTGTCAGTCTGTCAGTCTGTCAGTCTGTCAGTCTGTCAGTCTGTCAGTCTGTCAGTCTGTCAGTCTGTCAGTCTGTCAGTCTGTCAGTCTGTCAGTCTGTCAGTCTGTCAGTCTGTCAGTCTGTCAGTCTGTCAGTCTGTCAGTCTGTCAGTCTGTCAGTCTGTCAGTCTGTCAGTCTGTCAGTCTGTCAGTCTGTCAGTCTGTCAGTCTGTCAGTCTGTCAGTCTGTCAGTCTGTCAGTCTGTCAGTCTGTCAGTCTGTCAGTCTGTCAGTCTGTCAGTCTGTCAGTCTGTCAGTCTGTCAGTCTGTCAGTCTGTCAGTCTGTCAGTCTGTCAGTCTGTCAGTCTGTCAGTCTGTCAGTCTGTCAGTCTGTCAGTCTGTCAGTCTGTCAGTCTGTCAGTCTGTCAGTCTGTCAGTCTGTCAGTCTGTCAGTCTGTCAGTCTGTCAGTCTGTCAGTCTGTCAGTCTGTCAGTCTGTCAGTCTGTCAGTCTGTCAGTCTGTCAGTCTGTCAGTCTGTCAGTCTGTCAGTCTGTCAGTCTGTCAGTCTGTCAGTCTGTCAGTCTGTCAGTCTGTCAGTCTGTCAGTCTGTCAGTCTGTCAGTCTGTCAGTCTGTCAGTCTGTCAGTCTGTCAGTCTGTCAGTCTGTCAGTCTGTCAGTCTGTCAGTCTGTCAGTCTGTCAGTCTGTCAGTCTGTCAGTCTGTCAGTCTGTCAGTCTGTCAGTCTGTCAGTCTGTCAGTCTGTCAGTCTGTCAGTCTGTCAGTCTGTCAGTCTGTCAGTCTGTCAGTCTGTCAGTCTGTCAGTCTGTCAGTCTGTCAGTCTGTCAGTCTGTCAGTCTGTCAGTCTGTCAGTCTGTCAGTCTGTCAGTCTGTCAGTCTGTCAGTCTGTCAGTCTGTCAGTCTGTCAGTCTGTCAGTCTGTCAGTCTGTCAGTCTTTTTTTTTTTTTTTTTTTTTTTTATAGAAGGTGGAAATCTTCAAAAGATACCGAAAATACGGTTATGCTGGATTCCTACCGGCTAAAACCACCTTCTTCTCCATTCGTGCTCCCCGCGGGACTGCCAAATGGTATTACTTCGCGGGGCGGGATCAGCTTTCGCTGCTCATCCAGTTATGAGTGCCTTCCTCACACGCTCCTCTTCCATTAGCTTTGCCTGTATCGACCTTATTGCTCTATCCACAGCGTTCCAGTTCTCTTCGGACTTCAACATCTCCGCTACTATATTTCCTGCGGTTATTGTACTTCCGAGTGTAGTCTCCAGGGTTATTCTTTCTATTTCGAATCTCGGACAACCGAACAGCACATGCTCCTGATCTTCCATCACCCCTATGCAGCTTGGGCAGTCTGGTGAGTTGTCTAGACCAAACCGATGCAAGTATTTTCGGTAACCCCCATGTCCAGTTAAAAATTGGGTCAGATTGAAATTAACCTCCCCGTGTTGTCTGTCCAACCAACGTCTAATATTTGGAATAACCTTGTGGGTCCAGCGGCCATTCTCCGCTCTTTCCCATTGCTCTTGCCACCGTCTTATGGACTTCTCTCTTTCTCTCCTTCGCCTTTCGTTCATGTCGAGTTGTGGATTCGCTTGTTTTGCTTCGTACAAGCGACGCACTTCGTCTACGAGGATATTTATGGGAATCATTCCTGCAATCACGCACGCTGCTTGGTCTGACGTTGTTCGAAACGCGCTACATACTCGGAGCGCACTCAATCGATATACCGCTCGCATCTCCTTTTGAATCACCTTGGTGCTCATCATAGCATTTGCCCATATTGGTGCAGCATACAGGATGATGGAACTGACTACTCTAGAGACGAGTAGCCTTCTGCTCTGTCGTGGGCCTCCAATATTGGGCATCATCCGTGCAAGCGCATTGCCGACAATTGATGCCTTCTCAGCTGCGTATTTTAGGTGGGGTTTAAAATTGAGTTTTTGGTCGATCATAACTCCCAGATATTTGATGGCATCCTTGGACTTGATTTTGTGTCTTCCGACAGTAACGTTGATCGTCTCCCTTTTACGACGTTTGCTGATCAGCACAGCTTCAGTCTTCTGCTCTGCTAATTCGAGTCCAGCGGACTCAAGCCATTGTTTTATGCGACTCATCGTTTCGTTAACGTATATCTCCAGTTCATCGATGTAGCGTGCTTCCACCACCACCGCGATGTCATCCGCGAATCCAATGATAGTAACTTCCTCGGGTACCTCAAGGTTTAGCAGGCCGTTGTACATCACATTCCACAGTAAGGGTCCGAGAACGGAGCCCTGTGGGACTCCTGCTGTAATTTTGTGCACTTTAGGGCCGTCATCCGTGTCGTATAATAAGTCTCTTTCAGTGAAGTAACTCCGTACTATCCTCAGTAGGTAGTCGGGGATGCTCAATTCGTGGAGCGACCTTATTATTTGGGTCCATTTGGCCGAGTTGAAAGCGTTTCTAACATCCAATGTTACCACAGCGCAGTATTTTTGCGACGCACCTCTTCCTTCAATAGCTCGTCTTGCCAGGTTCACTACCATGCTAATAGCATCTGTAGTTGATCGCGCTTTTCGAAATCCAAATTGGCGGTCGGATAAACCATTATTTTCCTCTATTACGGGAAGTAGTCTATTGTAGACGATTCGCTCTAGAAGTTTGCCCACCGTGTCGAGTAGACATATTGGGCGGTAAGAAGACGATTCTCCGGGATTCTTATTTGGCTTTGGTATGAGAATCAGCTTCTGCTTTTTCCAGGGGGCGGGGAACACCCCCTCTAAAAAACATGTATTAAATATGTCTGCGAATCTGTTAGGCACAGCCTTGACCGCAATCTTGAGCGCTTTGTTCGGGATACCATCTAGGCCTGGTGCCTTATAGTCCCCTAGCTTCCTGGACGCCTCTAACAACTCTTCCTCCGTCACTGCTGGTATGTCCGACGCCTCGAACGGCAGTGTTGCTTCCGGTAGAATGTTTTCACTGTGCTGAGGAAACAGAGATGAAGTTATTTCCGTCAGTAGAGTGGGGCAAGTGACTTGTGGCGATCTTTTGCCCTTAATACGTGACATCACTACTTTATATGCTCCACCCCACGGGTCTCTATCTGCTTCTTCGCATAGTTGCGTGAAGCACTCACGTTTGCTCTTTATGATAGCCACTTGTAGATTTTTTCGCGCTAGTTTATAGGCCTGTTCTCGTTCCGCGGAGTCTGTCTTTCCTCTACCTCGTTGACTAAGTCTTCTGGCTCGAAGACATTGAATTCGCAGATCTTGTATATCTGAGTTCCACCAGTAGTTCGCCCTTTTATTTTGGGGTATACTTCGTCTTGGCATAGAGGCGTCGCATGCTTGCTTTAACTGTGAGATGATTTCCTTTGCCTTTTCTGGCGCCGATCCTTTTATTTCCTGGTCTTTTAGGACCTCTTTGAAAGCATCTTCGTCGATCAGCTTTGTCGCCCAGCCCGCTGCCCCTACTTTCTTTACTCGTAGGTTTTTTACGCCTATACTGCTGCGACCTGTAGAGAAGAGGATGGCCTGATGATCACTATGGGTGTAGTGTTCACTTACCCGCCATTTCAAGTGTCTTGCTAGACTGTTGCTCACAAATGTAAGGTCTACTACGGATCCTGCTTCTGCTCTCCTAAAGGTATTCACGCTTCCAACGTTTGCTAGAACTATATCTAGTCTTGAAAATGCCTGCAGAAGAATGCGTCCTCTTTCATTTGTAGCTCGACTTCCCCAATCCACTGCCCATGCATTGAAGTCACCGGCTATGATTTTTGGGGTATGCCTAGCCGCGTCTATGACCAATCTATCTAACATCTGCTTGTATTCTTCAATCGTAGCACTCGGTGGGGCGTAGCAACTGTAGATGTGAATTCCTCCAATTTTAGCTCTTACGAAATACTCTACCGAGTTTGTGTTGACCTCTTGTATTGCACGATTTCCGCATGCCCAAACCGCCGTTTTTCCAAGTTTATCTGATACCCATACTCCGCTTCTTATGTTCTTATACTGTTCGCTTATTATAGCGACATCAGCTCTCGTTTCGTAAATAGTTTGTGACAGCAAGTCCTGTGCCGCCTCGCAGTGGTTTAAGTTTATTTGAATTAGTTTTAGCTTTATTGGCATGATTTATTTAGTGCCCTTCTGTATATTGGGCATCTCGTACTTCCTGCCACATGCTTGCTGTCATTGTCTTTGCTTTCTTTACAAAACATACATTCCGGATCTTTTTTGCAGTCTTTGGCAATATGGCCTTTTTCTGCACATCTCCTGCAGAGCTCTGATCTATCGTGAGGGCTGCTGCAGACTTTCGCTATGTGCCCAAATTCGAAGCACTTGAAACACCTTGTTAATATCACTTTTTCCCTAAGCCGGCAGATAACCCATCCGACTCGAATTTTTCCTGCCGCTAGTGCTTTTTGCGCTGCTTCCACTGGCAGACTTATTGTGGCTATTTGTGTTCCACCGTATGCCTTTCTAAGGTTCTTTATGGCAGACTCGTGTATGTCGGCTATTTCGAGTTGATCTACCAGTGCCGCGCAGATTTCCGCCTTCGAGGTCACCTCATCAAGGTCCTTGCATTCTATTAGTGTCTCGTTCCTTCGCATTTTAATGTCCGCTTGTTCGCCCAGGGATTTCTCTACTTGGGTCTGAAGACCATTTCTATTCTCTTCGTTTGACTTTTTAATTTCCAGTAGAAGGTCTCCTTTTTGCGTTCTCCGAATGCGGGTCACGTTGTCACCTAGGTCCTTCAGAGTAGGGTCTGATTTAATTTTACGGAGAATCTCTGCATACGTAGTTTCCCCTTTCGCTGAGATTATCATGGCATCTGACCGACTTTTCATTTGGGGTTTTCTTCTCGCGTCTTTGACGGTGCCCTGAGCCGCTTTTATTGGCTGGGGCTTTTCTTTCTTTGTCAGGTTTTGTGGTTTGTCCCCCATTGTCTCCGAGTCCTTCATTGGTGGACCTTTCTGCCTCTTCGGAGTATGCATCCGGCTGTGGTTGTCGCCGGTTGTTTCTCTTCCCCTTTTTTGTGTTTTGTTGTTGCTGCACCCTGACTGGGAGAACGATGGCTTTGGGATCGTCTCCGATGCGGTCTCCCCTTTATTAGGTATTTGCATCGCCTTCCGGGTTTTAGTTTCTTCCCGTGCCTTGTTGTAGACGCTTCGAATAGCTCTAATCTGCTCCTTGATTGCGTGATGCACGTTGTTACGACTCTTTACATACTCCATGAGCCCCACGATCATCACTCCCAACTTGTTGAAGGCTTCCCCTACGACTTCGATATCTTCCACTGTGGCTGGCAACGAGGATGCTTCCTCAACCATTTTTGTTTCGGTTGGTTTCGGCGAGTTCTCCTGTTGTGTACGCCGTTTGTCTCTTACTGGCGATCGCATGAGTACCGAACTGCGCCCAAACGGGTCTTTCGACTGGGTTGGATCTGCCGAAACAAGGTTCGACCCTGGTTCGGAGGGGCCCTTCTCCGTGGACCCTAGTACGGAGGGGTCCTTCTCCGCGGACCCTATTCGGGAGGGGTCCTTCTCCGCGGCAAATTGAGATTCTATTTTGTTCCCACGAGTAGTGGAGAAGAACTGTCCACGCCCGCAGAGCTCCTATACGAGCGTAAGGCTGCTTGAAACAGGAGGTCGCCAGGTATCCTGAGTCCGCATATTCACGACTAGTTAACCCACTAGCCACTCATCCCTCAGCATATGCTGTTCCACCTTGGATTGGGGGTTTTTGTTCAAGGTTTGCTCCTTTAGCATCGCGTTTTGGCCTAGCAAGAAGCTAGTTACCGGTGATCGCCACGAGGAGGCAACGCGTCTACTTGCGAGTCATAGCAGGGTTGCCCGCTACTATGACCATCGGTACCACCGCAGCTGCCCGAATCAGTCTGTCAGTCTGTCAGTCTGTCAGTCTGTCAGTCTGACAGTCAGTCTGTCAGTCTGTCAGTCTGTCAGTCTGTCAGTCTGTCAGTCTGTCAGTCTGTCAGTCTGTCAGTCTGTCAGTCTGTCAGTCTGTCAGTCTGTCAGTCTGTCAGTCTGTCAGTCTGTCAGTCTGTCAGTCTGTCAGTCTGTCAGTCTGTCAGTCTGTCAGTCTGTCAGTCTGTCAGTCTGTCAGTCTGTCAGTCTGTCAGTCTGTCAGTCTGTCAGTCTGTCAGTCTGTCAGTCTGTCAGTCTGTCAGTCTGTCAGTCTGTCAGTCTGTCAGTCTGTCAGTCTGTCAGTCTGTCAGTCTGTCAGTCTGTCAGTCTGTCAGTCTGTCAGTCTGTCAGTCTGTCAGTCTGTCAGTCTGTCAGTCTGTCAGTCTGTCAGTCTGTCAGTCTGTCAGTCTGTCAGTCTGTCAGTCTGTCAGTCTGTCAGTCTGTCAGTCTGTCAGTCTGTCAGTCTGTCAGTCTGTCAGTCTGTCAGTCTGTCAGTCTGTCAGTCTGTCAGTCTGTCAGTCTGTCAGTCTGTCAGTCTGTCAGTCTGTCAGTCTGTCAGTCTGTCAGTCTGTCAGTCTGTCAGTCTGTCAGTCTGTCAGTCTGTCAGTCTGTCAGTCTGTCAGTCTGTCAGTCTGTCAGTCTGTCAGTCTGTCAGTCTGTCAGTCTGTCAGTCTGTCAGTCTGTCAGTCTGTCAGTCTGTCAGTCTGTCAGTCTGTCAGTCTGTCAGTCTGTCAGTCTGTCAGTCTGTCAGTCTGTCAGTCTGTCAGTCTGTCAGTCTGTCAGTCTGTCAGTCTGTCAGTCTGTCAGTCTGTCAGTCTGTCAGTCTGTCAGTCTGTCAGTCTGTCAGTCTGTCAGTCTGTCAGTCTGTCAGTCTGTCAGTCTGTCAGTCTGTCAGTCTGTCAGTCTGTCAGTCTGTCAGTCTGTCAGTCTGTCAGTCTGTCAGTCTGTCAGTCTGTCAGTCTGTCAGTCTGTCAGTCTGTCAGTCTGTCAGTCTGTCAGTCTGTCAGTCTGTCAGTCTGTCAGTCTGTCAGTCTGTCAGTCTGTCAGTCTGTCAGTCTGTCAGTCTGTCAGTCTGTCAGTCTGTCAGTCTGTCAGTCTGTCAGTCTGTCAGTCTGTCAGTCTGTCAGTCTGTCAGTCTGTCAGTCTGTCAGTCTGTCAGTCTGTCAGTCTGTCAGTCTGTCAGTCTGTCAGTCTGTCAGTCTGTCAGTCTGTCAGTCTGTCAGTCTGTCAGTCTGTCAGTCTGTCAGTCTGTCAGTCTGTCAGTCTGTCAGTCTGTCAGTCTGTCAGTCTGTCAGTCTGTCAGTCTGTCAGTCTGTCAGTCTGTCAGTCTGTCAGTCTGTCAGTCTGTCAGTCTGTCAGTCTGTCAGTCTGTCAGTCTGTCAGTCTGTCAGTCTGTCAGTCTGTCAGTCTGTCCTATCCGTAGGTGCTAATTTTCCCACAGTTGATTGTGTATTTCGAGGCCCTCGTATCTCAACCTTTCCCTTACATTTTCGTTAGGAAATTCCAGGCATCTGCTGGGTCCGTGAATGATATCCCATCTCCGGGTGTATTTTCAGTACTGTCAATAACATGAAACTGCAATTCCATTACCTACCAAAATTTTGATTTTACAACTTCCCAATGTCCTTCCGAACCCAAAAATACCGGAAAGTTTTAGAGTGTCCATTTTATCAATTTGTACCATGTCCTTTAATCCACAATTTTTTACCGAATGAGATAAAAAAAGCTCCTCTATCTATAAACAATTCTGTCGTTATCTTATTCGCGACATTTAATGGCAAATTTACTATGAGAGGTCCTAAGGGAGATACATTTTGGGACTGAGCGTACCGTTTGTCTTTATTTCTGATTTTGAGGGCTGGTCGAGGAGCTTTGTACCGCCTTCTGACCATTTCTCGATAAAATGTCCTTATTTAAACGGATAACATTAATCTATTGTATGATCTTCACTACGCCAGATATCATGCATAGCTTGTTCATCGTTCTTATTTGTGTCTGCCGACAATCTTTTTTAACATGATCCGGTATCTGATATTGTGTACAAAAACATGAGATATATTACTTGTTCCTTTTAACCTAGGACAAATGTGTCCAGTTTGCCCACAATTAAAACAACTTGGATCGCCACCATTTCTTTGCGGATAAGAAAAATTGTGTTGATTTCTACACCTCGGAAAGTTCTGGTAGTTTTGTGGTTGACTTGTGCAATTAAAATTGTAATTTCGGTTATGTTCACTTCTTTAAAGCATTTGTGTCCCCAGACTTCTGACGCATAGCAGTGTATTGAGCGGTTTACAGAAATGAAGAGTTGCCATTTTGCGTTTAAGCTTACCATGTGATTTATAAATATAAAAGTTATTTCCTCGGTATACAGTCAAAAACCGCCTTAAAGTCCACGACAAATGCATATACTCTCTCCTTGGATCTTATTTCATTTATACAAGTTTGTTCGGTACCGACGGAAGAGTTCTTACTGCCATTAATGGTCAAAGCACCGGTATTCATCGGTCAAAACGCTGTCCTTACTGCTAAACTGCCGGCCGTGTCTAGTCAAATCACCGGTCTTCCCTGATCAAACGCCGTCATTGTGGCCAAATCAACTTCGCTCAGATCTACAGCTTTTAGCGTACCATACCTAAATTAAATACTATTTGGACCACTATTTGAAATACCATATTGGACTATCATTGTCTGATTGCCAGAACTTTCTTGGATTACTACACCATATTAAATAATTATTCTCTATTCTTTGAATTTGTAACATTCTTTTTTTTAAACGTACTTAGTTTTAAATTTATTTAAACTTGAGTTATATAAAATCGTATAATAAAAATTAAAATTAAAAAGTTAATATATATTTTTTTATTTAAACGTGTCAGATTGTTTTATTTGTTTTTACCCCCGACAGAACGGAGATGGTAGGTATATGCGTTTGGCTTAAAGTTTGTGCGTCCTTAACTCATAACTTTTGAACCACTCAACCGATTTCGGTCCCGTTTTTGGCATTCAGCTGGATATGGGTGCCGCAAGGTTCTTGCGTTTAAAAATTCCTGATGAACACCACGCCTCAAAAAAAACGAGACGGTTCTATGTGTATGTGTTTCGATTCCTTTTATAATTTCTGTTTTTCCGGACAACGTTTAATTATTTTTTTTTATAGAAAAAACATTTCCCACAACTTTAATTACACACTTCTTCATAAATAATGACCGTATTACGAACATAATAAACCCGTCGGCAACAAACAGTTTCAAGTGAAATTCCTAGATATTTTCACAAAAAAAGGTGTCGTGATATTTTTTCTCAGAAAATTTTAGGTTATGTTTTCATTCCAGTTGAAAAGGAAAATTGAAACGTGTAGATGACTGAATCTGGCTGAATGTTTAGCGAGTTTCAATCTATTTGAAAGGTCTCTATGACGCTTTAGCTAATCTGCTTTATTTCAGTGGAGAAAGTTTAGATGCCAACTGAACCTGTTTTGTATTAAGAGTTATTGCAACAAGCATTAAGACCTTGATCCTTGAAGTGAATACTTTTGGATATATTTTTTGAAAAATCTGGATACATTTAATTTTTGGTCATGCACATCTCAGGTTATAGCATTTGTTTCGGTTTGAAATATTTTATTTAAAGAAATATAAACCCTTCCAGTACGGATTCAGAAGGTAGTTATTGTAGGATGGCTCGAAATCAAACAAATATTATTTAATTCGCAATATTTTATTTTCCAAACCGAACTGTCTAACGAAAAATTTAATAATGAGAAATTAAAAAATAAAAGTAACTGAGTCCTATGTTAAATATACAATTCCTACATTATTAATATCGATCAGTTTTTCTTACCATGTCTGCATTCACAAAATGTATAAAAATATATTTACATACATCACTACTACCATATCCAACTCTCAATGAAACTGAGTGAGCTATTTCCATAAACAGTCGTTATTTATAAAGAGTCGTGTAATTAAAGTTGTGGAAAATGAATCCTTTAGGAGAACTTTGACGTACATTCTATGTAGATGAACAAGTTGTGCAAAACTAAACTTCAACGACCTTGATATGTACCAAAATGTGGGACATTTTTTGACATGACACATATGGGGAAATACATTTTATAAATGAATTCGTATATTTCTATGGGGAAAAAGAATTACACAGTTAATTGGCTTTTAACGAAACTTCTTATTGAGCAAGGCTTTTGAAAATGGTGTCTCTGAAAACTGTATTCTTGGTTTTCATTATTTAGTTATACAACCCATGGACTAAAAAGTTCTGAGGGCTTTACAATTCCTTAATATTATCATGCTCCGTCGGTAAAGGGTGCTTGAAGATTTCTTATTACGAAAAGAGTTAATATGTGTGTACGGTTAAAATTATTGGACTAACTTTGATACCATTTATGGAATTCGACATTTTTTAATACTTTTCCTATTAAAATTCAATCCTCTCAAATAAATAACTATACATTTTTAATCAAATTTGTATTATTTTTTAATATTTATTTTTAAGTTTGATAGATTACAATAAAAAAGCAAGGTGTCTGTCTCGTAGAGACGGCCAGAAGACGTGGATCCGCCTACAACGATCGCCAATAGATATTTAAGTAAGAAATTTTAGTGAAAAGGAAATTAAGGAAACAAATTTTTATTTAAAACATAACAAAAGCTATAATTGCCAATCTGGCAATTATTGAAAATCCGTATGGTGATTTAAGTGAACGGCGAACAGTTGTATCAAAATTCCAGTTTGAAGTCAAACTTTCTAATTAGATGTTTTTTTTATTTATTCCAATCGGATTTTGATGTATGGGAGTTTTATGTAGAATCATATCCTAAATAACTTTTGTTCTTGCACTTTTTTGATAAGATGCACCGTTTTTGAGATATTCGGTTTCATAATTTTATAATATAATAATTTTATTTATAATAATAATTTTATATAATAATTTTATTTATAAGTAATTGGTTTATGATAAGAGAAGTATGAAGTAAATATCATACATACAGTGTTCAAAACACTCCCATTTCTAGTCTTTCTCTGTCTATTAAAGTAATTAAATTGCTCCTCCCGTTATAATTCGCATGTGGTCTTCGACATCCAAGTATATAAGGCAAAAGGGAAGTATTTAAAAACGGAGGTTTTAAAAAAGCACCGTTTTTTACATAGCTCGCTATCTTGTTTGTCTGTCAGGGTCAAATCTTGCAATCAAATTTTGACCCCCTTCCACTCATCCGATTCACTTGAAATTTTGCACGCAGACGTAAGTCCGATGACAATACAATATTTTCACTATTTCGTCCTTGTAAGAATAACGGAAGGTCCTGTAAGGAAAACGTGACTATCCTTTTCCTCAAATTTTCCGGAAAAAATCTCACCTGGGGTTTTTGGGATCGCTGAATCCGATTCTGATGTTAACAAGTCTGTAAGGATAACGGAAAGTCCTGTAAGGATAACGGAAGGTCCTGTAAGAATAACGTGATCATCCTTTTCCTCAAATTCTCTGGCAAGAATCTCATCTGGGGGTTTTTGGGATCGTTGAATCAGATTCTGGCATTAAGAAGTCTGTCAGGATAACGGAAGGTCCTCTAAGACAGAAAACTTAATTCCAGTGCACGCTGATTAGATTTATTGCCCTACTTTAAAATAAGCTTTTATTAAAACAAATACAAATAAAAATAAATAGAAACCAAATACAAAATGACTAAAAAGGATAAAATAAAAAAAATATTTAAAAAAAAAGCTTTTATTTTTAAAAAAATGTACTAAAAAATGCACTAAAAAGGAAAAAATTATTTTTTGGGTGCTGTGTATCACAACTGGAGGACATCGGCACACGACCGGGACCTCTGGCGAGACACATTGCGGCAGGCCAAGACCGGAAACCGGTTGTAGCGCCCAAAGAGAGAGAGAGAGAGAGAGAGAATCACAAATAAAAGCGAGATAAATCATAAAAATAAAATAAAACAAATATTTATCTTTTTCAATTTTTTTTTTCAATTTTCGAATTTTCAACAAATTTTTTGTACAAAAAAATCGATTTTATCATCAACCTGAGGACATATTTAGGCAATTATAATAAAAATTAAAAATTTGTAGTACTACATTTTTTTTCTTAAAATTGTTATCCCAGAATTCTGGGCATTCTAAAAATACTATTTTTTCGGCAAAATTTGTATATATATGGCTCTGCAAAAAATGTACCGGCTTGTACCGGTCAGGCGTCAGTTGGACATGATAGCCAAGGTCAATATCTTTCAAAATATCCATATTTCATCTGCTACTACCTGCAACTCTGGTCACCGTAAACAAAAGTCTGATTTCTTACATATTATTTTAAAAAAATGTCTTATTTTGTCATAACAAAGAACAAAGATTTTTCGTCTTATATGCTAGGAAATTGTTTTAATTATTTTTAATATACATTAAAGCGGAATATTTTACATACTAGCATACAGTGAAACCATTAAATATCACCCTTCTCGACAGTAAAACCGTTTAAAACTGGTAATCTTATCCTATAATATAATACGAGAGATGACTGCATAACGGGGGTAAGGGATTTTCGGGGACAAGGAATCGATCTAGATAGGTCTCACTTCTGAGAAAATTCCCCTCGATACCCCTCGCCTGGTATCTTCGAATTGGGTAGTCCGATCTTAATGCAACTGTTAGAAATTGTTTCTCTAATAACTTGGTAGCCCACTGTAAATGAATTATTATCATTTGTAACTGTACCGCTTTACTGTAACACTTTTGTACTTTATTTTACTTAAAATAAAACCTTCTTCTCAATTCGAACTTCGACCAGTGCGTTTGCTTTTCCTCGTTTCGTCTCCAGTTCAACATTTGCTTTTCCTCGTTTCGTCTCCAGTTCAACAGCAACTTTACAGTATTACTAAGCGGGCTAAGGGATTTCGATTTTTCCACTACAAACCTGACTTTTCCCTCCCCTCGATACTCCTCGCTTGGTGTCTTCGAATAACGTGAAGGTATCTTACTGAAAATTCGCAATATTGCTAGGGAGTAAGGTTTTGCGATATGTATTCTAAAAATATCACTTTTTAGATATCTATCGGCAGCGATAAATAGTAATTACAAAACAATCAAGTTCCCTGAACCTCGTTATACGAATCATGTTGCAATTATAATCGGATTCAACTACTCAGAGACAGAGGCAGAAGGAGGATTTTGAGATCGCCGAGCATCCTGGTACTATGAATAATTAGAGTCTTCCTGGTACTATGAATAATTAGAGCAATAAAAATCAATATCTTAGATATACATATATGTATGTATATATGTTACAACAGAATATTAAGAAATTTACATTAATTCGACGATTGAAAGTTATATTATCGGTGCTTTCAAGCAAGCAGGCAATAAATCCAGATAAATTCAAATCATATGCCAAGTCCACAGCTGACTTGTATAATAGACATTACAATTGCAGAAATATGTCTGCAACAATGCATAAAGTGCTTTTCCATGGCAAGCTGATAATTGAAAAAAGCATTTTACCACTTGGGGAGCTTTCAGAAGAAGCTCAGGAATCGAAAAATAGAGACTACAGACATTTTAGACTAACCAACACTAGAAAAAACGAGAGAATTAACCAAAATGAAGATTTGATGATTATATTACTTCTATCGTCAGATCCATTTTTAGCTTCTCTGCGTTCTAAATGGACAAATGCAAAATATGAATTGGATGACGAGGAAGATCAAGAAATCCCACAATTGTCAAAATTCGACGAAGATCATGATATTATTATAATATAATTTTTCCTCAACTTAATGTAATTTTAGCCATGTGTATTTGTATCAAATTGTATTAAAATAATTGTATTAAAAAAAAGTTGTCTTTAAAAATGCTATATTTTTTTATAACATTTAAAAAACAACTTTAAAACAAAACCAAAAAAAATATTACAACAACAAATACTATAGGTTAGGTTAGGTTAAGAAGACCGCGCGCGCCCAGGCGTGAGCACAGCGCTACACTCGGAGGCCTACAGGCCCATTGTGATGTCTTCAGTACTCATAAGACCTTTCATCAAACTAGCTGATCCTATTTGAACCAGCCCGACTTGTTGACGAAGCCCAGCATATCCTCGAGTGGGTGGTTGCCAAGCTCCGTCAGGCTACTATAAAATCTGGCCCCAAGCGTCCCACATCGGCGTGCACTCACAGAGTAAGTGTTTCACGGTCTCCGGCTCCTCCTCGTCACCACAACTGCGGCAAAAATCATTTGCGGCCGCGCCCAACCTTCTGGCCATAGCGCCAAGGGGGCAGTGCCCCGTGATTAAGCCTGTGAGTAGCCTTACGGAGGTCCTGCTGAGTCTATGTCGGTTCTATTCCTATTAAATATAGGCCAGAGCGACCTTGTGATTACACAATCGCTCCTTGTTTGTCAACGGATATTTATGTTGTTCACCCCTTTCCTATCAATTATACTTTTTGCGCATTCGATCGGCATTTCGACCGAGCGGTCCGCGCTCTCCATAGCCATTTCGGTCCCAAATTTTGCCAGTTCGTCGACTCTCTCATTGCCATATATGTTGCTGTGCCCGGGGACCCAGCAAAGTCTAACGGCATGTCGGAGGTCGAGTTGATTAAGTGCTCTGTGGCAATTAGACACGGTCTTTGACTTGATCGTCGACGAATCCAGTGCCTTGATTGCTGCCTGACTGTCGACGTAGATTGAAACCCTTGTTCTGGGTAGTTCTCTCGTCATTATCAAGCTTGCAGCCGCTCTTATGGCATAGACCTCAGCTTGAAATACACTGCTCTCGTTAGGCAGTTTGTAGCTCTTTTGGAGGTCAAGATTATCTGAGACACTCCCGCCCCCCTACCTTTTTCAGTTTTAGAAACATCAGTGTAAACCGAGACTTCTTGCTCGTCTATGACACTGTTGAGATCCCAAAGCCTTCTTTCGGTCGAAAAGTTCACATTCGTATTCAGGTGAGGTATACAGTAATCCGTAGAGTCAGGGATACCCCATTCATGACTTTTAAGGATACTATTATGACCGAAGGTACTGTGCTTCCAGAGTCCGGACTCTCTGAGCCTTAGTGCACTGTTAGCAGCCGTGCACCTCGTGTACTCATTCAGGGAAATGAGGTGCAGTAGAGCTTCCATTCCCGCTGTTGGTGTTGATCTAACAGCTCCTGTGATTCCTAGCGCCGCTAGTCTTTATACTTTGTTAAGGGTTTGATATCGGCAGTTGACCCTCATGGTCGGCCACCAAACCAGACATCCGTAAGTGAGAATAGGTCTGATCACCGTTGTCTATAACCAATGGGTAATGCGCGGTGATGTGCCCCAATTCCTGCCAATGATTTTTTTACATGCGTAAAACGCACACAACGCTTTGTTCATCCTCTCTTCCGTATTCCTTTTCCAAGAAAGTTTGGAGTCCAGAATTAAACCAAGGTATTTCGCCTCAGGAGAGAGACTGAGTTGCGTTGTTCCTATCTTTGGAAGTTGAAAGGTTGGTACCTTCCTTTTTCGTGTGAAGAGCACTAGTTCAGTTTTGGAGGGGTTAACCCCAAGACCATTGCGCTCCGCCCACTTTGTGATATCGCGTAATGCTGATTCCATGAGTTCGCTTAGTATTGGGAGAAATTTTCCTGTTACCAAAACGACCACATCGTCAGCGTACGCAACAACTTCTATTCCCTTTCCTTGTAACGATAGGAGTATTTCGTTCAGAGCTAGATTCCACAGAAGTGGTGATAGGATCCTCCCCTGCGGTGTTCCCCTACTGATCGCTCTCTTTACGTTACTTACACCAATGGTGGCCGAGACTGTTCTGCTATTGAGCAACTGCTCTGTCCACTCAGTTAGCATCTCGTCGCCACTGTGTGCCCTAAGTGCACCCACTAAAGACCTTGTATGTACGTTATTAAATGCACCTTCAATGTCCAGGAATGCTGCTAGGGCATACTCCTTGTGGTGGGCAGTTTCCTCTAGAGTTCGCACCACCTTGTGCAGAGCTGTCTCTACAGACTTGCCTTTAGTGTAGGCATGTTGGGCCGTAGATATTGAGCTGCTGTCCAATGAATTCTTAATGCTAAGATCAATAACTCTTTCTAGTGTTTTTAGTAAAAACGATGAAAGACTTATAGGTCTGAAGTCCTTGGGATTTATGTGACACCGTTTCCCAGCCTTGGGGATGAATGCCACACGAACTTCTCTCCAGCATTGCGGTATATACCTGGCTAGTAGGCATCCCCTAAAGAGTCTTACCAACTAAGGTATGATAAAAGGCAAGGCGTACTGAAGCATGGCCGGGATAATTCCATCGGTGCCCGCCGCTTTGTAGGGGCTGAAGGAATGTACTGCCCACGCTATCGAACGTTCATTAATTATTTCTTTTGCTATCCGAAAGTTCCTATGCGCTATATCTGAAGCATAGTAACTACTAACTCTGCTCTGACAATCTATAGAGAAATGGGTGTCCATTAGGAGGTCCAGTGTTTCCTGGCTTGATTCCGTTGTGCTTCCATCTGGATTTTCCAAGAGCACCGGGGCCGAAGGAGTCCTACTTAGGATCCTTCGGAGTCTGGCAGCATCTTGTGTTTCCTCGATTGAGCAACAGAAAGCTTTCCACGATGTCCACTTGGCCCTCCTAATCTTTTTTTTATACTCATTGAAGCTGGCCTTGTAGTTGGTCCACGCTTCTTCGCTCTTCGTAAACTTTGCCTTATTAAACAGTTTCCTAGTCTGTTTTCGCAGTTGACGTAGCTCTCCACTCCACCATGGTGTGGTCGTACTTTTCGTACTGAGTGTTACCGTACAGGAAGCGTTAAAGGCTTGAGTAAGACTGTGCTTAATATTCCCTACTACTTTCTCAATGGAAGAAGCGGTGAGAGGTGTGGGTCCAGTCGGACCAACGGTCTCCCGCCTTTTTTCCTCTGAGAATTTGTTCCAGTCAGTTCTCCTCGCATTCCTGTAGTTGTTCCAGTCAGTTCTCCTCGCATTCCTGTAGCATGAAGCAAGTATTAAAGATTACGCATTGCGCATGTCAACCATTTTGAAAACCAGCTGTAAATTGATTGTGACGTAACGAGTGACATTATTCTCTGTGTCGGCAAGTGATTTCGTATGCTGTGATTTGGTTCCGTGCTTAATTTAGGTTTTTTAATTAATAAAAAATGAGATGTGCAGTTTTTAATTGTTGTAACAACAATAATAACAAACAAAAAACATTTAGATTTTATTCTTTTCCAAAAGATAAAATTTTATTGAACAAATGGGTACATTTTTGCCGCCGAAAAGATATGTTTAACGCAAAAACGGCGCGGATTTGCAATGCTCATTTTACTGGAGATGACTACGAAAGGAATCTGCAATTATAGAATTTTATAGGACTTTGCAGACAGAATGCTTTCAAATTGAAACCAGGGACTTATCCTTCTATACATTCAAATGCTAAAATAGTTTCTACCGCATCCAAACGTTCTATCAGAATGGACAATCGGCCAAGAAGAATTTGATATCTCCGCTTCTTCAAGAAGCAAGTAAGGAGAATGTAGAAGAAAATGAGGAGAATGTAGACGAAAGTGCGGTGAATGTAGAAGGAAGTGGAGCCGGATACATTTGCCATAAGCTTCACCAAAAAGTCCCTGCGATTCGGACTGACCCTGAAAATGATGAGTCGTTTACGTGGGTTAACCATCTGTCTGAAGGAGGCTTGTCCAAACCAACAAGTGATATGATGATTCACATGAAAACCCATAAGCAAACCTACTAGCTGTCAAACTCCAATGTCACTGGTGACGTAGATGCGCAGAACAAACGAAATTCGTACACCGGAATGCGTAATCTTGTTTATATCATTCTTGGTGTTCAGGTACCTCCTTTGAGAAGTTAATACCGAAGAGTATCCTAGCATGATCCGAAAAGGAGTGCTTCGGCGATACTCTCCAATTGTCAACCCTCAAGTCTTGGTAGCTAGTCGCGAGTGTTATGTCGATTACCTCTTCTCTGTTTTTGTTAATGAATGTTGGTTTATTGCCTCGATTGCATATAACAAGGTCCGAATAAAGAATGAACTCGAATAAAGGTGCTCCCCCATTGAGATTGATGAGCGTTGGCATCACATCCCATTACTAGGTTTAGGTGGCGGTTCTTGGCAAAACTCACCAAACTGCGTACCTTGTTCCCTGGTGGATCCCTTTCCTCGTATGGCATGTAAATTGAAGCAATGATCAGAGATTGCTCTCTTCTCCGTTGCTCAATTAAGATTGCCGAGACATCTCCGCTGCAGAGGCTACCTAGAAAGAAAGCGTTAATATTTTTCTTGGCGACGATGCAACTCCTTAATTTTTCATTAGTTTTACTATAATGTATAGATTTCAGGGTTCTGTGCCTCCAATATTCTCATTATGGATTCGTCCGGTAGTTCCGGTGGGGGAATCCACATCCATGTGATCTTGCCATCAGGATCACTGTTATCGACGATGGCTACTTTTAGGTGCTCAGGGGTGCGCACAACGGCAGTGCCTATGCTCGCAGATATTCTCTGCTTTTTCGGCTCGTTGCCCGTTTTCTCCCCCTGAGACCTCACCCTCTTGGTCTTAACTGAGCTCTTGCTTGTTCTGGCGTTAGCTCCAGTTAAGGTTGAGGGTCTGGCAGATACCCCAGCCGTTGCAACCGCCTGTTGCTTGCTGGTATTGCCTCCTCTTTTCTTACTAGCTGCGCTCCCCTCCTGCGCAGGAAGGTTTGCGGTTTTCATCTGTTTGCCCTTTTGCTTCAAGAGACAGGCTGAGCGGCGGTTCACCCTCCGGTTTGGCAATCCTCGATTTCTCGAAGGATGCAACTACCTTCCGGTGTTTTGCCATCAGAGCCTTATCTCTTGCGCTTAAGGCTGCGGGATCAATTTTCTTCATTTTTTCCAGATACCGTCGCGAAGATTTGTAGAAGACGTACTTCTTTCTTCCTGACGGGTCTGGATTCACCCTACGAGAATCTTCCGAAGACTTGACGGTCTCCAGTGCACTCTCAGTAGGCTTTGGTTTCTCACTACGAGAATCTTCCGAAGACTTGACAGTCTCCAGTGCACTTTCAGTAGCGCCGATCTTCACCCCTGACTGTTCCATCTCCACGAGAGTGTCCAGGCTATCCAAGGAACTGTACTATAGTTTTGATTATTTCATCATATAGGGTATTAAAGCTGCTCCTATTCGATTTTCATGTACTGACGATATATGTAAAATGGCATTTTAAATATTTTCGTCATTAATGATTTTTTCTGTACGACCAACCGTTCTCGAGATTTTGGTAATTTTTGATTTCAAATGTAGATGGGTGGGGGAGGGGAGAAGAGGGGGTGATGAGATTGTTAGGAAATAAAGCTTGGATATTTATCTAGCCAACAAAAAAAACCCCATTCAAAAATATTGATCCGTTCAAAAGTTATGTATTTTTGGCCGCCGAATGGCACTTTGGCCCCATCGTGCGCCGTAGCAATCCAGACCGATGATGTCATTAATACTAAGTTCACACCGACGCAAAATGACGTAATTTTGCGAAATGATTTACATCTTAAACCAAAGTGTTCACACAGAGGTTAAGGTAATTTTGTTTGACATTTCAACTACGTTAGTTCAAAAATGGATTGAGGAAGTTTGTGTGGGATTACTATTACTATTTAGTAATATGATGAATAATATAATTCAAAACATCGATGAAATATGTGCAAACAGAATTAGACACTTTAGAAGAAAATGAAAATTTTCTGTAATGAAAATAAACAATTATTTTCCATTTCATATTTAACTGCATCATAAACATGTCCATTTATTTATTTTTTCAGACCACAGGTTTACTAATATATCCTCTTCGCGTGCGGAACACGGCTTCTTTTTCTTATATTTCCGTTTTTCCAATGCGGCACAAATGTCAAAACTGATGTGCTGAAGAGAGCTGAATAAGTGATGCAGGGTTGTATTCATTGTTTTTACTTGATTTCGTTCGTAATTTTGTGGAAATTGCATACTTTTAGTGATTTTGAAAACAGGTTAATGTGCTGGAAATCTCGTGATTTCGAGGAAGATTTCGTTCAAAATTACGAAAATCTTCAAAATTACGTAATTTCGCGTCGCTGTGAACATAGTATAACACCAAGCGGCAACTATCACTACGACAGCATGCCACAGTTAGGAATTGAACCACCGACCTCCAGAATACGGGCCAAGTACTTTACCGCTTGGACTACGAGGTGTGGAGAGAACCATTTACTTTAAATGTTGCTAAATGCTCAACCATGTCGTTTTACCAAAAGCTAAATCAAATTTTTTTAATTATAAGATTTACCACATTACCATCAACAGTCTCAATGGGTGATTTTTGACACCTCCCACAAAATTCTTTTGAAAAAAGAAGGTGTCTGTCTCGTAGAGACGGCCAGAAGACGTGGATCCGCCTACAACGATCGCCATTAGGTATTTAAGTAAGAAATTTTAGTGAAAAGGAAATTAAGGAAACAAATTTTTATTGAAAAATAATTTTATTTATAAATGGTTTATGATAAGAGAAGTATGAAATAAATATCATACATACAGTGTTCAAAACGTTGCCATTTCTAGTCTTTCGTTCTGCGCCTAAGGAGGAATTGAAATCAATCAGGTAAAACTCATTAAGTACTTAATGATTATTTGCTGATAGCAAACGTATTTAAAATAGCAAATAATGATTATTTTCATTATTTTAAAACCGTACCGAACATTTTTTTGGACTTCTAAACATCACACCTCGTAGAAGTTGGTAAAAGCATAAAAACTATCGAAAAACCCGGAAAACACAAAAAGTGTAGTTAATGAGTTTTACCTGAACAGGGACGATATATAAAAATGAGTTGGTGTCTGTCTGTCTGTCTGTCTGTTCCTCTTTCACGCAAAAACGGCTGAACCGATTGACTTGAAATTTGGCATGAGTGTCTGTGGTAGTTCTGGTTCCAACATAGGCATACGGAAAAGTAGCGCGAGGGGTGGGGGAGTAAGGGAAGGGGGTAAAGTGATTTCGAAACTTAGTTTTTGCGCTATGTAACTCTTTCGCGGGGAAACTATTGAACCGATTAGCCTGAAATTTGGCATAGATGTTCGTCGGGGGTCCAGCATCAACATAGACCCATTAAAAAGTAGCCCGAGAGGTGGGGAAGTAAGAGGACGAGGTAAAGTGATCTCGAAACTTACCTCTTCCTCTATGTTACCCTTTCGCGGGGAAACTACCGAGCCGATTGGCCTGAAGTTTAGCTCCAACATAGACCATAAAAAAAATTAAAATTTGAAAAAATTTAACCCGGCAACGAAGGTATGCAAGCTAGTGGAAAATAAAAATTCAGCATTTCAGTAAACCCCCCAAAGAACGAGAACGAAATTATGGTTGGTACGTTCTTGCTCTTAAGATCTTTACATTTGCGTTTTGTTTTTACGTTCTTTGAGAACATGACTTTAATGCTGGGAGCGAAATATCGCTCTCTTACTAATGAAATACATATTTATGTGTGTGCATCACAGCGGCGGCGCTAGGGCGGTGCGAATGGTGTGACCGCACCGGGCGATCATGGGGGGGCAGTGGTTCGAGATCGTTTTCTATTGGTCAAAATTCAATATCTTTTGATCCATTGAAAGTTTTGAAATGCGGTTTTTTTTATTAAATAGAAGAGTTTTCAAGCTTTATTTATCATAAAGTTTCATCAAAATCGGATAACTAGTTTCTGCGATATTGTCAAATAAAGCTCAACTTTTTATGTTCTGCTCATTCTTTAGTAGGAAAGTAGTTGTTTTGATTTGAATAATTTTGAAATATCATAAAATATGACTTTTTGTTACTATTATTAAATTTTTGTGAAATTCTATAAGTAGTTAAACATAGTAAATTTATTGTGAAAGTAGATTTTATTAGTAACACCAAATTAAATAACAATTTAACTAAAATTGGTTTATCATACAAATTTTATTAACATCGATCATTAATTAAATTTTGTCTAGGGGTAATTCTTGTATTTCATCTATAATTTGAGAGGGGTTTGTATCATGTAATAACTTTTTAGCTTCTTCATCCAATTCCAAATGTGGCGATTTCCATTGGTGTCTAATGCTCGAAACGAATGGGACTGATGTTACGAGCCATATGTTAAATAAGTCTTCATTTCCGCTATTCCTTGACATTTTCCCGGTGTTATGTTCTCTGAAATACCTGTAGTCTTTATTCCTTTTTTCTTGAGCTTCTTCTGATAGATCTCCAAGTGGTAGTAGAGTATTTCTGATGATGTCTTCGCCATGATATAATATTTTGTGGACTGTTTGTGGCATATTTCTCCATGGATAATTCTTGTTATATATATATATGTTTGGGGAAAACCCTCGATTTATTTGCAGAGATATGTGGACTTTATAGTACATAAGTTATCCTTGTTACGGGTAATTAAAAATCAAATTGCCAGCACAATAATTATCAAATCAACATATTACCTGCACCTGTGTAGCACACCTAGATGTCATAAAACTGTCCGAATCTCGAGAATTAAAGTTTTTGATATTTCGGGAAATCCCGAATCTCGAGAATTAAAATTTCATCATTTCGGGAAATCGCGAATCTCGAGATTATGATTTTCTCGGGAAATCTGCAACTCTATATGTCTATCATAACACTTTCAATGCAGGTCATAAAATTATAAAAATACAAAGATTGACGTCTAAGAGCAGGTTTTAACCAGCCAGCATTTTATAACACTTCGAAATTGTATTAAATAAAATATATCACTACTTTGCTTCCCTGTTTAACGTTTTTTGTATAAATTTTAGAATACCAAAAAACCATAAATAACTTAAAAACTTTTCAGAAAAAACGTTATCCTTACAGGACCTTCCGTTTAGAATTTGAAAAATCTAACACCGGATTCGCGATCAGTGACCCCGGAAACCCCCTTATGCAGATTATTTCCGGGAAAAACGAGAAAAGGATATTTGCTTTATCCTTACAGGACCTTCCGTTTCGAATTTTGAAAATCTAATACCGGATTAGTGGTCAGCGACCCTGAAAACCGTCCAAAGCCAGTTTTTGTGAGGAAAAATGGGAAAAAGGATATTTATTATCCTTACAGGACCTGCCGTTTCGAATTTTAAAAATCTAACATAGCTAAAAACTTGCTCCTGGCAACGCAGATCATTTTGCAAAAAACCGCGTAAAAATCGGTCCAGTAGTTTTTGAGTTTTGTAATCTCAAATCAACAGACCAACCAACCAACAAACTTCCATTTTTATATATATAGCTTAATGAAAACGCCGCTAGCGCCTCAATACGGGTACTTACGGCAACAAAACCATATATGGAATGAAAGGTAATTGTTGTGGCTACAACTTAAAAAAAATTTCAACTTGACGTCTGTTGACGGGCAAAAGTTATGATCTTTCAAACTTCAAATTTATATGAAAAAAGTGTTCCTAATAAATATTTAATTATAATTCACTCATAAATAGTTCAGGTTCCAAATTAACTCAGAATTATAGGGAAAGATCCACTCATTCAAATAAAAAAATAACGAATGTAAAATCTTAGAAAATGTGAAAGTTGTGTTCACTTAAAGTTGGTAAAAAATCAAGAAATTTACTTTTTGGCAAAATTTAAAAAAAGTTTCTAGTTCAATGCTTCCGCAAAGACACATTTTTAAAGATATTGACCTAATATTTTTTATTCCCGACTTTTGAACTATTTACTATCAAATTTGATCAAAAAAAATCAAATTGGTTACCACAAAAAAATTGAATTTTGGCCAATGGATTTTAATCCTGAACCACTGTGGGGCGCCGAAATCAACCGAAACGCGACCGCCGCCACCGACTCGTTATTGACCGACGACCGATCGGGCGCGCAAATGAATGGGCCTTTCCACCCACAGTTGTAACGACAACGCTGAACAACATCTCGAGTCCACACGCTGTTGTTACCAGTTGTGTCAGTTTTATATGCGTAAGTGCGAATATTGTCATTTTTGTGGTTGGAAATCTCTCACCCATGGATGATTGATACAATTGAGAATGCATTGGTCACTCAATTTAGGCAATTATCAAAATTCAATGATACACGGCGGTTTTTATATAACATCAAAATAATTCCTGAAAAGTTCATATTGCAAAAAGCCTGTGCTGATTTGCAAATCAAGTTAACCAATGAGGATAAATATGACGTGTCTGGTTGTGAATTGGTTGAGGAACTTATGAGTCTGAACCCATTATTAAAGGATCTTCAATCAGCAGACCCGTTAAAAGTTCTTCGACTTTTTAAAAAAAATGATTGGCAGGATATTTTTCCGAATGTGTGGACAGCGCTACGTATCTTGTTGACTATACCTGTAACTGTCGCTAAAGGAGAACGAAGTTTCAGTAAATTAAAACTTATAAAAACTTACATACGTTCTACTATGTGTCAGGAAAGACTGTCAAATCTTGGAATTTTATCCATAGAAAATGCTATTGCCCAGGAGTTAAATTATCCCGACTTAATAAAAAAATTTGCAAGCGCAAAAGCTAGAAAGGTGGTCGTCTAAGTTTTTACTTTCTTCTACGGAGTATAATAAAGTATTGTATTCATGAAAAATTTCGACCTCTTAATTTTGCCTAAAAAACATTTCCCGATCACTCCTGAGTCGATTGGAGTCATATTTAAAAAATGTCTTTCTGTCTGTCTGTCAGTCTGTGTACAAGATTTCTCAAAAACTAATAGAGCTAGCGCCATGAAATTTTATAGGCATGTTGGGTCCTGAAATGGGACGATCCTATCAACTTTTGGTGGAAATCCGTTAACCGGAAGTATCCAAAATGGCGGTTTTTCAAAAATCGCAATTTCGTTTTTCTCGATTTACTCCCAAACTACGCGTCTTTTTAGTGGCCTTAAGTATGACAAAACTTGGAGAAAATAAAATTTCCTACACTTTTGTCTTTAGCTATAACTCGATATCTCAACCTGTTATCGAGAATAACCGTTATTTCCAAAAAACAGTTTTTTGCGATTATCTCGAAAACTAACGGGTTTTTGCTGACTGAATGTATGAAGTGAATTAATGAGAATGGCATTCTGCACAATTTTGTTTCTTACCCTTATCCGTTATCTTTTACCGTTATTGAGATATTTAGATTATGTTAATTTTAGTGGTAAAGAAAAACGCAGTGTTTCGGTCGGATGACGAAGTAGAAGAAGGAAGTTTTATTGAGTTAATACAAAGGTTACATAAGTTAGTTCAAAGCGCTACTTATAAGTGAGTTTACAATGAAGTTGAATACTAAACAAATGTATTAGATCAACAATGCTATTTGTACTAGATTAATTCTTAACACTCCTCCTCAACTTCATTATAATTAAAGTTGATTCCCAAACTGCTAAAGCAAAAATGATGCTTCGGTTTAGGGACCGCTTTAGTCAAGGCATCTGCAGGCATCATATCAGTGGACAGGTATTTGAGTCCGATGACATCATTTTCAATAGCCTCTCGGATGAAATGATACTTGTAGTGGATGTGCTTCATCTTTGATTGACGTCCCATATATACTGCAATGTGTTGAGCACTCTGGCTGTCTGTATAGATAATGGTTGGTTCCTGTAAACAAAAATTAAGTTCGGTTAGCAAGTATCTAATATAAAGTGCTTCCTTAGCAGCGGCCGACAAGGATATATATTCGGCTTCGGTAGATGAAGTAGCGACGATTCGTTGTTTTCTGGATTCCCAGTATATGACTCCTCCTCCAAGCATAAATGCAAAACCAGTTTGCGATTTTCTGTCATTGAGATCCTCTGCCCAGCTAGCGTCAGCGAATCCATCAAGTCTCTGTCCAGTTCGTCGATAGGTAATTGCTGCATGAACGGTGTGCTTCAGGTATCGTAGAACTGTCATTGCAGCGTTCCAATGGTGTTTTCGGAGATCCGCGCTAAATTGTGAGAGATTGCTTACACTGCAGGCAATGTCAGGACGACTAAACACTGCAAGATGCATCAGGCAGCCAATCAATTCTTGATATTTGTTGGCATCGATTTTTGTTCTCTTTCCCTCCACACTGGGTTCCTTTTCCAATCTTAGCTTCACTGGAAGTGGAATTGAAGTTGTTTTTGCATCCTGTAGGCCATATTTGGCAGTTAAGCTCTGGATGTATCGACTTTGACAAATTGAGATTGTCCCATGTTGGCGTAGAAGTTGTATACCAATACACAGTTTGGGTGCGTCCAAATCGTGAATCTTTAAGTCTTTCGACAGACTGACCTTAATTTTTTTTAAATTGTTGTCGTCATTCGTAGCTATTATCAAGTCGTCAACGTAAACAGCTATGACGGTAAATGAGTTGTTGACTTTCTGAAAGAAAAGGCATTCATCATATTTTGAATTGTGATAATTCATTGCTTTTAGTTTATGTGATTTTGAAAATCCACTGTCTTCCTGCTTGTTTTAGTCCATAAATGGCCTTGTTAAGTTTACAGACTTTATCCTCGCATCCTTTTGGTATAAAACCTTCGGGTTGAGTCATGAAAATTTCTTCGTTTAAGTCTCCGTTGAGGAAAGCAGTTGATACATCAAGGTGACAAAGTTCGAGATCTTTTTCCACCGTCAAGGCATAGATCATTCTTATAGTACTTTGCCGTACTACTGGTGAAAAGGTTTCGGTGTAATCCAAACCATGTTTCTGCGAGAAACCCTTGGCCACTAACCTTGCCTTGCGCCGATCTACTGCGCCATCGGAGTTGTATTTGGTTCGAAACACCCATTTGCTCCCAATTGCACGTCTTCCTTCTGGTAGTTCGACTAAGCTCCATGTTCCATTCGCTAACAACGAATTAAATTCCTCTTCCATGGCAGCTTTCCATTCATCTGCTTCCGCTGAATTTAAAGCATCCTTGAAGGTAATTGGATCCTTCAATCCACCAGTTTCTGTTGCAATACTTGCTGTTTCCATTTTTTTCTTTTGGCTTCTTGTTATTCGAATTGTTTCATCAGTTTTTTGACTTTCCTTATTTGTTGCGTCTGATTCGTGGTCTTGATTTGCACCTGCACTCAATTCAAGATTGGCTGTTTCGAAGAATTGTTCGCCATCGTCCGAGTCGTTTTCGGAATTGGATTTTTGCTCCGATTTCTCTTCTTTAGTAGGTTTGTCTTCCACATTCCGATCTGTCGGGTTAAAAACTGTTTCATAGAATTGGGTAGAGTTATCCTGTAAAATATTATTTTTGAAAACTTTAGTGAATTTTACATCTCTACTTTTTATAACTGATTTAGTTCCCTTTTTCCAAAGTCGGTAGGCCTTGGCTTCTTCTGAGTATCCAACTAGAATGAACTCTTCACTGCAAGCATCGAATTTACCTTTGTTCGAGGTTTTATTCAAAACGAAACCCGTTGAACCGATTTCCCTAAGATGACAAATGTTTGGGTTTCTTCCTGTCCATATTTCTTCGGGAGTTTTATCTTTATTTAAGTTGGTAGGACATTGGTTTCTTATATACGCCGAAGTATTCACCATCTCAGCCCATAAGGAAGATGGAAATCCACTTTTTATCATAAAGCACCTGGCCATTTCGGTTAGAGTCCGATTTGCCCGCTCTGCAACTCCATTCTGCTGAGGCGTGTACTCAACAGAGAACTCACGTTTTATACCGCATTTTTCCAAAAAAATTGAAAATTCTTTACAAACGTATTCTTTTCCATTATCAGATCTTAATTTTTTGATTGTTTTACCGGTTTGATTTTCGACAAAAGCTTTAAATGATTTAAATTTTTCGAATACTTCATTTTTTGTTCGCATAAAATAAGTGAACATTTTTCTTGAAAAATCATCGATAAAGGTTACAAAATATCGGCACTTACCCAAAGATTCCGTGTTCATTGGACCGCAGACATCAGAATGGATGAGCTCCAGCAGATCCGTAGCCGACTTCTCCTTTTTTGTTTGAAATGGTAACCTTGTTTGCTTGCTCTTGATGCACATGAGATATTCCAAATTGCTGTTGGCTTTGAATGGTGGTAGTCCTGGTGGTAGTCCTAACCATAGGGCTAATTGGGCTACAGCCCAGGGGCGCCATCGATCCGAGGCGATGAAATTTTGATTGCTTTTTTTTTTAATTTTCTTTATATTTAGCGTATCTGTAATTTAAGTTAGTACTGTGTTTTGAATTAAAGAATATTTTAAAAAATAAAATTGAATTTTTACAATAAAACTATGTAAGGGTGCAAAATTTTATTTAGCCCAGGGCGCTCAAACTTGTTAATACGGCTCTGACTTCATATCATGTTGACTTTAAAATAATTACTAGTTGGGAAAATTCTTCCTCCGAGTCCGACATTTTGACGTTTGAGGTCAGCTGATCCCAGTTCAGTGTGCCACGTCAACTGATCAAATCAGTTCCTGCAGCTGCGCGACCTGATGTCGGTATCAGGCAGCTGCAGCAGCTGATCAAAAAGACCAAAGGTAATTCGAAAGTCTAAAAGTAAGAAAGCCAAATTTTCAGCCCTCAAAAGTTGTGATAATTCAAAGACAGATAGATAACATGATCGATATTTAAAATTTTTATTTTGCCCTATTTTTCTGGATTTATGATATCAATTAAAAAATTCTTTGATTATCGCCCCAATTCTGATAGTCGTGTTGTTTTCGACAAGAGTCGTTTTACGTTTTGTTGTTAGTACTTTCCTACCAAAAAAAACACGTAAAACCACTCTTGACGAAAACGACACGTCTATCACAATCGGGGTATATGTGATGTATTTATGCTTATTAGCACATGCATTACCACTAAAAAAATCAAACCTAAAGTTCTAAAATATTTGGGGAAATTAGTTTTTGCTGTATATTTTAAAAAACTCCTTTTTAGCACAATTTTTGGCTTTAGTGGATTAAAACTAAAAAGTTTCGAGGAATAGCACGATGCAACAAAAAAGAAAACAAAATATGGTCCTCGGTTAACATTTCTGCCAAATTTCAGATGCTAATATCTGCTACTCGACCATTTATACGGAGTAGAAGAAAATTCATCTTAGATATAAACAAAAGAATACATGGCATATTCGATTATCCTCTATAAATTATTGGGGCTGATTCATTCTTACTAATAACAACTCGTTAAGGATTTTATTATGAGTAATTTAGGATAATTAAAGACATTATTAAGATAACCTTGGTTTCTGTATATACCTCTTACGAAAAATCATAATAAGTCAAAAAGGGAGGCATCAACCAATGACCTTATGACTTTTTTCTCTAAAAATTTTATGATTGAGATTTTTTATGCCCCTACTACTTTAATTACAAAAACTAGTTCTACTTTAATTACAAATTAAAGTGAGTTTTGTAAGAGATCTTTTGAATTCCCCATAGATTTCTAGCTTTATCATATAAATAGCAGTACAAATTTTAAACACTTTTTTACTTTCCTCTCCATAGACAGAAAGTATCGTATTCATGACGAAGACCTACTCGAGAACGGGAGCAGATAGAAACTTCCCTGATTTTACAATGTTATCTGTGGATGGTATATTTTTGAAAATCTTTGACATTTTATTTTTGAAGCGAATAAGTTTAAGTAGGTACGGCGTTATCGGGTTAGTTGCGGGAATAGAAAAATATACAGCCATACGAATTTTTTTTTTAATTCTCGCGTCTTCGTTAAAAACTAGCGAGAGTTCACTCAGTGCCCAGATGTAATTCTAATAGAAAATGTATGGCTGGTTTGTTTAAAAATCATAAAAATTGGTTTATTCGTTAAACAAGTAGAAATACAATGGGAAAATATAATTTGCAAAAATCGACTGAGAATATAGACCACCTTGCAAGCTCGCGAATCTGCTACTCGACATCTCTAACAAATCATGTACTCCACGAAAGAAAATGCAATACATGACAACAATACAATATAAATATTATAATATAAATAATATAACAATACAATATAATAACTGCATACAAGAAAAATCATAAAAGGGGAAAAACCCAAAGCTGTAGTCAAAATAAAAAAAAATTTCATACAAAATCTACTGACGTGGGCACTGAGTGCCCAAGTACACGATATTACGCTTTTTTTTGACAGGTGCCTCAACCCCCCCGGAGATATGCAATTTTTTTTTGTACTCTAAATTACAGTATCTTTCAGAAATATATTGCATTTCATCATATTCTTTATTAAAAATATGGTTAATTTCGGTTCGAAAATCGTTCTGGGCACTCAGTGCCCAGTACACGGGTCTAGGGTTAATGAATATAGGGAACTGACCGCTGCCTTCCAATGAATCATGCCCCTTCCATGATAATTGTGGGGCAATAGCAGCTGAACAGAGTGAAGGCTCGATCGATGTGACGGATCCATACGTAGAGAAATGTGTTGGTGATCCATCATTTAAAAGTGTAAAGTTAGTCAGTTCTCAATTTTTCATCCCCTTAAAAATTCGTTTAAACTTGAAGATCCCAAAGAGGATTGTGTGCGTTGAAATTTGCAGTAAGTCTAGTCCATTTTTGTTGTTATAGAAATCAGAGATATTCGCTATATTGACAACATTTTTATTAGTTGTAGATGAAGTGAGGGTTTAAGTTTGTAGTGTATTCTTAGTTTCTGATTGTGTGTTCTTAGTTTTTCTGACACCATTTTCTAGCAAAGTCTTCCATAAATATTGGCACTAGTCCTAGTTTTCGTGAAATCATTACTATTTATTTATATAGGGCTGACAGAAGAATGGACATATTCCAACAAAAGTAGCACCCGTTCCTAGTTTTTTCTGGAGACGTTCCTATACTGACGGTATGCTATATTATGGAATGAAATCGTTCCCATAGTTTTTAGAAGTGACTCCAATATTATGTAGGACTCACTCAGTCCTACAAAAAAATTAGAACGAATCCTAAGTGTTGGCGAACTCATTCCTATGCATATAAGATTCAGCGAATATGGTATTTCGAGCCAATTTATTATAATTCGCATTTGGTTTGCGGACTCGTGGTTTATATACTTTGGACCTGCTTAGAACCACTCTCTAACACTAGTGCCGAAATTTTTCTTAATTACAGGGGCGTTTTACTACTTGAGTTGTTTCGTGTCTCAAATCTGTGGCCACAATCAATAACCGCTTATGTCGAAAATTGCGATTTTGTGTAATCGGAGTACAAAGATGAAAATCATTTTCTGAAAAAAGTTTAAATGATAACTGGATCCGGATTTGCATTAAATTAATTGCTTTATAAGGGCAATAAATCCGTGCTACAGTAGACTTAAATGGTCTTTTATTTTATAAAATGTTAAGGAAAAAACCACATAGGCGACATGTAACTAAAGTTAAGTGTTTATTGAATGTGTAGTACATTATTATTGGGACATAAGCGATTATGTTTTTCGACCAAAGCTCCTGGTTAGAAAATTGATAGGAAGACCAATTTTTTGGTGTATATAGATTACAGCATGGAGAACGCAGTAGTATTAATAACTCATTTCGTTCTTAAATCGACATAAGCGGTTATTGCTTGTGGCCACAGATATCTTCAAGCCCCTCGAACTTCCCTATCTCGTATTTTCAATAATTCGAATTTATCTTTATCCCCTTTAGATTGGAGAAAAAAACATTTTCCATCCTATTCGGATTGACCTTGGTGCTATAATTATAGGAACGAATCCTATTTCGAATTATAATCTCGCGCATACATATTTATATATAGGGAGAAAGTCCACTAATCAATGGAGACCTTACATTGTTTTATAGGATTCATTCCTTTCATTTTAGGATTCAGTCCCGTATAAAGGGAAATGTTTCCAATAACATGTCTAATATATACAGTAATGCCTCCCATAATTTTGGGAATGATTAAACAAAAAAAAATACGGAAACTTTTTTGTTGGAATATGTCCTAAAAATTTGGGAACAGTTACAACTTTTTTATAGGAATGACTTGCATATGCCTTTTTTCCATAAATATGGGACTGGAGCATGCCATTTTGGTGGAATGGTTCCAATATGTTTTTTCCGTGTGAACTCGGTAGTTGAAACGAAACTGCGCGCGAGGAACCAAATACAAGAAGATTTACTAAATACAAGTAGCAATTATTTTATGGCGATGAAATCGCACAAAATTGATCTGACATCGGCACAACGGTTGCAAAGTTTATTTGCTGCTTGAGATTGGTTGTTTAGTGCAACCGGCAAATCATACTCTGGCATAGCTTTGAGTGCGCTGTCGCTACTCACTAGTGATGGAGAAGGGCGCTGGTGGATGGAAGGGGTGTTGATTCATCGGGCAACGAGATAAAGCCGAATAGGAAAATACGTTGCCTTCGTTGTTTTGCCTATCACCGCGTCTTGATTAACAATTTTTCATCCCAAGAAATATCTCACCGCAATGAGATTTTTTTGACAGCTGGGCCGAAAATCTCTTGAAATTTTAGTACCCAAAATTGCGATGAAAAGAAAACACCTAGTCACCGCTCTCGCAATTAATGCAATACGTGAAATTGAAAAGGCTGAAACAGAAGAACAGACGAAAAGAAAAACCTCAATGTAATATATTCTCTTCCAAAGCTTTTTTTATCGTATTGTGTGTAAAAATTAGTTACTTTCGCAACTACTTGTCGGGAGAATTTAGATTCCGCCATCTTGAATTGAGAAATTCCAAGAAATTTTGCAATTGCAAGATTTCAAGAAATTTATCTCTGGGATTTTTTATCGCCGTGAACTCGAGCTCTGATTGGTCAATCAAAAATCTCTGCGAATCAAACATCGAGCAGATTCAAATACATTTTGTGTATTTTTGCTGGTCGTTTGAAGATTTTCGATTTGTGAGGAATCGATTCAGTTCCATGAAACCAATTTTTTTTTCAAAAATTCATAGCTGGAGACCAGCTTTTCGTAAATGCATGATCTTTATATCAAAATGAAAGGCAATTATCTGAGCGTTTCACAAAAGATATTATGGAATGAAAACTTCCCACAAAACTTAGTCCCTAGTCACTCTTTTCCATGCATTTTTTTGTAAGAAGGTAGAAGTTTAATATAAAATGTTTTCCTTTGTATTCGATTGTTTGAAAAAATATTTTGAAAATAAACAATGAATTTACCCCTAAGTTTTATTTAGTGAATATTTATGTTTTTTACCTACAGGTATTAAAAAAAAAGCTGCCGAGATATTTCACGTTTTGTCACTAAATAGAATTTTGCAATATGAAGGAAGGAGGGATGAAAGTAAACCGTATTTTTGTAGAAAAGTACATTTAATAAAAAACCTTTCAGATATTTTTCTTTCATTTTGTTATAAAGATCGTGCATCTACGATAAGCTATGAATTTTTGAAACAAAAATTGGTTTCATGTAAACTGAATCAATTAAAAATTTCCGCACAAATCGAAAAATCTTCAAATAATCAGCAAAAACACAAACACTTTATTTGAATCTGAAAATTTGAACATCTTTGTGTATCTATGATCTTTGATGAAACCATATCAGAATCATAGCTCGATTTCGATTTTTGAAGTGAAAACTTCTTTAGCGGCGTTGTGAGTGATTTCAAACTCGATGAAACGACAGTAAAAAGAGATAAGATATTTTAGCCTACGAGAAAATGAGATAGAATACAGATGGGTGCCAGTCAATTTATCGTAAACAAGATTGATGGGAAGGGGGAAGGGGAAGGGGAAGGGGAAGTGGTAGGGGTAGGGGAAGAGGGCGGGGTACGGGAAGGGAAAGGGGAGAAGGGAGAAGTGTTAGGAGGGAGGAAGTGGAGAGAGGAGGTGATAAATTATGTTTCGTCATAAATTGCAATATATACATATCTACTCGTATATAAATAAAAATGGATGTTTTATTGTTTGTCTGTCTGCCTGAGATTACAAAACTCAAAAACTACTGGACCGATTTTTATGCGGTTTTTTGCAAAATAATCTGTGTTGCCAGGAGCAGGTTTTTAGCTACAGTGGCTCACATCCGTATTCGTAACACACCAAAGTCATCATAAATCTTATTGTAAAATATGGTAAAAGTGCATATTCAATTTGTTTTTTTCGTATACTTTATTTATTATAATTCACGCTTCAGTTTGACAACGAAAAATAAAAACAATTTTATTAAGGTTACAAAAATAACAAAAACAGGTACATTCATTGCAAAATTAACATCACTTTCGTATTCGTAATTAGGTAGTTTTCATTGCAAATATTAAAAATAAATTGATTGAAATTAAAAACATTGGAAATTTTAATACTTTGTTGGATAGCCCTTCTGCTTTAAAACTTGTGATACTCGATTCGGCATCGATCGCACTAGTTTTTCGGTAACCTCAGGTCCTATTTTATACCACTCAGTTTCCAGTATGCGCCTCAGTTCTTGCTTATTCGAAATATCATATTTTCGGACCCGATTTTTTAATTCCTGACAAAGGTTTTCAATTGGATTAATATCAGGTGATTGGGGAGGCGTCTCGATCACTTTAGGACAATTATAGAGCAACCATAGTCTCGTATCTAAGGCTTTGTGTTTTGGGTCATTGTCCTGGTAAAACTTGAAGGTGTCTTTTATTCCCAGGCGCGATGTACTTTCAGGCACATTTGTTTTCAGGATGCGTATATATTCTTTTTTATCCATTATACCATCGATAAAGTGTATATTTCCTACGCCCGCTGCTGAAAAACACCCCCACACCATCACGGATCCTCCGCCAAACTTAACAGTGGATTGTAGGTTTTCTTTTTTCAGCTCCTCGTTGGGCCTTCTCCATACTATTTGACGTCCATCTGATCCGAAAACATTGAATTTACTTTCATCAGTGAACAAAACATGTTTCCAATAATCAAATGTATGATTTCGATATGTTTTGGCGAAGTTTAATCTTTTTTGACGGTTCTTATTAGATATCCATGGTTTTTTCCTCGCAACTCTACCGTTGTACCCGGTAGCTCTAATGCTACGTCGAACTGTTTCAGTACATACATCTTTACCCAAGTCTGACTTAATTCTTGCAGTAATTTTTGGTGCGCTAAGTCGGGGATTTTTCTTGATTTCTAGCATTATATAACGGTTATCAGCTGCAGTCAAGATTTTGCGATTATTGTTTCTAGGTGCATTCTCAATTCTGTTTTCAGTTTCATATCGTCGGATAATATATTGCACCGTAGAAATACTACGCTGAATTATATCACTGATTTCTTTAAGAGTTTTCCCGTTTTTTCGATGAAAAATCACCAATTTTCTTACTTCCAAAGAAGTTTCGCTTTGTTTTCTTCCCATTTTGAAAAAACACGGAACCTAAATCAAAAATTCATCCAAAGTCTATATTAACACAATCCAAAATGTTGTACTAACTAAATGTATGGAAATACCACAAAACAAGAATCGCACACCGATTAAATTGCTATGACAATCTTTTTACGAATACGAAAGTGACTCATTTTTTTCGGATATTAGACCAATACGCATTTATTATTTGCAGGGGTGTGTAAATAATAAAAAATGAATGTTGGGGTAGATGAATTGGACAACAAGGAAGAGAAATACACAAGAATATTTTTGAAAAATATTTGTGTTTTAATTTAGAATTGAAAATAAAAAAGCAATAGAGGAATTACGAATGTGAGCCACTGTATGTAGATTTTCAAAATTCGAAACGGAAGGTCCTGTAAGGATAATGAAAATATCCTTTTTCCCATTTTCCCCGGAAAAATTTGCATTTTAGGGTTTTTGGGGTCACTGATCACGAATCCGGTATTAGATTTTCAAAATTCGAAACGGAAGGTCCTGTAAGGATAATGAAAATATCCTTTTTATCATTTTGCCCCGGAAAAATTTGCATTTTAGGGTTTTTGGGGTCGCTGATCACGAATCCGGTATTAGATTTTCAAAATTCGAAACGGAAGGTCCTGTAAGGATAATGAAAATATCCTTTTTCCCATTTTTCCCCGGAAAAATTTGCACTATAGGGTTTTTGGGATCACTGATCACGAATCCGATATTAGATTTTCAAAATTCGAAACGGAAGGTCCTGTAAGGATAATGAAAATATCCTTTTTCCCATTTTCCCCGGAAAAATTTGCATTTTAGGGTTTTTGGGGTCACTGATCACGAATCCGGTATCAGATTTTCAAAATTCGAAACGGAAGGTCCTGTAAGGATAAATATCCTTTTTCCCATTTTTCCCCGGAAAAATTTGCATTTTAGGGTTTTTGGGGTCGCTGATCACGAATCCGGTATTAGATTTTCAATAAAAATATAATATGACTTTTGAACTTGGTACCAATATTATAATAAATAAACGCTATAACTATCCCACACCTGATACCGCATTCGTCTCATTCTCTCGCTGTTTAGTTTTGCTAAGGTTTCACTTCTACCGCGTGTGCACTGCACACACATGTTTTTTTTTTTAATTTACATGTTTTTATGTTTGCTAGACTACAATGTTGTACCAGTTGGTATTTAACAAGCTGCAATCAAATGAAAAAAATTTAGTCTAAGATCCAAAGTGAAATTTGAATGTATACAAACAAAAATGAAAACTAACAGTTCGGTTAAACAACCCCTAGAAAACCACAGTGTTATTTTTGTTATTGTTAGTGATATAAAGTTTGTATACATATTTTATATACATTCATACACGATACATATAATTGAGTAGGAAAGACAGAAAAGACAGAAAAGACTGAAAAGACTGAAAAGACTGAAAAGACAATTCCGGTTGAATATCTCATGACATCTGGCGATAAGATATTTCGAAAATGTCTAGATCTATAGTGTAAATAAATAAAAAGTTTAAGTAGAGGGAAGAAATGACTAAGAATACGACTTTTGAAGAATCATCTGAACAATCATCCATTCAAAACGTCAGTTGTTTTGATTTTCTTATAAAGTGAATTTTTACCCGCGTGTGCTGTGAAATTTTTCATCTGAGTATAATCGCAGCAGTTATCCTTTGATTTTGCACGAGTGGGTGGCGAACAGTGTTGTATATTACGATCGATGGATTAGAAACGACTGGCCTCTCATGGAAGGAGAGAAAATGTTAGAGAAGACAGCTATTTAATAAAATTGTGTGGGTGAATGAAGTGCGACAAAAGTGATTAATTTACAAATCGCTCCTAATGTTGTACCAAATATTCGGAATGAATTTCGTGTCGAATTGGAAGCGTGACAAGATTTTAATAATTTATTGTCAGTAAAGGTGTTTAAATAGTGTTATCAACTAGTGTAATATTAATAATAAATATATTTTGCTTCGATTTTATAAACTTTGGGACTATCAGTGTACTCATAACTTTTAAGAAAATAATTAATTTGTTCTATATGGCATTATTTCTGAGATGGTTAGAAAAAACGTGGTGATTGGATAATTGGCTCAAAAGTAAACTACAATATCATAATTTTTAAAAATGACGTAAACTGTGCCCCTGAGTTCCAGGGACTCATATTTTAAATTCTATGATTTACCTTTATTATATACTATAATGTTGTACGAAGCAGATTCAGATTAGCTTTCTTATACGGATTGAATTCAAGAAGCATTTGATTCTCAAAATTAAAAAATCGGTGTTGATTTTTTTTCTTCAAATATAATTTGTACAGTAGAACACGCTTAAATGCACATCGAATTTCGCAGAATTTTATGTGCATTTATCCGTGTTTTGCATTTATACGTCGCACGGAAGCACGGATAAATGCACATTAATGTGCAATTATGCGAGTAAAAGATAAACATTCAACTTTAATATTCCTGTAATAAACATTTAAATTCAACAAGGCTACACAAAAACAAAGAACCTAATTAAGAATTCATTTTATCAAATAAAAATAACAATAATCCCTTTTTTTTGTGTAATTACATTTCATTTTTGCACATGTGCATTTAAGCGTGTAAAATTTCATATAATTTATACTTTTGCGGATGTGAAAATGGTTGCATTTATGCAAATATTGCAATTAAGCGTGTTTCATTTATCCGTGTATATTTATATGAAAAATGCTTAAAAATCCTCCATGCACAAATTTTGCGTGCAATTACACGAGTTTTGCATTTACGCGTGTTGCATTTAAGCGCGTTCTACTGTATATGGTTTGTAGAATCGTCGGACAAATACACTAACGGCCAATTTCTTCATAGAGTACTTAAGTGGAGTCTAGTTAGTCCTGTGGTGGGATTTTATAAGGCGATTCGCCAGGCGATCGCCTACTTTTCGCCAAGTTGGTATTTTATAAGGCGATTCGCCTGGCGGTCGCTTCGCTATCTTGGCGATAAAGTTTTAGTTATCGCCAGCTGTGACAGTTCATTTTTTTCCAAAAGAAAATTTAATTTTCGACATGTGAGTATATAATTATTGAAGAACGTTTTTAGTTTTTAGCCATATATTGTTTTGTGTCATTGTAGGAGCGGTGTAAGAAAGACTACCCAGCAACAGTTCACCATTTTGATGGACTTCATGGAAGAAAATGAAGGACTGGGCAATGGCAGAATTAATTCTGCTAACGCCAAAACAAAAAGCGACGACTTGTGGAACCAATTGCACCCAAAATTAAATGCCGCCCACAACAGATGCAGAAGGATGAAAAAAGGTGATATTGTATTTGTATTCAATTGTAATAAGATAAAAATGGGTCCGAGTCTTTTATTCGGGGTGCAATTCCACAGGAAACAATGAACTTCCATCCGGAGAAAATTACATGTCTTAAAGAAATGCATATTTGCATTTGAGAAAAAACATTTTCATCCCGGATGAAAGTGCATTTTTTGCGGACAAATACACAAGGGACTAACATTTTTTTATAAGTTGTCTGTCTATGTCACGCGGAAACTAACATGTATAAATTTGTAGATATGGGCAGATTTAAAGTCAAAGGTTAAAGCGAAGATGCGCAAAAATACTGAAAATAAAAACAGAACTGGAGGCGGTCCTTATGTTCCCACAAAACGTTCTGAACAGGACGAGAGGGTTTTAAAAATTGTCAGTTTGACAAACGCCGTTATGCCACCGGGTATTGATGTAGGACATGATGTACAAGCATCAGAATTAATAGAGCCAGAAGACATTGAATTTGTAGGAAGCGCTAAAAAAGAAAATATCGGAAGTCGTACAACGGCGAAGCTCAAGCGCATTCCATCAAAACAAACCTACAAGGAGAAGTATTTGCTGGGAAGGGAAAAAATAACCAAATTTTAACCAAAATTTCGAATCTTTTGGAAACTAAAACCGAAAACGAAAACAAGAGAATTAAATTAGAAGAAGATAGGCTTAAGATTGAGAAGGAAAAGTTAGCATTGGACCAACAGATTTATAAAATGAATTTGCAAATGCTCGAAAACCAAACTTTAACACATTCCTATTTGTGCAAAATTGTGGACAACCTTTCCCAAAGAAAAAACTGAAAATGGAGTTAAGTTTTTAAATGTTAAGTTTTTTCAAGTTTCATATAGTTAAGTTCTTTATTTTAGTTTGTAAAAGACTGATATTTAAAATTAAAAAGACTGT
The DNA here is from genome assembly GCA_964034945.1 of Chrysopilus asiliformis. Lineage (NCBI taxonomy): Eukaryota > Metazoa > Arthropoda > Insecta > Diptera > Rhagionidae > Chrysopilus > Chrysopilus asiliformis. The sequence goes on along the minus strand of OZ035961.1, from coordinate 65,660,320 downwards.
TAAATTTATGTGCAATATTTATTCTTATTTACTAATTACTAATTTAAAAAATTGTTTGCAATTCGTTCTCTTGTTATTTGTCCTTCCCGTAGTACGTTTACATCTGTTTCGTTATCAACGGTATTTTGAGACCCTGTTTCCAGCGTTTCCGTAGAAGATATGTTGACATCTTCGCCGATGCTGTCTCTAATACAGATATTATGTAGGGCACAACAAACGTTGATTATAGCTGAAAGGTTTACTGGCTCATACCGCATTTGGTTATCTCCAGGCATCGGAATCGCTGTTTCAAAACACCATTGCATCTCTCAACGCAATTTCTTATTTGAGTGTGTTTCTCATTAAACTTTCGATGCGCATCTGTGCTAGGTGCTGAGTACGGCGTCATCAATCATGGTTGCAAGGGATACCCATAGTCTCCTATATAAAATATTGCAATTGTAGTATATGTCTTAAGTTTTTTAACAATTTATTAAGTTACCTAAAAGCCAGCTGTTTCTGTTACCGATTTCCCAGGATCTTCTCATCACGGCTTTGTCCATTGATATTTGCCAAATAGCGGCATCATGTGTTGAACCGGGAAATCTGGATACCACAGATAATATCATTAGTTTATAGTCACAAATCTAGTAAAAGGTGGAGAACTATTGTTATTTGTTGAAAATGAATAATTTAGTATACAAGTTGCACATTCATCGAATGTAATCCGAAACGATCCACATATAGATGTTAGTCTTTTGCAGGGGCTAGCATATAAACATGTGTACAATCGATGCAGCCTATTACACCCGGAAATCCAGTATTTGAATAAAATTCTTCCTTTATCGCAGTTTTTTCCCCTCGAATTTCCCCCTCGGAAATTTTATCCAAAGTGGGCAGAGTTTTGCTTGCAAAAGCATGGTAGTTTCCATGATAGCCTGAGACACAGCACTTTGAGACACCTATTCCTCTTTGATAGCCTCCAGTGGCGTAAAATCTTATCGCAGCAGCAAATCTTTGCTGTGAACTGGTTCTGGAGCTTCTATGGTTCGACGAATCCAAATCCTCTTTGATAAGGTTGAAGACTTCAATAAAAGATTCCTTTTTCAGTCGAAAAATCTCTTTAAATCTAAAAAAGAAACTATGAAAAACAAATAAATTTCAAGAACCTGAAACGGACCTTTTATTATCCAAATCTAACAAGTTAAGGTGTTTCTCAATTTTTTTTTAGTTTCACCCAGAGATTCGCTTTCACTGTCATCACTGCTTGTGACCATAAATAGTTCAGCCATAATTTCTATAAAAAAATGTTTTAACTTCACTAAAAAAATATTTGAATTTGCAAATGTTATAGCTGCGTACACTTTTGACAGTTCTTACTGGAAAATGTCCATTGAAATTTCTAGTCTTTCAGCAATTTTCCATTTATAGCTTGCAACCCTAAACTGGCGAAGCGATAAAGATATAAAATTCAAACTAAGCGAAACATCGCTTCGCCTCCTGGCGTTTTCTTGGCGAAGCGATCGAGTTATAAAATCGCACCACTGGTACTCGGTACCAACGAAAAGTTAGTACTTGTGCATTTCTTCATATCGCTAGTACCGGAGCTAAATTCATCTGCCGGTACTAATGGCAAATAGGTCTAAAACTAAGATAATACGTCTAAAATCGATTTTGACACTATTTTGACATTTGAATTTGAAATATTATTGTTCGCTGTGTTCCGTGAATTTGAGTACGGTTTTCTATATTATTGTTCGCTGTGTTCCGTGAATTTGAGTACTGTTCAATTAATATTTTTTTATAAACGTGTAATTTAGTGCGGTTAGTGGTACGATTAGTGGTGATGCAAAAAGGCCTCGCTGCCCCAATTGGGGTCAGCAAGATACGCAAAAATGCAGCAGTGGCCGACTCTCGTTCTTGCAATATTGCAATGTAAAGTAACGCAAAAAACATCCACATCATCTCAATTATTTATTGTATTTCGTAGTGGCATATGGTAGATCGGCGGTCAAATCAATGATTCATCACTCCTTGCCCATCCCTCTCGACCTTGTCAAAATCGCGAAATAAACAATCACCGCCAAAAATCAAATCCATTTTCTACATCATGTGTATTAAAAAAATAGAAATAAAATGTTGTGATCCTTGTGATCCATTTTGTAAGCGATGGCATTTATTAATCCACACTACACATAAAACAATGACAGAATAATATAATTAAATCAATAAAAATCGACTACGCCAGTATTATATTATACGTGAAGAAATAAAATTGGCATAAATTCGAGTACTAACATCGTTAGACCCCCGATTTCGAGGGTCCAGGAAATAATGAGTACCAGCTAATACTCCGTACCAATGTCAGGACTAAGGCGCGCTAGTACTTGGTGAAGAAATGACTTGATACCAATTCTAATACCTGTAATAGCGTTAGTACTCGGTGAAGAAATCGGCCGTAAATGGAGCACAAAGTCTGCATATTAGTGAAGACTTATAAAATGTATTTTTTAAAAGGCCCAGTAACGTGGTCCCCAATATGGTGACCGATATGATAAACCATACAACGAAAAAACCCGTCTAATTTTTTTTTTCTTAAGAAAGAATAGTTCTGCTTGAATCAAACAGAAGTGTAATGATTATCAATTTTTCATGAAGGTCATTCTAGCCGCTCCGTGATTCATACCGATCTCCGCTCATTATCAGTAGACTGTTGCTTAATTTACTAAACTTTGTGAATCAAGAAGAGCTGTGCTTGGATTAAGAAGACTCTGATTGGGTTTGTGATTGACTTGTTAGGTATTCTGCTTGATTTTAGCAGATATTTCTTTCAATGTATGGAAAAAGTGTTTAGAATACAGTTTAATATAACTCTTCCATATATGAAAATTAAATTTATACTTAATTATATTTATCATAAATATGAAGTTTGATTATCCACGTAAGAAAGGTATCATCTCACCGTTAGGTGCATTTAGTTGTGTTTTTTCTTTTTAATTTGATTTTTTTGTTTCAATTTTAAAAGTGATTGAAATAGCCAAACATGCTGTCTGGGTGCTGTCTGGGACGCATTTTATATAAAATTTTCTTTAAAGTCCCATTTTTCCTTTTTAAATATGATAAAATATATTTCCATGCTAAACACGTATCAAATATTTTTACATGTTTTTTTCTGTGGGGGTTAAAAATACTCTCTATACAAATTAATGATGTTTAAGCTATCAGTATTCATTTAAAACAAAAAAAAATAAATAAAAATTTTTATTTTTTACAAATACGTCCACTGTAGTCCAGCTTTTTACTCAAAAAATCAAAATTGGGCACTTAAAGGTGCACTGAATGAGAATAGTGTTGAAAATAAATAAATAATAAGTCAATTCAAATTTTTAACTGTGTTGCCATATGGCATCAACATACCGAATGGGTTAAAGGAATTGTTGTGGTTTATTGTAGTTAGAAGATAGGAAAGCTTAAGTTACATGGATTTTTATTTGAATCCTTTTTTATGCGATTTCCCAAAAAAAGAAGCCTATACGTTTTATGCCCCTCATATTTCTTAAACACGTGAAAGGATTTGTATAACGTTTTCGTCATTGGAAAATAATTCTAAAGCAGCATTTGACCCCAAACAATTTTCGTCACCTTTCTCTCCTCTTTTTGGATATCTCAAAATTGGCACCACGGTCCTTCCATGATTTGACATTGATTTCTACTACATTCTACGCCACACAAAAATTGTGTTATTTAGCTAATTTTTCAATTGTGCAAAAATTTTGATTAATTTCCTTAAATACAATATTCACTCAATAAAATTACCAACATATAAGATATAATCCAACTGTCTTGCATACCAGTTGATGCCGGGCTATAGTCTTTCGCATGAGTTTTATCGCACCTTAATACCTTTTGAAAAAATAAAATCCTTATGCCCTCATAACTTCCATTTCGAATGTTGAAATTCCAACACCAGATTCCTAATCAGCAACCCCTAATGCCAGTTTTTCCGAAGGAAAATGGGAAAAGTGATATTTGCGTCATCGTTACAGGATTTCCCGTTTCGAATTTGGAAATTTTAACATCCGAATGTCTGGTTTCATCGATTTCATCATCGCTGTCTGCTTGATCCAAACCTCCTCTCGAGTTTTATCGAGTGGCCCCGATGTTCACCAATAGATATTGGTCATTGGATAGGACCGTACTGATGATGCGCGGCCTCTTCAATCTCGATTGAAGTTTATGGGATTCACCTGTCTCTGGTGGTACATTTTCAATTATCACAAGGTCGCCTTCCAAATACTGATTCGGCGACTTGTGCTTCGCATCTAACCGTTTTTTCTACTGTTCTCTCTTCTTAGCGATGTTGTCCACGACTTCCAGTTGACGCTTGTGCATCGAGATTTCGAACGGTTTTTTATCGGCATCTTGGAGCACTTAAATTGGCAGATTCGGGACGATATCACGAAGTTTGAAATCGAAGATTACCTCATGAGGGCTATTTTAGGTGGGTTTTTTTTCTCATCGCTAAGAAGGCCATTGAAAAAATCTTAACTTCTGATCCCATTGTGATGGATTATCGGTTGTAGTTCTCAGTTGATTTAAACCGGTTTGATTGACTCATCCAATCGCCCCATTCGTTCGCGGTGTACGAATTGCAGTTTGAACATGCTGAATTCCATTGGTACAGCAAAAATCCGCAAACATTTTAGACGTGAAAGCTGTAAAGGCCTCGATCGGTAATGATGCGTCTTGGCAATTCGAAGCACGTTAACAATTCCAAAATAACGGCGATCACGGTTTGAGTTTTCGTTGTCTTAACAGCTTTCAACACAATATATTTGCTGAACACAAGATATTTGCATCTTGGAAACTGTCCGAGATTATCAACGTGTAAAATTCAGAACGGAACAGGTTCCATGTTTCCTTTCAGCTTTTCCCGGCGGCTTGTTATTGTAGATACATTCCAAGCATAAACCTTAACGTTATTTTTACTTTCTTCTACGGAGTATAATAAAGTATTGTATTCATGAAAAATTTCGACCTCTTAATTTTGCCTAAAAAACATTTCCCGATCACTCCTGAGTCGATTGGAGTCATATTAAAAAAATGTCTTTCTGTCTGTCAGTCTGTCAGTCTGTCAGTCTGTCAGTCTGTCAGTCTGTCAGTCTGTCAGTCTGTCAGTCTGTCAGTCTGTCAGTCTGTCAGTCTGTCAGTCTGTCAGTCTGTCAGTCTGTCAGTCTGTCAGTCTGTCAGTCTGTCAGTCTGTCAGTCTGTCAGTCTGTCAGTCTGTCAGTCTGTCAGTCTGTCAGTCTGTCAGTCTGTCAGTCTGTCAGTCTGTCAGTCTGTCAGTCTGTCAGTCTGTCAGTCTGTCAGTCTGTCAGTCTGTCAGTCTGTCAGTCTGTCAGTCTGTCAGTCTGTCAGTCTGTCAGTCTGTCAGTCTGTCAGTCTGTCAGTCTGTCAGTCTGTCAGTCTGTCAGTCTGTCAGTCTGTCAGTCTGTCAGTCTGTCAGTCTGTCAGTCTGTCAGTCTGTCAGTCTGTCAGTCTGTCAGTCTGTCAGTCTGTCAGTCTGTCAGTCTGTCAGTCTGTCAGTCTGTCAGTCTGTCAGTCTGTCAGTCTGTCAGTCTGTCAGTCTGTCAGTCTGTCAGTCTGTCAGTCTGTCAGTCTGTCAGTCTGTCAGTCTGTCAGTCTGTCAGTCTGTCAGTCTGTCAGTCTGTCAGTCTGTCAGTCTGTCAGTCTGTCAGTCTGTCAGTCTGTCAGTCTGTCAGTCTGTCAGTCTGTCAGTCTGTCAGTCTGTCAGTCTGTCAGTCTGTCAGTCTGTCAGTCTGTCAGTCTGTCAGTCTGTCAGTCTGTCAGTCTGTCAGTCTGTCAGTCTGTCAGTCTGTCAGTCTGTCAGTCTGTCAGTCTGTCAGTCTGTCAGTCTGTCAGTCTGTCAGTCTGTCAGTCTGTCAGTCTGTCAGTCTGTCAGTCTGTCAGTCTGTCAGTCTGTCAGTCTGTCAGTCTGTCAGTCTGTCAGTCTGTCAGTCTGTCAGTCTGTCAGTCTGTCAGTCTGTCAGTCTGTCAGTCTGTCAGTCTGTCAGTCTGTCAGTCTGTCAGTCTGTCAGTCTGTCAGTCTGTCAGTCTGTCAGTCTGTCAGTCTGTCAGTCTGTCAGTCTGTCAGTCTGTCAGTCTGTCAGTCTGTCAGTCTGTCAGTCTGTCAGTCTGTCAGTCTGTCAGTCTGTCAGTCTGTCAGTCTGTCAGTCTGTCAGTCTGTCAGTCTGTCAGTCTGTCAGTCTGTCAGTCTGTCAGTCTGTCAGTCTGTCAGTCTGTCAGTCTGTCAGTCTGTCAGTCTGTCAGTCTGTCAGTCTGTCAGTCTGTCAGTCTGTCAGTCTGTCAGTCTGTCAGTCTGTCAGTCTGTCAGTCTGTCAGTCTGTCAGTCTGTCAGTCTGTCAGTCTGTCTGTCTGTCAGTCTGTCAGTCTGTCAGTCTGTCAGTCTGTCAGTCTGTCAGTCTGTGAGTCTGTTAGTCTGTCAGTCTGTCAGTCTGTAAGTCTGTAAGTCTGTCAGTCTGTCAGTCTGTCAGTCTGTCAGTTTGTCTGTCAGTCTGTGTACAAGATTTCTCAAAAACTAATAGAGCTAGCGCCATGAAATTTTATAGGCATGTTGGGTCCTGAAATGGGACGATCCTATCAACTTTTGGTGGAAATCCGTTAACCGGAAGTATCCAAAATGGCGGTTTTTCAAAAATCGCAATTTCGTTTTTCTCGATTTACTCCCAAACTACGCGTTTTTTAGTGGCCTTAAGTATGACAAAACTTGGAGAAAATAAAATTTCCCACACTTTTGTCTTTAGATATAACTCGATATCTCAACCTGTTATCGAGATAAACCGTTATTTCCAAAAAAAACAGTTTTTTGCGATTATCTCGAAAACTAACGGATTTTTGCTGACTGAATGTATGAAGTGAATTAATGAAAATGGCATTCTGCACAATTTTGTTTCTTACCGTTATCCGTTATCTTTTACCGTTATTGAGATATTTTCATTAATATGTAAAAAATCATATGTTTGCGAATAATTTGCAAACTAACGGTTTTTCGACAAATCAGTTAAAAGAATAATTAAAGATGTTAACATTTTCTACATTTTTGCCATTTACCGTAAATTGATATCTTTTACCGTTCTCAAGTTATCTCAAATTTTGTACGTTTTTGATATTTTTGGATGAACCAACAATTTATTGGGAGGTTGTATTGGGTTGACAATACGACAGGGCTATAACGTAAATTGCACAGGGTCGTAGATTTTGTAGAAGAAAGTTTTGTGTTGACCACAACTGATATTTTATTTTCGGAAACCAAAAGTAACGCTTAATGCAGTCCATCGTTTTCTCTACTCCAGGGTGTCCCACGCCATCATGAAGCGACTTGACGAAAGCGCGATTCGTGGAATCAATTCTGTGGTGATTCGAAGCGTCGAAATGGCGTTCCAGTTCGTAACAATTTTAAACTGTTTACCCAAAAGGTAGATATGGGACATCCGCTCGGCATCGGTTCATTTGTTATCCTGTTGCATTAATACGCTGGCCAATCCCAAGGAGCTTGCGTCTGTGTGGATCTCATGGTTCTTCGTCGGGTCGGCGGCTGTCTTACTTATCCTAGCTGTAGTCCCTCTAATTTTGACCTAGTTGTTCACTAGGTCAAAATTAGAGGGACTCACTTCGTTGAATTATTCCTGCCTACAGAAGCTGGATCACGAATTTGGTAAGCGTTTAATTTTATCGGCTTTTCGGACTTTACTATCATCTCCATTGTGACTGACTTTGATTTTCCCTATTGCATTGGTCCTGTGGAGAAACAGCTCAAAAATTGATTAATAATACCTTACAACTTGCATTTGTCATCATGTCCGACATTTTCTCCAACCGACAAATGAGGGAATTGGTGATTTTCTACAGTACATGTTCCCGAGGCGACAATTAAACGGGTCGACGACGCACATATCAAATCCCGTCCCAACAAGATTGGATTTTGGATCATCTGGCTTGGTTCGAAAGTGTATTCTATTTATTAACCAACGTTCATAAACTTTTAATCCAATAGAAATTCTTGAAACTTTCATATTTTTTGAGAAATGTCAGACTGCCGGGATGGCTTCGAACGGGACCACAATCAATCTCCAAATGTTCACAACAAAAACCTATGATTTTAATGAAATAATGCCGATAGTGTAAAATAGAGACGTCCAATTTAGATGTGTTGAATTACCACTACTCGCATTTTTTTGGTTTCTCACACAAAAACAAAATTGAAAGAGTGGCGCACTCACGTTCTCAGTGGCAAGCTGAACACAGTATGAACACAGTGGACCACAAAATTTTGATTTGAAATAAACTTTCGAGATTTCGTCGGCTAATACTTTAAGTGTCGTATGTAGCTTTTCATGGTTTTGAATAAATTGAGGTTACAGTTTGAATCATTATAACTTTTTTACAGAGGACCGATTTTCTTCAAATTCAAACCGCATACAATAAAAGATTTACAAATCTTACCGACTTCTCATTTCCAATAGAAATTACCTGGTTATTCTCTGGAAGTTCGCATCACCATCCGACAACAATGATTTCCCCCTTTTCGACATTATAGTTGATTATTAGAACAAACTTATCAATATCGATGAAAAAAACTAGTTAAAAAATTACAATACAAAAGTTCCTAAATTAGCTGTAATACCTAAAATACACAAAGTAAATATCCCCTTATGACCAATCGTATCAACAATCATCACTCCCGGCCAGTGTTGCCGGAGACCTCAAGCCCAAAATCGCTGAAATGAGGAAAAAAAATCTCCAAAGTCTCCGAAATTATAGACAAAAATCGCTAGTTTTGCGACTTTTTTTACAGCATATTTAAACATATAATCTTGTTTTCAAACCGCTTTTATTCTTTGTTTTTAACAATAATAAAATATAATAATAAAAAAAACAACTTTGTCTTCTTAAAAAAACACACTGCACCTGCAGCAAAGCAAACAAAATTTAAAATAAATTTGACTTTTACTTAAGCTGAGTGATTCATGTATTTTCTTATAGGGGGATTCTGTGGTACTTATTTATATACATTTGGTAGGTTGTTGATCCAATAAGCATAAATGTAAAAAATTGTGAAAAGTATGATATTTATTAGTAAAATTTTCAACAAAGTTTTTTTTCTTAAGAAACTTTTGAAAATCGCTGAAAATCTCCGAAAAGTCCCCAAAAGACCACTAAAATCTCAAATCTCAACACGTGCTTTTCAAGGCATGAAAGTCGCTAGAAATGAGACAAGTCGCTGAAAATGGCAACACTGCTCCCGGCTCAGAGAGCAAGTCATATAAACATGTAACTCGCTTATCAGTGGTAGGGGATACCCGAGAACTTTCAAAAGCTTTGCCGACCCTGCTTTACATTCAAAATAGGTTTGATAATGAAAAACTGTTATATGAAATTTTCGAATCACAATCGGAATAAAAATAATTTCATTTATTTGATCAACTGATATTATATGGAATGAATTAACAGAAATATTAATTTTATCAATTTATATTTTATGGAACAACTGAAAATGAGTATTTAAATAGTATGTTTTTGTTGTTTTAATTGCCTGAAAACATATTAAACATTGCATTTTGTTATTACACCGAAAAACAAAACAATTATATCACAAATTCGTGTGTGGAGGGGCAGCAAGCTTAATGATTTTCAGCAGGGTTATTTTTTTCGCTACGCGAAACAAACCACTACTTCAGTAAATGTCCAAAATAGTGATGGGCAACTCGAGCACTGAGAATCGAGTACTACTCGATTCCGGGAATTACTCGAGGTTCTCGAGTACTCGATGTCAGTACTTGATTCCCACGGCCACTACCGAGCCGAGTACTGCATGAAAAGTGCTCGCGGTCTCCATATCAACTCGAGTTCCATGTCCGATGTTCGAGAACCGAGTATCGTTCTTAATGTCTCATCAACTATAAAATACTCGGAGAAGAACTAATATTTTATAGTTTTTGATACCTTAAGTCCAATGAGAACGGCACACAATCTAAATTACAGATACTAAAAAATATCACTCGTATGCTGTGCAACGATGTCCCCCTACTACAATTGTAGTAAATCTACTACTATTTTCGCCTTCAAAAGCCTTAGTGCGTAGTAAATCAAATCTACTACTATTTTTTGTAAAATACATGAATCAACCAAAAAATTGTATTATACATGTTAAATGTAAAAAGCTTCTAACGAAATTAAATATGAGGCAGCCAATACAAAAGAAGTTTTTAAATGACATTTTCTGAACTACAGCAAGTTTTTTGTTGATAGAATTTTGGTATTATGAATGATAAAGCTATTCAGCTTTAGTTATACAAATTGGTATATCGACATAGGTAGAAAAGGTTTTTTTTTGAAAATCTGCTACTATTAGTATCAATATACTACTATTTTTGGTCCAATCTACTTCCCTCCTAAGGCAAATTGGAGCCATCCCTGATGCTGTGTTGTTAAGAATGAAATTTCCTCTCTATTATTTAGCATCTCTTTTCGATTTTCGCGGTAATTCTTTTGAATGTTGACAGATTCATTTGTTTTGACGTGGATACGTCTTGGATTTGGGTTATGGGGATGCAAATTAGAAAATCGGCGTGCTGCCATGATAACAAATTTGCAATCGATGATACTCGATAGTTTGTGGTGACATCCAAACAGAAACTGTGTTATAAGATGAGGCCTACATTAAAGCATTGTTTAGGGTATTTTGTTATGTTAAACTATGTTCAATTATTTTTTTAAAGATCAAAATCAAAATTTTTACTGCCGCTGCTATGCTGTGTTTGCTGCTTGTAGTACAGATTTCACATTTATACTCTTTTTATGCTCCTGCTTTGTGTGTATTGAATCTGATGTATTGAATGTAATGTTCGATCTTGGGAACGAAAATGATTTCTATTTAATTTTTCGCTTCTTGTTTAGAGCGGTTTGTGGGTCTCGCATAAAGATGAATGAAAGCCTCGAGCGATGGCTGTTGGGTATGATGCACACACATAAATAAGTATGTATTTCATTAGTAAGAGAGCGATATTTCGCTCCCAGCGTTAAAGTTCTGTTCAGAATTGTGACTTTTGATTTTCGAAATCGTAGTAAATCGGCCGAAAAATAGTAGTAGAATCGATGAAATAGTAGTAAATTTATGTAAAACATTTGTCATTATACAGCCATGTTCAAAAGTGTTAGGCACCCCCATTTTTTACAAAGAAATCATATATTTTGATAGAGCATTTGTGGAGTATTTTGAAGAAAAATATCCGGAAACACAAAAATAACATCAGAAGATTCCCTGAAAAGGGCTATTCAGGAGGAATGGGATTTTATAAGTGACGACACGAAAATGCACCCAGAGAAAAATCTTAGTAAAATCTTAGTAAAATTAACAAAAGACTTTGTGTTGAACTTTAACACAAGAAAAAACGTATAGATAACAGAAGTTCTGTTCTCCGAACGAAAAATTGTGTTATTCTAATAACATAGAATATGTAGGATTTACGTACATACATGTGCAGCCAACAAAAGTGCTTGTGTTAAATTTTTACCCAAAGAAATCGTATATTGAAAATAAGTTGTGTAGTAACAACGCAAAAGGTTGTGAAAATTACAAATATCGTTTGTTGTTGATACAAATAATCAAAAACATGAAGAAGCTCTCTGTTACATATTATCTATGTACCTATAACACAATTCCGAGTAAAGCTAACAAAACTTCACGTAATAATTCAAGTCGATTTTTTTTCTTCTATTATAATTCACACGTGGTTTGCGAACTCGGAGTTTATATAGCTTGAACCTGCCTAAAATTTGGGAGCCGTTACAACTTTTTTATATGAATGACTGCTATATTTGGCCACTATGTCCTTTTTTCCCATATGCCCTTTTATGCCCTTTTTTCCCTTTTTTCCCACTGGTGGAACGGTTCCTATATGTTTTTTCCGTGTATGAAAGACATATTTTATGTGTAAAACTAACACAGATTATATGCTAGTTTCCACACGGTATAAATGTAAAAGCAACAAAATTTGACGTAGTATTAACGTAGTTATTATATGTAATGTGAACCAAAAATTTGTTCATTACACGTCTGGGTTGTGTACGTTGAACACAGTGTTTTCTTCAATGTTACAGAAAATCTTGTTCACATAACACAAAATTCTGTACAACAAACCTACTTTTGTGTTGAAACAACAAACATTACACAAAAGTTGCAAGGTAAAATTGACGTAAGAATTTTTGTTAATACAACACAAAATTTTTCTTAAGAGCAATATAACCGAAGTTGTGTTGAGTTTACGTATTGTTTTTGTTAAGATAACATAGATTTTTCAGTAACCATCTGAAAAACGTGACAACGTAAAATTAACAAACTCAATTTTGTTAGGATAACACAAAGTTGTGTTGGACGTATATTGACACAATATTTGTTAATTATACGTAGCATTTTCGTCAGATTGAATGAGATTTTTCTCTGGGTGTAGGCTTGTAGCGACAATGCCGAAAAGACTCGCTGCTGTAATAAGGGCTAGGGGTGGGCCCACCTAATATTAGTCAGATAAATAAATTTTGATATTCTTAAAATCACATTGTTTCACTCACCTCTATTCTTGAATACGGCGTTACGTTTATTTGGTCGATTAAAGTTCGATCGTGAGCAATCGGTATTCTTGAATACGCAGTATCTATCAACGTTCCATTTGGAATAACGCATTGCAACGCAATCGATTTTTGGTATTCTTGAATACGCCGGGAGCACTTTTTTGAGGTTAAATCACTCACTTCAAATTTCTCGCGTTTCATTGACGTTTGAATTGAGTGTTTACAAAAATGTAAAGTCCATTATAAAATAATACTCCACAAAAAGATTCCATTAATTGGTCGCCATTAGATTTTTCTTGTTCGCTTTGTATTTACGCCATTAGATTTTTCTTGTTCGCTTTGTATTTAAAAGTCTCCAAAATTAAAGACAAAAATCGCTAGTTTTGAGACTTTATTTAATGCATATTTAAACATATATCTAGTTTTCAAATCGGTTTTATTCATTGTTTTTAACAATAAATAATAAAATGTAATAATAAAAAAAACAACTTTGTCTTCTTAAAAAACATAAAAATAAAAAATTGGGTTAAGTTCTTCTTAGAAACATAATAACTAAATAGACTTCAAGTCAAAATATCTACATAAAATTTACTCACATCTGAGATCAAAGATTTATTTATGTCAAATCCACTGTTGTTAGGTCTTAATTCAATTTTCATTAATTTTTTGCATTTTTATCAAATGTTCTTGCGTAACATAAATGTAAAAAATTGTGAAAAATATAATGTTTATTAGCAAAATTTTCAACACAGTTTTTTTTTTAAGAAATTTTTGAAAATCGCTGAAAATCTCCGAGAAGTCGCCAAAAGACCACTAAAATCTCAAATCTCAACACGTGCTTTTCAAGGCATGAAAGTCGCTACAAATGAGATAAGTCGCTGAAAATGGCAACACTGCGCTCGCATAAAGCTTGAGGCACTAGATTTTGTTAACACTAGATTGCCCAAGCAAGTCACTTTGACTGCTTTTTAATTTCAATCAGAAAAACAATTATATACATATATAATGACACAATTTGTTAGAATTTTGTGACTTTTTGTACAACATACATATAAATGCGTTTATTAATAATTGTAGTTACCTCCCCCCTCCTTAATTCCGGTATATATATACAGTAGAATCCCGATAATTCGTATCCCGATAATCCGTATATCCCGCTAATTCGAATATCCCGATACTTCGTATTTTTACGTCGGTCCCTTGAAATACGAATTATCGGGATTCTACTGTATGTGCTATACCTATATTTCCAAAAGCAGTCATTTTGACTGCTTGACTTCCTTGAGCAATCTAGTGTTAATGGGGGCGTCATTATTTGCGAAATAGCGACGTAAGAATTACGTCCCTGTCGTCGTAATTGCGGCGCCGCAAACCGCTGAAAAGTATTCCCCACTACGGATTTCGTTACTAGTTGGGAAAGTTCTTCCTCCGAGTCCGACATTTTGACGTTTGAGGTCAGTTGATCCCAGTTCAGTGTGCCACGTCAACTGATCGAATCAGTTGATGTCAGCTGGAGAAGCTGATTCGCCATTGTGACATCTCGCTTAGGGAACCAGGATTTTTATATACTACCATGCACTATAGGTAATTGTAAGTAATTTGGGGTTGGGTACGAAATCCCGGAATTTAAAATTCCGGAATTCAAAATCCCGAAATTAAAATCCCGGAATTCAAAATCCCGAATTAGCAGGGCAATTTTTGGTGTTAAAATCGCCGCGATTTTAACACCAAAAATTGCTTTGCTAATTCGGGATTTTGATTACCTAAATAAAAGAACAGAGGATTAAAGAATAAACATTAGCAACAGATATTTCTTATAATTGAAAAATATATATCTGGCTTTTGTCCCTGTCGGTCTTTTAGCACTAAAACCTACATAATATAAAACCTACATAAGACTCCAATTCGAAATCGATAAGTCTACCATAACCAGATCTACGGAGTTCTCGGATAATTTAAAATCAGAGAATCCGCGTGCTGCAAAGCTAAATATATAGTTTTATAAGAGAGGTTACCGAAATCTTCATATACTTTTTTATTTTATTGTAATTTTTCAGAAAAAAGAACTTGTTGCCTATTCCCTTACTTTCATTATATCAGTGTTCAAATTCATTTCGATTTCCACAATGCTTTAAATATCTGTTACTAATTGTAAGCAAAGACCTCATTAATTATTATCAATAATAAGTAAAACCGATTAATTATTTCAATTCGCAAAATTTGTTGCTTGCTTATCCGATTAACTAATGATATTGAATTTACGAATAGCCTTAAATTAACACTGTCTATAAATAATATCAACCAATAAAAAACTTGATTCTTATTTATTTCAATTTCTGAACAAGACGTCTCGTTTTTTGTTTCGTAAAGGCCATAGAGGGATAAGGGAACAAAAAGTGTCCCCAGAGATAGAAGCTTGAAATTTTTTTCGTAAGTTGCCACCATTACAACAAATAATTTCCCAAAATTTCAGTCCAAAAAAACGAGTAGTTTTGGAGAAAAAAAAAAAATATGATTTTTTTGAAAAAATTCTAGCTCCGTAACGGGTTAACCGATTTTGATAAAACTTGTCGCAATTTTTTCGTTGAAAGTCATAGTTTTCAAAAAAAAATTATAGCAAAAAAATTAAGTGTGAGGAACCGTTAGGAAAAAATATTTTTTGTTTTTAAAAAATTATAACGGTAACTTAACGGTTTTGCACCACTTTTATTTTTTTCTCAAAAACTCCTTAATCCCATACCTACAAAACAAAAATATTACAGGGCAATCGGAGAGGTACTTCATATTCAAAAAAAAAAATAATAAAATGTGAAGGTAGTCACATTATCATATGTGAAAGATGAATCAATTTGTGAACTAAATAATCCAGGAAAATTTGGATTTAACCTCTTAAAAAATCCTAGTTAACTGGATTTTTGCACAGACCTTTATTTTGACATAACAAACAACGTCCCCAAAGTCCATTCCAAAATTGCGCCGGCGTCGTGCGTTATTCAAGGTCAAAGGTTTTTTTTATGTTTATCTCACTTTGTACAGGTTATACGTCTTTTTGAGGTTCAGATGAATTAATCACAATAAAATTCTCTACAAAAAAGGTTAAATACAATTTTCTTGTAGGACAAACAGTTTTCGAGATACAACTCGTCAAACTATGCGTCGCACAGAGAAATTGCTATTATTCAAGGTCAAAAGTCAAAAAAATCGTAAATATCTCGCTTTGTATAGCCTGTACGCATTTTTTGTGTTCAGATGAATTACTCCTCCGAAAATTCTCTACAAAAAAGGTTAAATAAAATTTTTTTGTAGGGCGAATAGTTTTCGAGGTAGAAGTTGAGAAACTGTACATTCGTTTCCCCACCGCCATTAAGGTGGAATGCAAGGCGCGTTTTTTTAGATGATTTCCCCATTAGGCCTAATCCATATTTTTCCACCTTCATTCATTTATTCTTCTTCTGCTTCTTCTTCTTCTCCTTCTTCTTCTTGTTCTTGTTGCCCTTCATCTTCCATATAGGTATCACTTTCACTTGCATTTAATGTTAAGGTACCAATAAGATCGAGTTCATCATCGACATCGTTTAAATCGTCAAAGGATTCAGTGATATCACAAGAAGCAGGATTTAAACATGATTGACCTCGACAAAAGCTATAAACGATGGAGCCTCTCCGATTGCCCTGTAATTTTTTTGTTTTGTAGGTAAGGGATTAAGGAGTTTTTGAGAAAAAAATAAAAGTGCGGTTTTGCACCGTTACCGTTATATTTTTTTAAAAACAAAAATTATTTTTTCCTAACGGTTCCTCACACTTAATTTTTTTGCTATATTTTTTTTGAAAACTAAGACTTTCAACGAAAAAATTGCGACAAGTTTCATCAAAATCGGTTAACCCGTTACGGAGCTAGAATTTTTTCAAAAATATCATATTTTATTTTTTTTCTCCAAAATTACTCGTTGTTTTGGACTGAAATTTTGGGAAATTATTTGTTGTAATGGTGGCAACTTACGAAAAAAATTTCAAGCTTCTATCTCTGGGGACACTTTTTGTTCCCTTATCCCTCTATGGCCTTTACGAAACAAAATATCAGTTGTGGTCAACACAAAACTTTCCTCTACAAAATCTACGACCCTGCGCAATTTACGCTAGAGCCCTGTCGCGTTGTCAACCTAAGACGACCTCTCAATAAATTCTTGGTTTATTCAAAAATATCAAAAACGTACAAAATTTGAGATAACTTGAGAACTGTAAAAGATATCAATTTACGGTAAATGGCAAAAATGTAGAAAATGTTAACATCTTTAATTATTCTTTTAACTGATTTGTCGAAAAACCGTTAGTTTGCAAATTATTCGCAAAAATATGATGTTTTATATATTAATGAAAATATCTCAATAACGGTAAAAGATAACGGATAACGGTAAGAAACAAAATTGTGCAGAATGCCATTCCCATTAATTCACTTCATACATTCAGTTAGCAAAAACCCGTTAGTTTCCGAGATAATCGCAAAAAACTGTTTTTTTGGAAATAACGGTTTATCTCGATAACAGGTGGAGATATCGAGTTATAGCTAAAGACAAAAGTGTGGGAAATTTTATTTTCTCCAAGTTTTGTCATACCAAAGGCCACTAAAAAACGCGTAGTTTGGGAGTAAATCGAGAAAAACGAAATTGCGATTTTTGAAAAACCGCCATTTTGGATACTTCCGGTTAACGGATTTCCACCAAAAGTTGATAGGATCGTCCCATTTCAGGACCCAACATGCCTATAAAATTTCATGGCGCTAGCTCTATTAGTTTTTGAGAAATCTTGTACACAGACTGACAGACTGACAGACTGACAGACTGACAGACTGACAGACTGACGGACTGACAGACTGACAGACTGACAGACTGACAGACTGACAGACTGACAGACTGACAGACTGACAGACTGACAGACTGACAGACTGACAGACTGACAGACTGACAGACTGACAGACTGACAGACTGACAGACTGACAGACTGACAGACTGACAGACTGACAGACTGACAGACTGGCAGACTGACAGACTGACAGACTGACAGACTGACAGACTGACAGACTGACAGACTGACAGACTGACAGACTGACAGACTGACAGACTGACAGACTGACAGACTGACAGACTGACAGACTGGCAGACTGACAGACTGACAGACTGACAGACTGACAGACTGACAGACTGACAGACTGACAGACTGACAGACTGACAGACTGACAGACTGACAGACTGACAGACTGACAGACTGACAGACTGACAGACTGACAGACTGACAGACTGACAGACTGACAGACTGACAGACTGACAGACTGACAGACTGACAGACTGACAGACTGACAGACTGACAGACTGACAGACTGACAGACTGACAGACTGACAGACTGACAGACTGACAGACTGACAGACTGACAGACTGACAGACTGACAGACTGACAGACTGACAGACTGACAGACTGACAGACTGACAGACTGACAGACTGACAGACTGACAGACTGACAGACTGACAGACTGACAGACTGACAGACTGACAGACTGACAGACTGACAGACTGACAGACTGACAGACTGACAGACTGACAGACTGACAGACTGACAGACTGACAGACTGACAGACTGACAGACTGACAGACTGACAGACTGACAGACTGACAGACTGACAGACTGACAGACTGACAGACTGACAGACTGACAGACTGACAGACTGACAGACTGACAGACTGACAGACTGACAGACTGACAGACTGACAGACTGACAGACTGACAGACTGACAGACTGACAGACTGACAGACTGACAGACTGACAGACTGACAGACTGACAGACTGACAGACTGACAGACTGACAGACTGACAGACTGACAGACTGACAGACTGACAGACTGACAGACTGACAGACTGACAGACTGACAGACTGACAGACTGACAGACTGACAGACTGACAGACTGACAGACTGACAGACTGACAGACTGACAGACTGACAGACTGACAGACTGACAGACTGACAGACTGACAGACTGACAGACTGACAGACTGACAGACTGACAGACTGACAGACTGACAGACTGACAGACTGACAGACTGACAGACTGACAGACTGACAGACTGACAGACTGACAGACTGACAGACTGACAGACTGACAGACTGACAGACTGACAGACTGACAGACTGACAGACTGACAGACTGACAGACTGACAGACTGACAGACTGACAGACTGACAGACTGACAGACTGACAGACTGACAGACTGACAGACTGACAGACTGACAGACTGACAGACTGACAGACTGACAGACTGACAGACTGACAGACTGACAGACTGACAGACTGACAGACTGACAGACTGACAGACTGACAGACTGACAGACTGACAGACTGACAGACTGACAGACTGACAGACTGACAGACTGACAGACTGACAGACTGACAGACTGACAGACTGACAGACTGACAGACTGACAGACTGACAGACTGACAGACTGACAGACTGACAGACTGACAGACTGACAGACTGACAGACTGACAGACTGACAGACTGACAGACTGACAGACTGACAGACTGACAGACTGACAGACTGACAGACTGACAGACTGACAGACTGACAGACTGACAGACTGACAGACTGACAGACTGACAGACTGACAGACTGACAGACTGACAGACTGACAGACTGACAGACTGACAGACTGACAGACTGACAGACTGACAGACTGACAGACTGACAGACTGACAGACTGACAGACTGACAGACTGACAGACTGACAGACTGACAGACTGACAGACTGACAGACTGACAGACTGACAGACTGACAGACTGACAGACTGACAGACTGACAGACTGACAGACTGACAGACTGACAGACTGACAGACTGACAGACTGACAGACTGACAGACTGACAGACTGACAGACTGACAGACTGACAGACTGACAGACTGACAGACTGACAGACTGACAGACTGACAGACTGACAGACTGACAGACTGACAGACTGACAGACTGACAGACTGACAGACTGACAGACTGACAGACTGACAGACTGACAGACTGACAGACTGACAGACTGACAGACTGACAGACTGACAGACTGACAGACTGACAGACTGACAGACTGACAGACTGACAGACTGACAGACTGACAGACTGACAGACTGACAGACTGACAGACTGACAGACTGACAGACTGACAGACTGACAGACTGACAGACTGACAGACTGACAGACTGACAGACTGACAGACTGACAGACTGACAGACTGACAGACTGACAGACTGACAGACTGACAGACTGACAGACTGACAGACTGACAGACTGACAGACTGACAGACTGACAGACTGACAGACTGACAGACTGACAGACTGACAGACTGACAGACTGACAGACTGACAGACTGACAGACTGACAGACTGACAGACTGACAGACTGACAGACTGACAGACTGACAGACTGACAGACTGACAGACTGACAGACTGACAGACTGACAGACTGACAGACTGACAGACTGACAGACTGACAGACTGACAGACTGACAGACTGACAGACTGACAGACTGACAGACTGACAGACTGACAGACTGACAGACTGACAGACTGACAGACTGACAGACTGACAGACTGACAGACTGACAGACTGACAGACTGACAGACTGACAGACTGACAGACTGACAGACTGACAGACTGACAGACTGACAGACTGACAGACTGACAGACTGACAGACTGACAGACTGACAGACTGACAGACTGACAGACTGACAGACTGACAGACTGACAGACTGACAGACTGACAGACTGACAGACTGACAGACTGACAGACTGACAGACTGACAGACTGACAGACTGACAGACTGACAGACTGACAGACTGACAGACTGACAGACTGACAGACTGACAGACTGACAGACTGACAGACTGACAGACTGACAGACTGACAGACTGACAGACTGACAGACTGACAGACTGACAGACTGACAGACTGACAGACTGACAGACTGACAGACTGACAGACTGACAGACTGACAGACTGACAGACTGACAGACTGACAGACTGACAGACTGACAGACTGACAGACTGACAGACTGACAGACTGACAGACTGACAGACTGACAGACTGACAGACTGACAGACTGACAGACTGACAGACTGACAGACTGACAGACTGACAGACTGACAGACTGACAGACTGACAGACTGACAGACTGACAGACTGACAGACTGACAGACTGACAGACTGACAGACTGACAGACTGACAGACTGACAGACTGACAGACTGACAGACTGACAGACTGACAGACTGACAGACTGACAGACTGACAGACTGACAGACTGACAGACTGACAGACTGACAGACTGACAGACTGACAGACTGACAGACTGACAGACTGACAGACTGACAGACTGACAGACTGACAGACTGACAGACTGACAGACTGACAGACTGACAGACTGACAGACTGACAGACTGACAGACTGACAGACTGACAGACTGACAGACTGACAGACTGACAGACTGACAGACTGACAGACTGACAGACTGACAGACTGACAGACTGACAGACTGACAGACTGACAGACTGACAGACTGACAGACTGACAGACTGACAGACTGACAGACTGACAGACTGACAGACTGACAGACTGACAGACTGACAGACTGACAGACTGACAGACTGACAGACTGACAGACTGACAGACTGACAGACTGACAGACTGACAGACTGACAGACTGACAGACTGACAGACTGACAGACTGACAGACTGACAGACTGACAGACTGACAGACTGACAGACTGACAGACTGACAGACTGACAGACTGACAGACTGACAGACTGACAGACTGACAGACTGACAGACTGACAGACTGACAGACTGACAGACTGACAGACTGACAGACTGACAGACTGACAGACTGACAGACTGACAGACTGACAGACTGACAGACTGACAGACTGACAGACTGACAGACTGACAGACTGACAGACTGACAGACTGACAGACTGACAGACTGACAGACTGACAGACTGACAGACTGACAGACTGACAGACTGACAGACTGACAGACTGACAGACTGACAGACTGACAGACTGACAGACTGACAGACTGACAGACTGACAGACAGACTGACAGACAGAAAGACATTTTTTAAATATGACTCCAATCGACTCAGGAGTGATCGGGAAATGCTTTTTAGGCAAAATTAAGAGGTCGAAATTTTTCATGAATATAATACTTTATTATTCTCCGTAGAAGAAAATAAAAACGATACGTCTTGTTCAGAAATTGAAATAATTAAGAATCAAGTTTTTTATTGGTTAATATTATTTATAGACAGTGTTAAATTAAGGCTATTCGTAAATTCAATATCATTAGTTAATCGGATAAGCAAGCAACAAATTTTGCGAATTGAAATAATTAATCGGTTTTACTTATTATTGATAATAATTAATGAGGTCTTTGCTTACAATTAGTAACAGATATTTAAAGCATTGTGGAAATCGAAATGAATTTGAACACTGATATAATGAAAGTAAGGGAATAGGCAACAAGTTCTTTTTTCTGCTTTTTAGGTTGCCTTAAGATTTTTTTAAATATAAAATGAAACCCGAATAAACAACCCTAACCATCATAAGTATTTTTAAGCTTATACCGAATAAGGGCTCCAGAGTAAATTATGAAGCATAGGCCAAAGAATTTTTCTCATAACAAGCGTTCCATATATAGCATTAAATGAGGTCGAGTTAGTCATTGGAATTTTGTGAGGAATACGGACAAAAAACGCTTTATTCTGTGGTGTGATGATAAAGAGGGAAGTTCTCTGGAATTATATATATACTTTCTTTGATACTAGGTGTTTAACAAAGTGTTTTAAAAGATGGCGTTTATTTCTGGAGTAGGGTTTTGTGTTATGAGAAATGTGATATATTATATTATATGATATATATATATATATATATATATATATATACAGCCTTGGCCAAAAGTATTGAGCACCCTGTAAATTTTACTAATATACAAAATCTGATGCTCCGAATCAATCGTATTGTTTATTAAAGTTTTGTCGGCATCTTAAAAATAAAATTTAAACAATAGTCAAGTGGCTGGTTAGTAACAAAACATCTAGAACCTTAAAAATTTGCTTTTGTGGTGTTTTTTGATATCCGATTAGTTCGCTTTCCCAGCTCGCTGTGAAGACATGCAGTTGTGTAGTGCCTTGAAGTGATTTTTTTTCAATAAATTAAATATTTTAATGTAAATATGGCGAAAAAAAGAGAACTGACCTTGCAACAGCGGGTAGAAATTCAACTTTTGAAGCAGCAAGGCAAGTCCCAAGTGGAAATTTCTAAAACCGTTAAATGTTTGCGTCGAGCTGTACAATATGTTATCGAACGGTTCGAGAAGACTGGATCGCATAAAAATAGACACAGATCTGGACGAAAACGATTTACTATAGATCGTGAAGACAGAATATTAGTAAGGGATTCACTGAAAAATAGGAGAAAAACGTCTTTCGAGCTCGCTGCTGATTTTTCAGTAACAATTAAAAAGCCAATATCTGCCAGGACGACACGAAGAAGACTGCAGAAAGCTGGTCTAAAAGGCTGCAAAGCCAGGAAGAAGCCGTGGCTTTCCGAAAAAAAACAAAAAGGCTCGCTTCCAATGGGCTCTAAAACACAAAAGTTTAACCGAGCAAGATTGGTCAAATATTCTATGGTCGGACGAATCAAACTTTCAGGGGAGTAAAATAATTCCTTTTTCTGTAGAAAAACATTATTTTCGACCCGATAAATATGTGAAGTGTAGTAAAATCCAACGGTTTACAAATAATATTTTTTCATTATTTTTTAGGTTTTCGGGACACCCGGTGCATCGTATGTCCGCCGCCGAATAGGCGAAGAGTATAATGTCGAATGTGTTGTACCAACCGTAAAATACGGGGGTGGCAGTATAATGGTTTGGGGCTGCATGGCTGGATCTGGAGTTGGTGAAATGTTCGTATGTGAAGGCAAAATGAACTCCAAAAAATACATAGATGTACTCAAAACTACACTTATGGCGTCGTTTTCATGCATTTTTGGAGATACAAACATGGATGGCGTAAAGTTTCAGCAAGACAACGCACCAGGCCATAAATCCACCGAATCAAAGAATTGGTTTGAAGAAAATTGCATCGATGTTTTAGAGTGGCCTTCGCAGTCTCCGGATTTAAACCCCATAGAACATTTATGGGCTAAACTAAAGCGTAAGGTGCGGGCACATCAAATTTCGTCAAAAGAAGATTTAAAAAGGCACCTCCAAGAAGAGTGGAGCGCGATAAGCAGCGATGAATGTAAGAAACTCGTCGCATCCATGCCTAAGAGGGTCGCTGCCGTTATAAAGGCGAAGGGTGGCCCCACAAAATATAAAATTTTTATCATACAATAAACGATTAACTTCTACTAAAACTATTTTTATTTGACTCCATCTAAATATAACGGTTATTTTGCCAGATATCATGGGTGCTCAATACTTTTGGCCAAGGCTGTATATATATATATATATATATATATATATAATATCGCGATATATATATTTGAAGGAAAAACTGCCACAATTCGAGCAAAGACATGACAAAGTGATTTTGCAGCACGACAACGCTCGACCACATGTTGCTAATGTCGTTAAAACCTACCTGAAGACACTGAATTAGGACGCCCTACCCCACCCGCCGTATTCTCCAGACATAGCCCCTTCCGACTACCACCTGTTCCGATCGATGACGCATGGCTTGGCAGAACAGTACTTTCGTTGTTACGAAGAGATCAAAAATTGTGTCGATTTGTGGATCGCCTCAAGAGACGAGAAGTTTTTTCGACGCGGAATCTGTATGCTGCCAGAAAGATGGGCAAAAGTTGTGGCTAGTGATGGACAATATTTTGAAGAATAAATATGTAACCATTTTTCCACAAAAAAGCCTCAAATTTAAAAAAAAACGGTAGTTTTCCATTTATACTCCCAATATATATACAGTAATCCCTCCAACTGCGCGGTAGATACGTTCCACAAAAAGAGCGCGCAAACCGAAACCGCGCACTGTGAACCCTACTTTGTATGAAATTTGGGGTTAAGTCCCAGATATTGGAAAAATTCCAAAAAAAAAAAATAGAAAAAAGTTTTTATTTAACGACATATTTAAATTAATACAAACATATGATATGTACTACTAATCTTTTTGAAAAAACCTTGTTATTAGTGATTGATTACCCGATTTTTTTTTCATTATGAATTTCTGCGTATGGGGCTAAAGCGGCTGTCAAATTTCTTCGAATATTTAAGACACGCTCCATATCAGGGTCCATATTAAGAGCTTTTTATTCAAGTTGACTATCAAGCACAAAAGAATTTGCTAGTTTTTCGCACTAAATATAAGCATGAAATTACCAAATGAAAGTACGAAGATACCAAATGACCAGCTGATTCCTTCTTGTCGGGGATTCACCAAAATATATATTCAGAACATGTTTTTTACAACGAAAATTATAAAAAAAAACCGCGCAGCTGCGAAATTCTTACCGCGCAGTTCGAAATTTTGGTATTAAATACTTAACCGCGCAGTTGCGAAACCGCGCTGTTGGAGAGATTACTGTAATACATACATATATATTTATACTTCCTTGCAAGTCCGCGGCGTTGCTCGGGTAATAATAAACTTTTGAGTATGAAAAAAATATTTCAAAATTATTTTTAAGTATAGAGAAATTATGCAAGAATTATATTCTAAATTGTTTTTCATAAATTTTTCGATTTGACGCACTGTTTTTATGAAAATCGTTTGGGAGAAAGGGAATAGGGCGAATTACCATAGCGCCGGACACTAAAAGGTTTTTGCTAGAGATGTATAGCGGTTTTTTGAACCGACCAAGAAACCACTGAACCATCGGATTCGTATTGAACCAGGTAAAAACACTACGAAGCCCAAAATTGGAAATCTCCACCGGAAAATTCGGAAAATCTTGAAAAACCGAAATTGCATACTTTCAGGGGTTGCTGGTGGCATCGGTTTTCTGGCTTGCACATTCAGTAATTCCAAATCAAAAATTTGTTGGAAAAGTCGAGAAAAATTTCGGGGAAAAGCGGCAATATGGAAAAAATTGAAATTTGCATATTGTATGGCGTTACCTATTTGTATGGGAGAGGGAGGTAGGAGTAGTCCAACTGGATAGATAAGTTGTATAAAATCATATTCTAAACAAATTTCGTCTTTATAACCTTTTCGATACGATGCATCGTTTTCGAGAAAATAAGGAAAAAGTATTCAATTTGTATCGAGGAGGGGAAAAAGGTAGTCTAATTAGATTTTGATGTATAGATAAGTTATGTAATAGTATATTACGCAACAAGGGGCGAAAGTCAACGATTTCAAGAGTGTGAAGTTAGCTGCACGAGCGAAGCGAGGGCAGATATCACACGAGTGAAATCGGTGACTCCGCTCCGAGTTGCGTATACAATTTTTCATAACAAATTCATTGAAAATATGCCTTGAGATGCCATTTAAGCGCGATTTTAGTATTGGAGAGTAATGCAAAATGCGGGGTCTAGGGGCGGAGCCCCGGTCAGGGGGTTCGGGGGCGAAGCCCCCTGATTTCAGCAGAAGTGAATTTTTAAAAGAAACAGAACAACTATATTCTATAAATTCGTTTTATTACTAAGAAATGTTGGTCAAAACAGATTTTAATTTTTAAATTTCTTTCCTTTGAAATAAAAAAACAACATAACAAAAAATGGAAATTGGTAATGCTCAACTAAATCACACGCAAAATACAATGTGAAATGCAAAAGTGCTGATCATCTGTTTCAGTTTTTCTCCCCACTGAAATGAAAAATCAACATAACAAAAAATGGAAATCGACAATGCGCAACTATTGTAAATCACACTGCGCTCGTATAGCTAACTTCACTCGTTCAGTTTCATTCATAAATTTTCGGTTTACGTCGCGAAAACACAGTTTCGGCCTGCTAATCGCACTTTCGCCCCTAGGGCCGAAAACGCAACTTTCGACCCGCTACGGAGGCATCGAAAGGCATATTTTCGATGCATGTGTTATGAAAAATCATATTCAAAACACATTAATTAGCTTTATAAATTTTTCAATGCGATTCACCGTTTTCGAGAGAATTGCGAAAAAAGTTTCATTTATATGGAGAAGAGAATGGTCCGATTTTGCCAGTTCAAGAACTTAGCATTGCCATTTATGAGAAACGCAACTGTAAATATTTCAAATCTCTAGCTCAATCCTTCCGAAAGTTATGATATTCACGGATATATATACGGACAGACGACAGAGAGACAGACGGGCAGACAGATGGTCGGAATTGCCAAAATCAAAATCTTTTGTCATCCCAAAACACCCTGGTGTAGTTCATTTTTGTGTCCAGCGATTGGTTTGATACGTTACAACTAAATCTAATATACTTCAATATGATTCTCATATAGTGTAAAGGTTATCTTGTGAACTCCAATCTGGAGTGCAGGAACAAACTTATAGGGGTGCGAGAGCGTTTTTTTTATTTGTGAGATAGTTATAAATTTTTTGGTTTGTGAGATGGAGTAACGTATAAACTCAAGAACCACTGCACCAACATAGACTATGTATCATGACCACGGTTTATAGTTAGGTGTGGTCGTGGTATCGGCTCCCCTTTCACCCCCTCGCCTGTTATCTTGTGAACCACTGAAGGAATTTGAATACGGTTTTCAGTGTTGAACAGGTCAATCATAAAAGAAATTTTCATTCACTCAAACTACTCCGCTCTACATGGTGCGAGCCCCCTCTCCTGCTATCTCCTAAACTACGGATAGGTTATCTGCCAAGGTAAATGTTCGACCAATCCCCTCCTCAACTATCTCTGAAACTATTTTATGGCTGGTCAACATATGTTACAACATAAATGCAAAAAGCTTAAGTATCTGGCGATAAGGAAATTCGCTCTATTCCCTTTCTCCCAAGCAGATGGAAAAAATATTTGCAATTTTCTTGAAAACAGTACGTCAAACCAAAAAAATTATGAACAAAAAATTATTTGAAATATAATTACTGCATAATTTTTCTATACCTCAAAATACTTTTGAAAAAAAAGGATTTTTTCATATTCAAAAATTTTTTACTACCCGGGCAACGCCGGGTTCTTGCAAGCTAGTTATTCTTATAGTTTTCTATTTTCGATTTGACTTGGTATATGGAATGTTTTTTGAAGTCTTGGTGTTTAAGATCCAAAACCACTAAACCATTAAAAATTCAGTGAACCAAAACCAGAACCAAAACCAAATTTTTGAAATTTTAGAAACCAAACTAAAACCAAATTTGGAAGACTTAGGAACCAAAACCAAAAACCAGAAATCGAATTCACCCTTGAACCAAAACCGAACAGCACTCAAAAAACGTTTGGTTTGCAACTCTGGTTTTTGCATTTATTTTGCAACATGTGTTGATTTTAATAGTCCGAATTTGCCTATTAACCAACCCTTTTGTAAAAGAATAACACTGCCAAATTACCAGTAAACCCCTCCCCTGCAATCTCCGGAACCATTGGAACAATCTTGACGCGGTTTGCGCCATTACATAAACTGTCCCTAAGAAAATTTCTCGCTCATTGAGATGATATCATAGATTAGAGAGTTACTATATATAAGAAACGAGAAAGAAATTTTTTCCTAAAGAAGAGTACATTCAGCTTTTTATCGTCTGTTTCATTTGCTTCGTAAAAGACATGAATTGCTTTTGTGTGAGAAATGCAAAATTTAATGGTGTTGCCATATACTACTTTTGTCGCGTATGAAAATAGTTTTTTTTTCAAAAAAATTTCTAGACAGTTAAAATTTTTTGAGAGCATTTATATAAATATCATTACATTATTAATTTTTAAGATATATTAATTTTTACTCGGAAGATATATTTAAATGTGACTTTCCACACCACCTTCAGTAAGATTAAGAACATGGTATTGAGATTTCTGTAGTTAAATTTTTCTTAAAAATTTGTTTTAAAGAAATCGCTTTGCACGTAATTTATACATTGAAATTAAATCAAGAAAATTATTTTAAGCTGAACTATTTTTTTCGTAAAGTTTCGCAAACACGATAATTTCCCAGGTTTTGTTGTTGTAGGAAATCTTGCCGATTGATTGAACTTAGCCAAATCTCTTTTCTGATATAAATTGTTTAATTTTGTCAAACATTTGAACGAGTAGGTATATATGTAAATATATACAAAAATATAGAAACAAATGATAAATTGCATAATTAGAAATAGAAAAAAAAGTACGGTAATACAATACGGTAATTACGTTAAGTAATTAAGTAAATAGAGCATAATCATTTCATGAACTCGGAATATATTTCAAATTTTCGCGCCTTGAAACTGCAAAAAAAATTTCTGAGTCGGGCAACACATTTTGCGTACTATACAAATGAAAATAAAAAGGAAAGCGTGTGTTCCTACGAATCGGGCTAGCCCCGGATATGTTTGTGTTGTATCATCTGATGAAATTCAGTATCCAGGGTGAATGATGAAATTGGTTTTGTGTTTTCTGACAAGACGAGAAAATTTAATGTTTGGTGAAAATTCTGATAAATTATCATTGATTTGAAGCTTTGTTTCGCGAAATATGGTATTTTTTATATAAAAAAAGTGTTTTCTACGAAAGTTATGTTAGAGATTTTGCAATTTCTTTGCTGAAAATTGTAGGGTCAGGTAGGATGAAGTGGTCCACGTTTTTATTATTGGCCATAAAATGGCCAAAAATTGGAATTTTTGCATGATAAGATAGTCAAATCGCTAGCGCAGGACCTAAGCTAACTTTCTGCATTCACAGATTGCCAACTTTTTGACATTAAATTTAATTTTTAAACATTTATCGAAAACTTTGATTTTTCGATTTTTTCAAAATGGTAGGGAGAAGTGGTCCACCCACAAAATTTCTCCAGAAATCGCATAAACATAATATTAAATGACAAATAAAAATATAATCAAGAAGTTTGATCAAAAATATGGTTTATTCGAAAGTAACAAATGAGCGTTTGGTCTATGGATGTCAAATTTTTGAAAAAACCGGTTTTCTGTTAAACCTGTTTTCGATTAAACCGGTTTTTAAGACTTCGGTTTAAACCCGGCCGGTTTAACCGGGTCTAAAAAACCGGTTATTAAAACACCGAAAAACCGTTTTGTTCAAATTGGGTAGGTTAGGTCTTAGACGCAACAAATACACTATAAGGCAAACAAAAGACGTATAACCGTACCAAAAAAAACACCGAAAAAAACCGGTTAACCGAAGCAAAAACACCGGGTAACCGATTTAACCGGTTCTTTTTTGAGATCCCTAGTTTGGTCTGTTTTGGTGTTGGTTTTTTCGGTGTA
Source organism: Chrysopilus asiliformis (assembly GCA_964034945.1). NCBI lineage: Eukaryota > Metazoa > Arthropoda > Insecta > Diptera > Rhagionidae > Chrysopilus > Chrysopilus asiliformis. Next base: position 65,630,284 of record OZ035961.1, on the reverse strand, counting down.
ATGATTAAGCTTTCCGGCGGTTTTTTCTGCTTCTCTAATTCAGCTCGATTTTCGGGAGAAGTTATAATCGAGCTTCACATCTATTTTCGGCCACGATTTGAAACACTCAAAATAACTCATAAAAAAAACTTGAAAACACAAAATATGACATTGACAGGGTGGACCACTTCACCCTACCAAGCATGGACCACTTCTCTCTACCGACGCAATTTTGCGCGGAATGACGCTGCTTCAACAATTGTGGCAAAAAGTTCAGAAATTCGGTGGATTTACAAAGTTCATAATGTAAACAACATTTTAGATTAATTACCTTATTGAAATTGATGAAGAATTCGTCAAAATGTTGTTGAATGTGAATACTTGCGAAAACTTTCAACAATGTTTTTTTGGCACTGGTATGTGAGAGTGAGTACTTCAATGACTAATAAAAAACAAGCTGTCATCCAGAGCAACCGATGAGAGTTGCATATTCTGTTCTAATGTCACTATTACTAAAAAAAAAATGATGGTGGGCCACTTCTCCCTACGGACCACTTCACCCTACCCGACCCTACTTTTGCTGTACCCAGTGACAAGGACCGTGTTTATCTCGAAGTACCAAATCGGTGAAATCACTGATTGGGTCTCGAGGTATACACCTAGTACATGACTCGGTTAAATACACTCGTTTAGTGAATACCAACTGGGTTAGTGTAGCTAGCTAGTATGCAACCTAACTTCATCTTTTGTGTATTGTGTCCACTTCGTGGAGAATTTCTACCTTTTTAAAATCAAATGACAATAAAAAAAATCGCGAAGCCCAAAGAACGTTGGTTATAAGCAGAGACAAATATTTCCAGTTTAATTTAACAGACAATGACAGATAAACATATATTTTGAATGCTCTCCGGCATATACCGTAACTTATTTGGTCACTTGACTAATTGAGTGTTACCAAACTGGAATGGGCATGCGAGATAAACTCGGTCAATGGCAAACTGAAAAGCTTTTTTGCTTATTGTTCATTCCAATTGAATGTGAAGGAGTGAAAAAGAATACCGATTTCATGAGAAAATATTCCACTAGCGCAGCTATTTACTCTACCGTAAGTATATGGGAAAATGCGTTTTCTTCCTATCAGGCCATGCACCACGATTCATGAGCATGCCGGCATAGTTTATACTAGTTAGGAAACGTAGGGCTTTTTACGTGTACCTACGTTGGAGTAAAGAAAACCGATATACTCTGGACGCGGTTTTTCTTTCTTTCCTACGCGTAAATTACCAACAAAACACAACACATGTAAAACCTAGCCATATTTTCATACACCACCAACACATGCAATCTCCCGCTGTCGGAAAATTGCATGTGTTGGTGGTGTATGAAAATATGGCTAGGTTTTACATGTGTTGTGTTTTGTTGGTAATTTACGCATAGGAAAGAAAGAAAAACCGCGTCCAGAGTATATCGGTTATCTTTACTCCAACGTAGGTACACGTAAAAAGCCCTACGTTTCCTAACTAGTATAAACTATGGTATCACTGACTTATATACAATGGACAGAGCATCCGAGCCGAAAAATGGCACGGCAGCAGATTTAACATCCAGTAGCCCCCAACCTAATTGTACTCGTAAACATTTTGCGTTATACAAATTTCATGTCAATTCACTTGCAGTCATGTTCAAATTAAATGAAAATTACACAGATAGTTAGTCTTTACTTACTAAATCCAGTATGCACATTTGGTTCTTCAAAAATTCGAAAAAAATCAGTGCAAAACCAAAATGTTACACTTTTTCACTTCAAAGTTAAAGTTGAGAGTCCCCTGCTGTCATTTATGCAGCAGCCACCTGTCATTTATGCCAAACACATATCTTGATCTTGTTTTCTCTTACCGATCGCCTTGTTTATCACATGAGAATGAAAGATTGGCAACTCGTGTTTTATTTGAATGACATATGATAGTATTTTGGCGCGAATTTATTTGAATGTGTCGCGATGTGAAAAGTATAATAATAAGTTTGAAGTGCAATTTTAATTTTTTTAATAGAATTAATCAAACATGTCCTTTGATATAGACACGTTTGTTTTATACACTCCATTTGGCATTTTGAATGAAGAATACTTCAGGAACCATTCAACATAACCTCAAACATCAGCACATAATTGGGTTAGTTGTCAACCCTATTTGTTCAAAAATGGTTGCTAACACATCCCAATTTACTCGTACAAGGTTGGTAATGGTATCAGGGGATCCCATTAGAAAGAGAGAGTCAAAATGTGCGAAAGAGAATCTAGCTGTGTTTCGCGCTATTTGATTTTTTAGCGTATTATGGGGGATCATACTTCCATTGTATATACTTCGTTGGGTCGTACATCAAAAGATGGTGAAAAGCAAAAAGCATTGCCAGATTATAGTCTTTTTAATATTTAAAATTAATTTTAAAGTGGAATGCAAATACATTGGGTGCATGCAGGCAGACATATCGAATTTAAATGGCCAGCAAAATTGCGCAGAAAGAGAAAGTTAATTAAAAGTTTTTTTTCGAAATATAATTAAATTGAAAAATCGCTTCTGTTTGATCACTAAAAATGTTGTTTTCCTGTTCTTTCTGGTCATGCAAATTTAACATAAATTTGCTTTCCACACCACCTTCAGCAAAACTCACATCAATTTGACAATACTACAACTATGTTTTTATCCTTCAAACTTAAAGTTTTTTGGAGAATATAAAATAACAATTAGAAATGAAACAAATAGCAAAAAATTAAAAAAAAATTTGAAAAAGCTTGTGTAGGTAATATAAATTTGTTTTAGTAAAAACAGTAGACAAACTTGTTTGGCTTTTATCTGTACAATTTATCGAAATAGTAGGAAAAAACTGTTTTTCCGGTACAAATAAAATATAATTTAAACAATCAAATAAAAGAAAAACGCTATATTATAACTGTGAATTCTGATTAGGGAATGTTTAATGGTTAAGGATTTGTCAGCGATCTTACGCCAAAGGTAACAGGGAAGCATTAGTTATCATATCTCACTTCATTAATGTCAGGCAACGAAATCACCTCGATTTATTTTAGTTAACCCTCTCATGGCTGGGCGAACGCAACAACCGGGATCGCCCTTCACAAAATCTAAAGTTTCACTGACTCAGACTTCAAAATACAAAGGCATAGTGGGTCAGTGTTTAGAAAAGTGTCCATTCAATGATGAAAATTAAACAAAGCGTTTAAAAAACCGTTACACAAGCCGCTAAATCAATTTAAAGGTCTGTCCCATATATGGGGCAAATCCATTGAGAGGGTTAAGCTTGCCAATCAATCTTGCAGTCAATCATCGCATGCTGTGACAGCATTTTGAACGCCTATGGTGATGCTATCATGCAAAATTCCATGATTGCATGCTGGCCAATATCAAAATCATTTTGATATTTTTCGAGGGAGCTTTGTGAATGACAGCATGCTTGAACGTGTATGGCGAAGCGGTCAATCAAGTCGTAATTTCAGCGTAATTTTTAATAGTGAAAAGATGTCGCATATAAAAGACAAATGGCGTTTTCGACTGGCATGCTCTTTTTGCTCTGAAGTTGCTCTAAATTTGCTCACTCTGAGATCTTGTGTTCGACTGAGATTTTTTGATCGCTCGAAAAAGAGTTACGTGTTCGAGTGACGCAAGTACTCCGTATGCGAGCACTAAAAGAGCATTTTTCGAGCAATTTTGTGATCTGCCTAATGTAGTCAGATTTGAGTTGCTCTTTTGAGGTTAAGGCTAACAAAATCGTGTGGAATCGTAAATGGAAGATATTTATGATTTTGATTTCTTGGATTCTTCTTCATCTAGTGAAGAAGAATTTCAGTTGGTCAGAAATATATTAGTGCAGTGTCAACTTAAGGGGAATATATCAAAATTAATTTTAATTTGTTTTATGCTTCTTCTTGTTCTTTGAGAAATGCACGACTCCCAAGCAGAGGTGCTCGAAATCTACTCGAGATCTGCTCGAAATACCTTGCTCTAAACTGGGGTAGAGCGTGCTCTGAATCTGCCCTGAATCTGCCAGTCGAAAACGTCAAAAGTTTTTTGGGAACCTTTTTCGAGTTATATATACAAAGAAGTGAGTTTTGGATGACGAAAAGCCAAAAATATAAGGACAAAAATTGTTTAAATTCATATTTGTGCTGTGTGCTGTCGGTTTGGCTGTTCCAAATTAACTGATGCTTGCGTGCATGATTGAGCGTCTAGTGCAAATAAGCTTTTTGCTGTGACAGGATAATTGCAATAAATAATATACAGTCAAAGTCCTCTAACTCGAAATCCCTGTAATTCTTTTTTTTCCTCTCAAACTTTTTAACCTTTTTTTGCGCTCTTTTCAATTTTTCTTTAAATTTTTAATTTGTTTTAAAAATTTCTAAAAACGAATAAATATACATATATCGCACATGGTCCCGTAGACTGTAGTATCTCAAAAAATGTGTTTTTGAGTAATTATTCCATTATGTAAAGGAAAATTGACTGAATCAAATGAAAAACAAATTTAAATGTAAACGTAGTCCTAAAATTTATTTATTTTTGGTTTTTTTAAATTCCCATTTTTTAAAATTTAAATTGATTTTGTGGAAAACAAACCTAACTCTATCTTTTTTTATTGCAAAAAAAATGAAGCAAATGATCTGTAAATTATTATCAAAAGAGTAATAAATTGAAATATTACTGTACAGACAACAGAAAAAACAATTATTCATAAACAATTATTTTGAAATGAAAACTTTGAATGCGTTTTTCTTAAAATGGCAGATTTTAAGATACTACAGTCTACGGGAACATGTGCGATATGATATGTACATGCATTTAAAAAAATTGTTTCAATTTCTCTAACTCGAAATTCCTCTAACTCGAAACGATTTTGATGGCAGCAGACAATTCGAGTTAGAGGACTTTGACTGTCATCAGTCCAGTGTTGCCGGAGACCTCAAGCGCAAAATCGTTGAAATGAGGAAAAAAAATCTCAAAAGTCTCCGAAATTATAGACAAAAATCGCTAGTTTTGAGACTTTTTTTTAATGCATATTTAAACATATATCTTGTTTTCAAATCGCTTTTGTTCTTTGTTTTTAACAATAATAAAATATAATAATAAAAAAAACAACTTTGTCTTCTTAAAAAACACAAAAATAAAAAATTGTTAAGTTCTTCTTAGAAAAATAATAACTAAATAGACTTCAAGTCAAAATATCTACATAAAATTTACTCACATCTGAGATCAAAGATTTATTTATGTCTAAATCCACTGTTGTTAGTTCTTAATTCAATTTTCATTAATTTTTTGCATTTTTATCAAATGTTCTTGCGTAACATAAATGTAAAAAATTGTGAAAAGTATGATATTTATTAGTAAAATTTTCAACAAAGTTTTTTTTCTTAAGAAACTTTTGAAAATCGCTGAAAATCTCCGAGAAGTCCCCAAAAGATCACTAAAATCTCAAATCTCAACGCGTGCTTTTCAAGGCATGAAAGTCGCTAGAAATGAGACAAGTCGCTGAAAATGGCAACACTGTATCAGTCTGTGTCAGTTTTTGTCAATCTCTGTCCGTCTCTGTCAGCCTTTGTAAGCCTCTGTAGGCCTCTGTAAGTTTCTGTCAGTCTGTGTCAGTCTCTGTAGGCATCTGTAAGTTTCTGTCAGTCTGTGTCGGTATCTGTCAGTCTCTGTCACTTTGATCCAAAAAGTTTGAAGTCGTTATGTCAACGCATTCTCGAGCTATTTAAGATACGTACAACGGACAGACCTACAGACAGATGCACGGAGATACTGATAATTTTGCCTGAAACGGATTTCGTACTGGTCAGAAATTTTCTATCTGCCCCGTTCTCGAGTCGTTCTTCGCCATGAATACTATACTTACCCTCTATAGAAAAGGAAAGTATATATGCGAACATATCTAAATATAAATATATACCAGTATAAAAATGGATGTTTGTCTGTTGGTCTGCCTGAGATCACAAAACTCAAAAACTACTGGACCGATTTTAACTCGGTTTTTTGCAAAATGATCTACGTTGCCAGGAGAAGGTTTTTAGCTATGTTAGATTTTCTAAATTCGAAACGAAAGGTCCTGTAATGTTCCCATTTTTCCCCGGAAAAATTGGCATTATGGTGTTTTTGGGGTCGCTGATCATGAATCCGGTATTAGGTTTTCAAAATTCGAAACAGAAGGTCCTGTAAGGAAAACGTTTTTTCCCAAAGTTTTTAAGTTATTTATGGTTTTTTGGCATTCTAATATTTATACAAAAAACTTTAAGCTGGCAAAAATATAATTAATATTAATATAATTATATTAATTAATAATTTATATTATTTTTTATAAGCTAGTACAATATAAAAAATGTTTTGCGTCTGAATTTCAAAATTTCTCGAAATTTCCGCATTTCACAATTGCGTAAGTTTACGGGGATGATTCACTTTCACGGTTTGCGAGGCATCTCTATGATTCCGTGAATATCCTTAATAACTCTCGGTTAAGGTGATGGCCCAATAGAAGCTTTGCTTGCTTCGCTTGCTTGGCTTTGCTGAAGCATTTGAGGCGATCAAAGCAAACAAAGCTACTCTAGGCCCAATGTACGCTTTGCTATGAACGCTTTGACATATTGAATTTATATAATCTGAGTGGAAAAAAAGTTTGTGCAAACATTTTAACAATAAAAATTGATTTTAAAAAACATTTATCATGTATTTTGTACGCTACTTGTGTTTTGTTTCATCGATTAATTGAAAAACTAAATTGTCAGAACTGTCAAAGCGCATAAAGCCGAATTGAGAATTGCTCAAAAGCTTCGCTTTGCTTTAAGTGCTTTTGTATTGGGCCAGCTCCCATAACGAAACACGGAGTTCAATTCAGCTGTCAAAGCGAGTAAAGCAAGCGAAGCAAGCAAAGCGTCTATTGGGCCTTCACCTTTAGAGACTTGAAATTGTGCGTAAGAATTAAGGTGGATTCTTGGAAGGGCAAAATCGACCTACTTCTTTCAAGCTGCTCATTCATTTGGTTGTATGAGTAGCGTGAAAGGAGTACGATACCATGTTCTTAAGATAAAAGTATCTTAAGCGTACTTTGGATCCCAATTGAAAACAAAAAAATTCCATACTTTACATCCCAACTGAAAATCTAATTAGACTGGGTTACCATCAAAATTTGGTCTGAAGTTCTTATAATAAGTATTTAACGATTGGGGTCGGTTGGTAATTGTAATTTTGTTATGTTTTAAATTTTTTTATCGGTTATAAAGTGAAATACATTTTAAAAATACCAAACGCTTCAAGTCTTATATTTCAGAAAGATCGCAGTTTCTCAATCAAAATTTAATAAGACATTTGTGCTCAATCACTAGTAAATTTTTCGGAAATGCGGTGTCGTCCGTCATTTTATATTAAAAGTGTAACATACTCCTAGTAATATCTTGCACAGCCTCGGCTGAATGAAAAAAGTGGAAATTCTATTTTCGTTAAAGCATCTGTCTCTTTTTTGAAAAACCGAGATTTTTATCTTTTTCAACTTCATAATTACTCAGCTGGAACACAGGCCTCGAAAATTCTTGGAAAAAAAGTTTAAGCGAAAGATTTTGTTCAATAATGTTCTTAAGATTCGTTATTGCCGTAGTCTCATAACATAATCACCTTGAGATGCGGATCTTTTTTTCTATTAATAATCTTTTCAACTTCCTTTCATCGATAAATGGTTTAACAGTTTTACAAAACCTTGACTTCATGTTTAAGGAGACGATTGGCTTTTTATGTAGAAATGTTGAGAAAACCCTCAATTCAGAATCAAGTGTCCACTTAGGCTGAGATAATAGCTTCATGATGGCATTCATTGTAAAAGCAACTGTCGCTAAAGGTTATATTACACAACGGATATTGAGGCAGTCGGATGTAGCAATCACAAGTATAATTACACATAACTAATGTAATTGGGAGCAAATCTTCTATCCTCAATGTAATAACTTTCGTTTATATATAACATCCGTACAATATAATGGCAGTATGTATGTACAAATATTCGATCGTAATTGGTATTTAATTAATTCATATGGGAGGTATCATCTCCATAATAAAATATAAAAGGTCTTCAGGTGTTGTACACATAAGAAGTCGTTTTAATTCAAGTACTCGGTTATTTTAATTCACTAGAGACATTGTATATTTTACTAAAAAATGTAAAATGAAATATTCCAAGATATGTTTTTAGCAGGTCTCAGCAGACTTCTTGACATTGTAGAGTTGTTTCATATATATGTATTGTATATATAATAAATACCGGTAAATCATATATATATATATAGGATTTACCGGTATTTATTTTAGATTTTCCCCGCATGATAAAGTAAAAGTAACTGGATAATAAATAGGAATACAATTATTTCAAATTTTGGAAATTTGTATCAAGTTTGGAATTGCTTGGCAATTACTAAAGGGTCTTTCAATAAGGACGCTCAATTTTTAAAGGCAAATAAAACAAGCTGTGTGTGAGACTCAATTTTTTTTGTTTGAAAGTATATGTTATGGCATTATGTATGGAACATAACGTCGTTCAAATCTTCGCCGCACTTTGCTTGGTGGCACGTATTCGGGAAGTCAAATTTTCGAGGACTTTGTAGCATAAATCTGGTTGAATTTGCTGAATGTCGTTTGTTATGTTAGTTTTGAGGGCATCAATTGTTTGCGATTTATTCGCATAGGCTTCCGATTTACGATAACCCTGAAGTCTAAAGGCGTTAAATCGCACAATCTCAGTGCCCAGTTCACGTCGCCGCCGCGCGAGATAAACAAGCCCTCAAATCGTTCGTACTGAATGTCCATCGTGGCATGCGCTGTATGGCATGTAGCGCCGTCTTGTTGGAACCACATGTTGTCGGTAGCCATATCATCCAGTTTAGGCCACAAGAAGTTACTTATAATCGATTTGTAGCGCTCGCCATTGACGGTTATGGCAATGCCCGTTTCATTTTGGAAGAAGTACGGACCGATGATTCCGCCAGACCAAAATCCGCAACAAACAGTGACTTTTTTGGGACGCATTTGGTGTTGGTGTATCTCGTGTAGATTGGTATCGCCCCAAATCCGACAATTTTGCTTGCTCACATATCCATTCATCAATGAGCCTCGTGAAGATGATTTTTTTTGGCGAAATTTGGGTCAACTTCCAACTGCTCCAGAGCCCAATCAGCTAGCACACGGCGTTGTCTATGGTCGTCTACCTTAGGTTCCTGGGTCAGTTGGATTTTATATGGGTGCAGTCCCTTTGCAAAATTCGCCAAGTTGCAAGTCGCAAAAAGGCCAAGTTCTGGTGAACGACGACAAATTGAACGGGTTTTCCCGTACACTCTCACGCAAAGCAAAGATATTTTCAACAGACCTTGTGTTTCGGTTACGTACGAGTGTTGGCTGATTATTTATCGAACCGGTTGACTCGAATTTGGCCACCAAATGTCGAATAGTCGACTCGGCAGGACAGTGGTGGCGAGGATAAAAATCACGTAATGTGCGGAACGTTTCTCGAAAGGAGCACAGATTTTAAAAATAAAATTTGATGATTAGCACACGTTGTTCAACGCTATAGCCTTCTATGCTGATTTGCCAAACACTCCTGAACAAATCACTACAAATTTGACAGATATTGCTTTAACAACATGGCCGCTATAACATAACAAATTTCAAGCCTCCTTATTGAAAGACCCTAGTATTAAAGCATTTCCTGCTTTTGTCAATATGCCATCCTCCAGTTTTGATAACTTGAATATTTTTGCATTTGTATCCGGCAGCGTACTGGAATTTCATAAAGAAAAAAATACTTTTCATAACAGGAATTTCTGTATGAAATTAATCAAAAAATTCCGTCACTTTAATTAAAATAGAATAACATACATCCAACTGCACTGAAGCAAGGCGATGTAATAAAATTATCTGTCCTTCGCTCTGTGCTCTTTCTTGTTATGTTTGTATATAATAAATTTTCCGCCACAAGCAAAAATATCGATGGAGAAATGCACGAGTGACGTTCAAAAAATCACGCATACGTGCTTAACAATCGTGATACGATTGTAGTGGGTACATAAGAACTGGTGAATGTTTGAAAACAAGGTATATACATACATACATCCAAGTTGAATACATAACCTCATTCTTTTTCGAAGTCGGTTAAAAACTGGTTTTGAATCAAAAATAATTGAGTAAAGTTCATAAATCCAACTTTCAGCCGTATAGAACATAATAAGGAAGCCTGTCTAATGCCTTTGCAAGTAAATTTCAATTTGCGCAGTGTAAAATCTGAGTGTTGTAAATAACTATTGAATCCTATCCTATAATATAATAAGTACGAGGAATGTCTGTCTATCTGCACAACGATCTCGAAAACCCGCCTAACGATTTTCACGAAACTTGGTGGTTAGGGATTTCGGGGACAAGGAATTGATCTAGATAGGTCTCACCTCTGAGAAAATTCCCCTGGTATCTTCGAATTGGGTGGTCCGATCTTAATGAAACTTTACAGTATTAATAAGCGGGCTAAGGGTTTTCGATTTTTCCACTACAAACCTAACTTTCCCCTCCCTTCGATACCCCTCGCCTGGTGTCTTCGAATTACGTGAAGGTATCTTAATGAAAATTCGCAATATTGCTAGGGAGTAAGGTTTTTTAGTATGCATTCTAAAAATATCACTTTTTAGATATTTGGATCCAGGATTTCAAACCTCAGGAAAGGTTGTCGAGATTACGTGAATCTACTCTTTTCAGCAAAAGGACGACTTTGAAGTGGCCGAGCATGGCTCGGTTTTCCTGGTACTTAATAATTATATAAGGAGGCTATTATTACAAATCCAAAAATAGACTTTTATGGACAAGGATTATTGAAAACATTTACCCACAATAGACTTTCATAAGTTGTTTTTATTTATTTAAAAAAAAAAAATTTGCGAAACAAGGATTCTTATATTTTAACGCCTCCGCGCAAGACTATCGTAAGTTCTAAAATACAATTTTGCAGAAAATCGATTTTAGTTATTTTTCCACATTAAATTAAAAATCCTCAAAAAATATTAGATTTTAATATTTTATTCTATAAAGTGAAATAAATTAAAGCTCCTCAAACAATTTGGAAATTTAAAACTCCAAATTTCAAAAACATCGTAAATACTACTTACGATATCTATCTATATATCTCAGATGTATCTAACAGGTTTCTGTGGTAGGTAAATGTCACTTGATAGCGTTATATCCAGTAGCCAATACGAGCCGAATATTAAAAGTGCGTGTTGGGAGTACTATCGAGCGCTGGGTGCCTTTTGGTACGTACCTTTTCGGTTGAGGTACTTTTGACATTTTGAGATGACATTTAAGATGTGGGCACGCAAAAAGCTACGAAAGTGACTATTTCGGCAGCAATAGTTCTCATCTGTTTTGCTTCACATAATTTCGTTTGCAAATGTGAGAGAAATGAGAATTATTATTATACTGTCAGACCGAATGTGCTCCAAGAAGAGGTTTTTTCAGTTTTGAAAAAAGAAAAAAGCTATTTGAATCATTTTCGATTAGTTTCCCTACGAATTATGGGTAGTGTAAAAATTTTGAATGCGACAATTAAAAATCATAGGTCATAAGAATGTTGACTGGCAGTTGCTAGAATTGGGCTTTTAATCTCAATCGTTATGTTTCAAATGAATCACTCGTTGGGAGTTATTCCGAAGTGAACGAATCCGAAATGAATCCCACTTTAAGTTGAGTTATTTTACCTACCACTACATTGGACACAAAAATGAACTACACCAGGGTGTTTGACATGACAAAAGATTTTGATTTTCGCATGTCTGTCCGTCTGTCTGTCCGTCTGTCTGTCCGTCTGTCCGTCTGTCTGTCCGTCTGTCTGTCCGTCTGTCTGTCCGTCTGTCTGTCTGTGCGTCTGTCTGTCTGTCCGTCTGTCCCTGAACACCATATGTTTCGAAAGGACGAAGCAATTTTTCAGTGGTGAGTCGTATTGAAAAATACAAATGGAATAGTTATTTCCTATTGTGTCGAAAATGATGCATAGTATCGAAAAAATTAAAAAACGAAATGTATTTAGAACATGATTTTACAGGGATACGGTCGAAATTCCGAACAAAATAAACTCGAATTGACAAAACAATAAATTTTTAACCAGTGTCGAATTACACATTAATGAAATACACATTAATGAAAATTAATGATCTTTTTGTATAAAAAATACTGTTATAAAATAAAATATTTACGATTGTCCGCATAAATCCGGATACACCAAGATCGTTCTTAACTCAGAATTGCTAATTAAACAGCTTTATGAAAATTATTTAAATAGCTGTAACTTACAGATTGCCAAACGTTGTAATCCTTCGAAAAAAGTAAACAAGGCCAACAAAATAACTTTTGCTTATTTGCACAACCGCAAAGCCAATTAAATCTTCGTAAATTTTGACCGAAAATCGTCTCGTACAACTTTTATTCACTGTTGTTATATTTAACTTTGGTTTTGGTCTCCCGCGATCAAGAATATTTTGTTTTTCTGAAAAAGATCGCGAACTAAATGATTGTTTTAATAAGCTATCGATTACACAACAATCTGCCATTTTTACCAAACTATTGAAATCAAAAAAATCACACAATAAAAAGACACGCTAATAAATAAACAATTTAAGACATTACTGCAGAAACGCTACTACCAATTTGCCTTAACGCATTTTTTTTTTACTTATTTTCACTCGGAAGCAACGATTCGAATTGCTTATTTCACCTCTTCCTGTTGCATATGACATTACGAGGCAAAAGAGAAATGATCGCCCGAAAGAAATTTTTATTTTTGGAATGGTTTTTTTTAAACGCGAAAACCGCGTATTTTTTGTTCAAAAAGGTATGAATATTAGATATAGAATTACTCAAAACAAAATCATCTAAATGTCCTCCAAAAAAACTTTTTAAATACGGATCTTAGTTTTTTAGTTGTTTAAATAAAAGCGCAAATTATTTGACTTCTGCTGAGGTGGAAGCAATTTTTATTTTGCATCCACATTCTCTCTTTTCTCCAGTCGTTAACATAGGTTTTCATTTCTTAAAGTTTAGTTTTATCTCTCTTCATACAAAATTCATAGATGCAACAATAATTTCTGCTTCCACACAGTTCCAAAGGCAAGTTAACCTTCATCCGTCCCTCAAAAAAAATCACACTAAAGTTCCTCGGGTCTATTTTGACCCATAAAGGTTTAGTGTATACAAAAATCAAAAAACGAGTTTTTTTATGTTTTTCGAAATTTTTACAACATACAACAACATATGTATAACCCAAAAGACTTATATATTGTTCTAATGAACTCTCTCCGAAAATAGCGGTCAAAAAACTTCATACAAAAATTGAGAAATATGGCATTTGAGTTTTTCCCAATTGACATCCAACAAAATCGGTTTCTTATACCCGAGAACTCACCCCGTTCGGTCAAAGATTTTAGATCCGTATTCTAGATATAGTTTACAAACACTAACGAATATAATATAATATGAGTAAATTAAACATTTTTTTATACGATTAACTGCCTTGGGTCATTTTAGACCCGAAGGTCTTTAGTATGACTATTTTTGTAGCACTGTAACGGTTAATCGGAAGTTGCCAAATTTTTGCATACTGCTAGTTTACAATAAATAAGGCAAAGTCAAAAAATTTCAGGTTCGTAATATAAATATTTTTAAAGGTACAAGCAAACTAATTTCTGTTTGGGTCAAATTAGACTCGAGGGACGGAAGAAGTTAAGAAATTCTCTCTTTTTTTAAAGTCAGTCGCGGTTGAATATATCACGACTGTATGATAAAATGCATTTTGTGCCGTACTGAAGCTACAAACGGCACAAAACAGTAACTCTAAGTTGGCTCACCCTTTACAATAAACTCAAACTTAATTATGATCGAATTTTGAAAAAAAAAAATATTTCAACTTAAAAACTCAGTTATCAATATTTTTGTGAGATTTGTAAGGGATGCAATGCATCCCTTGCATCCAATGACGCCACGCCCCTGGTCGTACTACATAAAACAGAATATTTCCCATAATTCGATATAACCGAAAAATAAATAATTCACAAATTTCTTCATAGATCTTTTAATTTATAGATTTTTAAGGCCCGTTTGCGCGTATTATACTTAAAAAATTAAGTTGTGGTTAGCCTACTTAAACCGTAGAAATTCTTCGACTTAAATTTTTTAAGTTGTACATAAGTTGCTAAGTTTTGTTGGTGCAAACGGCACTAAGTGTACAAAGATTTTAAATTACTGCAAACGAATAGAGTAAGTTCGGATATTGTGGTATAGGCGGGTAATGTGGTACACCATCATTTCTCGGATATGAGATGTCGCATCGCAAGATCAAACATACAAAACTGTTTTTTGTTAAATTCGGCACATTTTTTTCACATTGTTGGTGTTGACAAGTCCATGTTTTATCAGGTTATACCAGAATTTTCTGAAAGACGTTTTTGAGCACAATCAAAATTTTATTGGCTCCACATTCAAGTGAATCTCGAAAGCCAATTTTAAGTTGTTTTTTAACTGTGAATCAGTGAACGATTATTTAGACAACACATTTGATTTTTGAAAGGAACATTTTTGGATTGATGCGAATTTGACTAAGAAATCATTTTTTTGGTTTGTCATGGTGAAAACGGCTAATGTGGCATACTATTTTTTCCATACAAATATTTAATATTTAAATATTTGTATGGAAGAAACAGTATACCACATTACCCGCCAATTTTTTGAAGCACTACTTTTTCTAATAGTGTTCTTTTTTGATCATATTTTTGTTTTTATGTTTATGATTGATAACATTGCTGTGGAATTTTATAGGCAAGCCTCTGGAGGTATCGTAAACGAAATTCTAACATAATTGCTTTTAAAACTAGTGATTTATTATGAAAATAAAAGAAGGTGTACCACAATACCCGAACTTACTCTATTATATGCTATATTTCTTAAGTATTCAACTTTACTTAATGTATTCATGTTTTTAAAAATATTTTTTATATTTTTTAATGTTTTGACACTTTTTTTTCTTTTTGTTATTTGTTGACCAGTATTGAGTTTTTGAATGCTGAGTTAAGAAACTAAGAGTTCTTTAGACAAATCACCAATAATTTTGTAAACCCCAGCATGTTTTTTTGCCAACAGCGTTTTGTGTCCTCGGAAAATTCACCCACAAAAACCGCGACAAAGCCGGATAGTCGATCTTAAGGTAGAAATAGATACTGCGATGGTCGTACCGACTTGTGTTGTACTGATATCGGGCTGACGGTTGTATACAGAACACACACGATACAATTTACTTGCGATTTTGATCGAATAATCAGTTTTTACTAGCAAATATCACTCGAACAACACAGCACAGTTGTGAAATAATATCGTATCGACGGTCGCATGGCAGACCACAAACGATACAATCTGCCGCATGCGACCACAGGTTTTGGCTCAGCGACGTACAACCGTGCGATATCGGGCCCAACCGTCATTTCGTGCACATACACTATACAATTATCGCATGCGACCGCAAATCGGCCCGACGATTGTATCGACGTATCGACCATCGCAGCATCTATTTCTACCTTTACAATTTCATTACATACATGCGAACGAAGACACAACACACGGACACGCACGCATACACACAGGCATGTTGCGGACATATCGAACTGACTCGATGGGTATATATCCCGGGGTGTGCGGGGCTCCGTTATGATTTCGGTTTTGGAGTGGTTTTAATACCTTACTTTTCTGTAAGAAAGATAAAAAAAACCTTAAATAATAGCAGATCTCCTATTATTGAAGTACAGAAATTCCAATGCTGCACTGGCAGCAATGGAAAAGTAGAAATCAAGCGTTAGAGAAAAACTGTAAATATGCTGTTAGAAAACAAGCGTTAGAGAGAAAATGTAAATATGTTGTTAGACAAATTAAATCAATGTGCATTGATATCTCATATTCCAAATGTGATAGCTTTATCAACAGCAAATTTTTATCTCGCTAAAACGGTAATTTTTTACTTGTATGAGTTGTTTAATTGTTATCATTGTGGACTTTGCAACAATGTCTGGAATGATGGTCATAAGGCGAACACCTATTAAGCCAAAGACAAAAATCGCATTCAAGCGTAATATATAATATGCACTTAACCAAATAGTGATTTATTTGAATTTTTTGACCTCTTAGGATTTTAATATTTTTATTTTGATAATTTCGGACCACAGGTCACATTGGAATATTTTTGTTTCTATCGAAACCATTTCTATTCAGGTGCCAGAAAAAATTTTTGACAGCAAACATCAAATTTCGATCCGTAGAATATTAAAATCTTAGAGCTCGAGAAATTCAAATTAATGGTTTCGATAGAAACAAAATAATTTCAATTTGATTAATAGCTACGGTGACCATCCGTTCTGAGTAATACAGAAGACTTTGTTCTCAAAGATTTATTTTTTAATATGAAACACAGAAATTTTACGCGGAAAAGTCTCGAATTTCAATAGTTTGTCCCGCGTTGGTAACCGTTCCGCCAAGTTTTCCGTATTCGACACTAATTTTCTCGCATTGTTTATAAAAGGTCCTGCATTGATCATAAAATATCTTGCATTGAACATAAAGTGTGCTAATTGTAACTTTTGTTGCATTTGGGTGAAATTCTTTAGTTCTCTTTTCACCAAAATCTCACCAAATTTACTTTCTTTATAGGCGAGGAAACCATTTTAGGAAGCGGATTGTTGGTATATGATGAGGTTTGTTAAAAAAATAATAAATGAAATCAATTTTATATCAATTTCAGTTCCAAAGCGTACATTAGCAATATACATAATAAAACATAACAAAAGCTATAATTGCCAATCTGGCAATCATTGGAGACCCGTATGGTGATATTCGTATCAAAATTCGAACAGTTGTACCAAAATTCCACTTTGAAGTCAAACTTTCCAATAAGATTTTTTAAAATTTATTCCAATCAGATTTTGATGTATGGGAGGTTTATGTAGAATCATATCCTAAATAACTTTTGTTCTTGCACTTTTTTGATCAGATACACCGTTTTTGAGATATTCGCAAAAACCGTTTTCGTTCGTATGGGGGGCACCCCCCCTAATGATCCATTTTTGCCCATTAACGAACTTAGCCTCGCATTTTACGAAAAACGAATCTGCGCAAAATTTCAAGTCTGTAGCTCAATCCGTGCGCCCGCAATCCGCGCCACAGACAGACGGACAGACAAACGGACGGACATGCAAAATTCAATTTTTTTTATCATTCTAAACACACTGGTGTAATTCATTTTTGTGTGTGATGACGGGATCTTGGCGTTACAAACGGTAAGGCAAAGTTAATATACCCTTTGGTTTCATCATACGGGTATAAAAAAATAAACAAATAATTTGAATTTACTTTTGTTGTGTTCATTTTGAGTACATAAATATGATCACTGTACCCATAGCTCGAAAATTTTCAAAATAAAAATATTTAAATACTCTATTGCTGCAGTTAACCCTCTAGCCGGAATGTCCGACAAAAGGCGAATGTCTTTTTTGAATCTACAAAATTGCAAATAAAAATCCATGAGATTCCCAGTATTTGTATGCACTTACGCTTCATCGGTTAAACTCTTAAAATCTGAAGAGTGTCTTAGAAAATGATTTGTCGTATAATATTTCGTTGTTTTTGAAGTATTCAATTAATTTCTCCTCCATTTCAAGTATTACAAATATTTACTTCCGTCCATATATGCAAAAAATATCAACAACGATTTGTGAGGTTAAATTGAAAGCAGAAATTTAGTGTTTCTGCTTCTGCCGCTGCCTCTGCTGCTGCTTTATTGGAGCTCATCAAATAAGACGCTATGTGTTCTAAAGTTCTGCTTCTGCCTCTGCTGCTGCTTCTGCCCAATTGGAGTTCTCGCTTAAGAACAAACAATAAATTCAGCTGATGTTTGACAACGCGTTGCCATGCGATACTTTATGTACCAAACGCGAAGCTCCCGGCGTATTCCAGAATACCAATTGCTTAGCGAATCGAATCGAACGCGTTACGTTTTTGCTCCTAACGCCGTATTCAAGAATAGAGGAGAATACGTTTGAAGTGCAATTTTAATATTATTTACTCGTACAAGGTTGGTATTGATATCATGGGATGCGATGAGAAAGAGAGAGAAAAATTTGTGAAAGAGAATATAGCTGTATTTCACGCTTTTTAATTTCCTAGCGAATTATGGGAGATTATACTTATATTGTATATACTTCGTTGATTTAAGCAGAAAAACTGTTAACTTCTATGTCACTGATTTCGCCGTTACATTTTCGTTACGAGATCCGCCGCAGTTTGACTTTACAGAAATTCAGACTTGACCTAACATGTAACATGTAGAATATTGAAAAAATCTTGAAACAACTAATTATGTATTATATAACTATAAATTAGTGGGCATTGAGAGAGGAAAAAGTACCGAAGCAGTAATTACGTATAAAATCTACAAGCATCTGACTAAAATTATCAAGCGCGAATATCGTAGGTTGTACAGGTGTAAATACAAGCGCGCGGTACACACTACATACTCAGAGTCTATATATGGCTTTAAATTTCCACGAGAAGGTTTAAGTTTTTTTTTCGCGGCGCAGTCTGTTGCTACAAGTCACAAAAGATCAACACAAGGTATTTAACCAGCGCGAAACTGTTTTGGGTAAAGGTTGAAAACTTAACTCCCACGTAGCAAATAATTTTTAGTGTTTCAGTGACACATGCCATATTTTTCGAGCATAACTTGTGATAGTAAGAAAAGTGAAAATAGCAAACAGAATTACGGTATATGAATACCAATGGATAGACATACATATATGGAGAATAAATGTTGATTTTAATATCGATCAGTGACGTGATAATAAATTTATTCTGAAATTTAATCGATTTTAAGTGTTTTACCGTAGTTAGGTTAATTTTACACAGTTTAATGCGTGGGCTTGCGTCAAGAAAAGATTATTATAATAATTACAATAACATATTGCTGGGGAATAACAATGTGGTTACACCAGAAGGGGATCTATGAAGTTCAGAAGACGTTCAATCGAAATGAAAAGGTATTCATATATACAAGCATTCCATATCCTCCAGAAAAAACACTTTATACTAATATTTGGAAATTATTATTATAGCATTTTCGCCGAATTAAGAACATTTATGGCGAAATTTCGGCAAACAAAATTCAAAACATTTATTGTCGTTTATTGTTATTGTCACTCGACTCGTAAAGCCGCTATATAATAAAAGTTTTAATAAAAGGAATAGAATTTATACGCAACCTTTTATCCTGCAATATTTGAACACAGAGCCAAATCCAGGAATTTTTCTCACCTGCAAAAACCCTTAAATTGTTTAAAAAACAATTAAAATTCATAAAAAAAATAAAAAAAAGTATTTGTTTAGAAAAAATGTACTAAAAAGGAAAAAAAAATTTTTTTTTGATTCTGTGTATCAGAAATTAAAGCGAGACATATATTTATTTTGTTTTATTTCATGTTTTATATCGGGTTTATTTCTGATACACAGAACCCAAAAAAAAATCATTTTTTTCCTTTTTAATGCATTTTTTTTAAATACAGTAATCCCTCCGACTGCGCGGTTTCTAACTGCGCGGTTAAGTTTTTAATACCAAAATTTCGAACTGCGCGGTAAAAATTTCGCAGCTGCGCGATTTTTTTATAATTTTCGTTTAAAAAAACATGTTCCTAACCCCAAAAATTTAATACAAAGTAGGGTTCACAGTGAGCGGTTTCGGTGTGCGCGCTCTTTTTGTGGAACGTATCTACCGCGCAGTTGGAGGGATTACTGTAAATGCTTTTTTGAAAGCTTTTATTTAGCTCACTATCTTGTTTGTCTGTCTGTCGGGATCAAATCTTGCAATCAAATTTTGACCCACTTCCACTCATCCGATTCACTTGAAATATTGCACGCAGACGTAAGTCCGATAACAATACAATATTTTCACTACTTCGTCCTTGTAAGGATAACGGAAAGTCCTGTAAGGATAACGTGATTATCCTTTTCCTCAAATTTTCCAGAAAAAAATCTCACCTGGGGGTTTTTGGGATCGCTGAATCCGATTCTGATGTTAACAAGTCTGTAAGGATAACGGAAGGTCCTGTAAGGATAACATGATTATCCTTTTCCTCAAATTTTCCGGAAAAAAATCTCACCTGGAGGTTTTTGGGATCGCTGAATCCGATTCTGATGTTAACAAGTCTGTAAGGATAACGGAAGGTCCTGTAAGGATAACGTGATTATCATTTTCCTCAAATTTTCCGGAAAAAAATCTCACCTGGGGGTTTTTCGGATCACTGAATCCGATTCTGATGTTAACAAGTCTGTAAGGATCACGGAAGGTCCTGTAAGGATAACGTGATTATCCTTTTCCTCAAATTTTCTGGCAAGAATCTCATCTGGGGGTTTTTGGGATCGTTGAATCAGATTCTGGAATTAAGAAGTCTGTAAGTATAACGGAAGGTCCTCTAAGACAGAAAACTTAATTCCAGTGCACGGTAATTAAATTTATTGCCCTACTTTAATTTCACATTCGGATTTACCTGAACAAGTACGCTTGACAAATAAATAATTAAGGTAATTAAAGGAAGTAATAAAAAAATGACTAAAAATAATAAAATAAAAAAAAATTAAAAAAAAAAATTTTTTTTAAAAAAGGCTTTTATTTTTTTTTAAAAAAATGTACTAAAAAATGCACTAAAAAGGAAAAAATATTTTTTTGGATGCTGTGTATCACAATTGGAGGACATCGGCACGCGACCGGAACCTCTGACGAGAGACATTGCGGCAGGCCAAGACCGGAAACCGGTTGTAGCGCCGAAAGAGAGAGAGAAAATCACAAATAAAAGCGAGATAAATCATAAAAATAAAATAAAACAAATATTTATCTCGCTCTTATTTGTGATTCTCTCTCTCTCTCTCTTTCGGCGCTACAACCGGTTTCCGGTCTTGGCCTGCCGCAATGTCTCTCGCCAGAGGTTCCGGTCGCGTGCCGATGTCCTCCAATTGTGATACACAGCACCCAAAAAATTATTTTTTCCTTTTTAGTGCATTTTTTAGTACATTTTTTAAAAATAAAAGCTTTTTTTTAAAAAAATATTTTTTTTTTAATTTTTTTTTCAATTTTTTTTTTCAATTTTTTTTTTTGATTTTTTTAATTTGGTTTTTTTTAGTCATTTGGTGTTTGATTAGTATAACTTAAAATCAAGAATGACATCTGCCTTTCGTCACGCTTAAATATAGTTTTTATTCTTCGAATATATATCCTTGCCTTTGAGATATCCTTACAGGTGATTTAGTCAGGTGATTTATTTTTCCAGAAAATTTGAGGAAAAGGAAAATTACACGATCCTTAGAGGATCCGTTAATCTTACAAACTTATTAAATCCAAAATCGGATTCAGCGACCACAAAAACCCACAGATGAGATTTTATTTCCGGTACATTTGAGGAAAAGGATAATAACGTTATCCTTAGAAGGCCTACCCTTATCTTTACAAGGACGAAGTAGTGAAAAACTGTTTGGTCATCGGACTTATGTATGTGTGCAATATTTCAATTCAATCGGATGAGTGCAAGTGTGTCAAAATCAGATTGCAAGATGTGACCCTGACGAACGAACAAATAGACAGATGGGAAGGCAGCTAAATACAAGCTTTTAAAAAATAATAAATGAAATCAATATTATCTCAATTTTAGTTCCAAAACGTAAAAAAGCGGTCAGAAATTCTAACGGTTTTTAACATAATTCAAACATAACTAACGGGTGTTTCAATAAGGACGCTCGATTTTTAAATGTAAATAAAACAAGTTGTGTGTGAGATATCGACTCAATTTTTGAGTCTTTTCGGGTCGAACAGACTTGAAACATAACGAGTGTAACAGTTTTAATTTTCCCACCTTTTTAAAAAATCAATATAACCCTTTTTCGATCCATCATATACGGATTATTTATTTAATCAATGTAGAAATTGTTTTAAATCAATTTTTCGAAGTCATTTTACATTTTTTTGATTTCTAGATTTGAGGTTGTTTCCATACACTCGAATCTTCTTAAAATTAACTCAATTTAATATAAGCAATTAAAAACAATTATGAAAGAATCGTAAATGGAGCAAAATATAAAAATGGCTGTTTGACAAAAAATTGTGGAAAAATTCAAAGTGAAACGAATCGAGATTTTAATTGAAATTTGTCTTTAAAAGGGGTTTAAGTTATGAGTATTGTATTTTCAAAATCAATAAGTGACATTTTTATACAATCCGTGCAAATAATTGTTAAAAAAATTATTGGGTGCAAAAAATTATGTAGAAAGCATTTTTTGCAGGGCGCATGAAATTTTTTGCAGGGCGCATGAAGCATCATCGTAATATTTGTACAAAATGAGCAATGGTTAGTCATTTTGAGCTAGAAAATCTCTATAAAATCGAGTGCGTATATAAAAATCATCGTCTCCTTGCGTCATTTAATTTCCAAGTTGTTATCTCTCCGTGTTTATGTTTTCGCTTAACCAGTATCAGTGTGAATTAATTTGTGTTAGCGTTTTATGGTGAAAGTTGTATGTCGTTATGTGGAATTTTCCCGCATTTTTCTCTCCCAGTCGTGTTAATAGTCCTTGCAACTGACTTACATAAATTTTCGGACGACTTTTCATTGTTATATCTCGGGTTATCCGACGACTTCAGGAGGTATCGGTTATTCACCACTTTGTCGTATTTGGCTCACCAGCTCTTCTTTAATGCCACCATTTTTAATGTTGGTCAGTGCAAATTTATCAGAATTTCGGAAAAAACTAAATTTATTAATTGTTTTGAAAACGTTGGTGATTTCATATAGACAATAGAATATCAGAATTTTTCATTAAAAAAAAATAATACCAGATACGTAGGTAACGATGTCTAGAAACCAAACATTTTTTTCGAAACAAGTGAGAATGGGTAGTCAAACAAACGTCATTCCATTTTAGGTTGAACTGAAATATTTAGTTTTTGTTCGCTTTTTCGATTTGTCGTTCCCACCTCAACCCTCGCTCGAAATTTTACTCTCTAAGAGACTCACTCAACCCGTGTAACCCAGTACATCGACGATAGCGATTACGATTTAGCTTCCTCGACCAATGAGATTAAAGCTTTCATCTCTCTATCGTTGAAAGCTTTGATCTCATTGGTCGAGAAGCATCAATCGTAATCTCAGTCGTTAGTCTGAATTGGGCTTTAGGCTCAATTCTATTTTCAATTGGCCGATTAGCAATCGTACACAACATATGATAGAACAAAATTTGGTAAAAACTATGCACTTGCATCAAAAATCATCACATAGTATATAGAAATTAAGAACATGCAATTTTTCCTGGGTATTGAATTTAGCCACAAAATGGGATATAGAATTGTGTGTAAAATTCATCATCACTGGGTTTAATTTTACTTACATGATGAAAGCAAACACCAAATGAGAATAATACTATGTTCACACCGACGCAAAATTACGTAATTTTGAGGATTTGCGTAATTTTGAACGAAATCACGCTTGAAATCACGAGATTTACAGTACATTAGCGTATTTTCAAAATCACTAAAAGTATGTAATTTCCACAAAATTACGAACGAAATCAAGTAAAAACAATGGATACAACCCTGCATCACTTATTCAGCTCTCTTCAGCACATCAGTTTTGACATTTGTGCCGCATTGGAAAAACAGAAATATAAGAAAAAGAAGCCGTGTTCCGCACGCGAAGAGGATATATTAGTAAATCTGTGGTCTGAAAAAATAAACAACTTACGCGGGGCGAAAAAAATGGACATGTATATGATGCAGTTAAATATGAAATGGAAAATAATTGTTTATTTTCATTACAGATCATTTCCATTTTCTTCTAAAATGTCTAATTCTGTTTGCACATATTTCATCGATGTTTTGAATTATATTATTCATTATATTACTAAAATTCATAGTAATCCCACACAAACTTCCTCGATCCATTTTTGAACTAACGTAGTTGAAATGTGAAACAAAATGACCTTAACCTCTGTGTGAATACTTTGGTTTAAGATCTAAATCCTTTCGCAAAATTATGTGATTTTGCGTCGGTGTGAACATAGTATAAAGCGCTAAAATCTATCCCCTTTGTGCATTCTTCTAATGACTTTCAGTTGTTAAATTTCAACTACAATTATGCGAGTCAAATCAATTTCATTTGTATCTAAATTCTAAGAACAGAAAACTAATACCTACCTTCCATGGAGATACAAAAGAATATATCAGTATCATTTTGTCCAGCGTAGTCCAAGTGGCAAAGTACTTGGCCCGTATTCCGGAGGTCGGTGGTTCAATTCCCGACTGTCGCACGCTGTGATTCAAGTCCACTCAATAGTAGTGATAGTTGCCGCTTGGTGTTAACGACATCATCGGTCTAGATTGCTATAACGGCCTCTGCTGTTGATGGGTTGCAACGTAAAAACCTTACAAATGCTGTAATTTATCCATAGTTCGCAATCAATGTACAAACTGTAGGTGCGAAGCAGGGTGGAAATTGTTATGAAACCTCAATTAAGGAGGTTCAGGCTCTTCGAGAGCTGTAGCGCCGAGGATGATGATGTCATTTTGTTAATCGTATATCTCCAATTTTCAAAATCCAATTGAAAACTATTGAACTATTAATTCAGGAAAATAATTTAAAAAAATCAGTTATGAATATCACATCTTCAATTAGAAATTAGTTTGCACTGTTTTTATTAAATTTTTTAGGCTGATGTTTTCAGATTTTAAAAAAAAATTCTAAGTCGATTGAAGCTTTATTACAAGAATGTCTTTCTGTCTGTTAGCCCTTTAGATCCTCAAAACTATGCAACCTAGGAATATGTAATTGTGCCACTTTGCTTTGTTCCGGCAACAATACAAAATTTTGATTAATTCGTCTTAGTAAAGAAACGGGAGGTCTTGTGGAAATTTCCCGGAAAAAATCTCATCTGGAGGTTTTTGGGGTCGCTAAATCCGATTATGAACCCAAAAAGTCCGTTATACTAAGTTCACACTGACGCAAAATCACGTAATTTGGCGAAATGATTTAGATCTTAAACCAAAGTGTTCACACAGAGGTTAAGGTAATTTTGCTTGGCATTTCAACTACAGGATTGCTATGAATTTTAGTGTAGGATTGCTATGAATTTTAGTAATATGATGAATGATACAATTCAAAACATCGATGAGGTATGTGCAAACAGAATTAGACACTTTAGACTAAAATGGAAATTATCTGTAATGAAAATAAACAATTATTTTCCATTTCATATTTAACTGCATCATAAACATGTCCATTTATTTATTTTTTCAGATCACAGGTTTACTAATATGTCCTGTTCGCGTGCGGAACACGGCTTCTTTTTCTTATATTTCCGTCTTTCCAATCCAGCACAAATGTCAAAACTGATGTACAGAAGAGAGCTGAATAAGTGATGCAGGGCTGTATCCATTGTTTTTGCTTGATTTCGTTCCTAATTTTGTGGAAATTGCATACTTTTAGTGATTTTGAAAACAGGCTAATGTACTGGAAATCTTGTGATTTCGAGCGTGATTTCGTTCAAAATTACGAAAATCTTCAAAATTACGTAATTTTGCGTCGGTGTGAACTTAGTATAAGGTTAAATTAAGCATATATTCTTACAATATTTTAATTTGAAATAAAGATTTTTTTAATTTTTATTGAAAACGCTTTAAACATTTTAAACTTTGGAGATGGCTGTTTCGTGCACCCAAGAGTATATCAGGGTTTTTCAAAATTCATTGATGGCTACAAAACACAAACAAAATTAATTGATGACTACTTGGAGACTAAATATTTGACCCGGATTTATCATTTTGGTATTATGATTTATCAAATGCTAGAAAAAACAATCACTAAATGTTGAAAAAATATTCTACTTCGATTAGAGGAGTCTGTCGCTCGCGGGGCATTTTTTCAACGATTTTTCGAAAGGGGCGTATGTATCTCAAGAATTTTAGGCTGCGGCGTATTTCTCTTTCACTTGCGATTATACTTTATATGGAAAGTAAGAAGCACGCAAAAAGATTTTTTTACGCTTGGGACTATGTAGCTCTTAATTTAAATCAATGCGCCGCAATCCGTTTAAACAATAACGCCTATGACGTACATTTTTTTATAGTTTTTCTTTGGTTTTCGTCTTAATGCAGAGTTATTTTCTGTAAAAAATGTGTGGTTTCGTTGGTGTTTTAGCTAGCCGCCCCTCTTCACCCCCACTGAGTAAATACCTTGATTCCCATCATATTGTCCCGGATTGCCCCAAGTATTATGGTCACCCTATTTAGAGCGGTCTTTAAAACCTAGTTCATTATATTTAGCTGACAAATTTCAAAATTAATAATATTTTCTTTGATTTTTTTCAGGCACCGATGACACTTTGTAATTTAGGTGTTGGAGCAACTTTTGGAGAATCGATTCTTCATGATTTGCCACGTGATAGTACCGTCGTCACAAAAACCACGTGTGAGTTGTTGCGAGTAGAGCAGCAAGATTTTCGTCTAATTTGGGAGGTAATTATAATAATGCTGTCTTGAGTTATATTTGTTACTTTAGAAAATTTCGGTAGGCGATTCTATATCTTGAAAATATTCGTATGTATTTTATGTGCTCAAAATTTTCAAAAATCCAAATCTGAAATCCGTTGGTCTCCTCTGCCTGTGGACGCAATAACTACAAAATGGATTAAGCTAGAGACTTGAAATTTTACACGAATTTGTTCCTCATAAAAATCGAAGTTCGATTTTTGAATAGTCTTAATCGGAATAATCATTCGCCCGCCCCTATACAAATTTAATTTGATTGAAAACGGTGCGCTGTATCGATGCAATTTATCAATACAAAAAGTTTTTATAAACTTATTTTACATTACATTTCTATACGAAGATTTCAATTGCACTATTCATTTCCACCTTCCCATACCAATAGAATATTTTTTTATGATTTTCTCGAAAACTGTGCGTTTTACCAAAAAAAATATTATGACAAAATATCCTTAGAATAAGATTTTACATTGCATTTGTTAACAAGAAATTCCGTCAGAATACTCCTTCCAGTCTCTCACATACAAATGAATATTTGGGGTTTTCTTGGAAACGTTCGTAATATCGAAAAATGTATTAAGACAATCGGACTATTTTTTTATATTACATTGAAGATAGACATTTGTAGCTAATCGTGATTTTGATATACAGCGTATGAGAACTATTCAACTCTCCGTTCCTGAACATCCGCCTCGAATATTTGCCCAGCAACAAAAAAAATTTCTTCAGCAAAGATTTTTCTTCAGTTGGGATAACGGCTTAGTTTCATACAAAATTTGTGGGACTCTGGAAAGAGCAAGGGGAGTGAGCGATGGCTAAAAATGCCTATTTCTGGTCGGGTTACTTCTCTCTCCCTATATGACGTCATTGGCGCTAAACTGAACTCTGGCCAATAAATTGATGGTGAGGGGAGGAACCTATATATATAAAAATGAATCGTGGTCGGTGCGACTATCCATAACTCGGCTGAATATAATCCGATTTGCATGGGGATTTCTTTGTTGCATTCGTATTAAATCAGGTAAAAACACTACGGAGCCGAAAATTGGAAATTTCCCCCGGAAAAGTCGGAAAATCTTGAAAAACCCAAATTGCATACTTTCAGGGCTTGCTGGTGGCATCGGTTTTCTGGCTTGCTGTGGTAAAATATGAATTGTCTAGATTCAGTGTAACCACTGCTTAAATATTCAATAGGTGATAATGATAACTAAGCATAAATCACCTCTTATGCTAAATTCATATTTTACCTTTGCACCCAACCATAGTAAGTAAGTAATTAATGTAATTTAGCAATTAAGCATTTTTTGGTTATAAAAAGAAAGTTCTTCAATAAAACATTGATGTCAATTCTATTCTGTCATGCGTTTGATTTCGCATTAAAGAGTCGTGCATTAACTTACTACTCTATTCGGAGTCGTGCATTAATTTGCTACTCCAGTCGAACCGTGCAATTTACTTTGCTGTTCGACTCTTCGTTGAAGATCAGAGCGATCAACATTTTCTCCAACCCGGAACACCACACTTGCACTTTCAGTAATTCCAAGCCAAAAATTTTTTCGTTTTGTTGGAAAAGTCGACAAAAATTTTGGGGAAAAGCGGGATTATCGGAAAAATTGATATTTGGCGTTACCTCTCAAACTCACGTTTGACAGCTGAGAAATATATTCGCTCTTTCCTCATTGATGATCGATGCGAAGAGTTTGTTTATCGATATAGTGCGCAAATTATCGCTGTCGAAAGTATTTTATTTTGTGATCAACGAAGTGAATCAAGGTATTTACTCAGTGACCAAGTGAAATTAAATGGATTGGTGTTGAATTTTGTGCTTTTTTCCTGAACATTGTGATTTCCAAAAGTGAGGTTAGCGGCACATCGAATCTGGACTGGTATCAACACAAATTTCCTTTATTCATCCACTGTTTTTGTGCGATTTGATAATTTAAATTATTCATTTTGTGGAGAACGAATTTAAATAATGTATTTTGTCACCGACCAATTCGTTTATTTAAAATAAATCTATTTGTATGGGAGAGGGAGGTAGGAATGGTTCAACTGGATAGATAAGTTGTATAAAATCATATTCTAAACACATTTCGTCTTTATAAACTTTTCGATACGATGTACCGTTTTAGAGAAAATAAGGAAAAAGTATTCAATTTGTATCGGGGAGGGGAAAGAGGTAGTCTAACTAAATTTTGATGTATAGACAAGTTATGTAAAATCATATTAAAAAGGCATTTTAGCTTTATAAATTTTTCAATGCCGTTTTCGAGAAAATTGCGAAAAAGTTTCATTTATATGCAGAAGGGAATGGTGACACGTTCACTACGTTCTAATCACATACCAAATCCGTGCTTTAAACTCGGCATGCAACACCATACTGTATGAAGGTACTGAATATTTCAGAGTCACTGTGCTGAAAACATGAGAGATAGCAACGAGAGAAAAGTCAATGTGGGTCCACTGGATCCACCTCATCAATTAGCGGTTAATGACCAAACTGACTAGACTGACGAAACTGACAAGTGCATTCCATCGCTTTACTTCGCATATCATCACATCGCATCGCGTACTACCATTTCCAGACTGACGAGACTGGGGTTTTAAGCATATAAAATTATCGCTTCACATAGCATGTAATCGTATTACATCGCATGCTATTGCATCTCAACGCATACCATGATATCGCATGCCATCGCATGCCATTGTATGGCATCGCATCTCATTGTATGACTCTTGAGGCCTTTACAACCTTTTTGCTTTTTAGAGTAAATTGACATCTCATACCGTTTTCGAGATGTATCATATTTGTATTGTTAAAAATATTTTAAATTAAAAAATGTTGATTTCTAAATCGTTGTTGGTCAAAAAAAAAGTCAAATATATACCTTGATAGAATATTTTTTAAATATTTCAATTACCAACCCCGCAAAATTTTATTCCAGACCCAATGCATGGGAGTTTTGACATGGAAGCTGAGAAAAACAATTCACTATTATAAATTCAGCTTTATTAAATGAACAACAAAATATTGTGTTTGGTAAATTAATGGAAGCTGTTTTAAATCCTATGTATCAGGACAGATATATCTTTGTAGATGGTCCAGGGGGATTTGGAAAAACATTTTTATATAATATTGCAGAGCAAATTGCTTGATTATTTTTATACCCGTATGGTGAAACCAAAGGGTAAATTAGCTTTGCCTTACCGTTTGTAACGCCAAGATCCCGTCATCACACACAAAAATCAATTACACCAGTGTGTTTAGAATTATAAAAAAATTGAATTTTCCATGTCCGTCCGTCTGTCCGTCCGTCTGTCTGTCTGTCTGTCTGTCTGTCTGTGGCGCGGATTGCGGGCGCATGGATTGAGCTAGAGACTTGAAATTTTGCGCAGATCCGTTTTTCGTAAAATGCGAGGCTAAGTTCGTTAATGGGCAAAAATGGACCATTAGGGGGGGTACCCCCCATAGGAACGAAAATGTTTTTCGCGAATATCTCAAAAACGGTGCATCCTATCAAAAAAGTGCAAGAACAAAAGTTATTTAGAATATGATTCTACATAAAACATATTCCCATACATCAAAATCCGATTGGAACAAGTTTTAAAAAAATCTTATTGGAAAATTTGAATTCAAATGAAATTTTGATACGCCGTTCAATTAAATCACCATACGGGTTTTCAATAATTGCCAGATTGGCAATTATAGCTTTTGTTATGTTTTAGATTATACGTGCCTCTGGTAAGTCTTATCTTCTTTTGAAAAGATAAACGATTTTCGAAACTTTTTAGTGAAGAGGCTATATTTTTGGTTCATGATTCAGATTTTAACCACATTTATTTCGTGTGTAATTATATACGTGTATAATGACATAACGATAGGAAAATGTTAAATGGGTACTAATTCAGGTTTTATTGTCTATTCGCAAATATAACAAGCGACCGAGATACTTATAAGGGGAATAATTGGGACATTTTTAAGGAACATTTTATCACAAAAACAAACGTTATTCGTTTGCTAGGTTCTTAGAGTTACGTTTATCACATTTATCGGACAATATTACATGTTTTGGTTTGTGATTATGCACACATTTTTATCTAGATCTATTTTTATACGAGGGTCGCCCATAAAAATGAGAGAACAATTGTCAGAGTTTATTAATTCGGTCTTTATCAGTTTTCCCAGTCGCTCTAAAAAGTTTTTGCTGAATTCAATTACTATAATTGAATGTAGCAAGTGTATAATTGAAGAAAAATTAAACACGTTTAACAATTTTTAACAACAGAAAAGATTAACCATATTACAGTTACTGATCTTATTTCAAATTTCATTGTCTTAAATAACTCGACCCCTCTCCCACTTCCGTCTTAAATACAATTTTACTTTAAAAATAGAGATAATATTCTTGCCCAGGATATGAACTCGGGTTTAAAAGATTGTTGCCCAGCAGACGTGCACGGCAAAAAATCTTGGAGTGAATTCCAATCAAAATTGGATTACGCTGGACCTATATATAATCCAATGCAAAATTCTAATCCAATAGTAAAAATTTGAAATTTTTTTAAATTTATTTTTGTTTCAATTTAGTATTAAAGTCCAATTTTGATTAAGTTGTAGACATTAATATTAAAAGTATTTAAGTTCAATATAATAAAAAATAATTAAATAGCCCTATTATGAAAGTCGCGCGACTCGTCGTACTGCGGCAAATCTGCCACTGCGGACTGTTTTGGTATTATATAAGTCCGCACGACCTGCGTTTCAAGCAATTTCAAGTCCGCATCTATTTGGCTACGGACTCACCTTTTCCAGTGACATTTCGAGGTTATGAGAAAAAGAGACTGTGTTTGATTTTCTTATCATTGATTTTCTTATAATTTTCATATCAGTGTTGTTATTATCATTAAAGAAAAAAAGTTCTACACTCGGAAACATTGCTATATTTTTGAAAAATAAAATCTTTGACAACTGAAACTAATCTTTCTCACGTTTGACAGTTCAACGCGAACCAACGCATATGATCGCAGCGAGTCTAGTCCGCAAACAGCATGCGGACTTACAAAATACCAAATCACTACGGAATGACGCAGCGAGATTTCGCCAATATAATTTTTGGATTGAAAAATATTCCAAGATTTTTTGCCGTGTTACATTGAGCTATTGACATTTCTGTCGTTAGGTGTTTAAAAAATATTATAGACATATTAAACAGAGTGAAGTTTGATCGAAATTTACGAAAAATCAACGTAATGTTTTACCTTTTGTTTCGCATAACTTGAACTACGTTCGGCTTAAGACCGAACTTTCGCGTGGTAAATCAAGCCTTTTTTTTAATCCGGAAATCCGAATATCGAAATATCTGGATTATCCGGGAAATTATTCCGATAGTCGAATATTTTATTTAGAAGAAAAATTTCGTAAATGTAAACACCTCGATTCGTGAATTACTTCAGAGTTTTATAACCGAACCAAAAACCACTGGGCCATTGAGATAATAGGGAACCGAAACCAAACCATAATTCGAACCAGTCTGCAAACGGATGGTCGGACGGAACCAAAACTAATGGTTCAACCACAGTGAAGGCGGCAAGCGGCAGCGGCGACGGCGGGCGGCATGGCGCCGCCACACATACCGCCGAGCCAGCTACAATGATAGCGGCACCGTCGGCATATGCTTCTGTCAAAATTGAAACATCAAAACTTTTTTAATTCGTCCGCTACTTCGCTCCATTTATTTTCCTTGATGTCTATCCTTTTATATTGAGGATGGGCCAAATCGTAGAGCATTGGATTTCCTTTCACGAACTCGATTAATTTTTTCTCCGTTGTCGGCATCTTGCGAAATCAAAACGTCAAAAAATCTGCATAGAATGTGGCGCCGAATGTGGTGGGGTTCATAAAACATTTTGGGCGGCGGCGGCAAGTTTGACTTGCATTCAAACTCGGCGGCGACGGAAAAAGTGCGCTGCCGTTGCAAAAATGCCGCCCGCCGCTGCCGCTTGCCGCCTTCACTGTGGTTGAACCATAAACCAGTTTTCAAAGCGACTCAGTTCGGTTCGTAATTGAATTTTTAAGATCGAAAAATTCTTATTATTTCTTGTTATCGACCAGATTTAGATAAAGCGGGAGCCGTGGAACAAAAAACAACAACGAATAGTTGACGGGACGAAATATGTTTGAATACCTGGATCTTGATCTAACTAAGAAAAAATTCTTCCACGGCGACCTTCCAAACTGGTGCTAAATGGGCGACAGATTTCGATTTATTCCGCGGTTTCGTTGTTAAAAAAACGACGAGTTACCAGGACGAAATTTATTGCAGGATCTAGATCTTGGTCCAACTAAGAAAAAAATGTTCTACGGCGACCTTGTCAGGTGGTGCTAAATAGGTGACAGATCGCGATAAATGACATACGTTTTAGTATTTTTATTACTAACCAAAAGTGAACTTTCTCTGTGAAATACTTCAACTACGGAAGTCCATATAAAACATTCGAGTATAATTTGAAGTATATAAAGACATTTAAAACATGAGAAAAGTTGCAATTGCCAAAATAGCAACCGCCAAATACCCTGCATGATAATTTTTAATGCCAAAAAGCAATGATAATTTTGTAATATCTCCAAAATGGCAGATTGTTGTGTAATTGATAGCTTATTAAAACAATCATTTAGTTCGCGATCTTTTTCAGAAAAACAAAATATTCTTGATCGCGGGAGACCAAAACCAAAGTTAAATATAACAACAGTAAACAAAAGTTGTACGAGACGATTTTCGGTCAAAGTTTACGAAGATTTTAATTGGCTTTGCGGTTGTGCAAATAAGCAAAAGTTATTTTGTTGGCCTTGTTTACTTTTTTCGAAGGATTACAACGTTTGGCAATCTGTAAGTTACAGCGATTTAAATAATTTTCATAAAGCTGTTTAATTAGCAATTCTGAGTTAAGAACGATCTTGGTGTATCCGGGTTTATGCGGACAATCGTAAATATTTTATTTTATAACTGTATTTTTTATACAAAAAGATCATCAATTTACTTTTTCTCTCGATTCGAATATATAAGTGTCTCGAATTAAAAACATAACAAAAGCTATAATTGCCAATCTGGCAATCATTGGAGACCCGTATGGTGATATTCGTATCAAAATTCGAACAGTTGTACCAAAATTCCACTTTGAGTCTAACTTTCCAATAAGATTTTTTAAAATTTTTTCCAATCGGATTTTGATGTATGGGAGTTTTATGTAGAATCATATCCTAAATAACTTTTGTTCTTGCACTTTTTTGATAAGATGCACCGTTTTTGAGATATTCACAAAAACCGTTTTCGTTCGTATGGGGGCACCCCCCTAATGGTCCATTTTTGCCCATTAACGAACTTAGTCTCGCATTTTACGAAAAACGGATCTGCGCAAAATTTCAAGTCTCTAGCTCAATCCGTGCGCCCGCAATCCGCGCCACAGACAGACGGACAGACGGACAGACAGACAGACGGACGGACATGCAGAAATTAATTATTTTTATCATTCTAAACAAACTGGTGTAATTCATTTTTGTGTGTGATGACGGGATCTTGGCGTTACAAACGGTAAGGCAAAGTTAATATACCCTTTGGTTTCACCATACGGGTATAAAAAACACGTAGTCTGGGGATCAAAGATAGGATGCATTTTTCATAATCATTTTCATAATCATTTTCATAATCATAAAGTACAAGTTATTTTAGTGTTTTGAACTTTTTATTATTTTATTGTCATTCATTTAAGTAGCTAACGAGAGATGTATTTTTGCACAACCCAAAAAATACCTTTATTAATAACATAAAAACCTTAAGTTGGCAATTAAATTCCAAAAAATTAAAATTTGCATCCCTAGCTTCAAAACTCACGCCGCGCCCCTGATATATACATTAGCTGTTTTTTTAATGATCCATATGGATCTGTTATCCGGATCATTAAAAAAAGCAGCTGTTATCAACCAGTTCAAGCTGTGAGAAATCTTTTTTAGAGAAGAAGCTACAACAAACAACAGCAACTGCAGTTGAAACGCGCAATTTGTAAATCCAACAGACTTTTTTAATATCTCGAGTTTTTTTTTAGCGCAGTTTTTCTTTCGTGCAGTTGTGGAAGTAAACTTTTTCTATTGTAAAGTTTTTCTAAAATGAAAATTCAAGACCCCGGTGCAAAAAGCGGTCATGTCCACTTTTTTGCGAAAATGACTTATTGATGCCAAATGCAAGAATAAACGAATGCGCACATTTGGCTGCAAAGAGCATACTTTTTAGAGGCCTGTGTAAAAAGTTATTAAAGAAAAGATGCATTGTTTCATATAATTTGACGCGGAATTTTTTTCCAAAAATTTTTTTTTTTATTCTGGGAGTTTTGTTTTGTTAAATTGAATCTTTTTTTATTTGTTTTTTACTAAATAAAGGCTAGTTAACAAGTCTGGACTGTATTTTGTATTCATAAATAAATTTTAAAAACCGCTTTTTTACTCTTGGGTGCAAGAAACAGCTATGTCCAAAACTTTAAAATGTCCATAACTTTTTCAAAAAAAAAATATGGATTTATCTCAAATTAAAATGATGTAAGAATACATGCTTGATTTAAACTGTAAATTGTTAACTTTGTCCCAGAGCAAAAATTTCACGCTAATATGTTTTTTGTCTCTCCTGAAAAATTTGAAAAAGGGGAGATGACCGCCATAACAGAAAGCTTTGGGAGTTGAGGTGCTTTTTTTAAAAGTTTTCCAATGTGGAAGTTGAAGCTTAAAGCTTTGGAAGTTGAAAGGTTTTCCAATGTGGAAAGCGTCACGTTTTGTGGAAAGCAAATGCTGACGCCAAACCATAAGTTTTTACCCATCCAAAAATCGCCCTACGCGCCTAAAGAAGTATAATATAAATAAAATAAGCAATTTAAGGTCAAAAAAAAATTTTAAAAAAACATTTTATCACCACTCGGAATCGAACCCGCACATCTGGCGCATTATACATAGTCTAACACTTATTCAGGAGTAAAAATGTAAACTTAAAGATAAATTAAGTAATAAAATATTTAAAAAAGTAAATAAATCAACAAAAAAGAATTTGAAAAGAAAAAAAAAAGAATTTGAAAAGAAAAAAAACATGTGTGTGCAGTGCACACGCGGTGAAACCTTAGGAAAACTAAACATCGAGAGAATGAGACGAATGCAGTATCAGTTGGATAGTTATAGCGTTTATTTATTATAATATTGGTACCAAGTTCAAAAGTTATATTACATTTTTATTCAGACTCTTTGTTTTCAATTTCAATAAATGACACAAGCGGCTTATGATAAATCTATATAAAGGGTGGTTAAATTTTAAGGGCCGATGTTGAATGTGAACCACACCTAAACATCAAGTTTTTTTCTGCATTTCATTTGACATTTCTCAATTTCAGACTAACTCAATTTGAGCCATGGAAAGATACACAATCGAGCAACGCGTTAAAGTTATTCAGGCTTATTATGAAAGTGGATGATCAATTTTCGAAGAAAATCATCTTCAGTGATGAGGCACATTTTCACCTCAGTGGATTCGTCAATAAGCAGAACAGCCGCATTTGGGCGAATGATAATCCAAGAGTGATTGTCGAAAAACCAATGCACCCACAAAGAGTGACTGTTTGGTGCGGTTTATGGGCTGGCGGCATCATCGGGCCGTATTTTTTCCAAAATGAGGCTGGTCAGGCAGTTACTGTGAATGGTGTTCGCTATCGTGAGATGATAACGAACTTGTTATGGCCCGAATTGGAAGATATGGATGTGGACGATATGTGGTTTCAACAGGACGGTGCCACTTGCCACACAGCTACCGAAACAATCGCTCTTTTGCGCGAAAAATTTAATGGCCGTGTTATCTCACGTGGTGGCGATGTCAATTGGCCGCCAAGATCATGTGATTTGACACCGTTGGACTTCTTTCTTTGGGGTTATTTGAAAGAAAAGGTGTACGTCGATAAGCCAGCAACAATTCAAGAGCTAAAGGATGAGATAATTCGGCACATTAACGGCATAGAACCTCATACGATATGCATTTTGATTTGAACGCCCATTTTCATAATAAGCCTGAATAACTTTAACGCGTTGCTCGATTGTGTATCTTTCCATGGTTCAAATTAAGTTAGTCTGAAATTGAGAAATGTCAAATGAAATGCAGAAAAAAACTTGACGTTTAGGTGTGGTTCACATTCAACATCGGCCCTTAAAATTTAACCACCCTTTATATAAAAATGGATGTTTGTCTGTTGGTTTGTCTGTCCGTTTGAGATTACAAAACTTAAAAACTACTGGACCGATTTTGACGCGGTTTTTTGCAAAATGATCTGCGTTGCCAGGAGCAGGTTTTTAGCTATGTTTTCTCTATTGAACAAAAAGTATCCCGTTATTAGACAAAATTCTAAGCGAGATGTCACACTGGGCATCAGCTCCTGCAGCTGACTGCAGTTTTAGAGAGGCAAAATTGTGAACCTTTGTTAATTATTCTGTGCATTAAATATAAGTAATATTCTTTACACTAAGTTTTGAATATTCTGTCGATCCGTCTGTCTGTCCGTGAACACCATAACTTTCGACTCGAAATCTTGTATAGTTGCGTTTCTCATAAAAGGTGAACCGACAAAATCTGACCATTCCTTCCCGCTCCCACATAAAAACGAAACAGTGTGTACAGAACAGTTTTCCCGAGAAATTTCTATTGGTAAAATGTGTTTTGAATATGATTTGACATACCTTATCCATACATCAAAATCCTGTTGGCCCACTCCGTTTCCCCTCCCCCATACAAATGGATTTTTATATTTAATATGAGAGTCGGACCAATTTGTAACGCATCAGACCAATCGTCGGAAACAAAAATGAACTAAAAATTTTGATTTCTGCACGTCTGCCCGTAAACACCTTAATTTTTGAAAGGATTGAGTAAGAGACATAAAATTTTGTACAGTTATGTTTCTAATAAATAGCAAGGCTAGGTTCTTGAACGGGCAAAACGGACATT
Organism: Chrysopilus asiliformis; assembly: GCA_964034945.1. Taxonomy (NCBI): domain Eukaryota; kingdom Metazoa; phylum Arthropoda; class Insecta; order Diptera; family Rhagionidae; genus Chrysopilus; species Chrysopilus asiliformis. The sequence continues at coordinate 65,592,605 of OZ035961.1, read as the reverse complement.
TTTTTGCACTTTTCTCGAAAATGGTTAGTCTTATCAAAAAAATTATGAAAATAACCTGTATTTAGAATAAGATTTTACACAACTTTTCCATACTTTAAAATTTAATTAGACCATTTCTTCTTCCATCCTCATACAAATGAAATATTTTTGTGCGATTTTCTCGAAAATGGTGCATCGTATTGAAAAAACGATATAGACAAAATGTTCGGAATATGATTTTACATTACCGTTGCACACAGTAAAATCCAATCGGGATACTTTAAATATACATTTTGACTGTTCTCATATAAAACCTTGCTCCTGACAACGCAGATCATTTTGCAAAGAACCGCGTAAAAATCGGTACAGTAGTTTTTGAGTTTTGTAATCTCAAACAGACAGACAAACATTTATATATATATAGATAGCAGACCCTTCGTTGCCAGCTTAAAATTTTTTGTATGAATTTTAGAATACCAAAAATAACTTAAAAACTTCTGGGAAAAAAACGTTATCCTTTTTTACAATATTAATTATTAGTAATAAAAATTGTTATTATTTATAATTTTTATTTAAAATATATTTTTTTTTTTTTTAAATATGTAATAATGATAAATTTAAAAAAAAACCCCCCTAAAAACAGTAAAAAAATCCCTTGAGCGGGTTCGAGTCCCGATATCGACTCGATTTTTTTCACATTTTTTAAGAAAATTAAAATCGGTATTATATTTATATTTTTTGTTAACTCAATATTTAAATTTGCCATATTTTTATACCCGTATGGTGAAACCAAAGGGTATATTAACTTTGCCTTACCGTTTGTAACGCCAAGATCCCGTCATCACACACAAAAATGAATTACACCAGTGTGTTTAGAATGATAAAAACATAACAAAAGCTATAATTGCCAATCTGGCAATCATTGGAGACCCGTATGGTGATATTCGTATCAAAATTCGAACAGTTATACCAAAATTCCACTTTGAAGTCAAACTTTCCAATAAGATTTTTTAAAATTTATTCCAATCGGATTTTGATGTATGGGAGTTTTATGTAGAATCATATCCTTAATAACTTTTGTTCTTGCACTTTTTTGATAGGATGCACAGTTTTTGAGATATTCGCGAAAAACATTTTCGTTCCTATGGGGGGTACCCCCCTAATGGTCCATTTTTGCCCATTAACGAACTTAGCCTCGCATTTTACGAAAAACGGATCTGCGCAAAATTTCAAGTCTCTAGCTCAATCCGCGCGCCCGCAATCCGCGCCACAGACAGACAGACAGACAGACAGACAGACGGACGGACATGCAAAAATTAAATATTTTTATACCCGTATGGTGAAACCAAAGGGTATATTAACTTTGCCTTACCGTTTGTAACGCCAAGATCCCGTCATCACACACAAAAATTAATTACACCAGTGTGTTCAAAATGATAAAAAAAATTGAATTTTGCATGTCCGTCCGTCCGTCTGTCTGTCTGTCTGTCCGTCTGTCCGTCTGTCCGTCCGTCTGTCTGTGGCGCGGATTGCGGGCGCACGGATTGAGCTAGAGACTTGAAAGTTTGCACAGATTCGTTTTTCGTAAAATGTGAGGCTAAGTTCGTTAATGGGCAAAAATGGACCATTAGGGGGGGGTACCCCCCATTCGAACGAAAACGTTTTTTGCGAATATCTAAAAAACGGTACATCCTATCAAAAAAGTGCAAGAACAAAAGTTATTTAGAATATGATTCTACATAAAACTCCCATACATCAAAATCCGATTGGAACAAGTTTTAAAAAAATCTTATTGGAAAATTTGAATTCAAATGAAATTTTGATACGCCGTTCAATTAAATCACCATACGGGTTTTCAATAATTGCCAGATTGGCAATTATAGCTTTTGTTATGTTTCTTTCTGTAACGTAACATTATTTTTAAGAAAATAAAACTTATTATTACATCATTTCCAATTAGCTTCAGATCTATAAAGAATTTCTTTTTAAGGCACTCAACACCCAGAGAAAAATCTCATTCAATCTGACGAAAATGCTACGTATAATTAACAAATATAGCGTCAATATACGTCCAACACAACTTTGTGTTTTCCTAACAAAATTGAGTTTGTTAATTTTACGTTGTCACGTTTTTCAGATGGTTACTGAAAAATCTATGTTATCTTAACAAAAACAATACGTAAACTCAACACAACTTCTGTTATATTGCTCTTAACAAAATTTTGTGTTGTCTTAACAAAAATTCTTACGTCAATTTTACCTTGCAACTTTTCTGTAATGTTTGTTGTTTCAACACAAAAGTAGGTTTGTTGTACAGAATTTTGTGTTATGTGAACAAGATTTTCAGTAACATTGAAGAAAACACTGTGTTCAACGTACACAACCCAGACGTGTAATGAACAAATTTTTGGTTCACATTACATATAATCACTACGTTAATACTACGTCAAATTTTGTTGCTTTTACATTTATACCGTGTGGAAACTAGCATAAAATCTGTGTTAGTTTTACACATAAAATATGTCTTTCATACACGGAAAAAACATATAGGAACCGTTCCACCAAAATCGCATGCTCCAGTGGGAAAAAAGGGAAAAAAGGCATAAAAGGGCATATGGGAAAAAAGGGCATAAAAGGGCATATGGGAAAAAAGGGCATAGTGGCCAAATATAGCAGTCATTCATATAAAAAAGTTGTAACGGCTCCCAAATTTTAGGCAGGTTCAAGCTATATAAACTCCAAGTTTGCAAACCACGTGTGAATTATAATAGAAGAAAAAAAATCGACTTGAATTATTACGTGAAGTTTTGTTAGCTTTACTCGGAATTGTGTTATAGATACATAGATAATATGTAACAGAGAGCTTCTTCATGTTTTTGATTATTTGTATCAACAACAAACGATATTTGTAATTTTCACAACCTTATGTGTTGTTACTACACAACTTATTTTCGATATACGATTTCTTTGGGTAAAAATTTAACACAAGCACTTTTGTTGGTTGCACATGTATGTACGTAAATCCTACATATTCTATGTTACTAGAATAACACAATTTTTCGTTCGGAGAACAGAACTTCTGTTATCTATACGCTTTTTTTGTGTTAAAGTTCAACACAAAATCTTTTGTAGATCTTACTAAGATTTTTCTCTGGGTGTAGGTATCAACAACAAACGATATTTGTAATTTTCACAACCTTTTGTGTTGTTACTACACAACTTATTTTCGATATACGATTTCTTTGGGTAAAAATTTAACACAAGCACTTTTGTTGGCTGCACATGTATGTACGTAAATCCTACATATTCTATGTTATTAGAATAACACAATTTTTCGTTCGGAGAACAGAACTTCTGTTATCTATACATTTTTTCTTGTGTTAAAGTTCAACACAAAGTCTTTTGTTAATTTTACTAAGATTTTACTAAGATTTTTCTCTGGGTGAAGTCCCAATTTGTTTGAAACTTGAAAGTGTTAAAGTCAGTTAACACCCAGCAAGGTGTAACCCTAACATTTCAATGTGTTATTATTTTTTTACACAATTCAAAAGTGCTACAGTGATATGTATAAGTTTTAAAAATTAACACTTTTTCTTTGAGACTGGAAGAGATTTGACACTGACGGGTCAAATTTTTAACTGTGTACGAAGTATAATAAAGCACTAGGGGCTGCGCCCCGAACCGCTTCGCGGTTCATCCCCCTTCCGCAGGTCGGCCTTCGGCCTCGCCCCTCGCGCTTGAATTGTTGGAATTTGATGTATGGAGATGTTACGTAAAATTATTTAAATATATTTCAACTCTCGCCTTCCTCTTTACTCGGCCTTCGGCCTCGACTCAAATGCATATAGTTAACCCAAAAAAGGGAAATTTTTTTAGAGACATTTTTCTTTGTGACCCAACGGTGTATTACAAAATCGTACTGTTTACTTACAATATATTCAATAACGGTAAAAGGTGGTTATCCACACGGGGAAAGACAATATTGTCGGAAATGTCATTCTTTTTAATTCATGTCATACATTGAACCACCAAATCCCTTTAGAATTGCAGAAGATATCAGGTGAGGGCTATACATAACGATGGTATCTATACTGTTTTTCGCAGTATTATATTGTTTTTCAGACTCCAATACTGCATAATTGCTTTTTTCCCCAAAATAATGTGTATAATGTTATTTAAATACTTTAATTCTTTAACGTTTCGAAATTCAAATTTATTAATAGCAATGCAAAACGTCAGTGGCAACACAAAACAGTGGCAACACATGGCAAGTGTAAATACATTCAAACGACGAACAGCGAAGTATTGATGGCAACATGTCATATAGATTCGCTTCTTCCTTTCCCCATCGATTACTGTCTTGTCATTATTCATCCTTCTTCAGAACGCGTTACTTTGATTTTGCTTTCCATTGTTAATTTAAAAGAGTAAAAATGTCGAAATTAAAAGCAAAGACACAAATTTTCATTGAATAAAATTTATACTGCGAAAAATACTGTTTTTTTCAAATCGATTTACTCCTTTTTTAAATTTTTAGGTGAAATATACTGTTTTTTGTCCGAAAAAAGATACCATCGTTAGCTATACATAAAAAGGAGGGATAGATATTAGTGAGCAAAAATTTTCCCTGCGGGCTGACCTCTCTCATGGTGAAAACCGGATCCGAAACCCTTAAGCGCATAAAGAGGTTTCAAGAGAGGGAAAGGGGTTGCTATTAAACTGGATCCGACACCCTTGAGTAAGAGATATCAGAAGAAACGGGGATTGACATCAAAAAGAATCAGATCCCTTATTCTGTCAATAACTGTCCCTGTGTGCAAAGTTTGATCAAAATCGGCCGCGCCGTTTTTGCGTGATGCCGGAACAAACATTCAGTCAAACAGACAGAAATACCGACCGACATACAGACAGACGGACAAACATAAATTTTAGGCATAACAAAACCTATAATTGCCAGTCTGGCAATTATTAGAAACTCGTATAGTGATATTCCTATCAAAATTGGAACAGTTGTATCAAAATTCCAGTTTGAAGTCAAACTTTCCAATAAGATTTTTTAAAATTTGTTCCAATAGGATTTTGATGTATGGGAGTTTTATTTAGAATCATATCCTAAATAACTTTTGTTCTTGCACTTATTTGATAATATGAACAGTTTTTGAGATATTCGCAAAAAACATTTTCGTTCGTATGGGGGGTACCCCCCCTAATGGTCCATTTTTGCCCTTTAACGAACTTAACCTTGCATTTTACGAAAAACGGATCTGCTCAAAATTTCAAGTCTCTAGCTCAATCCGTGCGCCCACAATCCGCGCCACAGACGGATATGCTAAATTCAACTTTTTTTTATCATTCTAAATACACTGGTGTAATTCATTTTTATGTGTGGTGACGGGGTCTTGGTGTTACAAACGGTAAGGCAAAGTTAATATACCCTTTGGTTTCACCATACGGGTATAAAAATGTCATTTTTGGCATCAGTATTGTACGACCAAATACATCAATGTATGTCAATATTTTTGAGAAAATCCAAAATTACAAAAATTGTCCCCCTTACAGTTTTTATTAGGGTAGACCCGGCTGAGTTGGCGAACAGCGTAAGTTGGCGAACTGTCATTATCTCATGAAATAATGGTCGTACAGACTTGTGGTTTTGATATGTTGGTAATACTGACATCCCAAAACTGTTATATAATTTTCGCACTAAAATAACATTTGTTTAATGATTTAATGGCGGAAGCACATTTTTTTTGTTAAAAGTAAATTTTTCAAATTTTCAAAAATATTTCTAATTTTTTTAATGGTAAAAAATAAATGTTTCTATAATTTTTTTATGCAAAATCAATGATTGACTATTAAATTTGAATATAAATACAAAAGTTTTTTTTTTAATTGACAATTTTCCACAATATTTTGCACATTTTTGCAAAAAGTACACAAAGCGTAAGTTGGCGAATACATTTCAGCGTAAGTTGGCGAACTAAGGTTTTTCATTTTTTCTCTTTTTTCATGAATTTTTTATTGTTTTTTATAATTTTTAGCAAAATAATGGGTAAACACAAAAGAATAAGTAACAAAGGTGGACATAATATTGAACAAATCGAAGCTGCTTGATAATATTGAAGGAGGACGAAAATGAAGACTTCGATGCTTAATTTTGAATTTTTTAATTTTTTTATATTTCCCACTTCTTTATTAATCCTTTTTATTTAAAATAAATAAGTTTTTTTTACCAAAAAACCATTGGTTTAAATCATTTAAAAATTTTAGAAAGCTCGCCAACTTACGCTGGCAATTTGAAAACTGGGGCGTAAGTTGGCGAACTGAAAAATCGATTTAGTTCCTTCCCATGAAGCTACACCAAAAAATTTTCTTCCACAAAAGTTAGCTATTTCCATAAGCTTTCCATCTGCTTAATTAGACCTAAAAAATTTGCTTGTATGCCTGAGCTATAGCGAGTTGAAAAAAAGTTCGCCAACTTAGCCGGGTCTACCCTATATAGATGGGAAAAAAGTAAAGTGGACACATCTACAGATAGAGAGCTTTCCTTTAAAAAAAGAATAATCAAAATCGATTCTAAGCTGGAGCTGTGTCGAAAGAAATACATACAAAATCGCTTTGCCTTTTAAATATATAGATGAGTCTTCGATCTTAACAACACGGATCGCAGCTGGGCGTTTAATGAAGGGGTAAAATACCCATGCTCGAAGCCAGGGTTGCTGGTGCCAAGGTTTTGTTATTTTAATTTAATTTTTTTTTTCATTTAGTTAAAACAAATTTTTTTCTTTGTGATTTTTGTGTTTTTTTTTTGTATGTGAAAACTGTTTAAAACAAAAATAGAAACACTAATTATAAACCGAAAACGATTTTGGTCAGATTTTCACCTTTGTCCGTGATGATAATATTTTATGACTGAAGTTAGCTTGCCCATGAGGAGGCTGGAAAAACTAATTGGGTATTAGAGTTTTAAAATTCAAAACCGAAAGTCTTGAAGCGAACACGTTTATTTTCTAAAAGTTATTTCTGGAAGTTTTTTGTGCAAAAAAAAACTTTAGCCCGACAACGATGGGTCTGCATCTAACAAAATATTATTAAAAATTGGTGGAAAAGTAAAATGGACACATCTAAAGATAATTTTCTAAAAGTTATTTCTTGCATTTGCATTATCCTTACAGGACCTTCCGTTTTGAATTTTGAAAATCTTAAAAAACCGGATTCGGGATCAGCGACCCCAAAAAACCCCCGAGTGATACTTTTCAGCCTCCTATTGAGCTGGATTCATGGCGAAAATCACGGTTTAAAAATACCCAAACCCCCTTTACCCCCCGTTCACCCCCTTAGCGCTAAAATTTCGAAAAATCTCGATGGTGGGACATATTCTGAAAGTTTCAAGTCTCTATCTTCAGGGGTTTGGGCTGGGCGTCAGGTTAAACGATTTTATATATAGAGAAGATCGTTTTCACTTTTTCCAATAAAAGACGATGCGTAACAGATATTTTTAATTTTACGTTTAAAAAACTCAATTTCAACAAAAAAAAAATAAAAAAAAAATATTTTGCCACCGCTCAGAATTGAACCCGTACCTGGCGCGATGTAGTTTACACTTATTCAGTAGTAAGAATATAAATTTTAAAGATAAATTAAGTAATAAAAAACAGGCAGTCATTGGGGACAACAGAAGTGAAAACAATAATATATGTACGGTAATAATTATTTTATCGTGTATTTATACCTATATATTTTTCAACCTGAAATTTCGAAAATATATGCTAATAAACAGTAAATTTCAAATAAAAGTCAATATGCATATTAAGGTTTGAATTCCTGAGCAGCACATGATTTTCTTATACAATAAATAGCTAGAGATATTTAATTCTTTCTGTATAAGAATGCCACGTGCTGTTCAGAAATTTTCTGTGTAATTTTTTATTTTGCTGTATATTTTCCAAAAAAAATCGATTTTTTGTTATATAACAAAGTCACGTAATGTTCAGAAATTTTCTGTCTCATTTTATTTTGCCGTATGATATTGTCCAAAAAAAAAATCGTTTTTTTTTTGTTATTTTGCTGTATGATATTTTCAAAAAAAAATCGATTTTTTCTGTATAAAAAAATCAAATGAAAGCAAATCAGCATTCTTAAGCTGTTAAATTAGCATGTCGGTGACGCGAACTCATAAGATTTTACCCATCCAAAAATCGTCCAACGCGCCTAAAGAAGTATAATATAAATAAAATAAGCAATTTAAGGTCAAAAAAAATTAAAAAAAAAAACATTTTGTCACCACTCGGAATCGAACCCGCATATCTGGCGCAATGTAGTCTAACACTTATTCAGGAGTAAAAATGTAAACTTAAAGATAAATTAAGTAATAAAATATTAAAAAAAGTAAATGAATCAACAAAAAAGAATTTGAAAAGAAAAAAAAGAATTTGAAAAGAAAAAAAAAGAATTTGAAAAGAAAAAAAAAAGAATTTTGTCACCGACGAAAATTGAACCCGGTGCTGGCGCATGGTAGTCCAACTTCTAACTCACTGCACTGATCAGACAGTATGGAATGTCGGGTTAACATTGAAGACTTAGTTAGAGGCATATTGATAATTTTTAAAGGCAAATCACTAATAAAGTATTATTAAAAATTGAAAAAAAGTAAAACGGACATATCTACAGCTATAGAGCTTTCATTTAAAAAAAAGAATCATCAAAATCGGTTCAATAGGAACTGCAGGAGCTCTGTCGAAAGAAATCCATACAAAATCGCTTTGCCTTTTAAATATATAGATTGTATTCATGAAAAATTTCGACCTGTTAATTTTGCCTAAACAGAATTTTCCGATAACTCCTTAGTCGACTGAAGTCATATTACAAAAATGTCTTTCTGTTTGTCAGTCTGTGTACAAGATTTCTCAAAAACTAATAGAGCTAGAGCCGTGAAAGTTGATAGGCATATTTGGTCCTGGAATTGGACGATCCTATCAACTTCTAATACCGGATTCGTAATCAGCGACCCCAAAAACCCCATGATGCCAATTTTTCCGGGGAAAATTGGGCAAAATGATATTTGCGTTATGCTTACAGGACCTTCCGTTTCGAATTTTGAAAATCTAACATAACTAAAAACCTGCTCCTGGCAACGCAGACCAACAGACAAACATCCGTTTTTATACCCGTATGGTGAAACTAAAGGGTATATTAACTTTGCTTTACCGTTTGTAACGCCAAGATCTCGTAATCACACAAAAAAATGAATTACACCAGTGTGTTTAGAATGATAAAAAAAAAGTTGAATTTAGCATGTCCGTCCGTCTGTGGCGCGGATTGCGGGCGCATGGATTGAGCTAGAGACTTGAAATTTTGCGCAGATCCGTTTTTCGTAAAATGCGAGGCTAAGTTCGTTAATGGGCAGAAATGGACCATTAGGGGGGGTACCCCCCATACGAACGAAAACTTTTTTTTCTGAATATCTCAAAAATGGTGAATTTTATCAAAAAAGTCCAAGAACAAAAGTTATTTAGGATATGATTCTACATAAAACTCCCATAAATCAAAATCCGATTGGAATAAATTTTAAAAAAATCTTTTTGGAAAATTTGACTTCAAAGTGGAATTTTGATACAACTCTTCGTCGTTCACTTAAATCACCATACGGGTTTTCAATAATTGCCAGATTGGCAATTATAGCTTTTGTTATGTTTATATATATAGATAGATAGATGTAAGGCAGGTAAAATTTAAAAAGTTCTCTGCGGTTAAAAATACTGTTCTAGAAGGGTTAACAGTTTTTTCAATCAATTAAAAGTTTATCTGCTAAAACAACAAAAGAGATTTTTGTCAAAGTTCTATTATTCGAAATTAGCCAGAAATGCGCATAAATTCTTATATGTTAAAATATTCAATGCTGCCATATGAACGGTCGTGACGTTTAATTATCATTGAATTTTTGGTAAGTTCGTCGAACCATTCAATATTAATCGTGTTTATTTCCCTAAAGCTTGTCATGTTAATAAACTTTATTTGATCAAAGCTTCTAGTTGTACGACCCGTGCGAACTTGAAAAATGGGTAAATGCTGTTCGGTAAACGCATATTTTATATCTACTCGTAAGTCTATATATATGTACAGTGCGCATACAATATTTATACACAGATATCAAATACGGTTAGTATATTATGTGCAGAATTTAAATCTGCGAGAGTGAAACCTGCATCACTTGAATAGCATTACTCAGAAAATCATCTACGTTTATCAAGTTTTCCGATGTTGTGTATTTCACCTTGCGCAATGTTTTTGACAGCAGTTATGCTTGCTGGTTTACGTTCGGACAACACAAACAAGGAAATTGCAAACTATGATCCAATTTTTTTTATACATATTCGCCCTTTGTTATCAAAATGTTGAAGCCATGATGTATTTTTAATTTTTTCTATTTTTCCTGTCACTATTGCATTTAAATGTTTAGCTTTTGCAACAGTGCAATTGTAGACCAGGTTATAATAAGGGTATTCACGCATTGATGCATTTGGTTGTGTAGCAGTGTATTGGATGTATATTTACTCGGCCTAGCTAAAATTGAGTGACTCTAAAATTGGCAACATTTGATATTTCTCGAAGAGGAGAAAGATTTTGAGGTTTGAAAATGTAAATATATGCTTCTCCAAATGCTGTACGGGGTTCACGCTTTCTTGTAAAATGCACTTGTATCCATACCCCATTTACACCGATGCACAAAAGAGTGAATACCCTTAATATGTTGTAGACGGTTTACTTGTAAATTCATTATGGTATTTGAAAGTCGTTTAATCATTACTCTAAAACGTTGGGGAAATATTGCTAGCAATAATTCTTGCTACTTGTTAAATTTACGTTAAAGAACATAAAATATTTTATAATTCGTGTCATTACTAAATCTTGCGTTAAATTAACAAATTCAAAATTATTGAAAATTTTCTTTTCTTTACAGAAAAACAAGGAGTTAATGAACGATATAATTACCAATTGCAAATTGAAAAATGGTAAAAGTAAGTAACACTGTATTTCTCATATATACACTTGTGTCTTAGTTAAAATACGTATTTATAATTCCTTTTCTCCACGAAAAAAATGGATACTCAAATTTCCTGAATCAATCAGAATATAATACAAACAAACTGGGACTCTTTTCGCCGAATACCTGACGACTGGTTTAAATCGTATTTGGCCATAAGCCAATTTTTACTTTCTTCTACGGAGTATAATAAAGTTATTGTATTCATGAAAAATTTCGACCTCTTAATATTGCCTAAAAAACATTTCCCGATCACTCCTGAGTCGATTGGAGTCATATTTAAAAAATGTCTTTCTGTCTGTCAGTCTGTCAGTCTGTCAGTCTGTCAGTCTGTCAGTCTGTCAGTCTGTCAGTCTGTCAGTCTGTCAGTCTGTCAGTCTGTCAGTCTGTCAGTCTGTCAGTCTGTCAGTCTGTCAGTCTGTCAGTCTGTCAGTCTGTCAGTCTGTCAGTCTGTCAGTCTGTCAGTCTGTCAGTCTGTCAGTCTGTCAGTCTGTCAGTCTGTCAGTCTGTCAGTCTGTCAGTCTGTCAGTCTGTCAGTCTGTCAGTCTGTCAGTCTGTCAGTCTGTCAGTCTGTCAGTCTGTCAGTCTGTCAGTCTGTCAGTCTGTCAGTCTGTCAGTCTGTCAGTCTGTCAGTCTGTCAGTCTGTCAGTCTGTCAGTCTGTCAGTCTGTCAGTCTGTCAGTCTGTCAGTCTGTCAGTCTGTCAGTCTGTCAGTCTGTCAGTCTGTCAGTCTGTCAGTCTGTCAGTCTGTCAGTCTGTCAGTCTGTCAGTCTGTCAGTCTGTCAGTCTGTCAGTCTGTCAGTCTGTCAGTCTGTCAGTCTGTCAGTCTGTCAGTCTGTCAGTCTGTCAGTCTGTCAGTCTGTCAGTCTGTCAGTCTGTCAGTCTGTCAGTCTGTCAGTCTGTCAGTCTGTCAGTCTGTCAGTCTGTCAGTCTGTCAGCCTGTCAGTCTGTCAGTCTGTCAGTCTGTCAGTCTGTCAGTCTGTCAGCCTGTCAGCCTGTCAGCCTGTCAGCCTGTCAGCCTGTCAGCCTGTCAGCCTGTCAGCCTGTCAGCCTGTCAGCCTGTCAGTCTGTCAGTCTGTCAGTCTGTCAGTCTGTCAGTCTGTCAGTCTGTCAGTCTGTCAGTCTGTCAGTCTGTCAGTCTGTCAGTCTGTCAGTCTGTCAGTCTGTCAGTCTGTCAGTCTGTCAGTCTGTCAGTCTGTCAGTCTGTCAGTCTGTCAGTCTGTCAGTCTGTCAGTCTGTCAGTCTGTCAGTCTGTCAGTCTGTCAGTCTGTCAGTCTGTCAGTCTGTCAGTCTGTCAGTCTGTCAGTCTGTCAGTCTGTCAGTCTGTCAGTCTGTCAGTCTGTCAGTCTGTCAGTCTGTCAGTCTGTCAGTCTGTCAGTCTGTCAGTCTGTCAGTCTGTCAGTCTGTCAGTCTGTCAGTCTGTCAGTCTGTCAGTCTGTCAGTCTGTCAGTCTGTCAGTCTGTCAGTCTGTCAGTCTGTCAGTCTGTCAGTCTGTCAGTCTGTCAGTCTGTCAGTCTGTCAGTCTGTCAGTCTGTCAGTCTGTCAGTCTGTCAGTCTGTCAGTCTGTCAGTCTGTCAGTCTGTCAGTCTGTCAGTCTGTCAGTCTGTCAGTCTGTCAGTCTGTCAGTCTGTCAGTCTGTCAGTCTGTCAGTCTGTCAGTCTGTCAGTCTGTCAGTCTGTCAGTCTGTCAGTCTGTCAGTCTGTCAGTCTGTCAGTCTGTCAGTCTGTCAGTCTGTCAGTCTGTCAGTCTGTCAGTCTGTCAGTCTGTCAGTCTGTCAGTCTGTCAGTCTGTCAGTCTGTCAGTCTGTCAGTCTGTCAGTCTGTCAGTCTGTCAGTCTGTCAGTCTGTCAGTCTGTCAGTCTGTCAGTCTGTCAGTCTGTCAGTCTGTCAGTCTGTCAGTCTGTCAGTCTGTCAGTCTGTCAGTCTGTCAGTCTGTCAGTCTGTCAGTCTGTCAGTCTGTCAGTCTGTCAGTCTGTCAGTCTGTCAGTCTGTCAGTCTGTCAGTCTGTCAGTCTGTCAGTCTGTCAGTCTGTCAGTCTGTCAGTCTGTCAGTCTGTCAGTCTGTCAGTCTGTCAGTCTGTCAGTCTGTCAGTCTGTCAGTCTGTCAGTCTGTCAGTCTGTCAGTCTGTCAGTCTGTCAGTCTGTCAGTCTGTCAGTCTGTCAGTCTGTCAGTCTGTCAGTCTGTCAGTCTGTCAGTCTGTCAGTCTGTCAGTCTGTCAGTCTGTCAGTCTGTCAGTCTGTCAGTCTGTCAGTCTGTCAGTCTGTCAGTCTGTCAGTCTGTCAGTCTGTCAGTCTGTCAGTCTGTCAGTCTGTCAGTCTGTCAGTCTGTCAGTCTGTCAGTCTGTCAGTCTGTCAGTCTGTCAGTCTGTCAGTCTGTCAGTCTGTCAGTCTGTCAGTCTGTCAGTCTGTCAGTCTGTCAGTCTGTCAGTCTGTCAGTCTGTCAGTCTGTCAGTCTGTCAGTCTGTCAGTCTGTCAGTCTGTCAGTCTGTCAGTCTGTCAGTCTGTCAGTCTGTCAGTCTGTCAGTCTGTCAGTCTGTCAGTCTGTCAGTCTGTCAGTCTGTCAGTCTGTCAGTCTGTCAGTCTGTCAGTCTGTCAGTCTGTCAGTCTGTCAGTCTGTCAGTCTGTCAGTCTGTCAGTCTGTCAGTCTGTCAGTCTGTCAGTCTGTCAGTCTGTCAGTCTGTCAGTCTGTCAGTCTGTCAGTCTGTCAGTCTGTCAGTCTGTCAGTCTGTCAGTCTGTCAGTCTGTCAGTCTGTCAGTCTGTCAGTCTGTCAGTCTGTCAGTCTGTCAGTCTGTCAGTCTGTCAGTCTGTCAGTCTGTCAGTCTGTCAGTCTGTCAGTCTGTCAGTCTGTCAGTCTGTCAGTCTGTCAGTCTGTCAGTCTGTCAGTCTGTCAGTCTGTCAGTCTGTCAGTCTGTCAGTCTGTCAGTCTGTCAGTCTGTCAGTCTGTCAGTCTGTCAGTCTGTCAGTCTGTCAGTCTGTCAGTCTGTCAGTCTGTCAGTCTGTCAGTCTGTCAGTCTGTCAGTCTGTCAGTCTGTCAGTCTGTCAGTCTGTCAGTCTGTCAGTCTGTCAGTCTGTCAGTCTGTCAGTCTGTCAGTCTGTCAGTCTGTCAGTCTGTCAGTCTGTCAGTCTGTCAGTCTGTCAGTCTGTCAGTCTGTCAGTCTGTCAGTCTGTCAGTCTGTCAGTCTGTCAGTCTGTCAGTCTGTCAGTCTGTCAGTCTGTCAGTCTGTCAGTCTGTCAGTCTGTCAGTCTGTCAGTCTGTCAGTCTGTCAGTCTGTCAGTCTGTCAGTCTGTCAGTCTGTCAGTCTGTCAGTCTGTCAGTCTGTCAGTCTGTCAGTCTGTCAGTCTGTCAGTCTGTCAGTCTGTCAGTCTGTCAGTCTGTCAGTCTGTCAGTCTGTCAGTCTGTCAGTCTGTCAGTCTGTCAGTCTGTCAGTCTGTCAGTCTGTCAGTCTGTCAGTCTGTCAGTCTGTCAGTCTGTCAGTCTGTCAGTCTGTCAGTCTGTCAGTCTGTCAGTCTGTCAGTCTGTCAGTCTGTCAGTCTGTCAGTCTGTCAGTCTGTCAGTCTGTCAGTCTGTCAGTCTGTCAGTCTGTCAGTCTGTCAGTCTGTCAGTCTGTCAGTCTGTCAGTCTGTCAGTCTGTCAGTCTGTCAGTCTGTCAGTCTGTCAGTCTGTCAGTCTGTCAGTCTGTCAGTCTGTCAGTCTGTCAGTCTGTCAGTCTGTCAGTCTGTCAGTCTGTCAGTCTGTCAGTCTGTCAGTCTGTCAGTCTGTCAGTCTGTCAGTCTGTCAGTCTGTCAGTCTGTCAGTCTGTCAGTCTGTCAGTCTGTCAGTCTGTCAGTCTGTCAGTCTGTCAGTCTGTCAGTCTGTCAGTCTGTCAGTCTGTCAGTCTGTCAGTCTGTCAGTCTGTCAGTCTGTCAGTCTGTCAGTCTGTCAGTCTGTCAGTCTGTCAGTCTGTCAGTCTGTCAGTCTGTCAGTCTGTCAGTCTGTCAGTCTGTCAGTCTGTCAGTCTGTCAGTCTGTCAGTCTGTCAGTCTGTCAGTCTGTCAGTCTGTCAGTCTGTCAGTCTGTCAGTCTGTCAGTCTGTCAGTCTGTCAGTCTGTCAGTCTGTCAGTCTGTCAGTCTGTCAGTCTGTCAGTCTGTCAGTCTGTCAGTCTGTCAGTCTGTCAGTCTGTCAGTCTGTCAGTCTGTCAGTCTGTCAGTCTGTCAGTCTGTCAGTCTGTCAGTCTGTCAGTCTGTCAGTCTGTCAGTCTGTCAGTCTGTCAGTCTGTCAGTCTGTCAGTCTGTCAGTCTGTCAGTCTGTCAGTCTGTCAGTCTGTCAGTCTGTCAGTCTGTCAGTCTGTCAGTCTGTCAGTCTGTCAGTCTGTCAGTCTGTCAGTCTGTCAGTCTGTCAGTCTGTCAGTCTGTCAGTCTGTCAGTCTGTCAGTCTGTCAGTCTGTCAGTCTGTCAGTCTGTCAGTCTGTCAGTCTGTCAGTCTGTCAGTCTGTCAGTCTGTCAGTCTGTCAGTCTGTCAGTCTGTCAGTCTGTCAGTCTGTCAGTCTGTCAGTCTGTCAGTCTGTCAGTCTGTCAGTCTGTCAGTCTGTCAGTCTGTCAGTCTGTCAGTCTGTCAGTCTGTCAGTCTGTCAGTCTGTCAGTCTGTCAGTCTGTCAGTCTGTCAGTCTGTCAGTCTGTCAGTCTGTCAGTCTGTCAGTCTGTCAGTCTGTCAGTCTGTCAGTCTGTCAGTCTGTCAGTCTGTCAGTCTGTCAGTCTGTCAGTCTGTCAGTCTGTCAGTCTGTCAGTCTGTCAGTCTGTCAGTCTGTCAGTCTGTCAGTCTGTCAGTCTGTCAGTCTGTCAGTCTGTCAGTCTGTCAGTCTGTCAGTCTGTCAGTCTGTCAGTCTGTCAGTCTGTCAGTCTGTCAGTCTGTCAGTCTGTCAGTCTGTCAGTCTGTCAGTCTGTCAGTCTGTCAGTCTGTCAGTCTGTCAGTCTGTCAGTCTGTCAGTCTGTCAGTCTGTCAGTCTGTCAGTCTGTCAGTCTGTCAGTCTGTCAGTCTGTCAGTCTGTCAGTCTGTCAGTCTGTCAGTCTGTCAGTCTGTCAGTCTGTCAGTCTGTCAGTCTGTCAGTCTGTCAGTCTGTCAGTCTGTCAGTCTGTCAGTCTGTCAGTCTGTCAGTCTGTCAGTCTGTCAGTCTGTCAGTCTGTCAGTCTGTCAGTCTGTCAGTCTGTCAGTCTGTCAGTCTGTCAGTCTGTCAGTCTGTCAGTCTGTCAGTCTGTCAGTCTGTCAGTCTGTCAGTCTGTCAGTCTGTCAGTCTGTCAGTCTGTCAGTCTGTCAGTCTGTCAGTCTGTCAGTCTGTCAGTCTGTCAGTCTGTCAGTCTGTCAGTCTGTCAGTCTGTCAGTCTGTCAGTCTGTCAGTCTGTCAGTCTGTCAGTCTGTCAGTCTGTCAGTCTGTCAGTCTGTCAGTCTGTCAGTCTGTCAGTCTGTCAGTCTGTCAGTCTGTCAGTCTGTCAGTCTGTCAGTCTGTCAGTCTGTCAGTCTGTCAGTCTGTCAGTCTGTCAGTCTGTCAGTCTGTCAGTCTGTCAGTCTGTCAGTCTGTCAGTCTGTCAGTCTGTCAGTCTGTCAGTCTGTCAGTCTGTCAGTCTGTCAGTCTGTCAGTCTGTCAGTCTGTCAGTCTGTCAGTCTGTCAGTCTGTCAGTCTGTCAGTCTGTCAGTCTGTCAGTCTGTCAGTCTGTCAGTCTGTCAGTCTGTCAGTCTGTCAGTCTGTCAGTCTGTCAGTCTGTCAGTCTGTCAGTCTGTCAGTCTGTCAGTCTGTCAGTCTGTCAGTCTGTCAGTCTGTCAGTCTGTCAGTCTGTCAGTCTGTCAGTCTGTCAGTCTGTCAGTCTGTCAGTCTGTCAGTCTGTCAGTCTGTCAGTCTGTCAGTCTGTCAGTCTGTCAGTCTGTCAGTCTGTCAGTCTGTCAGTCTGTCAGTCTGTCAGTCTGTCAGTCTGTCAGTCTGTCAGTCTGTCAGTCTGTCAGTCTGTCAGTCTGTCAGTCTGTCAGTCTGTCAGTCTGTCAGTCTGTCAGTCTGTCAGTCTGTCAGTCTGTCAGTCTGTCAGTCTGTCAGTCTGTCAGTCTGTCAGTCTGTCAGTCTGTCAGTCTGTCAGTCTGTCAGTCTGTCAGTCTGTCAGTCTGTCAGTCTGTCAGTCTGTCAGTCTGTCAGTCTGTCAGTCTGTCAGTCTGTCAGTCTGTCAGTCTGTCAGTCTGTCAGTCTGTCAGTCTGTCAGTCTGTCAGTCTGTCAGTCTGTCAGTCTGTCAGTCTGTCAGTCTGTCAGTCTGTCAGTCTGTCAGTCTGTCAGTCTGTCAGTCTGTCAGTCTGTCAGTCTGTCAGTCTGTCAGTCTGTCAGTCTGTCAGTCTGTCAGTCTGTCAGTCTGTCAGTCTGTCAGTCTG
Organism: Chrysopilus asiliformis; assembly: GCA_964034945.1. Lineage (NCBI taxonomy): Eukaryota > Metazoa > Arthropoda > Insecta > Diptera > Rhagionidae > Chrysopilus > Chrysopilus asiliformis. The sequence goes on along the minus strand of OZ035961.1, from coordinate 65,575,201 downwards.
TCAGTCTGTCAGTCTGTCAGTCTGTCAGTCTGTCAGTCTGTCAGTCTGTCAGTCTGTCAGTCTGTCAGTCTGTCAGTCTGTCAGTCTGTCAGTCTGTCAGTCTGTCAGTCTGTCAGTCTGTCAGTCTGTCAGTCTGTCAGTCTGTCAGTCTGTCAGTCTGTCAGTCTGTCAGTCTGTCAGTCTGTCAGTCTGTCAGTCTGTCAGTCTGTCAGTCTGTCAGTCTGTCAGTCTGTCAGTCTGTCAGTCTGTCAGTCTGTCAGTCTGTCAGTCTGTCAGTCTGTCAGTCTGTCAGTCTGTCAGTCTGTCAGTCTGTCAGTCTGTCAGTCTGTCAGTCTGTCAGTCTGTCAGTCTGTCAGTCTGTCAGTCTGTCAGTCTGTCAGTCTGTCAGTCTGTCAGTCTGTCAGTCTGTCAGTCTGTCAGTCTGTCAGTCTGTCAGTCTGTCAGTCTGTCAGTCTGTCAGTCTGTCAGTCTGTCAGTCTGTCAGTCTGTCAGTCTGTCAGTCTGTCAGTCTGTCAGTCTGTCAGTCTGTCAGTCTGTCAGTCTGTCAGTCTGTCAGTCTGTCAGTCTGTCAGTCTGTCAGTCTGTCAGTCTGTCAGTCTGTCAGTCTGTCAGTCTGTCAGTCTGTCAGTCTGTCAGTCTGTCAGTCTGTCAGTCTGTCAGTCTGTCAGTCTGTCAGTCTGTCAGTCTGTCAGTCTGTCAGTCTGTCAGTCTGTCAGTCTGTCAGTCTGTCAGTCTGTCAGTCTGTCAGTCTGTCAGTCTGTCAGTCTGTCAGTCTGTCAGTCTGTCAGTCTGTCAGTCTGTCAGTCTGTCAGTCTGTCAGTCTGTCAGTCTGTCAGTCTGTCAGTCTGTCAGTCTGTCAGTCTGTCAGTCTGTCAGTCTGTCAGTCTGTCAGTCTGTCAGTCTGTCAGTCTGTCAGTCTGTCAGTCTGTCAGTCTGTCAGTCTGTCAGTCTGTCAGTCTGTCAGTCTGTCAGTCTGTCAGTCTGTCAGTCTGTCAGTCTGTCAGTCTGTCAGTCTGTCAGTCTGTCAGTCTGTCAGTCTGTCAGTCTGTCAGTCTGTCAGTCTGTCAGTCTGTCAGTCTGTCAGTCTGTCAGTCTGTCAGTCTGTCAGTCTGTCAGTCTGTCAGTCTGTCAGTCTGTCAGTCTGTCAGTCTGTCAGTCTGTCAGTCTGTCAGTCTGTCAGTCTGTCAGTCTGTCAGTCTGTCAGTCTGTCAGTCTGTCAGTCTGTCAGTCTGTCAGTCTGTCAGTCTGTCAGTCTGTCAGTCTGTCAGTCTGTCAGTCTGTCAGTCTGTCAGTCTGTCAGTCTGTCAGTCTGTCAGTCTGTCAGTCTGTCAGTCTGTCAGTCTGTCAGTCTGTCAGTCTGTCAGTCTGTCAGTCTGTCAGTCTGTCAGTCTGTCAGTCTGTCAGTCTGTCAGTCTGTCAGTCTGTCAGTCTGTCAGTCTGTCAGTCTGTCAGTCTGTCAGTCTGTCAGTCTGTCAGTCTGTCAGTCTGTCAGTCTGTCAGTCTGTCAGTCTGTCAGTCTGTCAGTCTGTCAGTCTGTCAGTCTGTCAGTCTGTCAGTCTGTCAGTCTGTCAGTCTGTCAGTCTGTCAGTCTGTCAGTCTGTCAGTCTGTCAGTCTGTCAGTCTGTCAGTCTGTCAGTCTGTCAGTCTGTCAGTCTGTCAGTCTGTCAGTCTGTCAGTCTGTCAGTCTGTCAGTCTGTCAGTCTGTCAGTCTGTCAGTCTGTCAGTCTGTCAGTCTGTCAGTCTGTCAGTCTGTCAGTCTGTCAGTCTGTCAGTCTGTCAGTCTGTCAGTCTGTCAGTCTGTCAGTCTGTCAGTCTGTCAGTCTGTCAGTCTGTCAGTCTGTCAGTCTGTCAGTCTGTCAGTCTGTCAGTCTGTCAGTCTGTCAGTCTGTCAGTCTGTCAGTCTGTCAGTCTGTCAGTCTGTCAGTCTGTCAGTCTGTCAGTCTGTCAGTCTGTCAGTCTGTCAGTCTGTCAGTCTGTCAGTCTGTCAGTCTGTCAGTCTGTCAGTCTGTCAGTCTGTCAGTCTGTCAGTCTGTCAGTCTGTCAGTCTGTCAGTCTGTCAGTCTGTCAGTCTGTCAGTCTGTCAGTCTGTCAGTCTGTCAGTCTGTCAGTCTGTCAGTCTGTCAGTCTGTCAGTCTGTCAGTCTGTCAGTCTGTCAGTCTGTCAGTCTGTCAGTCTGTCAGTCTGTCAGTCTGTCAGTCTGTCAGTCTGTCAGTCTGTCAGTCTGTCAGTCTGTCAGTCTGTCAGTCTGTCAGTCTGTCAGTCTGTCAGTCTGTCAGTCTGTCAGTCTGTCAGTCTGTCAGTCTGTCAGTCTGTCAGTCTGTCAGTCTGTCAGTCTGTCAGTCTGTCAGTCTGTCAGTCTGTCAGTCTGTCAGTCTGTCAGTCTGTCAGTCTGTCAGTCTGTCAGTCTGTCAGTCTGTCAGTCTGTCAGTCTGTCAGTCTGTCAGTCTGTCAGTCTGTCAGTCTGTCAGTCTGTCAGTCTGTCAGTCTGTCAGTCTGTCAGTCTGTCAGTCTGTCAGTCTGTCAGTCTGTCAGTCTGTCAGTCTGTCAGTCTGTCAGTCTGTCAGTCTGTCAGTCTGTCAGTCTGTCAGTCTGTCAGTCTGTCAGTCTGTCAGTCTGTCAGTCTGTCAGTCTGTCAGTCTGTCAGTCTGTCAGTCTGTCAGTCTGTCAGTCTGTCAGTCTGTCAGTCTGTCAGTCTGTCAGTCTGTCAGTCTGTCAGTCTGTCAGTCTGTCAGTCTGTCAGTCTGTCAGTCTGTCAGTCTGTCAGTCTGTCAGTCTGTCAGTCTGTCAGTCTGTCAGTCTGTCAGTCTGTCAGTCTGTCAGTCTGTCAGTCTGTCAGTCTGTCAGTCTGTCAGTCTGTCAGTCTGTCAGTCTGTCAGTCTGTCAGTCTGTCAGTCTGTCAGTCTGTCAGTCTGTCAGTCTGTCAGTCTGTCAGTCTGTCAGTCTGTCAGTCTGTCAGTCTGTCAGTCTGTCAGTCTGTCAGTCTGTCAGTCTGTCAGTCTGTCAGTCTGTCAGTCTGTCAGTCTGTCAGTCTGTCAGTCTGTCAGTCTGTCAGTCTGTCAGTCTGTCAGTCTGTCAGTCTGTCAGTCTGTCAGTCTGTCAGTCTGTCAGTCTGTCAGTCTGTCAGTCTGTCAGTCTGTCAGTCTGTCAGTCTGTCAGTCTGTCAGTCTGTCAGTCTGTCAGTCTGTCAGTCTGTCAGTCTGTCAGTCTGTCAGTCTGTCAGTCTGTCAGTCTGTCAGTCTGTCAGTCTGTCAGTCTGTCAGTCTGTCAGTCTGTCAGTCTGTCAGTCTGTCAGTCTGTCAGTCTGTCAGTCTGTCAGTCTGTCAGTCTGTCAGTCTGTCAGTCTGTCAGTCTGTCAGTCTGTCAGTCTGTCAGTCTGTCAGTCTGTCAGTCTGTCAGTCTGTCAGTCTGTCAGTCTGTCAGTCTGTCAGTCTGTCAGTCTGTCAGTCTGTCAGTCTGTCAGTCTGTCAGTCTGTCGGTCTGTCGGTCTGTCGGTCTGTCGGTCTGTCGGTCTGTCGGTCTGTCGGTCTGTCGGTCTGTCGGTCTGTCGGTCTGTCGGTCTGTCGGTCTGTCGGTCTGTCGGTCTGTCGGTCTGTCGGTCTGTCGGTCTGTCGGTCTGTCAGTCTGTCAGTCTGTCAGTCTGTCGGTCTGTCAGTCTGTCAGTCTGTCAGTCTGTCCGTCTGTCTGTCAGTCTGTCAGTCTGTCAGTCTGTGTACAAGATTTCTCAAAAACTAATAGAGCTGGCGCCATGAAATTTTATAGGCATGTTGGGTCCTGAAATGGGACGATCCTATCAACTTTTGGTGGAAATCCGTTAACCGGAAGTATCCAAAATGGCGGTTTTTCAAAAATCGCAATTTCGTTTTTCTCGATTTACTCCCAAACTACGCGTTTTTTAGTGGCCTTAAGTACGACAAAACTTGGAGAAAATAAGATTTCCCACACTTTTGTCTTTAGCTATAACTCGATATCTCAACCCGTTATCGAGATAAACCGTTATTTCCAAAAAAAAACAGTTTTTTGCGATTATCTCGAAAACTAACGGGTTTTTGCTGACTGAATGTATGAAGTGAATTAATGAGAATGGCATTTTGCACAATTTTGTCTTTTACCGTTATCCGTTATCTTTTACCGTTATTGAGATATTTTCATTAATATGTAAAAAATCATATTTTTGCGAATAATTTGCAAACTAACGGTTTTTCGACAAATCAGTTAAAAGAATAATTAAAGATGTTAACATTTTCTACATTTTTGCCATTTACCGTAAATTGATATCTTTTACAGTTCTCAAGTTATCTCAAATTTTGTACGTTTTTGATATTTTTGGATGAACCAACAATTTATTGGGAGGTCGTCTTAGGTTGACAACGCGACAGGGCTCTAGCGTAAATTGCACAGGGTCGTAGATTTTGTAGAAGAAAGTTTTGTGTTGACCACAACTGATATTTTTTAATTCTAACGAGGAACCTTAGGGTACGTCCATAGTGGCCATAAAACCAGCTTCTCGCTTTATTGCTTTCCAGCCGCCGTTTTACACTGGATAAAAATTAACCCGAGTATGAATTGTCGCGTCCATAGTGAACCGGGTTCTCGCTTTCATAAGAATCAGCCGGCGTTTATCAGCTTTTACCGGAATCAATTTTTAATTCTTGTTAACGCAGGTAACCGGCTACAAGCCTGTTGTTAGTTGTAATATTTTATTTGTCAGCTTTTTTGGCAAAATCAATGCGGAAGTTAATAAAGAAATTTTAATTTCTAAAGTGTTTGTTAAACAAATTATTTGGGATAAACGACTGAAAGATCATTCTAATCGGAATGCTGTAGACAGGGCATGGAATGAAATAGGAAAGGAAATGAACATGCAAAGCAATTCCTCACGTGAAAGTTCCATCGTATCTGCGGTACAGGCGCGAGATTCACTATGACCATCACCTAAATCAAGCTGGTTATAAGTACCGGCGTAAATCTCGCCAGAAAGCTGGTGCGCGAGGAAGCGAGAAGCTGGTTCACTATGGACGTACCCTTAGGTAGGTGTCCGCCAGCGATTCTTCCGCATTCATACATGTTACAGCACTCAAAAAATTAAGCGTTTTTAATATTTGCAGATATTCGGTTTTAACAGGGCATACTTCCCCTCGAAAATCGGGCAAAAAATCGATTTTTGAAAAACGCCTCGTTGTAAAGCATTTACAATTGAAGAGAAAGGTGCGGTTATATGCTTCTATGATTAAGTAAACCTTCAATTGTAATGTTTTAAAATCAAAGAAACTCCGCAAATCAATACAGGAATATGTCCGGCAAGCTATGATGAAGTGGTTCATTCCAATAAATTAACGTATATCATTTCAAGCTATCATTCCAATAGATCAACGTATCTGGTTTTTACGACTGCTTATTATAACTTAATTGCTTATTATAATCTGCTTATTATAACCTGATTGTCATTTCCCTTCAATGTCATTATAAGCTAAACCTTTATTCCGAAGTACATCAAGTATTAACTGTTTTACACTGAATTAAGATAGGACTTCGGGTAAATCTTCAGCTATATGTCATTCAAGACAGACTGACAGACTGACAGACTGACAGACTGACAGACTGACAGACTGACAGACTGACAGACTGACAGACTGACAGACTGACAGACTGACAGACTGACAGACTGACAGACTGACAGACTGACAGACTGACAGACTGACAGACTGACAGACTGACAGACTGACAGACTGACAGACTGACAGACTGACAGACTGACAGACTGACAGACTGACAGACTGACAGACTGACAGACTGACAGACTGACAGACTGACAGACTGACAGACTGACAGACTGACAGGCTGACAGACTGACAGACTGACAGACTGACAGACTGACAGACTGACAGACTGACAGACTGACAGACTGACAGACTGACAGACTGACAGACTGACAGACTGACAGACTGACAGACTGACAGACTGACAGACTGACAGACTGACAGACTGACAGACTGACAGACTGACAGACTGACAGACTGACAGACTGACAGACTGACAGACTGACAGACTGACAGACTGACAGACTGACAGACTGACAGACTGACAGACTGACAGACTGACAGACTGACAGACTGACAGACTGACAGACTGACAGACTGACAGACTGACAGACTGACAGACTGACAGACTGACAGACTGACAGACTGACAGACTGACAGACTGACAGACTGACAGACTGACAGACTGACAGACTGACAGACTGACAGACTGACAGACTGACAGACTGACAGACTGACAGACTGACAGACTGACAGACTGACAGACTGACAGACTGACAGACTGACAGACTGACAGACTGACAGACTGACAGACTGACAGACTGACAGACTGACAGACTGACAGACTGACAGACTGACAGACTGACAGACTGACAGACTGACAGACTGACAGACTGACAGACTGACAGACTGACAGACTGACAGACTGACAGACTGACAGACTGACAGACTGACAGACTGACAGACTGACAGACTGACAGACTGACAGACTGACAGACTGACAGACTGACAGACTGACAGACTGACAGACTGACAGACTGACAGACTGACAGACTGGCTGACAGAAAGACATTCTTCTCGTATGACTCGAGAGTGCTCAAGAGGTCGAAATTTTTCATGAATACAAGAATTTATTATACTTCGTATAAGAAAGTAAAAATGAAATAACTTTGGTTGTGTTATCACATTTTTGTTTTTTTTTTTTTACGTAGTATTATTTCTATAATGTTATATAATATTAATAAAAGGTTTGTTTTCATTCCTGTCAAAGGGCATTTTGTTAGATGCCCATTGCTAGATCTCACTAAATTCTTAATATTCAATAATATTTTGTCATATCAAAAAACTTCGATTATGACGCATTTTTTCCAATGTTTCAAACAAATAATTGTTCCGTAGTCCTGTTGCTAATAAATTCAGAAAATCTATTAAAGCTCATAAGTCTATTCAAAAGTTTTAACAATGGAACAAGAAATTTGAAATACCTTAGCGTACCTTTCAAGGTAAATGGTTATTTTCGATTTTACAGAAAGGTTCAAGTAAGGTGCTTAAATATTGATTAAGTTTTGCGCGATCTCATAAAATTTTGTGATTTTAATTGAATAAGGAAAATTCTGGTGTTTTTAATAAAAAAAAACTTTTTTTTAGATTTTGGTACAGGCATTTCACCAGGACCTCCATCACCAACTCGTCGGCCTTTGAGTCCGGATCATCCCAACCCAGCGCTCCCAATTACAGAGGTCGGTAGACATTATTATTCCAATTTAAATTGCCGTTATAATTGTATTTTTGTTTTGGCTTCTTCATATAACAGGCACCCAGCCCTGCTATGAATCGTATGGGATGGGCATTGAGAGCACTTTTACTAGCAGACAATTCCAGTTGCCTGAAAGACAGAAAGGTAATCGTAAAACAATTTTACAACAATTCCATCCATTCCGACCGGTCTATTCCAATTTCTGTTAACAACCTATCAATGTGCTGTTCAGTTAAAAACTTAGAAACTGGTCCGTTTTCAGTTAGTAAATGATCGTAATTATTTATTCTTTCATATCTGCTGCTATCATGCTTGGCTTATGTTTTCTACCACCACATATACATATATTTTATCCGTATATATGTATTACGTCCCCGAAATTGTTGGACGAAATGTTAAACGAATTTCTACCATCAAAAAGGTGTCAGGAAAATTAATTAGAAAATGTGCTCCAGGAACAGAGCTCGTTGACTGGCTGCTAAACTTATCTCCCATAGTCCATACTAGGGCCCAAGGCGCTGGAATGTGGCAAGCGCTCCTTGAAGAAGGAGTTGTAGCACACGGTATATATTAACGAATACATAGATATAATATAAATTGTTTATGTATATATTTTTATTCTGCTATTGCTGGGATCCAATATATTTGTTGCAGTCAATAAGGAACAGCCCTTTAAAGACAAATGCTTTCTATATCGGTTTCGTGTTGATGAAGACGGAACAAGTGGTGGACCACCTCAGGCTGATGAAATAAGTGCGGCTAACGATCATCTTAGGGAGGCTTTAAGTACTTTACTCCACCGTGGGCCAGATGCTACTTTGCGAATGATATTGAGAAAACCGTAAGTTTAATAAAAAATAAGTAAAAGATGAAAAAGGAATACAAAAATACAGTTAAGGTCATTTTTCCTTAAATCGGCAAAAATGTTGTAGAAAATTTTTTGTGATTTTGGTATAAATCGTTGCATTGTTTATTTGCAAAAATAAAGCTTTATGATATTGTTTCCATTTACAATTAAATGTTGCGTAAGAGTGACAAATATATAAAAAGCGGATTAAATATATAAAAACCCTAACCGCTGTTTTTATCTGACTTCAAAAAAGGAGGTTAATGTGTTTATGATGTATGTATGTCTGGACTTTATTACCTCGTGTAGCCTAATCGGTTTGGCCGATTTTTATAAACGAAGTGTCGTTAGATTCGTGTTGGCTCCGCGAGTGCCATACGTTATATAAAGCGTAAAGCATTTCAAAATGATGGACACCAGGCGTCCTTTTGCCAAAATTGCACATAATAAATACATCTAAAGTTTCATTTCCTCCTCGCGACTATGCATATTATGACGAAATCGCACTATGTATGCCCCCTCTCCCAAACAAATGAAAAAGTTGTTTGCGATTTCCTCAAAATCAGTGTGTCAAATCAAAAGGGGGCTCGTATAAATCGGGAGGGAATAGTTTCAGCGAAACTTTTTCCTGACAGACGATCTGCCCAACATTAGAAATCGTATCAAAATCCATTCAGTAGTTTGGGAGATAGCAGAAGAGGGGGTTCGTATCATATGGTGGAGTTGAAAAAATTTGTTTGGACTGAAAAAACCAAAAAGTTTGAAGTTCAAATATTAATTAAAACATTCATAGAATTGTATTTTAAAATTACAAATGGTATGTAAAGTTCAAATCGACGCCTACGTGCTATCATAACTCGACTTACGACATTTTTTAATTATTGACACTACGAGAATCTCCAGATAAAAATACACATACAAAAATTTTTTATAACGGTATCATAGCGTTTAATAAAGTTATTTAACTTTAACATTTGTAATTTGTTGACAAAATTCGTATTTCTACAAGCAAGAATATCGTAAGTAGACTTACAACATTTATTCAAAGTTTACCGTAAAAGAAAACCAATTGCGGTTCTATCTATTAAAAACAATTTTTATGTCATTAAAAATAATAGAAATATTTGAAAATGTAGGCTTAAACAATCTCCGTAAATAATAAAGGAAAATATTATTAACATTGAGGAAAACTTTTACTGTAATGGTTTTCCCACAACGCGCTCTTATAAATGGTTGAAAATAGTTGTTCTGGAAAAAAATAGAAATTCAATTGCAATAGAACTTTTAACATCTAACAACAAAAAATGGATGTGTAAAACTCTTTAGGAAAAGAGATTTCCTATAATTTTCTGCAATTTTGCTTATTTCCATGACCTGCCAAAAACTGTTTCGTGGGAACAGCGTATTTCAAAACATTCCTTTGACAAAAATGTTCGAAAAAAATTTCTAGCCAAATATTTTGAATTGGCGAAGAAATTTCACTGACAAATAAATAATTTCCTGTGATAAGCCGCCGTTCACCAAATATCAATTTTTAGGAAACATGAGTTTCAAAAAGACTTTGATTTTGATTTTTTTTATTTTCATTGTGTTTACATTTGACTGTTCACTTGCAACTCGCGCCTTTTTACTGAGTTTATACTAAAGGGTCATGTGGCAATGTCATGAATTTGACATTTCTAGTTTGTTTATTGTTGAAAGTTGAAGGAACAGCCGTCTTACACAAGCGTCCAGTGGGATGAATGTTTTCGGGCTGAAAGTGCTCCTTGCAAAACCGAAAAGACCTAATGTTGTTGATTTTGGTAATCTCTTTCTGGTCGATTCCAAACATCCATTCGACACGTTTAAAGTAGTTGGAAATTGCATTCAGCAAGCATAAAGAAAAAAATGTTTTCTTACCTGGTTTCAGAATCTGGAAATTTCAAAAATGTTAAATTTGATGCCGTCCATGTATTATTTCCAAATTCTGTCACCACACAGGAAAAATACTGTTTTTCCATATTCGCTGGTAAATTAATAGCAACACAAACAAATTATCTCACGTGAAATCAAATGACATTTGACAAATCAAAACAAAACATCCCCTTGCTCCGCCGCTCACATTGCCATCTATTCTCAAATTAGTCGACAAAGGGGGTCGGGAGCAAGGGAAAAATTTTTAATACCAATTTCAGGGTTATGTTAAAATTTTAGCACAATAATATATTTAGAACAACATATTTAAAGTAAAAATTATCAGAAATTTTCAATACTATTCATTTATTAAAATTACCTATGGCAATAAAGTATTTAAAAAATACTGAAATAGTTGAATCCGCATGAAAAAAGTTTTTTTGGTACCATATTTTATGCAAATTGTTAACTTTTAGAACATAGCTATTGTTGTAGTCCGAGTTTAAAAATGAGGTTTATTGGGGAGCAATTTAGAATAAAAACACGAAATTGACTTAAATACTTCAGAATTTACGAATCGATGCTTCAACCGTTCGAACAACAATCATACAATAATCATTACTTACACTCTCGAAAAAATCCGGGGACGAATTAACTCCGCCTGAAAACATAGCTAAAAGTTTAACACCGTAGCGCGGAGTTATTTTTACATTTGTATTATACGGAGCTAAATATTCAATTTAACACCGTTTTGACCTAAATTTTAAATGAACTCCGAAAAGGAGTCAAAAATTCACTACAACTCCTTTTAGGAGTTATTTAATTGTAAAGGGTGTTCACGTTTAGAAGAGGCTTGCCAATTGGCTTCAACAGCCTATTGGGAAGGCAAATGGTTTACAATTCGAGAGGTCCCGTGTTCGAGTCCCGGCAGAGACATGTAAGAAAAGTTTTTAACAAGTAATATTAACTTTGGAAACACGAAAAAAAACTCAAAACATATTAAATGCTTGCAAAAAAAAAAGAGAATTTGTGAGGTTTTTTTTCTTGGTAATAAATTGGTTTAACACCGAAAAATTGTTAAAAATTAACACCCATAAGGAATTGTTGTGAACTCCTAGCCCGGTGCTCGATTTTCTCCAATAGGTGATGGACTCCCTCAAACTCCCTTTCGGTGCGTAATCGACTCCATTTTTTCGAGAGTGTACTGCTAGCTTAATTATTCTAGCTGGTGAGGAATGTCGAGTCCGCACTTTTATTATCTCGCGGTGTGCATCTTCATGTGCATCACAAATGTCGGGTCAGCGGTTTCGCTGTCGCACCCTGTGAACCTTTGTCACTTAGTTTGGTCGTACTTATAAAAAGTCTCCTAGTTGAAACTGGATATCGGTCCCATAACCGGGAATTTCCGCTGGCCTCGACACTATCCAACCCTGATTTTCTGCTTTTAGCAAAAGTTGTGACGTTGCCTATCTAGTGAATGTTGTAGACAGAGAAAGTCTATAGCTCTTGTTGGTTCATCTCGCTTCCTCTTACATTGGCTTATGGGAAAATCCTGGGTCGACCGTTCTATGCAAGTATATTTTTCTATGATACAACCTATGAATCAAACACTGTGTTCCCCAAAAAAGGGAAATTTTTTAGAGACATTTTTCATTGTGACCCAACGGTGTATTACAAAATCGTACTGTTTACTTACAATATATTCAATAATATTTCACGGGGAAAGACAATATTGTGGGAAATGTTATTCTTTTTAATTCAGTATGGTATCTATACTGTTTTTCGCAGTATTATATTGTTTTTCAGACTCCAATACTGCATTACTGCTTTTTTCCCCAAAATAATGTATTTAAATACTCAGAAAACTTTAATTCTTTAACGTTTCGAAATTCAAATTTATTAATAGCAATGCAAAACGTCAGTGACAACACAAAACAGTGGCAACACATGGCAAGTGTAAATACATTCAAACGACGAACAGAGAAGTATTGATGACAACATATCATATAGATGCGCTTCTTCCTTTCCCCATCGACTACTGTTTTGTCATTATTCATCCTTCTTCAGAACGCGTTACTTTGATTTTGCTTTCCATTGTTAATTTAAAAGAATAAAAATGTCGAAATTAAGAACAAAGACACAAATTTTCATTGAATAAAATTTATACTGCGAAAAATGCTGTTTTTTCAAATCGATTTACTGCTTTTGTAAATTTTTAGATGAAATATATTGTTTTTTGTCCGAAAAAAGATACCATCGTTAGCTATACATAAAAAAGAGGGGTAGGTATTAGTGAGCAAAAATTTTTTCTGCGGGCTGACCTCTCTCATGGTGAAAACCGGATCCGAAACCCTTAAGTGCATAAAGAGGTTTCATATCCTTTATTCTGTCAATAACTGTACCTGTGTGCAAAGTTTGATCAAAATCGGCCGCGCCGCTTTTGCGTGATGCCGGAACAAACATTCAGTCAAACAGACAGAAATACCGACCGACATACAGACAGATGGACAAACATAAATTTTAAGTATAACAAAACCTATAATTGCCAGTCTGGCAATTATTAGAAACTCGTATAGTGATATTCCTATCAAAATTCGAACAGTTGTATCAAAATTCCATTTTTTAAAATTTATTTCAATCGGATTTTGATGTATGGGAGTTTTATGCAGAATCATATCCTAAATAACTTTTGTTCTTTCACTTTTTTGGTGAGATGCACCGTTTTTGAGATATTCGCAAAAAACGTTATCGTTCGTATGGGGGGTACCCCCTAATGGTTCATTTTTGTTCATTAACGAACTTAGCCTCGCATTTTGCGAAAAACGGATCTGCACAAAATTTCAAGTCTCTAGCTCAATCCGTGCGCCCGCAATCCGTGCCACAGACGGACATGCAAAAATCAATTTTGTTTATCATTCTAAACACACTGGTGTAATACATTTTTATGTGTGATGACGGGGTCTTGGCGTTACAAACGGTAAGGCAAAGTTAATATACCCTTTGGTTTCACCATACGGGTATAAAAATGTCATTTTTGGCATCAGTATTATACGACCAAATACATCAATGTATGTCAATATTTTTGAGAAAATCCAAAATTACAAAAATTGTCCCCCTTACAGTTTTTATTATATAGATGGGAAAAAAGCAAAGTGGACACATCTACAGATAGAGAGCTTTCATTTAAAAAAAGAATAATAAAAATCGATTCTAAGCTGGAGCTGTGTCGAAAGAAATACATACAAATTCGCTTTGCCTTTTAAATATATAGATTCGTGATCAGCGACCCCGAAAACCCCCTAATGACCTTTTTTCCCGGAACACGTTTATTTTCTAAAAGTTATTTCTTGCATTTGCATTATCCTTACAGGACCTTCCGTTTTGAATTTTAAAAATCTAACACCGGATTCGTGATCAGCGACCCCAAAAACCCCCGAGTGATACTTTTCAGCCTCCTATTGAGCAGGATTCATGGCGAAAATCACGATTTAAAAACACCCAAACCCCCTTTACCCCCCGTGCACCCCCTTAGCGCTAAAATTTCGAAAAATCTCGTCTAAGTGAGCGCCTACGCAATGGTTGGGACATATTCTGAAAGTTTCAAGTCTCTATCTTCAGGGGTTTCAGGAGTTTGGGCGTCAGGTTAAACGATTTTATATATAGAGAATATGGTTTTCACTTTTTCCAATAAAAGACGATGCGTAACAGATATTTTTAATTTTACGTTTAAAAAACTCAATTTCAACAAAAAAAAAAAAAATATTTTGCCACCGCTCAGAATTGAACCCGTACCTGGCGCGATGTAGTTTACACTTATTCAGTAGTAAGAATATAAATTTTAAAGATAAATTAAGTAATAAAAAACAGGCAGTCATTGGGGACTGCCAACAGAAGTGAAAACATTAATATATGTAAGGTAATTTTGTCGTGTATTTATGCCTATATATTTTTTAACCTGAAATTTTGAAAATATATGCTAATAAGCAGTAAATTTCAAATAAAAGTCAATATGCATATTAAGGTTTGAATTCCTGAGCAGCACATGATTTTCTTATACAACAAAAAGCTAGAGATATTTAATTCTTTCTGTATAAGAATGCCACGTGCTGTTCAGAAATTTTCTGTGTAATTTTATTTTGCTGTATGATATTTTCAAAAAAAAAATCGTTTTTTTCTGTATAAAAAAATCAAATGAAATGAAAGCAAATCAGCATTCTTATGCTGTTAACCCGTTCGATACATGTTTTTTACTTTCTTCTACGAAGTATAATAAAGTATTGTATTCATGAAAAATTTCGACCTCTTAATTTTGCCTAAAAAACATTTCCCGATCACTCCTGAGTCGATTGGAGTCATATTAAAAAAATGTCTTTCTGTCTGTCAGTCTGTCAGTCTGTGTACAAGATTTCTCAAAAACTAATAGAGCTGGCGCCATGAAATTTTATAGGCATGTTGGGTCCTGAAATGGGACGATCCTGGAAATCCGTTAACCGGAAGTATCCAAAATGGCGGTTTTTCAAAAATCGCAATTTCGTTTTTCTCGATTTACTCCCAAACTACGCGTTTTTTAGTGGTCTTAAGTACGACAAAACTTGGAGAAAATAAAATTTTCCACATTTTTGTCTTTAGCTATAACTCGATATCTCCACCCGTTATCGAGATAAACCGTTATTTCAAAAAAAAACAGTTTTTTGCGATTATCTCGAAAACTAACGGGTTTTTGCTGACTGAATGTATGAAGTGAATTACTGAGAATGGCATTCTGCACAATTTTGTTTCTTACCGTTATCCGTTATCTTTTACCGTTATTGAGATATTTTCATTAATATATAAAAAATCATATGTTTGCAAATTACTTGCAAACTAACGGTTTTTCGACAAATCAATTAAAAGAATAATTAAAGATGTTAAAATTTTCTACATTTTTGCCATTTACCGTAAATTGATATCTTTTACAGTTCTCAAGTTATCTCAAATTTTGTACGTTTTTGATATTTTTGAATAAACCAAGAATTTATTGGGAGGTCGTCTTAGGTTGACAACGCGACAGGGCTCTAGCGTAAATTGCGCAGGGTCGTAGATTTTGTAGAAGAAAGTTTTGTGTTAACCACAACTGATATTTTCTATGGGGGTTAAAAATTCTCTCTATACAAATTAATGATGTTTAAGCTATTAGTATTCATTTAAAAGAAAAAAAATATATATTAAAAATTTTTATTTTTTACAAATAGGGGAAGATGGTCACCCCTCGTAAAGTTTTTGTGTTTTTGATTGTAATGTCGTGCATAACGCTCAAATTACTCTCTATTTCGTTTAACTGGATATTATAGATATCCAGCTAATACAAAGATATCAAAAAGAAAATGAAAATAAACTAATAATTAAACAGTTGCCTTTTTGCCACAAGTCGAAAATTGTACGAATCTACCCCCCTAGTAGGGCACTTTCGTACATATCATGGGGAACCTATGGGAAGCATATAATATACGAAATAAAACAAGAATCAAACATAAAAAGTTAAAAAAACCAGTCTTTATTAAATTCAGCAAAAAAGCACAGAAAACCCTTTCAAATTAGGTCTTTTTAAATAAATAACATAAAATAATTCAAAAAGGTAAAAAAAAACATAAAACTTAAAACAATTCAAAAATTAAAAATAAATAACTTCATAATAACGAAAAATACCTTTTCATCACTGCACATTATAAGTGCCCAAATCAATTGGAAATTTAAACATACCAAAAGTCCTAGCACGAATGTGCCCCCTTTTTAAAAGCTTTTATTTAGCTTGCCTTCGTGTCTGTCTGTCTGTTTGTCAGATCAAATCTTGCAACCCAATTTTGACCCACTTCCACTTGTCCGATTGACTTGAAATTTTGCACACTTATATAAGTCCGATGACAATACAATATTTTCACTACTTCGTGCTTGTAAGGATAACGGAAGGTCCTGTAAGGATAACGTGATTATCCTTTTCTCCAAATTTTCCGGAAAAAAATCTATTCTGGGGGTTTTTGGGGTCGCTGAATACGATTCTCAAGTTAAAAAGCCTGTAAGGACATCTCAAATGTAAGGATATATATTCGAAGATAAAAAGAACAAAATAAAAAAAATTAAAAAAAAATTTTTTAAAAAAAGCTTTTATTAAAAAAGAATGCACTAAAAAGAAAAAAATAATTTTCTGGACGCTGTGTATCACAAATATAAAAGCTTTTAAAAAGCGAGATAAAGCATAAAACAATAAAATAAAAATTTATCTCGCTTTTAAAAAGCTTTTATATTTGTGATCCACAGCGCCCAGAAAATTATTTTTTTCTTTTTATACCCGTATGGTGAAACCAAAGGGTATATTAACTTTGCCTTACCGTTTGTAACGCCAAGATCCCGTCATCGCACAAAAAATGAATTACACCAGTGTGTTTAGAATGATAAAAATATTTAATTTTTGCATGTCCGTCCGTCTGTCCATCCGTCTGTCCGTCCGTCCGTCTGTCTGTCTGTCTGTGGCGCGGATTGCGGGCGCACGGATTGAGCTAGAGACTTGAAAGTTTGCACAGGTCCGTTTTTCGTAAAATGCGAGGCTAAGTTCGTTAATGGGCAAAAATGGACCATTAGGGGGGGTACCCCCCATACGAACGAAATCGTTTTTTGTGAATATCTCAAAAAGGGTGCCAAGCCCAAGAACAAAAGTTATTTAGGATATGATTCTACATAAAACTCCCATACATCAAAATCCGATTGGAATAAATTTTAAAAAATCTTATTGGAAAGTTTGACTTCAAATTGGAATTTTGGTATAACTGTTCGAATTTTGATACGAATATCACCATACGGGTCTCCAATGATTGCCAGATTGGCAATTATAGCTTTTGTTATGTTTAGTGCATTCTTTTTTAATAAAAGCTTTTTTTTTTTAAAAAAATTTTATTTTTACTGCCGCTGCTATGCTGTGTTTGCTGCTTGTAGTACAGATTTCACATCTATACTCTTTTTATGCTCCTCCTTTGTGTGTATTGAATCTAATGTCATGTTATTTCTTTCTTTTAACGGCAAAAGCGTTTGCTGTGGTTTCCGACTCTCGTTCTTGGGAACGGAAATGATTTCTATTTAAGTTTTCGCTTTTCTTTCTTTCTAAAGGGTGGGCCATCTTGAAGTTACTGCACAAAACAGTAACTCTTATTTTATTTCGGAAGTTCAGCCATATTTTCGCAAAGCAAAGGCGATTTGTTTGTGTTAGTGTAGTATTTTGGACTTTTTATTTTAAAAATTACA
Organism: Chrysopilus asiliformis; assembly: GCA_964034945.1. Taxonomy (NCBI): domain Eukaryota; kingdom Metazoa; phylum Arthropoda; class Insecta; order Diptera; family Rhagionidae; genus Chrysopilus; species Chrysopilus asiliformis. The sequence goes on along the minus strand of OZ035961.1, from coordinate 65,557,896 downwards.
CGATTTTAGCAGCCGAATAATTTTTTAAATTCTCAAACCGTACTCAAAATATTAGAAAAAATGGTTTAAAATACTTCTGGTTTAAATCTGTCATCATCAGGTAAAAATTCAAACTTAACGGAAATAGTTGGACCTGTCCACTCTCTTTATAGGCTCACTAGTGTAGCCCACATGAATTAAAAAGAATAACATTTCCCACAATATTGTCTTTCCCCGTGTGGATAACCACCTTTTACACCGTTAGGTCACAATGAAAAATGTCTCTAAAAAAATTTCCCTTTTTTGGGTTAACTATATGCATTTGACTCGAGGCCGAAGGCCGAGTAAAGAGGAAGGCGAGAGCTGAAATATATTTAAATAATTTTACGTAACATCTCCATACATCAAATTCCAACAATTCAAGCGTGAGGGGCGAGGCCGAAGGCAGAGTAGTTGGGGTGGCCGTAGGCCGACGGGGGCAGGGAGGCCGAAGGCCGACCTGCGTAAGGGGGATGAACCGCGAAGCGGTTCGGGCGCAGCCCCTAGTAAAATATTAAAAAAAGTAAATAAATCAACAAAAAATCATTTGAAAAGAAAAAAAAAAGAATTTGCAGAGAAAAAAAAAGAATTTGAAAAGAAAAAAAAAGAATTTGAAAAGAAAAAAAAAAAGAATTTTGTCACCGATAAAGAATTGAACCGGGTGCATGGCGCATGGTAGTCCAACTTCTAACTCACTGCGCTGATCATACAGTACGGAATGTCGTGTTAACATTGAAGACTTAGTTAGCGGCATATTTATAATTTTGGAAGGCAAATAACTATTATTAAAAATTGAAAAAAAAGTAAAACGGACATATCTACAGCTATAGAGCTTTCATTTAAAAAAAGAATCATCAAAATCGGTTCAATAGGAACTGCAGGAGCTCTGTCGAAAGAAATCCATACAAAATCGCTTTGCCTTTTAAATATATAGATAATGTAACTAAATCGCCATTATAGACATTTTAAATCGCTGACAAACATCACCCATAAAAAATACAATAAAAAATTGATTTTGAAGCAATTTAGTAACATTACAACAAATCCCCGGTCTTCATATAAAAATCTCTACAAGTAATTTGTGTACTAAATAAAAATTAAGCAAAATCTAAAAAAAACGTCTCTTGGTTTTTATTTGCAAATAAACCAGTGTTGCGATTTCTAGAGAAATCAGAAGGGGCTGATAAAATATTTGTCAATTTTATAAAAAAATACCCATACACAAATAACTTATGTTCTAATTTTATAGATCCCACGAGCGTACTCCAGAGGAATTGGAATTAGTTTTTGAAGAACTATTGCATATAGCAGCCTTATCACATCTCTCAACTAGCATCAAAAGGGAATTAGCATCTATTATTGTTTTTGAATCCCATGCACAAGCTGGCACTATCTGTAAGTATCCTGTTAAAATTTCCATTCGTTGATTTAGGGCCTTACCAATGACCCGTGACTAACTTAGTAACAGCTTTTGGTGTGTGCGAAACGGGCTATTTGCTTGCTAATTCTAGTAAGTTTTCACACATTTATGACAGCGAATTTAAAACTTTTCAATAAAAACTAGGATTTGAACCGAAATTAGCAATCAAATAGCCCGTTTCGCACACACCAAAAGCTGTTACTAAGTTAGTCACGGGTCATTGGTAAGGCCCTTATTCTTTAGAATTTCTTAGAACTAGATTTTGGTGTAATAATAACAGCGAAAATTTAAGAAAGTGGTATCATCAGGTTGTGACCACAGGCGTAACTACCTATAGGCGAAGTGCATGAATCAAATACAAAAAAATGTGTTTGATTCATGGGCGAAGTGAGCAAATACTCAGGGCGCAGTGTTAAAGGGCGCACAAAAAAAATTGGATTTTACTAAAAATTCGAAAAAAATATTTGCTTAAAGAGATTAGAAATTAACAATTTTTGCTACATTTAACTTTATAAAGAGACTATATTAGTTGCGTTTTTTTAATGTTCTAGAACACGGAACATTAAAAAAACGATCCAGAGTAAGTGGAAAATTTCATTGAGTTCGAATGGCAACTAACTTCATGTTGGTTACATCAGTAGGCCGTTACTGCTATATTTTCGTGATATAATCACGATTCGCTATCTCCCATGATTAAAACTATTTCGCTGTCAAACAGAACCAAAGAACCACCAACACAAAATCCTCAATTGAGAATAAAATGTCAGATTTATTATGTTGAAGTTAGCAGCATTTCATTACCGTACATTATCGTATAAAATTTCCCTTTGTTCCAAGCGCTGTTCGAGATGAAAAGGTGGTGCAGGATTTTGTATGGAAAGCTTGTTCTGAACTGCTTCAGAACATTAAAAAAACGCAACTATTGTCTGCTACATTTTTAACTACAGTTCGAATCAAATTTCAAACGTCAAATTGATTGAATTTCGTTTCTAGCACAGTTCACTTTGAGTTGTAGCTAACATTTTTATCTAAGTAGCTTTTTTGTAATTGTAATTCAGAAATCTCACCATTAATTAAATTGTTTTTGTAAAGCCCTATGACTTCTAAACCAAGTGGAGCTTTTTATAGGAAAAAAATGTGTCTGTCTCGTAGAGACGGCCAGAAGACGTGGATCCGCCTACAACGATCGCCAATAAATATTTAAGTAAGAAATTTTAGTGAAAAAGAAATTAAGGAAACAAATTTTTATTTAAAAATATTTTTATTTATAATTGGTTTATGATAAGAGAAGTGTGTCTATTGGGTTCAAAACGAATATATTCCATTTTTTAAAAAAATTAAGTTACGATTGATTTTGGTTCCTACTGTTGGTTCCCACGACTTACTTAACCATTCGTTAGGCGATGCGCCACGGGGCATGGGCATGCCGGCGCAACGAGCAAGTTACGGGCAAGACGGTTTCGGGAAAGGTTTGAGGTTTGCGCTACTCCAGAATCTGGTTGAACGGAGCAAAGCACACACACATATAAGACATAACGAGTTTTAGTTCCTATTTCTAGCGATACACACGCACACAATTGAAATGAAACGTGTAACTATGTAGCAGGGCAAAAGAGCAAGCAAGAATCGTGGCGCAGCGAACACGAAAATAAACTATGTTGCACCGGCATGCCCATGACTCGTGGCGCATCGCCTGTTATGATCAAAACGGTTTTATGCCGTTAAAAATCGGTTTGATCATAGCGAATGGTTAAGTAAGTCGTAGGAACCAAAATCAATCGTAACTTAATTTTTTTCAAAAATGGAATAGATTCGTTTTGAACCCAATAGGCACAAGTATGAAATAAATATCATACATACAATGTTCAAAACGCTCCCATTTCTAGTCTTTCGTTCTGTTCCCAAGGAGGAATTGAAATCAATGGAAAATAAAAATCACTCTCTCCGTACGCTTCATGATTTTTAACAGTGCTAATTGTTTCGCTGCACGAAAAATACCACTGCTTTAGTCAATGTCCAAATGCCAAGTGAGCTAATCAAATCAATGGGCGCATCCAACTACCAGAGCGGCTCTGGTCATTTATATATGAGCTGTCATTGAAAGAAATTATTGTTCAAGATGGACCGCGATCATGGCCGAATTATACAAGGTCTGCTGGTTATTTTTTGACAGCCACCATTTTGCTACGTCATCGGCAAGAAATTCTTTGTCATGTTGATTGTGCGTACGGAGTTGTTTAGCTAGATGTTAGCTAGATTTGAGAATTAGGGAAAATTCCCATTCAGTCTTATAAGAATTTCTTGCCGATGACGTCAGAGCCAGAAGCAACTGAGCTGTCAAGCAGACCTTGTATAATTCGGCCATGGACCGCGATGTAATTATCTCCGTAATGTTAGAAATTTGTGCTTCTGATACGATAAATCTGGAAGCTATTTCACTTTTGGTTGAAGAGTGTAATACTTCAGTTGAAGTCGCCCCAATCCGGAATGCGGCACCCGAAAGAAACCGGGATTATTTTGAGGTGGCTATGCCGAAGTACACTCCCGAACTCTTTCGCCAACATTTTCCGCAACGCCGACTATTTCCATTCCCGTTTGCTCAGCAAGAACTTCCATGAGGCTTCCCGTATTATAAATAACATAAATAACTATAAATATTATAAATAACACCATTTATGTATTTCCGTCGTCGTTTTTAGACATGAATTGAGGTTCTGTAATTCTACATTTGACATTTGCTCAGCTACTGGGCGGAGTTCTTTTACGCTCAGAAAAAATGTGAGCTGCTCAGTTGAGCCGCTCTGTAGCGATTGCGTTCAGTAAAGGTGGGTTTAGAAACACGAGCATTTTCATTTTTACTGGCAAAGTGAGCGGGATAGCGAAATTCAAATTTACGTGCGCAAAAAGTCGATCACATCAGTGTGTCACACGTACTTTCCCTTCCACTTTATGGCGAACTGTCACTGCACATCACCTTCTCGCAGCAATACGTTTATTATCACTTCAATTTCACCTAACAAAATCATTTTGTGTGATGTTATAATTAATAACATAATTATTATTACCTCCCGTTTCCATTTAAAATGCGTAGCTTTCAAATAAACATCGAACTTAACCTTACTTTTGCTGGCTGCCATAATTCCCCATAATTCAGGGGTAACATTGTGCTGGCAGGGCGGGGAAGTCCAATGTGTTTGTTGTTGTTTACTGCCATAACTTTCCTATCGTCGACGAAAATTATGGATAGTAAAACTACTACATGCAAGCAAAATTTCCAGTAAAATTTTTACTGAGTGGTTTCCCGTCCCTTTCCCACTTGGTGAAAAAGTCATAAGAAGTCTGGCATTTCACTCACTTTGCCAGTAAAAATGAAAATGCTCGTGTTTCTAAACCCACCTTAACTGAGCACCTTTTTCGCTCTAGAACGATGCTGAGCCGCTCTGGTAGTTGGATGCGCCCAATGTCTTCGAACTCAGCAAAGCTCCATTATATGCAAAATGCACAAGTGGAAGCAGAACGGGTTATAGGGCAAAACGAAACAGATTATGTCTTTCATATGGGTATGTATGCAATTGGCGTGCAAGCTAGAAAAAAACGGGTAGCATGAAGAATCGATGGATAAAAGAGTAATTTGAGCTTGCAAGTTACCCTTGGTGCTCATGGCTTAAACTATGAATCAAACACGGCTTAAACGGCCCATAGACGTTAAATCTTTCAGCATAGATTAGAGAGTTACTATAGATAGGTAGGAAACACTTTTTCCCATATACTTACGGTAGAGTAAATAGCTGCGCTAGTGGAATATTTTCTGATGAAATCGGTATTCTTTTTCACTCCTTCACATTCAATTGGAATGAAGAATAAGCAAAAAAGCTTTTCAATTTGCCATTGTCACTGGGTACACCAAAAGTACAATTTTCAGCAAAGAAATTGCAAAATCAGAAAAGAGATTTGACTAAGTTTAATCAACCGGCAAGTTTCCTACAACAACAAAACCTGGGAAATTATCGTGTTTGCGAAACTTTACGAAAAAAATAGTTAAGCTTAAAATAATTTAATTTCAAGGTATAAATTACGTGCAAAGCGATTTCTTTAAAACAAATTTTTAAGAAAAATTTAACTACAGAAATCTCAATACCATGTTCTTAATCTTATTGAAGGTGGTGTGGAAAATCACATTTAAATATATCTTCCGAGTAAAAATTAATATAACCCATTTAAATATATCTTTCGAGTAAAAATTAATATAACTTAAAAATTAATAATGTAATGATATTTATACAAATGCTCTCAAATAGAATTTGTCTAGATAAATTTTGAAAAAAAACTATTTTCATACGCGACAAAAGTAGTATGTGGCAACACCATTAAATTTGGCATTCCTCACACAAAAGCAATTCATGTCTTTACGATGCAAATGAAACAGACGATAAAAAGCCGAATGTACTCATAGATATCCTACTACTAGATCAAGCCATTTGCTATCTCAAATAGACCACTGAAACGTCAAAAAGTTATGACGAGAAAAAGGGACAAAGCTAGTAAATTCTGGGAAATTAAAATTCTGAAAAAAAAAATGCTTATGCAGGTCCCCGACGGAATATTATTCAATCCCTATACCAATTATTCATGTTAATATTCAGAGCTGCCACATACCACTTTAAATTTAGAATTGAATAGAAATTCAGAACTGATTCGAACATCTGACATCACTAAAGTTCCAAGAAAAAATGAGACAACCATAGTCACGCTGTCCCATATTTTTGGTATGGAATTGTTCGAGTGCCGCGATCTAGTAGTAGGATATCTGTGAATGTACTCTTCTTCAGGAAAAAATTTCTTTCTTGTTTCTCATCTATAGTAAAGCGGCCCCTACACGTTCAATCTTGCAGCCAATCATGCTGTCACAGCAAAAAGCTTATTTGCACTAAACACTCAATCATGCACGCAAGCATCAATTAATTCGAAACAGCCAAACCGACAGCACACAGCACAAATATGAATTTAAACAATTTTTGTCCTTATATTTTTCGCTTTTCGTCATCCACAACTCACTTCTTTGTCTGTATAACTCGACAAAGGATTCTCAAAAAACTTTGTCTTTTATATGCGACATCTTTTCACTACTAAAACTTACGCTGAAATGAGGAATTGATTGACAGCTTCGCTATACACGTTCAAGCATGCTGTCATTCACAAAGCTCCCGTGAAAAATAACAAAATGATTTTGATATTGGCCAGCATGCTGTCAATCATGGAATTTGCATGACAGCATCACCATAGACGTTCAAAATGCTGTCACAGCATGCGATGATTGACTGCAAGATTGAATGTGTAGGGACCGCTTAACTCTCTAATCTATGTCTATAGTAACTCTCTAATCTATGCTTGCAGTGAATCATCGCACAGCACTTTGAACATCTATGGTGATGCTGTCATGCAAAATTCCATGATTGCCAGCATGCTGGCAAATATCAAAATCATTTTGATATTTTTCGAGGGAGCTTTGTGAATGACAGCATGCTTGAATGTGTATAGCGAAGCTGTCAATCAATTCGTCATTTCACCGTAATTTTTAGTAGTGAAAAGTTGTCGTATATAAGAGAAAATTTTTTTGGGAATCCTTTTTCGAGTTATACAGTCAAAAAAGTGAGTTGTGGATGACGAAAAGTGAAAAATATAAGGACAAAATTTTTTTAAGTTGATATTTGTGGTGTGTGTTGTCGGTTTGGCTGTTTCGAATAAAATGATGCTTGCGTGCATGATTGAGCGTCTAGTGCAAATAAGCTTTTTGCTGTGACAGCATGATTGACTGTAAAGCTCGATCCAGACTACACGATGTACGGGGTACGAGGTTGGCACGTACCCCGAACATCGAGTGTTTGGATGGGAAATTTGCATATGGTTTCACCTAGTGAGTAAAATCAGAAGCTGTTTGATTATCCTCGTACGTGGTAACCGCGTACACGAATGAGCAAAACCCTGTGCAGTGTGGATGCAGTTCCATGTACGAGGAAACCAAAAACCTCGTATCTCGTACCCCGTACATCGTGTAGTCTGGATCGAGCTTTAGATTGAACGTGTAGGGGCCGCTTAAAGAGTCTCGACTCGATTCAAACACAAAGCTTTTCCCCTTCCTGCAAAAGAACGAATATCTGAAAAGAAAATAAATTCTCCTTAAAGCTCGCTCGCTGCTCACTGAACTTGAAAAAACACGCCGCTTCTGCTCAATGGCTGTACTATATTAGTTAATTTTTTGTTTGTTTAGTGTTTAATCAAGGCGATGAAGGACGATCGTGGTATATATTGCTGAAAGGGTCTGTTGATGTAGTCATACACGGAAAGGGCACTGTGGCAACCTTGAAAGAAGGTGACGATTTTGGAAAATTGGCATTAATTAACGACGCTCCAAGGTAAAGAAAAAATAAATAATCTTTTGTTTTTCAACGTGTTGAAATTTTTTAATAATTCTGTAGGAGTCGAATGAATTATATATTTGAACAACTTTTACTAAAAAAACCTACTCTTTTTTTCTTGGATTGTTTCGAAAATTTAATTTATTTTCAAAAAAAATAGTTTTGTAGGTACTTTTAGTGTTTATTGATTTAAAATAAACGTAAAAATAATTTCAATCAAACAAATATGTTGAAAAAAAGTTCTAACAATTCGAACCAATTTTAAAATTATAAAAATTAATCGATTAAGGCCCGTTTGCGCGTATTATTCTTAAAAAAATAAGTTGTGGTTAGCCTACTTAAACCGTAGAAATTCTTCGACTTAAATTTTTTAAGTTGTACATAAGTTGCTAAGTTTTGTTGGTGCAAACGGCACTAAATATCAATAATCGATTTTTCTTGAAATTCTTCTCGAATTTTATTCAGAATTTATTTCGCTAATTTTACTCATTTATCGCGGATTAACTTACTTACAAGTTGGACTACCAGACTTTGAAAGCGAAATAATGGGGTTTGGAGTAAAAAAAAGTGACTGATATATTAATTCAAAAAATTGTAAAAATAGACATTGTGTTTTCCCATGACCCATAGAAAACTAAATAGTAATGTTTATTCTGACAATTTTTTTATCAAATGACTCAATATCACTGAAAGTTTGATCTTTTAATCGTACTATAATTAATGTAAATACTGGAATAAGAGAATAAGTCGAAACTATTATAATGGTTAATACCCAATTAAAAATCGTAAAACAAATGAAGCTGTTTGGCAAAATACTTTTTTCCCGGATACGGGAAAAAAGTGACTGAAGTCAAAAAAAAAAAAAAAGAAAGAATAACAGGTCGGACAAGTGGCTTAGACGGTGGAGCAATATTTAGAATGTGTACACAATTTATGCAGCCAATTGCATTCGCCATTCCAAAATTTTGTATAAATTGATTTTTGTATTCTTCTTTTCCTTGTAAAGGAATTGGAAATTTTATTTTCCTCCTTGCGTATGAAGTTGAATTAATAGTGATAATTATTAATTAACCAGGGTGGCCAGATTTTCAAAATTCGACGGCGGGATATGGACCATTTAAGAAATAAGGAATAGGATAGGGTACTATTTTTTTAGTAACTTTGATTTTAAATTTTTTTTTAAAGATCACAGACTATGTTTTATTTAAATTTCAAATTACATTTCGTTTCTTAGTTACTTTAATATTAATAAAAGGTTGGCCTCACTTTTGTTTCTTCGTCAATACATAGCTCTTTATTACATTTTATTATTCGTCTATTTAGTGATGACTATATTTAGCATTATACTTAGCTAATCCTCCTCAAAACTAAAATATCCGTTTCCAGAGTTCCGCCTGTCTTTCTCTGATTGGTTGGTTGCCATATTGAATGTGTTATTATTGTTTCGGTCGTTTTCAATGCAACACCTTGCATTGTACACGGGAAAAAAAATCCGCATAGTAATCGTTCCTATAAAATATGGGAAAGCGATTATAAGAGTCATTGAACCATTTTGTAGCAAAGGCTTCATTACTATGTAAATAGGGCTGAGAGAAGAATGGACACATTCCAACAAAAGTAGCATCCGTTCTCAGTTTTAACTGGAGCCATTCCTAAACTGAGATTCCCACTATTTTTAGAGCCTGCTTCAATATTATGTAGTACTCAGTCCTACAATAAAATGGAATGAATCCTAAAAAAACACAAAAAAAAAATGCGACCGTTCTACACTTAGCAACATTAACTCTTACTTTTTTTTGATTCGTGAATCTACTAGATTATCGTCATACCCGTTGATTTTTGCAACATTCTTAATGTGTTCGTATTCCTTTCGGTAATCATTTATCGACAATGGCAGTTTACACAGTCTATGGACAAAAGAATGATATGCGGCTTTTTTATGTTGCACATGACAGTGAGAATCATTTGTAATTGTTCTTGTGGTACTTGTAGGTTTGTGGTATATTCCAAATTCAATTTTTCCTTTACTCTTTCTTAATAACAAGTCTAAGAACGGTAACTCCTTATTACATTCTTTCTCGAATGTGAATTTTATTGAATTGAATTGATTATTTAAAATGTCAATTGTTTTTTCGATTTCATCTTCTCTTATAACCGCGAACACATCGTCAACATAACGCCACCATATCCGTGGAAGCAATTTTTGTTCTTTTAAGTTCATTTCAAATAGTGACATAAATAATTCCGCAATTAAAGGTGACAATGGATTGCCCATGCTTGTACCTTTGCTTACTTTGTAATAATTGTCGCGGAACATAAACACATTTTGTTGCATGCAAATTTTAGCCACTCTTTCATACACAATTCTCTTTTCTTTTGGCACTTTTACTAAGACTAAATATTTTTTTTGAGGGCTTCAAGAGCTACGTCAACTGGTATACTAGGAAACAATGAACACACATCGAATGAAATCATTATTTCATTATCCTCCAATGTAACATTTTTTGTTTTCTCAACGAAGTCATACGAGTTTCTAACAGATAAACTATTAATCGATGGCAATTTATTCAATTCGTTCACTAACCCCTTCGCAATTTTATAACATGGAGTATTAATATTTGACACAATTGGTCTCATTTTTTCACCGGATTTGTGAATTTTTGGTAATCTATACAATTTTGCAATTGTTGGATTTGAAACATTTAGAATTCGATTGAACCGGAAACCAAACACTTCACTTATTAATTTTCTCAATTCATTACATTCACTGACCAACTTTGACAAAGGATTTTTGTTCATTACCTCATATTTTGATTCATTTATCATATCACTCATTCGACGATCATATTCCATTTTATCTAAAATCACTATTTTATTACCTTTATCTGCTTTAAGATACACACAATTTCTTTCTTGTAATTTTTTAATAGTTTTAAATTCACTATTTTTGTTGTTGGAATTTTACCGAACTTCTTTAATTACTTTAGCCGCGTTTTCTCTTATATCGTTTTGTACTCTATTTGTTTTATATTTTATTATTGATTCAATATCAACAACCGTATCAACTAGTGGTATTTTATTTGGTTTCGGCGTATATTTCAAACCTTTATTTAGAAGTTTTATTTCGTCATCACTGCATACTTCATTAGACTGATTTACTACAAAATCTGGAATTAAATCATGATTACCTGAACCTGATTTTTTATCATGATTGATTTTCATTAAAACTTTTAATTTTTTGTCGTATGTTTTTCTCTTGGTATCAATGTGTTTTTGAACGCATTCGAATACTATATGTTCGAAATTATACTAATTATTAGAATATTAATTATTAGAAATGCTTGAAATTAATATTATTAACTCGATTAATAACTTATTAAATTGTAGTATCTTTTTAAGCTTATTCGCAGATGCTAGTGCTTTAATAAAACCATAAATACTAATATAAAAATATATTTTTTTTCTAATATGATTCTAACCTGTTCTACCCGTCAATGCATTTGGGAACTTTTGGAAATAAAATTAATTATAGAGCTGCTACTATAGTTCTTAAAGAGAATAATTGCCACCTGCTGAGGGTAGATAAGGAGCATTTTAATAGAATTCTAAGAGATGTTGAAGCGAATACATTGCGTCTTCAGGAGCACGGAAAGGATGTATTAGTACTGGAACGAGTTTCTAAACAGCGAGGACATTCAGCTTTTAAGTATGTTATTCAAAGCTTGATTTTCTGTCATTTTTTTTAGTGAACAAAAGTACAATCACATATAAAAAATGTACGACTGTAATTAGATCAGATTTCAAAAGAACATCAATTCTATGTGATTCGCTATATCATGTGGCAAAGTTTACTTCCAATTTGTCATATATTTTTAGAAAAAATGTTGAAACACACACATAAAAGCCCTTTACCCAGTATTATTTTTCTTTTATTTTGTAGTGCAATGTGTTTAAAAATGTAAGTAGTGCGACCAATCCTGTTTAGTCAAATGAAATTCTTGTCAAATATAAAAATAAAACATAACAAAAGCTATAATTGCCAATCTGGCGAACAGTTGTACCAAAATTCCACTTTGAAGTCAAACTTTCCAATAAGATTTTTTAAAATTTATTCCAATCGGATTTTGATGTATGGGAATTTTATGTAGAATCATATCCTAAATAACTTTTTTTCTGGGGTTTTTTTTGATAGGATGCACCGTTTTCGAGATATTTGCAAAAAACGTTTTCGTTCGTATGGGGGGTACTCCCCCTAATGGTCCATTTTTGCTCGTTAACGAACTTAGCCTCGCATTTTACGAAAAACGGATCTGCGCCAAATTTCAAGCCTCTAGCTCAATCCGTGCGCCCGCAATCCGCGCCACAGACAGACAGACGGACGGACGGACATGCTAAAATTAATTATTTTTATCATTCTAAAGACACTGGTGTAATTCATTTATGTGTGTGTTGACGGGATCTTGGCGTTACAAACGGCAAGGCAAAGTTAATATACCCTTTGGTTTCACCATACGGGTATAAACATTGCCGAACAATGTATATGTTTACACAAAAAATTTAGTTACAATCGCAGAAAGGTGGTTTTTTGCTTATTTTAAAGCTATAAATTTTATCATAAATATTTCCGCCCAAAAGGACTCAAAGGATAATAGAAATATCCTTTTTCCGACTTAATTGCCTTATAACTCCTAAATATCTCGACTTACTATAAAATATGTCCTTAAATTTTTTCTCGTAACATTTACTAGAAAGAAAATATTTTCGAAAAGGTAATTTGTATAGACCGAAACTACCATCGAAAATTGAAATTTTGGTTTTCTAAGGCTCGCTTTCGCTCGCATATCACATATTTCGCTCATTAAAAAAAATAAGAAAAAATTACAGAAATGATTTTGAGAAATGAAAGTTTATTTGTGATTTTTTTCAAAAAATTAAAACAAGGCCTTTTGTTATATTCAAGGTCAAATGTTATATTGCGTTACCTTGAAATTAAAAACTGCCTAAAATATCTAATGAATCAAACCCTATAAAATAAGCTTCAAATTGCGTCTAACAACAGACCTGTATCTCATTTCTACCCTAGTTATAAATAGTTTTGTGATTACACTTAGCTGAAAATTGCGATTTTCTCAGGATTTCCAAGTGTTGTGTCTCTGAAACTACTGCAAATAAAAATCTGAAATTTGGCATTTGTCACTTGATCTGAGAATTCAATATGTGAGCCAAATTTGAAAAAAATTCAAAACAAAAATTTCTTTACTCATTGTCCTTACGTAGATTCACATTTTAAACCATATATAAATTAACTTATTGAGTCCTTTTGGGGGGAAGTATTTATGATACCATTTTCTGATTGTAGAGCTCATTACCTTTAAAATAGGCTCAAAACCATCCTTTTACGATGATAACAGAAATTTCTGTGAATTTTTGAATGATAAATCCTTTAAGGATCAATTACTAAAAAAATTGACGGCGTCGACATATACATTGCTCGGCAATGTTTTTCGGATCAAAATTATCTATCCGAATCCATTAACAGAATATCAATAACAAAAACACTGTTGTTAATCATGGCTATTCTGAAACCCGAAGTTAAAACGTAAAACCAAACTCAGTCGATTCGATTCGCCACTCAATTGGTATACGTATCATAGATTATAAGCAATCGAACAGGAGTGAAACGCAGTGGATTCAAGAATACAAATTACAATCGAGGGAAATCGAACAAACTTAACGCAACTTCGGATTCCAGAGGACGCATCAATGAAATTGACATTATTCTATTTGCAAATTCATTTGGGATTTTTGTATTTAGTCGGAATTTAATATAGAGAAAATATAATCAATAAGTTTGGCGACCATATTTATGCGCCGCGTTTGTCAAAAAAAATCGCTTTCGGCACTTTACTTTCTATTATTTCACTTGTTCAACGTATTTTTCTTTTAAGAAATCATTATTTAACATCTGAGTTGCCTAAATCATTTCTAAACTATGTTCGTTCTGAGCAATTTTGATCGTAAACAAAATAATCTACAATTCGATATTATACTTGTAATTCGTTAGTGTTAATCAGGTACCGCAATGCAAAGTTTTGAGCGGTTTAAAAATCAAATAGACTCAACAACCTTATTTTATTAAGTTACATTTTGTTAAACTTAAGGGTGCGCTGTAGATTTCCACGATTTTTAGAAAATTAAATATTATATGCATGCCTATTCTGGAATCTTGTTCGATTTCCTCTCAATTTGTATTCTTGATCCGCTTCGTTTCACTTATGTATATATGTTTCGGTTTAAGGAAGCTTTTTTTGGTAATGGCTTTTGTCTATAATCCAACGCAATATTTCTATTTTACACAAATTATATCATTTCTTTTGTTATTTGATTTATTGTTACTTTCAGATACACAGTGATGTCCGGAACGCCATCGAAAATGCTGGAGCATTTGCTGGAGACGCGTCTAGGTGGACAAGTGGGACCAAACGATCCATTCTTAGACGATTTTCTGTTAACTCATATAGTATTCTTGCCAGTACCCCAGCTAGTTGATGAGCTAGCTAATTAATATCCTTTTTAAATGCTTGAGGAAATGCTAAATGTTAGGTCAAAGTCGTGTTAGAAAATTTTTTTTTTTGGCGGAAAGTATTGTGCCGCAATATAGACAACTACTCCATAATATAGACCATTACTATTTCTCAGCTCCTACATCTAAGGTCATACATAACGGAACATACATAACAGAATCCTACATAATTGTAGTTTCCTCCATATCCGATATCTAAGCCGATTTCGACTCCCCCCCCCCCCCCTTACTCTACTCTGACCTCTCACCGTAACTTAGCTCCTTTTATGCTAGAACCTTGAAACTGTTTGGCGATTGTCGAAATCTAGACCCTAATAAAACCAAAATTTTGTCAAAAAACAAAAAGTTTTGTACTGGTTATATGTACGTATAAAATGAATTAATGAGAATGGCATTATCCACAATTTTGTCTGTTACCATTATCCGTTATCTTTTACCGTCATGCAGATATTTTCATTAAAAGGTAAAAATTAGATTGCTAGCAAATTACCGGTTTTTTCGAAAAAAGGAAAAATTAAAAATATTAAAATTTTCTACATTTTTTTTTACCGTTATCGAGATATTTCAGATTTTGTCTAAAAAAAGTTCATATTTTTATATAAACCACAGAAAAGTTACTATACAAAGGTTAAAATTTTTCCAGTCTAAATCATTGGGTACGGATGAGGGCGATAGGCAAGACTTTAGTTGCGTTTTTTTAATGTTCTGAAGCAGTCCAGAATTAGCCGTCCATACAAAATCCTGCACCACCTTTTTATCTCGGACAGCGCTTGGAACAAAGGGAAATTTTATACGGTAATGTGCGGTAATGAAATGCTGCTAACTTCAACATAATAAATCTCACATTTTATTCTCAATTTCGACAGCGAAATAGTTTTAATCATGGGAAATAGCGAATCGTGATTATATCAAGAAAATAAAGCAGTAAGGGCCTACTAATGTAACCAACGTGAAGTTAGTTGCGATTCGAATTCGATGAAATTTCTCACTTACCCTGGATCGTTTTTTTAATGTTCCGTGTTCTAGAACATTAAAAAAACGCAACTTCTGGCGGTCCAGGGAGTATGACGACAAGCAGGCAACGGAATTCGATTGTCTTGTGTCCGTCATTCATCTTATTGCATACTGCCTGCACCGACAGCGTATCGTCTATCGCTACTCAGTGCGAATTTGTTCGCGATAAGCACCATTTAAAATCTCCATAATCGGAACCCAATGTTTTAGAGAGGAAACATTTTGGTACCTCTGTATAATAATTACTCTATGTGTAAACTAAAAGTTTATTCATCGGGTTATAGTGTAAGTTATGCAGAAACGTAGATTTTGTATAAGAAAATCATGTGCTGTTCACATCCTATATTTTTTATTTGGTGTCCCAAACACTGTTAGCAAAGTACGAACAATAAAAACCCAACTCAGACGAAGGAAATTGAATTTTTCTTAAATTTAGTGTTGCCAACTTCAATCTGTCCAAATTTTCTCCAATAAAAATATAATTCTAAATCCCGCATCTTATATCGCTTTATAATATTTGCTACTTGCAATTTAAAATTTTTCTCAAATCTCAATTTATTTTTATTTTTATAACCTGCAAAGTAAAGTCAGTTGACTTTTGAGTTTTGACATTACCTGATCAAATTTCCAAACAATTTCTCTTGGCCCAGCGGTATGTATGGGGAACGTTGCTGTGAATAAGAAATACACATAATAATTTCATAATACAAGAGTTTTCGGGTACTGCAAAAACAAACCTTCTGTTTTAAACTCGGTATCTAATGAAAATACACTCTAATTAGTTATATATTAATTTTGATACTTTTAATTCTCGAATTAATTTTAATTTCGATACGCTGGGTTTTTTCAAATTAAGTTAGCATCTTAAAATCCTTTTCCTTAACTGCAGTGAACTTTTCATAGTGAAGCGGACAGTTCGCATAGCCCGGAAGATTGTGACTACATAACAACGGTTAAAAAAAGGGTAGTTCAATTTGTGCAAAAGTGGATCATAGCGGTGAGACATGCTGTTTTCGAGGATCCAGCAGCTTGTGATTTTATTGAGGTAATCAGAGTTTTACTTGAATATTATTTGTTTTAAACTTATTTTTTTGCCGAAATTACAAAAACTTTTATGCTAGCACATATCGTCCCACAGTTCAATTTTTAAGACAACGACACTAAAATCAAAAAAAAATCATCGTATTTTTATCTTTCTTACATATAAGAAAAGTATTAAAATCACCTGGGCCCCGTACGTCTCCTGAACATATGCCCATCGACTCAGTTCGATGAATCCGCAACATGTCAGTGTGTGTATATAGCAAAAATTTAAAAGATCGACTTCTACGCCTCAACCAAATCGGGCGGAATGTATTTCATTTGAAAGCAGTTATCGTCCCATATGACCCTTGCAACCCGACTTTTGAAAAATACCAATTGGAGTCTTGTAACTTCAGCCTACGAAATTGGCTCCAATTTCAACCTGAATTACTTCTGAAGTTTTCTAGTGTTTAGATTATACTCAATCATGAACGAAAAAATAATCTCACCCAGGTGGATAAAACTATGCAATGAGAATTTAATGCGCAGGATACAAAAAGCGTTTCTCCATAACTCACTGTGAAATGATACTGATGAAGTGAATTAGTTGTTTAAAAAACCTATTAATTCAGTAAAATCCTTGCTGTAAATGTTATTTAATTTGATATTTTATATAACATCTTAATATCCATTTAATCAGCTGGACGTAAAAATTTGGCTTTTCTAGAAAAATTGATGGGCAAATCAAGTTTCTCATTTTTTTTTAGATATATTAGATTGTCATTTTTTTATTTTTAATGTTTTCGTATTATATAATAATATATCTATTTGCAGGAGTTAGCCATCGAGGTTGAAGCACATCCTGAATTAGGCGAAGAAGCCAGTATAATTCATCATGTTTTAACACAATTGTCCAGATATCAGGAAGACAGAAACATGCATGCCGGACAAAAATGGAAATTGCCACCGAATGGACAGCCAATGTGTTTATTCAGTGGCAACACAACATCTTCAAGAACTGTTATTCGACCGGACGATGACAGTATGTGAAATTATAAATTTATTTAAAAACTAAACCGACATTATATCTTCTCCATAGTTATTTTTCGAGTCTATTGCGCGGATCATACATATTGTACACTACGGTTTCCTCTACATACTACTGCAGAGATAATTAAAGCGTGTGCTGCTGATAAGCTTCAATTGAATCGGGGACCCGAAGACCTTTCCCTCGCCGAAGTTAAATCTAATGGAGAAAGGTCAATATTTAAAGATACAGATGTGAGTGTACCAACTGGTCTTAGCCTTAATGGCAGGATATTTGTATCAACGAAAGACCATCTTGATGCTTTGGTAAATATTGAAATTAATCCCAAAATAGTCAAACATTTGGTAATTACCTTCATACACATATTTATTTTCTAAGACTCCATTATCAGAGCAGGAGGGTCCTACAGAAGGAATTGATATTGACATTGAGATTCTAAGCACCAAAGAATTAGCGTATCATATAACTCTCTTCGACTGGGACTTATTTTGGGCTATTCATGAATATGAATTGCTTTATCATACATTCGGACGACACCATTTCGGAAAGGTTAGTATCTTAAGACAACTTTCTCATACTTATTTACAACTTGATTTTGTAACCGTTTCGGAAATTTCATACGAAGTTCGCTTTTACCTTTTTCCGTGTAACAAAGTTCTCATTAAAAAAAAAGAATCATCGAAATTAGTTCAGTTTGATACGAGCCGGATGGAGATTGTTTTTAAAATATATAGAAACACAATTTGTCTTTAAAATATGTAATATTTCAATATTTTTTTCTTTGAATAATCAAGCTTCAGGTTACAATGGATTATTCTCTCGAAACCATTTTAATTCCGAGAATGGAACCGAAACATCGTATCAAAAGTTTTTCTAATTTCTCGTTGTTTCAATAAAAATAAATGTCATTATATTAATTTGTGGCAACGAGACGTTTGGTATTTGACTAAAAATTGTTTCCAATGTGATCTGTAGCCAGAAGTTTTTCAAAGAAAATCCTAGATCCCAGATAATTATAATCCTAGATAATTAAATATATAAGATTTTAAAATGTATATACGTAAACAAATATTGTATAAAAATTTATTACCGATTACTTTACTTACTTCAATAAAGAGCTAAATTTTCATAAAAATTATTTTACTAAAAATGTTTATTCCTATACTCTTATTTCCATTAAAATTATTAATATAGATAACAGCAAACTTGGACGTATTCGTACGACGATTTAACGAAATTCAATATTGGGTAGTTACTGAAATTGTATCAACAGCAAGTTTAAGCAAAAGAGTCAGTCTTCTAAGGAAATTCATCAAATTAGCTGCATAGTAAGGAATTATTAAAAATTAGTTGACTTAAAATATAAAATGGATATTATTTCGCTTATTTAGTTGCAAGGAATATCAGAATTTGAATGCGTTTTTCGCTGTTGTTATGGGATTATCAAATATGGCTAGTTCTAGATTACAGCAGACATGGGACAAGCTACCATCAAAATTTCGAAAACTTTTCCAAGAATTTGAAGCTCTGATAGACCCAAGTAGAAATCATCGTGCATATAGAGTGTTTGTTGGAAAACTTCAACCTCCAGTCATACCTTTTATGCCATTACTATTAAAGGATATGACGTTCGCCCATGAAGGTAACAAAACTAGTCTAGATGGTTTGGTGAATTTCGAAAAAATGCACATGATGGCGCAAACAATGAGAACAATAAGGTTTTGTCGCTCACGACATTTGGGTAAGATATTTTTTTCAATTTAATGAGTTTTTCTTTTTAATGAATTTAGATATAAAAACATGGGAAATTTGTCTTAACTATCTATGATGAAAAATTTTGTTCTTCAGTGAAAAAAAAACCTATTTACTCAATATTTCTATAAAAATGGTTAAAAAAACATTTTCAATGTTAAAATTTGGTGTTGAGGACTAGCAATGGGATCCCTTGTTTTTATTCACAATACTTAAAAAAAAATATTCACATGCATCGCTAAAGCATGGAATAAACGCTCACGCATGCCCTACAACATGCTGTCACTCCAAAAGTTGGTTTTGCCACACACGTATCGATCATGTTGTCAGTCTTCATTCGTTACCAACTTTTTAAGGAGATAAGGTCGTAAAAGAGAATTTGGAATTTGCAAAATGAGGATGAAGCATTTCGAAAAATTCTTCCCAAAATGTTTTGTCTTTCAAAAAAGCCATTTTTATTATTTTATTGCCCTTATAATTGTTTTCTTGAATTCACTTTTTCACTTCAACAGATGTTACTCGTTCAAAAATTTCACAAGAATGAACGAATGTCCTACATCACAGCAATACACCTGCGATCATGTTGGCCAACCTAAAGCCACGCCCACAAAATCAAAGATAGTTTGATATTTGGCGATCATGATCGCCAACACGAGTTTTTGTTGTCCGTCAGCACTACACACGCTCAAATTGGCGTGACAACATGAAATGTTGTAGGGCATGCGTGAGCGTTTATTCCCTACTTAAGACACAGTCGATGACAGCCACTGTGTATCAGACGCCAAAAAATCTGAAAATCGTATTCGGACGGCAATTGAAATGTTCAATCATGTTTCAGTCTTAACGATAGATGTGTTTATTTGTACTTTCCTCTGCTATAGAGGTAAAGTGCTGTATTCATGACGGAGATCGACTCGTAAACGAAACAGATAGAAACTTTCTGATCAGTACGAAATCCTGTCTATCGGTATGTCTGTCTGTAGAACGCGTTGATCTAGCAACTTGAAATTTTTTGTAAATAAAGTTTTAAAAAATACAATTTTTAGAAAATTTCCTAAAAACAGCGTTTTTTTTTTAAATGATTATAACTAAAAATTAAGGCAAATAATTTTTTTTTACAGTTTTTGCTTTACCGGTTTTTACGTATCTTTGAAAATTTCTCGAAAACTATGCGCTTTTCAGAAAAATGAATATATAACCAAATCATGGTCACTGAAACTTAAAGCAACTTAAGAATTTTTCGAAATGACAATGCCAACGTTATCATGTGTTTGTGGTTTAAGAAGGGGGAAAAATGCGCCACAGGCAAAGTTTTTTGAAAAAAAATTTGTCGATGTACTGTAGGTGACAGTTCTCACGTCTTTGGGTCGAATATAGCCCGCAATTGACCCCAAGCCAGAGTAAATTCTAAAAATTTCAAATCGAACCTGGAGTCGGTAGCTACCAATCCCTATGCCAAAAAATTTTCGTTTCCAAAAATTATTTCTAAAAGGCTTTTAATAAATGCTTTTTGATGCGTTATTTCGAATTTTAAATCAACTTTCTAATTGCGAAAATTATTAATCTGAACTTTTGTCATTAACTATAGTTTATTATTGCACTTATTACAATAATTACTACATTTATTATTTTATAATTTTTTTATTCGTTATTTATTACAAAGAGCTATTAGTGACGTAAACAAAGCTTCAACTACCTAGGGTCAAAAATAACCTCAAAAAAAGCTCAACGGTCAAAAATAGCCGACAAAAACCTAAATGAAGAAATCCGCGCACGGCTGCTTAAAGCCAATAAAACCTACTACAGCTTATCAAAACACTTCGGGTATAAAAACCAAACTATAATAACCAAACTGCACCTGAACAGAACCCTGATCCTGCCAGTCCTCTTGTATCCCTCTGAGGCTTGAGTACTAAGCGAAAACAATTGCGACCTTTTGTCCGCGTTTGAGAGGAAGATACTCAGAAGGATCTTTGGGGGGACGATTACGGATACTCTACAATGACGAGGTCTATGAGAGATGTCAAAAACGTCGAAAACTGCATGGAAAAATCATTGCGTCTAAAGCGGTCCCTACACGTTCAATCTTGCAGTCAATCATCGCATGCTGTGACAGCATTTTGAACGTCTCTGGTGATGCTGTCATGCAAATTCCATGATTGACAGCATGCTGGCCAATATCAAAATCATTTTGATATTTTTCAAGGGAGCTTTGTGAATGACAGCATGCCAAATTACTGACAACGAATTAGAAGACATTTAGCGAACTGGTAGTCAGTTCATTTTCAAAATGACTTCGCTTGCAACACAGCTACAGTCCCTTGTATTTCAGAGGCATGAATTTTGCTCGTATGCTTCATTATTTTAATTATCTCGTTCCTAGTTAGTCTTCTTTCGCCAGTCTGCGAGTTCTAAAAGTTAAAAAATGAATTAAAAACAGTGAATTCATAATAATTTAATAGATTTACCTCAAATTCTTCATTTTCCGCCATCTTAGAAGTCTGAAATGTCAAATTACTGGCATGTCTGTACTGACTACAAAAATGTCCCGTCAGTACAGACTTGTCAGTGCCAGTAAGCATTTACACGAGTCTGTGCCAGCGACTGTGTCAGTTCTACAGACGCGTGTAAAGGCTGTGTAAGTTTTAGTAGTGAAAAGATGTCGCATATAAAAGACAACATTTTTTGAGAATCCTTTTTCGAGTTATACAGACAAAGAAGTGAGTTGTGGATGACGAAAAACGAAAAATATAAGGACAAAAATTGTTTAAATTCATATTTGTGCTGTGTGCTGTCGGTTTGGCTGTTTCGAATTAACTGATGCTTGCGTGCATGATTGACCGTCTAGTGCAGTGGTTCCCAAACTCTTTTGGCCCACGGACCCCTTTTCATAGTCAAAACTTGCCCACGGACCCCTTTTCATAGTCAAAACTTGCCCACGGTGAAAAACTACATAAATGCATAATAGACAAATTACAAATTTAACTTTAATGTCTTGAATGGTAAATGATGATGTAAAAATAAAATATAAATAAAACATTTTGTTGAAGAAGTATTTATTGAATCTCCGCCGAAGACGCGGCCTTTTATATTCGCGGCTCGTTTGCCAACGTTCCTGTATGTTCGGCCGAGGTCTCGAACGTTCTCGTGTGCAGATCTCAAACATTCTCGAAGCGTTCACGCCAGATCTCGAATAGGGATGCAACATCGTTCATAAAACATCGTTTTTCCGATGTTTTGAAAAAGTTAAATTTAATAAATAATTTAGCCACCTGGCGGATGCTCTACTGTGGGTGGAGTGCACCCAGGTAGAATTAACACGGTTTTAATTCTTCTTATACGTTGAACCACCAAAAACCCATTAGTTTTCGAGATATTCGTAAAAAACTATTTTTTTTGAAATACCGGCATATCTTCGTAACGGAGTTCTCGTGAAAGACATAAATGTAGCAAATTTTATTGTCTCCAAGTCTTGTAATACATAAGACTACTGGAAAATGGTTAGTTTCGGAATAAATCGCAAAAACCGCATAGTTTTTAAAAAGCCGCCGTTTTGGTTACTTCCGGTTAACGGATTTCCACATCAGGACCAAACTTCTCTGTAAAATTTCATGGCTAGCTCTGGTATTTTTTGCGAAATCTTGTAGAAAGATGGAACCGAAAATTGATACCAAAGGAAATTTAAACAAATCTTTAAGTAGAGTGGCTATATTAAATCTATCTAAAAACTAGTCCCTCTAGTCCTAAAATTAGTTTCTCTACTAATTTTATAAAGAGTAATGTTCTAACATCGTGGATAACAACATCGATACCTCGTTATATCGGTCTGTTCAACATCGAGGTTAAAACTCGATATTTTTCAACGGTACCTCGATATTTGCAAAATCGTTGGATTCCCTAATCTCGAATGTCCTTGCAACTTCTTACCCGTGGACCGTTACAATATCAAAAATTTTATTTGCAACAAACCACTGTTAATTATAATAAAAATTGAATGCTGCAATGTAACGCTCTCTTGAATTAATTATTTGAGATGTGAGGATAAAATTTCATGTAAATGTCACATATTGTGTAGGTACTCATTTTGTACCAATTAATTCACAACAGAATATAATAATACAGTGATGTACAGTAATTCCAAACATTCGCGGATTTGGTTATTCGCAGAAGTAAACAAATTAAACAAAAATATAAAATAGTAAGCTATAACTTTTAGGGTGCATTATATTAAAAAATAAAATCCAATATGTCTAACTATAAATAGACGTAAAAATCGCTAATAATTTATTCATTGTTATTTATTTTAACTTCCATATTAATAAAAATGTGTCACCATTTTTTTTATTTCATATTAAACCTTGCGCGGACCCCCTGACGTTGTTCAGGGACCCCCAAATCAATTTTAATTTTCCACGGACCCCCTGAATGATCCCGGGGACCCCTGGGGGTCCGTAGGGACCACTTTGGGAACCACTGGTCTAGTGCAAATAAGCTTTTTGCTGTGACAGCATGATTGACTGCAAGATTGGACGTGTAGGGGCCGCTTATGATGTCAGCTGACCATCCCCCTGCAGTTCCCTGCCAAAAAAAAGAGCTTGTGTCCCTGAAACCAGAACAAATTAACTTTCCAACGCAAGTACAATATGCCATGCAAGACGCTACGTTAAATGGGTGCAAAAACCCGGTTTTGAGGAAAAGACGCTCTCGGGAATTAGCGGGGAAATACTCCTAGAAAAATGGCAGCGCAACAGAGCAAAAGCACGCACACATAAAAGATAAAGCGGTTTGATTTTCATTCGGTTCGGGAAACACACACACACATTTAAATAGCATGCGTGGTTACACAGCCAGAGCAAAAGATACTCCACGTACGGCGCCGCAGTAATCCTGAAAATAAACCATTTCACGTTTGCGATAACACGTAGCGTCTCGCATCGCCTAATGAATGTGAAGCCCAAAAGTTAGTCAAGGGGCATTTTCGTGCATCGTTCTTTGAGTCTAAGGATTTAAATTTCGCGGAAATGGCTTTCATTTGCTTTTTTTCGTGTTTGAGCACAAAAGAACATTTTCAAATACTACCCAACATTTGAGAAATTAAAAAAAAATTTACTAGTGGAACTGGGCCTTAGTTCCTTTTTTTTCCTCTGTGTTTTTGTGTGTGTTATCCTTTTATTTTGGATCACATATAATGAGATCAGCTTGGTAAAATTATAAAGATTGCATGTTTTCGCCCCATAATTAAAAACAGATCCGAACTGGCAAGCGCAAGAGAATAGAAGGTGGATACATAAATTAAGGCAATCGAGTCTACACTTTCGAAAAAATCCAGAGACAAGTAAACATCGCCTCAAAAACTCTCTAAAACTAAGATTTTTTTTTAAATTCCTATTTTAAGGAGTTAAAAATTTAATTTAACACCCAACAGGCCAAAAGGCCTCATCTTTAAATTATCTACGAAAATGAGTCACGCTTAGAAGAGACTTTGCAATTAGCTTCAGTTGCCAGTTGGGAACCCGAATAGTTTACAAATCGACAATTGAGGCGTTAAAAGCTAGAGTGGACCAAGCCACATAATCGAGTTTTTGAAGCTTTTCCACTTTTGTACTATTATTGACTGTAAATTTTTGGAAAAAAAATTCTGTGGACTTTATTACTCAATGTTGAAATGTTCTTTTGTGCATCCAAACATTTTTATCTAAAAACTCACTCGCAATAGTGATTCAAACACAAAAAAAATCACGATTTCGATATGTGGGTTGGTCCACTCTAGCTTTTAACGCCTCAATTAAAAGAACCTGTCTTTAACAAACCCTTTTTTTCAAGAAATTTTGTGACTGAATTGTTATTTTTAAATAAAAATTCTATTATATTATAATTTATTTGAGTTTTTTTTATTGAAATATATGTTATATTTATCAAATGGTTACTCCATTACCTAGAAAGTCCCCCTAATGTCACCCTTCAACGAACTTGTCAGTGTTTAAATCTGAATGTCCCCTTAAATATCCCCCTTCATGAATTCTCAATCGGTGACACTGGTAGAGACATGCAAGAAAGTTTTAGCAACCAATATTAATTTTGAAAATACGAAAAAAATCAAAACATTTTAAATGCTTGAAAAAAACAAGCGTTTTGTGAGGTTAAATTTTTTTTTATAAGTTGGTTTAACACCGAAAAACTGTTAAAAATTAACACCCACAAGGAACTGTTGTGAACTCTTTAATTCGGAGTTCGATTTTCTCCTAAAGGTCACGGCATAGAGACAACCAAGGTATGCTGTAAACTCAAATCTGA
This sequence comes from Chrysopilus asiliformis, assembly GCA_964034945.1. Lineage (NCBI taxonomy): Eukaryota > Metazoa > Arthropoda > Insecta > Diptera > Rhagionidae > Chrysopilus > Chrysopilus asiliformis. Next base: position 65,532,328 of record OZ035961.1, on the reverse strand, counting down.
CATTTCGTTGCTACGTCACTTGTGCCGATTAGTTCGTCAAGTGCAGAAGGAATTTTGTATTCTGGATGGTTTTTTTTTAAATTTGTGCGATTTAAATAAGATATTTGTAAATTAGTAGACTGATTGCATTAAATAGTGATCAATAAACATAAAAATTAATTAAAAAAAGTCGGCACAAATGACGTCACACCTGACTATCAAAAGTTTACAGCATACCTTGGTTGTCTGTATGCCGTGCTAAAAACTGCGCTTCGATGCGTGGTCAACTCCATTATTTCGAGAGTACACTAAACTCATCTGCTTTCAATCATATTATTTGAAGCTGAAGGAAAAACTTCTGTAATTTAATTGAAAATTTATTCGAATAAAAAAAAATATTTGTTTACTTTTTATTAGTGCTTGATCCACCGACCCCTAAAAGTGAAGGAGAAGTTCGTTCTTATATTAGCTGTTTGCGAACAATTGATAACCAAAGGGTGCTTACTGCAATGTCACAGAAGATCGAACCAAGCAGAAAGCCATAAAATATTCAACTATGATTTTAAGTTGCTTGAAGGTACAAAATTAATTATTCTAGTTTTGTATTATTAAATATTATTTATATAACTATATTTAGTTGATTTATAAAATTTACAATTTATGCATTTGTTGTTTGTGATATATTATATTGTATGTTTATTACAAAAGAAAATCATTGTAAACATTTATTTTATAGTTTAAATAATTCTGAGAAAAACAAATAAATTTTAAATATATATCATGTCTAATTGATTTTCATTTAGGTTCTATATAGATTGTAATTTAAAATGAAACTTTGAAAATATTTAAAAAAGAACGAAGTCTTATGAAAAATTCAAAAACACACAATATACGTTTACATATAAATTTCGGATTTTATTAGTATTTAATGGAACGAAATATTAAACAATTTTTTCGCATTTATAGGCAATTTTTGAGAAAAATATAACTATTTTAAATTATGAAAATCTGTCAAATATAATTAATTATGAAAATCTGTCAAATGCATTAACATTATAATGATGAGTAAAACAATTTATTAATCAAAAATAAACATATAAAATTGGAAACTGTGATTGGCTAATAAATGTCTCCGAAATCTAACAAAATATCATACTAACTTTAAAAAAAACTATTTTTCTTATGTGGATACAAACGATAAAAACATTGAACAATAAATATTCCGGTTTCCTAATTCTTATATAAAAACCATTTCAATAAAAATATAATATTATAGAATAATTGAATAAACTGTTTAAAATATGATCGTTTAATTTACTTTACAAACTCCATAATTAATTTAAATAGTATTTTATCAAACGGGACCGATATTTCAAAGTAAAATTAAAATTAATGCTATTTTGTGTGTGCGTAGAAATATTTATAATGGTAATGTATCAAAAAATATTTAAATATCAATGAAACATTTATATTTAATAAAGAATCCATAAAAAAACAGTTATTTCCATAAAATTTTCAAAAATCAATATCTTAACTCAACTGAAACGGGAATTTTTAAATTGTTGCATTGATTTTTGCTCATATCAGCATGGAATAGTTATGCCCGGTTCCATAGTCAGAGCTTAAGCAAAATAAAATTAGCCAGAAAATGTCTGAGAAGCACATGACTTTCTTATACTAACTACAACCTCCCAAAAAAATGTAAAAAAAATGCGAAAAAAAACACCTAAGGTGCAATATTTCGGGAATGGTAGAAGATAGTGATTTGGTGTTAAAGAATTTAGTATTATCTTTAATTCTTCCGTAATAAGGTTTTTCGAAAGACCATTAGGTTGCAAGCAATTTGGCAAAATCGATATGTGAATATCTCGGGAATGAGTAAAGATAAAAATTGACGATAAAAAAAATGCGGGAACTTTGATTTCCTTGAATTTATTTTCCTTAATATTTTCCAAAAAAAAGTCGTGATGTGCTGCTCATAAATTTTGTGGCTAATTTTATTTTGTATAAAAAAGTCATGTGTTGTTCAGAAATTGTGATTGTCACTCATTATGCAATTTTTGACAGAAAAGAGAGTCACTGACTTACAAACTTCAGTGAACTACATAGGTTGTGTTAAACCAGACAAAATTTGACTGTTAAAAAACTATAGCTTCTGCTAAAGCTTAAACTAATTGTTAAGTTCAACTGAGCTTAAGCTCTGACTGTGGAACCGGGAATTAGACTGAAAAATTTACCAAAATTTTTTGATGAAGTAAACTTATCGTGATTTTACAGTTATGATTGATCATATATAAATTACAATCTGGTTACAAACCGCATTCTTATGGGGAAAAAACGAAATAATTAAGCAATAAAAAAAATATAAATCGAAATACACCAAATAGTTAATTAATATAACTTGGTATTTTTTTATATCACCTGACCAAAATCTACTTAATCAACAAATTAAGAAACATAAAGCATAAGGTTCTTTATTTGACTATTTGTAAAGTATTCATTTTCAAAAGTAAGTACAATAATAAGTGGGCGAATTCGCATAAAAAATGTTCAAGCAAAAAAGGAACTTCATATATCGTACTGAAAGCTCAAATTAGAAAAAAAACGTACATATTTCTTCTTCTTCTTCAACTTTAGCGCTACGAATTCCCGGTTATGCGCCGATTTCCTGTAGTTTTGTGTTTGAATTTCCTTCTCTTTGTGGAGGTTGGGTCTCTTTCGTTTCTTTTTTTACTAACAACCTACCGCGGAAAACTTTTCAAGCCGGGTCACTTTCACCCATTCGAGCTGAATTTTTTAAGATTAACTATGGTTACAGATCTAAAATTATGCATATAGCCTAGTGATAACTCCTTAGAGCTATTTATACCAAGGTGTCATTACAATTCATATTGAATTTAAATTGTTTAAACAGGTTCAATACAACATAACTTTTTATGAATACTCGGTGCAAATGATTCTTATTCTTGACAGTAGGCTGTCGCGTATCCTATACTAAAGTGTCCCGCTTTAATTTGATGGGTGACGCCCATTTTTTTTTTAATTTTTTTTAAGTTTTTTAAGCAAACAACACCCCGCGAAGGAAATGTACTGAGCGCCCAACTTCGAGAGGCAAGCGACGAAATTCAATTTCTGTGGTATCGAATCGAAATTTAGTGAAATTTTCAATGTAGATCGCTTGTACCTACAAAAATATTCATTTGCACTTGAGAGACTGATTATAATTAATTTTACCTTTAACTTTAAAGTATTATGGAAAGTTTCATACGATATACTGTTATTCAAAGTTTTTTTTTCAAATTTTATAGCGGGATAACATTTTTTTAATTTTTTTCACTTTTAAGAATTAATTTTTGCTAATTCCTGTTTCATTCTTGGCCCTTTTATGTCCATTCTTGACCTTGTTTCATCTTTCAGAAATTATTGATCTGGGAGTTCTCAGTGTTTCTAGTTTTTTTTTTACATTTTAAATAAAAATTCGTGCGCCTTTTTTTGCAGCTGGATGTAATTTTTCAAAACTTTACCAAAATAGAAGTCTACAACGAATTTTGTTTTCTTCTTTCGTGTCATAATAGACTTAGAATTCATTTCGTTATTTCTTTTTTTTCGGTACGTCACGATAACGTTTCCCGTCACTGAGAATAACGCGAATAAGCAAATTTTAAATTCAAAAATTTAGTATAGACATCATATAAAAGGATTCAAAATCATGGTCTTTTAGTTTTGTTTCAGCCTTTTTCTTGTAAATGTTCGTCAATTTGTCTAGATATACAAATGATTCCTCTGCAATTGTAGTATATGGATTAAAGAGCCGTTTGCACTAACGAAATTTAGCAACTTATGTTCAACTTAAATTATTTAAGCCGAAAAATTTTATGGGCTTTAGAAGGTTGAGCAGAACTTAGTTTTTCAAGAATAGTACGCGCAAACAGCCCTAAGTCTTTGAGAAAGAAGTAATTTTCATTTAAATTTCGAAATTATAGATTTCACCAAAGTCTTACTTGAAAATGGATGTAAATTTTTTTTATGTAGTTATGAAGATGATATAGTGAATTTACTCTATATAACTGTGTATGAAATGATTGTTTATCAATCGAATATCATGAATTTTTTCCTGAAAAATTTACTTATGATATGGACATATCAAATGTTCACTACGTTAAGAAATCATTTTAAAATACCCACACTACATATACTAATAAAATAAAACATATGAATGGTTATCTCGATAAAAAGAAACATTACTGGATTTCACGTAAATTCAAGTAAGTGATTAGAAATGACAATCTTAAAACAAAATTAGTTTAGACGACAGTTTCATTTTATTAATACTATTTGCACAATATATATATAATATATATATATATATATATTCTATAAATATTTATACAAAGTTTCAGTAAATATACTGAATATTATAGTTTATACAAAAAAATAGAACATATGAAATGAGAGTAACATGAATTGAATATGTTAACTGGATAGTTCAAAATAATTAAATTTCATGAGCCAAAAAAAAACTTCAGTTTTTCAAAAAGTAATTTATATTTCAGTCAAGTTAGTTCTCCAAATACTAAAATGATTTCAAAATATTTGCGAGATTCTGAATAGTGTACTAAACGCTATCACTGTAAGAACCAAAACTCCAATAAAACATTGATTTTAATTTAAAATATATTGTGAGATTTTTTGTAATAATTGACATCTAATGTTAACATGAAGTTTTCAGTTAATTAACTTTGCATAAGTCACACGGACTAGTTCCAATTAAAACTGTCTTTAACAATATATACAATATATTTTAGTAGAAATTAGATAAAAATTTTGAAGACTAGAATCATTCAAATCATTGTATTCATAAGTCGATATTTCCATTACTTGTGTTAAGAAATATCTAAAATTCATTTAAAATAAATATTCGAAACATTAGATTTAGACTTCCAATATGTATAGATATATATTTTTTCAACATTTCCTAAATCTGATCTTACTGCACTTTATACCAAAAATATTTCGGAAATAAAAAGAACTATTCACTTAAAAAACGCTTTTTAAATCTACCATTTAAATATAAATAATAAATATAGGATGATGTTCCAGCATCGCAAGGAAAACACCAAACATTTAATTTTAACTCACATCTATATTTTGTTTTTGACGCGTCTTTTGATTTTAAATTCATCGTTCGTCGTTTAACATTAATTTTGATCTGATCCTTTTTTAAATTTCATACGTGTGTCATCTTATGCTACATTTACACGAATGACAAATTTGTCATTTTTTTCTTGTCATTATGTTAATTCCCGTGTAAATGGCATAATTTTTGTAATTTTTTCTGTCAGAAAATGTCAATCTCTCATAAAAGAATGAACTTGTCCATTCTTTTATGCCAGATTGTCATTCGTGCAAACGCAATATTAGTTATGACAACTTTAGTATTCAATTTTTGTCATAACTAATATTGCGTTTGTACGAATGACAATCTGGCATAAAAGAATGGACAAGTTCATTCTTTTATGAGAGATTGACATTTTCTGACAGAAAAAATTACAAAAATTATGCCATTTACACGGGAATTAACATAATGACAAGAAAAAAATGACAAATTTGTCATTCGTGTAAATGTAGCATTAGTCATCGTTTATTGTGATTTTGTATCGTTCGTCTGTACAGTAGAGCTTAAATCGATTCCCACATAAAAAAACTAGCTTTTCTTAAATTGTAGAAATTAAAAAACAAAGAATTTTCTTATAAAACACTGTGCGCAGTCAGATCAAATATTTATACCCGTATGGTGAAACCAAAGGGTATATTAGATTTGCCTTACCGTTTGTAACGCCAAGATCCCGTCATCACACAAAAAAATTAATTACACCAGTGTTTTTAGAATGACAAAAAAAAGTTGAATTTAGCATGTCCGTCCGTCTGTCTGTCTGTCCGTCTGTGGCGCGGATTGCGGGCGCACGGATTGAGCTACAGACTTGAAATTTTGCGCAGGTCCGTTTTTCGTAAAATGCGAGGCTAAGTTCGTTCATGGGCAAAAATGGACCATTAGGGGGTATACGAACGAAAATGTTTTTTGCGAATATCTTAAAAATGGTGCATCTTATCAAAAAAGTCCAAGAACAAAAGTTATTTAGGATATGATTCTACATAAAACTCCCATACATCAAAATCCGATTGGAATAAATTTTAAAAAATCTTATTGGAAAGTTTGACTTCAAAGTGGAATTTTGTTACACTGTTCGAATTTTGATACGAATATCACCATACGGGTTTTCAATAATTGCCAAATAGGCAATTATAGCTTTTGTTATGTTTTTATTTAGCGAAGTTACCCATGACTAAAGTAGGGTTTATACACAGCGAGTAACTCGCTGCAAGTAAAGAGAGGCAAGTAGTTTGCTTCGTTTACACGTTGCAAGTAAATCGTTGCAAGTAGAATGACAGCCGAAGGAAAACATAACCTAAAATTTTCTGAGAAAAAATATCACGACTCTTTTTTGTGGGAAAATTTGCGAATTTCGACCTAAAACTGTTTGTTGCCGACGAGTTTTTTATGACCGTGTCGTTTTTTCCTTAAAATGTTACGACGTTTTCTGGCAAAGCAGCAAATATAAAATGAACCGAAACACACATAAAACCACCTCTTGTCTACACGGTTCCATGTTGTTGTATTGGTTTTTACTTGCTAGAAAAATAGAATGGCTTTCTATTATTTTTGAGAGACAACCCAATAGGAAAAATTGAAGCGCTTCTTGGGGAAGCATGAACGAAGCGCTTCTTACTCGCTTCCAAAAGAAGCAGTTGGGAAGCACATCATTTACCAATAGAATTTCTATAGAAACATAAAATCTGGTAATCGAGTAATGATTTGAATTTCAAACTGTCAATAATATTCAATTGTTGCAAAAATTCGTAAAGGGCTGCAAGTGAATTATTTCGCAAACATTAAGTGGTAAGTAAACAAATGTTTTAAATTATATATCATTTATTAATGTTGAGAGGTGTACCAGGTTGGATTTTCATTTACCTGAGATGGCTACAAACAATTGTGGATGTTCTAAGAGACTGGTTGCAAAAGAAATGTCGATTCGTTTTACAAGCAATACAGAAATTCATCTGCGTTAGATAACTGAATGATTATTCTAAGGCAGAATTGGTGAGCATTTTTAAAATATGACTATTATTATTTCTCTATACTAATAGTAAATAACACTTAACAGATCTCATATATAAAAACAATAATTGGGAAACATCCTCTGGCAAAATGCATGAACTTATTTTTTTCATGTTGATCTACTTCTAGAAGTCAATTGGGACGGAGAGCAGAAAAAAATACTAATTGATTCGACAAGATTATTTTCTTCATTTGTTTACGGTTAGTAATAAATTTTACTGAATTATTAAGTAATAAATATTGTAAATACTGAATTTATTAAGTAGAAAAAAAGTTAATTTTTTAAGACTTCACGTAACAATTTTTTTTTGTTTCCAACAGAAGCAACAAGAAATGAAAACTTTGGATTCGAGGACTTCAAAGACGCAATGGTACTTGGCTTCAGAACAGCCAAAAATAAATCATATAAGGTTACATATATGTTAAAACAGAGAGAGTAAAACTAGGTGACGTATTTTTCCTTTAAATATTCACAAAGATTGTAATTTTACGTGATTAAGTTACATAAAATTACAGTCTTTGTAAATATTTAAATGCAAAATGCGTCACACAGTTTTAATTAACATGTTAAAAATATATTTATTACATTGATTAAAAATAAAGAATTTATTTAAATTGTAAAAAAACCTTTTTATTAAAAACAAAAAATTTTGGCCGTGAATGTACAACCGGAGAGATTTCTAATGAGCTTCCGACATGCTGCTATTCGAGCGCTTCAGAAGCGCTTCAAAGGCAGCTTGAGGGAAGCGCTTCCCTGCAATGACATCCAATGTTAAAAAATACATGAATAGGGTATGGGAAAGGAAGCACTTCGAGCTTCTGAGAAGCGCTTCATAAGGGCTTCTGAAGCGCTTCTTTTCCTGCTGGGAAGCGAGTATTCTCACACATATGCGAGCGTCCCACACTAGCTCAAATCGCGTGTATTTACGTCTACTTGCAGCGAGTTACTTGCTTCGTCTAAACCCTGCTTAACGTACTTTTCCATCCATGTTCTCCAAGCTCCTAGTCACTGCAAAGCATTTCAACACATCTCCAAGTAGCCATAGAATTTGAACTTTGTACAATTGTTCTGCTATCTAACTATTGATCCACGATGAAACCAGTTGGCGTATCGACTGACCAATACGCAGAGCAATTATTCTTATTATTGGTTTCATCGAGAGCACATCGCCAGTCCAGTGCTAAAAAAATAGTAGATTTTTTTTAAAGGTTACGAACACTAAAAAATCTCACGTGTAGTGCAAAAAACAAAAGAAAAAGTTGGTATATTCCGAGAAAGCGTTTTAATAGTTTGGAAAAAACTCCTGACGAAGGATTCTGATATTGTAAAGGAAAAACAGGAAATTGAGGGTGAGAAGATGATTCTTTCTTGTGTAACGCACATGCAGAATCTCCACTTGCTGTGTCTGCGAAAAAGGGGGTGTTGCGACCACAGTTTGTCACAAACATAAATTAGAGATATTGCAGTGTGATAACCACGATGCTGCAATACCTTAAAGAAAAACTAAAAACTTCGAATTTTCTTCCGAATTGATTTATGTAAATCCGGCGCCTAGCACCAACTAAAGGCCCAACTATAATGTGCATAAGCTGACTTAAGTCAACTAATGCAATGGTACGACAACACGAAAATTGCATACTCAAACCATAATGGGAATACGCGACTTTCGTTAATTTTCATTTCGGTTTCGTTGAAATTAACCTTTCAGACCCGGTGGTTACATTTGTACACATTAAAGTTTTTCCCAAATATAACAATTTCATAAGATTATTTCGTATTTGAGACCGGTTGCGAACGTTTGTACACATTACAAGCTATCGAAAACAGTAATAGATCTTGGATTTTTTTTTCAATATTTTCTTACTCTTATTTACCCACTTTATCAACACAAATTTTATCACAACCAAATTTTTTAAAAAAAATAATTCAGGTCTGAAAGGGTTAAGCAAAGCGACTGGGAGCACTCGTACATACGGAAAAGTGAAAGAGACAGAACAAGACAATTTGTCAAAAGTCATGTCGGAAGAAATTGTGAATAGTTTTTGCGATATCTTAATAGAAAATGTTAGAGACCACAAGTGCCTATATATAAAAAGTAATCCGCAGTATTTCAACAAGTACGATAAGGTTTCAACATATGATGTCATATTTTGACAAGACCTCATTCCTTTAAGTTCATTATGGCTTGCTTATGTGCATAAGCAAATTTTCGTTGACTTTTGAAATTTGCTTAAGTCAGCTTATGCACATTATAGTTAAGCCTTAACAATGAATCTAATCACGAACTTCTGCGAAAGCTAATTCTACTTTCGATAACTAGCTGAAAAAAAAGAAATTTAGCCTCTTATAGCTAAGCGCATTCCTGAAATGTAGAACCATAAATGAGGCGTTAAAAGCTAGAGTGGACCAAGCCACATAATCGAATTTTTGAAGCTTTGCCACTTTTGTACTATTATTGACTGTAAATTTTTGGAAAAAAAAATTTCTGTGGACTTTATTACTCAATGTTGAAATGTTCTTTTGTGCATCCAAATATTTTTATCTAAAAACTCACTCGCAATAGTAATTCAAACACAAAAAAATTCACGGTTTCGACATGTGGGTTGGTCCACTCTAGCTTTTAACGCCTCAAATTACAACCTCTTATGCTACATTTACACGAATGACAAATTTGTCATTTTTTTCTTGTCATTATGTTAATTCCCGTGTAAATGGCATAATTTTTGTATTTTTTTCTGTCAGAAATTATCAATCTCTCATAAAAGAATGAACTTGTCCATTCTTTTATGCCAGATTGTCATTCGTACAAACGCAATATTAGTTATGACAAAAGTTGAATACTAAAGTTGTCATAACTAATATTGCGTTTGCACGAATGACAATCTGGCATAAAAGAATGGACAAGTTCATTCTTTTATGAGAGATTGACATTTTCTGACAGAAAAAATTACAAAAATTATGCCATTTACACGGGAATTAACATAATGACAAGAAAAAAATGACAAATTTGTCATTCGTGTAAATGTAGCATTATAGTTATAATTCAGTCGCGGAAAACAACCTGAAAAGAATGTTCGTGGACTGTAAAAAACGTACGTGAAGGATCAATGTAATGACAACAATTTTAAATATAATGACAACAACAAATTTTAATTATCTAATTTTATTTAAAAGAATAAATCTAAAAACTTGTATTAAAAATAAATGAAAATTAAAATGCAATCTGCGAATAAAGAAAAAAACATAACAAAAGCTATAATTGCCAATCTGGCAATTATTAAAAACCCGTATGGTGACATTGAAGTCAAACTTTTAAACAAGATTTTTTAAAATTTATTCCAATTGACTTTTGATGTATGGGAGTTTTATGTATGGGAGACTACTTTCTGACATCCGAATGCCGAGAATATTATACACTGCTTCCTGAGCTGAGATTTCTAGCCCATGGATAATTTTATTCCCTAGATGTTGGAGTTTTTGTTTAACAGTATAATTACCGCTTGAGATCTCGTCCATGACTTCCCGCATAAGTTTGGATACTACTTTGTTAGATTTGTTAATAAAACAAATAATTAATAATATAACCGCAACAAGCATAAGCATCCATTACAAATTGAATGTCCATGTTTGCTCGGTGCAAACGGAGAATACAAAGATTGTATGCGTTCAGCATAATTGCATCTAAAGATCTTTTGAGAAAAATGGTGGGTTTTTTTAAATTTGCCCGAAGCGCCGAAATATAAGAATCTCTAGACATCTCAATATTTCCTAGAAACGTATCGAATGAGCAATTGGGAATGGACGTGGTTTTTGCTGCTTCATTCAAATATTCTCTAATTTGATCAAAATTTTCGTTATGAGTATTAGTAAAACTTCTGACCTCAAATTTCCCTTAAACAGGATCTCGCGTGAGAATGCTTCTGATCGACTAAGTATTCTGCAAATCACTATTCTGGGTGGCCGTAGAAATATGAGTATCAATGAAACTCTCTCCAGATGGGTAAGTGGAAATGTCAGAGAGATCAAGACTTGGGGCATTATGAAGCCAGTAAAATCCATGGACATGGGGAGAACCACGGTGTTGGAATTCAACATGAAAATAATAATTGATTACATGGGAATCACCGAAAATTACTCTCGGTTGTTTGAAAAGTTTGAACAGGGCGCGAAAGCGATCAAAATATCTTGAACACGTGACTGGATCTGATCTAATGAGTCTAGCTTTCGTGCTGAAATCTAAGTTTTCTGCATCACTAGGTGAGATCTCCCTCTTATCAATGACTTTAGATAATATACAAAGGAGTTCGGACCACTTTGTTTCGGCAGCCGAGAGGGTGATGAAAAAAGTGGGAATTCCAAATTGCCGAATCATAGCAACAACTTTTTTCTTTTCAGATTCCCAATGGGATGGGGACGATCTTAAATTTTTAAAAATTTTATACCCTTCGTCGTGCTCTATTAAATTTTCAACGTGACTATCATTAACCAAATCTCCAGCTGTGTGGGAACGACTACCGCGACTCTTTTTCCTTAGGCAAATTGAAATAGAATTTTTGATAGAGATAAGCTCGTTTTTTTTGTAAGTGATAAAAAGATCTTTTCATTTGTAGTGCATTGACGATCATACCGTCGAATTTAGGAACGCGCGATTTTGCTGTAAGTTAAATTTGTTATCCGAGGTTGTCCACAATATATGGAGGGGAAAGATAAATTCTTCTGCATGTCTATCGAAAACTAAATCGACCGGTCTTTGACCTTCACCAGGAGCTAGTGCAATATTTTCCAGTTGAATATTTTCGACTTCTCTTGACCTCCCGCGTTGAGGTCTTCAGGATCTAATTGGTCAATGTTGTCGATATTTTCTTCAATAGTTCTATCCAATAGAGTATTGACAATTCCTCTGTCTTGTTGTGTAACTGTAAACGTTCCTCTATCATCAGGAATACGATATTGCTGTAACCAATTGTCCGAAAAGGTCACACCATCTTCAATATATAGGGGCTGCCTTATTAAATATTGAATTGCGGCAAAAACTTTGGATGGACGAATGCTTTCGACCAAAAAACTATGGGCGTATTGTAATTTACGCTTTAAGTGAATCTGAATAACGGGAGTGTCATCAAAAGTTCTAGGAAGTGCGTTAACTGTGGTGTTGAGGGAAATAGGAACATTGACACAAGCCCCTTTTAAACCGCACTGTCGGTCACAACCTAAGGTTCTGATTTGCATAAAAGGAATGCGGGGCCTATTTACCGTTGTTCTAGGCACTCCAGTCCTTGCAGACATTCGGGTATCACAGGAAAATCAAGACCATTTGCTAGGCAAATTTTGGGAATTTGTCCAGTAATAATTCCCCTATGGCAGTTTTGGCAAAAAGTATAAGTATCGGTTCGATTAGGGAATTTCTCGGATAGATAAAATGTTTTGACAACGAATTCTGGATTATTTAGGTGTTTCCGAATTAGTGGTTGTTTTTGATTTTTTTTAATGTCAGACGGAAACCATAACCCCCGCAACATATACAAATTTCGGTTGGACCCTGCTTTATTATATCAGAATAATTTGTAAAAGAGCGTTCGCGATTCCGGTTTCTTTCACCTTGCAAATATTCCAAGCGTTGCTCAGGTTCCATTATGGCTCACGATGCGATGTTACGAAGGGACTGCCTCACGGTTTCTGCCTGATGATTGCTGGGTATATTCCTGTGACGTCGAACCCTCTCGTTTCCAAGGCCCAATTAACCATAGGGCTAATTGGGCTACAGCCCAGGGGCGCCATCGATCCGAGGCGATGAAATTTTGATTGCTTTTTATACCCGTATGATGAAACCAACGGGTACATTAACTTTGCTTTACCGTTTGTAACGCCAAGATCCCGTCATCACACACAAAAATGAATTACACCAGTGTGTTTAGAATGATAAAAAAAAATTGAATTTTCCGTCCGTCTGTCTGTCTGTCTGTCCGTCCGTCCGTCTGTGGCGCGGATTGCGGGCGCACGGATTGAGCTAGAGACTTGAAATTTTGCGTGGATCCGTTTTTCGTAAAATGCGAGGCTAAGTTCGTTAATGGGCAAAAATGGACCATTAGGGGGGGTACCCCCCATACGAACGAAAACTGTTTTTGTGAATATCTCGAAAACGGTGCATCTTATCAAAAAAGTCCAAGAACAAAAGTTATTCAGGATATTATTCTACAAAACTCCCATACATCAAAATCCGATTGGAATAAATTTTTTAAAAAAGTCATATTAAAAAGTTTTACTTGAAAGTGGAATTTTGATACAACTGTTCGCCGTTCACTTAAACTTCGAACAATGCCATATCACCATACAGGTTTTCAATAATTGCCGGATTGGCAACTATAGCTTTTGTTATGTTTTTCATATAAAACAATTACAAAGTAATTCAATTACATGTAATTTAATTACAAGTAATTTAATTACACGTTTAATTACTTAAATAAAATTGGTAACTAAATTGAATTTCCACTGTTCTAAAATAAACCGGTTTCTGAAACAGCGACATTTCAGGTTTTAAACTCTTAGTAATTGCTTAAGCAAAATTTAAGCAGAGCTGAAATTTCCTTAAGCAATGCTGGCTGATTTGCTTTCCTTTGTGTTTCTTATACAGGAAAATCGATTTTTTTTTTGGAAAATAGTACGGAGCAAAATAAAAACATAACAAAAGCTATAATTGCCAATCTGGCAATCATTGGAGACCCGTATGGTGATATTCGTATCAAAATTCGAACAGTTGTACCAAAATTCCACTTTGAAGTCAAACTTTCCAATAAGATTTTTTAAAATTTATTCCAATCGGATTTTGATGTATGGGAGTTTTATGTAGAATCATATCCTAAATAACTTTTGTTCTTGCACTTTTTTGATAAGATGCACCGTTTTTGAGATATTCGCGAAAAAGTTTTTCGTTCGTGTGGGGGGTACCCCCCCTAATGGTCCATTTTTGCCCATTAACGAACTTAGCCTTGCATTTTACAAAAAACGGATCTGTGCAAAATTTCAAGTCTCTAGCTCAATCCGTGCGCCCGCAATCCGCGCCACAGACAGACAGACGGACAGACAGACAGACAGACGGACAGACAGACAGACAGACAGACGGACGGACATGCAGAAATTAATTATTTTTATCATTCTAAACGCACTGGTGTAATTCATTTTTATGTGTGATGACGGGATCTTGGCGTTACAAACGGTAAGGCAAAGTTAATATACCCTTTGGTTTCACCATACGGGTATAATTAAGGAGGAAATTTCTGAACAGCACATGACTTTCTTATACAACAAAAAAAATTTCAGGAAAATACCCAAGAGCAAAATAAAATTCTCGAGGAAATTTCTGAACAGCACATGACTTTCTTAAGCACAGCATTGCTAAGCAAACTTCACCACTGCTTAAATTTTGCTTAAGCAATTACTATTAGTTTAAAACCTGAAATGTCGCCGTTTCAGACACCGGTTTTTTTTAGAACGGTGAAAATTCAATTTAGTTACCAATTTTATTTAAGTAATTAAACGTGTAATTAAATTACTCGTAATTAAATTACATGTAATTGAATTACTTTGTAATTGTAATTACATGTAATTCAATTACTTTGTAATTGATGAAAAATAATTACTTGTAATTAAATTATTTGTAATTAAAAACAAAAACAATTACATGTAATTACAATTACAAAGTAATTCAATTACATGTTATTCAATTACAAGTAATTTAATTATTAATTAAATTACATTTTGCCCAACTCTGCATACGGGTATAAAAAATTGAATTTAGCATGTCCGTCCGTCCGTCTGTGGCGCGGATTGCGGGCGCACGAATTGAGCTAGAGACTTGAAATTTTACGCAGATCCGTTTTTCGTAAAATGTGAAGCTAAGTTCGTTCATGGGCAAAAATGGACCATAAAGGGGGGTACCCCCTATACGTACGAAATCGTTTTTTGCGAATATCTCAAAAACGGTGTACCTTATAAAAAAAAAATGCAAGAACAAAAGCTATTTAGAATATGATTCTACATAAAACTCCCATACATCAAAATCCGATTAGAATAAATTTTAAAAAATCTTATTGGAAAGTTTGACTTCAAAGTGGAATTTTGATACAACTGTTCGCCATTCACTTAAATCACCATACGGGTTTTCAATTATTGCCAGATTGGCAATTATAGCTTTTGTTATGTTTTTTTAAATTTTCTTTATATTTAGCGTATCTGTAATTTAAGTTAGTACTGTGTTTTGAATTAAAAAATATTTTTTTAAAAAAAATTGAATTTTTACAATAAAACTATGTAAGGGTGCAAAATTTTTTTTAGCCTAGGGCGCTCAAACTTGTTAATACGGCTCTGCTCGTTTCACGACGCGTTATTTGGGAAATAGTATTGCCACAGAGCTTCTATAGAACAGAGGTTAAAATCACACTGAGCGACAAAAATATGGCGTGAAATATGGGACTTTATCATTAGCTCGAAAGCTTTACGAAAGCTTTTTTCTGCTTATGCTAATGATAAAGTCCCATATTTCACGCCATATTTTTGTCGCTCAGTGTGATTTTAACCTCTGTTCTATAGAAGCTCTGTGGTATTGCTACGTTGTTCTTGTCGCCTCCGGACCCGGTCAGAGCGTCTGAGTACTCTAACAGTGTTACGTTCTTGTTCCCGATCACGATATTCAGGATCTTGCCGCCTACGGGAATGTTCCGCGGTATCACGTCTGTGGTGACGCGGAAATCGGCTAGGGTTAATATCGACAAAGGTTATTGACTTTGTCTATATTAGTAAAAATTAAATTAAATAAAAGTTCATGCCGCAATGACATATTTGTAATTGTGCAAATGTTGCAATATTACCTGATTGACAAATTAATGTCTTAAGAATTAATATTGCTCAATAAGAAAATATATGCATTCATAATGCTGAATTGCAAAAGGGTCATTGTACGGTAATGACGTCAATAGGTAATTTCGATTGATTTGAAGAAACCAAGTCACCACATTAGAAAGTTCTGAGATTGATCAAGATAGAGTCGGACGAGGTTTCGTCAGTTGAGTTTAACTAAGTTAAGAGAATTAAATAAATGAATTAATATCAAGAAAGTGTTTGCTTTCGTCAGTTGAGTTTAACTGAGTTAAAATAAATTAATTAATATCAAGAAAGTATTTACTTTAAAAAAAACCTTCCCTTCTAACATCGATAACACGACACGTCCCTGTTCCCGATCACGATATTCGAGATCCTGGCGCCTGAGGGAATGTTCCTTGGTATTACGTTCCTGTTCCCGATCACGATATTCAGGATCTTGCCGCCTACGGGAATGTTGCGCGGTATTCCGCTCCAGTTCTAAAGCGCGATAAGACTCGTTAGACCGTGCCAAATTTCGTGCAATACGATCCCGAACGCGTTCAGCATTTCGATGTTGGCTATTTCGACGGTTTATACGCATTGATTGGGTTCTAACATTGCCTCCTATAAACACAAGGCCTCAATATCTCAAAGAGATTTATCATGACGTCACATCAGTGGTAAAGCTCTTTTCGATGTTGCTATGCAATTCAAATGGAGACAAACGAAAATTCGACTTTATCGGCTTATATCTCGGAAACTGTTCCTTTGCCGGAAAAACTGTTTTCACTTTCCTATAGAATATTCGATATTCTTGCTTTCAGTCATATGCCTTAGTTACCAAAGGCGAACAGAAAAAAAGTTATCGAACAAAATCTTAACAAAAGTGTGATTTTTCGTTTTCTCTTCACGTCGCTCTCCACTCCTACTCTCCATCTAAAATCATATCGATTTGGGTTTTCGCAAATAATTTAATTGATATATATTCGACATGATTGGGACATGAACCAAACGACAGATAATTACATTGAGTATAATAGTGCGTAAGTCAATTTGTTGTCGCATTAATAGTTTCCGAGATATAAGCCGATAAAGTCGAATTTTCGTTTGTCTCCATTTGAATTGCATAGCAACATCGAAAAGAGCTTTACCACTGATGTGACGTCATTTCTAGATCTTTAGGCCTTGTGTTTATAGGAGGCAATGGTTCTAATCGTTTTTCTTTGGCTAACAGATTGTTTTCGTAATTTAGGCATTTTAACAAAAATCGAAGCAAATTTATAATTCCAGAAAGAAAAAAAATATATATTTACTAGCACTCAAAGTAGCTTACCTAGCGCAATTAAGAAAATTGCACTAAATTTAAAAATATATCCTCAGTTTCAGAAAATTTTTAAGTTCAGTTCACCAAAAGTTATGTTCACTTCACCAAACAGATTTTAAATTGTTGATTAAAATTTTTGTTTTAAAGTCACTTTAAAAGTTAAGATCTTAACTTGCTGGTGTATCTAAAACAACTAACGATAACAATGCATTTTTTTCCAATATATAATGATTAGGGCTTCTCAAACGGGATCCCGGGATCCCGTTTTCCCGGGATCCAGGGGGTAAAATATCATCCCGTTATCCCGGGATTTCAATTAAATTTCCCGGAAATCCCGCTATTTCTTATTAACATTTTTTTTACTCTTTTTAACGATATTAAAAATATTGTAACACGAAATTTGCGTAATTTTTACTTACCCGTATAGTGAAACCAAAGGGTATATTAACTTTGCCTTACCGTTTGTAACGCCAAGATCCCGTCATCACACATAAAAATGAATTACACCAGTGTGTTTAGAATGATAAAAATAATTAATTTCTGCATGTCCGTCCGTCTGTCTGTCTGTCTGTCTGTCTGTCCGTCTGTCCGTCTGTCTGTCCGTCTGTCTGTGGCGCGGATTGCGGGCGCACGGATTGAGCTAGAGACTTGAAATTTTGCGCAGATCCGTTTTTCGTAAAATGCGAGGCTAAGTTCGTTAATGGGCAAAAATGGACCATTAGGGGGGGTACCCCCCACACGAACGAAAAACTTTTTCGCGAATATCTCAAAAACGGTGCATCTTATCAAAAAAGTGCAAGAACAAAAGTTATTTAGGATATGATTCTACATAAAACTCTCATACATCAAAATCCAATTGGAACAAGTTTTAAAAAATCTTTTTGGAAAGTTTGACTTCAAAGTGGAATTTTGAAATTTTGATACGAATATCAGCATACGGGTCTCCAATAATTGCCAGATTGGCAATTATAGCTTTTGTTATGTTTCCCTCTAGTAACGAATTTCGTTCAAAATTAGGAAAATATAATATAGACTAGGGGCTGCGCCCCGAACTGCTTCGCGGTTCATCCCCCTTCCGCAGGTCGGCCTTCGGCCTCCCTGCCCCAGTCGGCCTACGGCCTCCACAACTACTCGGCCTTCAGCCTCGCCCCTCGCGCTTGAATTGTTGGAATTTGATGTATGGAGATGTTACGTAAAATTATTTAAATATATTTCAGCTCTCGCCTTCCTCTTTACTCGGCCTTCGGCCACGACTCAAATGCATATAGTTAACCCAAAAAAGGGAAATTTTTTTAGAGACATTTTTCTTTGTGACCCAACGGTGTATTACAAAATCGTACTGTTTACTTACAATATATTCAATAACGGTAAAAGGTGGTTATCCACACGGGGAAAGACAATATTATACTCCGTACAAGAAAGTAAAAAAAGAACTTTGTCACCGATAAGAATTGAACCCGGTGCCGGGCGCATGGTAGTCCAACTTCTAACTCACTGCGCTGATCAGACAGTACGGAATGTCGTGTTAACATTGAAGACTTAGTTAGTGGCATATTGATAATTTTGAAAGGCAAATAACTAATAAATTATTATTAAAAATTGAAAAAAAGTAAAACGGACATATCTATAGAGCTTTCATTTAAAAAAAGGATCATCAAAATTGGAGCCGCTGGAGCTCTGCGGAAAGAAATCCGAACAAAATCGCTTTGCCGTTTAAATATATAGATTCGTGATCAGCGACCCCGAAAACCCCCTAATGACATTTTTTCCCGGAAAAAATGGGAAAAAGGATATTTGCATTATCCTTACAGGACCTTCCGTTTTGAATTTTGAAAATCTAACACCGGATTCGTGATCAGCGACCCCAAAAACCCCCGAGTGATACTTTTCAGCCTCCTATTGAGACGGATTCATGGCGAAAATCACGATTTAAAAACACCCAAACCCCCTTTACCCCGCGTGCACCCCCTTAGCGCTAAAATTTCGAAAAATCTCGTCTTAGTGAGCGCCTACGCGATGGTTGGGACATTTCCTGAAAGTTTCAAGTCTCTATCTTCAGGGGTTTGGCCTGGGCGTCAGATTAAACGATTTTATATATAGAGATGGTTTTCACTTTTTCCAATAAAAGACGATGCGTAACAGATATTTTTAATTTTACGTTTAAAAAACTCAATTTCAACAAAAAAAAATTAAATAAAAATATTTTGCCACCGCTCAGAATTGAACCCGTACCTGGCGCGATGTAGTTTACACTTATTCAGTAGTAAGAATATAAATTTTAAAGATAAATTAAGTAATAAAAAACAGGCAGTCATGCCAACAGAACTGCCAACAGAAATGAAAACAATAATATATGTAAGGTAATAATTATATTGTCGTGTATTTATACCTATATATTTTTCAACCTGAAATTTCGAAAATATATGCTAATAAACAGTAAATTTTAAATAAAAGTCAATATGCATATTAAGGTTTGAATTCCTGAGCAGCACATGATTTTCTTATACTAAAAATGTCTAGAGATATTTAATTTTTTCTGTATAAGAATGCCACGTGCTGTTTAGAAATTTTCTGTGTAATTTTATTTTGCTGTATATTTTCTAAAAAAATCGATTTTTTGTTGTATAACAAAGTCACGTAATGTTCAGAAATTTTCTGTCTCATTTTATTTTACCGTATGATATTTTCCAAAAAAAAATCGATTTTTTGTTGTATAACAAAGTCACGTGCTGTTCAGAAATTTTCTGTCTCATTTTATTTTACCGTATGATATTTTCAAAAAAAAAAATCGATTTTTTCTGTATAAAAAAATCAAATGAAAGCAAATCAGCATTCTTAAGCTGTTAAATTAGCATGTCGGTGACGCGAACTCATGAGATTTTACCCATCCAAAAATCGCCCAACGCGCCTAAAGAAGTATAATATAAATAAAATAAGTAATTTAAGGTCAAAAAAAAAATAAAAAAAAAACATTTTATCAAAACTCGGAATCGAACCCGCACATCTGGCGCATTGTAGTCTAACATTTATTCAGGAGTAAAAATGTAAACTTAAAGATAAATTAAGTAATAAAATATTAAAAAAAGTAAAAAAATCAACAAAAAAAAATTGAAAAAAAAAGAACTTTGTCACCGATGAGAATTGAATCCGGTGCATGGCGCATGGTAGTCCAACTTCTAACTCACTGCACTAATCAGACAGTACGGAATGTCGTGTTACCATTGAAGATTTAGTTAGCGGCATATTGATAATTTTGAAAGGCAAATCACTAATAAAGTATTATTAAAAATTGAAAAAAAAGTCAAACGGACATATCTACAGCTATAGAGCTTTCATTTAAAAAAAGAATCATCAAAATCGGTTCAATAGGAACTGCAGGAGCTCTGTCGAAAGAAATCCATACAAAATCGCTTTGCCTTTTAAATATATAGATGGTACTCCAGTTACCAATATTTTAAAATTAGAAAAATTAATATGTTGCATGAAATTTATTTTTGTTTTGTTTGAATGAATTATTTTGTATTTAAGTTTTTGTAATTAAAAATATTAATAATTGAAAATCAATAACGCATTTTTTTGTATTGTTTTGATTTTACACATTTTTCTCCCATCTAATTGGATAAATTCTTGGTTGTTAGCGAATCCATGGATTTCCCGGGATCCCGGGATTTTGAATATTTTTGTCCCGGAATCCCGGGATTTCAATTTCTACGGGAAATGAGAAGCCCTAATAATGATGTCCTTAATTACAATAATCTCACTAAAAACCTAATGAGGTTTTTAATGTTTTGACTGTTACCACTGGGATTTTCCAAAAATCCATTTTTTCCGAAAGGTGTGTTAGTCATAACGAGGCCCTTAATTACTAGAATTTTGAATTTACATGACATGAGTATTTTCTGAGGAAACGGATTTTTATTGGCGTTTTCTACCTAAGGTGACAGTAGTCCAATATTTAACGGATGTTTTAATTATTTAAATATTTTTTTTTAAATTATTTAAGTAATTTTTTTCTTAGTAAATCATGAAAACTATATTGGTACTGTGACAAAAGTTTTGAAGAGGAAAAAACTTTATGAAAGTTAAACATGCCAACCGAACGGTACTTTAAACCTCAGATTAATATTGTTTTTACAATATTAATCTGAGGTTTCAAGTACCGTTCGGTTGACATGTTTAACTTTCATAAGAAGGAATATTGGAATTGAATGTCTGTGGTTCAATACGTTAAGTGAAAACCGTAATCACACATCTACATCAACTACTCCAACTTTTCAACGGACAGACGGACCGACGGACGGACATGCAAAATTCGATTTTTTGTTATCATTCTAAACACACTGGTGTAATTCATTTTGGTGTGTGATAACGGGATCTTGGCGTTACAAACGGTAAGGCAAATCTAATATACCCTTTGGTTTCACCATACGGGTATAATCATGACATATTTTCATTTTAAATACATTTTAAATATAAGGGATTTTTGGTAATCACTATCATTTTATACGCACAGCAAACAAATTACACAAAACGATTTACGTGAAATCGCAAAGCAAAAACTCTGGCATTTGCTAGTAACTCTTTATGCGACCGAAAATGTGGAAAATGAGGAGATATGGAGTCAAAATCCAGTAGATTTATAGCATGTGATGGACCTTGTTTTCGGTCCTATCATTTAAAGTGCTATCAACTGCCTACTTCGACATTGGATACATGTGCTAAATCGTCAAATGTAACTTTAAGATGCGACAAATGCAACAATATTACTTTAAGCGATGTCGTAACTATGTAAATTAAAATCTCAAACTCTTAAAATCGATACTTTAAAAACCGAATACACCGCGAAACTTGAGCCGTTAACATCTAAAATGGATGCGTTTTCTGACTTGTTAAATACGACGTTGAATAATATAAACAATAAAAGTATCACCAAAATAAATAGGCAAAATCCAACCAAAAGTTTTGTCCGCGTTGACTTAAATGAGCCGCGCAGTTCCAAGTCTGGGATTCCTTTGGAAAATGCTGATGCAGGACGCCCACTTGGCACGGAACAAAAATCAGCGTCGTTACCTGATGGTGGCGTCGAATCGGTTGAAGATCTCGCAGAGAGCGAAAAAACGGACTCGGGAAATAGTCAAGCCGTTGATGTTGTCGCCAAAACTGTTATCTCTTCGATAACCACACTAAAAACAGTCAGCCGACCAAGGGTATTGTTCTTATCCAGACTGGATCCCTCAACGACAACAGACGACGTACTTGGTTTCCTTCAATCAAATTATAAATTTAAAGATGGCGATAAAATTGCATCGTCAAAGTTTATGCAAAAACCTGAGTCAACTATATCGTCATTTAAAGTTTTTCTACCAGAATATTGCTTTGTGGATGTAATAAACGGGAATTTTTGGCGTTCTGATATGATCGTCAAGGAGTTTCAGCATAGAAATCTTAAAACCCATTTCAAGGGAAATCCAAAAAAACGGAGTACTCGCATCTCCTGCTACTACCAAAACGTAGGCGGGATTCGTACAAAAATTTCTCAACTGTTCTGCGCATCGACTGGATGCGACTTTGACGTAGTGTGTTTCACTGAGACATGGTTAAATGCCAGCTTCCTGAACAACGAACTTTTTAGTTCTGATTTTACTGTCTTTCGTCGTGACAGACACTGTTCCTACAATGCTACAGTTGGAGGTGGCGTTCTCTGTGCTATTCGTTCGTCGCTGGACTCTTGCATTGTCAACGTTCCTGACGTACTAGAATTGGAGTTTTTATGTGTCAAGCTTAAATTATGCTCACGCAACATTTTTTTAATAATCTTCTACACTGCGCCGTCATCTCAAATCGAAATATACCATACATTTAATAGAGGAATCTAATTTGTGCTGGACCTAATGAATCCTGAAGATGACATTTTATTTTTTGGTGATTTTAACTTGCCATCAGAGTACTTCTTGTCAAGCTGAATCCGCATTTCTGGATGAACTATACTCTCACAATATTTGCCAAGTTAATAGCATACTCAATGCAAATGTTCGCGTTTTGACCCTCATATTTACGTCAGATGCTTCTTCTTTGATTTTGAGCACCTGCATCTCTCCAGCCCTGCCAGCGAGTGGTCATCATCCATCCAACTTTCAACAAGTCTCTTTTGTAATATTCAAGATTTTAACTTTCGAAAAGCTAATTTTTAAGAAATGTCTAAGCTTTTTGACATGGTAAATTGGGACATGGTCTTAAATGAAGCAAATATTGGCATTGCAACTTCTAAATTTTATATGATTATTTTTGAAATTTGAAATTTGACAGTACTCTACTTTACAAAGAAAAATCTTCTAACACGTGCTAAATGGTTTAATGCTGAAATTATGCATATGCGAAACTTAAAAACGAAACACTGGAAAAGATTTGTTGAGTCCCAATGTGAGTACGATTTCAAAATTTACTGTTATTTTAAGAATAAATTCCTTTCTGCTGCTAGCCAAGCTTATGATAGCTACGTGTCGAGCATGAAAACCAAATTAAAACGTGATCCAAAAAGTTTTTGGAATTTTATTAATACTAAAGCATGCTACAGACAGAGCTACATGTCCGTAGGCATGTCCGTGAAAACTGAATTTTAAGCGTCTGTAGGCTGGTAGACAGACGGTTGAGCTACATGTCGACAAAATCAAAATATTTTGAATTTCTGGGGGCGTGGCTTCAAGTTTGGCTACATGTCTTAACGTCTGTACGTCGGTATGCTAACTTGATTGCTAACATCATTGTGAAAACGGAGCCGCAGTGGTCACATCTAAATAAATTGAGAGTCGTTGAAGGAAAATAATTGTATTATGATGGCTTCTATAGCGAATAATGAATTTTGGCAAGA
Organism: Chrysopilus asiliformis; assembly: GCA_964034945.1. Lineage (NCBI taxonomy): Eukaryota > Metazoa > Arthropoda > Insecta > Diptera > Rhagionidae > Chrysopilus > Chrysopilus asiliformis. Next base: position 65,508,120 of record OZ035961.1, on the reverse strand, counting down.
TTTTTTCGAACTCTATCGAAGTCTACCGGTGTTGTGGCAAATAAAATCTGAAAATTTTAAAAACAAAAGTTTAAAAAATAAGGCTTGGGATGATTTATTAACAAAGTTTAAGCAAGATTTTTCTAAAATGATGTCCATACTACATGTCTATAGACATGTAGACAGTCTGTTGGTTTTAGCTTTAAGACATGTCGATAGACATGTATCCAGTCTGTAGGGGCTTTAAGACAAACGTCGACGGTTACCCGACGTCATTATTTTTGAAAAATTTTAATTCTGACAACTCTGAGGAAGTCTGTAACCTGTTTGCAGATCTTTTTCAAGGCGCATTTAGCGATAATTTAAACTATGATATTGATGAGCAATATTTTGATTTCATGACTAAAATACCTTTAACTACCTTGACCATGAAGGATCTGAGCATTGACGAGCATACTATCTGTGAATCAATAAACAAACTTGACTTAAATTATTCGTCTGGTCCCGATGGTGTCCCCGCGGCCGTGCTTAAGTGATGTAATAATAGTTAAATTGGCATCCATTCCTAAACTATTTGAGTCTATTATCTGTTCTGTGTTACAGTTTCATATAAGCTCTACCATTACTCCGCAGCAACACGGATTTCTAAAAGGTCGATCTACTGAAACAAATTTAGTTCAATTTACATCTTTCTGCCAAAATAGCGTCGAGAATGGGCTGCAGGTCGACTGCATATATACTGATTTAGCCAAAGCATTTGACTCAATTTCGCATAAAATTTTGTTGTTTAAGCTTTCTGTTCTGGGTTTTCCCCCATTATTTTTCAAGTGGTTAAACTCTTACCTTTGTGATCGCATTCAAAGAGTTTGTTTTCGAGGGAAAACTTCGAAAACAATATACAATATTTCTGGTGTACCTCAGGGAAGCCATCTGGGTCCGATGACATTTATTTGATTATCAAAAATGGCTCTATTTTGCTCTTTGCTGACGATATGAAAATATACCGCCCTAGTCGCGACATAAATGACTGTGTACTTTTATTGAATGACTTTGAAAATTTTTATGTGTGGTGTAAAAAAAATTTTATGTCATTAAACGTTGACAAGTGCTCTGTCCTTAGTTATGGTAGGAAGAAAAGATTTTTATTTTATGACTATACCCATGAAGGGACTGATCTAATCAGGCTCCAACAAATTAAGGACCTTGGTGTAATTTTTGACGTTTCTCTTACTTTTGTTGATCACATAAATTCGATTTTGAGTCGAGCTAATTCCCTCATGGGCTGTATCAAGAGGTGGTCTAAGGAATTTTCTGACCCTTTTGTCACCAAATCCTTATACTGCTCTCTGGTTCGTCCAATATTAGAATATTGTTCTGTGGTTTGGGACCGTTTCTATGCGATACATTGTGATCGTATACAGAAGGTGCAAAGGAGATTTAGTCGTTTTGCGCTGAAGGGACTGCCCTGGAACAACGTCTTAAGTCTACCTCCTTATGCAGATCGACTTACGCTGCTAAATTTGAAAAGTTTAAAAGAAAGAAGGAGTATCACAAAGACTACCTTTATGTTCAAATTGTTGACGGGACTGATTAGCTCGCCTCAAATATTAGAAAATATATCTATACTGACTCCTTCTCGTCCACTTAGATGTCATAACTTTCTTCATGTTGCTATGCATCGTACAAACTATGGTCTTAACGAACCTATATCTAACATATGCCGTAATTTCAATTTGAAAATATTGATTTTAACAATAGTTTGGAGTTTCTGAAGAGTAAGCTTTAAATATGTTATTGTAAATAATATTAAGCAGTAATCAGTATTTTGATGAAATTTGTAATAAATAAATAAATACAATAATTTGATTCGCAAATCGTTCTTTTGCAATAGATTCGCGAACGAATCATATTTTGAGTTCTTGAATTTTTCGATTCGGTTCTAGGGATGCCAAGTTTTAACCTCGATATTGAACAGGCCGATATATCGAGGTATCGATGTTGCTATCCACGATGTTAGAACATTAAGATACAACCTGAATCGTATGTCGATGCGTCCATCATGCGTGCGTCCGGTTGACAGTTCGATGCGGTGACAGTTGTGTGCGGCAACGAATCTGGAGTTAATTCATTATTTTGCACTTCTTCTATTAGTTTATCGTCGAAACAATTACTTTCAATTTGTTCCATACTGAAATTGCTTAAATCGTAAACAAACTTTTTTGCGAAATGACATTTCCGTGCATTGCCGCATGTAAAAGTAGAAATTCGACCTACTCTATGCGGTTGCCGCATCGGAAAACGTATTATTAGGGGAGTACTCATAGCAGCCCGTTGATTCTACTCGAACTGTCAACCGGATGCACGCATGACGGACGCATCGACGTACGATTCAGGTTCTAGCTTTAAGCCCATATCAGAATGCAGCAGCGGTTTTGGGGCAGCGGGCAGCAAAATTTTCCCATTGGCTAAGAGCAAAATTGTGACGTACTAAAAGCAGCGAAAAATCTCGCTGCTTTTTTAGCGCTATTTCTATTTTTGCTGACGCCACCCGAGCAGTAAATTTTGACAGATCATGTTTTTCAGGTTGGAATATTCGTTGCGCGCATTTTTATTAAAGTTGCAATATTCATTTGTGCCTTGATTAACTATGGAAGAAAAAATTATTGTGTTTGTGAAAGAAAACCCCCTACTTTACGACAAAGCAATGAATTCTTACAAAAAAGTCGAAGTAAAGGATTCAAAATGGGCAGAAATTGCGACAGAAATAGGGAAACCAGGTGAGCAAAATTTCCACTTTAATTTAATAGTGATTTTTAAATATTTGGTTTATAGTGGTAGATATAAAGAAGAGATGGAAAACCTTAAGAGACCGGTATTATCGGGAGCGGAAAAAACAGCAAATCCCATCAGGGTCAGGGGCAACTTCGCCAAAGAAATGGAAATTTTTGGAAATTCTAAGTTTCTTGTCTGACAAGCCACAAGTAAATTACCAGAAAGTTACTAATAACTTGCATCCAGCAGCAAGTAAACTTCTATAAATGCTCCTTAATGTCAACCTAATCAAAATAAATAAAAGATTATATGTGTATTTCTACTTTTAGAACGACTGGAAATTACGAACATGAAGTTATCGATGAGACGTCCGCTGGTTCATTTTATGAAAATTTTAGTCCAGAACTGGATATTGATAACGACGGATCTTTGATTTTTGATGAAACTATTAATTCAGATTCTCAACGAGATACGCCGGACTTTGCTATACCAAGTTGTAGTTCCAGGAGAAGCAGTATTACACAACCCGGTAAAAAGACAAAAAGAACATCTCACTCGGACCAACTGATGGCCAAGGCGTCTTTAAACAATCGTTCTACTTCATCTTCACTCCAAATATTTTAAAAGAATAGTCTTAGCGAATTAAATAAGTCTGTTCGATATCAGTTCTGAACTTGCTCCGTGTTTAAAAATTTCGACTGAGTTTAATATTATTATTTTTCAACTTCGCAAACAAAAAAAAGTGACTCATATCGAACCGGCTTATAAAATTCCAGAAATGAAATTTTGTCCAAAATTCCTATTTAAGTAATTGGAGAATTGAATTTGAGTTCAAAAACCACAAAATAGGTTCTATACTAGAATTAAAACCTATCACTGTGCAAAAAGGGACAAATCTCCAATTAACTAAAAAGATTTTTAGTCAAAATTTCATTTCTGGAATTTCTCTACTAATTTCTCTCGTGCATATTGTATGTACTATGTGTTCCCACGATGGCTGTTATGAATTTTAAAAGTATTAGTGCAATGTTTTAAAGACTTGTCATACAACAAATTATTCGAATAAGATGTAAAATAACTGAATTCAATGAGCTTTACCAAATATTACTATTTAGTTTTAATTAAGTTTTCTATATTTATAAAAGTATGAATTTTGTCTTTTAAACATAAGAAATGTTTCCAAAAAGAAGTGCAATGAATTGAAATAAAATGATTTATAATTAATTAATTTTTTATTTTTATGGAGAAATAATGATAAATATTTTTTTCCCATTATTTTGAACTGTAATTTTATTTAGTTTAGCAACAAGTGTCCTGTATGTAGTCCTTCATTATTTCACGTTGTTCGAATGCTGTGTTTGTACACTTATATCTTCGAAACAATTTAGCTTGCGGCAAACTCGGTCCGTCTTTCCACCAAAGTCCAGGAACAAACGTGTCTCCTTCGAAACTATCCTTCGAAACTAGAAACACCCATGATAAGGTGTAACACGATGCACCTTGAGATAAATATCTAAAATGTGGAAGATTAGGCAACATTTACTTATTACATATAATACAATTTATTACAGCAGAGCCAAAACCAATCGGCATTCAGCTTCCACTTGTCTTCTTAAACTATTTTTGTTTAGCCTGTGTTTAATCAAAGCAAAAAGCAATTCAAAAGTATTAAAATTCATCCGTGTTGCTTTTATAAATTGCTCGCTATCACGGTCCTTCATGATTTGGAATATTTGGGAATAGAATCCGTGTTTTTGCCTCTCATTTTCGGAAAATATTTCCCGCGTCCATATTATTTTTTTCACTTTGTACAATTCTATATACTTCGAATACACGCCATACGCCGTCAGAACGCTAATGACTTCATTAATTTGATCCAAATCATCAATTAATATAGACATTTTATTAACAAATAGATAAATTAACAAAATTTCACGAGAAATTCACCCAAACGAGAACTGTCAAACTGATTTTACTGCGGATTCGTGCTGCTCCATTTCGTGATGGAAGTCAGCAAAACCAATTTGGCTGCCAAGGCAGTTTTGCTGCCGCAGCGAGTGCTGCTTCATTCTGATATGGGCTTTACTCTTCATAAAATTAGTAGAGAAACTAATTTTAGGACTAGAGGGACTAGTTTTAAGATAGATTTACCCCCCAATTCTAGGTAACAGATGTTAAGAGATATCTTAATTTATAATTAAGAGATTTTAAAAGAAATTAGTATTCTGAGTAAGAGATTTTGTTGAGTTCCGATTTTAGCAAATTAAGAAATTCACCACGATGTCTTCATCTGACAGCACTTACTCATAGACGTCAAATTTGGCTGTTTATTGACCTTAGAATTTTTCTGAAATCATAAAGTTTTCAAAACTATGGAAATTATCCAAAAAATTGTGTAAAAAAGACATTGCGGATCTTGAAAAACATGTGAATAGTTTTGTATCTGTTAAGAATAGCTTTCTACGGTATTCAGACCGTTTGAAATGAAAATGATATAAAAAATATTACGTAAAAATTGAATCGACAGTTTTTAAGATACACAATATCGTTTTTAAATGATTTTGTATAATTTCAGCAACGCACAAACAAATTTATGGTTAAATAATGCATTGCACTCATATAAATATTTCATTTGATAGACATACAATTAATGAAGTTGCAGGTATGCGTTGATGTAATTCCAGCCAATAAAAAAATCGTTTTTTGTGTCATTAAAGGCAAACAATTCCACGAAGACACAATATTTCATGAGTTTTCCAGAAATACTATAAAAAATCTGGTTATTGCAGCTTTTTTCCTCGTCCTCCATGCAATGCAACTTTTTCTACAATTTTCTCCAAAACGGAGAATTTAATCGAAAACCTGTGACGTAAAAAACGTTCAGAATACAATTTTACACAACTTGTCTATACATAAAAAAATTGTTGGAGCCCTCCCCGACACTGATTTTTCGAGTTTTAAACGCAACACACGAGTTAAGAAGTCGTAAGTGGACCAACTTATTCATGGGTTAATCATGTCTGAATCTTTAGATAATTGTGATATTAAAGTAAAAAAACTTTTTTTCACACCGAGGATGTATTTTCGTATACGTAAATTGAATAAAGAACTCTGTGAACATTTAACTACAAGAAAAAGGAAAAATAAAAAAATTCTAACCTAGAAATTTTAGCTATGTTTCATTTATATTCACAAAGTGTAGTAAAAATTCACAGGCATAGTTGTTGTTTGACTATTTTTTTTTTACTTTTTATAAAATTAAATAATATTTTTATTGCAGCAAACAGAACAAATTCGAGTTTTTACGTGAAAACAGAACAAATCTCATATCGATGACATTTCTTTACGCTCTTGTGACGTCATGCGCAGAAGTTTACCAAAATGAAACTCGTCTTTGCGCAATCTGTTGTGTTTGATTCATGAACGCAACTAAAACGCACAAACTGTAACTTTCAAGTTTGTTCCATAGAGCCTGTTTACATTAGGACCAGCGATGTCCCCCTACTACAATTGTAGTAAATCTACTACTATTTTGGTCTTCAAAAGCTTCAGTGCGTAGTAAATCAAATCTACTACTATTTTTTGTAAAGCTCGATCCAGACTACACGATGTACGGGGTACGAGATACGAGGTTTTTGGTTTCCTCGTACATGGAACTGCATCCACACTGCACAGGGTTTTGCTCATTCGTATACGCGGTTACCACGTACGAGGATAATCAAACAGCTTCTGATTTTACTCACTAGGTGAAACCATGTGCAAATTTCCCATCCAAACACTCGATGTTCGGGGTACGTGCCAACCTCGTACCCCGTACATCGTGTAGTCTGGATCGACTTTAAAATACATGAATCAACCAAAAAATTGTATTATACATGTTAAATGTAAAAAGCTTCTAACGAAATTAAATATGAGGCAGCCAATACAAAAGAAGTTTTTAAATGTCATTTTCTGAACTACAGCAAGTTTTTTTGTTGATATAATTTTGGTATTATGGCCTATGTTACACACGGCAACTTTAAGCGGCGACTTTTCTTAAGTATAGGCGAGAGAAGTGAGGGAAGCGGTGGCCCCTCACTTCTCTTGCCTATACTTAAGAAAAGTCGCCGCTTAAAGTTGCCGTGTGTAACATAGCCCCATGAATGATAAAGCTATTTAGCTTTAGTTATACAAATTGGTATATCGACATAGGTAGAAAAGGTTTTTTTTGAAAATCTGCTATTATTACTATCAATCTACTACTATTTTTGGGCCAATCTACCGCCAAAGTGAAGCCCAATGTAAACACAGTCATTAGGACTCATTGGCTGCGTTCAGACGAGGTTGAAACTGGTTGACTTCACCAAGTTTCCACTCGATTTTACGGGCCAGACACTATCGAGTGTATGCGGGGAATTCACCTGCTGGCTAGGCCGGGTGAACTTGGTTGAAAACACATACACACATAGAGTTCAATGGTGGGGGTTCACAAAATTTTTCTTGCTACATGCACACATTGACATAGAATGTGTAAATATACTGCAGTGCAAAAGTTGAAAAACACTACGTGAGAACGCAAGCAGGTTTTTTCACCCAGAGTAACTTGGTTGACTTCAACCAGTTTCAATCTCGTCTGAACGCAGCCATTTTGAGGCTTCACGTGTTTCGTCATTTTTTTTGCCGTGTGCACACGGTTCGCCTTTTTCATTCGCTACGTCTTTCCCCTTTTTGACGTTCAAGACATTGGGATGAAAATACCCTCAAGATTTAACTCACACCGCGTCTTGATTAACAATTTTTCATCCCAAGAAATATCTCACCGCAATGAGAATTTTTTGACAGCTGGGCCGAAAATCTCTTGAAATTTTAGTGTTCAAAATGGCGATGAAAAGAAAACACCTAGTCGCCGCTTTCGCAATTAATGCAATACGTGAAATTGAAAAGGCTGAAACAGAAGAACAGACGAAAAGAAACACCTCTTAATGTTATATATTCTCTTCCAAAAATTTTTGTTTTTCTCTTCCAAAAATCGTATTGTTTGTAAAAATTAGTTATTTTCACAACTACTTGTCGGGAGAATTTAGATTCCGCAATCTTGAATCAGGAAATTCCAAGAAATTTTGCAATTGCAAGATTTCAAGAAATTTATCTCTGGGATTTTTTCTCGCCGTCAACTCGAGCTCTGATTGGTCAATCAAAAATCTCTGCGATGAAAAATCCCAAATCAAGACGCGGTGTTAGTTGTGAAATTATTGCAGTGAAATTTGTTAAATTTAATGAAAATATGGATCATATATGGATCATATAATAATTGCATTAACAAGTTTGTTATATGCTTCATCAGCAATGGCTCTATTTTTGTGCCAATCTGAAGAAGAAAACTCGAAATTTTTAGATGCGCATGACACCACAGGAAACAACAAAATGACAAAAGCAAAACGGGACTCAAACCGGTTTGCGACTGAAAATTTTAAGTGAATCTAAATTTCGTTCGTTTTTTTTTTTGGTTTCCCTCCCCACTTCGTCCCTCACTGTCACTTGGACGGAGCGAATGACGTGACGCCTCAAAATGAGTTCTAATGTAAACAGGCTCATAGAAATCATTTGGAGAGAGCACAATGAACGCAGAGAACGCACCTACAACGCAAAAGTTTGCAACCTTCTAACTTTGCCGCAGAATTCTGCGTTGACAGTTCATAAAGTGAGGTTGGGGAAATCTCGTTCAAGGAAAAATTGATAGCCTTACTGCATTAACACACAAATAACAAAGATAAAGACCAACAAAGCAAATTATCGCTTAAAAATTATCCATTTTTGTAATTTTGTCAACTTTATATCACTTTATATTATGTCGTTTGTACTACTTCACGAGATGCCATTGGGTTCTGCTGCTGAAATGTTGCGCTGCAGTTCACAGCATTGCAGTTGCATTCGCGTTGCGTTCATTGGGCTCCAGGTGGTCTATCATCGAAATGTTTCGGATTTTCCGTTACGTTACGGATTACAAATCTCGCAGAAATGTTTTTTCCGTAATCCAAATCCGAAACGTTTGAAAGATCGTATTCTGGTAACGAAACGTTTATGTTTCGGAATTATATTCACCACATTCACCTCATTCCGAAATGTACGTAGAATAGAGCTGTCAAAACCAAAATATTTGACTAGTTTTGTTTTGTTTATATTTATTTTGACTATTCCATTCACTCGTGAGCGAATAAGAATGAAAAAGAATAATTGTTTTCGTCTCAGTTTTTCGTTCGAGAAACGCAACTGGACGAAATTTCAAGTCTCTAGCTTCATATATAAATTCCATTCCCGAATCATTCTTTTGCGATAAATTCTTGATCGAATTTTATTGTTCCATTCCCCAAATTTGCCACTCCATTCGCGATTAGAATTTTAAAAATACGAGAATGGAAAAATAAAATTCGTGAGTGAATGAAAACTAAAATTCTCGTGAGAATCATTTGCAAAAGATTAAATGAAAAAGACTAATTCTCCGTACTATGCTTATTACACAATTAAAATTATGCTCATATCGAATAACAATAAACAACGGACGCGAAACGACAACTCACAGCACACAAACTTTCGAAAAGTGACATCTGATAGTTTCGGATCGATCCGAAACGTAATGTTTTGTTATGTTTCGGATATTTCCGTAATCGTATACATTGGTGAATTGCTTCGTAATGTTCGAGACGTCATTTGGAGCAATATAAGCGGTACGTAGACCACATAAAAATCTATTTCCAAAGCACCACAAACGTTACGGAAAAATCCGAAACGAATTGAGAATAGCCCCCCAGGGATTATAGTAGTAGAAGCTAATTGGTAGAAACTTTTAAGTGTGCCGGTATTAGACTTAGGTACCTCTAGGATATCCTTGTACTTCTCCTTTATTAAGGCTGTCCCACGACTAGAGTGATTACATAAAACTGGAGAGTGGCCATCGAAATACCCATGACAGCCCATCATCCATAAAAACAGTACCGATTAAGTGCCGTTTGCAATTTGAAATTTTTAACCGCCAATTTGCAACGGACATCACTCTTTGTGGATTAAAATAAACATGTCAATCATCCAACGCTGTTGGACTTCCACTTTGAACTCTGCTATGCTATTTTTTATATCTATTGCTTTATAAACAAAACTTTTTTTTATTAATTCAAATGTTAAATAACAGGGCGGTGGACTCGTCAGGACAAAATTATTGCTTGTCGCGACAAAATACAAAATAGTTTGGAGAACATTTATCGGCTCCAACTCTGATCCGATTATTTTACTTCAATTGGCCACAAAAAAAAAATGTTTTGCAATAAAAAATAAAAAATGTTTGATTTGGTGATTGGATTGATTTGAAGACTTTTTTAACCGAAACGACTTGAATTCTAATTGGGCACTCCCTTCTGAAGGATCACGATTTAAAGATGAGGTTGGTGGATAATCCACAATGCAGGGTATGCGTGGCAGAGCATCCACGGCATACATGTATGACATACATCGGTGTTTGCGCACGTTAATTTGACGGTGGATGGGCAAGTATTCCTGTTTGCGCGTGCATGTATGACAAAATCAAAAGTTTTTGAAAGCCGTCAGGCCGCATGATCATACCGCATACATGCATTCTCGTGAATGGCAATGTTTGCGCATACATGGCGTAGTTAGTACGTTGCTTACTGCCGACAAGATGACAACCTCAAGATGACAACGGTTTCCGAAGATTTGTATAATCACTCTACCCTACTCTAAGTAATGCATATTTCACTTAAAAAACTGCCCGGTAGGAAAAAGTACAGTAGTTCTATTTTATTTTTCAATGCCCATGTCCCACTCTTCAAGTACTTTTTTGAAACTACTTTGCGAAGTAAATTGGGCAAAGCATTTTCAAAGTAATTTATCAAAACACCTTTAACCCTTTAATGGACAATTACGTGTATACTCGCAATGTTAATGGTTTCTGGTGGAACATGACATATATAGCCGTCTCGACGTATATTGACCAGTGGTGTTCCTCTACGCGTAGACTTTAATTGTCTACACTTCAGTGTAGACAATAGCGTAGACAATAGATTTGGGGTAGACAATAGTTGCGTTTTTTTAATGTTCTAGAACACGGAACATTAAAAAACGATCCAGAGTAAGTGGGAAATTTCATTGAGTTCGAATGGCAACTAACTTCACGTTGGTTACATCAGTAGGCCGTTACTGCTATATTTTCTTTATATAATCACGATTCGCTATCTCCCATGATTAAAACTATTTCGCTGTCGAACAGAACCAACAAACCACCAACACAAAATCCGAGAATAAAATGTCAAATTTATTATGTTGAAGTTAGCAGCATTTAATTACCGTACATTACCGTATAAAATTTCCCTTTGTTCCAAGCGCTGTTCGAGAGGAAAAGGTGGTGCAGGATTTTGTATGGAAAGCTTGTTCTGAACTGCTTCAGAACATTAAAAAAACGCAACTAATGTAGACATTGGCGTAGACAATGTGGACTTTGCGTAGACAATTTAGACTTTCTCATATCTGTCAAAACAAAGTCATCTGTGAGTCATATATATAATACTATACTATATAGGAAATGGCCAATTACAAGAAATGGCGAGGCGGTAGTGTCCCTAAAAATACACATAAGCGCAAAAAATAAATTCTTGAATTAGTTTTGGTAGTTTTTATTTTTAATATTTTTTATACTCCACTAAGAGTATTTGATTTACTTTATTTGATTTGAATTACTTCCGTATAGATTTCCGTCTATCTGTAAATACAACAACTCTCAACGGAATTAAGCTAAAGACTAGAAACAAACGTGTTTTTCGAAAAAATTAAACAGATATTCTTAAATGAGCAAAGCCATCCCCTACAAATGAATCAGTTTTTAAATAAATGGTTCGGTATATTGAAAAATGTGTGAAGCAAAAAGGTTTTAGAATTTAATGTGATTTCAATTGCAAAAACTAAAAAAAGCCGCTTAGATTACATGCATAGAGTTAGAATTGCCATTAAAGTTTGCTCCGAAGTTCTCATCTACAGCATTTGGAGATTGCTTCCTGGAAATTGTGCTTTATTATGTTAAAATTAATTGAAGAAAATAAGATTTTAAAACTAAATCAGCTATCCTTTATTTTATTGATTGTCTACATTGTCTACACGTAGATAATATACCATTATCTACAGTAATAATCTACGCGTAGACAATGGTGTAGTCTACATCACGTAGACTACGCGGCACAACACTGATATTGACGTCGTGACTATAAATACAGCTTTTCGGTTGTAGCGAATATCATGACGGTAATACACGTCCATCGTTATTTTATGCTTAAACTATTATAAATACTGCATTTGGCTTTTTTCAGAATTGATTATCTTTAAAAATGTAGAAGATATGGCATATGACGATCTAGGAGTTGCAACTTAAAAAATGCATTCGCGAAAAGGTTAATACACTATTTCCATTGAATTTCAGGATGCAATTTGTACTAACCGCTCATATTTATTCACTGCTATCCATATTTCAAATTAAAACTAATCCGGACGTTCTTCTGTTGAAGATAAGTCGATATTAGAGTACTAAGCAAAATTTTAAATATGTCCATCAAATTATCGATTTAATTGATTTTCACGTAATTTAAACAAAAAACTTCTGCTGATTTGCAATTTAAAGTATTTCTATTGAAAATACATTTAAAAAATCCGAAAAAAGAAGAAAACAATGTGTACGAATGGATTTCCATGGGAACTATTTTCCATCGAGATATTTTCAAGTAGTTTAAAATTGCTTTTTGTCGCCTAATTTGAATATGATGAGAAAAAGTACCTTCAGAGCGGTTAGAAAGTACACTAAAAAATCCGTTAAAAGTACATTTCAAAGCGAAATGGAAAAAGTGGTTAAAGAGTAAAGAGTGGTTTAATATGCGTTGTAAATGCACTGCCACTTGAAGCTAGAACCTGAATCGTACGTCGATGCGTCCGTCATGCGTGCGTCCGGTTGACAGTTCGATGCGGTGACAGTTGGGTACGGCAACGAATCTGGAGTTAATTCATTGTTTTGCACTTCTTCTATTAGTTTATCGTCGAAACAATTACTTTCAATTTGTTCCATACTTAAATTGCTTAAATCGTAAACAAACTTTTTTGCGAAATGACATTTCCGTGCATTGCCGCATTTAAAAGTAGAAATTCGACCTACTCTATGCGGTTGCCGCATCGGAAAACGTATTATAGCATCCCGTTGATTTTACTCGAACTGTCAACGTGACGGACGCATGACGGACGCATCGATGTACGATTCAGGTTCTAGCTTGACTGAGCATCGGAACTGTTAGGTACTCTAACGAACAATAGAGGCACTTTACCCAGGATACACAAATTTAAAGTTTGTATTTAACGTATTGGCAACGCTGTTTAGTTGGTGTTGGAAAACGTCAACGAAATTAAGTGCAAAATTTGCACTTTTTCCAATTCTTAAATATATTTAGAAGAAAAAGTTGCGGACGCAGTGTCGTTTCAATTTATACAACTTTTGAGATTGAAAATGGCATTGATAAATGAAGCCAAACTCTTGTTGTCGTGTCGAACTACATTTGCACAGGTTTGGAAAACTGATTTAATTAATTTTATTACATAACTGAAACTATGCCAAGTACGCAAATTCTGATTTTCTCACGATAAAAATTGCATATGTTAACAAAAATTAAACCATTTTATCATAATTTGATTTGTGTTGTCTCCGGGGAGAAATTTAACAAAGTTTTTATAGAAAAAATCCTTACTTTTAAGACCCGTTTATACTGTAGAGAAATTATGCTAGATCTAAATAAAAATCTAGCTACCCAGCGGAACTTTGTTTAATATTTAGCGACAATGACGCTACAGATTTTTCGTGTATGGCAAGGGCTAGAGAGAAGCATTCCCTATCCAAAATGGATATTTTTAGCCGTCGCTCGCCCCTCTTGCCCCCCTCCAGGGGTCCCTAAACTTTGTATGAAACTTTTCCGGGGGGTATGTGGTACCTTAAATAAAAGCATAGATTAGAGAGTTACTATAGATGAGAATAAAACGCATTTTCCCATATACTTACGTAGAGTAAATAGCTGCGCTAGTGGAATATTTTCTGATGACATCGGAATTCCTTTTCACTCCTTCACGTTCAATTGGAATGCACAATTGACTCAAACGACACAAACACAAACATATCCGGGGCCAGCGCTTTGTTTACATTCGTCGATGGGAATCATTCGTAGGCGCACAGGTTTTCCATTTTACTATTATTAATGTTTTTATAGCACGCAAAATGTCCGCGAAAAACTATGTGCAATGTATTGTTAGGGAATGCTCGGGGGACAGCAAAAAAAATCCCAAAATAAAGTTTTTTACACCATTTCTCACACAAAAGCAATTCATGTCTTTACGAAGCAAATGAAACAGATGCAAAGTACTCTTCTTCAGGAAAAAATTTCTTCCTCGTTTCTTATCTATAGTAACTCTCTAATCTATGATAAAAGGTATTGAAGAGTACATTCCAAAAAAAAAGCATAATATGGGAATATCTTCGATTCGATTTATACCCCACTGAAAAAAGTTGAATTCGTGAAACGAGAGGAAAAACGTATCCCCTATCGAAAATGGGTATTTTTAGCAGTCGCTCGCTCCCCTTGCCCCCTCCAGAGGTTCGCAAACTTTGGGCGCATTCACGGTACTCAACGGTTGAGAGATTTGCTCAACAGTTGAGAGATTTACTCATCATAACCACTGATCGGACGCCATTTTTTGTGTCGGAAAATTACTGCGATACTTTTCTGCTCAACCGATGGATTGAGTATTTTGACAGATAACAACTGGCGTTTTTTCGAAGAACAAAATATTTGAAAAAACAGAATGGCTTTTCTGGATCAAATTTACAAATTAAATGATATGGAATATAATATTTTCGAAACTCCGGAGGTGCATCACAGATTACAAACTGATAAGTTGCATTTTATTAGTTTACAAGAGATGGAAATATTTCCAATCGTTTGAAGAAATTTTTCATTCCGCACTTTCACCGATTCACGGCCTTTAAATATTTCATGCGCAAATAAAATTGTTTGCACTAAATCAGGAATCTGTTGCAATGTTTGTGGTAACATCATCTTCAGCTAAAAACTCCAAAAACCAGTGGTTTTCCATAATTCCAACTAACAATTTTCACACAACAAATTTTCCCTCCATTTGTCTATGACAAGATTGACAGATATCAGCTGTTTAATGTATCGAGGCATTCACGAGAACTCATCGAAATTTACTCAACTGCAGCGGTATTGTGATTTTAATCTGTAAAAAAGGTGGAAAAACTCACACGTGAGATTTCTCGCCTATTCATTTCCACTTCACCTTTGAAGAATTCGGTATTATAATTTTCCAAGTGAAACCTAGTACATACTTAATACAAATCTATTACAGAATATGATAAATTTGTATTTCAAAGTTGTTTTTGGTTGCTATTTTGCAAATTTTAACTAAATTCAAGAAAAGTGTTACAGTTTTTTGTATTATAAACAATATAAATGATTCTTTAGATGTTGTTTCAACATTTAAAACATCATTTGTGCGGTATTTCAACATTTTTTTTTGCACTTTTGATTACATAAGAAATTTCACACATAAAATTTATAACAGCTTCTCTCTGTCTGACAGGTAGCAATATATGTGCGGAATGCAATTTTAATTAGTTTCGAATAAAAGAAATACCATTAAAAGTAACCGCTTTTGCTTTCATTTATTTCGCCCACATAAACTCACTTTTCGTTTCCACGTCCGAAATGGGTGGCGGATTTTTTGACATTTCGAGGTGAGAAATTTCACGGTGAAATTCTCCCGTATTTGTGATCACAATACCAAATAATGAGAAAACTCACTTATTCAGTTTTCTCACGCAAAAAATTTTCTCACTTGGCAATCACAATACCGCTGCTGTTGAGTGTTCGTGAATGCGCCCTTTGTATGAAACTTTTTTCTGGGGGTGGTAAAGGGGTGTATGGTACCTCAAATGAAAGGTAATAAAGAGTGCATTCGAAAAATATATAGCATAAGAGGGTTTCCCCCCTCATCGGAGACCGGGAAGCAACAGCACCCACAATAATGTCTTCGATATGCATTTTGAAGACCGACTAAAGGCGCCTCCACACGTTCAATGTTACTTGACAATTTTAATTGAATGACTCATGTTTCAAGTAACTTTGATCGTTTGGATGCTCTTCAATGTTTCGTTTGCAGGCAATTTCCATCAATATTACTTGACGAAAATTTTCAACAATAATACTTGTCAAGTAACATTGAACGTGTGGAGGCTCCTTAATAGCCGGATCACATTAACGATTACTTTTGAGATTGAGGCTACGATTGGCCTTTTCGACCAATGAGAGCATAGCTGGCTACGATTGCGGCTACGATTGCCAGTTTAGACTTGAGTATAATTTTAATAGCTCCATTGGGAATCGCAGCCAGTCATATCGCTCGGTGGAATCAGCTGATTAAAGTTTGACATTTCTTAAGTTTCGTTAATTGTGGACAATGGATACGGAGTATAAACTGATTTTCGAAGTCCAGAATAAACCTCTTCTGTGGGATGTTTCATTACAACAATATAGAAGAAACGATTTAAAAACTGCAGTGAGACTCCATAGCTATTTCAATCGCAATCGTAGACTGAAACGGCGTGTAGTGTGCTTGAAAACGGCCAATCGTGAATTGTCAATCGCAAAAGTAATCGTTAATGTGATACGGATATTAGACTCCATTCATATTCAACTGAGTCCCACTCAAAAATATAATTAAATACAGAGTTGTTATGATTGCAGTTGCTTTACCATTAAATTCAATGAAATTATAATTCGTATTTAATTTATATGAGCGTTATTGATGCGTTTCTCCCATATGCTGTCCGACAAAATTTGACATAAAAAAAAGTTAAAGTTACGTATATTCCTAGGCTTAAGGCTGATTTACAATGCAGCAGCAACGCCAACAGCAACGTCGACGCAAAGAGCGACGGCAAAAAGAGAAATGCTGTCGGATGAATTACAATGAAGCAGCAATAGCAACAGTAAAAATTGACGTTTCTGAATTGTTGAATTAACATTTCTTCCATGATTATCTAAATTAAATGTTTATTAAATAAATAACAATCTTAACCATATCCTGAAACTTACTTTTAAACACAAAATTCGTTTCCAAAATTAAACTTTGTGCTTTTTTATGGGACCACTTACGATGCTTTGACCTGCTACCTTCCAGTGTACTATACGCAGTACATGAAAGAATCTGTGGCGTTAAGCAATTGGCCACAGTTAAATTAATACTTTATCCACTAATTTGATCTTTTGCTAAATGGGGTACACTCAATACCATTTTTTTAAATGTTACTTCAAATCTAAGGAATTAACCCTGTGAGTTTCATTTATCTACCATACGAAAAAGGTTACCGGTAGGCAGGAGGTTAAAAGCGCTTAAATAAAAACAGCCCATTGTTTGATATATTTTCCCACAAATAAGGTAAATATACGTCCCAGTACCAGAAACTAAATTTTTGTCACAGATGTTTTAAAGCAGTGTAATAATTTTCCAAACACAAGAAAGAGCGATTACTAAATATGCAAAACGTATTCTATTTCGGCTGAAGATTACTCCAAAGTACATTTTTTTCGCTTGCGGCACATTTTTTCAACAATTATCCATAAAAGATGTAAAAATATCGTATCAAACAATTTATTGTGATAAAATGTGTTTAGAATATGATTTTACATAAGCGTTCCATACATCAAAATCCAATCGGAAAACTTTTCTTCCCCTGTCCGATACAAATATTTGACGATTAACCCTTGGCAATTGTAGCTTTTCTTATGTTTTGTTTTGTATACGATTTTCACGAGGACTTAAGAAAATAGTCCGCCTAACTAGGACGGATAAAATATTGCTCGTGTTCACATTGAGACTATTTAAACCAGTAGCTGTGAACAGTCAGACTGGCGTGAAACATTTCAGAAACGAAACATTTCTAAAGAATCGCAAGTAATATTTGGCTGCCTTTTGCAATGCGACGTGTTGCATCGAAGACGACCGAAACAATTATTAAAAAGTCAACACATTAAATATAGCAGGCAACCAATCAGAGCACGACAGGCGGAACTCTGAAAACGGAGATTTTAGTTTTGAGGAGGATTTTCTATCAGCAGTCCCACTTCCTCACCTTGCCATAATTTTGACAATTTCTGTCCTAATTAGGCGGACTTTATCAACCAATGTGAACAAGGGACTGAATCAAAAATGGTGCTCGTGTTTACACTCAGATTGGAACTGAACGCTACTGTCAGTTTGACAGGAAACAATTGGTAACGAAACATAATTGAAATTTTTCATTGAACAGTTAAAGGAAAATTGTTTTTAATTAATATTCGTCATAATAAACTAAAAAAAATTTGAAATGGATAATAAAAAGTTTCTGTTAGAGTTTATTCCATGTAGACATTTTTGCTTGCTAGATCCGAATTCTTTGACAACTGGAACGCAAATGGCAATGGAACGAGAAAAATACGCATTGAAAAATACTAACCAATCGGAACCACATGCACGGATTGCTGAAAATGAAAAATCTTTCTTTTCTGGTTCAGTACCCCAATATTGTTCCCGTTCTTCCCTTTATCATCATTTCAACGTTTTCGTTCAGTCCCATGTTCATGCCTCAACCGTGTGTAACCATGGTCTAAGAGGGGGTCGTGTGTATAGCTAACAAATGTCCGTGCCTTAATGCTTTCTGATGACATTACATTATTAGTGGAATGTGCTTAATAGAAAATAAAGAAGTTTCTGTTGCTATGAAACACAAACTTTTTAAAGTCGTCATTCGAACAGTAATACACTATGGATCACAAGTGTGTGGCTAAAGCGAATCTGATTTTGTCGAAAAACTGCTACGATACTTTCTCACAAAATTATTTGGTTTTCCACTCAACACACCTACGTATATGTTGCATATCGACACTGGTATAGGTAAGTAATATCAAACTACATTAAAGTACCATTTCAACTACATAATATCAGTACTATGCTGCCCACTCAATACATTACCCTCCCTTATGGCTAAAGGGGCATTTCCATGCCTTACATACAGGATGACCATGGTCTGAAGTAGTGCATTCGTCGTAGTTTCAGACCATGTCACATATCCTGGGAAAGGGGCAGGTTTTTAGCGGGTCAACGGGCACTTCGTGAACCCCGCAGTACCCATGCCAGGGACGCCGCCTGGGTCTGTGTAGACATTTTCCTCCCCAGCCTCGAAAAAAAAGGGGCATTTCGGAAAAATGTAATTTGGGTGAGCGGATGGCGAGATATTTTAAATGCAGTATTTGAACGATTTTGTTGGAAAACACGACGTCCTTGTTAAATTTAAAAAGTTGAGGTGGGATCGATATGTGGATAGAGCTAGAGCCTCAGAGTCGGACGATCTGTATAAAAATCTTTCAGACATTGGAGTAGACAATTATTTCGACAAACAACGCAGTACAAATCATATAAAATTTATTTTTAAAGCTAGAAGAGGCCTCTCAAATTTAAACAGCATTTATTATGTACAGAGTGCAAAAATATAGGACGGCATTCTTTAATAAAACGATTCTGAAAGAGTCCGATTTAATAGATATTTTAAGTGGATCCTATTATAGAAACCGCGCACTTTTTTTAAGTAACGCAATTAGATATAGCCATTTTTTTGATTTTCAAATTTGATAATTAAATATTTGGGTATTAATTTATTTTTCTTTGTAACTTTTCTTTTTTAAATCAAATTTTTTTTCGCTATATAATCTTAAATATGGAAAGAGCTCAGCATTCTGACGGACGGTTTTCCGTTTAACGGATGTAAATTTCATTCATTTCATTCGGCAATTGACGGAGGGGAAATAAAGGGACCGCCAAAAATATTTTATTTTAATGCTGGTTTTCCGCACATAATAGATGTTTGATTTATTTTTATGAAGTATTCGGGAATTACGATGACATTCATTGTTTATCGCTGTTATTTTGAACGAGGGGAAGGAAAGAAAAATGCAATATATCTGTTATACTTATGTACATAATTCTAGTGTTCTGTAATTGTTAATTAAGTATGCCACTGCTGTAATATATTTAAAGAATAATTATTCGTTAATTTCTGTAAACCTTTGTATAAGGAATTTTGCCTTTTTTGGTTTAAATAAATTTGTTAATAATAATAATATTTATCCTCTGTGGCGCTTCCCCTCGTACCCAGTCCCCTGTTAGATTCTCCATGGTTAAAGATATCGAGCTAAATCTTTTTGTGTTGTATTAAGCTATGAACAAAGATGTATGTATACCTCTTTCAATTAACACACTAGTCCCTGCTTGAGCTCCTTTCATAAAAATCGCGTTCCTTTTCTTATTTTTGGCAAGACGCAGCTGCCTCGATTCTCGCGAACGTTTTTCTTTCATCCCTTTGGCGTTTTTTGTAGTTTGAACCATATTAAAAATTAAAACTAAAAAAACGTTCAAAAAAAAAATAAAATAATAAAAAAATAAAATAATAAAAAAATAAAACCGACTTTAAAAAAATAACTAAAAAGGAAAAAAGCACTAAAAAAAAATAATAGCGTATTTAAAATTCGGCTTTTTGGGAGTGACGTTAAATTTGCAAAAAAAAATTCCGAAAAAATATAACGTGTCATTGTACATTATCGTAGCGTTTTCTTTAGAACATTAAAAATGCGTTCAGCTAAAAGTCGGAAAGTAAAGAAAATTCTAAACTCGTGTATTTTGTTGTTGTGTGCTCGTAAACTAAAAAATCGGAAGAAGAAAAAACGTATTTCGGTACGTCAATGGATCGCCAAAAGGGAAATGCTAGGCGCCTCAGCGACTCTACAACTGATAACTTCACCCGGCAAAAACTGCAAACGAAATGAGGAAAAACCAACACGCATAAAACCGCCTTGTCTGATCTACTGTCCAAAAAAGTAGAAAGGCGTTCTACTCGTTTCTAGTAATTCTCACACATGTGCGAGCGATTCACACTACTGCAAATTGCGTGTATTTATAGCTACTAATTTCCAGTAACTCTCTTCGTATAAACCGCGCTTAAGGCTAATCGTGCTGTTGCTGCCACTAAGAACTAAGATCGACTCAAAAAATTGTTGCCAAACAAATTTTATGCCCCAAATTGGGTTTCCTACTTTTAAGCAATCGTTACAAAAAAGCCCACTGACTCATATGTTACTAATTTTTGTAGAAATCTATCCTATTCTTTGTCTCCGTGTACAAACTGATTTTGTGCGAAACTTGACAATAGAAAACTTAATGAAATAAAAAAAACTTGATAAATAATTTTAAGTGAAATCACTATGTTTGTGACAGATGAGAGATTAATCGAGATAATAAATAATTTTGAACGCCTAATAAAAATTAATAAAAGCGGTAAAATTTGTTATACAGGGTGGGCCAGAATAGACGCGGGGGTTTGAATTCTTTATAAATTTTTTATTTTAGCGAAACCTATAATTTTTTTTTCAAATACATGTAGTTGATTGATGGGAAATATTTTTGGTCTAAACATGGAAAATTATATCCCGCAAGTGGTGGCAATTTTCTGCTTCGCAAATCCGTGCTCTTTTCAAGACATTTTCCATAACCTTTCGTGTTATGGCCTCGATTTCACTGCGAATGTTGGTTTTCAATTGGCTGATGGTGTTTGGCTTGTTGACGTACACCTTTTCTTTCAAATATCCCCAAAGGAAACAATCTGGAGTCGTTAGATCAGGTGAACGCGGAGGCCAATTGAAATCGCAACTTTTCGAAATAATGCGTCCGCCAAACATGTCCCGTAAAAGAGCCATTGAGCCCACCGCCCACCGGTTCGTTGTTCTATTGTGTACAAGTCCATTTTAAATTGCCCAAGTCTTCTTAACAAAATGCTGAAACAAAATTAAAAAAATAAAAATAAAAAAAAAGTTATAAAGACTTCATACCCCTGCGTCTATTCTGGCCCACCCTGTACTAAAAATTCTGATTTCGAAAATATTACAGAAATCGTAAATAGGAATTAGTCGTATTAAGATTTTAATTAGATTTTTTTTTGTTACGCCTGAATATATTTTACAACGATTTTATTTAGTATATATTTAACGCCACTCCCAAAAAGCCGAATTTTAAATACGCTATTAATGGCCATAGTTTTAAGTTATTTTTTCCTTTTTCGTTATTTTTTTAAAGTCGGTTTTATTTTTTTTCAAATGTTTTAAATTTATCATTCTATTTAAAATCACCCGCCATTTAGCTATGGCCGACGATTTTCGACCGAATGATAAATGTCAAAAAAGGGGATTTTGCAGCACATATGAAGTTGCTGTCTGTTGAACTTGGTGGTTTCAATTTTCACGACAGATATTTTAAGCCGAATACCAAATCTTTTAAATTTCTGTTCTTTTAAAAGATCTTATTGAATCTTTAAAGTAGAATCAAGGGTAAGTTTGAAAAATTTGCTTTCCACTTGGAAAGAACTTGATATTATCAACACGACGGCTTCTTGATTTCAGCATTTGAGCCGCTCACTGCACACATCGATTAACTCCACTTTTGAAAAACCTTAAAATTAAGTGTAAAACACTTCGTACAGTCATAACTTTTTATATTTATAATAATTTTGCTGAATAATAAGGATTCCTGAATAATAAGCGACAAAATTTTTATATTATAAAAAGAATTTTAGAAAACAATGCACATTATTTCATCGCATTTCTCAACTTTTTGTTTTATGGAGTTAGTCGGAGTGTGCAGTTAGCGGCTCAGTTAACGAATTTAGTTTGTGCAACCAAAAACAACGCTTCTAAAGCAAAAAGGCTTATTGTAGAATATGACACCAGTAGTTCCAATCGTAAATTTAATGTTGTGTTTTATACGAACAACAACATTAAAATTACTATTCGACCCACTCGAACCGTATTCCGCGATAATCTTCCTAAGAAAACATACGTACCATTTTAGAAGAAAAAATGTTCTTTTAAAATCGCCCAATATCGCTCAATCGATTTTTTTAAACATCAAATTTGCGACTTTTTCAAAAAGATTGTCGAACAAGAAGCTCAATTCGTGTTAATCGCCCAAACTTGCAAAAATTGTCATGGCAAAAAGTATTTGAAATTGGTGGGGGGTGGCAAGTTGGTAGTTAAAGTGCGGCGGGGAAATTTATACGAACTATTAGTGACATGCGGATAAACGAATCCTCCAATTTAGCTCTAGGAAAAGGAAACAGAAACGGAAAAAGAATCAGAAGAGGTTTTGCTTCGCTCGCGATCGAATTAAACAGTATCACACGAGCGAATTCAACGAAAAAAATACTCTGAAAAAAATCATTCGCGAATTTTATTTAATATATATCGATTCGCGAACGATTCAAATGCAAAAGAATTTTATTTTTGATTCGCAAATCGAATTTTTCCGTGCCCTTCTTTTATGTTTGTTATACCTGTATGTGAAACTAAAAGGTATATTAACTTTGCCTTACCGTTTGTAACGCCAAGATCCCGTCATCGCACAAAAAAATGAATTACACCAGTGTGTTTAGAATGACAAAAATAATTAATTTTTGCATGTCCGTCCGTCTGTCCGTCCGTCTGTCCGTCCGTCCGTCTGTCTGTCTGTCTGTCTGTAGCGCGGATTGCGGGCGCACGGATTGAGATAGAGACTTGAAAGTTTGCACAGATCCGTTTTTCGTAAAATGCGAGGCTAAGTTCGTTAATGGGCAAAAATGGACCATTAGGGGGGTACCCCCCATACGAACGAAATCGTTTTTTGTGAATATCTCAAAAACGGTGTATCTTATCAAAAAAGTCCAAGAACAAAAGTTATTTAGGATATGATTCTACATAAAACTCCCATACATCAAAATCCGATTGGAATAAATTTTAAAAAATCTTATTGGAAAGTTTGACTTCAAAGTGGAATTTTGGTATAACTGTTCGAATTTTGATACGAATATCACCATACGGGTCTCCAATGATTGCCAGATTGGCAATTATAGCTTCTGTTATGTTTTTTTTTTCTGATAAATGCCCAAAAAAAATCTTTTTAAGTACGAAATATTTCAATTGTTTTATATTGATCCAATTAATTTCAACCAATTTTAATATTTGTAAATTTCAGATTCGTGCAATCCATGCCAGTGCCGCGGTCAACCAAGAGGCTAAGAAAATAAAAACGTTTCAAATTTACAGGTGGAGCCCAGATAAGCCAGGCGAAAAGCCACATATGCAAACGTATGAAGTAAACCTAAAAGAGTGTGGTCCCATGATTTTGGATGCATTGATTAAAATCAAAAACGAAATGGATCCTACTCTAACTTTTCGTCGTTCTTGTCGTGAGGGTATTTGTGGTTCTTGTGCCATGAATATTGGTGGCGTAAATACTTTGGCTTGCATCAGGTGAAGTGACGTAATTAATTCTTGTAATCATATAATGAAGTCTTTTGTAGCAAAATAGATACCAACGTTTCAAAACCTACAAAAATTTACCCCTTGCCGCATATGTATGTGCTACGAGATTTAATTCCAGATATGACAAATTTCTATGAACAATATAGATCGATTCAACCTTGGCTACAACGCAAGTAAGTTTTTGAAATATGCTCGTCTATAAAGTGGAAGCACTCTCTTTTCGTCGGTGTCTGTAGAATCAGGCCACTAGGCAAAATTTGATTCAAAGTTGTTATTCAACTAGTAGAACAATACAAATATTCGTTGGTAATTAAGGAGCAATTATGCAATCACCAAGTCACTATAACCAAGATTCAGTAGACGCAGAATCGATGCTCTTCTTGAATTAAGCAAGGCATGCATGTGGCTACTCAAGAGTTTAATCCTGGCTCTCTGCTCCCTTGGCACTATGGCCAGAAGATGAAGCGCGGCCGTGAGTGGATTTTCCCGACAAGGAAGAGCCGAAAACCATGAAACACTTAGTGAGTGAGTGTTCAGCCCAACAAGCACGCAGATATGACACGCTTGGAGCCAAATTCTGTAGCACTTGATGGAACTATGTGACCATTCACTCGACGACATTATGTCCGCCTGGTTCAAATAGGAGCAGCGAGTTGATGAAAGGTCTTATGGTGGGTCTGCGGTAGTCTGACGGCAGTGCTAAACTCCGTACAAAAAATCCAGAGCCGATTAAAAGGAGTTCCACTTTATTTACTATTCAAAAAAAAACATATAGTAAGAAATATCTCTTTTTTAGGAATGAGGCATCAGAGAAAAAAGGCAAGGCACAGTATCTACAATCAGTAGAAGATCGCTCAAAGTTGGACGGGTTATACGAATGTATTTTATGCGCCTGTTGCTCTACATCCTGTCCATCTTACTGGTGGAATGGTGATAAGTACTTAGGGCCTGCCGTTTTAATGCAAGCATATCGTTGGATAATTGACTCGCGTGATGAAAGCACTGAAGCACGCCTTGATAAACTGAAGGATCCATTTAGTGTGTATAGATGTCACACAATTATGAATTGCACTCGAACTTGTCCTAAGGGGCTTAATCCTGGTCGTGCTATCGCTGAAATAAAAAAACTACTTTCCGGACTGGCTAAAAAACCAGAACCAAGAATGGAAACAGCTGCATTGCACAAATAGAAATTTTGAATGCATAGCACCAAAACATGGATGTACAGTATTTTACCATTCTCTAACCCTGAAGGTAAATCGTATCATTAAACGACAAGGCTGCTAATTATTGATTTTTGGTCTAAATTTCTAATGAAAGGTGATTTTGTCATTTTATTGTATACTGTACTTTTTTGTTTAAGTTTAAATAATTTATAATTATGCTATTACGATGACTGTGTTTTTTTTCAAATAAGTTCCGAGAAACGTTTTAAATTTAGTGGTTAAGTTCACTTTTTGAACATTTCCAGATTTTGGTTAATTCTAATACTACAATAAATGATATTGTTTTTATGACAAACCGATGTTGTCCTTTATTTTTTTCTTTTCAAGAGCCTTGTTTTTTTATGGCTTCTGAAAATTATGAAAAAATTGCCTTGGCCCCATTCGAACTGAATCCTTTTGTGAAGCTGAAGGTTCAGATGCACATCACTTATGGTTCAAATCGGGCCCGATTACGTTCGAATCTTTTGACCAGTTTTTGAATGTAAATTTCGAAGCCGGAGTCATATCAGTGGAAACAGACAATCTGAATCAAAATATGGCTTCATGTAGCCAATTCCCTCTGAAGCTTATAACTAAAAGTTTAATTTCTTACACTCGCGGCTATAAAAATGGACTTCATAAGAACTTTTGTGAACAATTCACTTATTATTCTCATTAAAACAGTGACAAAGCGTCAGGATAAACAGCAGAGATAGAACTTATAAGGACATAAAGGAACGTAAACTATTGAAAGTGTTATAATAGTAATACATATGTATTGTTACTGTGTAATAAATCACGTCTAAGAATATTTGTATATTTACCACCATTGCATTAATCCTATGGAAGCCTTTTCTGTTGCAAAACATATGTTCATTACTGGAAGGCCTTAATAACACTGATCAACAAAAAGAAAAAAAAAATTTTGCCGTTCTTTGCAAATGTTTTTTTTTCATACCCTGGTATTAGATTATTTATAATATGTCTGTAAAAAATAGCGGAAACACCCATTTTCTTAGGAAATTCTGTTTATTTAAAAAAAATAAAAAAACAGGAATTTTTTAAATATTTACTTTTTATAAATTTATTCGTATGATTTTTTGAAAAGTTTTGCTTCTCTTTTATATGAATATGATGGATGATCTCGTTTTAATGTCCAACAAAAATCTGCCAGCATTCTTGATGACCATTTTCCTTGATATCTCTTTTAAATTGTCATAATGTCTTGATGAAATTTCTCCCCGTGCTCGTCGCTTACAGCACCTAAGTTTTTAGGGAAAAACTCTAAATGGGAATCAAGAAAATGAATTTTCAGAGACATATTGCATCCCAAGTCTTTATAGTTCTGGAAGACACATCTTAAACAAAAAAAACTTGGCGTCCAAGGTTTATTAATACTCTGACTAATACTGAAACCAAAGTACAAATTGTATGCGTTATTTACTAGCGGCGTAGGCCGTTCTCGATTGGAATTGGAAGTAAACTCCCGACAAATAAAACAAAAGAGGTCCAGAGAATTTAAGCACTTTCGATGCATAATGAAAACAAGGTATAAGTATTTAGTATGCGACCCCAACCAGAACGTATGAAAATTAACAAACAAAAAACTACAAAATAAGCAATAGTGAGCTGAAAAAATACAAGAAATTCACACGCCGTTAACTGTAGTGCGTCAATATGCTGTCATGATTGT
Organism: Chrysopilus asiliformis; assembly: GCA_964034945.1. NCBI lineage: Eukaryota > Metazoa > Arthropoda > Insecta > Diptera > Rhagionidae > Chrysopilus > Chrysopilus asiliformis. Next base: position 65,481,007 of record OZ035961.1, on the reverse strand, counting down.
GGGAAATGTATGTCCTTTTCTTTTATTCGCTCGGTGCTGCTCGGAGCGGGACCGAATAGTTGTTACGGGATAAACCACCAATACTAATGCCAAAAATTATACTTTGTCGTTTATTTAGATAATTCGATGTAATGAAATATTTTTAACATTTTTCTGTTAATACTTATGCTTGTCAGATACCGAAAATGTATAATTTGTTTAACGGCAAAAAGTCGTGTTGACCAGTGTAATCCAATATGGGTGCCATCAAGGCACTCAATAACGGTGGGAAACTTATATTTTGCAAAGAAATGTTCATTAGTTGCACTAAAATTTTCGTCATTTTATCCACACTGGTATTTTTACTGGTTATTGGTGTCTCAATCGCGTCTAAGATGTAGCTAAAAATGTCCTTGGAAACCCTAAAATATTTCAAAGAATCACAATTAATAGTTCAAATAATCATACTCTGTTTCTGCCAATGAAAAGGGTTAGGGTCAAGGGGGGTTATTGTAAACGATTTTCACTTTTTGGATATTTTTTCAACTTTGTAATGGTTTTTTTAAATTAAATCACTAACAGCGGAGTTTTGATATATTATGTTAAAATTTGTTGTCTATTTATTGCCCATTCCATGTGATTTCAAAATTATAGGTCCTTAATTTTTTACGAAATTGGATGTTTACTTTTACCCCTATTTTTTTTTCAAATTTTTGAAAAATGGGGTAAAGGTAAACACCTTTTTTTATCCTTTTTTTATATACGTATCTGCGCAAAATTTCAAGTCTCTAGCTCAATCCGTGCGCCCGCAACCCGCGCCACAGACACACGGACGGACGGACATGCAGAAGTAAATTTTTTTTTGTCATTCTAAACATACTGGTATAATTCATTTTTGTGTGTGATGACAGGATCTTGGCGTTACAAACAGTAAGGCAAAGTTAATATACCCTTTGGTTTCACCATACGGGTATAAAAAGGGTGATTACATTTGCCAGAAATTGTTTATATTAACCCCATTATAGTGTTTACATTTGGACATGAGGTTACAAATAAGGGGGTAAATGTAAACAGACAATAATTTTTTACAGTTTGTCTATAGCCAACAATTAACATATATAACCTATCTCAAGCCACTATATTGTTCGTATATTAAGCTAAAACATACATACTTCTTTTAAAAATCCCTTCAAAATATAATTCTTTTCCCTCTTACACCGCGTCTTGACCTGGGATTTTTCATCGCAGAGATTTTTGATTGACCAATCAGAGCTCGAGTTGACGGAGGGGAAAAATCCCAGAGAGAAATTTATTGAAATCTTGCAATAGCAAAATTTCTTGGAATTTCACAATTCAAGATGGCGGAATCCAATTTCTCCCGACAAGTAATTGCAAAAACAACTAATTTTTACAAAACACGATACAAAAAGCTTTGGAAGAGAATATATAACATTAAGGGGTTTTTCTTTTCGTCTGTTCTTCTGTTTCAGCCTTTTCAATTTCACGTATTGCATTAATTGCGAGAGCGGCGACTATGTGTTTTCTTTTCATCGGCATTTTGAGTACTAAATTTCAAGACATTTTTGGCCCAGCTGTCAAAAAAATCTCATTGCGGTGAGATATTTCTCGGGATGAAAAATTGTTAATCAAGACGCGGTGTTAGGAAAACTGAAATCACACTAAAAAGAAGCACTTTTTTGACAGCTCCTACAGAACGAACCCTCTCTTAGATCTATTGTGCCACGTCTCCGCAGTGAGACAAAAGATCAATTTCCAATATATTATCTCGATAAGCTAAGAAGGAATAGCAGTTTGGGGACAACCAATAGTGTTTACAATTACCCCTGTTTACATTTACCCACTTTGACCCTACTAATATCCCTAAGACATCTCTCAGCCGTTAAGTCCTTTAAAAACTCCTCTGCATCACTACCCTCACTGTTAAAAAAAAAATTTTAATTTTCTTCGTGACTACAATAGATTTCAAAAACTTTCGCGCAACTCATCGATTTTGACAACTTATAGGTCGATTATCTTATACGCGTCACTTTTTGTGACTCGAAATTTGCCTGTAGTATTTGTTGTTTTGTACCAACAACAACAGGCAATTTCGAGTCACAAAAAGTGACGCGTATAAGATAATCGACCTGTTAAATTCTCTAATTAAGGTAACGGCACCTATTACCGACCTATCACCTATTACCGACCTAAAACATATTCATTCAACGAAAAAAGTCCAAATTTCAACGCGTAATTTCAAAATTTCAATTCTCTCAAATTCCCTAGGGCAGGGGTCATCAAAGTAACTGTCGCTCCCTTTACAATCAAAATTTGTAACCACTACACATTAAAATACAGCACCGATTCCAACTCCAAAGCATGGTTGAAACCGCAACACACAAGCATTACAGCACACAATAAAAGGTCGATTATAGGGCTACGCTGTTAAAGCCAATCTGTGTGATGAGCCAGCCGAGCCACTAGCTGATGATGCTTGCTCTAGGGCATCAGAAAAACAAAACTAAGGCCGCGAAATGTCATATCGAAATGTGACAGTAAAGTTTGAGTCGTCGGTGGTTGAACGCGTTTTTGGATTTTCCTTAAAGTTTTTGGTAAGATCTCAATGTGTTACTCATAAGATAAATAAGTGAAAATAAGTGGATCTAGAATAATAGTGTAACTAAATTTAATTTTTTTAATATCTTTTGTGCAAATTTTAACAATAATAGTGAAAAATTTGTGGCTGTTCACGAAAAATCGGAAAAACAATTAGGTCGGTGATATGTTCATCGTTTTTTAAGATGGTTGTATTACCGTCCTATAGGTTGGAAATTATTTTCGTGAGACTCCTAATACCAACTATGTAGAAATGCCATTATTTTTCTAGAAATTTTCTTGCATTTGCATGAAAATTCTCATTCTAGAACTATTTTTCCCATCATGGATACACATAAGACAAAAAACAAGTGTCAATGAAAAACATAACAAAAGCTATAATTGCCAATCTGGAAATTATTGAAAACCCGTATGGTGATTTAAGTGAACGGCGAACAGTTGTATCAAAATTCCACTTTGAAGTCAAACTTTTCAATAAGATTTTGTAAAATTTATTCCTATCGGATATTGGTGTATGGGAGTTTTATGTAGAATCATATCCTAAATAACTTTTGTTCTTGCACTTTTTTGATAAGATGCACCGTTTTTGAGATATTCACAAAAAACGTTCCCCCCCCCCCCTAATGGTCAATTTTTGCCCATTAACGAACTTAGCCTTGCATTGCACGAAAAACGAACTTGCGTAAAATTTCAAGTCTCTAGCTCAATCCGTGCGCCCGCAATCCGCGCCACAGACGGACGGACATGCAAAAATTAATTATTTTTATACCGGTATGGTAAAACCAAAGGGTATATTAACTTTGCCTTACCGTTTGTAACGCCAAGATCTCGTCATCACACATAAAAATGAATTACACCAGTGTGTTTAGAATGACAAAAATAATTAATTTTTGCATGTCCGTCTGTCCGTCCGTCTGTGGCGCGGATTGAGCTACAGACTTGAAATTTTGCGCAGATCCGTTTTTCGTAAAATGCGAGGCTAAGTTCGTTCATGGGCGAAAATGGACCATTAGGGGGGTACCCCCATACGAACGAAAACGTTTTTTTGTCAATATATCAAAAACGGTGCATCTTATCAAAAAAGTGCGAGAACAAAAGTTATTTAGGATATGATTCTACATAAAACTCCCATACATCAAAATCCGATTGGAATAAATTTTAAAAAATCTTATTGGAAAGTTTGACTTCAAAGTGGAATTTTGGTACAACTGTTCGAATTTTGATATGAATATCACCATACGGGTTTCAATAATTGCCAGATTGGCAATTATAGCTTTTGTTATGTTTTATCATTCTAAACACTGGTGTAATTCATTTTTCTGTGTGATGTCGGGATCTTGGCGTTACAAACGGTAAGGCAAATATAATATACTCTTTGGTTTCACCATAAGTTGTATTGTTCGGATATTTTGCAAAAAGCTCTGGAAGATATACAAAATGGGAAAACGATTTACAGAGTTCAAAGGACTATAAAATTCCAAAAACCACATTAATTGACAAAGTAAACTGCAAATATACAGATGGGGAAAAAAGTGGACCCCAAACAATTTTCTCCTCCGAACAAGAAAATTTTTAGATAATTGGGTTATAGAACTTGGAAAATTAGGGTATCCAGTAAACAAAACTCAATTTTTGGATAGTGCAGCGCTTTTGGCCAAAAACTTAAATATAACTCACAAATTTGTCAGTGGGAAACCTGGGAAAGTCTGGTACCGTGGATTATTACAAAAGCATCCAGCTATAGCGAAAAGAGTTGCTCAAAATTTGACATCCAGCCGACCAAAAATTACAGAAACGCAAATACGGAAGTGGTTCAATTCTGTTCAACAGTTTTTTCGAAATAAAATGAATTATTTATATCGTGAATTTCATTTTTTTTTTTGTTAGGTCGGTAATACGTCCACTGAAAATCGGTAACAGGTGCCAGAAAATATCGTTAGGTTGGTAATACCTGACTTTGGTATTAGATACAGTTTTTATTTTTTTTTAGTATCATACATTATTTAAACAACCCTTTAAGCTAATTAAAAATCAACACATGACTAAAAAAATTCTAATCAATAATTTTACATAACCGGTCAAAGTTGAAAAATACCTTAATAGGTCGGTAATATGTGCCGTTACCTTAGTCGAATTCTATTATATGCGACATTATGCCCAATTCGTTGTCGGAGGAATTACATGAACCCAATATAATTTTTCTTCGACTACAAAAATCGTTCGACTTTCTGATCGACGAAACTTTACATGAAGTAGTCTGTTTTTCTCATCCAGATAACGCTGTCACCTGAACTCTCTCCTCAACTAAAGCTCACCGAACTCTGAGTTTGGTGTTGTGTATCTCACTTGGAGCTAGGTGATATAAAAATAGTAATGCTTGATCCATGCAGTCCTTTAGATTTCCTCGGTCCAATGTAAGTAAAAAATAAACCTATCCGAATGTAAGTGAAATATTTCAGTTTAAATTCAAATTCAGGCTCAAAAAAGTAATCCTGTGAAAGGAATTCAAGCTTCATAATCGAACTACATCCCTTTGCTGAATCCTGTTGGGAAATTGTTCACCGTTTCTCAATTATTCTACATCCTCCATCTTTCTTCGGGATATTTGCTGTCCTCCCATTAAATCAAGTACCTCTTTCAACAAAACTCAACTTTATTCACTAAAAATAATATAAAATCATTCAAATAATATAATTAAACGTATTTTTGCCTATTGAAAATTTTCTGGTCCTCAAAACTTCCGTTCTTGTTTACCTCTCACTTGAAAACTGTAAGTGGGTTGATTGCTCGCACAGGTGACCAACTGAAGAGAACAACAATACCAATTTTTCGCCGTCACCTGGATGAGATGAGAAATATAATAAGACTGTTATTGAAATATATTTGGATTTAAAAAAAATCACAAGGCATCGTGAAAATAAAGCGTTATCAAAATTTTTTTATTTATAAATAAAATGAAATTAAAATCATGCAAAATAAATAAATAAAATAAGCCAATTAAAACAAAATGATAAATGCTAACAAAGCCACGCGAACAAGAATAAAAAAAATGTCAAAAGCAAATAATGGTCTAATTCTTATGGATTTCTTATGGAGTCGTTTATCCGGTTTAACTCTTTGCTAAAATTTGTGCGCAAGGAAGTTATCTTCTTAATCACTTCTTGCTTATCTGCATCAGGGTATTTGCACAAAAGTTTCTCGTGCTCTTCATTTTTTTTAATTCTATTACTATAATTTTTGCTTTTCACGTTCCACAGAGCCGGCAACGTACGATACACTTCAATAAATTCGAGCAAAAAAATAAGATCTTCTGATTTATTCACCATAGTTACATGTGCTCTCACCGACATTTCATAGGATACTGAGCAAATATTGTACAATATCGCCCTCAGACTACACAATAAATTTTATTGGGCAATAAAAATCAAATCGATTTTGATTCCTTCAATATATTGCACAACCTTTCAATATTACCCCTAGACGGTCAATATATTGCACAATATTGAAATATTGCACAATAATATTGCACGTCTAGGGGCCACTTTAAGTTAAATGAAAATTTTGTCGACAGAATTAGGCCCAATAAATAAACCTAAAATTCAAAACGCCAAGAAAATAAAATTCCAACTAAGAAAAATCAATCAATTATTACCACATAAACGGCAATTGAATCACATGCATAACTACCTATAGACTTCCCCTAGCAAATGCTCAGGGCGCACAAAAAAATTGCATTTTACTAAAAATTTAAAAAAAAGATTTGCTATGTGTTCTATTACAATTTTTGATCAATATGCGTTCTATTACAATTTTTGCTACATTTAACTTTATAAAAGGACTGTACTGTCTGCTACATTTTTAACTACAGCTCGAATCAAATTTCAAAGCGAGGGCGTACACGGAGCAACTTTCGGTCATCAGCATGCCGCAACTTCACCAAATTGTAGGAAAGAAACGAGTGCGGCAAGAGGGCAAAAGTCGCCACTCGAAAAGTGTTCTTCTCGTCTTCTTTTACGCACACAAACGAAGTCGCTCGTGTAGCACGTCAGCATGCATGTGTGCGTAATGTCATTGAGTCAGTCGGAGCTTAGCCACCGACTCGTAAACATATCCCAAATAAATGAAAATTGAATGCAAATAGTGAAATACCAATTGCAGGTAGTTTTATTTTTCAGGTAGGTAGGAGAGGGTCAATGCCATAACAAATTACCAGTCCTTATTCTTCTGTTATTGGCAGTTTCTATTGTGGCAATTGATGTTGCCTTGGTGCTAGCTAATAAAGGAATTAGCTGGAAATACAACACATATATGAGAACCACACACACATGAGCGATCGCTTGTTGTAAACAAGTTTTTCCTACTAAAAAGTGAAGAAGCGTGTACGGGAAAGGCATTTTGAGGACCAAAAGTTGCCGCGACTAGAAGAAGCGTGTGCGTTCGCACAAACAGCACATTTATTGAATTTCGATTCTAGCACAGTTCACTTTTAGTTCCCAGTGAACGATGTAAGGCATTATTAATCCCTTATTAAGGCCTTATTCGTAAGGCTTATAGATGCCTTATACGTCCCTTAAAAATGTACAGCGATGTCTGCTTTAATAAGGCATGACAGATAAGGTATACATCGGCATAGGGTTTTTCCCGAAATCCAGATGTCGCTTATGTAGTTCCGATAGCGGTGGTTCAAAGGAGGCATTTATTGAAAAGTTACCCGATCCTTCAGATTCTTCAAGAAAGGCTCGAAGGCTTGTTAAAGCTTCTTTAGAAATAATCCTCCGCCGTTGTCGTTTAGACAGATTTTCGAAAGTTTCTATTTTGATTGCAGTTGTCGGAGGGGACACTAGCGGAGCTATGGACGGACTAACTAGTACAACTCTAAAAATAACAATTAATTTATATAACTATATTGCTTTGAATTGTATAATTTACTTACCAAACGATAAAACACGCTTTAAAAAAGCATTGACCGACGAACGCCACCAAAAACCACAAAAAAGCAATGTCATTCGCAGTTTATAATTCTGACACACCATAGCAGACAGCGCTGTAGGTTTAGTTTGAAACTTTTTTTATACTTAAACTCCATGATGTTGTTTTTTGTCTTTCTTTCACTTCAGGGTTTATATATGATTTGTCGCATGCCTTATACACACCTTATATGTCATGCCTTAATAAGATTTCACTGGGTTGTTGTAGCTAACATTTTTATCTAGGTACCTTTTTTGTAATTGTAATTCAGAAATCTCACAAGTATTTAAATTGTTTTTGTAAAGGTCTATGACTTCTAAACCAAGTGGAGCTTTTTATAGAAAAAAAAAGAAAATTCCAGAGAGAAGAGATTTCAAAAACTCGAAAACAAATATCAAGTTTTTTCACCACTGTATGCGAACTAACCATCAATAATAACAAAACAATACCTGCATCTCGATTGATTGATAAATAGAATCCATCCAAGATATTCCAAATAGTCAACCACAGCAACAAGATGAATATAAAAATTATTCCTTTTTCGTGAAATGGTGACTAATACTTTTTATACCCGTATGGTGAAACCAAAGGGTATATTAACTTTGCCTTACCGTTTGTAACGCCAAGATCCCGTCATCGCACACAAAAATGAATTACACCAGTGTGTTTAGAATGATGAAAAAAGTTGAATTTAGCATGTCCGTCCGTCCGTCCGTCTGTCTGTCTGTCCGTCTGTCTGTCTGTCCGTCTGTGGCGCGGATTGCGGGCGCACGGATTGAGCTAGAGACTTGAAATTTTGCGCAGATTCGTTTTTCGTAAAATGTGAGGCTAAGTTCGTTAGTGGGCAAAAATGGACCATACGAAAACGTTTTTTGCGAATATCTCAAAAACGGTACATCTTATCAAAAAAGTGGAAGAACAAAAGTTATTTAGGATATGATTCTACATAAAACTCCCATACATCAAAATCTGATTGGAATAAATTTTAAAAAATCTTATTGGAAAGTTTGACTTCAAAGGGGAATTTTGGTACAACTGTTCGAATTTTGATACGAATATCACCATACGGGTCTCCAATGATTGCCAGAATGGCAATTATAGCTTTTGTTATGTTTTTAGTGTCCGAATGGCACAAATCAAATTTTTGCTCAGGGCGCAAAAATCGTAGGGCTAAAGTTCAGTTTATTTTAAACAAATGCTTGAAATCATAACAAGGGCATAATTCTGAGAACTCAAAGAACCGTATGGTCATCAAATTCTACGCAAAAGAAAAAAAAATCCGAAATGATGTGGCATTAATTGCATAGAAATCTGTTACAATCATTTCGCATTAAAACCAAACAGCTTCCGTTTCGTGGAATGAATCCTTTCAACGAATTTTGAAGCGGCCGAAAATCAATGATTTTTTGGGAATAGAAATGTATTCCCTTTGGAAAATCCTTTTGCAGATTGGAGAAATACCATTTGATGTAAGTCTTCAACGGATATTGAAGCGGCCGAAGAACAATGATTTGTGTGTTACAATAAACTTTTAAATTCCTTAACCGCGTTGAATTCTTATATCTTTTAATTTTGCGCAAAGGTAAATATTTGCGTGAAATTATGCTCACTTTATACTTTTAGACGTACACAATCGCGATTATATGTACTCGCGATTATATGAACCTCGCGGTTATATGACTGCCCAAAAATTTGTATGAAGCCTCAATTATATAATCATTGCGAATCGAAAAAACCTCGATTATGTGATCATCGATATTATTTGGAGTAAATAACTGGATTTTTTTAAAGGAGGATGCAGTGAACTTTGAGCTTAATGCTTGGACAAATGATATTCCAGATCTCGTTGAAGATTTTAGTGTAGATGAAGACGATTGTCAGCAAAGTGAGGATGACGAAATTTTTACTTTGAAAAAAATTATCACCCAAACTGAGGCTGTTGAAAACGACGTTGACTCAACAGAGATCGGAACGCTGTAAAGACTTAAAAAAATGCTGTTTTAACAAATATAAGCAGCATTAGACAACAAAATTTATTAAAATACTTTAACAAAAAATATATTTTTGTGAGAAGATTAAAAAATACTTAACACTTTAACCTTTGTTTCTATTAAACGTAAGGAAACCTGAAAAAAAATAGAAAATTTGACCCTCGGTTATATGAAAACCTTGATTATATGACCCACCCCAACATTAATTAGATCATATAATCGCGATTGTACTGTACTTTCATTTTTAAAACGAGAACATTAAAAAAAATTTCGATGATGATAGATTTGTTGTACCCTTATCTCCCCCACGAACATAGCGACTCCTGTGAACATTTTGAAGAATCACAAAAAAAAATCGGGTGAAGAGTCTCGAGGCTAATCTGTCAAAGTTCATCGAATATAACTAAAAACACGGCAAGTCATTTAAAATTCGAAGTCCAGATTAAATATTAAAAATTGGGCACTTATTTGCCAGCACGCATTTTTCCATACTCACCTCGGTTTGAGTCTTTGCTATGATTTTTAAGAAATTCGCCACGGCTATTACACCATTAAACAAAGCCGGGAATTTTTGAATTTGTAATAACGTTTTTTTTGTATAAAAAGAATTTTTTTAGTAGTATCTACGCTTTTGTGAATTTAAGTCGTCTGATTTTACGTTGAGGCGAGTTTTCGCTGAAAAAAAACGAGTAAAGGCGGTGGGAAAAAGCGGGGTGCGGTTGAGGAGTTTGTCCGCTCCTCATTAAAACAGCGTCAGCAGTAATTTCAAACCACTTTTATAAGGTTTGCGAATCAAAATTGTGTTAGTAAAAGTAGTTTTGTTGCAAAATTCCATTTTTTTTCGCTGGGGAATATATCGAAGGGTGAGGGAGGAAACCCTGTCATGCTATATTATTTGGAATGCACTCTTCATTACCTTTCATTTGATGTACCACACACCCCCCGGAAAAAAGTTTTATTCAAAGTTTTCGGACCCCTGGAGGGGGAACCATGAAATATTCAGAGAAGAAAGAAGAAATTTTTTTTTAAAAAAAAGCTTTTATTAAAAAAAATGTACTAAAAAGAAAAAAATAACTTTTTGGACGCTGTGTGTCACAAATATAAAAGCTTTTAAAAAGCGAGATAAATTTTTATTTTATTGTTTTATGCTTTATCTCGCTTTTTAAAAGCTTTTATATTTGTGATCAGAGATGCAAACCAAATGTTTTTTGAAAAAGGTTCGGTTTTGGTTCAAAGGGCTTGGTTTTGGTTCGGTTTTGGTTCAGACAAAAAAATCGATTAAAAAAATTTATTTTAAAAAAGTAAAAAAAAAACACAGAAAAATAACATTTCAGTCTTATTTAACAAAATAAAATAAACAATTCAAACTTTAGTATATGGATGTGATATATCGTCAGCTTAACCCTAATCAGCTCAGGCTAATTTTGTCCTTAATCCACACTGGCGGTGACTCACAGTCACCATGCCGGGAAAAAAGGATAATTTAATTTTAAAAAAAAATTGTGAGTTTGCATTTTTTAATTCAGTTAATAATATTTATTTATATATAATGTACATCATTCGTACTCTTTATAATTGTAGCATAAAATTGATTTTTAAGAATGTTCGTTACAAACATTTTTTTTTTGCATTTGCACATATTTGCTTCGAAGCGCGACCTTAGGAATGGAGACACAGGAAGCAACGTTTTGTCTTTTGGGAAGTGCTACAGTTATTATCCCCTACTACGGTCCGATATTTTGCGAAACAGAAGCAAAGTGATACCAAAATAATCTTTCTTTGCTGGTAAAACCGTTACGGTGACTGTATTAGGTATGAATTAAATAAAAGCAAATCATTATTGGTGTAGTAAAAAAATTAAATTTTTTTTTTTCGTTTTTAAATAGTATTGGCATAAAAAAACAAAGTCAAGGAGCGTGAATGCAATAAATTTTTTTAACATTCGTAACAATCACTCTCAAAACTGAAACAGTGACTCAAAGTCACCGGGTGTGCGGATTAGAGTTAAAGTGAATTTGTGCTAAGTCCAAAATATGAAATTTTACAAAAGAGCAAAAAAGCCTTGTTAAATCATTTCAATTTTCATTAAAAAAAACTGAGTCTCATTAAAAGAAAACTAAGCTTCATTTAATTCTCAGTCAATTTTCAGTTTTCTTTGAATGAGAATTAAAATTATTTAACAAGGTTTTTAGCTCTTCCGTAAAATTTGATATTTTGGTCTTAGCACAAATACACTTTAAGCTGACGATATATCGATATATGGATTAACGTGCAGTTATTTGCTTATTTGCTATTTAAATTTATTAATAAGATATCTTCAAGCTGAACATCTTCAGTGTTGGCCCGTTTATCCGACAGCACGAACTTCAAAAAATTATATGGTCGATAATAAAAAAATGTCAATCCTAAATATTTAAACATAACAAAAGCTATAATTGCCAATCTGGCAATCATTGGAGACCCGTATGGTGATATTCGTATCAAAATTCGAACAGTTATACAAAAATTCCACTTTGAAGTCAAACTTTCCAATAAGATTTTTTAAAATTTATTCCAATCAGATTTTGATGTATGGGAGTTTTATGTAGAATCATATCCTAAATAACTTTTGTTCTCGCACTTTTTTGATAAGATGCACCGTTCTCGAGATATTCACAAAAAACGATTTCGTTCGTATGGGGGGTACCCCCCCTAATGGTCCATTTTTGCCCATTAACGAACTTAGCCTCGCATTTTACGAAAAACGAATCTGCGAAAAATTTCAAGTCTCTAGCTCAATCCGTGCGCCCGCAATCCGCGCCACAGACGGACAGACGGACAGACAGACGGACGGACGGACAGACGGACGGACATGCTAAATTCAACTTTTTTCATCATTCTAAACACACTGGTGTAATTCATTTTTGTGTGCGATGACGAGATCTTGGCGTTACAAACGGTAAGGCAAAGTTAATATACCCTTTGGTTTCACCATACGGGTATAAATATAAACTGAACCGAACCGAACCAATAAAAAAAAATTGGTTTTTGGTTCGGTTCAAAAACCGGTTTGCATCTCTGTTTGTGATACGTCCAGAAAATTATTTTTTTCTTTTTAGTACATTTTTTTTAATAAAAGCTTTTTTTAAAAATTTATTTTTTAATTTTTTTTATTTTGTTCTTTTTAGTCTTCGAATATATATCCTTACATTTGAGATGTCCTTACAGGCTTTTTAACTTGAGAATCGTATTCAGCGAACCCCAAAACCCGCAGAATATATTTTTCCCGGAACAATTGAGAAAAAGGATAATCACGTTATCCTTACAAGACCTTCCGTTATCCTTACAGACTTTTTAATAGCAGATTCGGATTCAGCGACCTCAAAAACCCCCAGAATAGATTTTTTTCCGGAAAATTTGGAGAAAAGGATAATCACGTTATCCTCACAGGACCTTCCCTTATCCTTACAAGGACGCAGTAGAGAAAATATTGTATTGTCATCGGACTTATATAAGTGTGCAAAATTTCAAGTCAATCGGACAAGTGGAAGTGGGTCAAAATTGGGTTGCAAGATTTGATCTGACAGACAGACAGACAAACAGACACGAGAGCAAGCTAAATAAAAGCTTTTAAAAAAAACAATTTTTCTAGATAGATGTAATGAAACTTAATGATGAAGTTGTGAATTCCAACTGCAATGTGTTGGTTACTATACCATTATGTTTTGTATTGAGTTGGGTGCTTAATACTAACTTAACCTAACAAAAACACTACACAGCTTTTATATCACTTGACGTTCATTTGGTCTGCTGGGATTAGGGTACCTCAATGACGCACTTTAGTTCCTCCTCTACTAGGCGCGATATTACACACGGCAACTTTCGGGCTTATTTAAGCCGGCAACTTTTGGGCTTAATAAGCCAATGTGCTTACATTTGTGGCTTAAATAAGCCAATCCTGTTTGCATATGCTACACAAGTTTACATGGGTGTGTGTGGACTCAAACCATTGAAATTGCTGCTGCTCATATTCTTCCCAAGATCTTTACCTGCTGACGGTCAGAACGAAAATGATTTCTGCCTACTACTTTTCCCAAACCGGTTCACACGGTTTGCATGTATGCAGATTGTCGATAAGCCATGATTTCGAGTGGCAACTTTTCCCTCCTCAGTCGTTTCTCCCAAAAATCGGCTTAAGTAAGCCCGATAGTTGCCGTGTGTAATATCGCGCTAGGAGTATGGCCACTTGAAAGTGACATCTATATTCGTAATTTCCAAGCTATAGCTTTTCGGAATAAAAGTTTAAACAGCTGATTCTTTGACATTTCAGTGATTGTTTACCTTTGGAAGTTTAAAATTGTTGATATTTATTATAAAGTTTAAAAAAAACTACATTTTTATTGTAAGTGGTGTTTGATCAATCGAATCTCCATACCTGTGTAGAATGCCAATTAAAAGTCAACATTTATTGTATATAATGAGATTTTGTTGCTAAAATGTTTCTCCAGTTTTTCATTTGTAAGCGCATATGCAAAAAAAAACCTAAAATTTAAGGGTATTTTCCTTGATTTTGTGTTTAATATACAGGGTGCGCCATCTATTCCTCCGGTATGTAAACATTCAATAACTTCGCCATTTGTCAACCGATTTGCTTTCCTAGACACGTTTTGGAAACGTCAAACCAGTACAATTTTAACCATGAACCGCTTCACACCGAAAGAACGCGCCGAAATAGTGACGATGTACATTGAAAATAGTCGTTCAATTGTGCTAACTCAACGTGCATATCGTGCAAAATATCGTGGCAAAAAAGCGCCTACCGACAAAACAATTCGGGCGCTGGGTAAAAATTTCTTTGAGCACGGAACAGTAGGCAATCTAACCTATAATCATCCACGCCCAAGACGTTCCAATGAAATTATTGAAGCCGTGAGAGAGAGTGTTGCCGAGGACCCAAATGTCTCGTATCCCCACCGAACTCAGCGGTTGAAAATGAGTGGAACCACGTTGCGGCGCATTTTAAAGGACGATCTCCATTTGTTTCCTTACAAAATACAACTAACTCAAAGAATATTGGCAACAGACAAGTCGCGTCGTATAGAATACGGCAAATTAGTCGGCCGAATGTTGGAAACCATGCCGGACTTTTGGATGCAAGTTTTAATGACCGACGAGGCACATTTCACTCTCTCTGGCGGTGTTAATAAACAAAATTGCCGTATTTGGGCGACAGAAAATCCTCACGAGATTCATGAAATACCATTGCATGATCGAAAAGTGGCTGTTTGGGCCGGCGTGTGCGCAAAAACCATCATTGGGCCATTTTTCTTCAATGAAGGTGAAACAGTTAATGGTAATCGATATCGGTGGATGTTGGCACATTTTGTGTGTCCGAAAATGCGTGAAAAAGGTCTGACTGACTTCTGGTTTCAGCAAGACGGGGCGCCATGCCACACAGCGGACCAAACAATACGGTTTTTGCAACAAAAATTCCCTAGACGTGTGATATCGAAAAGAGGCGATATTGACTGGCCACCAAGATCCCCTGATTTAACCCCCCCAGACTTCTTTTTGTGGGGTTATTTGAAGAGTAAAGTTTACGCCAGCAACCCGAAGACCATTGACGAGCTCAAGACCAATATTCGTGCCGAAATAGCTGCCATACCGACGGAGATGCTCGAAGAAGTGATGGAAAATGCCCGAAAAAGAGCACAGTTTGCGGTGGCCAATAAAGGTGGTCATTTGATCGATGTTGTTTTCAAAAAGTAGTCCACATAAATTGTAAAGGATTGAACTAAATAAAAAAACACCATTTTTTGCAATCTATTGTTTCTTTCAAAAGTTATTCAACATTCTCATACCGGAGGAATAGATGGCGCACCCTGTACATACACACACTAGTTTGGAAAGTACCGTTAAATAAAGTTTTCTCCAGCGCGCCAAACTGAAAAGTTTTTTTTTTTTCAAAGTGATTAAAACATTGTGCAAATGATTTTTTCCAAGGAATTATCTACAAATTCATATAAAACAGGACTCCTTAATTAATATTTTTCATTATTGGCCCTTACCAATGAGCTGTTACTAACTTAGTAACAACTTAAGGCATGTGCGAAACGGTCTAATTGCATGCTAATTCTAGGGCGTTTTCATTCATTTATTACAGCGATTTGGAAACTTTCCAATAAAAATTAGAATTTGAACCGAAATTAGCAAGCAATTAGCCCGTTTCGCACACGCCAAAAGTTGTTACTAATTTAGTTACAGCTCATTGGTAAGGGCCATTGTTTTTCATATTATTATTGTTATTAATTAGCATAATGTCTTGCAGTGTTATTGCATATACGAATTCCAGAAAGAAGGGAAATGCTGTATTCGCTTTTCCTCGGGACGAGAAAAAACGTATACTTTGGACACAAATGCTGGACAGAGCAAGTAATTGGAAGCCGACGCGGAATAAAAATGTTTGCATTCCGCACTTTGAGGAGTACCACATTCTACGGGGTAAAAATGCAAGACCACAATTATTGAAATCTGCTGTGCCGACTATATTTCCCGGACATAAGATAGAATATCTTGATGATAGTAACAAGGCTAGCAGTACAAAAATATGTAGTTTTGAAGTAGGCAAAGTTAAGGAACAAAGTGTTAGTAAAAAAAAAATGTTGAGATTTCAGAAGGAATTAAAAAAGGGAAAAAATAAACCGATTTCATCTCCCTGAACAATTTGTAAACAAATTTTGACAGCTCGAAAAAAAAATTCCGAAAATTCGAAGTGCGGTTCAGTTTACAGCCCACAGATATCGTACTACTAGATCAGGGGTCATCAAAGTAACTGTCGCTCCCTTTACAATCAAAATTTGTAACCACTACCATAGACAAATTATATAAAGACTGTTTTTTCTAACAACTCAACTTAGTGCAAAACCGAAATTCAAAATAATACCCCATCGTGACGTAGCAGCTGCAAACTAGCCGGCAGTACACACTAGCAGCCACAAGCAGCCGTGGTGATCGCCTATACATGTCGCTGCTTATTATTCGCCCTTTGTTAAAACCAGTTTTCGTTTCTGGTTCGTTTTATTCTCGTTGAATTCTTATTCAAGCGACACGAAGCGGGTGCAAGTGTGTTTGGTGTTTTTTTGTGTGTTTGTATTGTGTGTGCGTGTTTTTTTGTTTGTGCGTATTTTTTCCTTCCGCAGGTTTTCGATTTGAATATTTTGATTGTTAACAATAAATATGTGGCATGACAAAATTTTTAGTTTGTTCGTTAATTCAAAATTTATTTTGAACTTTAAACGTTAAAAAAAACAGCAAACTAAAAATTTTATCTTGTTATATTTTGTTCATATTTTTAAATTGCTTTGAGAATGTAAGTTTCAAGTTTTATCAAATTTCCACAGAATTGTAGTTTGATAAAGCAAAAAAATGTATTTTATTTAAACAATTTAAAGTATGATTTAAACAATTCAAAAAAAAAGATGTGAATATTACATGACTTTCTTCTGCAATATTTAAAGTTTCCGAAAAAATATGTGAAAAATAATGTTTTTCAAATTATCTCATGAACCGTTAGAGATATGTAAAAACTTCATACTCGACATGAATGGAGCTTGAAAGTCACCTTTGTTTTTTTTAACTTTTTTCATTTGGATGTAGTTAGGGACCTAAAAAAAAGATACCCGTATTTTTTTGTTTCGGGGAATAAATTCCAGTAGGCGGAGAGGAGGGGGTCAAAGTCGGCGAAAACTCGAAATCACAAAAACTTGTAACGGTTAACCGATTGAGATGATATTGAACATTTTGGAAAGG
Organism: Chrysopilus asiliformis; assembly: GCA_964034945.1. Classification (NCBI taxonomy): domain Eukaryota; kingdom Metazoa; phylum Arthropoda; class Insecta; order Diptera; family Rhagionidae; genus Chrysopilus; species Chrysopilus asiliformis. Next base: position 65,463,665 of record OZ035961.1, on the reverse strand, counting down.
TAATTTCTTGTGAAAAAAAAAAAATTTTTGACTTCCTCTCCCTCTCCCTCCCCCTAACTTTCATATTGTAAAATTTAATTTAGTGACGAAATTTAAAATATCTCAAGAAAAACAGCAACAACTTCAAAGAAGGTTTAAAAGTGTCAAAATACTTCCAGAAACTCAAAATTTTCACAGATTTATTCCAGACGGAAACTTTTTCAAAGAAAAAAAACGTTTTCTTTTAAATGAATTTCTAATTAATTTTAAACTTCTAAATCTTCTGAGTTAATATTATGTACAGAAAACATAAAAACCAATCGAAAATCAGTAAAATATATACAATTTTCTTGTATTCGATTTTTTTTGATTTTTTTTTAAATAACGCATTTACCCCCGAATTTTATTTATATTGTCACTAAATTGAATTTTACAATATGACGGTGAGGGGGAGGGAGAGGAAGTCAAAAAATATTTTTTTGTCACATGAAATTATCTTTCCAAAATGTTCAATATCATCTCAATCGGTTAAGCCGTTACAAATTTTTAAAGTTTTTGTGATTTCAAATCACCGACTTTGGTCGCCGACTTTGACCCCCTCCCCTCCGCCGACCGGACGGTATTCTACCAAACAAAAAAATACGGGTAATTTTTTTTAGATCCCTAACAATATCGAATCGAGCAAAGTTAAGAAATCGAACTTAACTGTAAACGAGAGTATGAGTTGAGATGGAGTTCACCTAAAATTAAAAATGTAGGCAATATTATTTCCTTTAATTTTGATTATATGCATTTTTTCTCACAACCGCAGTGTTCGAGAAATTAGTATTTAAGAAAAATTGTATGGGAGGTAACCGTTGTAGCTAGCGGTACTTTCCCAAAAGTTGATAAAAAACTACGATTTCGGTAAAACTTCGTGTTGATCGGAGAGTTTGAAAATGAATTGAATGTTTTTCTTCGGCCAAGCGACATGCTCCGCTGCTCGTGTGCGCTGCCAACCGCATGCATATCTGCTGCTTTGGGGTATTATTTTTCAAAGCTGAGTTGTTAGAGAAAAACAGTCTTTATATAATTTGTTTATGCCACTACACATTAAAATACAGCACCGATTCCAACTCCAAAGCACGGTTGAAACCGCAACACACAAGCATTACAGCACACAATAAATGGTCGATTATAGAGCTACGCTGTTAAAGCCAATCTGTGTGATGAGCCAGCCGAGCCACTAGCTGATGATGCTTTTTGCTATCTCAAATGGGCCACTGAAACGTCAAAAAGCTATGATGAAAAAAAGGGACAAAGCTAGTAAATTCTGGGAAATTAAAATTCTGGAAAAAAATGCTTATGCAGGTGCCCGACGGAATATTATTCAATCCCTATACCAATTATTCATGTTAATATTCAGAGCTGCCACATACATTAATTTGCAATTCCCTAAACCTGTGTATAAGTCTTATGAGTTCGACGTAAAACATATAATTCAAGTGTTATTGAGTTTGTTGATTCGAACATCTGACTAAAATTCGAAGACAAAATGAGACAACCATAGTCACGCTGTCCCATATTTTTGCTATGGAATTGTTCGAGTGCCGCGATCTAGTAGTACGATATCTGTGTTACAGCCACAGTTTTCGGACAAACTCCGAAAACTTTCACTTTCTTTTCAATTTTTTAAATATTTATACTAATATTTAAAAGATCGTTGTTCAGAGCTTTTACACTATGCTCTATCCTTTAAAACAAATTTGAAACCAATCCAAGGTCTAGAAAAAAAGCGTGCTTTTTCTTCTGAAATGTAAGATTTCGGAAGAAAAGCACGACCAAAAAGCTCATACTCCTAGTAGAGGAGGAACTAAAGTGCGTCATTGAGGTACCCTAGCTGGGATGACAGAAAAAAGAGCTATAAAATTCGAAAGGGTATTTTAATAGTTGATGATTCAGTGAGCATGTGACTCACTTTTGATACCCTCTTTTAGTGGTATTTTGATAGTTTTAAATTCGTTTCTTGTTTATTTTTGGAACAGTGATGTGTATAGTTTGTGCAAATTAATTGGTCGAACGAAATCACCTTTAATCAGTGAAGAATAGTTTTTAATCAAGGTAACCGAGTAAGTTGTGCAAGCAAGTTTATGATTTCTCGTTGGCGTTGTTTTTTCTATGACAAAATTGGTTCATTCGAATTTTCTGTGGTGAGACTCGGTTCGATCCATCTTCGTTAAAAATAAACGTTGAGCAAAGCAGGTTATTTGGTCGAATGCAGTTTCTTCACATGCGGTCCGTGGATTTCTGATTCTTTAAAAATGCTGCTGAGAACGGGCGAGACGCGGTACTAATTATGCAATGTCGCTTTATAGCGTCTTCGATATTTTGATCAACGCGGATATGCTTGTGTGTGTCTAACGCCAAATGTGGCAGCTGCTGGGCAAGAATTTCGTTTACTTTGGTTTACCCACAGCTCGCAGAAGCTTTCGATTTCGTCTCACTTCGTCGCATTTACGTGTGATGGGAAATAGTTTACTCATGTTTTGTTAGTGTCGATTGAACGAAACTCGCGCGAAAACCACCCAAAATAACGTATCTATTGCTAACGCGAAAGCATTTTCAGTGTTTCCGAGGCTCATTCAGTAGTTTGGAATCTATTTTTTTTTGTAAAGTGTAACTTGAGAATAGAAGCCAAGTTTTCCCTACATGTATGGTTAAATGACTGAAAAATTCACGCAATGAATTTGTATTTATCTATAATGATTTTTCTTTTCTCATGAACAGATTTGTCCGTCTCAGAGGATGGAAACTCTGACAGCGCTAGAAACCAGATCTCGTTCTCGGTCCAAGAATCCTTTCCTGAGGTCGAGCTGTGACCGTGAATCGTGTGCTCATGCTGCTGAAGGCCACATTCACGATAAAAGAAAGTCACCAGTCAAAAGAAGCCCTCTTGTCCGGTATGATTCTGTGTCCATTGGTTGTTTTGTATTTTTCACAATCATTTTTCAATTGCAGGACAATTATTGAAGAAGTTATAGAATCGACTCATCCAGCGGCCAATATGAATCGTATTCAGAAATCATCCAACATGATGACGTCAGACTACTCTAGTGGCGACACGAGCCCTGAAACAGCCCGGATTCAAACCGCAGTTAAACGAACAACAACAACAACCATATCGCATACAAAAACCGTTTTGAACGATGCTGCCAAAAGCTATGACACATTTTCTCGTCAAAAAATTCACAATTCTATGAGTAAATCAAAGGAGGCAAGCCAAAATGAAATCAATTCCGTTTACGAAGAACAAAGCATGACGACTAGTACACCTGTTTCATATGGAGCTAAGAAACATATTTTCTCCAGCCCAACTAACGGAGATCTTAGCGGTCATATTGGATACCAGGTGTATAAAGAAGCTGGTGAATACTGGAAGTAAGTAATATTATTCCATTCGTGACTAACTTTCTTGAATCCGTATATGCTCTATTTTTTTTGCTGTGAGGAAAACCGTTGACAGTTCGAAAATTTATCGACAAGTTTCGAACTGTCTTATTACGAAAATTTTGTTGAAAAAATCAACTTTATTTACAGTTTCCTATTTAATTTTTTTTTGAATTTGTGATAATGACCAAAAAATTTGAAAATTTCAACGAACATCACTTCCACAGATTTTAAACTCAGCCCTATGTCTTTTATTCAATTAATACGATCAACTTTGCCGTCGTAAAAAATTGAATTGAATTTAACTTTTGTCGGTCAACTCGCCGACAAAACCTCATGGCTGATTCCAAAGGAAAGCTTATGGGGTCGTCATAAAATCTAAATTTCGTCACTTAAAGAAAGTATTAGGAAATGTGTTGCTTACATTCACATTCCTATTATGTATGATAATTGGTAGCAAAAGAATGCTATCACCGGCTCACCCTCCGACTATCAAAATCGAATAAAAAGCAAATGACGTTTAGAACAACAAAGTGTGCGCATTTGTATGTGGAGGACAACTTTGTCACCGTAATCTGTCGTCGTAAATGTTGTATCGGGTTAATTGTATTCCGGCCTTTAAATGACAGCCGAAGAGAAAAAATTGTTGACAAAATCCTTAAAAATGCTTTGGTTAAAAGTGGTGTGAGTCACAAATTATCTCTGTTACTTCCTTACGTTTTTAGTCGGTTATGTTTCCGTAAACAACGACTGTAGGTTTTGTGTGTTGTGATTTCGAAATTAATGCCAGTATTTCTCAGTCAAGAAATAGCGGAATATGGGACAAAATGGTCAAAATTTCGTATAAAATGCACAATAAAAATAAAAATACAGAAAATGTTTATAGCAAATAGCATAAAAATAAATATCCCTTGTGTAGTCACAATAATGGTTTATTAATTATTATAAAATAATCATGTGTTAAAATTTGCGTATGTGATTTTCTTCTTAAACCAATATTGTGCTCTCAAAATTGATATCGATGCATTTAAAAATGATAGAAAAACACAATTAATTAATTTTGTGTAGTGAAGCCACAGAGCTTCTATAGAACAGAGGTTAAAATTGACACTGAGCGACAAAAATATGGCGTGAAATATGGGACTTTATCATTAGCACAAGCAGAAAAAAGCTTTCGTAAAGCTTTCGAGCTAATGATAAAATCCCATATTTCACGCCATATTTCACGCCATATTTTTGTCGCTCAGTGTCAATTTTAACCTCTGTTCTATAGAAGCTCTGTGGTGAAGCTTTTTGAAATGTTCAAAAAATCTTCGGAAACGTTTTTTTACCATTTGAATAGCAATTTTTACGTTTTTGTTTCGAGCTCGGGCAATTTTTCACGCTCAAATATTTCCCTTTCAACTATTTACGTCCCTTAAAATACTGAGAGATATAAAAGGCATTGAGCTTCCTGAATTTATCATGGACGCTGACTAAAAAGATCAAAATTCTTTTTTTTTGATTATTCCATTTTGTACAGTTTTTTTTATTTTGATTATTACTTGTTCATCATACAACATTAATAAAAATGGTAAAATAATTTAATTATAAACCCCTTGATATAAGATAACAGTTTGCAAGCGTGCTTTTAAGTGAAATTGGTATAAATCATTAGCCAAATTTAAAAAATGTTTTGTGCAAAAGCGACGTAAGTACTCCCAATGAAATGTGTAGTACAGGAAAAATTGGCCCAAATAGATGTGTTTTTGTCAAAATCCCTACCACACGGAATTTTAGTTATAGGTCACATTTGGCCTAATATAATGTGTCCATAAAAATTGGAGTGGTGGAAGGTGGTTTGATTCCATTAAAACAAATTACAAAAAAGGTGCAAAAGTAATACTGTTTTTAATTAATCATGTCTTAATAAACATAAAGGGTCTTTCAATAAGGACGCTTGAAGTTTGTTAGGTTATAACGGCCATGTTGTCAAAGCAACATCTGTCAAATTTGTTGTGAATTGTTCAGTAGTGTATGGCAAATCACGATGGAAGGTTATAGCGTTGAACAACGTGTGCAAAGTGTGGAAATCATCAAACTACCCAAATTTAACAAAAAAAAATCTACTTTAGCGACGGGGCTCATTTTTGGATATGTGAACTCATGGATATGTGAACAAGCAAAATTGTCGGATTTGGGGCGATACCAATCCACACGAGATACAGCAGCACCAAATGCATCCCGAGAAAGTTACTGTTTGGTACGGATTTTGGTCTGGTGGAATCATCGGTTCGTACTTTTTCCAAAATGATAAGTAACTTATTGTGGCCTAAACTGGATGATATGGATACCGACAGCATGTCGTTCCAACAGGACGGCGCTACATGCCACGACGGACATTCTGCACGAGCGATTTGATCTCGCGCGGCGGGGACGTAAACTGGCCACCGAGATTGTGCGATTTAAATGTCTTTAGACTTTTTCCTTTGGGGCTATCTTAAAACGCAGGTGTATGCGAATAAACCGTAAACAATTAAGGCCCAACGAACGACATCCAGCAAATTCAGCCAGATTTATGCCATCAAGCAAACCCGCGGTGCACAGTGGTTCACGATTAAAATAAAATTTTTTTGTGATAACTAGGGCTGCCAAAAATATGCATTTGCATATTTCTTCTCGTTATGATTTCGGCTCCGGGAGTTTTTTATTCATCCGAATCAATAAGTTTAGAAGCGAATGAAGGTCACTTGTTGTTGCATATTTCGCATATTTGACACGTTAGTGCATATTTGCATATAAATGCATATAAATGCATATAATGCATATTTAGTTGCATATTTTACAACTTTCATGAACAACCAAATTTTTTTTGTACAATTCAAATTATAATTCGACTGTTTCAGCTAGAATAAATATTAAAAATAAATAAATATGTGTTTTTACTTTCTTCTACGAAGTATAACAAAGTATTGTATTAAAGTATTGTATATTTCGACCTCTTAATTTTGCCTCAAAAACATTTCCCGATCACTCCTGAGTCGATTGGGGTCATATTAAAAAAATGTCTTTTTGTCTGTCAGTCTGTCTGTCAGTCTGTCTGTCAGTCTGTGTACAAGATTTCTCAAAAACTAATAGAGCTACCGCAATGAAATTTTATAGGCATGTTGGGTCCTGGAATGGGACGATCCTATCAACTTTTGGTGGAAATCCGTTAACCGGAAGTATCCAAAATGGCGGTTTTTCAAAAATCGCAATTTCGTTTTTCTCGATTTACTCCCAAACTAGGCGTTTTTTGGAGAAAATAAAATTTCCCACACTTTTGTCTTTAGCTATAACTCGATATCTCAACCTGTTATCGAGATAAACCGTTATTTAAAAAAAAATAACTTTTTCCATTATCTCGAAAAAAAAATGGTTTTTTGCTTACTGTATATATGAGATGAATTAATGAGAATGGCATTCTGCACAATTTTGTCTTTTACAGTTATCCATTATCTTTTACCGTTATTGAAATATTTTTATTAAAATGTAAAAAATATATTTTTGCGAATTACTTGCAAACTAACAGTTTTTCGAAAAAACTTTTGAAAAACGAATTAAAGGCAATGAAATTTTCTACATTTTTACCTTTTACCGTAAATTGATATCTTTTACCGTTCTCAAGTGATTTCAAATTTTGTACATTTTGAGGTCGTCTTTGGTTGACAAAACGATAGGGATAGCGTAAATTGCGCAGGGTCGTAGATTTTGTGGAAGAAAGTTTTGTGGTAGCAACAACTGAGATTGTTCTACAAGTTTTAACCCCGATTATACCATAGACAATATGAAGTATTGAACATCTTAAAATTTAGCAGTTGCAATTTAGAAACAAGTAAAAAAATTTTTTGTCAGTCAAAATGTCAATCTTTCTTACAGACTATTATTTTTTCAATTTTTTTATTTTCCACATAAGTCGAATTAACCACATTTTAACAAGTTCCGTTCACTATTTTGGGTGAAATATACTATATTTCGGATTTTTAATGTTTTTAAAGTGCATATTTAAGTGCATATTTTGCCGTTTTTAGTGCATATTATATGCGCATATTTCGCCTTTTTTAGTGCATATTTTTGGCAGCCCTAGTGATAACCAATTTGAATTTTGACGTGGATACGTCTTGGATTTTGGTTATGGGGGCACAAATTTGAAAATCGGCTTGCCGCCATGATAACAAATTTGCAATCGATGAAACTCGATAGTTTGTGGTGACATCCGAACAGAAACTGTGTTATAAGATGAGACCTACATTAAAGCATTGTTTAGGGTATTTTGTTATGTTAAACTATGTTCAATTATTTTGTTAAAAATCAAAATCTAAATTTTCACTGCTGCTGCTTGTAATACAGATTTCACATTTATACTCTTTTTATGCTCCTTTGTGTGTATTGAATCTCATGCTATTTCGTTCTTTTCGCTCTTAAAAGTTTCGCTCTTAACGACAAGAGCGTTTGCTGTGGTTTCTGACTCTCCTTGGGAACGAAAATGATTTCTATTTAAAATTTCGCTTCTTGTTCAAAGCGGTTTGTAGGTCTCGCATAAAAATGAATGAAAGCCTCGAGCGATGGCTGTTGGGTATGATACCCACACATATATGAGCCGCTCACTGCACACTCCGACTAACTCCATAAAACAAAAAGTTGAGAAATGCGATGAAATAATGTGCATTGTTTTCTAAAATTATTTTTATAATATAAAAATTTTGTCGCTTATTATTCAGGAATTCTTATTATTCAGCAAAATTATTATAAATATAAAAAGTTATGACTATACAAAGTGCTTTACACTTAATTTTAAGGTTTTTCAAAAGTGGAGTTAATCGATGTGTGCAGTGAGCGGCTCATATAAGTATGCATTTCATTAGTAAGAGAGCCATATTTCGCTTCCAGCATTTAAGTTCTGTTCAGGGTTGTGACTTTTGATTTTCGAAATCGTAGTAAATCGGCCGAAAAATAGTAGTAGAATCGATGAAATAGTAGTAAATTTATGTAATACCTTCATCATTATATATATAACTAATTTGAACGAAAGACTGGAAATGTGAGCGTTTTGAACACTGTATGTATGATATTTATTTCATACTTCTCTTATCATAAACCAATTATAAATAAAATTATTTTTAAATACAAATTTGTTTCTTTAATTTCCTTTTCACTAAAATTTCTTACTTAAATATCTATTGGGAATCGTTGTAGGCGGATCCACGTCTTCTGGCCGTCTCTACGAGACAGACACCTTATTTTTTCTTAGAAATTAGTTTAGAATCAGAATATGCTATACGCTTTGGTCGAAAAAAAAATCAACCCGCCCTAATGTACATACATGTATTTAAAAAAATTGTTTCAATTGCTCTAACTCGAAATTCCTCTAACTCGAAACGATTTTGATGGCAGTAGACAATTCGAGTTAGAGGACTTTAACTGTACTTGGATACAAATCATGCTGCTGAACGGTCTAATACTTCTTATACAGTGTGACCTCGATAAACACAACCCTCGAAGAACGCAACTCCTCGGTTAACGCAACACCTAAAATTTTGCACTGTTGACTCTGTAAACGCAACTTTCAAAAATGATTGACTCGATTAACGCAACTTTTTTATAATCTGATATTGTTTCGCCCAAAAAAAGATAAAAAATAGTGACAGGAAATCTTTTATTGACTTAAAGAGCGAAACTGTAAAGAGCGAAAAGAACGACCTAATAAAAAAAAAGGTTTTTGGATACTAGCTAAAACCAAAAGGCGGTTTGTGGCTGAGATATCACGTTGATTCCAATTGGAAAATTAAAAATTGCACAAATTCAGTAAAATTGCACAAATTCAGCAAAGGTGACAATAATGTTACATCATTTTACAAAGGGCTAATCCTGCAAAATATTCCCAAAATAATCATACTAAAAAGCTAATGTATATCCGTTAACGGGTTTTCTAGATATATCAGAGGGGAGGGTATTCCTGTTATCAACATGGTCAAAAACAGGCAAATCATCTCAAGCGATTTGAATCAATGTTCTTCCTTTAGGGGTTCAAAAGATACGGGGAATATCATCTCTTTGATAGCTACAACCTGTTTTTGTTTAGTAAATCGTATACAAAATTAAAGCAAAGCTTTCCTGACTTACAGCAAATTTCCAAAAACGGACTACACCTACTCACATTTATCACCAGATAGACGGGAGCTGGCTCCTGGTATCATTGCTATGCCTAACATGTCTAGAAAGAGTTTGGAAAAACATCATCAACGTGTGGACTTCATGGTGCAGCAAAATCCATCCCAGGCATCATATATACGTGAAAGATATCAATCTACTCGCCATACCAACGACACAGCTCCAGTTTTACAACAGGACGTTTATTATGATTCTCAAGATGAAGTCGATGAAAGTGATTTCAAAATGTACCAAGCAAATAAACGATATTATACATCGTCATATACTAATAGTGCAGTCACTTCTACAAAATCAAAATATCAAGAATCATTGATTACTCGGATAATGAGTTCTATCGTCACAGTGTTTTATCAACTTATTACTGTATTTTCGGGTTCTGAGGAAAATTCTTACCATACAAGAATCGATCAAAAAGCAGGTAAGATTCAAGATAGCTCATTTCGAATACTTTTATTTATATATATGATAATATGCCTTGCTTAATCATACTGGCAATAAAACTCACAATTTTTTAGCCGATAGGTTTGATAGAAATTATATTACAAACTGGGAACTTAAAACTTCTTTAAAAAAAAAAAACCTTCCATTCAATTTGTTTGGTTCGTTCGTAAAAATGGACGCAGCTTTGTAGGCGGTATGCGTCCCCGTGTAGCTAGGTTTTTGAAATAAAGATAGAAAAAGGGGGAAAAATCTTGTTTTTTTAACAGGATGATAAATATATTCTTAAAGCATAAATGTAAAATTTTGAAATTTTTCCAATCGAATATAAAACGTGGAGTCGAATATTCTCTCGTATTGCGATTGTGGTGTCGTTTTCGACAAGAGTCGCTTTACATATTGTTGCTAGCGCTCTGCTTTTCTACCAACAAAATCACGTGAAACGATTCTTGTCGAAAACTACACGGCAATGGCTATATGGGTGATTTTTATAGCCGTGGAGGGCGCGTGGTATGAACTAGGGTTTCTCATTTCCCGGTTTTTTTCAAATACCGGGATTCCTGGTAGTAAAGATCTTTGTTTCTGAAATCCAGTGGGTTAGAATCCATTCTTTTTAAATGAAAAATCAAAAAACACCAAAGGTTGTGTATTTGATTGGTTTTGCTGAGCTTTATAAAAGCCTCCTAAAAAAATAAACTGTCTAATGGTATAGCCCACATGAGCTCAAATGGCATGAAAATTGAAAATTGCAAATGAGAATTTTTTATTGGTAAGGAAGAGCTAAATGTATGTGTGAGAACACAGCGATACGATAAATTTCAGAACAAGTTCTCGAATTTAAGACCAGGTAGGTGAAAAAAAACCATGCAGTTTTCGACGAATTTCATGCCCCCGGGCTAACTTTTGAACCAGTTGGGGTTTCACTTTCGTTGTACCTCGTTGGAAAGGTAATTTGCTCTAGTTTTATGGCGGGGAACTGCATGGGGATGGTCAGCTGCCATCTTAGACGCAATGGAAAAATCACCTTTCCAATGCAGGTACAACGAATGTGATACCCAAAAGTTAGTCAAGGGGCATTTTCGTGCATCGTTCTTTACGTTTGTCTTTCATACTTCGTGCTATTGAGTACGAAAATTAAATATCTTTCTCAACTCCTCTAGTTTTCTGTAAACAATAAAAGAAAAATAGACTTGAAATTTTGCGCAGATCAGTTTTTCGTAAAATGCGAGGCTAAGTTCGTTAATGGGCAAAAATGGACCATTAGGGGGAGTACCCCCCATACGAACGAAAACGGTTTTTGTGAATATCTCGAAAACGGTGCATGTTATCAAAAAAGTCTAAGAACAAAAGTTATTTAGGATATGATTCTACATAAAACTCCCATACATCAAAATCCGATTGGAATAAATTTTAAAAAATCTTATTGGAAAGTTTGAGTTCAAAGTGGAATTTTGGTACAACTGTTCGAATTTTGATACGAATATCACCATATGGGTTTTCAATAATTGCCAGATTGGCAATCTGGCAATTATGTTTAGGAACATAAAATGGAAATTCAGCATAAAATAGAGTTATGGATATCGTAAATTAAAAAACATCGTTTTTTTTTGTTCATTCTTCAGTGTGTGTGTGTGTGTGTGAGCTATCGAACAAAAAATGACTACTGCTTTAGCTACAGTCGTTCGTGGATACACATGAATTTACTTGATTACGGAGACCCTCAGTTTTATAGGTACATAAAATGCAATATAAATAACTAACTTAAAACATAACAAAAGCTATAATTGCCAATCTGGCAATCATTGGAGACCCGTATGGTGATATTCGTATCAAAATTCGAACAGTTATACCAAAATTCCACTTTGAAGTCAAATTTTCCAAAAAGATTTTTTAAAATTTATTCTAATCAGATTTTGATGTATGGAGTTTTATGTAGAATCATATCCTAAATAAGTTTTGTTCTTGAACTTTTTTGATAAGATGCACCGTTTTTGAGATATTTGCAAAAAACGTTTTCGTTCGTATGGGGGGTACCCCCCCCTAATGGTCCATTTTTGCCCATTAACGAACTTAGCCTCGCATTTTACGAAAAACGGATCTGCGTAACATTTCAAGTTTCTAGCTCAATTCGTGCGCCCGCAATCCGCGCCACAGACAGACGAACGGACATGCAAAAATTAATTATTTTTATCATTCTAAACACACTGGTGTAATTAATTTTTGTGTGTGATGACGGGATCTTGGCGTTATAAACGGTAAGGCAAAGTTAATACACCCTTTGGTGTCACCATACGGGTATAACAATTATTACCTAACTGCTCAACACGCCAGTGAATAGGTTTTGTAAATTTTAATAACGACCATGTCACTCAGTAATGGGTAAATCGGAGGCGAAATTAGAACTAGAAATTTTGTGAAACCCTGAGCCAAGTTTTCTTGAACCATTGCTGAGGGATTTTGTCGTTATTAAAATTTACAAAATCTTTTTACTTCTTCTATTGTGCATTTCTATTGAAATGCGAATGTCTTTGACTGTGCTTCAAGTTAATGAACATTTGAAGGTTCATGGTTGTTTCGGGCTCAGGGGAGTGACGAAGACCTCGTCAGACAGTAATGTCAACTCCTCCTGCTCTCTATCACAGAAGCTGTTTATTTATTGAATGGATCATAGAAACTTACAAGAAGTGTTTATATATTCACCATCTGAATTAATTTGGCTGTGCGAATTATTTTAGAAATTTCCAGTTCGAGAATTTTTATTCTGTTGTACGTTTCTATTGACATGCGATTGGTTTTCGACTGTGCTTCCAATGAATTAACATTTGTTTTTTTTTAGCTTTGCCTCTATACATACATTTATATTTTAAAGTCTTCAAGAAAACTTTTTTTTAATTGATTACAGTCATAAAAGTCTAAATTAATCTTATTAAAAATATTTAGGATTTTTCAGAAGATTTGGATCGGCAATTTTATCGTTATTCCTTGGTGTAAGTCATTATATCTACCTTTTAATATCATCAGTTCTTTATTTGGATACTTGGCTGCTGAGATCATCATTTGCTGAGAGTCAAAATAAGAAGCGGTTTCTGCTATTTCTATTAATTTGGCTTCCTCTACTGTTGTTGGCTGGTAAGTTTTTTTTAAACTTTCCCCCTTTCGAATATAACAGACAAAATGTTTTTAAGCGTTATTGAATAACATTTAAAATTATTTTTCAGGAATTCATTTTCATTTCAATCCTCCCGAATCTTTCCCACCCATAAATTTTTCTGAATACATGGACAATATTCGAGTTACTCGTTTGACATTTTCAGCAGTGAGAAAATTTGATAATTTGAAAAATTGGTCCGAAGAATATTTTGATTATGTTAAATCGTTAACACAAGATGTTATTTTTGAAGGCCGAAAAATTTGGCTTGAAAACTTTTCAAATTGAAAGTAAAACACCTAAATTGTAAAGTTTTTTTTCTTAAAAATATTTTGTAAGTTTTATTAACACATAAAGATCTGATGTTTCTTAAAGAAACGATAGAATACTATGTAAACTCCACGTATCCGTAGATTGTGCAATTTTCAAATCAAAATTCTTTTAATCTAATATTAGTATGTAGAATGATGCTCTTCAAATCCAATTAAAATTTATGAAATTACAGTTTACATTTCGGTTCAAATCAATTGCAGTGACTAAACTTTTTAAGAGAGTATGTACTTAAATCGTTGAACTCCAAACAGTATTACAGATTTATCTAATTTGATGTCCAAAAAGCGCAATGGTGTCGACAAGATAATTTTTTTTAAAAGCGCTAGGTTAGGGTCCAATTGAATTCAGATGTAAAGAAGAGTTGTATAAAATTGTTTTCTAAACATTTCTTGCATTTATAGCTTCTATGACAAATTTCATAAAATAATGGTATCAGTACCCACATCTTAATGGGTGTCTAAGTAGTGCCAAAAAAATGTACATTTACATATTAAATCGAAACTCCTAAACTAATGTAATATGGCTTATATTTTATTCTAATTTAACAATTTGAGTATGGCTGTTAATATCTAACGAATATTTATCGAGAAATTTTTTTTGAATTGTTTTTATTCATAGCTTGATAGAGCAGTTTTCTTCAAAAATCAAAAGGCTAAAGATCTTGATTTTCTTTTAGTCATGTTCAAGTCATGTTCAATTTCTACTATATTTTCTGTTGACATATCCTTTTATATCTCGAAAACAGCATCGTAAGAGAATTTAATTACCCGTGTCTTGTCTTAAAGATATTTAGGGAAGAATTTAAAAAAAGTGAAATTTGAAAAAAATTACATTTAACGAAAAAAAAAAACACTTTAGTAGCCAATATCTCCGGACTGGTAACTCTAACGTATTAGACCGTAAAGAATAAAAAAAGTCATACAATTAGCCCATACAATTTTTCGCACCCTTTTTCTTAGATGACCATTTCATGTGGGAGCAACATAGGGCCTCCTACCCTCGGATTCAATTTTTGGCTTCGGCCAAAATTAAGCTGAAGATTTCGTCGAAGCCTTTCAAATATCAAAATAAATCATTCCCAGAAAAATTTTCACGGTAAGATTTCATCACGATTAAAATTACACTACAGGATTTTTTTTCGAATATTTTTGTCTTATATTGTATATTTGAAATGCCTTGGAAAATGCTATCTCCATGAGACATTTTTTTGTAGGACATGAAAATAGACCTAAAATAAAGAAAAAAAAACTGCAGAAAATTAGAGGAAATCTATTTTCTAATGAGTTTTACACATGATTTTTTTGTGAGATGGTAAAAATTGTATTTCAATTGAATTTCTTAATTTTGTAGGGAAACCATTATCATAAAAGTTTTCCGTTTTCAATTTTCTGATTATGACCATTTTTAAGATATCAAAATATTTTCCCTTATTTTGATTATGGGAATTGTTTGTGCTTTGCTTTTTTATAATTTCCGAATTTTTCTATTATTTTTAACGGCAAAACAATTATTTTAATAGAACCACAACTGCTTTACCCTTACAGTAAACATTCACCTTAGCCTTTATTCAAACCTTCGGGTTCGGCTGAAGGTTAAAAAAAGGCCGAAATCCGGCTCTACGCTTTTTAGTAAATTCAAGAATATCAAACTGCAGTTGATTTACCATGTTATCACTACAAGCATTAATATATATACAATAGTATGCCCTATTTTGTAACAAATAACTACAAACTATTTTATACTGGAAAACAAATATTAATACTTATTGTGCAATAACAACAAATATAATTTTTAAACTATAAAATTTGAACAAAAAAAACTTGTTTTTGTTGCATATAATTTTTTTATGTTCCAACAGAAAACCTTTTCCAAATTACTATCCAATTTTCCAAATTCCATTTACTACCAATAGTTTATCGTTTGTTTTTTTTTATCCAAAAGCAAAGGAGAAGGATAGAGTTTTAAGTTGACATATTTACACTTTAAAAACAAAATATTGTGGTTAAAAATATTAAAATGTTATTTTAAAATGTTCAAGTAAAACTTTTACACTTGTCATATTGTTGGAATGAATAAAAATATTTAGTAAAAAACAAGAATTGTATTATTTATCGGGAATTATTTGATAGCAGGTAAGTGAAAGGTGTCAATACTTATCTGAAATATTGATTCCTCTATCCTTCTTCATTTGTGTGATAAAATATTCCAAAGTATTAGGTATTGTTAACAAGATTATTAAATGGTTGGAAAATAACACACACATACATACACACACACATGCACATGCCAACCACGAAACACTCACGCATACCAACCACGAAACACTCACGCATACCCACCACGAAACACACGTAAAACACACACACACACACACAAACACACTCAGCCACACACAGACACACACACACACTCAGAGACGCACACACACACGAAGCACAGCTACGAAATTCACCCACGAAACACATACGCATGCATTACTTGACAAACTGAAGGAGGATAGAGTGATGTACAAATATTTTCAAATATTCTGATCTCAAAAAGCTGCATTGGATACTTTTGATATATTAGGATAACGTGAAAATTATTTTCTTCGAATTTACCGGAAAAATCTCATCTAGGGGTTTTTGGGGTCGCTGAATCCGATTCTGACGTTGAGAAGTCCGTAAGGGTATCTCAAAAGCACGCAGTACATTTAAAGACTAAAAAGTATAAACAAGCCGGGCGAAAGACATACGTAATTTTAGATTTTTAGCCATACTAATCAAATACTATAAAGGACTAGGGGCTCCGCCCCGAACCGCTCCGCGGTTCATCCCCAACCAACGCGTCGGCCTTCTGCCTCTGCGTCCACTTCCTCCTTGCCCTCCGGCCTCAAGTACTACTCGGCCTTCGGCCTCGAATCTGGCCTGTGGAATGACCATTCCAATGAAAAAAAGACCGCATCGAAATGCATCCAGTAGTTTAGGATAAGCAGGAGGGTTGATTTTAGTCGCGCAAAAATTTCTAAGAGAGAAGACCTCTCTATTGGTCAAAACCATATCAAAATCCATTGAGTAGTTTAGGAGGCAGCAGAAGAGACGATCACAGGAAGCGGAGTTGATTTTAGTGGGAAAAAAATTTTCGTTTGGGGCTAACTTCCCTAACCGTGAAAACTGGATCGAAATTCCTCTTGAATTGCAGAAGATTGCAGGAGAGGAGTTTTAAGAGTGGGGAGTTGGCAACATTTTGCGTTGCGGAAGGACATCTGTAATGAAGAAAACGGTATTGAAATACATCATATATATCAGCGGTGGCCAACCCGCGGCCCGAGACGTTTGAAAATGCGGCCCGCCAAATGATTTGAAATTTACAAAAAAAAAAATATGTAACTAATAAAATATAAAATACTAAAACTGCTCATAAAGTTTATATGCAATTTTACAATTTAATTTTTATACCTGTATGGTGAAACCAAAGCGTATATTAACTTAGCCTTATCGTTTGTAACGCCAAGATCCCGTCATTACACACAAAAATGAATTGCGCCAATGCGTTTAGAATGATAAAATAAATTAATTTGTGCATGTCCGTCCGTCTGTCCGTCTGTGGCGCGGAGCTACAGACTTGAAATTTTACGCAAATCCGTTTTTCGTAAAATGCGAGGCTAAGTTCGTTAATGGGCAAAAATGGACCATTAGGGGGCGGTACCCCCCATACGAACGAAAACGTTTTTTGCGAATATCTCAAAAACGGTACATGTTATCAAAAAAGTTCAAGAACAAAAGTTATTTAGGATATGATTCTACATAAAACTCCCATACATCAAAATCCGATTGGAATAAATTTTAAAAAATCTTATTGGAAAGTTTGACTTCAAAGTGGAATTTTGGTACAACTGTTCGCCGTTCAATTAAATCACCATACGGGTTTTCAATAATTGCCAGATTGGCAATTATAGCTTTTGTTATGTTTTGACATTTGTTCAGTCAAAGTAGCTGATTTCTAGTTGGCTGCCCTGATTACCTCCTGGTTGACATTTCTAAGTACGCTATGGAGACATGATAAATATGAAAAATCATGACTGAAGATGCCCACGCGGTGATTTCTTTATTCGCCAAAATATGGAGTAGGGGAAAAAACATGATTTTTAAAAGCCCAATGGAGTCGTGGGGTTACGCTCAACTTTTTGCATTTTGTTCTAAATTTTTTTTTAAACCAAGTGACTGTTAAAAAACAACATAAAATATTATTTGAAAATTTTCATAATAAATTTTTAATTAATTTCAATCTCCTAAAACTTTTGCAATAATATTATGTACAGAAAACATAAAAACCAATCGAAAATCAGTAAAATATATGAAAAATTTTGAATTCGATTTTTTTTGAAATTTTTTTAAAAATCAACAACGCATTTACCCCCAAATTTTATTTAGCGAATTTGTATGGTATAATGGTAGGTATTTACAGAAAAAATTTCAAAAGAAAAAAAATGTCTTTCTCGAGATATTTTAAATTTTGTCACTAAATTGAATTTTACAATATAAAAGTGAGGGGGAGGGAGTCAAAAAGTATTTTTGTGTGACAAGGTAATTTAATTACCTTTCCAAAATGTTTAATATCATCACAATCGGTAAAGCCGTTCAGAAGTTACAAATTTTTAAAGTTTTTGTGATTTCCAGTTTTCGTCGACTTTGACCTCCTCCCCTCCGCCTACCGGACGTTATTCCACCAAACAAAAAAATACGGGTAGCTTTTTTTTTAAGTCCCTAACAACATCCAAATGAAAAAAGTTAAGAAATCGAACATGACTGTAAACGTGAGTATGAGTTGAGGTGGAGTTCACCATATATATCATTTCATCTCATTTCATCTCCTTTCATCAGCTCTATTATGCTACAACACAAAAATAGCAAACGCACAATTATGAAAAGATATTGACATAACTATTTTTTGATTAAAAATAAAACGTGGCCTACTAAAAAGTAAATTCTTAAATTCTTTCTACAGTCTTAAATTTGATATAACTGTATGGGGGCGGGGGGAAGGAGTAATGCAAAATAATCGCACTGTATACACAAACCATCCTCTCTTCAAAACATACTTTATGTATAAATTTGAACTCAATCGGACTGGTAGTTTGGGAGATTTTTGGAAACAAACAGAAAATATTACAGACAAATATTCATTTTTATATATAAAGATAAAAATTTTTTTTTTCTTAAAAAACCTTTTATTTTAAAAAACGCATTAAAAAGGAAAAAATAATTTTTTGGGCACTGTGTATCAGAAATAAATGCGAGATAAAAGCATAAAATATATACACCCACATTTCCATTAGCGCGACACTTCGATCGCCGTGATGATTGTCAAGTGACTTCACGTAGAGTTTGATATTCTCATGGTCGAGAGAATTGGCAATTTAAATCCATACTTGAATGTTTGTCTCACTGAATACTGAGCAGTGGAAATGTCCAAATATGTATTTAATTAACATTTTTCTACTTAAGTGATGGTAACAGAAATGTCGTTTCTCTCGTTAATTGTCGGCAAATTCCCCGATTGTCGCTTCGCTCACCAATAAGAATACCAAAATCGCCGTAACGTGACAATTGTCGGGTAATTCGCCGTTCGGAATGAGGGTGATATATAGAGGGCCCAGAATCAAGTTCAGAAAATAAGATTTTGAGAAAATAATCGTTAAAATTAAATTTTCTTATTAAAGTTTTTATAGTTTTCATATAGATGTTGTAATAAATTTAAAAATCAAGTAGTTTGAAAAACAATGGACTTGAACCATTACTGTACTGATGTTGTTTAAAAATTGTTATCAGAAAGCGGATTATCGGTGGTTTCATCGTCATCACTGGTAATGTCGTTGGCATGATTTAGCCTAGTTATCCCTACAGTGGTTAAATTCTTAAAAAGAATTGTGGTGAATTGGCGGAATATATGGAAGGTCTTTCATATGCTGCTTTTCAAAAGTGGTTACAATACGGCTGAATCAGCCTGGCTAGACCATGACACCAAGGGTAACTTCCAAGCTTAAATTAGCCTTTTCTCCATCGACACTTACGGCCAATTTATTCACTAGGAGTTAAATCGCCTTAACTCCCTTAACTCACCTTTAACATGGAAAATAACGTTAGCTAACTCCCTTAACTCACTAACTCGGCTTAACTCCTAGTGAATAAATTAGGGGTTAATAGGCGATACGCCACGAGTCATGGGCATGCCGGTGCAACATAGTTTATTTTCGTGCTCGTTGCGCCACGATTCTTGCTTGCTCTTTTGCCCTGCTACATAGTTACACGTTTCATTTCGATTGTGTGCGTGTGTATCGCTAGAAATAGGAACTAAAACTCGTTATGTCTTATATGTGTGTGTGCTTTGCTCCGTTCAACCAGATTCTGAAGTAGCGCAAACCTCAAACCTTTCTCGAAACCGTCTTGCCCGTAACTTGCTCGTTGCGCCGGCATGCCCATGCCCCGTGGCACATGGCCTATAGATACCCGTTTCTTTCTAGTTTGTACACCAACTGCATACATACACATATGAAAGACATAATCTGTTTCACTTTGCCATATATTCCGTATTGCTTCCACTTGTGCATTTTGCATATCATGCAGCTTTTCTGAGTTCGGAGTAGGGCCGCTTATGAGAGAGGGTCAAGGCTTTTATTAGCTCAGTTGGCATTTGGACATTGACTGAAGCAGTGGTATATTTTGCGTAGAAGGGCGTGCTGCCCGAAAAGACGACACGAATTTTGAACATGATTGTTTCTTTATTTGGTGTAATAACACAATGCAATCTTTAATATGTTTTCAGAAATTTGAAATACGATTTCAATACGCATTTTCAGTCATTCCATAAAATATTAATTGATCAAATTAATAAAATTATTTTAATCTTCTGATTGTAATTCGGAAATTTTATATAAAAGTTTTTCATTATCGAACCTATTTTTAATGCAAAGTGTCAGTGTGACAAAAAAACAAAAATGAAAAAAAGACCTTTCAATAAAGTTTGAACTTTGGCTCGGAGAACAATCCATGTAAACTCGTAAATCGCTTAACAGTGGTAGTGGATACCCGAGAATTTTCAAAAGGGATATTTCTTTTTTATGTTGGTTTCTTCGAAGGACAAATCTTCATTCAGGGTTGTCTTGGACTTAAAAGATAAGGGCGATTGCCTTTCAAAACGCAGCCATCTGATTTGTAACTAAGAAAAAGGATTCTCTGTAGTAGTTTTTTTTTGGTTTGTTATGGCGCTTTCCCCATTTTTTTTTGAAAATAAGTTTTCTTTTTTCATTTGAATAATACTAAACTTTCGCTCCTTTTTCTTTGTTTTGCTATTTCCATCCAATCTTGAGGACAAAAAATATGTGAAGTTTCTCGAATTAACTTTACAATTAAACCAAAATCGGCACGAATGGCCTGATACTAAAATTTAAGGTCAATAGTGTCAACATTCAATTCCGGATCTTGTACTAATTTCAGCAAGGATAGCTAAAACTTTATATTTTGGCCCGTACATGAGTATTATTTATACAAAATAATATGTTTATTATAGGCAGCAAAATCTTTTAGATGTTTTGTAACACATGATGCTGCATCTTGTGATTTACGACCTCCTTCCGTCTCATCATACATCATCATATTTTGAATTGATCCCTGGGGAGACACCAAGAAAGCACCGTAAATGGACTGGATTCATTTTAGCATTGAAACAATTTTTTTTTCTCAATCCTCAATTGAATTACAGCTCTAGTTACGCAGGAAGTCGGACTTCAAATATTTCTTTACTATATTCATGCAGATTCTGGAATCCGAAGTAACGTTAAGTTTGTTCGATTTTCCTTGATTGAACGCAATTTGTATTCTTGAATCCGCAGCATTTTCTTTCTGTTCGATTACGTATGATGTATGATGCCTGTATATCGACTGAGTTTGGTTTTACGTTTTTAATTCGGATTCGAGAATATCCATGATTAACTAGTATTATTACACACTCTAACATCAAAATATGGAAAAAACTCTAAAAGTGGACTAAAAGTGGAACACAAGAGAACACCGTTAATTTGTTCATTCGTATGAGAAACTAGGCAACTCAAATCACTTTCGAGTCGCCAGGTTGAGTTGCCTTCAACTGATTAGTAGCGCATCTGCAGCACGCCATTCAATTACCGAGGTTCGAACTCATCGCGAACTGGTTGGTGACTTTTGTCAGTGATCAGTATATTTTGAACTGCTTCGTGTATATTGGGCCTACCAGGTGGGGTCCCATTTTCAATACTGCTCGGTATCATTCCTAAAACATTCCTATCAGCTGAACACGTGGTTGGACGTATACGTCTCGTCCAAAAGTATGATGCGATTAAGTCTAATTCTCTTCAAATTATAGATTTCTGTACTGTTCAAGCTACAGTTTAGCACAATCAATTACAGGGTTCAATTACACTGTTGTACACTGAAAGAAACTCTTATTAAATGTGGCACACTGAAAACGAATCCGGCAAAAAGAATGAGTAATTAACTTTTATTCTAAAAACCATCGACAAAGAGCGTTGCAGAACAAAAACTGACCATGTAAAGTTAGTTTTTGAACAGATTTAGGTGATTCTTTATTAACCTTTATATCCCGGAGTTTTTCTGAAGATTGGGCTGAAGCTACAAACATTTTTGTGCTAAATAAAGAAAAATAATGTGCATGTTACATGCGAGAAATTTCTGATAAATAGTTAACGAAAAAAATAGTTAAAACCCTCTACATTTTTGCGGTTTACCGTAAATAGATATCTTTTACAGTCATCGAGCTATTACAGATTTAGTAAAATGAAAACTCATCGGCCCGCGTCCAGAATCCGCCGTAGCTTTATTACGAAGAACTAACTGCGTTACGAATACGAATAAATCAGTATTATACGATCCGAACGGAATTGAGATTCGTAGTGCCAGATTAAAATCTAATTTCGAAAAATGAATGTCTTTGTAAAAAGGTCCCTATGCAAAACTCATAAGGAATAGATTTCTGACATGGAATAGTTTCGTGACAAATGTCACTTTTTTGACTTAAAACTAAAAATTGTTATTAATAATGGATTCTGCAGCGTTTGCAATTTTGTGTCTGGAAGAAGATTTATCGAAGCGAAGGACTTTAATAGTGAAACGAAAACGACAACAAATAACGGATACTTAGGAATATTCACATTTTTTCTAAAATAATTCCTCTTACCCCTAATTTATTCACTAGGAGTTAAGCCGAGTTAGTGAGTTAAGAGAGTTAGCTAACCTTATTTTCCATGTTAAAGGTGAGTTAAGGGAGTTAAGGCGATTTAACTCCTAGTGAATAAATTGGCCGTTAAGTTGTTAAAAGTTACACTTATACTAAATAAACAAAAAAAAATGTTAAAATTGCTTTTTGTTGTACAATTCAGGCCATATATTGAGCTATAATAATAAGAAAATGAAGTTGCTACTCGATCTACGAAGCGAAAATTTTTCGTAGGTTTAGCTGTCAAAAGATCGATTCCGTCGGATTCTATGATACCAGATATTCCGATTCGTAATGTTTTCGAAATTAATTTAATTCCTTCGGATCGTGGAATACCATTTTCACGAATTCTCCGAAAATCGTAGCTACGACGGATTCTGGACTATGGCCGCATATTTTTATGTAAACTGATATTTTATTCGTCGGGTTATAGTGTACTCGTAAATTATGCAGAACCGAAGATTTTGTATGAAAAAGTTCACATCAGATATTTTTTTGTTATTAATTATTTATTGTCAGTATGTTTTTTTAGTTATGTTTTTATTGTTTAATCTGTGTTGCTGCTTTTATAATTGGTTACACCTATTTTTTTTGTTGCGGAAAGATCTTTTTAGCTCTAGTGCTGCCACCTTGCCAAAGCAGGTGCATTAGAATGATACTTTATGGTAAAAAAATTTATGCTTTTTTCAAAGCAAAAACTTTAGCAAATTGGAAATAACGATGCTTTTAATTTAGACTGGGAAAATAAGCGCATACCGTAAACTGAGGTAACTTTGGCCCAAAAAAACATGTCTTAATAATTTTTCGACTAATTTTTTTCTTTGTACATAAGTACCACATAGTTATTTGTATTTATTTTCTTTGTTAGACCTTACTAAATGTTAATTGCGGAAAATATTAAAAACATTTTATGTTCCGCTCTTTGCAGAATTTGTTTTTCGCTGGGGCCAAAGTCACCCAGTGGTTGGGGTGACTTTGTCCCATTGTATGTTTTTCTTAGAAAGACATTTTCACCCCTTGAATCAATAGTGTACGTTTAATTTTCAACTAATAATACTACATGCACTATGACTCACACGATTTTGCGCGGCAAGCTTTTACCGGTATTTCTTTGAAAACGAATTACTGCAACGAAGATACTAGTAAAAAATAAAAACCGGTAATATGAGAAATGTAGGCCATATTGGGATGACAAACTTTTTTGTGAGTTTTACTCGTTTTACGGTATTTATTTATATAGTTCAGTAAAAATTTGCTAAACAACTGACACCAACAACTTAAAAAATCAATGCGTTCCACATTGTTATGTGACACATTGGCAGCATGTTTCATCTATCAAAAGTCGATAGTGAAGGCTGAATGCACTATAGTCACAATTTTTCCATAATATAGAGTAGTATAACAAACAAATTTGAATATTGTCCCTAAAAAAAAGATAGGAGATGTATCAATTTAGTTAGACAGAGAAACTCAGACAGAGATACTTGAAAAATTACAACACAAACCAAAAAACGTTTAATTCCTAATATATTTTTAACGGATCAACCAATTTGGTCAAAACTTTACGTTTCAGAAAGATAATTTTATGTATTTGATGAAAATATTGGCTCATATTCGTAGTCGTTGCGGTAAATCGGGTTTTAGCTAAACTCTCCCATAAACAAACTATATAAAGACTATTTTTTTCTAACAACTCAACTTAGTGCAAAACCGAAATTCAAAATAATACCCCATTGTGACGTAGCAGCTGCAAACTAGCCGGCAGTACACACTAGCAGCCACAAGCAGCCGTGGTGATCGCCTATACATGCCGCTGCTTACATTCGCCCTTTGTTAAAACCAGTTTTCGTTTCTAGTTCGTTTTATTCTCGTTGAATTCTTATGCAAGCGACACGAAGCGGGGGCAAGTGTGTTTGGTGTTTTTTTTGTGTGTTTGTATTGTGTGTGCGTGTTTTTTTGTTTGTGCGTATTTTTTCCTTCCGCAGGTTTTCGATTTGAATATTTTGATTGTTAACAATAAATATGTGGCATGACAAAATTTTTAGTTTGTTCGTTAATTCAAAATTTATTTTGAACTTTAAACGTTAAAAAAAAACAGCAAACTAAAAATTTTATCTTGTTATATTTTGTTCATATTTTTAAATTGCTTTGAGAATGTAAGTTTCAAGTTTTATCAAATTTCCACAGAATTGTAGTTTGATAAAGCAAAAAAATGTATTTTATTTAAACAATTTAAAGTATGATTTAAACAATTCAAAAAAAAGATGTGAATATTACATGACTTTCTTCTGCAATATTTAAAGTTTCCGAAAAAATATGTGAAAAATAATGTTTTTCAAATTATCTCATGAACCGTTAGAGATATGTAAAAACTTCATACTCGACATGAATGGAGCTTGAAAGTCACCTTTGTTTTTTTTTTAACTTTTTTCATTTGGATGTAGTTAGGGACCTAAAAAAAAGATACCCGTATTTTTTTGTTTCGGGGAATAAATTCCAGTAGGCGGAGAGGAGGGGGTCAAAGTCGGCGAAAACTCGAAATCACAAAAACTTTAAAAAATTGTAACAGTTAACCGATTGAGATGATATTGAGCATTTTGAAAAGGTAATTTCTTGTGAAAAAAAAAATTTTTTTTTACTTCCTCTCCCTCTCCCTCCCCCTAACTTTCATATTGTAAAATTTAATTTAGTGACGAAATTTAAAATATCTCAAGAAAAACAGCAACAACTTCAAAGAAGGTTTAAAAGTGTCAAAATACTTCCAGAAACTCAAAATTTTCACAGATTTATTCCAGACGGAAACTTTCTCAAAGAAAAAAAAAACGTTTTCTTTTAAATGAATTTCTAATTAATTTTAAACTTCTAAATCTTCTGAGTTAATATTATGTACAGAAAACATAAAAACCAATCGAAAATCAGTGAAATATATAGGGGAGACTGGGGTATTCTGGACCACGGGGAATTGCGGACCAGCGTCATTTTTTTTCCCCTAGTAGTGGTTGGTAGCTGCAAATAACTGTAATCAGTTTGCCTCATGTTAAGCTAATTTTCCTAACAGTACTCGACTTGTGTATACGCACTATCACCTCGCTTCGATAGCAAATAGAAAAGTGATACTTCGAAATTTTTTTTTTCACTTTGTGTTTCGCTTAAATTTAACCACATTTTTCGAGAATCAACTCAAGTAAATATATTGATAATATTCGCGGACCCTTAAGCATTCGACACTGACAAGAAATTTTGCATGAAGTTTGCATTGTGTTACTAATAGCTGCCATATTGTAAAAAAGAGCATTCGGGGAATTGTGGACCACTTTTGTCGGGGAATTATGGACCACTCAATTCTTGACATTTGACAAGCAAACTTCGTGTATTTGATGCATATAAGTGTTTTTTCATGCAAAAACACAGCATTAGATTTTCGGCAATCATACTAATATATAAAAATGAGTTGGTGTATGTCTGCCTGTCTGTCTGTCTGTCTGTTCCTCTTTCACGCGAAAACGGCTGAACCGATTGACTTGAAATTTGGCATGAGTGTCTGTGGTAGTTCCAACATAGGCATACGGAAAAGTAGCGCGAGTTGTGGGGGGAGTAAGGGGAGGGGGTAAAGTGATTTCGAAACTTAGTTTTCCCTCTATGTTACTCTTTCGCGGGGAAACTACTGAACCGATTGGCCTGAAATTTGGCATAGATGTTCGTCGTGGGTCCAGCCCCAACATAGACCCATTAAAAAGTTTTTAAGTTCTTTCCGGTTTTCTTCGTATTCTAAAATTTAGACAAAAAGCTTAACCCGGCAACGACGGGTATACAAGCTAGTTTCTAAATCGGCCGTTTTGACATCGCCAGAGGATGTAAATGACCTTCGTGAGAAGGCTGATATGAAGCGAAAGAGATTGGAGAGAAAAGTTGATAAACCATAATCGAAAAAGCAAAAAGATCGTGTCAAATCGAAGACATCACAGAAGAAACAACCATCTTCAACCTATTGTGAGGTGGAAGAATACATCGATTTCTGCATAATTTGTAAGAAAAATATGCCAAAAAAAATGAACCGCCGAAATACCATCCATTGCAACGTGTGCGATCGAGCTGTTCACTTGGGATGCTCCGGAATGACTGCAAGTTACTGGACTTGCGAACATTGCGTTTCGGACTGATTTTCATTGCAATTTTTCACTTCATTTCACTTTGTCTGTTATATAATAAATATATGAATCAAAAAAAAAAGTTTGTCTATCACATTTTTCCATTTTTAATCGATTTACAAAGTGGTCCACAATACCCCGAGATTTTTCAAAATCGCAAAAACGCAATTTTTGCGCCAACTCATAAAACTTGTATAATTTAATACAATTTGACCGAACTGCTGTGACTCAAAGAGAGGTTATTTATCGTACTACAAATTCAAGCTTTGAAATTTTCAGAAAACGTTATTTTTTTGCGAGTTTTTAGCCAAAATGAAAATGCGGTCCAGAATACCCCAGTCTCCCCTACAATTTTCTTGTATTCGATTTTTTTTGATTTTTTTTTAAATAACGCATTTACTCCCAAATTTTATTTATATTGTCACTAAATTGAATTTTACAATATGACGGTGAGGGGGAGGGAGAGGAAGTCAAAAAATATTTTTTTGTCACAAGAAATTATCTTTCCAAAATGTTCAATATCATCTCGATCGGTTAAGCCGTTACAAATTTTTAAAGTTTTTGTGATTTCAAATCACCGACTTTGGTCGCCGACTTTGACCCCCTCCCCTCCGCCGACCGGACGGTATTCTACCAAACAAAAAAATACAATATCCAATCGAGCAAAGTTAAGAAATCGAACTTAACTGTAAACGAGAGTATGAGTTGAGATGGAGTTCACCTAAAATTAAAAATGTAGGCAATATTACTTCCTTTAATTTTGATTACATGCATTTTTTCTCACAAGCGCAGTGTTCGAAAAATTTGTATTTAAGAAAAATTTTATGGGAGGTAACCGTTGTAGCTAGCGGTACTTTCCCAAAAGTTGATAGAAAACTACGATTTCGGTAAAACTTCGTGTTGATCGGAGAGTTTGAAAATGAATTGAATGTTTTTCTTCGACCAAGCGACATGCTCCGCTGCTCGTGTGCGCTGCCAACCGCATGCATATCTGCTGCTTTGGGGGATTATTTTTCAAAGCTGAGTTGTTAGAGAAAAACAGTCTTTATATAATTTGTTTATGACTCTCCTCAATTAGCCACCGGGGATACATATCCCAGGGAATATATATATGACGCATGCTATCGGAGCCTTTCGTAAGTTCTTAAGTTTGATCGAGAAATGTATCTTATGAACATATTTAGGATATAACTTGCATCTACATAAATTATACACACTCGCGCTTTTTAGAGTTCATTCGCCATATAAAGGGTGTTTTTTTAAGCCCGATAGAACTTCAAATTTTAAAAAATAACACAAAAAATTAAATTTTAATCAAAATTTTTTATTTATTCGAAAAATCAATACATGGCATTCACATTTGAAAATGATTTCGGGCATATGGCCACCGCGGCTGTTGTTGACGAAGCGCATTCTGGACGTCCAATTTTGGGCCACTTTTTCGAGCACTGCTGGCCGTATGTCACGAATAACACGAACAATGTTGGCCTCCAAGGCGTCAATTGTTGCTGGTTTATCAGCATAAACCAGTGACTTCACATGGCCCCACAGGAAATAATCGAGAGATGTCAAATCGCACGACCTTGGAGGCCAATTAACAGGACCATTTCTTGAGATGATGTTTTCATTGAACGTTTCCCTCAATAAAGCGATTGTATCGTTAGCTGTATGACATGTAGAGCCATCCTGTTGAAACCACAAGTCAGCTACTCCAATATCTTGAATTTTTGACAACAAAAATTCATTGATCATTGCTCTGTATCAAGCTCCATTGACAGTAACACGCATTCCTTCCGCATTTTTAAAGAAATACGGTCCGATGATACTACTGCAGCAATATTGTCATTACTACGGGCTGTACGCACTGTGGTTGATGGATGAATGTCTAATAGTGTAAAATTAGTTCGAAATTTGGTGATGGTTTGACGAATAGTGCGTTCAGTGGGATGATTATGACGACCAAAATGTGGACGAAGAGATCTATGACAATTCCTAACTAAGCACTGATTTTGGAAATAAGTTTCAACAATTAGTAAACGTTGTTCACACGTAAGTCTATTCATGATGATTTACCAGAGTATACTGATCATAAATGTCAGAAAGTGAGCGCAGTATAACAGCTCATTAACCCTTTCGTAAGTTCTATCTAAGCAAAAAAAACACCCTTTACAGTCGGGACTGCTTAAGATAAACTCACTTAGCAAAACAAACCTCTTTAGAACACACAATCCTAAAATACATACGTTGCGTTTTTAGCTACATATGTACTAGGAATTACCTGCTTAGCAGCAACTCTGTTAGAAAACACAAATCGCTTACGAGCACAAGAAAATTTTGCTGAAATACTAAAATACAGTCAAGTTGACCCGCTTAGCAACGCATTTGATTGCATTAAATGGACAAAGAAAGTTAAATCCAGATAATTGCAAAAATACATATCGGTTATATATTTTCTGCAAATTATACGGTATTAATTTGTTCTTTACTATTTATAAAATATCACAATATATAAAATATCATACGAAAGTATTCACTAAATTCATTCCTGAATGTTATTGTTTACGTATGTTTTTACCTTTCAGGTAATCAGTTGAAAAATCAAATTCAAACCGGAGCCCGCACATCCAAGGGGTATATAACCATCGACTCAGTTCGACGAATCCGCAACAAGTCTGTGTATATGTCCATAGGCGTCTGCAGGTCCCACCTGAATTTTGAAAAAAAAAACTATTGGTTTTTTATAAAGTGCCGCTTCGTGCCACTTCCACTCATCCGATTGACTTGAAATTTTGCACACATACGTAAAGGCCGGAATACAATTGGCCTGACACAACATTTACGGCGACAGATTACGGCCACAAACTTGGCCTCCATATACAGTTCCACACAATTTGTTGTTCTAAACGTAATTTGGTTTTCATTTGATTTTAACAATGGGACGATGAGCCACATAATATTTTTCTGTTACTAATTACCATACATACTAGGAATGTGAATGTAAGCAATACAGCATACGAACTATATTTCCTAATACGTTCTTTAAGTGACGAAATTTAGATTTTATGACGTCCCCATAAGATCTCATTTTGAATCAACCATGGAATTCTGTCGGCGAGCTGACCGACAAAAGTTAAATTCGAAATCTGTACGGATAGCGGAACGTACTAAAATGATAACATGTTTATCCTTTTTTTCAAATTTTCCGGGAAAAAATTTATTCTGGTAGTTTTTGGGGTCGTTGACTTCGATTCTGGCATTAAGAAGTCCGTAAGGATAACGGAAGGTCCTGTAAGGATAACGTGATTATCGTTTTCCTCGTCTCGGGGACGCTGAATCTGTTTGGCCATTAATAAATCTGTAAGGATAACGAAAGATCCTGTAATTTTCTGAGAAAAATCTCATCTGGAGATTCTGGGTTTTCTTTGGGGTAGCTGAATCCGATTCTGATGTTAAGAAGTCTGTAAGGATAACGGAAGTTTCTGGAAGCTTTTAAAAGCTGAAATTTTGTAGAACATTTGGATTTTAAACTTGAAATAAAAAAAAAAGTTTTTTTTTTGCAATTTCTTCGAACACGATGTGTTATATCGAAATTTAATACCTCCTGATTGATTAAAATAACAGTTTAACATAAAAGATTTTTTTATGTCTATATGATATTATATTTCAGCTTGGTATTTGCTTGACGAAAAAGAACGAACTTCATTGGTGGTGCGTTTGCAAAACACAATTCCTGTGTCATTTATGAGTCTACGCGGCATATTGCCTAGTAAATGGAGTGAAGCTTTCAAGTTCAATTTTGAATTCCTTGCCGAACCATTTTCAAAATTCTCGCCAAGTCGATATAAATACGAAAGTGCTACAAACAATTTTCATGAGTCGCTAAATATTGAACAATATAATAAGCTAATTAATCATATTGACGCTTACGTACAGCAATCAGTTGAGGACAAATTATCTACTGAAAGGACAAAATTATATAAAAGTGAGGGTAAAATATCAAAGGAGCTGTCCATATTAATTGCAAATATAGTACAAGATAATTTAATGGCAGCAGTAGAAGCCCAGACTAAACAACCAACGGCCCCGTCTATAATTCAACAATATGAACTGAATGATGACGATATACAACGAATTGCTGATAGAGTCAGATTACAATTAATTTCTTTCAATGGGAATTTGGGAAAATTTACTTTCACTCAAGAAAATTTGGAAGAAATATCGAAGCTCATTAAATACAATATCGAAATCAATAACAAGAGCTTTAATATTTTGGAAAAGGTCGATATCAATGAACTCTTATTTAAATTATTACAATCGCCGAAACTTGATGAGTATATTAATACACGAATAATGGAAGCATCAGATATCCATTTATTACACAAACAGCAAGCCACAATGAATGAATTAGCAAAAGAAATTGCTGATATTAAGGCACAATTATTTGGGAAATTAAAAGAGAATGAAAAAAATCATCTTTCTATCGATTTAATAAAGGCTAATCTAGATAAACTTGCTGGACGATTTGATTTTGCTGAGGCCGATATAAATAAAAAAATTTCAACCTTAACATCGGATATAGATGCAAAAATTGCCAGCTTTAATGAAAAGCAATTCACACTAATATCAAGACAAGTTAAGTTGTCTTTACTAGAGGTTTTAGGCTATAAAAACGGTCAATCAGTAGATGAAGTTGATTTGAAAAACTGGATACGGAATTTGTTTGTAGCAAAGGATCATCTCGAGGAACGTTTGGCTGTTCTAAACTTAAAATTGAATTTGACTTTGAAATCAGAAATTGATCAAGCCGGTGTCATTTTCATAAAAGATATTACCGACAAGCTAAAAATTGAAATGTTAAAGATTATTGAGAGTAAACAAGCGAGAGCTTCAATAGCGTCTAGTACACAATCATTTAATGAGAATGAAGTAAGGAGAATAGTACAAGGCGTATTGGCAGTTTACGACGCTGATAAAACGGGTCTAGTGGATTATGCACTGGAATCAGCCGGTGGTCAAGTGCTTTCAACTCGTTGCACGGAAAGTTATCAAACGAAAACTGCTCAAATTTCGATTTTTGGCATTCCACTATGGTATCCTAGTAACACACCAAGGATAGCAATTTCGCCGGCTGTGCAGCCAGGAGAATGTTGGGCGTTTCAAGGATTTCCTGGGTTTCTAGGTAAAAAGAAAATTTTTTAAACTAGTAAATGAAACAGAAAAGTTACCCTTTTTCGGTGAATGTAAATTTCTTTATATTATCTTGTATATATACAGCCATGTTCAAAAGTGTTAGACACCATTTCAAAATCAATTTTTTCCTGTTTACGTGTATATAATATGATAGTGAAACAATGTGATTTTAAGAATATCAAAATTTATTTATCTGACTAATATTAGGTGGGCCCACCCCTAGCCCTTATTACAGCAGCGAGTGTTTTCGGCATTGTCGCTACAAGCCTATTTTCGTGTCGTCACTTATAAAATCCCATTCCTCCTGAATAGCCCTTTTCAGGGTATCTTCTGATGTTATTTTTGTGTTTCCGGATATTTTTCTTCAAAATACTCCACAAATGCTCTATCAAAATCTATGATTTCTTTGTAAAAAATGAGGGTGCCTAACACTTTTTAACATGGCTGTATATATATATATATATATATATATATATTTTAAATACTATCATATATTTTTTAACATTTAACTCTGTGAGGTCTCTCAGGCACCTCGCTTTTTCGATTTTTAAGAACCGAAAACTTCCCTCTTAACAGCTGAACTTAATTTTATTGTAGACCTATAAATATGCTTCCGTGATTTTATTTGAAAGCTTGATTATTATTTCTTGAAAAATCTCAAAATGTAGTTAGGAGTATGTAAGACCCCACGTTCGTGGAAGTGTGAAACATAAATTACGTCCGTAGTTATGTTAAATATGAACCATTTTCGTATTCAAAATTGGTTGCCAAAAACAGTGTGAATTCGTTTTCAAGAAAAATTTGTAAAATTGTAAAATTTCGTTAGTAACATTGTAAAAAATTGAAATTTTGGAGAAAAATATCTAATAGTAAACACTTTTTTCTTAAATTTAGTTCTAAAACTCAATGCAATGGTCTTTGTCAATGGTGTCACAATTGAGCACATACCAAAAAGTTTGACGCCGAATGGGAAAATAGATTCATCACCAAAGAGATTTTCTGTTTGGGTAAGTTTGCAATTTCTTTAATAGTTAACAGTTTGCATATATTTATTTATTTATCTATACTATCTATTGAAACAAAAGAAACTTCCAATTACACAAACGAATACAATTCATAGAAAAAAAAATTAAATAATGTAGACATCAATGAAAGAATATCATATCTCGTATTTCATGCTTATACCAAAGAATAGGTATCTAAAGAAGCGTCAGAAATCGAAATTCTCCTTACCCACGGTAGAGTAAAGATAGGCGAAATAGAAAAAAAATAATACTTTAAAATTTAAGGCGAAAGGTAAGTTTTTTTCTGTCATGCACACTTAAATGGATTTCACAAAAATAAAAAAAATATGGATTTTATGCAATGTCAAAAGTTGATCCAAATAACTCATATTTTGGAATAAAATTCGAAAATTGCACAATGGTTTTAATTTTTTTTCTAACTGTATCCGAAGTATAATACAAGATTTTTTTTGTGATTGTATAACTAAAGTAAAAACTCTACGTTTCAGTAATTTATTTCACCATCTTCAGGAGCTATATACTAGAACAGTTATATGTATGTTTATATCTTCTTCTACTTAATATAAATATAAAAATGGAAGTTTGTCTGTTGGTCTGTCTGAGATCACAAAACTCAAAAACTACTAGACCGATTTTTACGCGATTTTTTGCAAAATGATTTGGGTTGCCAGGAGCAGGTTTTTAGCTATGTTAGATTTTCAAAATTTAAAACAAGGTCCTGAAAGGATAACGCAAATATCCTTTTTCCCCATTTTCCCCGGAAAAATTGCCATTATGGGGTTTTCGGGGTCGCTGATCACGAATCCGGTATTAGATTTTCAAAACTCGACACGGAAGGTCCTGCAAGGATAACGCAAATATCCTTTTTCCCATTTTTCCCCGGAAAAAGTGGCATTATGGGGTTTTCGGGGTCGCTGATCACTAGGGCTGCCAAAAAATTTTAGTGCATATTTTTGGCAGCCCTAGTGAAATATGCGCATATAATATGCACTAAAAATTGCAAAATATGCACTTAAATATGCACTTTAAAAACATTCAAAATCCGAAATTTATATCACCCAAAATAGTGAACGGAACTTGTTAAAATGTGGTTAATTGGACTTTTGTGGAAAATTAAAAAAAAATTAAAATACCATTGAATATTAGAAAAATTGAAAAAATAATAGTCTGTAAAAAAGATTGACATTTTGACAGACAAAAAAAAAATTGACAGGAAAACTTGTTTCTAAATTGCAACTGTTAAATTTTAAAGTATTTCGAAAATATGTTCAATACTTCATATTGTCTATGGTATAATCGGGGTTAAAATTTGTAGAAAAATATCAGTTGTGGCCAACACAAAACTTCCTTTCACAAAATCTATGACTCTGCGCAATTTACGCTATAGCCCTATCGTTTTGTCAACCAAAGACGACCTCAAAATGTACAAAATTTGAGATAACTTGAGAGCGGTAAAAGATATCGATTTACGGTAAAAGGTAAAAAGGTGGAAAATTTTATTGCCTTTAATTCGTTTTTCAATTTTTGAAAAACTGTTAGTTTGCAAATAATTCGCAAAAATATATTTTTTATATTTTAATAAAAATATCTCAATAACAAAATTGTGCAGAATGCCATTCTCATTAATTCAAGCGAAAAACCATTTTTTTCGAAATAATGGCAAAAAACTATTTTTACTTTCTTCTACGGAGTATAATAAAGTATTGTATTCATGAAAAATTTCGACCTCTTAATTTTGCCTAAAAAACATTTCCCGATCACTCCTGAGTCGATTGGAGTCATATTTAAAAAATGTCTTTCTGTCTGTCAGTCTGTCAGTCTGTCTGTCAGTCTGTCAGTCTGTGTACAAGATTTCTCAAAAACTAATAGAGCTAGCGCCGTTTTATAGGCATGTTGGGTCCTGAAATGGGACGATCCTATCAACTTTTGGTGGAAATCCGTTAACCGGAAGTATCCAAAATGGCGGTTTTTCAAAAATCGCAATTTCGTTTTTCTCGATTTACTCCCAAACTACGCGTTTTTTAGTGGCCTTAAGTATGACAAAACTTGGAGAAAATAAAATTTCCCACACTTTTGTCTTTAGCTATAACTCGATATCTCCACCCGTTATCGAGATAAACCGTTATTTCCAAAAAAAAAGTTTTTTGCGATTATCTCGAAAACTAACGGGTTTTTGCTGACTGAATGTATGAAGTGAATTAATGAGAATGGCATTCTGCACAATGTTGTTTCTTACCGTTATCTGTTATCTTTTACCGTTATTGAGATATTTTCATTAATATGTAAAAAATCATATGTTTGCGAATAATTTGCAAACTAACGGTTTTTCGACAAATCAGTTAAAAGAATAATTAAAGATGTTAACTTTTTCTAAATTTTTGCCATTTACCGTAAATTGATATCTTTTACAGTTCTCAAGTTATCTCAAAATTTGTACGTTTTTGATATTTTTGAATAAACCAAGAATTTATTGGGAGGTCGTCGTAGGTTGACAACGCGACAGGGCTCTAGCGTAAATTGCACAGGGTCGTAGATTTTGTAGAAGAAAGTTTTGTGTTGACCACAACTGATATTTTTTTTAAATGACTGTATCTCGATAACAGTTTGATATATCGAGTTCTAGCAAAAGACAAAAGTGTAGGAAATTTTACTTTCTCCAAGTTTTGTCATACTTAACACTAGGGATGTCATAAAAGAACCGGTTAAACCGGTTATCCGGTGTTTTTGCTTCGGTTAACCGGTTTTTCGGTATTTTTTTTGCACGGTTATACCCGGTGTTTTTTTTAAAGTCAAAAACCGTTCAAAAAAACCGATCATTTTTTTTATTATACGGAAAAATAATTTTAAACCAATTTTCGTGCAACTGGTTTGTTTGAAACACTTCTTTTTAGGCACTATTGTCATATTGTGCCATTTATGGCCTCTGTATGGATTATATGGCACTTCACATCTTTTGTTTGTATTGTAGTGTATTTGTTGTGTCTAAGACCTAACCTACCCAATTTGAACAAAACGGTTTTTCGGTGTTTTAATAACCGGTTTTGTTTTAATAACCGGTGTTTTAATAACCGGTTTAAACCGAAGTCTTAAAAACAACCGAAAACTGGTTTTTTTCAAAAAATTGAAATCCCTACTTAACACTACTAAAAAATGCGTACTTTCGGAGTAAATTGAGAGAAACCAATTCGCGATTTTTTAAAAAGCCGCCATTTTGGTTACTTCCGGTTAACAGATTTCCAACAAAAATTGATAGGATCGTCCCATTCCAGGACCAAACATGTCTATAAAATTTCATGGCTCTAGCTCTATTAGTTTTTGAGAAATCTTGTACACAGACTGACAGACAGAAAAACATTTTTGTTATATTTCTTCAATCGATTGAGTGATCGGGAAATGTTTTTAGGCAAAATAAAGAGGTTGAAATTTTTCATGAATACAATACTTTTTTTATATAATTCGTAGAAAGTAAAAACACACATTTATTTATTTTTAATATTTATTCTAGCTGAGAAGAAAAAACTCCTGGAGCCGAAATCATAACGAGAAGAAATACGGAAATGCATATTTCAAAATTCTAACTGGAAAGTAACGCAAATGTCCTTTTTCCAATTTTTCTTGAAAAAATTGGCATTAAGGGGTTTTCGGGGTCGTTGATTACGAATTCGGTGTTTCTGTTTCAATAACTCTAACGAAAGGTCCTGTAAGGATTACATTGATTTTAAAGTTTTTTTAAGTTGGCTTTTTGGCATTCAAAATATAGATCTAAGAAAATGAATGTGGTCCTGTAAGGATAATGAAAATATCCTTATTCCCATTTTTCCCCGGAAAAATTGGCATTATGGGGTTTTTGGGATCGCTGATCACGAATCCGATATTAGATTTTCAAAATTCGAAACGGAAGGTCCTGTAAGGATAACGCAGATATCCTTTTTCCGCGGAAAAATTGCCATTATGGGGTTTTCGGGGTCGCTGATCACGAATCCGGTATTAGATTTTCAAAACTCGACACGGAAGGTCCTGTAAGGATAACGCAAATATCCTTTTCCCGGGAAAAATCGGCATAATATCCTTTTTCCCGGGAAAAATCGGGGGATTCCGGGGTCATAGATCACGAATCCGGTATTGGAATTTCAAAATTCGAAACAGAAGGTCCTGTAAGGATAATGTTTTTTCCCAAAAGTTTTTAAAGCTGTTTATGGTTTTTTGGCATTCTAAAATTTATACAAAAAACTTTAAGTTGGCAACGTAGGGTCTGCTAGTAGATAATAATTATGAAAAGTCACTTACGTTAATTGGTACAATTATGAAAAGGCACTTACGTTAATTGTGCATTATTAGATAACACAAACACAAAAAACCGAAAATTTGACACATTAAATAATAGTCCTGAACGAGAAAACAAACGAACACGATTTATAAATTAGCTTGACATCATATTCGAACAAATAAATAAACTGTTTTTGTACTTCCTGTTAATTTTGTGTTTTTTAACTTTTGATTAATCACTTTTATTTCATATTAGTGTTCAAACCTTGACCATTGTTAGTAAAAGTTTCAATATGTTAATTTTTGTATAATTTAATTTAGTACTGTTTATTTATATTTATTTATTCATTTTTGTAAATAATTGACAAGAAAATGTTTCGCTAAACTGTTTATTTTTGTTTATAAAATATTAAATATTTTAAACTGTTGTACCAATTAACGTAAGTGACTTTTCATAAGTTTTATTATCTATTATAAACTAGTATATAGCTCTTGAAGATGGTGACATAAATTTACCGAAACGAAAAGCAGCAAAAAAGTTAAAAACCAGCGTTTTTATTTTAATATTAATATAAATTTCGACCGAAAAGCCTAGTTATACAATCACAAAAAAAAATTTGAAATAACGGTCAACAACAAAAACATAATGCAAGAATGTTCACGAGTCATATTATCATGACATTTTTGTTACAAAACTGCTTTAAGGAGTAATTGGATATAATTGTTGTAAAATAAAAAATAGTTTTGTGTTCACCCTGCACACGTATTTTTCTTTCATCACTAACACACATGAACTTGGGGTTTGCCGCATTTGTTGACATTTTGTTGAGCCATTGAGCGGAACACTTCATTTGCGGCAAATCGTGTTTTAAATTAATCAATTATGCCAAGACTTGAATTCTTAAAATGTATTGTCCCAGAATGTTTGTTCCT
Source organism: Chrysopilus asiliformis (assembly GCA_964034945.1). Classification (NCBI taxonomy): domain Eukaryota; kingdom Metazoa; phylum Arthropoda; class Insecta; order Diptera; family Rhagionidae; genus Chrysopilus; species Chrysopilus asiliformis. The sequence goes on along the minus strand of OZ035961.1, from coordinate 65,425,341 downwards.
GATACAGATGGAAAGGTGATAACACTTGATGCACTTAATTAAGTTGCGACGAAATACCAAAATAGCACTTTAATAACATTTTTTGCATATAAATTCATATAATTTATTAATATTTCGCGACACTCGTTGAAATTTCCTTTGAACTGTCAATGAAATTTTTTGGTACTGACTCTAAAGGTGATGGCCCAATAGAAGCTTTGCTTCCTTCGCTTGCTTTGCTTCCCCTGCTTTGCTTCGCTTGCTTTTATTTGCTGAAACATTCGAGGCGATCAAAGTAAGCAAAGCATCTTTAGACCCAATGTACGCTTTTCTATGAGCGCTTTGACATCTGCCAATTCTATTTATGTTTGTGCAAACATTTTTTAAAAGTTTGTGCAAACCTTTTAACTATAAAAATTAATTTATAAAGCATTTATAATGCATTTTGTATGCTATTTGTGTTTTATTCCATCGATTAGGTGAAAACCTAAATTATCAGAACTTTCAAGGCGCATAAAGAAAATCGTCGAATTGAGAATTGCTCAAAAGCTTCGCTTTGTTTTAAGTGCTTTTGTATTGGGCCAGCTCCCATAAGGAAACACGGAGTTCAATTTAGCTGTCAAAGCTAGTAAAGCAAGCGAAGCAAGCAAAGCTTCTATTGGGCCATCACCTTAAGTTATTGTAGTTTCAAATTAAGGCGCGATAATTTGAAAAACCTGTAAATTCCGATTTCTAAATATTATAAAAATTTTTTTGAAAAACCCCCGACTAAAGAAAAACCCTAAAAAATTGAAAAACTCCTGAATAAAAAAAAATCCTTTAAAAAGGATAAAATAATAATCACAGTAAATTTAAAATTTGTGTGCGTCGGGAAAGCCTATTGGTCGTTGAATTTGTGGAGCAAAGTTGTCCTGATGCAAACCAATTTTAAATTTACTCCAATGATTATATTATTTTATCCTTTTTAAGGGATTTTTTTTATTCAGGAGTTTTTCAATTTTTTAGGGTTTTTTTTAGTCGGGGGTTTTTCAAAATTTTTATTTTGTTTTTCTAAAAATTAAGTAATACCTTTAACTGATTCAATAAATAAATATTTCGTTTGAAAGTTGGGCTAAAGTTTACTTTAGGGGCGCGGTTGACTAGGATCTTCATATTTTTTTCCTAGCTTTATGGGGTCAAATGGATTTAAAAAATAAAAAAAAAATTTAGTCGCTCGGCCATAGGGGGGAGCCGGGAGCCCCCAAAATTTGTTCGCAAAAACTACAAACGGCTATGATTTGTTTGTTTTTTGACCGATTTTAAAACTGTAAACGCCAAAAGGTGTCTCTCAAAGAGTTCTTTCCAAAAAGTTTTTGTTTGCCCCCACCCAATACAAAATACGCCTACGGCGTAGCGAAGCGGAGCGAAACCGCCCCAGCCATCGCCGCCCGCCGGCCCAAATCATAGCCGTTTGTAGTTTTTGCGAACAAACTTTGGGGGGCTCCCGGCTCCCCCCTATGGCCGAGCGACTAAATTTTTTTTTATTTTTTAAATCCATTTGACCCCATAAAGCTAGGAAACAAATATGAAGATCCTAGTCAACCGCGCCCCTAAAGTGAAATTTCGCCGAAAGTTGTTATAAAACGGAAATCAAAACAATAGATGTTTATTGAACTATTATAGTTATTTTTTGGTTGAAGAAGTGGGAACTTGACTGAAGGTGGTGTGGAAAATCCCGTATTAATTTGATTGATGACAATTGTCTTATTTGATATGTCTTATTTGAGCATGACGCTGTCTTATTTGATATGTATTTTTTTAAATTTGTGGTAGAATAACTTCTGTGAAATAAACTGTAAATTTATTTTTATAATTTGGCATATTAGGTAGCTCCATTGAAGTTCTGTGCAAAAATTTTTTCCACTTTTGAGAAAATTGTAAAAAAAAAACGTTTGACATTGCATGAAGTTGGGGAAAATGTGATCTGGTCATTCTGCATATGCTGCAATTCTGAATTTTGACATTTCGTCGACACACACACACACACACACACACACACACACACACACACACACACACACACACACACACACACACACACACACACACACACACACACACACACACACACACACACACACACACACACACACACACACACCATTCACAACAATTGTTTCCTATCCAACATCCACAACATGACATTTGGCGCAGCCGGTAGGATATTAAAAACTCATACGTATTAACAATAATATTTAGTTATTAATACATTAAATTAATTTAATTTAACCAATAATAAAGAACGTACGTGCACGAAAAGTAATGTTGTATAATTACGAATGAACATGTTGTATTTGTGAAAGAAAAAGAAAACAACGAAAGTGATTTAAAAGTGTACAACAACGAGGAAAAATTCAAATGATACAACACAGAGAATACATCAACGAGGGAACATAATAAACAGTTCTAAGATCCAGCGGAATGAGGTAGAGGAAAATCAACAGTGATCAGAGCAGCAAACGAAGAATAGAAAATTCTGAAGACCGGCAACAAGCAGCAGCGTCTTTAGCAGTAAAAGCAACAACAACTATCGCAGTGAAAGCAGCAAGCGTACCAGTGAAGGCAATAAGAATAAACAACGAACAAAAAAGACCAGGGGGAATTCGAAATATGGATTTTGCTGCGTATGTTTTTACCCGTATGTTGAAACCAAAGGGTATATTAAATTTGCCTGACCGTTTGTAACGCCAAGATCCCGTCATCCCACGCAAAAATGAATTACACCAGTATGTTTAGAATGATAATAAAAAATTGAATTTTGCATGTACGTCCGTCCGTCTGTGGCGCGAATTGCGGGCGCACGGATTGAGCTAGAGACTTGAAATTTTACGCAGATTCGTTTTTCGTAAAATGCAAGGCTATCTGTCGACAACATAACCTTGAAATATGAATTTTTATCAGTATAATTTATTCTTTTGTGTGCGCAAACGTCGAAATTTAAGCCAAATAAATTTTGCTTTTTGCTTCTATTAGTGAAAGAACGTGTCGCGAATGATTTCAACGCTACAAAAGTGGGGACTTTGATGTGAAAGATAACGTGCGTCACGGACCGGTGAAAAAGTTTGAAGACGCAGAATTCGAGGCATTACTGGAGAAAGATCCATGTCAAACGCAACAATAACTTGTAGACTAATGCGTTTGAGCTGAAAATTGAAGGAAAAACGGCCACAATCCGAAAGATATGACAAAGTGATTTTGCAGCACGACAACGCTCGGCCTCATGTTGCTAATGTTCTTAAAACCTACATGTTGCTAATGTCCTTAAAACCTACACTAAATTGGGACGTCCTACCCCATCCGCCGTATTCTCCAGACATCGTCCCTTCCGACTACCACTGGTTCAGATCGATGACACATGGCCTGGCTGAGCAGCACTTTCGTTCTTACGAAGAAGCTAAAAATTGGGTCGATTCGTGAATAGCCTCAGAAGATGAAGCGTCTTTCGACGCGGTATCCGTATGCTGCCAGAAAGATGGAAACAAGTAGTGACAAGCGATGGACAATACTTCGAATAGAACATAATGTACCATTCTTCCACAAAAAATACGCAAATTTTAATTGCTATTAAAATGTAGCGTAATGTATATTCTTATATTTGTAAATATGAAGTCGAAGCAATATCCGTATAATACAACTTAAACCAAATAAGTGTCAAAATGACTTAATACCATTTTCATTCATACAAATCATTATGATACATTTTAATAACAAATTTTTTCTGGTATTCAAATTTGACAGTAGGTACTTGATGTCCCAAATTAGAAATTTTAAAAATTATTTTTCGTTTTTTATCGGTTAGTTTTTTTTATTTTGATTCAAATCTATATGGCAGTGAAAATTTTTCAGAGCCGGAATCAAGAAATTTTTATTTGGTTGAACAATTTGTTACATTTTTTATTATATGGTGAATAATAGGTTTAGTACCATTCGTAACGCATAGAATTAATTGTCGGACAAAACGATAAATTTCACCAGTGTGATTAGAATGATGAATCTACTTGATTGTTGTTCGTCTGATCATCTGTCTGTACCACTCTTTCTCCCTCCCCCACACAATTTTTTTGCGATTTTCTCGAAAACGGTACGTCGTATCGAAAAGTTATAAAGATAAAATTGTTCATAATGCAATTTTCCATAAGTGCGCCATGCATGAAAATCCAATCCGAGCAGCTTTAAAAAATGTCATATACGCCATACAGGGTATTTCACGATTGCTTGGCAATTGTAGCTTTTATGATGTTTTATGTTTACGAATTTTACTTGCAGTTTGTGTAGTTTGTGTAAAGCTTTTAAAAGGGGAATTAACTATACCGAAAGAAGAAAAAACAAAATGATATAAAACAACTACTTTTGCAATAAGTTAGAAAATTCACAAAATGTCTTTATTTCAGGGTTTAAATGATGAGAATGATCCAAATCCAATTTTATTCGGTGAGTATGAATATATTGATAATAACGTTTCTCTTCAGTACTTCGCCGTCCAAAATAAGGACATAAATCGACCATTTGACATTGTTGAATTGCGCATTGAATCAAATCACGGACATCCAGGATACACTTGCTTATACAGATTTCGAGTTCACGGATCACCTAATCAACATTAAACATACTTAAATATGTATCACAAAATAAAAACACGCTTTAACAATTGTGTTTATAGGTTTCAAAAATACCCTTGTCCACTTCTATTTTTTTTGAAAATTGTGCTCAATGAACTCTAGGTAAGTCATGAAAGTGCAATAAATTCGAAATGGACAAGGACCTTTTTCATACCAATAGACACAATTATTGTCCTCATAATTTAAGATAATAAGATTATATATATTTAAGATCTGATTTACTGTACAACATTTGTAATTAGGGTAGACTGAGCAAACGGATAGGGTTGATTCACTAAACAGTCTCATATCGGAAAAAAAAACTTAGATATATGGTTGAACAGTTTTGTTACTGGAAGCCCGTTTCTGTAACCCGAGTATCGAGTATTCCCCATAAAAACTTCTCGATTTTATCACATTTTGATGTCATTCTCGATTTTACGTCATTTTGATGTCATTCTCGATTGAACTGTTTCTGCGAAAATAGATTGACAATCAAGTTTTCTCGATTTCATCACAGTAGAGTTCTCTCGATTATAGTGTTTATGTAAACACAAAACAACTGATAAAGTAAACTTTTTACTTGCTTAAAACTTATCAAGACGAATTCGTTTTGTGTAAATTCGAGATTTTTGCGGTATTTTCTTACAATTTTGTGAAAGAAAATGGTCCACTCAACAAAATATATCTTATTTTTACACAATTTTTTAAATTGTATTAAAAAAAACCGGATTTAAATTTTTTTTTTGATTTTTTCTTTGAATTTTTATTTTTCCAGATGTTGCTTTGCCAATTTCACTATTCATCAGTGAAAATTGGCGCCAGCACGAACATACAAATAACTAATTTTTAACTTACAACCGTATTCACATTTTCAAATTTTAATTTTCGTTTAAAACTTCACAAAATATTAAAACTATTGGCTAAAGTTTAGTTTAGCGACAATGACGCTAAAATGGGTATTTTTAGCCGTCGCTCGCCACGCTTGTGCCCTCCAGGGGTCCGAAAACTTTGTATGAAACTTTTTTCTGGGGGGTGGTACGGGGGTGTGTGGTACCTCAAATGAAAGGCAATAAAGAGTGCATTCGAAAAATATATAGGATGATAGGGTTTCCCCCCTGACTCTTCGATTTATACCCCATCGAAAAAAAGTGGAATTTTGCAACAAAATTACTTTTACTAGCACAATTTCGGTTCGCAAACCAAAAGTGGTTTGAAATGACTGCTGACGCTGTTTTAATTACAAAATGCCAAAAAGTAGAATTTGAAATATCGTGTTTTTTAAGGCTACAGTGCTATAAAAACTGTTTTTTTTTTCGTCCTGACATTCGTTTGAGGCCAGTATTTAATAGGCAAAAACTAAAAATGTTACCTTTCCAGCGACGATGGGAGCCTAAAAAATGTTCTTTCCGGGGTTTTAGTGAAATTTGTGGAACATTCCCTAACTAAACATTTCAAAAACTCGTTTCGGGGCATTTCAGTGAATTATATTATAATAAAAATAGTGTTAAAATATAACAAAAGCTATAATTGCCAATCTGGCAATTATTGAAAACCCGTATGGTGATATTCGTATCTAAATTCGAACAGTTGTACCAAAATTCCACTTTGAAGTCAAACTTTCCAAAAAGATTTTTTAAAATTTATTTCAATCGGATTTTGATGTATGGAAGTTTTATGTAGAATCATATCCTAAATAACTTTTGTTTCTGAGATATTCACAAAAAAACGTTTTCGTTTGTATGGGGGGTGCCCCCCCCCCCTAATGGTCCATTTTTGCCCATTAACGAACTTTGCCTTGCATTTTACGAAAAACTAATCTGCGTAAAATTTCAAATCTCTAGCTCAATCCGTGCGCCCGCTATCTGCGCCACAGACGGACGGACGGACGGACATGCAAAATTCAATTTTTTTTTATCATTCTAAACACACTGGTGTAATTGATTTTTGTGTGTGTTAACGGGATCTTGGCGTTACGGTAAGGCAAATCTAATATACCCTTTGTTTTCACCATACGGGTATAAAAATATCACAATGTAGCCCCGTTCCAAAGTTCTACGAAAATGTAAACATTACGCTGGCGTGTTTTCATGGTGTGTGTCATTTGACAGAATTCTTGTGCAGGGGATCAAAAAAATCTGCTGGGTGTTTTTGGTTTTTGGTATCAAGTGAAATTGCTTTTGACCGATCCTTTTTGCCTACCGCGAGTGCACGAGAAACTGGGTTCGTGATTTATCTATAGTTCTTTTATCATTGGTAACAAAGGTGTAGTAGTACTATGCTTAGCCCTAAGATTGGTTAGAAAAAATATGAACCCTTTTATCATTTTGAATAAATTCATTTATTTGATCCTTAATAAGCCTTTCGCACAACTTCGACAAAGTGGGCAAAATACTAATTGGTCTAAAGTCAGACACCTGTTGTGAATATGAAGTTTTAGGTATGGGAATAACCTTGGCTTGCTTCCAACTAAGTGGAAAAAGTGAAGTAGTGAATACACTTTTAACTAAATGTAAAAAATGAGCACAAAAAACGGGCATGATGTTTTTCACAAACTTAAGATGTATACAATCTAATCTTAATTAGATAATTAAGAGTCTTATTTACAAAGATAACTTTCTCGTTAACATCACTGCATTTTTAATGCAAGATGTTTTTTTAAATTATTTGTAAGGAAATCTTTTTTTTAGAATTTCATAATAAAAGTTTTTGTTCTAGGCCCTAGAGTGAGCTGTCATTCTTTTCGGAAAATGGGTTTTCAAAAATTTAAAAATGAGGAAAACGAGTTCTGGCATGTAAAATATCTGTAAAATACTGAACAAAAACTTTTGGCTATCTGATTTATATCCAGCTGAATTTGATTTGTCTAGATTTTGACGTATTCACACTTTTAGCCGGGCGAAGCCGGGTACGAATTCTAGTTAACTATAAATATTTACACCTCGTAGATAAAAATCGTTTAACTTGATTTTCACAGGCAAAACATTATAGAATTTTCCACTTAAACGTCCATACGAAAGGGATTAAATTCATCACCCAATTAAGCGTTTTAACATAGGGTTAAATTGTTAATTAATAACCAACACTTAGGTTGTACTTAAATTACTGCTAAACTTTACTTAGCAAATGTCTAATAATAAGGCCGTTTCAGTCGTTCAATCGAGATTAGTGAATCGAGTATCAGCAAATTAAGTACCTTTTTCTATCAACTTACAAAAACGGGATTCGGATTACAGATTTTTTTTGCCGCGCTTAGTGACTGAAATATAAATGAATTAAAAATCCCGGACTTGTTGAATCCTAACCGATTTCGGCGATTTTTGCGGCTTTGAGAAATGGGAAAGAGTATTCTTTTTAAACAATAATTAGTTTTATTCGTTTGTCAATTCGAACCTGATATACACTGTATATTCAAAAGATGTTAAACAAATTACTAATATATTTTGTAACAAAATTAGGTTATGTTAAGCAGAGACTTTTAGACTCGACCACATGATTTTCAGTAACAAAAGGTAAACACGTGTAGTCTTATAAAGTTAGAACCGATTTTTAAAATGATGCATCAAGAGTAATCTGGAAGTCTTGGAATAACAATTTAATGTTTGACTTTTCTTTATTTATAAACTAAGCTCCCACAATAATAAAAATTAGATAGGTCTAATCGTGTGTATGTTATGTCAAGTATAATTTACATGAATGAAACACAGTTAGCACAAAACTGGAAAGGACTAGTCAATAAATTTTATACATTTTTGTGGGCGCCAAGGTCGCAGTGCTAGCAGCAAAAAGCCGATTCGAATTTCCCCTTTGTAACGAGGAGGCAGCCTGTACACATGTGAAATTAACTTAAGTGCCTTTTTTAATGGCAGTAAATAATAAGAATTTAATGTTACTTAAGTGTATAAATAAGTTCTCTGTATATTAAAAAAAACTAACATATTAGCTTCTAATTATCTTAGTGTAGCAATGTTTTTTTATATATGTGTATATATATATTTTTTTTAATTTCGTAAATTTAGTGCCAATTCATTCCCAATTATTTTCATTTATAGGTTTTCGTAATACTTGCCAATATTTCACATTTCAAGCTTCCAATAGGCTGAAATTATAATACATTTTTTGAAACAACGCACAAAACCAATATACTGTAAAACTGGGAGAATTCTGCACAAACGACATTTCAAGACGTTTCATTGATCGTCCAAATATATATATTTTTATTCATTAAAAGAGTATAGCCAACATGAAGGAAGCACATCAGTATGACATTTTAAAATTTTTGGTTTTTTTCACAGAATTATGTTCTATAATTTTTAAAGAAAATTTTAAGTTGCGTGTTACAAAATCGCTCAATTTACAGGGTTTGGGGTATATTTTTTTTTGTTGCCCATCCAATTTAAACGTTTGATTTTGTTTTGAGGAGGCTCGAGAAAACCATTGATGCCCATATTAGGCTAGTTTCTGAATATGTTACAGCAACTGGCAGCTAGACAAAAATTTGGTAGTTTCCAATTGATTTGATGCTATTTCAAAAAAGAGCTTACATCATACGACCTGTGTGCTAGTTTCCACATACTGTCAACTAACCAGTAGTCTAATGTCAACTGGACATAAGAAGAAAGGTTTCGGCAGTAATCAAAAGAATTTATTTGGGAATTTTGTATTACGTATGAATTTCCTGTAATGATATACAAACGAAAACGGAAAAACGAAATTCAATTAAGCTAAAAATATCCATATCTCGTCACTGTTAATTTTCGTTGCGATTTTTTATATCTTTCGATTCTTTCTTGCCAAGGCAAAATCTACTTCATTATGCGTAACTATACACTGGTAATGATATACAATTAAAATTTTTGTTGAAAACATTTAAAATTCAGTACCAAATGCCCTGAATTATAAAGGATATTTGTACAAGCAGATGAGCAGATGAGTTTACGTATTGGTATAGCAAACTCTTGTGTAAATCGATCAGCTGTTCAGCTGTCTGAAAATCACAAACTGATAATGCCAAGAATCAGTGAAAACATCAAAATAATTAAAATATGGGAACAAATGTTGACAAAAGAAATATATTGTTGCGGCTGAATTTTATTGTTGCGGCTGAATTTTAAAATTTCTTAAGGTGGTACGGCTCGAAAAAATGAAAAAAAAAGTTTTTTTTATATTTTCTTTTGTTATTGTTATTATACACTAATTTCTCCACAGAACGCCATAAACTCTATGACAACTAGACGTGTTTCTAATATTCGTTCAAAGCGGACAAGATCGAGTGTTACAGATCGGCCGCTCGGTGACCCAATCCACCTACAGCAGTTCCCTCGCCCAATTATGTTCTCATCTCCCAATCGCCACACGTGAAGACAATCATTTGAAAAATAACTTTTTTGTTTTTTGCGTGAAAAGTAACATTTTTTTCACAAAAGACCCATTTATTCTAAAAGTGCAAGACATATTGTCACATCTTTTTATTTGAAGATGGCAACACTGGTTAACAAAATAGCTGTGGAAATTTCAAAACTCTCGACACTTTTTGAAATATGGAATGTAGACCATCAAGAATTATCACACAAAATAACTAAAAAGTTTCACATGGACTGTGGATAACAGTTTGTATCAGAATAAAAAAGAAACAGCTAAAAATATGTAATTTGGCATAAATAAAAGGTGTGCAAAATTTGATTAAGCGACGATAAGTGGTTTTTGAGACACCATGTAAAATAGTCTTGCGGCCTTAAAATCTCCGTATTTTATGTTTGCGTAAGTTTACGAGATTGTGTGCAAATTTAAATGGGTCCGTAAAAGATTGTCCATGCAAATTCTGACAGTTCATTTATGAGATGTTAAATTTATGCTGTTAATGGGGCATTTGCGAGTACCCAGTCAATCCATTGAAACTGGTGCTGCTGATTTAGCTGTGACTTTCTTATACGAAGCATGATAAAGTATTGTGCTCATCTGTAGTCTCTTTACAAGATTTCTCAAAAACTACTAGAGCTAGACCCATGAAATTTTACAGCAATGTTTGATGCTGGAAATGGACCATCCTATCAACTTTTGGTGAAAATCCGTTTACTTGAAAAAACCAAAATGGCGGCTATTTAAAAATCGCAATTTCGTTTTTGACGATTTACTCCGAAGATACGTATTTTTAAAAGCTTTTAGTTAGCTTGCCTTCGTGTCTGTCTGTTTGTCTGTCTGTCAGATGAAATCTTGCAATCAAATTTTGACCCACTTCCACTCATCCGATTCACTTGAAATTTTGTACACTTATATAAGTCCGATCACAATACAATATTTTCTCTACTTCGTCCTTGTAAGGATAAGGGAAGGTCCTGTGAGGATAACGTGATTATCCTTTTCTCCAAATTTTCCGGGAAAAAATCTATTCTGGGGGTTTTTGAGGTCGCTGAATCCGAATCTGTCATTAAAAAGTCTGTAAGGATAACGGAAGGTTCTGTAAGGATAACGTGATTATCCTTTTCTCCAAATTTTAATCAAATATTAGCTCGTTAGAGCTGAATTTCGTAGTTGAATTCTTCCCATTGTTAAGTACCCATTGAATATTGCGTGAGGGTCCCAATCTCGATCATCCTGGGCTAATGATCTCAAGCACGTTAATATGGTCTGATTCATCCATTCATTGGATCCGTTGGCTCTTGGAGTTCGGACCGCAGTTTTCACGTGGCAAATGTCGTTCTCCTTGCAAAATTCGTTGAAAGCTCTGGAGGTAAATGCTGTCCCCCGGTGAGTCGTTATAATTTTCGGTAGCCCAAAGTACGTAGTGACGTCAATCAGCATACGGATGACTGGCTGCGTCTTCGTGGTTTTTACGGTTCCGATGATCGCATATCTCGTGAACGGGTAGGTGATTCCTAATATATACACGTTTCCTGGCCGGCTTTTTACGAAAGGACCCAGATGATCAATATTGAGTCTCCGGAATGATATCGGATTCAATGGCACCGGATGCAGTTGCCCTTCTGGTCTCCCCGTGATGGATTTGTTTAATGTGCATTCCACACAAGCAGCGATGTAATCTCGTACATATTTCCGCATCATCGGGAACCAGAAGTCTCTCCCAAGAAACTGTAGTCTTCTCCGTGACGAAATGACCCATGTCGTCGTGATATCCCTTCACCACCTTTCATTGAACAGCTTGTGGCACCGCAAATATACGAGCCTGTATAGACGACTGTTCCTTACAACGTAATCCGTATGTATCTGTGACAGCTGCTCGGATGGTACAGTTCCCTCAATGGCGCTTTTAATATCTGCCAATTTCGGGTCCTGGGGCTACTTCATGTAAAATTTCTTTAAAGAAAATTGATATTGGGTTCATGTAATTCCTTCGACCACGAATTAGGCATTGCCTAATGTCGTATATACTAGAAACCGACTAATTAGGCCATTTAAGTTGTCAAAATCGAAGAGTCGCGCGAAAGTATTTCCAATTTTCTGTGGTCACGGAAAAAATTTAAAAAATGTTTTTTGACACTGAGAGCAGTGATGAGGAGTTTTTAAAGGAATTAACGGCTGAAAGAAGACGTCGTAGGGATATTAGCAACCCTTTAGCATTGGCAGAAACAGAGTATGATTATGTGAAATATGAATATTTTTTAGATATGAATTGTGATTCTTTGAAATATTTCAGCTTTAAAATGAGGTTTAGGGTTTCCAAGGACATTTTTAGCTACATTTTAAACACGATTGAGACACCAATAACCAGTAGAAACACCAGTGTACCAACGATAATAAAGTTAGCAACGACTTTAAAATTATTGGCCAGTGGCAGCTAAAAAACATTTTTGGGCGTGATTGATACCGGTGGACGGAAGTTGCTTCTCTTGGCTTGATTGATTGATTAGGTTTCGGGAAGTCCAAGACTAATCCCTTATGCACTTAGACCACGCTGTGGGTCCATTGTGAATTTAGAGAATACATATTACAATAGTCTTTTTGAACCACAGATAAAGTTGGCTAATCGATTTAGTGGAATTTTACCAATGTCTTGAGAGTTAAGAAAACGATTGCCTAGAGTATTTTCCCTACGATTTTGGAAGTAAGGACAATTACACAAAAAGTGTTCTGCTGTCTCTTCCTCCTCATCACATAAATTGCAAGATGGATCCTCAACTAAGCCAATCTTATGTAAATTGTAATTTAGTTTGCAGTGACCAGTGAGTACTCCTACTAATTGTTGGATAGACTTCTTGCTTAGTCTAATGGTATTGGCGAAATTGGCTAGATCAGGTTTGCATCCAAATTGTTTGGCTTGTAGGCACGTTGCTTCACGCGTCCACCTAGTCTTGTGTTGTGTTATACATTGTCTTCGAATAAGTCCTTTTACCGACGAATTGGAAATAGGCAGTGCTGGTTCGGGATAAATGCCAAGGCAATCCGAACCAAGTTTGGCAAGTCAGCTTTCTCATTGCCCAAGATGTCACAGTGACCAGGGACCCATGTCAAAGTAACTCTATTATTTCTAGATATAAATTCTAGATTTTGAAAGCATTCTTCTACTAGTTTAGATTTGATTTCACTAGATTGTAGAGCTTTCAACGCTGCTTCGTTGTCTGAGAAAATGAAGATATCTCTACAAGTGAGCTTTGGGAATCTGGTTTCACAAAGTGAGCTTTGGGAATCTGGTGATCAGTGGGCATATCAATTTCAGGCACGGCCTTTGTTAGTTCTGTCCAGATAGACATGTGAGTATGGTTCAGAAGTCTGCCAACCCTTTGTTGAGTTACATTGAGCCTGAGCGCAGCAAACATAGCTTGCTCTTTAATAAAGATATCTAAAGGAAGCAGGTTGATGATAATCTCCAGCGCTGCTGTGGGACAGGATCTCATTGCCCCCGTTATGCTGACGCAAGCTATACGTTGTAGCTTATTCAACTCATCTCTCACAGATGAGAGCTTCGTCCTTTGCCACCAGCCTACCGCTGCATAGGCTAGAGTTGGCCTGATGATGGCCGTGTAGATCCAAAAAAAATTTTTTGGCGATAGTCCCCAAGTGCGTGAGAAGGCAAAGATAGCGTTATTCACTTTTTTTGGTAACATGAGTCCTCCAGTTTAGTTTTTTGTCCAGAGTGACTCCCAGGAATTTAACCTCATTATAGAGTACTAAGCGATGTCTATTTACAGTAGGCATTACTAAGTCATCAATCTTTCTTTTGTTGGTGAAGATAATTGATTTGATTTTGTCAGGATTGATGTTCAGTCCTTTGGCCGTACACCAGTTTGTAATCAATTGGAGCGCAGTAGCTAGAATCTCTCCAAGGACACTTAAGTATTTGCCCTTAATTAAAATTGCAATATCATCTGCGTAACCAATTGCAAATATGCCTTTCGAGTTCAGCTGATGTAGTAGATCGTCTACAACTAAACACCATAGCAGTGGTGATAAAACACCGCCCTGGGGACAGCCTTTTACAGTAGCAATAGATGCTTCATAATTACCATTTTTCGTTTCGATTTTCCTAGTGTCCAACATGTTATAAATCCACCTAGTAGTGGTTTCATCAACTCCCCTTGTGGTCAGGGCTGATCTAATGGCTTCAAAAGAGGTGTTATCAAAAGCACCTTCAATGTATATCAGTGTACAGAGATTGAAGTCCTTATGGTGCATGCCATGTTCTATTTCTGACAAAAGGTGATGAAGCGCTGCTTCTGTAGATTTACCTTTTTGATAGGCAAATTGTTTTGGGTGGAGAGTCAAATTTAGTTGTAATTTATCACGAAGGTAAATTTCAACTAGTTTCTCCAGTGACTTTAATATAAAACTCATAAGACTAATGGGCCTGAATGATTTGGCCAGATAGTAAGTCTGCTTGCCTGGTTTAGGAATAAAGATTACTTTCACCCTCCTCCATGAACTAGGAATGTAGCAGAAGGTAATGCATGCTCTATACAGGTCATGGAGAGGAGTAATAAGTGAAGCTAAACAGCACTACGATCGGCAGCCTCTGGGTCCGAAGGTCCCTCGGGATGTACATGACAATAACGAGAGTTATCATCAGCTATCCCAGCTTCCTTCAGACCTGAACCTAAGTTCTCGTCAGGGTCCGTTAGGACCGGGTTTTCCCTTGCGTCATTGGAATCGCAGCACTCCATAGACGAAGGCCAATCAGACGACTGAAAAAAATTCGGTATTAACAATCTGTTACCAGTGTTTTCCTTAGAGTTTGCGATATTAATTGCACCTTTCGGACCATTGTCATAGGTAATACCTGTTTTGCCTGCATTAGCCGCCGCATCAGCACGCTTCTGCTTGAGCTCAGCTTCCGCTTCCGTTGTGATGAAAGTTATTTGTCTCATGATTATTTCTAGACCGCCATCCCCCCATGGGCATGGCATCTTCTCCACGGTTTTTTGCAGCCATTTACGAGTGGGTCCATCGTGACATTTTACTACAGAGATGTCTCTAATTAAACCACAGCTCGGGAACTTAAGCGGAATAAAATCTGCATCGCTTTCCGAGCTGTCAATGTAGTTGGCTACCGCCTCGGATATGCTTTGCGCTAAAATTTTTGCCTGGTCACGAGTGGCTTCCATTGAGGCGTTTTGCGGGACTATGGCCGCCTTGAAATCACATGAGGCCACTACCTTAGCATAGGACAGTACCATATTGCGTGTTCTCGGCACCTTTACCGCATTCACCTCTTCAGGAGAGCCACCCGTAGATCTGCTTCTTTTGGATACTTTGCCAGAAGTAATATCAGTAATATTACTTTCTTTTAAAGTTTCGACAGATGCAGTACCTAATTTGAGGTTACTGCAGCTAGCCTGAGAAAATGTGACTCCTTTATTTAGGTCGTCACCTACTTTAGCTGATTTCAGCTTATTAAAATCTTTGCGTTCTTTTTTTGTAAAGAACTTTTTAGTTTTTTTTGTTTATTTCCCTCACTCTGGTCACTGATCGTCAGCTGTGGTTTGTGTCTCTGCTGATCCAGAATGATTTGGAGTTGGAACAGATGTCGCTGGTTGTAGGGATGATATCCTCGGTGAGCGTTGCTTATCACCGCAACCAGATGTCGCCGTAGTGAGTGCGGGGGCACTATCTGCATGCAATCTCCCTTGGGGCGGAGTCCGACTGACACTATTTCGAGGCTTGAAGACAGCCGCTTCCTCATAGTCATCGTCCGAATCGAGCAGCTTGAACTCCTCGTCCGTGTCGCACATTATAGTAAGTAGGAAAAAAAAGAAGACTTGCCGACGAGATATCAGATTTAATGTAACCTCTAGTGACTGCCACATAAAGGAAATTGGAGAGCACTAAAACGAAGCTCACAGCACAAGTAATTGCTTGAAGTTTTAATTTCTTTTTATTTATTATTATGCAAATAGAGTATAAGAATTTTTGAAAGTTATCCACAATTCGTAAAAATGAATTTTCTTATTGGAAAAGTAAGCGCGCCAAAAAAACAACACTTCACTTTCTGAACAGTGTTACCAACCGTACTCTACGACTATCACAGAGTGGCTTAGTTTATTGGAATTCGCCCTGAAATCAACGCATTATATATAAATTTCATATTAAATCATAGATATAATTAAAGTTTTTCGCAAAAAATGCCACTATACTCACATTTTAACAAATATCTTCAGCCAAAACTTTTCTTCGACCTGCTGGACGAATAATATTTCACCATCGACTAAATTTGATTTTATCGTTCGACCAAAAAGGTCGAAAATTTGATACATCAACCCAATTTCGGAAATAGTCGAAAAATTGTGGTCGAAGTAAGTTACATGAAGCCACCCCTGTAATCACCAGAAAATTGTCGTGATGTAGTTCTACCTTCATGATGACGTCGGCCACCGTTAATGGATCGGATAGGGCACAATCCGGCCACCTGCTCAATGCATCCGCGTGCCTCATTCGTTCAGCGGCCCGATGGACGAGTTGGAAGTCAAATTCCTGCAGCCGGAGCCATCACCTGGCGATTCGGGGAATTAGTGGTTTGGTCAGCTTTTTGTGCTGACCGCTTGGCAATCGGTAACCACTCGAAATGACTGGCCCCGCAGATACATACGGAATCTCTCCAAGGACTCCACGATGGCCAGGACCCCGAGTTCGGGCACATGATACTTGGATTCTATTTCTAAGCATTTCCGGCTATAGTAGCATACGGGCTTCAACTCATTGTTGTCGTTTTCCTGCATTAGTAGGTGAACACGATTCGAATCGATACAATACGATTTGCGCACACGAATTTATTTTGAATTGGTGTCGCCAAACTCGATCGTATCGTGTTATTAGTATTGCCGCAGTTTGTCTCGATTTTCTCACTCGCAGCTAACTTCACACTGACTTTAGATGGCAAATAGTACGAGCACATATTTCTGTTCCCATATATTTTTCTATGCTCTTTCATTCAGTCCACCATTATTTCAAGTTGTTTGTGATTTGTAAGCTTAGCCCTAAAAGTTAAACAAAGTATATTTCTTGCACACAAAATAATGTTCTCTCAACATAAAATATAATTTGGAGAAAATTAGCCAAAATACCAACAAAAAAACTTAAATTTGATCAAAACAATATTCTTCGAACCCATCACTCGTCAAGTAAAATGTCATCGAATGAAGTACTCGAAAGAAACGAGTGAATCACACACGAATTCGTATTGCCTGATACCATTTATTCGAATTCGTATGCCACATGTTTCGACTCGTGTTCGCCGATAGGCCGCCTGATAGTCCGGCAGCAGTTCGTGTGAACCTCATGATTCCATTTGACGTCGCATAAACCTGGTGCCAGGGATTCACACAATGCTGGCTTCAACATCTCGAAAGGGTCTTGGTGAAGCCTCTTGCTTGGGTGAGACCCAAGAATCTGCGCTCCTCCGTCACAATTTCAAGAATTTTGAAATTTCGAATTGCGCTGGTTTTGACGCTTCCTGGTATGATATTTTTAGTAATTTCATGCCCGAGAAACATTATTCTCTTAGCGAAGAGTACGCACTTTGATGGTCGTAGAGTCATTCCGGATTGTCTTAACCATTCCAGGAATCCCCCCAGAAGCTGTAAGCCTTTCTCGACAGTATGGCTGGCGATGATGACTTCGTCGACATACGAAATGATCTCTCCTTTCATTTTTTTAACGAGTTCGTTGGAATACATATGATGCATCCACCAAACCAAAAGGCATGAAGTTATACTCATATTGACCTTCGTGAGTGAGGAACGATGTGTACCTCTTTGATGTCTCCTCGATAGGTGGTAACCAGCTCTCAGATCCAATGTAGTAAACAAACTGGAACAGCCTGGCCATTTGTTCTTCCACGGTTGGCATAGGATACGGGTGCTTAATGGTGATAGCGTTTAACGCCCGGAAATCAACACACATTCTATCTTCACCATTCTGTTTCGACACCAATACAATGGGTGATGAATATTCTGATTGGCTCGGTCTTATTATCCCATTAGCCAGCAGGTCCGTAACAATGTTCTCGACTTTCGATCGTTTGGCATACGGGATACAATAAGTGTGGCGATTTATTGGTCGTCAATTCAATCTTTAGACTAGTGGTTCGGCATTGTCCCAGTTTGCTCAAGTCTCTAGCGAAACAATCCCTATATTTGGTTATTATTTTCGAAAAGTGATTTTGATGTTTTTCTGTTAATTCTCCCGTGTTGAGATCCAACCCGGCGACCTCGAACCTGTTGGTTGGTTTGTTGGTTTGAGATTACAAAACTCAAGAACTACTGGACCGATTTTTACGCGGTTTTTTGCAAAATGATCTGTGTTGCCAGGAGCAGGTTTTTAGCTATGTAGATTTTCAAAATTTGAAATGGAAGCTCCTGAAAGGATAACATAACTATCCTTTTTTCCATTTTTGCATTATAGGGTTTTTGGGGTCGCTGATCACGAATCCAGTATTAAATTTTCAAAATTCGAAACGGAAGGTCCTGTAAGGATAACGCAAATATAATTTTTCCAGTTTTTCCTGGGAAAAATCGGCCTTAGGGGGTTTTCGAGGTCGCTGATCACGAATCCGGTGTTGGAATTTCAAAATTCTAACCGAGAAGTCCTGTCAGTATAACGCAGATGTCCTTTTTCCAATTTTTCTTGAAACAATCGACACTAAGGGATTTTCGAGGTCGCGAATCCTGTGATCGATTTTTCAAATGCTAAACGGAAGGTCCTGTAAGGATAACGGAAATGTCATTGTTTCAATTTTTCTCGCAAAAATAGGCTTTGGAATATCACGAATCTGGAGTTGGAGTTTCAAAATTCGAAACGGAAGGTCCTGTAAGGAAACCATTTTTTCCCAAAACTTTTTAAGTTATTTATGGTTTTTTGGCATTCTAAAATTTATACAAAAAACTTTTAGCTGCCAACGAAGAGTCTGCTATCTATATATATATAAATGGATGTTTATCTGTCTGTCTGTTTGAGATTACAAAACTCAAAAACTATTGGACCGATTTTTACGTGGTTTTTTGCAAAATGATCTGCGTTGCCAGGAGCAGGTTTTTAGCTATGTTAGATTTTCAAAATTCAAACCAGAAGGACCTGTAAGGATAACGAAAATATCCTTTTTTCCATTTTGCCCCGGAAAAATTGGCATTATGGGGTTTTTGGGGTCGCTGATCACGAATCCGGTATTAGATTTTCAAAATTCGAAACGAAAGGTGCTGTAAGGATAACATCTCTTTCCAAAACTTTTAAAGTTATTTATGGTTTTTTGGGATTCTAAAATTTTTACAAAAAACTTTTAGCTGCCAACGAAGGGTCTGCTAGTCTACTATAAACATGGTCGTGGGAATCTTAATGTTGTCCACTACAAGATTTCCCTTCATTTTTTTAGTGACTAGACGCTGACCTCCCGCAAAGCCTTTAAGCGTGATTGACTCTTGAGGGCACCTGATATCCCCAATTTGTCTGGCGACGCTGTCCCGAATAAGAGTTCGTGTACTGCCCGAATCGATGATGCAACTTACCGATTTTCCATTTACCAATATTTCTTTGATTGCTATATTTAACCCGGTGTCTGAAATCTTATTCACATCGTTGGACCTTTTTGAAGAACTAGCAGTCACCTAGTTCTGGACCTTTTTGAAGAACTAGCAGTCACCTAGTAGGGTTGTTCTGCTGGCTTGATCTATTTGTCGGTAGAAATCTCCTGTCTTCCCGGATGGTATTCATTAATTCGTTTGGCGTCTGGTATTTCAATGCTACAATCGCGTTCTGAAGCTAAGGGTATTTCAGTCCGTTTCGAACATATCGTACAATGCTCACATCACTGATTCCGCCCCTTCGACGCAAAGCAGACAATCTGTAGAAACATTTCTAAACGTCTTCTTCTGAGAATTCTCAGAACCAAATTGAATCATGATTGTATGTATATCATAACAATAAATATACTATTTTAACGCAGTTAATTTATTTTCAACATTTTTCGGGGAAGAAATTAGAGATATCGAAAAAACATCGATATTTTTTGAACTCTAGAAGAATTATATTATGGTCCATGATATAAAAAATTCCTATACTTACTATAAACATTTTATTTCCACATGTTGTATTTTACAAGAGTATTTTTCTTGATTTGCATGCGGACATTTTGTCTAAGACTCTTTCCGGATCTACAGTACAATTCCAGTGAATTGCAATCATTGCGAGAGCACTGAGCCTTATGTCTCTCATGGCATTACGCGTAAAAATTTTTACCCGTTTCAGTGTTGAAAAGGATCTTTCCACACTCGCTGTTGTCACGGGTAATGTGGCCAATACGGTAAGTAGGTAATGAATTGTCGGAAAGTAATTTTTATCACAGCGGTCCAAAACTTCTAAAACATCAGTGTCATTGCTAATAGTAGAAGCCCTTTTGCACCAAAGTTGATATTCCGACATTACTACAGTGATCGATACATTGCTGGAAAAATAATCAGACAGTTTTTCGATTTTCTTCGACTCCTCAATAGATGTAAAACCTGGAAGGAGCATTTGAAAACTTGGGATGACATCTTCATTTGAAACAAACTTATCCGTTAGATTTTGAATGAGTGTATCGACACAGGGGATAAAAATAGTTATTCTGTAGTATCCTTTAACCGAAGTAGTTTGGGGATTTGCTCGGGCCGTCTGTCTCGATGTGACTCTAGGGGCCTTTAATACACTTTGGAAAGCTTCATTACTGAGCTGTGAAGCGAAATTAAAGATATCATCAAAATATTCATCTGCATTTTCTCCGTCCTCGTTGAATGTTATACGTTTACTGCCTGACCCGTCTGATCCGGCGTTGCCAACTCGTATGACATTTGTCTTTGACTAGAACTGCGTATCTCAAGCCGTTATTATTGAAAACCCGTATGGTGATTTAAGTGAACGGCAAACAGTTGTATGAAAATTTCAGTAAAAGTCAAACTTTCCAATAAGATTTTTTTAAAACTTGTTCCAATTGGATTTTGATGTATGGAATTTTAATGTAGAATCATGTCATAAACAACTTTTGTTCTTGCGCTTTTTTGGTAAGATGCACCGTTTTTGAGATATTCGCAAAAAACGTTTTCGTTCGTATGGGGGGTACCCCCCCTAATGGTCCATTTTTGCCCATTAACGATCTTAGCCTCGCATTTTATGAAAAACGGATCTGTGCAAAATTTCAAGTCTGTAGCTCAATCCGTGCGCCCGCAATCCGCGCCACAGACAGACGGACGGACGGACGGACATGCAAAATTTAATTATTTTTATCATTCTAAACACACTGGTGTAATTCATTTTTGTGTGAGATGACGGGATCTTGGCGTTACAAACGGTAAGGCAAAGTTACTTTGGTTTCACCATACGGGTATAAAAATGACTTCAACGCAGAAAATACAATATTGAGTTCCCTTAAAACATAGAGGAGGTGGATGACAATGGCGATATGAGCGAAATTACACCAGAAGACGGTTTTACAAACCAACGTCCAGGCGAAAATATTAAACACCGAATGTTGAGTTCTTTGAATTGACCAATATTTCAAATCTATGTGAATAAAACCCCCCATACAAACGAAAAGGTTTTTTGTGAATATCTCAAAAACGGTGCATCTTATCAAAAAAGCTCAAGAACAAAAGTTATTTAGGATATCATTCTACATAAAAAATCAAAATCCGATTGGAATAAATTTAAAAAAATCTTATTGGAAAGTTTGACTTCAAAGTGGAATTTTGGTACAACTGTTCGAATTTTGATACGAATATCACCATACGGGTTTTCAATAATTGCCAGATTGGCAATTATAGCTTTTGTTATGTTTTTTATTTAAATTATTTTTATACCACTTTGGTCTTATTTATCTTCATTTATTCAACCAATTTTTATATTGGATTTTTGATCGAGGTTTTGATCAAGATATTCCTCATTAATAATTTTCTAATGTGTACAAATACTTCCATTTTATTATTAGCCTCTAATTTTGATAAAAAAAAGTAATTGCAATACTTCACTGATCGCTAACTTGAAATAAAATTCAACGAACGATTAAACAAATGTCATCGTTTCCAACTGAACGATTTTATCGTTCACGAACGATAAAATCGATGATCACAATACCGATTTTTCGATTTGACATTTCAACGATCGATTGACGAAGCTCACAATAGGGGCCATAGAAATCAGTTTTCAGCAATTATCTCGAAAACTAACGGTTTTTCGTTAGCTCAATGTATAAAGAGAATAAGAATTCCCACATTTTCGTCCTTCACCGTTATCCCCTATTTTTTTACCGTTGTTGAGTCTAAATTCTTTTATTTAAACAGATTTGAATTTTGGTGTATCACCAAGATTCTTGTTGAGTTATGCAAAGGTTTTAAACCGATACACAATGTAAAAGGAATGATTTTTAGTGAATGAAAAGCACTGATTCGAGTTAAAAGATAAACTGGAAATTTATTAAAGTAATTTTGGTCTTTTATACAATATTTACAAAAAGCCAGATCGGCATTATTTTACTTTATGAAAAACATGGAAATACATGACAGATGCCAAATTTAAAGAAAATTCGTTCGTTATCAAATGCAAAGAAACTTGATCGGTGTCAAATTCATCCGACTGAAATTATGACTTCTTTGCATGTGAAAATTCACGAGTACACAATTTTTGCTGATAATGCAATTAAATAAAATTGAATATAATTTTAACTTGAATAAAAATAAAATTGAATATAAATTTAAATGAAAATAATTTGGAATATATTTGCTGTCATTGAACATCCTCCCCAGCGTTGAATGAGTATTCAACTATTTACGTGTCCAGGTTTACAGTGAATCGTCCTTCAGAAACATCATCTTCACGAGTAGTTGTACTATCCACGGGTACAGTGCTTGTCTGGAATAATAGAGAACGAAGAGTGCCTTTAAATTGCCAGATCAGAACTATGACAATTATGATGATGATCGCCAGGCTGATGTATCCTAGAGTAAACTGATGTGTAGTATGTCTTCGAATTAATTTCGGGAAATGTTCGTTGACAATTTGAATTTGTTGTTTGATGGTCTCTAACTCATTGAGATGAGGAGAATAATGATGTTGATATCGGAGTGCATGCGTTAAGTTATGAGAAGTGATGACATCTGTTAGGTTTAATGATGGGATGTAGGACGCTCGATTATTTGTAGAATATATCTGATGACCACGTATGGTTATAAGTGGCTGCTTTATAATACAATTACTGTCAATTTTTAAAATCCCTGCATCTTGAAGAACTAATTGCGTCATATTTTCCCCACATACTAGGTTAACTGTTGTTTTTCTTTCCAGAGAAAATATCCAATGGTTAGGATTATGCATTTGTATCCAACTGGCCTGTGATTCTGTTTTTATTATTTGGCACATAGAATTTGGTTCCATTTGATTCAATAGCTTGATTTCGCAAGCGCTGACAGATGAACCTATTTTATATAGTGGATGACGTTGGTTGCAGAGATACTTATCGTCAATCAACACACAGGCTCGTAATTCTGGTTCCGCCAAAGGATAATATTGATCACGATGCATGTTGACTATTAAAAACGGAAATCCTGGTTTAATAGCAGCAAAAGTGTTATTGATTTTAACTGGAATTGGGGTTAGCTTGAATAGCTCGAAGTCCTCTGATGATAGCAGTGGTAGACGCAGTTTGAATATTATGTACTTGGATGTTGTTCTTCCTTCTATTGATATTATATTATAGAATTTTAGAATGTCGTCTTGTTTCATTGGTAACTTCAAGGTTGATGGTAAGTTTCCTCGTATAAGCGTTAGAGCATCTTTCAACTGATTTGGTGAGATTAGATGTCTACTTAGTTTGCCTTGTTGTGTATTGGCAAGCGCATCCAAAATTAGATTTTGGGTTCTTTGAAAATTGGTGATTGTTAACAACGTTTGGAGAGCTAACGCGGAAAAAGCTTGAGCTGAGCCTCCTTCGTGCATTTTATCGTGAATTGAATCAATTTGAGACGAAATATAGCTTAGATGTGATTCCACTTTCGTAAATTCTGCTTCAATTGCTTGATGATTTCTCTGCATAACATTTATTGTAGCATCTACAATGGTGGTTTGATTGCGTAGTAAGGCCATTATATGATCCTGATTTTGATTTGCTGCGTCGATGGTAGCTGACATTTCTTCTGCATAATTTGAGTCTAAGACACCAAATAAAGAGTTAGCAATGTTTCCAATTATGTTGAATGCCCCTCGTTTGGTTCTCGTTGAGGTTGTAATTTGGAGTAGATCATTTGATTGATCTAATTCAGTGATCACATGCTTTATTTGAGTAGCAATTCCCTTGTAAGTGTCGGGGTTACGCATTGTTGCAGCAATATTGCTTAGGATTAAGCTGCAGTTGTGCAACAAGTCAATTTCCTTCCAGTATGGTTGCATATCATAATATGTTATGATGTTCCATTCGCTTGAAATTGTGTTAGCGCTGCCAAGGTTTTCAAAGTATATACCTGGGTTTGTCTCAAAAGGTGTTACAACTGCTGGTATTGCTGAAATAGTAGGCAAAACTAGGCATGCCAATAAGAGTGTTACGACTGTAGAGCCAAGTGATAGTCGGGATTTCTTTTTTGGTGTCGAATTTTCTGGATCTTGGTCATTATGATTACTTTCTATGTTCAAATCTGGGTTTGTAGAGACTGGCTCAAGGTCTTCTTCAATTGGTAGAGGTGCTAGTCGAGTAATTGGTCTACGTAATATATTGGTTGCAGTTTTAACGTCAACTACCCTAACTAGTCCGTCCTCACCTCGTATTGTTTTTATTATGCGTCCAAGGGCCCATTTCAAGGGAGGACAATTATCCTCTTTTATAATAACCATTGTGCCTTCCTTTACATTGTCACAGCAGTGCTTCCACTTGTGTCGCTGTTGAAGCAAGTTTAAATATTCGTGGGACCATTTTTCCCAGAAATGATGTTTTACTTGCATGACGCGCTTCCAACGGGTTAATAAATTGGCCTTTAGCGGTTGAGCATGTGGATCTATTGGAGCTGTTAGAGTATCGCCAATTAGCAGATGAGCTGGTGTAAGCGCAGTCATATCATTTGGATCTGGCGAAAGCGGTGTGATTGGGCGAGAATTTAATATTGCTTCTACTTCAATCACGGCCGTTTCTATCTCTTCGTATGTCAAGGAGGCAGAGGCTAAACTATGCTGTAGCAATTTTTTTGCTGATTTGACTGCTGCTTCCCATAAACCACCGAAATGTGGTGCTCTTGGTGGTATGAAATGAAAGTCAATTCCTCTTGTGCTGCACTCAGTGGTAATTTTCTTTTTAGAATTGTCGTTTACGAAAATGGTACGGAGCTCTTCAAGTTGATTTCGAGCACCTACGAAGTTTGTTGCATTGTCGCAGTAAATCTTTCTGCAATGTCCTCGTCTGGCCATGAATCGCCGCAACGCTCCTATAAAACCGTCGCTTGACAAGTCGCTTACAAGTTCCAGGTGGACTGCCTTAGTGGCGAAACAGCAAAATACTGCAATATAGGCCTTCTGCGGTCTTTTTCCCCTAGTCTTATAGTGTGTGTAGACTGGGCCACAAAAATCCACACCTGAGTTGATGAATGGACGAGCGGGTTGAACTCGATCCGATGGAAGGTTGCCCATAAGTTGTGAGAATAATTTTGGCTTCGCCTTAGCGCACGGCACGCAATGTTGAACGACCGCGCGGGCAATGTTTTTTCCTTTTATTGGCCAAAATGTTTGTCTCGTAATGGCTAGGAGAGCTTGCGGGCCTGCATGCATATTTTCTTTGTGAAAATCATTAAGTATAATCTTGGTGAAAGGATGCGAGTAAGGTAAAAGTGCTGGATGCTTGGCACTGAAGCTCAGATTGGATGATTCCAGACGGCCTCCGACTCGCAGTATGCCCCTCTCGTCTATAAAGGGGGTTAGATTACCGATAGCGCTGGCTTTGGCTACTTCTTTGTATTTTCTTAGGTGCTCCAAGTCATCGGCAAATTCGGACTCTTGCAAATGTTTGATTATGATGTGCTGTGCATAGTCCAATTCTGTGACTGTTGGCGAAAGTGAAAACTTAATTTTGCCATGGCTTCTTATCGCAGATATGAATCTACATATGTATGCGACAATACGTTGTAAACGACGGAAGGAGTTCTGATGGTCGATTTCTTGAATGAAATGGGCTTCGGTATCATGTTTTAATCCAGTGCATACTGCTTGCAACCCTTTACGCCCTTCGATGTTATTTTGCTTGTTTTTGATGTAAGGCTTAGGCCAAAGCTCTTCGCGTCCATGTAGAAAAGTAGGTCCATAAAACCACATCGTTTTATTGTTTAGATTTTCGGGACTGACACCTCTTGATAAAATGTCAGCCGGGTTGTCGTGTGATTCGACGTGTCTCCATTGTTCTGGAATAGTTAATTGCTGGATAGCCGAGACTCTGTTTGCCACGAAGACTTCAGGTTTAGAGGACTCAGCGTTAATCCAATCTAAAACAGCTGTTGAGTCGGTCCAAAGGTAGGACCTTATGTTGTTAAGTTTGAGGTCCTTTAGGATGCGTTCCGTGAGCTGAGCTGCTAGCTTGGCAGCGCACAACTCAAGACGGGGTATTGTCTCCCGCTTCAAAGGCGCTACCCTAGATTTTGCACATAGAAGGCGGACCATGACAATATTGTCCTGATCCAAGGCTCTTATGTAAGCCGCTGCACCATATGCTTTCTCGGATGCATCTGCGAATACGTGTAATTGCACATTTTTTGGTGTTTTGTGTGCAAATACATGCCTTGGGAAAGTAATTTCGCCCAAGGATTTTAAGCCTGCTCGGAATTTTGACCAGGTGGTGTGCAATTTTTGTGGAAGTGCCGCATCCCAGTCCATTTTTAGCTCCCATAATTGCTGTTGGAAGATTTTTGCCGTAACGACGACTGGTGCTAAAATCCCCAACGGGTCAAAGATGTGGGCAATATCGGATGTTGCTGTTCTTTTCGTTATCCTATCTTTATGTGACCATGAAGTTTTTACTGCAAAGGAATCCGTCTTGGGGTGCCAGGTGAGGCCCATAGTTTTAATGCTGTCTTCCGAATGTTGTAAGAAGTTTAATTCTATGGCCTGATTTCTTGCATCAATATTTCTAAGTAGCTGAGGATGATTTGCACACCATTTATGTAATTTAAAACCGGCAGTGTTCAAGGCTGCTATCAGTTGAATTTGAGTTTGTATTGCTGTGGTCAGCTTGTTCGATCCTGACAATACGTCATCGACGTAGAAATCGCGCTTAAGGGCTTCTGAAGCTAATGGATGAGTGGACACCACGTCGTCAGCCAGTTTGTGTAGGCTTCGTGTGGCTAGATATGATGCTGGGGTTGTTCCGTATGTTACTGTGCTCAGTTGATAACATTTAAGAGGCTTGTCATCATCACTACGCCACCAGATGAGTTGGTACTTTCGTTCTGAGGAATCGATGACGATCTGTCGATACATTTTTTCGATGTCTGCCGTGAAAACAAAACGAGGTAGACGAAAGCGTAGTAAAATGGTAAAGACATCATCTTGAATGGTAGGACCATTGGCGAGAACATCATTCAATGACAAATTTGTTGATGTTTTTGCCGATCCATCGAAAACAACCCGAAGCTTTGTAGTTGTACTTTCCGGCTTTATCACGCAGTGGTGTGGAAGGAAGAAGTATGGCTCCTGGATCATCGTGAAGCACACTTCCTCCATATGCCCCAAATCCAGATATTCATTCATGAACTGAGTATATTGGAGCTTAAGGTTTTCATTTCGTGACAGTTTACGCTCGAGTGAGTAAAAACGCTGGAGAGCAATATCGCTTGATTTTCCTAGTTTGCTAGGATCGATCTTAAATGGAAGTTTTACTATGAAGCGACCATTTTGATCTCGTGTCGTTGTTTGTAGAAAATGATTCTCACAACGTTTTTCAGCTAATGTGAGGCTGGATTGGTGCTGTACTTCTTCCAAACGCCAAAATTTCTCTAATTGTTTGCTCAAAAGTTCGTCCTCGCTGCATATGCCGCAATACTCTTGATTACGAGGATGGTAGGTGCCTCGCGTTCGGCCTGCTACTGTCCAACCGAACACAGTGTTCTGCAACAAGGGCAAATCATCTCCCAACTTGATCTGACCTACTGCCAATATGTCATAGAAGAGTTCGGCTCCTATTAGAACATCGATTGGTCCAGGTTGGTGGAAATTAGGATCTGCTAATTTTATATTGCCTGGAATTGGCCATGAGGTTGTGTTGATTTGTTGAGACGGCTGTGGAGATATGATTTTGGGCAAGACGTGTGCTTCTAAATTTGCCTTAAATCCAGTGGTATTTGATTTGATTTGCAAGTTTACTCGTTTTTGAGTTTCCTGTTTGCTCTTGCCGATGCCTTCGATGCAGATTGGCTGTCTTGATTGTCGAAGACCCAATTTCTTCAAAAGCCTTTCAGATATGAAATTTAACTGGGAACCAGAGTCAAGAATTGCTCTTGATTCAACTAAATTTCCCCACTTGTCTGCCAATTTGACCACTGCTGTACTCAATACCACATACGATGATTTGGCTTCCGATGAACTGCTGCTGAGGGATGTTTTTGGTTCCATACCCTTGCTCGTCCCAGGTTGGCTTGGTTGCTCTTGCGGTTCTGGTTTCTTTGATTTGTTGTTCGCATCTTCTTGTGGTTTGCCAATTTTCTCCAAATGCAATAATGTGTTATGTTTCTTAGAGCATTTTGTGCAATCTCTAGCCTTGCATTCACTGGAGCGATGACCAGCCTTTAGACAATTTACACAGTGCTTAATTGCTTGTATGAATTGCAATCTTTTTTCGATGCTCATTTGAAGAAAGTCCTTGCAGGAAAACAACTGGTGGTCTCCCTTGCAAAGGGCGCAGTGAACTTTGGTTGTCGTTGTCATCAGAGCCCTTGATGAGTGTTGAGGTTGTGACTTGCGACGTTCATCAGGGCCTCCTCTTGTTGGCTTGCTGGCCAGCGACTCTAGTGACTGGAAATGTGTTTCCAGAAATTTAAGAAAATGCTGAACCGATTGCAATTCCTTGGGATTCTGCAGCCTTTGCTCGTAGAGAGTGTGAGTCACTGTATCTACCTTACGAATAAGCAGATGAAGGAGCAGTGGGTCCCAGTCCTTGGTTGAAACATTGAGATTTTGAAGGCCTAACAAGCATTCCTTAGTTGTATCGTGTAAGACCTTGATGGAAGATGCCGATCCGGTGTGAGTTGACGGTTGTGTAGTCAACTTATTCAGTAAGGCGGTGACTAAAACTCTTGTGTTATTGTACCGATCCTTTAGTATGTTCCATGCAGACAGGTAATTTTCGTCCGAAATGTTTAGGTGATGCAAGAGTCTTTCCGCTTCCCCAGAAAGACTGGTTTTCAAGTACCACATTTTTTGCGCATTGCTGATGTTCTGTTGATGTATCATTTTCTCAAACAGATCGTGGAATTGCCTCCAGTGCAGGTAGTTACCGTCGAATTTCGGTAACGTAATTTTAGGGAGTTTTAATTGAGTTGAACTATCAATTTGATCCCTTTTCGCGGTGTCTATGGAGTTTTGACATATGGTTATGAGAGCTTGCTGAACTTTGTCTTCCAGGGCATAATATTCTTCTATGTCGAAGCCTGCTTCTGCTGGATTGTCAGTATTTTCCCACAATGTCTCGTGGAGCTGTTCGATGTTCGCCCAATATCGCTCAATTGTACGTAATTTTATTTGGTAAAAAGACGCTGTTTGAGTGTCGCTGATGTCATCTAATTGTTTTAAGACTCGTTGCAGGGACGCTGTTGATATTTTTAGTTTTCGAATTACGGCCTCGATGCTCATGATGCCTTCAATCACAAAAATGGTTTATATCAAAAAAACTGTCGCACGTTCGCGTTGTTACTTTTCGACGAAAATCGCGCACTTTTGATTTATTGATTATTAAACTGTAATGATTACCGCGATAAAATTCTTTAGCGAATGTAATTATCACGTGATAATCACGTCGGGGTCACCATTTGTTGAGTCTAAATTCTTTTATTTAAACAGATTTGAATTTTGGTGTATCACCAAGATTCTTGTTGAGTTATGCAAAGGTTTTAAACCGATACACAATGTAAAAGGAATGATTTTTAGTGAATGAAAAGCACTGATTCGAGTTAAAAGATAAACTGGAAATTTATTAAAGTAATTTTGGTCTTTTATACAATATTTACAAAAAGCCAGATCGGCATTATTTTACTTTATGAAAAACATGGAAATACATGACAGATGCCAAATTTAAAGAAAATTCGTTCGTTATCAAATGCAAAGAAACTTGATCGGTGTCAAATTCATCCGACTGAAATTATGACTTCTTTGCATGTGAAAATTCACGAGTACACAATTTTTGCTGATAATGCAATTAAATAAAATTGAATATAATTTTAACTTGAATAAAAATAAAATTGAATATAAATTTAAATGAAAATAATTTGGAATATATTTGCTGTCATTGAACAACCGTTATTGAGATATTTTGAACAAAAGGTAAAAAATTAGATTTTTGCACATTGGTTGTAAACTAACTGTTCTGTGTTAAAACTTTTTAAGAATGATATTAAAATTTTCTATAAATTTGCCTTGTACTGTAAATCGATATCTTTTACCGTTGTCTAAATATTTTAGATTTTCTGAAAAAAATCATATTTTTATGTAAGCTAATATTTTATTTGTCGTGTTATAGTGTAATTGCGCAGGAACGTATATTTTATATAAGATGCACTCAGATATTTTTTTACATCGCAACATTCCACAACATAAAAATTGGACTACAATTAAATGTTTTGGTCACGAAGTTAAACACAGAACTGAACTCATTTAGGCAAGAGGGCATCAGGGCGAGAGCAATTAGTGAAATATAGAAACAACCTATAATGCATGTTGTATAATTACCTTTGTCGAACTATAGAAAGCCGTCTTTTTGGTATCTCACTGTAATTAGTTTAAGTTTTTAAGTATAAAAACTCAATGATAACTTTTTTCATAATTTAGTGAACCATAAAATGTGCAATAATTGTAAGTAAAAATAAAAATCTTTTTTTCAATTTTTTTTTCAAGTAAACTTTTTTTTTTAAATTTATAATATTAAGATACATATTTGTTTTATGGTCGTGGAGTCAATTTTTTCGTAGTAAAGGCTTCTTATTTATGTTCGGGCCAGAGCTCGAGCATAAAAAAGAGGTACCGAATCAAATACAAATCAATTATTCAATCTTACAATCACCCTTGTTCTGAGATACGGGGTTAGGCAGCTAAGCGTAACGCATTCGATTCGATTCGCTACGCGATCGGTGTTCTGAAAAACGGCGTTTGCTGTTTAAAAATATGGCAAACAACTTTGTATTCTCCTCCTATTTGAATAAAACACTTTATTAATCATGATTCATAAAATTGAAAAAATATTTGCCCAACTTGCATTTTGTCAATCACAGCCAACACCAAACGCGAAAAAAACTCAAGTGAGCAATTTAACCTCAAATATCAGCTCCCGGCGAATCTCAGAACAACGAAAATCGAATCGAATGCGTTGCTCCGCGTTCAACTCAAGTTGGTCACTGCGTATTGCGTACAACGTACAATGAAAATGGGATGTCGAGTACTGATCGAGTACATATCGAACAAACTAACGTAACGTCGTATCTCAGAACAAGGGTGAATAATTTTATTTCGCTAAAACAATTCAGTCTAATTTTAATTTGATTTACAATTCAAATATGATATCTTATTATCTATGGCTCTTGACGTCTCTGACGTAGTACTAAAATCGCTCCGGTCTTTCGTCGGTTGTGGAATCGCTCGCACACGGGTTGAGGTCTCTCCTGGAATATGGATTGTTGTAATTCCTACCAGCTTCGGTCTCAGGTATATTCTGGGTTATCAACGTTCCGGTGATCCGCCTGTTGCCTATTGCAGAATATCTTCTGCCGGATCCAGCGTAGCTTCTGCCGATTGCAACGTATCTGTTGCCTATTGCAGAGTATCTTCTGCCGCATGCAGCGTAGCTTCTGCCGATTGCAACGTATCAGCGTAGCTTCTGCCGATTGCAACGTATCAGTTGCCTAATGCAGAGTATCTTCTGCCGATTACAGCGTAGCTTCTGCCTATTGCAACGTATCCGTTGCCTAATGCAGAGTATCTTCTGTCGATTGCAGCGTAACTCCTGCCGATTGACTTCTAAGTTTCATCCTAAATGGGATAGGAGTTAGGATTTGTTAGTTGTTAGATGTGGTTGGATCGAGAGATGAAACCGAAGGGATTTCTGCTTGGTACAGCAGGATTATTTATATGGGCTGAAATAGCGGTAATCCCACTCCGATTTACATTGCTTTGCGTAGTAAACTATTTTGTTCGTGTTTATTATGCATGCTTTAAAAGTATTGATGGAAAAGGATGGTGTAAATGAACACTCTGTAAAAACGAACGATCTAAATATAGCTTTGTGATCGAAATGAATTGGTGTTGTATTGGAAATGTAGTGATAACCAGCTGGAGACTCAAGTGTAGTGGAAGTCTAGTGATAACCAGCTTGAGTCGTCGAGTGTAGTGGATGTGTAGTAATAACCAGCTCGGGACGTCAGGGGATGATTTGCAATGTTTTGAACATTGCTTTTGATTCGAGTTGTAGTTGGTGTCGTGGGGAGACAGGGATATAAAACCTGAGTCGGAGGGAACGAGCAAAGGGGAGGACGAGACAAGTCCTTTTGGTTTTGGCAGCTCGTTCCCTCTTGGGCGGTTGCCCTATGACTGATTCCAGTTCAATGTTTACCTTTTCTTTTATAAGTGTGTTGCGGCGTCAACATTCTCCTCCCTTCTGAAGTATCCTACTTCAGCAAATATTGAAATTAAACTCTCTTACCTTTTTTTTAGATTGGATTAAATTTTCTGGTCCTGAGTTTGAACCTAGAATGGGTCTATGACTTTTTCGGTTATGGATGTGTTGTATCAGCAAGTTCGCTAAACGACTCTTAGCTTGTAGTATGCCATTTTGATCAACAAATGGATATAAAGTTTTTAATTCCCGTGATGAACATTTTGTAGTAAAATCATGGCATCAATCGTGTAACGAGACGCGTCTCCGTCTTTGAGCTGAGACAGCGACATCGACGCGATACGTCTTTCTAATCTTGTATCGCGACACTAAAAAGTTTGAACGTTCAATGGATTGAATTTCTTAAATCAATTATAGGTCATGCTAAATAAAGCTTTCCCAGTGCACAATACAAATATCTTGCTACAGAAAAGTCAAAATAAAAATGTTTGGATTAGCTGAAATTACTTTTTTTGTTAAGTTCGCCAGAAAAAAGTGAATTACGAGGTTCTCAAGGGACAAAAATGATCAGTTCCAGCTCATCTCAAAACCGTAATGTATAATTAATAGACTTTTTGCTTGAAATGAATAAAAATCAAATCCCCCCACAAAAGTTTTTTTCTTTTTGTTGCCGGGGGCACCAGTGTCAAACGCGCCCCTCGCTAAGGCATTATTTTCATCCATGAACCTTACAAGGGTTTCCCCCTGGTTTTCATTCGTTATCTTCCTGAAATAATATAAATTTATTATAATTTAAATACAAAAACTTTTATTTACTTTGGTTCCTCCATTGTGAAATGGCAGACGAAATGACACTGAGCGACGCCTCGAACTGTATCGCTGAACGAAAAGACACGTCACTAGTATGCAACGACGCGTCGCCATACACGATTGCTTTTCTTATGCCCGAAGTCTTCAGTCCCAGATATACTGCGGATAACACCAATTGGGAGATATACTAAGTATATCTAAAAATATGGAAATCTTCGTAGCAAAAAACATCGAGATAAAGATAACTCTCGGGTAAAGTTATCTCTTGGTCTGAGGTCGAGATATCTTGAAATTTTGTGTATATTTTTACCCCAGCGCCACCACTCCCTTTTTAAAGCAGTTGTTGACAGTTTTAGAATAAAATTAAAATATTGAAATCGGAAAGTTAAAATGTATGAAAAAACCTATGGATTCGTTAATGGAAGTGAATATTTTGTCTGACTCTGACAGTGATGAACCAGCAATCATTTCAAGACCCTACGTACTGCAAATAAGGGTGAATCATTTTGATACTTGGAGTGAAAGTGAATTTGTCATGAGATTTCGCTTAACAAAAGCAACATTTCAAGCACTTTTGCCTAGAATTGAAGCTGAAATCTGTATTAATCATAATAGGTAAAAACGAAATTTGTTATTTATTGTTATTAAATATTTTCAGAAGCAGAGCAATCCCACCCAGAGATCAACCATTGTTGGCTTTACGGTTTTTTTGCGACAGGTTGTTTTTTAAGGGCGTGTACTGATTTCTCAAAAGTTTCGGCTAGTCTCGCTGGTCGTGTGGTAGCTAAGGTTTCAAAAGTTATTGCGGCGCTGGGTCCTGATATGATAAAAATTCCAAACATCATACAAGAAATCCGAAAATCGTTTCCATTTGACAGAAGTGCTTTCAGCGCCACGATCGGACAATAAAACATTCAAAACAATAGCCTTCGTGATTAGAAACAAGCCGTGATGCTGCTTTTGATTATAAATTTAAGGTCACTATTTCGACCACGATTTCATTGATTTCTTCGGTTCTTTGCTTCGCGAAACAAGATATAAAGGTGGTGAATTACTCGAAAGCTATAACGGATAATTTGCATCGTACCTTTCACTTCGAAAATCCTTTAATAAGAACACACAATTATAGAAAATACCTCTTTATGTGACGTCACGATAGTTTGTATCAAGGTGGTTTTTTATTGTATCCAGTGTGCAGGAGTTGTGGAACCTTATTTCGAGAGTTGCTATACCGAGTTGGAATTTTCATGAAGATGCCCAAGTTAAAGATATCTTCGATATATCTTTATCTGCGGTATAGCTATCTGACAGAAAAACTAAATATGAAGACCTCGGGCATTAATGAAAGACGCAATTTCGTGTCTGCGTCGCGTTACACGATTGATGCCCAGGAGTCATCGACGCGAGACAGTTGATGGTTTTAGTGGTTTTTAATTCTCCTTCAGTCATTTCTGAAAATTGTTTACTTCCTTCTCCTATCAACCATAAATTCGTGGTCGCTGGAAACGGTTGACACCGATTGACATTCGTAATACCGATGTATCAACTTAGTTGATAATTGTCAACTATCAATTATGAATTAACATTCATAATAGGGGCCTGAATTGTGAATTGACAATCATAAAAAGAGCCGTTTATTTTGTTTGCCTTTTTGTGTCTCTATGTGTTATGGTCAAATCTTGATCCACTTCACCTCAACCCATTTATTTGAAATTTTGCACACATACGTAACTCCAGTGATAACAAAATATTTTCACTACGTCGTCTTTGTGAGGATTGCGGAAGGTCCTGTAAGTATAACATGATTATCTTATTCCTCAAATTTTCCTTTAAAAAACTCATGGAGTAACCCCATAAATTAAAAAATATATTGATTAATAAAAAAATGCCTCTCTAAAAACTTAAAAAACAAATATATAAAAAAACAAAAATAAAATTTTTAAATTCTTTTTTTATTAAAAACACAGTTTAATCCACTTATCGGTGAGATGATACCTTTCTTACATAATTAAACCTCACATGATGAACATAAGAGATACAATGCTGAAAGTTTTTATACAAAAACATTGAAAAACTCGATAACTGATTGATGTAGAAAACTTAAATCTGGCTTGGAACAAGTTTTTATCTTCCAAAAATAGGAAAAATCGAATCACTTCTTCCCCCTTTTCCATGCAATTGGAATTTTTTTTTTTGAAATTTTCCCGAAAACGGCTAATTTTTTCGAAAAATTTGTTTAGACAAAAAGTGCTTAGAATATGATTCTACATAACTTTACCATACATCAAAATCAATCGGACCACTCGTCCCTTTCACATACAAATAAAAAAGATTTTTGCATTTTTTCCAAAATCTATGGGACGATAAAAAAGTCAAATTAGCTATCAAGTATAATGAACTTTTGAGTATAAAAAAATCTTTTTTTTTCAAAATTGTTTCAGTATATAGAAAAACTATGCAAGAATTATATTTGAAATGATTTTTTTAAAATAAATTTTTCGATTTGACGTTTTCATAAAAATCCCAAATAATTCTTCCATTTGTTTGGCAGAAAGGGAATAGAGCGAATTAGGACGAAATTTTGTGAATTTTGTCACAAAAACACTATTATCAAATACATGGGAGACCGAGCGGTGTCTTTACATGACCGTAACGATTTTTTCCGAAAATGGGACCTAGTGCAATCGCATTTTTATCCCCGAAAGCTATGAGTACTCAAGTTTCATCAAAATTTATGGAACGAAAAAATTACATGAAAATATATAATTATTGATCAATGATTCGCCATGATACAATCTACCAGTGGGGGATTTTCGCGTAGGCTCAAAAATCGCGCGCATTTCGAGAGAAATACATACTTTTTTTATGTTTTATGTAGTGAGAAGAAGTAAGAAAAAGGTGGAAAATTATAACTTTAATTTGATTACTGATGCCCGGTTCGTCAGTGACAGTTTAAACTCCGTTTAACCGGCGATAAAGTTTAAACTGCCGTTTAGCACGAAATTGTGTTTTTCAGTGACAGTTTATCTCTAACCAAAAGTTTAAACGGAGTTTAACTTAAACGGCCATGGATGAGGGTTTAAACTGCCGTTTTTCAAAACTTATTTGTCATTTGTAGATCCATGAAGAATAAAACACATCAAAATGGACTGCATCACTTTTTTTTTGCTCTCCACAATTTCACTATATTTTTTTACACATTTGAAACACAATTACAACCGAAATAACAACCGAAATCACAACGGAAATAGCATCCGAAATAACAACCGAAATCACAACCAAAATAACAACCGAAATAAGATCCGAAATAACAACCGAAATTAAAATCGTTTTATTTTTTATAGAATTTTATAATTAATGCGTAAACAAATATTACGAAAGTGATAACTAGACAAATACATCAATGATTTTATGATTGAAAAATTTGACATTTCAATATATTTTACTTGTAGTTATAGTAGACTGCAAAATTGACAAAAAAGTTTAAACTTTAGTTTAATAAAACGTTCAATTCCGTTTGCCTGAGAAACACCAAAAGTTTAAACTTTAGTTTAAACTTCATTGTGAGTTTAACTAAACTAAAGTTTAAACTTTCACTGAAAAACCGGGCATGAGACTCCCATTTGGACTTTAGGCCCCGAAAATATTTTTGATGCCTATATCAAGCTCCAGGGTTTGGAGATATATGACAGTCCCGGATTTCGTATGTATCATTCAATTTAGTTATTGAACCGAAAATTTTCGTATTTTTTTTCATAAGTTGTTACCCCGATCGTATTTTGGTTTTAATAAAATTGCTTGCGGCGTATTTTATTGTAAAATTTTTGATTATGGTATATGCCAAAAAACTAAAAAGGCCTTTTTTGGTCAAATGGTTTGAACAGCGGTTACTATCAGCGAGTAAACGGAACCGATTATTTTGCTTCGTTTAGAGTAAGTGCGGGTATTGCGGACCAGGCGGGTAATGTGGACCACTGCAATATCTCAGAAACTGTACGAGGGAATTAATTCGAGTTCATGCACCGGCGACACTTGATCTGTGAAACCAATTGTTTGCGTTGAAAGCTCATTCAGTTTCAGATTTTTTTGGAGGAAGGTCATATTGCTAGAAAAATTGTGTTTTTTTACCTGACAAATAAAATTGGTTTGTGTGATCTGTGCACACAACATTGGTCCACATTACCCGCACCAAAACCAAATTGATTGTGTCAATCTAAACATTTTTCGATTTAAAAAGACAAAAAACTATCAGATCAGGATTTTTTAAATTTTACATTAAAAGGTTATGATTTTCTCTTGGATAACAAACTGCTGTTTTTAAAAAATTCTTATAAATAGTTGCTTCATATGAGTAAAGAATAGGAACGGTGGGCCACAATACCCGCACTTACTCTACACGTTTCCAGTCGTTTCGAGTAGAATGACAGCTGAACGAAAACATAACCTTAAATTTTGGGAGAAAAATTTTACGACACTTTTCTGAAGAAAAATTGGCGCGTTCTCATACTCTAGAGATCCTTCTCCTGGGGAAGAACTTAAGAAGATCCTTAAGTACTAGGCAGTTCAATAAGTCTTTGGTCTAACACATAGATTGCATTGCTATGCTCAAATCGATATTATTTTCATGATCCTACATCTTTCAAAGGATTACTGTCAAAATTTGAGTCAATTCCACGCAATAGTTTGTGAGTGGCAATCATTTGAAATTATCAAGTTTTGTTGACCATTTCTTCAGGTGCTTTCTCTTTTGGGCGACCTTAACGTTGTTCGTTAGAAGTGCTTGTTCGACCACGTTTGAATTCCGCATGCCAATAATTTATGGTTGGTTTCGGTGGAGCTGATTCACCATAACATTTTTCAAGCCATTCCTGGGATTGTACAGTGTTTTTCCCCATTAAAAAGCAATGCTTGATCAAAACACGAAATTCATTTTTTTCCATTTTTACAAAACAACAAAACTTGATAATTTCAAATGATTGCCACTCACAAACTAAAGCGTGGAATTGACTCAAATTTTGACAGTAATCCTTTGAAAGATGTAGGATCATGAAAATAATATCGATTTGAGCATAGCAATGCAATCTATGTGTTAGACCAAAGACTTATTGAACTGCCTAGTATAGTAAACTCAAAAGTATTTCTATTATCTTTAGCTGTGATGATTATTTTGTATGCATTATGCGGGGAAATACACGTGGGTAATTCTATTTGTGTGTATTTTTTGAACATAATAGAAAGGTTAATATGTGGTTAAGCTTTATGAGTTAGCTTCTGGTTTTGAAAATGGTCAATATCTTGTCAATGCTGTATTCATCACAAAAATAGTTTTTCTTTTATAATTCTAGGTTTAAACTTCGATACAAGAATCTTTCTTCGGTTTGAAGCCCCTTAAGTTTACACGTCACCTGGAAATTGTTCTGAATTTTTATGAGAAGTGCGTTTTGCGCAGTATTCGACGATGCGCTTTATTTCTACATTAAATTCGCTACTCAATCTCATCCATTCCTTAAAGTGCACCTGATTGCAACATTGTCGCCTTTGTGTTAGGCAATCTGTGATTCGGTTGGGTCATAACCTTCTTGATGTAGTTGTAATGC
The DNA here is from genome assembly GCA_964034945.1 of Chrysopilus asiliformis. Classification (NCBI taxonomy): domain Eukaryota; kingdom Metazoa; phylum Arthropoda; class Insecta; order Diptera; family Rhagionidae; genus Chrysopilus; species Chrysopilus asiliformis. The sequence goes on along the minus strand of OZ035961.1, from coordinate 65,386,069 downwards.
AGCTTCAGTGTCTAAGAATATAATTTAGGGAGACCTGTTTCGATATGAATCATATATGTTGGAGTATTTTTTGGCAGTCTGAACATTTTCTTAATGAAATATTTTAATAGTTTTCCCACTTCTTCGTATTCAAGAAAACCCCAGACTTCTGCAGAATAGCACATAACTGATCTGACCTCTGCCCCAAAAAGCTTATATTTGGTGCTTACGGGAATTAATTTCTTACAGAGAAAATATTTCCAATTGCGATTTATTGCCAATTTCGACTCTCTTAACCTCTCCTGAAGAGGCCGTTTGAAATTCAAGTTTGACGTTATAAGCACTCCCAAGTATTTGTACTCTCTCACTCTTTCCAATTCCACTTTATCAAGATACCTTATCTCTTTCCGAGCAGATTTTCCGTTACCGTTTCTAAAGCTTGTCCCACAATTGGCGCGGCGCGGTTAGCTCAGAGCGGCAGGGCGACAGCCGCAGTCATTTTTAAACCGAAATTACGCGGTGCGGTTGTGTTCTCATAACCTAAAAATCGCAGAAAATTTGAAGATTATTAATTTTTCCGTTTCATTTTCCGTTTCGAATGCGTTTTCAAAGTTCTTTTCCATCTTTTTACTTGATAAAAATATTTGAAACAACACTCAGAAAACATAAACAACTGTCACCGCTTCCAACCGCGTCTGAAAGAAGAAACTAGACCTACTCTTCGCGGTGCCGCGCGGTTGCCGCGCGGCTACCGCGTTTGGTCACCGCGCAATTATAAACCAACTCATATAAACCTATAGTTTCTACTACCATCTGTCACCGCGCCGCGCCGCTTTGCGCGTAATTGTGGGACAAGCTTAAAAACCATTATTTTTTATTTCTCTGTCTTTATTTGTAGATTACATAGACAATATTGTTGAAGGCGATTTTTCATGTTTTGGAAGAAACATATCAGACAGCCGTCAAGGCGGTGTTCGTCACCATTGCTATACTTTTTAGTTCTAAACGATCTGTGACACCTTCTTAATTCGAAAGGTATTTATGCATTAAGGGCAAATACTTAGTGTCCCCGAACAAATCCTAGCAACTGCCCTTAAATTGATTACGAACTGCGGCAAAAGGTCTTAACATCAATCCCGACAAAATAGAATCGATTATTTTCACCAATAAGAACAAGATTGGTGACTTAGTCATGCCAACTTTAAATGGACATCGTTTAATGCTTTCCCAGGAGGTAAAATTCCTGGGAGTCACTCTGGACAAAAAATTAGACTGGAGGACTCACGTAACCAAAAAAGTGAATAACGCTATCTTTGCGTTTTTACAATGTGAGAGAGCTTTTTCATGAACTTGGAGATTGTTTTCTGGATTCACATGGACATTGTGAGACCAACTCTAGCTTGAGCAACGTAGCAAAAATGCCTACAGATCACCAGATTCCTAAAGCACACTTTGGGGAATCCTTCAAAATTCAGTTCCCATCAAGACATGGTTGAAATCAACCGGAACAGCTAATACCCTCCATGGCAAGTTGTTGGAGTTTTTACAACGAGGAGTTTATCTCTGAAGCAATTACATTGAAGGCAGAGATATTTTCATTTTCTAAGACAGTCAAGCAGCTTTGAAACGATCTAAACTACTAGAAGAATGCTTTTAAATTCCAAAACTCATATCTAGTAACAATAGTGTTAAGGCCTGTTCTGAAAACAATTGCAGTGTGACCTCGATAATCGCAACTATAGTGGCCAGAGCGTGTTGCGTTAACCGAGTCAGTTGCGATAACCGAGTCAGTACCGATATCTTTCAAAAAAAGAAACAAAAGCCATTAAACAACATTCTATAACTGAACAAAAGTTTTATTTCATTAAAATTTTTATAAACAAAACATAACTATGATTTTTTTAAAATTAGTTTTTGGTAAAAAATCCTGATATTTTTGTTTGTTTTTTGTTGCCACAGACTTGTTTTGTGATAGCCACTTCTTTAATAAATAAAAACAAGGAACAGAGAATAAAGTCAATAAAAGATTTCCCGTAACTATTTTTTATCTTTTTTTGGACGAAACAATATCAGATTATAAAAAAGTTGCGTTAATCGAGTCAATCATTTTTAACCGACTTCCAAAAAGGAAAAGGTTCTCAATTCCACCTGAATATATATATTTTTTAATGTATGTTCACGCCTAACTTTTTACTGGGTGGACCGATTTTGGTCATCCCAAAGAGAAAGTTGTAGAGAAAGTTCCTGGTGGGGCCCTGGTTCATTCATGGGCAAAAATGGACCATTAGGGTGTGTACCCCCCATACAAACGAAAACGTTTTTTCCGAATTTCTCAAAAACGGTGCATCTTATCAAAAAAGTCTAAGAACAAAAGTTATTTAGAATATGATTCTACATAAAACTCCCATACATCAAAATCCGATTGGAATAAATTTTAAAAAACCTGATTGGAAAGTGCGACTTCAAAGTGTAATTTTGGTACAAATGTTCAAATTAAGATACCAATATCACCATACAGGTTTTCAATAATTGCCAGATGGGCAATTATAGCTTTTGTTATGTTTTTACGTTGTGTTCAGTACAACACAAGGAAGGTTCTTTTATACCTACCCCTTCAAACCCCTCCCTGCTTGGGATATCGAGTAAAATTCTTTGTATTGTGTTCAGTACAATATCTGGAAGATTCTTTTATATATTTCTCATCTGCGGACTTATCCCCTCAAACCCTTTGTAATTTTACCTATATTAAAAATTGAAACTAAAAACGTTCGAAATAAAAAAAAATTTTCTGAAAAAAATAAAACCGACTTTAAAAAAAACCGAAAAGAGAAAAAAGCACTAAAAAGAAAAAAATAATTTCAAACTATGTCCATTAATAGCGTATTTAAAATTCGGCTTTTTTGGAGTGGCGTTAAATTTACACTAAATAAAATCGTTGTAAAATTTCTATTGTCAAGTTTCGCACAAAATCAGTTTGTACATGGAGACAAAAAATAGGATAGATTTCTACAAAAAATAGTAACATATGAGACAGTGGGCTTTTTTATAGCGATTGCTTAAAAATAGGGAATCCAATTTGGGACATAAAAGAACTTAGTTTTGGTGCTTCTAACTACTAATCCACACCTGCCATGAATGCCGTCAGTGTCGCTGTCACGTCTGATGTTATGTCTAGTGAAGATTGAAATGTCAGCTGTTACGACATAAAAGTCTAACATTTTTTGTTGACATCTTTGCTAACAGAAATCGTAACAGAAATGGAATTTAAGATGGCGGATTCTAATTTTTCACGTGCAGAGTGGCTCCGTGTTATAAACGAATACTGTTTAAAAGTAATTTTTACAAAGAAATGATTTGAAAAATGCATCGTGGGGGCAGCAGGAGGCCGAATTTCATTTTAGTGCGGAGATTTTAAAGAAAAAAGTGAAATCACAGATCGTCATATTTACTACTCTGAGTTGTTTATTGCTCAACGCATTTCTGGAACTGAAATGTCATGCCAGAATCAGCAGCCCACCTACGTCACAACAGACTTTTCTAATGACATTTCTGCTAACATTTATGTCAGAGTTTCCGGCAGGTCTGGATGGCGTGTAAGAGCCGTATCTATAGTTAATCTGTTTGACAACAAAATTTTTGGAGTCGATCTTAGTTCTTAGTTAGCCTTAAGGGTTAGAAAGTATGTAAACGATTAGCCTTAAGGGTTAGAAAGTATGTAATTTATTTTAGTTGCAAATTTAACGCCACTCCAAAAAAGCCGAATTTTAAATACACTCATACCTCGATATACGGCCGCTCTTTATACGGCTTTTCGCTATAACGGCCTTCTTTAATTATGGAACTTTTTCGATTTACGGCCCAAAATGTTTCGTTATACGGCCCAAAAAAAAATCGCGAAAAAAAATAAAAGCTATAATTGCCAATCTGGCAATTATTGAAAACCCGTATGGTGATTTAAGTGAACGGCGAACAGGAGTGATATTCCATAATTTGTTTCAAGCGTTTGTATCGAGTTAGAAGAAAAAGTAGTATTCGCTAGCTCTGTTTTGCCCTGTAATTTATTTTGGTCGAAACAGAGACAGCGAATATGACTTTTTCTTCTAACTCGAAACAAACGCTTGAAGCAAGTTACGGAATCCCACTCCAGTTGTGTCGAAATTCCACTTTGAAGTCAAACTTTTCATTAAGATTTTTTAAAATTTATTCCAATCGGATTTTGATGTATGGGAGTGTTAAAAAAGTTGCGTTAATCGAGTCAATCATTTTTGAAAGTTGCGTTTACAGAGTCAACAGTGCAAAATTTTAGGTGTTGCGTTAACCGAGGAATTGCGTTCTTCGAGGGTTGCGTTTATCGAGGTCACACTGTATTTCAAAAATCAAAATTTACGATCCTACGAATAAAGTTATATCCAAAAATGGTATCTTTGATAACCGGAATCGTTTACCCAAATTATGCGAACAGAAAAATCACAATATTAGCGGCTAAATTAAGAATAAAATCGATATTCTGATTAAAATCGAATTTTGGGATCCGAAAAAAATTTCAACTTTCAGACACAACTCGGATTCCACATTGTGGAACCATTCGGACCGAAGAGTTTTTTCTGACGAATTTAACCTCACTTTTGCCCTATATACCAACCTTACTTTATTTCTTCAGAATGTGAGTGTCATTGTTTTCTTTGCGGGTGGACCGATATAAGTAATAGATTTCAATAAAATGATCAAGGACTTTGAAGGAAAAAAAAAAATTAAATGTTGAAGCTCGTAAATGTCTATATAGACCAGCTGCTGGAGTGAAATGTCAGCTATTTTGGGAAAATCTGATAAATATTCCATTTCACACAATAAATTTTTGTGGTCCCTATTGTGAGCTTCGTGAATCGATCGTTGAAATGTCAAATCGAAAAATCGGTATTGTGATCATCGATTTTATCGTTCGTGAACGATAAAATCGTTCAGTTGGAAACGATGACATTTGTTTGATCGTTCGGTGAAGTTTATGTCAAGTTAGCGATCGGTGAAGTTTATTTCAATTACTTTTTTTTAGTGAAAATTAAAGGCTAATAATAAAATGTAAGTATTCGTACACATTAAGATATTATTAAAGAGTAATATCTTGATTTTATAATTGTTTTAGGGATTCAACTAATTTTAAGAGACAAACTTCAAATAAAAACCAAATTTTGCATAGATGAAGTTCGTTTCATCGCTTTTAGCTTAGATTCAACGGAATTCAGCAAATCTATGAAACAAACCTTCGAAAGCCGAAAATTCTGAATAAACCTGCATTTATTCATTTTAAATATTTATGAATATTTTGTTTTTGAAGTAGCATACTGAATTTCATCTAATTCCAGTATGTTGGAATGATCCCGGAATTGTCTTCTTCGACATAAAACATAGAATTTCCTGGCGAGACTCATCTTCATTGTCGCTCTCGACATACAGCTTCATTGAAGCCATTTTTAACTACTGAAAGAACTTCACAAAAACAATAATTTAATTATTAAATTGAAAATACTTTTTCTTTCAAACATATCTGAAATGCCGGCTAAGTTCCATAACCTCTACAATGTGAATTTCCAAACGTCAAACACTAAAAAATTCACAATAACGATTTCTTGAACGATGATCCTTACGCAATACCAAATTGTTTTTCGATCGTTCCGGTCAACGATGGTCGATCGAATAGATATCGATACCCGAATAGACCCCTGTATTTCAGCTTCAGATTGCAAAAAAAGTGGGAGATAGAAAATGAATTAAAATTTATCAATGATCTACTGTCTCTCACTCTTAATCCGCTATACTGTTTCGCAGATGACAGTTCCCTTGACGCCTCTAACCATTTCAGCTTACCTGCAGAATCGAACGCCATTGCAGTTCAATCGAAACGCAGTGAGCAAATTAGATCTTTGAAATCTGATTTAAACACAATTCTCGCTTGGGGCATTCAACCGTGTGGAATTCAACGCTTCTAAAAACCGAATGAAATGCGAAAAATCACCCGAAACGTTCGAATTTATGAATGAGTCCATTAATGACTCTAAAAACATCAGAATACTGGGCATCGAAAAAAACTGGGCAGCGGATAATATTCCGCGCCAATCGATGTGCTCAGCATCTACAAGACCTACATTCGACCGAGACTTGAGTACAATTCGCACATTTGGGCTGGAGCTCCAAAAACTGTCCTGCAACTGCTGGACCGAATTCAAAATCGTGCGATCCGACTGATTGGAGACAAATCTTTGACAGATATATTACCGTCTCTCGAGCATCATCGCTCTGTTGGGATACTCAGCATATTCTATAGATATTTCCATGGAAAATGTTCCACTGAAATTTCCCTACTTATTCCTCCATGGTATATTTTCCCTAGATCCTGTCGTGCAGCTGCACGCGCAAACGATTTCTTCCTTGAGCCTCCCCGTTTTCGTACAGTAAAGTTTAGGCGTTCCTTCATTCCGCGAACAACAAGACTTTGGAACGATTTACCAACCGATGTGTTCCCCCCAGACTATGACCCGCAAAAGTTCAAGGAGAACATAAATCGGCATCTCCTTTTGTCCTTCCGACCATCCTGAGCTCTGCTTCGGCATTAAAGGGTCTTCCCCTAAGCTCTGGCTGGAACTATAGAACAAGAAAGATCATGATCCCGATAGAACTTGGGTTACGAATTTCTATGAGAGTTAATCCGGATCTCTCATCGGATCATTAAAAAATACAGCTATTGAGTGCAATTGAAAAAATAATGCCGGAAAAAGACCGACCAGCACGCAATTTTGACGTGGATACGTCTTGGATTTTGGTAATGGGGGTACAAATTAGAAAATCGGCTTGCTGCCATGATAACAAATTTGCAATCGATGAAACTCGATAGTTTGTAGTGATATCTGAACAAAACCTGTGTTATAAGATGAGGGCTACATTAAAGCATTGTATAGGGTATTTTGTTATGTTAAACTATGTGCAATTATGTTTTTAAAAAGCAAAATCAAAATTTTTACTTCGCTGTTATGCTGTGTTTGCTGCTTGCAGTACAGATTTCACATTTATACTCTTTTTATGCTCCTCCTTTGTGTGTATTGAATCTGATGTATTGAAAGCCATGTTATTTCGTTCTTTTCGCTCTGAAAAGTGTCGCTCTTAACAGCAAAATCGTTTGATGTGGTTTCCGACTCTCGTTCTTGGGCACGAAAATTATTTCTATTTAAGTTTTCGCTTCTTGTTCAAAGCGGTTTGTGGGTCTCGCATAAAAATGAATGAAAGCCTCGAGCGATGGCTTTTTGGTATGATGCACACACATATATAAGTATGCATTTCATTAGTAAGAGAGCGATATTTCGCTCCCAGCATTAAAGTTCTGTTCAGGGTTGAGATTTTTGATCTTCGAAATCGTAGTAAATCGGCCGAAAAATAGTAGTAGAATCGATGAAATAGTAAATTTATGTAAAACCTTCGTTTAATTTGAACAAAAGACTAGAAATGGGAGCGTTTTGAACACTGTATGTATGATATTTATTTCACACTGCTCTTATCATAAACCAATTATAAATAAAATTATTATACCCGTATAGTGAAACCGAATATCTCAAAAACGCTGCATCTTATCAAAAAAGTGCAAGAACAAAAGGTATTTAGGATATGATTCTACATAAAACTCCCATACATCAAACTCCGATTGGAATAAATTTTAAAAAAATCTGATTAGAAAGTTTGACTTCAAACTGAAATTTTGATACAACTGTCCGCCGTTCACTTAAATCACCATACGGATTTTCAATAATTGCCAGATTGGTTTCCTTAATTTCCTTTTCACTAAAATTTTTTACTTAAATATCTATTGGCGATCGTTGTAGGCGGATCCACGTCTTCTGGCCGTCTCTACGAGACAGACACCTTGCTTTTTTTTATCAATTGCACAACAGACTGAAAATCTTAACAGGTATCAGCAATGTAACTTGCTTGCAAGCTCCTCACGATGTAGAGTTCGACATGGAGTAAAATATTATATGCATTAAAATGTTCATGTTGAGTCCAGTACAGCTCTTTAATTGTTATTTTTACTAAGCAAATGAGGGGTTTTTATTTCTTGAATCGGAGTTTGAGTCATAAGCCCCTATGTCACCGATAATAAATTTGTAGTTGGCATTTGCGACTGCCAACAAAATTTTTTTTATGATTGAAATACAAACTGCCAGTTTTATTGACATGCTTTCCATCGACTGCCCGCAATTTGGAAAATTCCATTTTTGGTAAAACTCTTCTGCAATTCGCCCCCAATCACAATAGTCCAGTTTTGGTAGTGCTTCGTATTTCATATAAAGGGTGGTTAAATTTTAAGGGCCGATGTTGAATGTGAACCACACCTAAACGTCAAGTTTTTTTCTGCATTTCATTTGACATTTCTCAATTTCAGACTAACTCAATTTGAACCATGGAAAGATACACAATCGAGCAACGCGTTAAAGTTATTCAGGCTTATTATGAAAATGGGCGTTCAAATCAAAATGCATATCGTGCACTTCGTGATTTTTTCGGTCAATTTAATCGTCCAAATGTGCGTACAATCGGAAAAATCGTGCAAAAATTTGAGCAAACCGGGTCTGTAGGTGATGTGAAAACACCAGTGCATGCTCGTACAGCTCGTACTGCAGAAAATATTGCTGCTGTTCGCGATAGTGTGGCTGAAGAGCCGTCCACCTCAACTCGTCGTCGTGCCCAACAATTGCACCTCCCACGCTCGTCGTTGATGAACATTATGCATAAAGACTTGCATTTACACGCTTACAAGGTGCAATTGACTCAAGAACTAAAGCCTCTTGACCATTTCAAGCGTCGTCAATGGTCAGAATGGTGGCAAGAAATGGCAACAGTGGATGATCAATTTTCGAAGAAAATCATCTTCAGTGATGAGGCACATTTTCACCTCAGTGGATTCGTCAATAAGCAGAACAGCCGCATTTGGGCGAATGATAATCCAAGAGTGATTGTCGAAAAACCAATGCACCCACAAAGAGTGACTGTTTGGTGCGGTTTATGGGCTGGCGGCACGAAGTGCACGATATGCATTTTGATTTGAACGCCCATTTTCATAATAAGCCTGAATAACTTTAACGCGTTGCTCGATTGTGTATCTTTCCATGGTTCAAATTGAGTTAGTCTGAAATTGAGAAATGTCAAATGAAATGCAGAAAAAAAACTTGACGTTTAGGTGTGGTTCACATTCAACATCGGCCCTTAAAATTTAACCACCCTTTATATTTTATTATTGTGCTTCGTATTTCATTATTAATGTTTCGATTATATTTTTTTGGACAACTGATTTTCTCCTGCAAAATTGATTTGCCAATTCGGTATAACTTGTGCCAATAGTAAGAAATCTGTAAAATAAGATTAATAAAATTTGTGAGTTTGTGGTATAATTATATTCTACCTTAAAGTGAGCACTAGTTTTTTCTTTGCTTATATCGTATCTTTACGGAAATTCTTTGGTTTTGGTGAAAAAAATTGCTAATTTTTAACAAAATTTTGTCAAAATCTTTTGACATTCGAAAATTTACGAAATACCGAAACGAATATTTTTCTAATTGTTTTACTATTGAGTAAAATCCCCCACATGTGTTTGATGTTTAAAAAGAAACACGTGCGGTTTGGTTGAAATCCAAAAATGCAAGGGAGAGTTTATTCAAGTAAAAGTTACAAGAGCTAAGTTAAGTAAATATCGAGTAGTGGGGCTTACAGTGACCAACAAAATTAAATATTCAAAACAGTAATGAACAATTCTTAACACTGTTCCTTCTTTTATTTAGGGGATATATCCAATAATACCTTAACCTGTATCTTAAAGCATACCATTTAAGAATACTGCAGTACACCTTTTTCTTTAATACGGCACACATGATATCCTAGTTAAAAAAATTGTTTTTGATTTTCACAAATAGTCAAGTAAGAATGCATAACCTCACTTTATACGTCGGATTGGTCTATGTGAACGGTGATCCAAAAAATGGTTGTGGAACGCATTTTTTCATCGGATATTGGTTTCGATATGAACGGGTGTTTACAGTGACATGGATCACGGTCGCTGTGACTGTTTGGGTTATGAGAAAGCTGACGAACTTGTCAAACTAGAATCGGATTGCTTGGAATTTATCTCGAATCGACACTGCCAATATCCACCGTGACGGTAAAAGGACTTATTCAAAGACAATGTAAAATCTAACAGAAAATTAGGTGGGCAAGTGAAGCCAACAAGCCAAGAAATTTGAATGCAAACCTGATCTAGCCAATTTCATCAATACCATCTCTAAAAGAACTCTATTTAAACATGAGTAGGAGTACTTACTGGTCACTGCAAACGACACTACCATTTGCAAAAGATAGGCTTAGCTGCGGATCTATCGTACATAAAGAAGAAGAGACACAAGAACATTTTTGTGTAAATGTTCCTACTTCCAAAGCCGAAGAGAAACTACACTTGGTAATCGTTTTCTTAACTCTGAGGATCCCGAAAAATTTTCGCTAAATCGTTTAGCCAATTTTATCTGCGGATCAAAAAAATTATCGTTTTAACCCTTCTATTATATTGCATGACCCAAAGAAATTTGAACCAAAATTTTCGTTATTAAAAATTCTATGAGTTCAAATTTCTTTTGAACAGTGGAGCACACAGTCAAACATTTATTGCGAAGATCATGTATAAATTGTAATTTACGATTGTTTTGTATGCATTATACGGGAAAATACACATGGGTCATTTTATAACCCCAAACATTCTAGTTGTTTGTATTTCTTGAATATAATAGAAGGGTTAAGCGTACCCAACCTATTTACTAAGCACAATGGAGTCACATAGTGGTCTAAGTGCTTCAGGGCTTAGTCATGAACTACCCGGAAACTTAATCAATCAGTCAATCAATCTAGCATTCTCACTCATACGCATGAATTGAAACCGATTTTTACCTGTTTAATTCGATTGCGAGCGAATCAGAACCACTTTTAACTCCACTTTTCGATTCGCGAATGAAAAAGAATAGACAAGAACATTATTTTTGGGTATTTTTCCGTTTCCTTTTCGTAGAGCGAAATTGGAGTATTCGTTTATCCGCCTGCGACTTATAGTTTTTATAAACCCCCTATTACCACTCTTTTCCCTAGAACGACGGGTTCCTTTTTTTTTTTATCAAAACTCACTGATTTTGATAGACTTGCAAGCACCATGGAACAAGTTTCCCTTGTTGAAAGCTTGAAAAATTTATAAAAATCGTAGAAAGCTTGAATAATTTGTATAAATCGACCCCGAATACTGTCATTAAAGATGTCATATTTTATATCTAAATTGATGACACTATTAGTATTTCTATAAGAAAGTTTTGTTTTTTCCACAGTGGTCATATTATCTCTGATTTCATTGTTAGTAAATAAGATAATATTTTTACTTCAGTAATTTCATACACGTCTTTATTACAATTTCAGTTAACCCTCTAACCGGAATGCCCGCCTTAAGGCGGGCTTCAGGGAATTCGCTTGTTTATAACGGGTAACAATTTTAATCGCCGGAAATCGCCGGAACGTCTTACACTGACTTTTGTAAGTTATCGCTTTACATGCTGGAAAAAATTTAGCCCTGTACGTTGTCTTGGTTACGGTCTGTCGCAAGTTGAAAGTCATATTTTAGTGAATTTTTCTCGGAAATATTCCGGTTAGAGGGTTAATGTTTTTCTGTGTGATAGTTTAAAGCAAAATTATTTAAAGATTAGGGTTACCACAACTAATTTTAATTTTTGTATTGTTTTAATAAATAAATTTGATCCTAAATTATTTGTAGAAAATAAAAGAAACTACCAAAAGTACGATTGTTAAAGTTATCATATAAGTAACACAAATAAAGAAAATATTTTAGAAATTTTTGTCGATTTTTAAAAAAATTGTCTCAACAAATAAAACCAAATAGATTGGAAATCAACTTTAAAATTTTTTGAAGGTAAGCATATTTTAGTAAAACTGTTTGTTAATAAAATAAACGTTTCCGGAAACGTTTTCCGGAAATTTTAATTTAATGATTTTCAAAGATTCCTGTTTCCCGGAAAAAAACCTGAAATTTCCCGGGAAAGCTACACGGTTCAAAAAAGGTTTTCCTTTTTGAAAAAATTTTTTTTTTATCTAACACGATTTCAAAGTCATTGTCTTACAATTATATATATTACATAAATACAAAAAAAATATTGTATTTCTTTATTTCTATTTTGAATTTTGAGTTTTCTGTGTATTTTTAATTTTGTTGTGATTGTGTAAGTAGGCTTTTCGGTCGAATTTATAGTTAAATTAAAACGCTGGTTTTTTTATACCCGTATGGGTAAACCAAAGGGTATATTAACTTTGCCTTACCGTTTGTAACGCCAAGATCCCGTCATCCCACATAAAAAAATAAAACCGACTTAAAAAAAAAACTGAAAAGAGAAAAAAGCACTAAAAAGAAAAAAATAATTTCAAACTATGTCCATTAATAGCGTATTTAAAATTCGGCTTTTTTGGAGTGGCGTTAAATTTACACTAAATAAAATCGTTGTAAAATTTCTATTGCCAAGTTTCGCACAAAATCAGTTTGTACATGGAGACAAAAAATAGGATAGATTTCTACAAAAAATAGTAACATATGAGACAGTGGGCTTTTTTTATAGCGATTGCTTAAAAATAGGGAATCCAATTTGGGACATAAAAGAACTTAGTTTTGGTGCTTCTAAGAGCCGTATCTATAGTTAATCTGTTTGACAACAAAATTTTTGGAGTCGATCTTAGTTCTTAGTTAGCCTTAAGGGTTAGAAAGTATGTAAACGATTAGCCTTAAGGGTTAGAAAGTATGTAATTTATTTTAGTTGCAAATTTAACGCCACTCCAAAAAAGCCGAATTTTAAATACGCTATTAATGGACATAGTTTGAAATTATTTTTTTCTTTTTAGTGCTTTTTTCTCTTTTCAGTTTTTTTTAAAGTCGGTTTTATTTTTTTTTAGAAATTTTTTTTTTATTTCGAACGTTTTTAGTTTCAATTTTTAATATAGGTAAAATTACAAAGGGTTTGAGGGGATAAGTCCGCAGATGAGAAATATATAAAAGAATCTTCCAGATATTGTACTGAACACAATACAAAGAATTTTACTCGATATCCCAAGCAGGGAGGGGTTTGAAGGGGTAGGTTAACACGGGGGAAATATATAAAAGAACCTTCCTTGTGTTGTACTGAACACAACGTAAAAACATAACAAAAGCTATAATTGCCAATCTGGCAATTATTGAAAACCTGTATGGTGATATTGGTATCTTAATTTGAGCATTTGTACCAAAATTACACTTTGAAGTCGAACTTTCCAATCAGGTTTTTTAAAATTTATTCCAATCGGATTTTGATGTATGGGAGTTTTATGTAGAATCATATTCTAAATAACTTTTGTTCTTAGACTTTTTTGATAAGATGCACCGTTTTTGAGATATTCGGGAAAAACGTTTTCGTTTGTATGGGGGGTACCCCCCCTAATGGTCCATTTTTGCCTATGAACGAACAGGGGTCCAACCAGGAACTTTCTCTACAACTTTCTCTTTGGGATGAACAAAATCGGTCAACCCAGTAAAAAGTTAGGCGTGAACATACATTAAAAAAAAAAAATATATTCAGGTGGAATTGAGAACTTTTCCTTTTTGGAAGTCGGTTAAAAATGAATTACACCAGTGTGTTTAGAATGATAAAAATAATTAATGTCCGTCCGTCTGTCTGTCTGTGGCGCGGATTGCGGGCGCACGGATCGAGCTAGAGACTTGAAATTTTCGCAGATCCGTTTTTCGTAAAATGCGAGGCTAAGTTCGTTAATGGGCAAAAATGGACCATTAGTGGGGGTACCCCCCATACGAACGAAAACGGTTTTTGTGAATATCTTGAAAACGGTGCATCTTATCAAAAAAGTCTAAGAACAAAAGTTATTTAGGATATTATTCTACATAAAACTCCCATACATCAAAATCCGATTGGAACAAGTTTTAAAAAAATCTTATTGGAAAAGTTGAATTCAAATGAAATTTTGATACGCCGTTCAATTAAATCGCCATACGGGTTTTCAATAATTGCCAGATTGGCAATTATAGCTTTTGTTATTGTTCAGACCCATCTGAACAAAATAGCGTATTCGATCTAAAAAGAAAGCATCAACAAACATTTTTGATCCAGAAAACATTACCTGAGACAGCATCCTCCCTTTACCCATCGTTGAAAGTCCCGGGCAGCGGCTCCCAATGATTCCCATGTTTTTCCCTGAAAGAAATAAGTATAATAAGCATATAAATTAAAGAAATTTAACATGCGCAACTTACCCAAGTATTTAACAACAAACATAAATTCACAATAATAAAAACGAGTTGACATTTCACAAAACCTCAACTCAGCAACTCTACATCTAACGAACCCATGAAGCAAGACGTACAGAAAAGTACTCTACTTCATTTTTTCCCATCCCCAACTGAAAGGATCCAAACGAGGATTAATGGAACCGAGGCGATAAGCGGAAGTTCCAAACACTTGATGGTCACTTTCGATCAAGTCACGGAGCTGACGAGACAAATTACAAAGTACCATTGGATCGAGGATCATTAAGGATACCAACAATCAAGGTAAACGAGAACATCTCCGCACATGGATAAAGTGCAACATTGTTAAGTATAAATATAGTTTCCCACCTCAATATCCACCTCCTTAATACCTCCTTGTCCATAAAGTACTGGCCGAAATTTTTTCGTTGGTCTTTATGGGTTCCGCCTAACCTCTAATACACTAAGTATTCAAAGACACAAAAAATTTATTACAAAACGATTGATACGTATCAATCGTCTTTAATAATTTTTTGGGTCAGTTAGGAGACTAATTTCTTATAAAATAGTTTAACTTCTACGAACCCATTTGCAACCTCAACACTCCTGTCCTACAGGAGTCGTTATTACACCAAGTATTAAACAACACCAATAATTTATTATAAAACCATTGATATTACGTATCAATCGTCTATAATAAATTCTGGTTCAATTCGAAGATTAATTTCGAACAAATTAATCTAACATTTTTACGAATCCAGTCGCGATTTCAACACCCCTCTTCATAAAAGAGTCGTTATCACTGATCTCAAACAAAAAATCAAGTTAGAATTAGTTTCATAATACAAGCCTTAATTCGACACACCTTATGCTGTACATAATTTGTCTCGATTAAGCCTTGGTGTTTTTTGTTTACTAATTCACATTCCCTTTAACTACAAGGGAATTAGCGTTGAAATTCAACATCATTGATTTCAAGCACCCTAACAATTATCGTCCCTCTAATTTTAACCCATCATAGATTGGACGCGGATTAGCTCCAACCTCAACGACGCGGTTTAGCGTCTCCCAGAACCGAGTTCGCATCTCGTTCCGAATCAATCATTTTTCTTGCAATCACGAAACCTTTTATTTTTTATTTTTTATTTTTTTACATAATTTGTTGGTCGAAAGAATTTTGTCAATCACCCACTAAAATAACCACATTGTGGTCGAAGAAATTTCACCACCAAAATTCCTTAAAAAATTACTAACCAAAATTTGTGGATAAAGTTGTCCGTAGTATTTTGAAAACCTTCACCTAGTTTTCCCCCTTATCCATAAGTCGGTGACAGAAAATTTTTCGTTGTCACTTATGGAATTCCTAAGTTATTCTCTCGCGAATTTACGATCAAAGATTTATGCATGAATCCCATTTAATTACCACCTACGAATTTTTGAAAATTATTACTTTCGTATCATATCATTCAATTTTACTACATCAACATAAATTCCCTGCTACGAATTAATTTCGCGTATTCCATATCAACCCATCGTATATGTGTTAGTTTCCCGTGCGAGGAAACCACATCGCCGGCGCCGGTCGAAAGGAAATTTCTTCTCATTTCTATCGCGATCAGTCGTCTGCGACTGCCTTTTATTCTCCTTGGCCCAATTTCACCACTTACTATTGAATTCACTTATGCCATCCATCCACGTTTCAACTATTTGAACTTAAATATGATCATGGTCTATTGGCTAGGACGGCACCTAACATATTTCAGACCGGGGTTCGAATCTCGGTCGATGTGAATTATGTTCCTTTGAATTATATATTTTATTTACTTTATTTTATTTATTTTTTCAATCAATTCCTTTAATTTAAATATTCTGAATTATTTATTGGACGAACGAACTTTGCCAATCTACGAACTCCAAAGAAATCATCGTTTTTGGCCGAAGAATCTTCGCCAATTTCTCATCCTTTTATTATTTGATTATTAATTGGTTTTTTTTCATTACAGAATAAAGTTCATAATCGCCGATCAACTTTTATTTATAGTTTTAATAATATTATATTAGTCATCTAAGAATCCTTAGGTTAAGTTTGTAATTAAGAAAGATTTGAATACATTTTTACGAACAAAAAACACTTGTTATCAATCCTTGTCCCGGCACCCCCTTTTTTCAGGTTAACGATTGGTCCAGCAAGCGAGTTACAAGAAACTCCAGGTAAGCTACCAAAAGTTCTAACCCGTGCTGCGACACTCCATAGTGGTCGCAACAAATGGTCCTTCGAGCCGGATAGATAACAAGTATAAACGTGTTTTTTAAATCGCTGTATTCAAGGCTTTTAATTACAAAGTCTTAACACAGAACTTTGGCGTAAACATTCGTCACATCCTTTCAACACATACACTTTTAACTTTAATATATTTCCACCCCCAATCATGGGTCAAGATACTGCATCCAATGATAATTCATCTACCGAGGAATCATCTCAGATAGATCCACCAGAAGCTTTAATTCAAATAAAGCTATATAAAGATTTAATTGACAAATCTTTTTCTAATTTTACTAAGGAAGGTAAAAAACGGACAGAAGCCTCCTTAAAAAACCGACTGACCATTATCAATTCCCATTGGGACGAAATATCGTCAATTTACCAGAACGTGCCGTCAACATCTGATTCCAAGGCTATCAAATTGGAATGTAGTTCGTTGTACGAAACCGCTCAAAGTAAATATTTCGAGCTCAAGGACAAAATCGAAGAATTATTGCCCATATACCAGAGCAATAGACTAAAGCCTGGTCTTTCAATAGAGGCACCACGATCCCCTCTCTATCAAACAGCCAATCCATTTCCCATGAAACCACTTTCGTTGCCCCCCATCGAAATTCCAAAGTTCTCGGGAGAATATAATACCTGGCTTTCATTTCATGATCTATTCCGTAGCATGATTCACGAAAACCGTATACTTTCACCTGTGCATAAACTGCACTACTTAAAGTCACGATTGTCAGGTGAAGCAGAACGTCTTCTGCAACATTTTCAAATTACCGACTCTAATTACGAGTCCGCTTGGAACACTTTAGTAAAAAGATATTCCAATAAGAAAGTCATCACGACTAGCACCTTAAATCGTCTGCTAAAGCAGACAACTATAACAATCGAAAATGCATCCAACATAAAACGATTAATGGACACCACTAACGAATGTCTGCTAACTTTGTCCGGACTGGGTATTGACACATCAACATGGGACCCTCTCATAGTGCACATCGTCGTACAGCATCTACCTGCTAACACGCACATGTTATGGGAATCCCGACAACAAGACAATGAGGAATTAACCACGTACCAAGATCTTTATCGATTCTTAGAAAAACGATACCGAGCCTTAGAAGCAATCCGCCAACCAACCGAGAAACAACCTTATTCGTCACCATTCAAATCAACCAAACATCAACAATCCTTTCATGCCGCGTCGACACTTGAATGTGCTGCCTGTTCTCAACAGCACCGCATCTCACAGTGCCCGAACTTTTTAAAATTGTCCATACTACGACGACAAGATTTGGTCAAACAACATAAATTATGTTATAATTGTTTAAGCCCAAAACATGCAATGAGTCAATGCATCAGTCAATCAAATTGCCGTACGTGCAATAAGCGACATCATACACTTTTACACTACTCCTCATCATCCACAACTTCATCAAATGTTTCAAAAACTACAACCCCTACCAAATCGGCAAACAAGAATCAATCCAACAAACGTTCCAAGTCTCGCGAAAATATAACAACTACCAAGTCGGATTCATCGAGCGATTCAAATTCAAATTCGAGTCAATCTCGCGAAGGTTCTCCCCAACCATCAACGTCAACAAACATTCCTTCTCGCGACATAGCAAGCCACACATCGGCAAATCACAACACATGTGTGCTACTAGCAACTGCCTTGGTAAAAATCAAATCATCAAACGGAACTCACATTGCACGAGCTCTCATTGACCAAGGCTCACAATCGTGCTTTGTCAGTGAAGCGTTAGTCCAACGTGCCCGTTTAAAAAAGACCAAACTTAACGTAGACATATCTGGAATAGGAGGAATTGGGTCAATTAAATGCAATTATAAAACAAGTTTTACAATACAATCTTTATTAACGGAAATCTTTTCTTACAATGTTGACGCTCTAATTTTGCCCCGAGTCACTAAAACTCTGCCTTCCGCGAAAATCCAACCGACTTGTCTCCACGATCTTAAAAATCTTCCGCTGGCAGATCCATCGTATGCGTATCCAGGTGATATCGACATCATCCTTGGTGCCGATGTATATCCCCATATCATGCGACAAAACATAAAATTAAATCGCACAAAATCGTTGATGGCTCAAGACACAGAGCTCGGGTGGATATTATCCGGAAAGGCCAAGATAGACGACAACGACTCTACGAATCCATCATCTCACGTATCCATTTTCCACAGTACCACAGAAATCGAATGGAATCTCCAAAAATTCTGGGAATTGGAAGAAGTTGCCGAAAGTCCAAAAATGTCGGAAGAAGACATCAAATGCGAAGAAGTCTTTTCTCGCACCCATTTTCGCGATGATACTAATCGCTATGTTGTATCATTACCCTTTAAAGATGAGCATCCACCTCTAGGTAACAGTCGAACCGTTGCCCTAAAAAGATTTTATAATTTAGAGAAAAGATTTACAAACGACACAAATTTTCATACTGAATACTCTAAGGTAATCAACGAATACATTGATCTTAACCATGCAGAACCGATTGCACCTAACGAAATTACCCAACCAAATTCCGACTTCGATTATTATCTGCCACATCACGCAGTGATAAAAGATTCCAGCACCACTACCAAATTACGCGTAGTTTTCGACGCATCGTCCAAAACCTCCACTGGAATCTCCTTAAACGATTGTTTATTAGTAGGACCCCGACTCCAAGACAATTTACAAACAATCTTATTACGTTGGCGTTTAAAACGAGTAGCATTTTCAGCCGACATCGAAAAGATGTACCGGCAAATTAAGTTCGCACCCGAACATAAAAAATTTCAAAAATTCTTCTGGAGAAATTCTCCTGAACAACCCATCCACACCTATCAATTAACTACTGTCTCCTTTGGAACAGCAAGTGCACCTTATTTAGCAATTAAAACATTGACACAAATTGCTAAAGATCAAGCTACCAATTTCCCTCTCGCCTCAGCAGTCACACTAACCGACTTTTATGTCGACAATTTGTTGTCAGGCGCAGATACCGTTTCAGAAACGATCAGACTACAAGATGAACTTTTAAAAATGCTTCACTCAGCAGGACTTCCACTCAAAAAATGGTCATCAAATTTTCCCGAAGTCCTCAACCCACTACCACCAGAGTTCATTGAAATGCCTGAAACGATTTCCATAAACTTCGATACCACGATTAAAACGCTAGGAATGCATTGGTATCCCCATACCGACGAATTTAGTTACCGCGTAAATACCGACACAGTTCCAGAAAAACTCACCAAGAGGCAATTATTTTCCGATATTGCAAAACTGTTCGACTCTCTGGGATGGATTGCCCCCATAATAATCATCGGTAAATTAATCATTCAAACTATCTGGTCTCGGGGAATCGATTGGGATGAAAGGGTGCCTGAATCCATCATAGAAGAATGGATAAAACATCGTAACCAATTAAAATCGTTAGAACAAATCAGAATACCGCGTTGGCTACGAACCACAAAATCCGATCCGCAAAAATACGAAATCCATGGATTCTGCGATGCATCCGAACAAGCATACGCAGCCGTAATTTATCTACGAATCATTTCTCCCAACAATCATGTCGAAACAAGATTGCTAACTTCCAAATCTAAAGTGGCACCACTAAAACCAATTACAATACCCAGGCTCGAATTATGTTCAGCCTTTCTCCTTTCAAAATTGATGAAACAAATCAAATCGGAATTGAATTTAGAAGCGATAAATTCCTTTGCATGGTGCGACTCAACCATCGCGTTAGCATGGATTACAGGACGAACCACCGATCGCAAAACGTTTGTCCGAAACCGGGTAGCGGAAATCCAAGAAAATTCCCCAAACGTCAAATGGAATTTTATCTCTACCAAATTGAATCCAGCGGACTTAGCGACTCGCGGAGTTTTACCCGAGTCATTAATCGAAAACGACTTATGGTGGAAAGGACCTAACTGGCTCATCGATTCACGACAATGGCCTAAAGAAACCAAAATCAACGATACTGATTTAGAAACCAGGTCTCCAAAACTAATTTCTTTAAACGCAACCTTCGAACCAATCGAACTTTTCAAATTTTCATCCTACCATAAAACAATTCGCGTCACCGCTTATCTATTACGTTTCGTACATAATACAAGAATACGACAGCTCCAATATACCAAAAAAGGTGGATATCTCTCGTCCGAAGAAATAAATTTCGCGACTAATTTTCTAATAAAAATTTCTCAACGGACCTTCTTTAATAACGAAATCGACAACATCACGCATTCAAGGCCATTATCTAATAAATCAAAAATCATAAATCTCAATCCGTTTATAGATCAAGACAACGTATTGCGCGTAGGGGGACGTTTAGAGAATGCAGACCTGCCATTTAATTCAAAACATCCCATAATTTTACATAATGACTGTCACTTTACGAAACTATTAATAACAAAAACCCATCTAGAGTCCTTACACGGAGGAAATCAAGTCATACTAAGTATTTTACGAACCAAATACTGGATTTTAAACGCGCGCAATACAATCCGATACATAACACACAAATGCGTCACTTGTACTAGACAACGTGCATCATGTCAGAGGCAACTAATGGGCAATCTACCGACCATGCGTATACGGAAATCAAAACCGTTCACCCATGTCGGGATTGATTTCTGTGGTCCCTTCGATATTCGAGTATCCAAAGGCAGAGGTACTAAGTCCTACAAAGGATATATTGCCGTATTTGTTTGTATGTGTACAAAGGCCACGCATCTTGAAACGGTCTCCGACCTCACGTCCGTAGGTTTTCTAGCAGCATTTAAACGATTTACTTCGCGACGCGGTCTGTGTACAAACGTGTACACAGATAATGGAACAAACTTCGTCGGGGCAAACAAATTACTACAAAGAGAATTCCAGCAAGCAATTTCTCAAGCCTGCGAAACCGCAGCGGAATTGTTAGCTAATGATTATATTAGCTGGAACTTCATACCCCCAGGATCTCCACACTTCGGAGGCTTATGGGAAGCCGGTGTTAAGGCGACGAAACACCACTTAAAAAGGGTATTAAAGGACACAAAGTTAACGTACGAAGAGTTTTCTACGTTAATATATCAAATTGAAGCTATTCTTAATTCCCGACCGTTATGCTACATTGATAAAACCCAAACCGATTATACCGTCTTAACTCCATCCCACTTCCTTATCGGACAATCACTTCAAGCCATCCCAGAACCTTCTATGTTAGATGAAAACCCCAATTACAGTACGCGATGGCGCTTTATCCAAAGGTTATCACAAACTTTTTTTTTTTTTTTTTTTTTTTTTTTTAATGTTTTTCTGGGCTTAGCGGCCTAAATATTTTTTCGTTTGGTCCAAAAATTAAAAAAACAATATGTTTTCGAATATTTTTGTCCTTTATTATTTTCTCCGACGTTTCGACATCAATATCTATGTCATCATCAGGGAGTTTGTTGATATAATGACTATGTTTGTGAACAGTGATAAATGTCTGGATACATTAAAAACGGGTTACACAAAAGTATAATAAATAAATAAAGTCACAAAACGAGGAAAGAAAGAAAACACAAATTATTTTGAACTCCATATTTGATCAGCTGTGCTTCGTCTTATCAGAATTGATAGCGGTTTAGGCCGCTAAGCCCAGAAAAACATTAAATACATAACTACGGCCGTATCACCTAATAAGGATTTTTCAAAAGTTATCACAAACCTTCTGGAAACAATGGACAAACATTTACTTAAACGACCTACAACAACGGACTAAATGGCATCACACCGAACAGAACGTCAAACCGGACGACATAGTCATAATAAAAAACGACACTTTACCTCCTGCAAAGTGGCACCTCGGACGAGTGATCCAAGTGCATCCAGGAAAAGATGGTTTGGTGCGTGTGGCAGACGTCCAAACAGCGAACAAAGTAACGCGTCATCCCGTCGTAAAACTGTGTATCCTTCCTTCCGCCAAGTAATATGTGTCCATATATATTTGTGTTGTGTTGTGCTGTTGCAATGCCGTCTCATCACGTCCAAAGGTAATGGGTCTAAAACCAAACAAATGCAAGTTCAATTAATCAACCATATCCCTTTGAACTCCTAGATGACTACGAATACCGATGATTGCATTGAATTATCTGACCGAGACGACATGAGGTGGCTAGACAATCTGCTCGAAGACGAGCCGGACGAAGAGATAACGTTGGAGAAACTACTGGCTATGCCACTCGACGATTTTCCAGAGTTGTCCGCACCAGAGTACCTGGAGCGTCCATTAACCCCACCCCATGTGGAACCGGATGTGTTTGTACCCATGGACCCGGTGACACCTCCAGCCCGGTCACCACCGAATTACGGACGAGGGAATGGACGTCGGCAAGTCCCAATTGCCCAAAAAACGGAACCAACGTATTCGGTATTAACACGGGAAGATATAATAGTGGATATCCCGCAATCCAGGCTAGACACCATCCCGTGGGAGCGGATAAGAACCTCCACCCGCAAGGTTTATAAATTGAAACTCCACCGCGGTAGCATAAAAATCAAATTGCTACCAAATCATCAAGTGTTGTACTATGGCTACCAAACACAATAAAACCAAAATTACATAACAAAACAGTTTTATTTACCATCCTTCCTTACGGCATAATCCATTCCTGTTTAACGATCCCAGCATATCCGCAACTAACAATTGCAGGAATTTCCGGCTCAGCGTTTTGCGGGCCCCAGTATGTTCAGACCCATCTGAACAAAATAGCGTATTCGATCTAAAAAGAAAGCATCAACAAACATTTTTGATCCAGAAAACATTACCTGAGACAGCATCCTCCCTTTACCCATCGTTGAAAGTCCCGGGCAGCGGCTCCCAATGATTCCCATGTTTTTCCCTGAAAGAAATAAGTATAATAAGCATATAAATTAAAGAAATTTAACATGCGCAACTTACCCAAGTATTTAACAACAAACATAAATTCACAATAATAAAAACGAGTTGACATTTCACAAAACCTCAACTCAGCAACTCTACATCTAACGAACCCATGAAGCAAGACGTACAGAAAATTACTCTACTTCATTTTTCCCCATCCCCAACTGAAAGGATCCAAACGAGGATCAATGGAACCGAGGCGATAAGCGGAAGTTCCAAACACTTGATGGTCACTTTCGATCAAGTCACGGAGCTGACGAGACAAATTACAAAGTACCATTGGATCGAGGATCATTAAGGATACCAACAATCAAGGTAAACGAGAACATCTCCGCACATGGATAAAGTGCAACATTGTTAAGTATAAATATAGTTTCCCACCTCAATATCCACCTCCTTAATACCTCCTTGTCCATAAAGTACTGGCCGAAATGTTTTCGTTGGTCTTTATGGGTTCCGCCTAACCTCTAATACACTAAGTATTCAAAGACACAAAAAATTTATTACAAAACGATTGATACGTATCAATCGTCTTTAATAATTTTTTGGGTCAGTTAGGAGACTAATTTCTTATAAAATAGTTTAACTTCTACGAACCCATTTGCAACCTCAACACTCCTGTCCTACAGGAGTCGTTATTACACCAAGTATTAAACAACACCAATAATTTATTATAAAACCATTGATATTACGTATCAATCGTCTATAATAAATTCTGGTTCAATTCGAAGATTAATTTCGAACAAATTAATCTAACATTTTTACGAATCCAGTCGCGATTTCAACACCCCTCTTCATAAAAGAGTCGTTATCACTGATCTCAATCAAAAAATCAAGTTAGAATTAGTTTCATAATACAAGCCTTAATTCGACACACCTTATGCTGTACATAATTTGTCTCGATTAAGCCTTGATGTTTTTTGTTTACTAATTCACATTCCCTTTAACTACAAGGGAATTAGCGTTGAAATTCAACATCATTGATTTCAAGCACCCTAACAATTATCGTCCCTCTAATTTTAACCCATCATAGATTGGACGCGGATTAGCTCCAACCTCAACGACGCGGTTTAGCGGCCCAATTTGACCACTTACTATTGAATTCGCTTATGCCATCCATCCACGTTTCAACTATTTGAACTTAAATATGATCATGGTCTATTGGCTAGGACGGCACCTAACATATTTCAGACCGGGGTTCGAAATTTGGTCGATGTGAATTATGTTCCTTTGAATTATATATTTTATTTACTTTATTTTATTTATTTTTTCAATCAATTCCTTTAATTTAAATATTCTGAATTATTTATTGGACGAACGAACTTTGCCAATCTACGAACTCCAAACAAATCATCGTTTTTGGCCAAAGAATCTTCGCCAATTTCTCATCCTTTTATTATTTGATTATTAATTGGTTTTTTTTCATTACAGAATAAAGTTCATAATCGCCGATCAACTTTTATTTATAGTTTTAATAATATTATATTAGTCATCTAAGAATCCTTAGGTTAAGTTTGTAATTAAAAAAGATTTGAATACATTTTTACGAACAAAAACAACTTGTTATCAATCCTTGTCCCGGCACCCCCTTTTTTCAGGTTAACGATTGGTCCAGCAAGCGAGTTACAAGAAACTCCAGGTAAGCTACCAAAAGTTCTAACCCGTGCTGCGACACTCCATAGTGGTCGCAACAGTTATGTTTTTTGATTTTTTTTATGTTTATAGTGGAAAATATCACTTTTGAAAAGTCACTTACGTTAATTTGCAAAACAGTTTTAATATTTAACATGTTATATACAGAATAAACAGTTTAGCGAATCATTTTCTTGTCAGTTACTTAAAAAGAAAGAAATAAATAAATATATTTGTAAAAAAGTAATAAATTAAATTACACAAAAATTAAATACAGTAATCCCTCGAACTGCGCGGTAGATACGTTCCACAAAAAGAGCGCGCACTGCGAAACCGCGCACTGTGACGCCTACTTTGTATGAAATATTGGGGTTAGGTCCCAAATATTAGAAAAATTCCAAAAAAAAAAATAGAAAAAAGTTTTTATTTAACGACATATTTAAAGTAATACAAAGATATGATATGTATTACTAATCTTTTTGAAAAATTAGTGATTGATTACCCGATTTTTGTTTTTCATTATGCATTTCTACGTATGGGGCTAAAGCGACTATCAAATTTCACCGAAATTTTAAGGCACGCTCCATATCAGGGTCCATATTAAGAGCTTCTTGTTAAAGTTGACTACCAACCATTAAAAAATTCGCCAGTTTTTCGTGCGTAAGGTTTTTCTTTCTTATAATCTCTATAACTTCACTTCCATCATTTTCGTCGCTATAATTATCGCCGAACTGTGTCAAAGTATCGTCAGCAGTCATATTTTCTTCATAGCTTGCAAGGACTTCCATGATATCTTCTGACTGCAAGTCTTCAAATTCGTCCCCACCAATTGTCTTACCTAATGTCACAATTTCCACTAAATATAAACACTAATATAAGCACGAAATTACCAAATATGTACGAAGATACCAAATTACCAGCTGATTCCTTCTTGTCGGGGATTGACCAAAATATATGTTCAGAACATGTTTTTTAAACGGAAATTATAAAAAAACCGCGCAGCTGCGAAATTTTTACCGCGCAGTTCGAAATTTTGGTATTAAAAACTTAACCGCGCAGTTGCGAAACCGCGCAGTCCGAAACCGCGCAGTTCGAGGGATTGCTGTATTGCAATTTAGTCAAGGTCTGAAAACTAATACTCTCTCTGTCCCAAATTATGGTATACAAAACAAATGAATCCATATTACTTCAATAAATTTTTTTGAAACTTATAAACTTTATACTACATAATTTAGAATTTTGTTCCAAATTTCATATTTGTTTAACATTACTAATTTACAAGTACATAATTTACATAAAATATGTTTACTTGTTAGGTTGTTCCCTACTTTATGCTGCAGTAAGAACTATAAAACTCCATTGCGCTGGTCACAAGCCAGTTGCTTGGTTTTTCGGTATCTTCTGACATATACACCACTATTTTCATTTATTGTATTTCCCATATTTTTATACCCGTATGGTGAAACCAAAGGGTATATTAAATTTGCCTTACCGTTTGTAACGCCAAGATCCCGTTATCATACACAAAAATGAATTACACCAGTGTGTTTAGAATGATAAAACATAACAAAAGCTGTAATTGCAAATCTGGAAATTATTGAAAAACCGTATGGTGATATTCGTATCAAAATTCGAACAGTTGTACCGAAATTCCACTTTGAAGTCAAACTTTCCAATAAGATTTTTTAAAACTTATTCCAATCGGATTTTAACCCATTTTGTACCAGCCGTTGCGTTTTCGCACAGCAACTTTGAATATTTATAGCGCAAATAATAATAACTTTAATGACCTTTTTTAAGATTGTGAGGATAGCTCAGACCTTTGCCTTTAGGAATTGGGCTTTAAAAATTTGTTTGAATGCATTTTTGTGAGTTGTTATTACAGTTAAAAAAAGGTCTGCAAAACAGGGTTGTGTTTAAACAGCTGCCGTAAATTTAAATGTAATCCAATTCTTGTGAAACGGTATAAATGATGTTGCCAAAGGTTGAAATAATTGGTAAAAAATAGTATTCGATGCAAAAAATATTTTTATATCCTTTGATTTTGCGATTAAAAATTGCTGTTGCGAAAACGCAACGTTGGTCCATTAGATGCAAATCACTTTGACAAGTTTAGACAGCTTTTTCGTGACTTTTCATGTTTAGTTTACGGCCAAACACGTAATTTATTGCTCGTGATTTTGTGCGCTTGCTCGCAGTATTAAAAAAGGTTTTTTGTGCATTGTTTTTAGTTTTATGTTAAAAACAATTTAGTCTGTGAAAACATAACGATTTTTGGAAATGGCATCAAAAAAGTTTTTGACGCAGAAAGAAATCTTAGAAATGTTGAATGACAGCAGCGACAGTGAAGAAGATGTTGAACTAGCTTGTCATAAACCCAGACAATCCCCAGATAAAGTTTTGTGGAATCAAAACACTAGTGTGATATATATTCCACCATATTTAGTCAAGCAAGCATTATCACGCAACATTGTCCAAACTATAAAAAAAATATTCCACTTGATGGACAACAACGAAATTGACGCTGCTGATAGGTTTGCTAAAGTTCGTCCTTTGATCGACGCTCTGAATCGGAAGTACCAGCAGTTTGGGGTTTTCACCACCTACTTAGCGATTGATGAGCAAATGGTACCATACTTTGGCAGACATAATTGCAAAATGTTCATCCGTGGTAAGCCGATACGCTTTGGGTTTAAGTACTGGTGCCTTTGTTCTGATAGCGGCTACTTGTTTCATGCTTCTCCATACGCTGGCTCCGCTTCACCATACGACAAAACCATTGGCTTAGGAGCTTCAGTCGTATTGAAATTATTGGAATGCGTAGTAAATCCAGAAAATCATGCAGTATACTTCGATAACTTCTTTTCTTCGTACTACCTGTTTTGCTTGCTAAATGAGCGGAAGTTTCGAGCAACTGGAACAGTAAGAGCAAATCGTCTAAGAGGTGGTAATGCTATGCTTGCAACTGGTCGAGCCCTCAAGAAGCACGCTTATGACAGTTGTTTTGAAGAAAACAATAAGCTATTTGTAACTCGTTGGCAAGACAATTCAGAAGTAACCGTCATATCCAACTTTGTTACAGCTGCTCCGGAAATTCGAACTTCCCGTTACGTCAAAAATAAAAAGCAGAGAGTTCCCGTTCTACAGCCAAACCTAATAAACGACTACAACAAGCATATGGGCGGCGTGGATCTACATGACAACGCAGTTTCCAATTACCGGATTGCTGTTAAGGGAAAAAAGTGGTGGTGGCCATTATGGACCAATTCTGTCAACAGCACAACTGTAAATGCCTGGAAAATCCACTGTCTTGTTTCGAATGCCACTGGAGAACGATCTTTCCCTCAGATAGATTTTAAATCCAAAATAGCGGAGGAACTGTTATTGTATACCGACAAATCCACTGAAAACGAACTGGAAGATTCGGATATTGAAGAAGCTGAGAGACCTCCACGTCTTCCACGTATGTTCCCAACCACGTGATCTGGAGACCTCCTGGAAATGGACGCAAAAGGTGCGCTCAGTGTCACTCACAGACAGTGTTCCAGTGCAAAAAATGCAATGTAGCATTACACCCAAAGTATTTCGATAAGTATCAATCCCATGACTGATACCAAATCAAAACACTTGTGCAATGTTACATTGTATTTTTATTTTTACTCCCAGGAACATAAATGTCCTTTAAATATTCAGAATAAATGACTTTATTTAAAAAATACTTTTTTGTTATTAAAAAATGATTTGCATCTTATTAGCCAACGTTGCGTTTTCGCAACAGTGCCCCCTGGAGCCCCCAGAAACTCCACAAAAAAAAATTCGATGTAAAAGTGATCAGGCGCAACCCAAGAGTCAACACCCAAAAAATCACGAAGTTATCTCAACGGAATCGGGTACCGGTACATAATGGGTTAATATAACTTTTGTTCTTGCACTTTTTCGATAAGATGCATCATTTTTGAGATATTCACAAAAAACGTTTTCGTTAAAACCACTTTTAAAACGCGTACACTTCTTCTAAGTACCACTTTGGAAAACACGATTTCACTTTTCGCCCGATTTCATCAGAATTTTTTTTTCCTAAGATTGAGTGAAGTTGGCTGCAGAACTTTGCAATTTCATAATTGATAGCACCAGTGAGCCCCATCACCTCAATTTTTGAGGTGATCGCGGGTAATTTTGAGGTGATCGCGGGTAATTTTGAGGCGGGTAATTTTGAAACATTTGCATGAAATAATAAAATTTGCTATTTTACTATGTTCACACCGACGCAAAATCACGTAATTTTGCGAAATGATTTAGATCTTAAACCAAAGTGTTCACACAGAGGTTAAGGTAATTTTGTTTGACATTTCAACTACGTTAGTTCAAAAATGGATTGAGGAAGTTTGTGTGGGATTACTATGAATTTTATTAATATGATGAATAATATAATTCAAAACATCGATGAAATATGTGCAAACAGAATTAGACACTTTAGAAGAAAATGGAAATCACCTGTAATGAAAATAAACAATTATTTTCCATTTTATATTTAACTGCATCATAAACATGTCCATTTTTTTTTCGCCCCGCGTAAGTTGTTTATTTTTTCAGACCACAGATTTACTAATATATCCTCTTCGCGTGCGGAACACGGCTTATTTTTCTTATATTTCCGTTTTTCCAATGCGGCACAAATGTCAAAACTGATGTGCTGAAGAGAGCTGAATAAGTGATGCAGGGTTGTATTCATTGTTACTTTCTTCTACGGAGTATAATAAAGTATTGTATTCATGAAAAATTTCGACCTCTTAATTTTGCCTAAAAAAACATTTCCCGATCACTCCTGAGTCGATTGGAGTCATATTAAAAAAATGTCTTTCTGTCTGTCGGTCTGTCTGTCTGTCAGTCTGTCTGTCTGTCAGTCTGTCTGTCAGTCTGTCTGTCAGTCTGTCTGTCAGTCTGTCAGTCTGTCAGTCTGTCAGTCTGTCAGTCTGTCAGTCTGTCAGTCTGTCAGTCTGTCAGTCTGTCAGTCTGTCAGTCTGTCAGTCTGTCAGTCTGTCAGTCTGTCAGTCTGTCAGTCTGTCAGTCTGTCAGTCTGTCAGTCTGTCAGTCTGTCAGTCTGTCAGTCTGTCTGTCAGTCTGTCTGTCAGTCTGTCTGTCAGTCTGTCTGTCAGTCTGTCTGTCCGTCTGTCTGTCCGTCTGTCTGTCCGTCTGTCTGTCAGTCTGTCTGTCAGTCTGTCTGTCTGTCAGTCTGTCTATCAGTCTGTCTGTCAGTCTGTCTGTCAGTCTGTCTGTCAGTCTGTCTGTCAGTCTGTCTGTCAGTCTGTCTGTCAGTCTGTCTGTCAGTCTGTCTGTCAGTCTGTCTGTCAGTCTGTCTGTGAGTCTGTCTGTCAGTCTGTCTGTCAGTCTGTCTGTCAGTCTGTCTGTCAGTCTGTCTGTCAGTCTGTCTGTCAGTCTGTCTGTCAGTCTGTCTGTCAGTCTGTCTGTCAGTCTGTCTGTCAGTCTGTCTGTCAGTCTGTCTGTCAGTCTGTCTGTCAGTCTGTCTGTCAGTCTGTCTGTCAGTCTGTCTGTCAGTCTGTCAGTCTGTCTGTCAGTCTGTCTGTCAGTCTGTCAGTCTGTCTGTCACCCAAACAGCATCGAAAAGTACGGGAACATGAGATTTGTTCTTTGCGACTTGAAAGAGTAGAAATTTACACAATCGGGATTAAAAATTTACACCTATAATTCACATCCGCGTAAAAGAAGCGAAAGAAGTGACGAGCACGATCTTTGGGGCAACATTCGCTTCATGAAAATCCTGCGGCGATAGAGCAGCATTTGATGGTTTTCGGGCCGAAATAGTGATTGGCTGTGGAGCCTGAACGTCAGTTTAATTTTGAAGAAGCGTGTGATGGAAAAAGTGACGAAACTGCTACCACTAAAGTTTCATTAAAGCTCCCCGTCTGAGAAACACCAAAAAAAATTGATGCCTTCAGCCGCCATATTTCTCACTGACATTTGATGGAAACGATTTCGTTTCGAGAATTAAATTTCTTATTTCAGGCGAATGACTGAAGGATATTGCATAAAAAGTGGATAGCATACATTTTTGAAACAGCATAATTTTATTGGCATCAAAATTTCATTGCAAAAGAAAAAAAAATTTTACCGATAAAATAAAATTAAAGAAATTTTTGATTAAAAACAAAATAATTCGATGGCCCATTAAAATCTGTTTAAATTTCAGATCCAATATTGTCGAAAAATTTTAATGGCAATTAAAATCACGACATGCAACCGGAAGAAAAAGTCCATTATAAAATAACACTCCACAAAAGTTTCCATTAATTTGTCGCCATTAGATTTTTCTCGTTCGTCTTCTGCTTACGTTTTTATTTGTTCATCTCTGTTTACTAGCAAGCATTCGAGGGAGAAAGAAAACCCGCTCGATGATTTGTGTAATTGTGTGATATAATGCCGTCAGATGACGCTCGCGCATGAGGCAACTAATTACGTCCCTGTCGTTATAATTGCGACGTAGCAAACCGCAGAAAAGTGTTCCCCACTATGTGTGTCGTTGCGCGTCTCATACGCACGACTAAGGACGTGTTTTCTACATAAATTGCTTATCGCCGTGATCTGCATGGTGACGAACTATGGGGATAAACATCATATTTGCTGCCTAAAATGCTATTTGGGCAGTCTGTCTGTCAGTCTGTCTGTCAGTCTGTGTACAAGATTTCTCAAAAACTAATAGAGCTAGCGCCATGAAATTTTATAGGCATGTTGGGTCCTGAAATGGGACGATCCTATCAACTTTTGGTGGAAATCCGTTAACCGGAAGTATCCAAAATGGCGGTTTTTCAAAAATCGCAATTTCGTTTTTCTCGATTTACTCCCAAACTACGCGTTTTTAGTGGCCTTAAGTATGACAAAACTTGGAGAAAATAAAATTTCCCACACTTTTGTCTTTAGCTATAACTCGATATCTCAACCTGTTATCGAGATAAACCGTTATTTCCAAAAAAACAGTTTTTTGCGATTATCTCGAAAATTAACGGATTTTTGCTGACTGAATGTATGAAGTGAATTAATGAGACTGGCATTCTGCACAATTTTGTTTCTTACCGTTATCCGTTATCTTTTACTGTTATTGAGATATTTAGATTAAAATATAAAAAAATATATTTTTGCAAATTACTTGCAAACTAATGGTTTTTCGACAAATCAGTTAAAAGAATAATTAAAGATGTTAACATTTTCTACATTTTTGCCATTTACTGTAAATTGATATCTTTTACAGTTCTCAAGTTATCTCAAATTTTGTACGTTTTTGATATTTTTGGATGAACCAACAATTTATTGGGAGGTCGTCTTAGGTTGACAACGCGACAGGGCTCTAGCGGAAATTGCACAGGGTCGTAGATTATGTAGAAGAAAGTTTTGTGTTGACCACAACTGATATTTTTTACTTGATTTCGTTCGTAATTTTGTGGAAATTACGTACTTTTAGTGATTTGGAAAACACGCTAATATACCTACTGGAAATCTCGTGATTTCGAGCGTGATTTCGTTCAAAATCACGCAAATCCTCAAAATTACGTAATTTTGCGTCGGTGTGAACATAGTATTAGAAATATTAATAAAATTTGCTATTAGATTTCCGAAATCAAGAATTTGTAAATATTATTGGGAAAAAAATTTATTATTGGAAAAATTTTTTATGGGAAATGGTTGATTTTTTTCTTCTAATTTTTATATCCTTTTTCCCATTTTTTCCCGGAAAAATTGGCATTATGGGGTTTTTGGGGTCGCTGATTATGAATCCGGCGTTTCAGTTTCAATAACTCTAACGAAAGGTTAGAGTGTGTGGTCCTGTAAGGATAACGCAAATGTGTCGTTTTTCCAATTTTTCTCGCAAAAACTGGCTTTGGGAGGTTTTCAGGGTTGCTTATCACGAATCTTGTGTTGGAATTCCAAAATTCGAAACGGAAGGTCCTGTAAGGATAACGCAAATGCCCTTTTTCCAATTTTTCTCGCAAAAACTGCATTTGGGAGGTTTTCATGCTTGCTTATCACGAATCTGTTGTTCAAATTTCAAAATTCGAAACAGAAGGTCCTGTAAGGATATTTTTCCCCAAAAACTTTTAAATTATTTATGGTTTTTTGGCATTCTAAAATTTATACAAAAAACTTTAAGCTGGCAAAGTAGTGTCTGCTAGTAAATTATAAAGGAGCAAAAAAAATCCATATCGCAAAAAAACTTTTAAAATGTTAAAATTTTGTGCTCAGAACTGAGCGATGGGGTCTTTTGGTTGTATTCAAAATACTTTAATAAAAAAGAGGCATATCCAGCCCTAAGAGTCAGTTGATGACAGTGACTGAGACATGATTGATCTTATCAATTGCCGTGTGCCTGACGATTGCGCGACTAAAAATATGAGTTTTGTGTACTTGACATTCGTTTCATAAATTTGTACATTTGCGCACAAAATCGTAATTACTTAATCGTTATCAACGTAAACATAATAAACCATTTCGTCGATTGCAACAGATCTCGTGCGAATAGCTTTTACATTTTGTGTTATTTTTTTTATAAAAATCCTCGCGAGTTTGGCTAGGAACTTGAAATTTGACATAGAGCGTTTCTCAAAAAATGAAAACTAAGTTCGTTGATGAGCAAAATTAATCCAGCCCTTCCAGAATCTCCCGTTAAAATGAAAATATTTTTGAGTTTCTCTGGAAAACGGTGAGTAAGGTCAAAAAATTATAAATGCTAGAAAAACTCTTACACAACTCTTCCATCCAACTGAATTAAATTTGACCACTCCTTCTCACGAATTATGCATTTTTCTTATGGCGACTGCCTAAAGGCCACATTTTAGTATGCAATCAAGCATTTCTAATTTGACCGCAATTCGAAATGAATACCTCTTAATATTTCCTAAATTGTCACATAAAAATTGTCCAAGGATGCGTAAGCATCTAAGGATAAACTAGACTGTTTGAGAATAAATACTCTGTTATATGATGACCAGCTTAAATTTCCTGTTCATATAATCGCGACTGTACAATACTTTTGATACTACGTACTTCATATAAGAAACCTGTTCCGTACCGCCGGAAGATCTTAACCTAAAATTAAACAAAATAGAAAAAAATAATAAAACATCAAACATCCGAAGATAAAACAAACTTACCAAATTAAAGGATCAGTAATCCATGCACCTGAAAGAATTAAAGGAAGTTATAAATGAAATAACATAAAATAATTACCTTTAAATCCGCGATCAGCATCATGGAAAAACATAAACAAAACCAAATGTCAAACCAAAACCTGACAATTAGAACCCAAATATCATGATCGAACTCACCAAATAAAAAACAAAAACATTTATGAGGTTTGACCCATGTCGGAAAGTTCGAGAAAATAAACGACTTCCGCTAAAGTGCCTATAAAAACAGAGTAACACACTCAGCGAAATCAGAATTCATCCAGCTGTGGAAGGATTCCGATCTACCAGCTCTGACTGGTCAACCGCTGTTTTTGCAGCCAACCGTCGTTTTTGCGACAAACCTACCAGCCTTGACTGGTCAACCGCTGTTTTTGCAGCCAACCATCGTTTTTACGACCAATCTACCAGCCTTGACTGGTCAATCGCTGTTTTTGCAGCCAACCGTCGTTTTTACGACCAATCTACCAGCTTTGACTGGTCAACCGCTGTTTTTGCAGCCAACCGTCGTTTTTACGACCAATCTACCAGCTTTGACTGGTCAACCGCTGTTTTGGAGCCCACCGTCGTTTTTACGACCAATTTACCAGCTTTGACTGGTCAACCGCTGTTTTCGCAGCCAACCGTCGTTTTTGCGACCAACATACCAGCCTTGCCTGGTCAACCGCTATTTTTGCAGCCAACCGTCGTTTTTGCGACCAACATACCGGCCTTGCCTGGTCAATCGCTGTTTTACAATCAACCAACCAGCCGTGCGTAAACAAAACCAAAAAGTCTGAAGAGTGGAATAGACATTTTTTTACCATTGCCAATAATTATAATAATAAATGATTTATATTGTTATGGATCATGATTTAAACCCAATAGAAATCTGAATCATGTATACCTATCATAACAAATGTCGTCGTCCAAAAGTGAAATTGTGCTAAATCCATTATACCAAATTTTCCAGAAGAGCAATAAAAACTTTGTTAAATCATTTTAATTTTCATTTAAAGAAAACAGAGTCTCATTTAACGAAAACTGAGCCCAATTTTTCTCATTTAAAGAAAACTAAGTGTTATTGAAAGATAATTAAAACGATTTAACAAGATTTTCATTGCTCTTCTGAAAAATTTAAAAAAATATTTGATTGGCGCCCTATGGTGTTAAAAATTAAAAATTCAGCAAGTGAAGAATTAAAAATTCAACAAGTAAATAAAAATCTTAAAGCCGAAAAGTGTAAGAAATTGCAGTTGTAACGTTTATAATTATTCACTAAACATTAACATAGTAAAATATACACTACAAAAAATAATTGTTTTTCTAATTAAGTCGTATTTGATTTTGTTAATTGTCAAATAATTAAAAATTTAATTTTAGTCTTCAAGAGTTTTCAGTCAATAAAACATTGAACTTAAAAAGATTAAAAAATAAGAAAGTGTTTTTATTAAATAAAATAAATAATTCAAGAACTAACAATTGGTGACCCCGACAAAGAAAAGCCCCGAAGACAAAGAAAAGCCCCAAAGACAAAGAAAATTTGGGAAAATTTGAAAATTTGAAAATTTGAAAAAACGTGAAGAATTTGGAACTACCTCAAAATACAGAAAATAAATTCGACGTTACATTCCAGACCAGTTATCTGGGAGCGTATTTAACATTTTGCCATCGCTACGTCGTTATAAAGAATCAAGAATTGTTAATTTTTCGTCTCAAGCGCATTTGGCTCCGTACAGATTTCTGCAGCCAGAGTTCCATCGAGAGTTTAGCGATAATTCACAGAATCGATTTGCAGCATATCAATACAGCAAATTCTGTCTCGTTTTATTCTCGTACAAATTAAGCTCAATTTTAACATCAAAAGGTGCAACACTAATTCTAGCCGAAATATTCTCCGCCTCAAATCAATAACAAAAAGACTTAATGAAAAAGAAGTTATCTTTTCAACATATCAAGTCTGAAAATCAAAAGAACAAAAAATTTTCGAACCTAAATAAAATTACGAAATTACCAAGTAAAATTTTAATTTATTATCATTATATAAATGTTAATTTTAAGTATTAATATAAACTGATTTTGTTCCACATGCACACAAATAAACATTCAATTTACATTCTAAAAGACACATTTTAACGTAACTATTTTATCGATCTCGTTATTTTTATTTTAAATTAACAATTAAACGTGAATTTTGAATTTATTTTTAAAAAAAGGAAGTGATAATGGAACCTGGAGATAATTTAAATACCACTCCAAGTGATAACAATAATAGAACTTTTTTAAACGCGGTTTCGGTAAAATTACCAATGTTTTGGACAGCTTGTCCCATTCCATGGTTTATTTCGGTAGAATCACAATTTCACACTAAAGGAATAAGCCAAGAAGAGACAAAATATGAGTACATTCTTGCCGCACTTAGCCAAGACGTTATTCTATCAATTTTAGATTTTATTCAAAATCCTCCAAAATCTAACAAATACACTGAAATTAAAAAAATACTAATTAGTCGTTATACAGAAAGCGAAGAAAGGAAATTGGAAAAACTTCTTTCAAGTTCCGAGATGGGAGATCAAAAACCATCACATTTTTATCGTATGTTAAATTCGTTATCTGGTTCTAGCGTTACTCAAGATTTGTTATTAAAATTATGGATGAGAAAGCTTCCGAAATCTTTAAATATTGCTCTTGTAAGTTCTAGTAAAACAGTATTACAGGAGATACTTGATTCGGCAGATAAGATTTGGGAAGCCTCTAATCCAAATCATTTAAATTTGATTAACAATTTTGATTCAAAATCAGAAAATTTTGTAATGAAAGAAGAAATTAATTCGTTAAAATGTGAAATTTCGGAACTTAAATCTTTTTTACAAAATTTAAATTTAAATCGTTCACGTAGTAGTAGTCGCAATTCTTCTAGAACAAGACGAGATAGGAGTAATGACACAGACAGGTAAAAAAATTATAAATATTGTTGGTATCATTACAAATTTGGTTTGGATGCGAATAAATGTATCCCACCTTGCGCTTTTAAATCATCTGATTCAAAAAATTAGAAAAATCTTCTATGGAGGCGGTCATAGAAGAAGCTACAGTTTCCCGTCGTTTGTTTATAGAGTAAGTTCGGGTATTGTGGTATAGGCGGGTAATGTGGTACCCCATCATTTCTCGGATATGAGATGCCGCATCGCAAGATCAAACATACAATACTGTTTTTTGTGAAATTCTGCAACCATTGTTGGTGTTGACAAGTCCATGGTTTATCAGGTTATATCGGAATTTTCTGAAAAACGTTTTTGAGCACAATCAACATGTTATTGTCTCCACATTCAAATGAATCTCGAAAGCCAATTTTAAGTTGTTTTTTTTAACTGTGAATTAGTGAACGATTATTTAGACAACACATTTAATTTTTGAAAAGAAAATTTTTGGATTCAAGCGAATTAGACTAAGAAATCATTTTTTTGGTTTGTCATGGTGAGAACGGCTAATGTGGCATACTATTTTTTCCATACAAATATTTAATATTTGAATGGATGAAACAGTATTCCACATTACCCGCCTTAAATATTTGTATGGAAGAAACAGTATACCACATTACCCGCCAATTTTTCGAAGGACGATTTTTTCAGTTAGTGTACTTTTTTGATCATAATTTTGCTTTTATGTTTATGATTGGTAACATTGCTGTGGAATTTTATAGGCAAGCCTCTGGAGGTGTCGTATGCGAAATTCTAACATGATTGCTTTTAAAACGAGTGATTTATTATGAAAACAAAAGAAGGTGTACCACAATACCCGAACTTACTCTAATAGATTCAAATACCAAATCAAAATTTTTAGTGGATACCGGTGCAGATATTTCAGTAATTCCTCATCGTTGGTATCCAGATTCAAAACCCGATAATTATTCTTTTTTAACAGCTGCTAATGGTACTGAAATGACTACATATGGGCAAAAATTATTAAATCTAAATCTTTCTCTTCGTAGAAATTTTATTTATCCATTCCACATTGCAAATGTTTCTCAACCAATCATCGGAGCAGATTTTCTTTCAAAATTTGGATAAGTTGTAGATATTAAAAATAAAAAACTTTTAGATTCAATAACATCTTTATATATAAATGGAATTTATCTAAAAACGGATGTAGTAATTCCTAAGATTTTAACAATTGATAACGAATATGGAAATCTTCTAAAACAATTTCCTTCTTTAACCAGTCCTCCAAATTATTATGTACCAGTACAACATAATATTCAACATTTTATTCATACAAAAGGTCAATTACCATTTTCGAAACCACGTCGCTTAAATCCTGAAAAATATAAAATTGCAAAAAAAGAATTTGAATATATGTTAGAAATGGGAATTTGCAGACAATCTTGTTCTTCAGTTAGTTCACCTCTTCACATGGTCCCTAAACGTGATTCTACAGATTGGCGCCCATGTGGAGATTATAGACGTTTAAACGATGTCACAATTCCAGATCGTTATCCGATTCCTCATATTCAAAATTTTTCAATGAATTTACATGGTTGTACTATTTTCTCTACAGTAGATCTTGTCCGAGCTTATCACCAAATTCCAGTAGCTCCTGTTGACATTCATAAAACTGCCATAACCACACCATTTGGAATGTTTGAGTTCTTACGTATGCCTTTTGGAGTCAGAAACGGCGCTCAAACTTTCCAAAGATTCATAGATGAAGTAGTTAGAGGTCTAAATTTTGTTTTTGTTTATAGTGATGACATTTTGGTTGCGAGCAAAACAAAATCTGAACATATTGAACATTTAAAAATACTATTCGAACGATTAACTAAATATGGAATAAATATAAAAGCTTCTAAGAGTATTTTTGGTGCAACATCTTTGAAATTCCTAGGACATCTTATTACAAAAGATGGAATTTCTCCAACAGAAGATCGCATTAAAGCTATAAATGATTTTCCGGTTCCATCATCAATCAAACAAATCCAAAGATTTATTGGCATGATCAATTTTTATCATCGTTTTATCCCAAATATCGCACAAAAGTTAGCACCACTTTATGAAATTTTGAAGAAACCAAAAGAAAATACAAGATTTCAGTGGACAACTGAATGTCAAAATTCTTTTGAAATTACTAAATCGGCATTATCCAATTTCACCCTGTTAACATATCCTTCTTCTAATGTTGAATTCAACATAATGACAGATGCATCAAACATGGCTGTTGGAGCAGTTCTTCAACAGAAGTTTAACAATGTTTGGCAACCGCTCAGTTTCTTTTCTAGAAAACTATCAACTGCAGAAATCAAATATTCAACTTTTGATCGAGAATTATTAGCGATATATTTGGCAATAAAACATTTTCGATATTTTATTGAAGGTCGTGAATTTCACATTTTAACGGATCATAAACCTATTATTAATGCTATAAAATCAAAAAGTGAAAAAACTACAAGACAAGCCAGACATTTAGATTTCATCGCACAATTTACCTCAGATATTCGATTCGTCAAAGGTTCAGATAATATCGTAGCAGATTCTTTATCTCGTTCAAATATTGATGAATTGAATCGAAAAGATTTACCTGTTTTTGATGTGGAATCTCTTGTGAAGGAACAACAAATTTGTCAAGAACTTAAAGAAATTTTACAAGGTAACAAAAAAGAAAATTCTAAATTTAAACTGGAATCATTTTTAATTCCATTTTCTAAAGATAAATTGTGGTGTGAAATCAGTACTTCAATACACAGACCATTCATTCCGGAAATTTTTCGAAAAATTGTTTTTAAGAGTGTTCATAATTTGTCTCATCCAGGTGTTAGATCGACTAGAAAATTAATTACTTCAAAATATTTTTGGCCAAACATGAATAAAAATATTAATGATTGGGCAAAAACGTGTATGGATTGTCAGAAAGCCAAAATTTCCAGACATACAAAATCTCCAATTGGAAAATTTCCAGTTCCTCAAGTAAGATTTGAACATATCCATATGGATATCGTTGGACCCTTACCTCCATCTAAAGGATATACGTATATCTTAACTATTATTGATAGATATACTCGCTGGCCTGAAGCTTTTCCAATTCGAGATATAACAGCTAATACAATTGCTAAAGTTTTTGTAAATGGTTGGATTTCCCGGTTTGGCATTCCGTTAAGAATAACTACTGATCAAGGACGACAATTTGAGTCCAACCTTTTTCAAAATCTAACCAAATTTCTCGGCAGTCACAAAATTCATACTACAGTTCACCATCCACAGGCTAATGGTATGGTAGAAAGATTTCATAGGAGACTTAAAGAAGCCATTAAAGCAAAAGACACTTTAAATTGGAGCGAAGAGTTATCAATGATTTTACTCGGCTGTCGAGTAGCAGCAAAAGAAGATATTGGTTTCTCTTCGGCAGAACAACCTCCTTACGAAGGTCCATATAAGGTTATTGAGAGATCTGATAAACATTTTACTTTGGATTTAAATGGCAAACCTACAATTATATCCATTGATCATTTAAAACCCGCATTTTTACAAAATTTCGATATTTTTAATAAAACAAATAACACAAAAAAAATTACATTCAACCTCTAAATTTTCAATTTTGCGGGGGGAGTATTGTAACGTTTATAATTATTCACTAAACATTAACATAGTAAAATATACACTACAAAAAATAATTGTTTTTCTAATTAAGTCGTATTTGATTTTGTTAATTGTCAAATAATTAAAAATTTAATTTTAGTCTTCAAGAGTTTTCAGTCAATAAAACATTGAACTTAAAAAGATTAAAAAATAAGAAAGTGTTTTTATTAAATAAAATAAATAATTCAAGAACTAACAGCAGTTTTTATTCACAAAGAAGATAAAAATATTTTATCGACAAAAAAGTATTACTCAAAACAAATCAAGTAAATGTTTAAGAAGATTCAGTTAACACTAGATTGCCCAAGCAAGTCATTTTGACTGCTTTTTAATTTCAATCAGAAAAACAATTATATAACGACACAATTTGTTAGAATTTTGTGACTTTTTGTACAACATACATATAAATGCGTTTATTAATAATTGTAGTTACCTCCCCCTCCTTCATTTCCGGTATATATATATTAGATTGCCCATATGTGCAAAGTTGTAATTTCTGTTGCTCCCCGTCCATTTTCGTGAAGTTTAGGTCAAAAAAATAAGATTTAAAAAAAAAAGTAGGAATCTGTAGTGGAAAAAACCCAGCCGGTTTTTCATTGAAGTTTCAAAAATAGACTTTAAAATGGTGAATCGCTTTAACTGTCCGTAACTCCTATAATATTTAATTTTTCGTTGATGGTCTAAAGACAACTTTTGTAGAGGATAACTAGACGAACATCTAATTCTCACGAAGTTTTGACCTACGGTTGAAATTTAATGCTTTTTTGGTCCCAAAACAGCGATTTTTTAAGAACATTTTCATGAATTATTTTCTTTAAATGTATTTTTTGCACTTTCTAAAGGGTGGAATATTTCTTCTGGTAAGCCTATGTTCTAGAGAATGAAATGTAGATTTATTTAAAAAAAAAAATTAAGCCGATCTAAAGTTATACGACATACATACAAACCGACAAACAGACAGATCCTAAATTTTTTGTCTGAAACGGATTTTGTACTGGAGTATTGAAAAGTATATTTTTTTTAAGTTTTTCCGATATTCTTATTTGTTATAAAACATTTTAACCCTTAATTTATGAGGTGAAAATCATATGCGTAAATGATGAGGTGGTTTCCAATGGACTTGTTCTAATCACATACTAAATCCGTGCTTTTAACTCGGCACACAACACCATACTGTATAAAGATACTGAAGATTTCAGAGTCACTGTGCCGAAAACATGAGAAATAGCAAAGAGAGAAAAGTCAATGTCGATCCACTGGACCCACCTCATCAATTAAGGGTTAAAATACAAAATTTAATGGAATTTTTTTTTTAATTTTTTTCTTGAAATTCATAATTTTTTGTTAAATATTCAATGAATTTTGCTTTCGAATAGCTTTGCATTGATATTTGTTTATAATGCTGTTCCATAGCATGCAGGATATACTGTTTTTGTTACTCCTGGTGCGTTAGAACAGTATTATATCGAGTCATCAGAATTGTGCGATTTTGTTAGTAATAACACATACTTTTTCTTTGATAAAATATTAAATCAAGAAATCACTGGTATAAGGAACAATTTTTTGACTGCCGATCCAGCAACATGCGAGGAAGACGAGAACTACATCGCTGCGAAGGCAATGATTAAAAATTTACTTGTTGTTAATGATATAGCAGAGCGTGGAGTAGCTTTGATGACTCGATATAATACTGTTCTAACGCACTAGGAGCAACAAAAACAGTATATCCTGCATGCATTGGAACAGCATTATAAACAAATATCAATGCAAAGCTATTCGAAAGCAAAATTCATTGAATGTTTAACAAAAAATTATGAACAATTTCAAGAAAAAAATTAAAAAAAAATTCCATTAAATTTTGTATTTTAACCCTTCATTGATGAGGTGGGTCCAGTGGACCCATATTGACTTTTCTCTCTTTGCTATTTCTCATGTTTTCAGCACAGTGACTCTGAAATCGTCAGTACCTTCATACAGTATGGTGTTGTGTGCCGAGTTAAAAGCACGGATTTGGTATGTGATTAGAACAAGTCCATTGGAAACCACCTCATCATTTACGCATATGATTTTCACCTCATAAATTAAGGGTTAAAATGTTTTATAACAAATAAGAATATCGGAAAAACTTAAAAAAATATACTTTTCAATACTTCTGACCAGTACAAAATCCGTTTCAGACAAAAAAATTAGGATCTGTCTGTTTGTCGGTCTGTGTGTATGTCGTATAACTTTAGATCGGCTTAATTTTTTTTTTAAATAAATCTACATTTCATTCTCTAGAACAGGCCTGGCCAACCCAAATCGTTCCACGGGCCAATCTGATGATTCATTTTTTTTGGCGGGCCGCACATGAAAAAATAGAATAACCGCCGTTTCTTAGTAAAATTTTCAAATAATATTTTATGTTGTTTTTTAACAGTCACTTGGTTTAAAAAACAT
Source organism: Chrysopilus asiliformis (assembly GCA_964034945.1). NCBI lineage: Eukaryota > Metazoa > Arthropoda > Insecta > Diptera > Rhagionidae > Chrysopilus > Chrysopilus asiliformis. Next base: position 65,342,669 of record OZ035961.1, on the reverse strand, counting down.
AACAAAAGCTATAATTGCCAATATGGCAATTATTGAAAACCCGTATGGTGATTTAAGTGAACAGCGAACAGTTGTATCAAAATTCCACTTTGAAGTCAAACTTTCCAATAAGATGTTTTAAAATTTATTCTAATCAGATTTTGATGTATGGAGTTTTATGTAGAATCATATCCTAAATAACTTTTGTTCTTGTACTTTTTAGATAAGAGGCACCGTTTTTGAGATATTCGCAAAAAACGTTTTTATTTGTTATGGGGGGTACCCCCTCTAATGGTCCGTTTTTGCCCATTAACGAACTTAGCTGTTATATCCAATACCTTACTTGAGACCACACATGATCCATTTACACCCAATACTCCATCCCATGAATCCGAGACCACACATGATCCAGTGCAAATCATTTAAATTAGCGATTCCTTGAATCGCTGCAGACATAATAGTCAGCACAATTTAAAAACTCTTATCGTCACGTACGAATTCATTACGATCATGAAGAACAATTAGATGAATTATTATTGGCGCAGTTGAAAGGCATTCGTCGAAAGTATCACATCTTTTACTTAGTTTTTAAGTGATTCAAATTCATATTCATAAGTATTTTAGTGGAAATAAAGTTTATTAAATGCAAAAAGTGAAGTTTTAGTTTATATATTTTTTTATTTAAGATTACTATACAGTAATCATTATTGGCGCAGTCGGTAGGATACGTCGAGTGCGAATCAGAGAAGGATCGTGCGTGTGTTTCAACACTTTGTGACGTGTCTAAAATTCAGTTTTACTAAACTATCTAAAGAAGGGATAACGTAAAATAAAATTAATTTAACTAAACTATCTAAAGAAGTGATAGCGTAAACTAAAATTCATTTTTACTAAACTATCTAAAGAAGGGATAACGTAAAATAAAATTAATTTAACTAAACTATCTAAAGAAGTGATAGCGTAAACTAAAATTCATTTTTACTAAACTATCTAAAGAAGGGATAACGTAAAATAAAATTAATTTAACTAAACTATCTAAAGAAGTGATAGCGTAAACTAAAATTCATTTTTACTAAACTATCTAAAGAAGGGATAACGTAAAATAAAATTAATTTAACTAAACTATCTAAAGAAGTAATAGCGTAAAAGAAAATTAATCTAACTAAACTATCTAAAGAAGTGATAGCGTAAAAGAAAATTAATCTAACTAAAACTATCTAAAGAAGCGATAGTAACTATCTAAAGAAGTGATTGTATAATTTACTAATTTAATAAGAACTTTCTAAAGAAGTGGAAGTGATAGAGTAATTTACTTATCCAATTAGAACTATAAAAAAACGAAATTAAAAAAAAAAAGAGAAAAAAAAACAAATAAAAGTAAGAAACTAAATTACATATCTACATTTACACGGGGAACAGTGTCAAAAAAAAAAAAGAAAAAAACTCACCCCCAACTGTAAAAGACCAGGAACAACAGGACCCTTTGGAAGAAGACGACTCACAACCCCAATAAGAAGGACAATCAACAATAACATCCAATAAGGAGGGCATTTACAGGCAACACTTTTTAAAAAAAAAAAAAAAAAATTGGTACGTCTCTTAAAAAGATATAAATCTGTATTTAAAAAAAAATGTTTCCCTCGTACTTGCAATAAAAGTACGCATAATTAAAATAATTTATGGTATAATAGTTTATGGAAGAATTAGCAAGTTTATTCAACGGCATTAATATTGAAAGTCCTGAAAGTCTAGAAGCAACCGTTAAGGCAATTACAGAACAAACAAATATGACTCCGTTAACTTTGTCTATCAACCCTCTAAAATACTTAAGTGGATTACCCGAATTTTCAGGCGACTTTAGGGACCTTCAGAATTTTATCGATTTGATAGATAGAGTTCACCCACTTTTAAGCCAATATGACGCTTTAAGCCAAAGCATTTTTTCGGATACTATTAAATCAAAATTAAAAGGCAGAGCGCGGGAAGCGATAGAAATTAACAATCACGCGACGTCCTGGGACCTAATGAAAGATACCTTAATAAATAATTTCGGCGATCGTTGTACGTCCGAAGAACTATTTGATAAGCTCAGAAGTACTATTTTCAAAACAAACCCCGTAGATTTTTACAACGAAATTAAAACCATACTAAGAAGATTGAACATTAAAGCCAAACTTTCGTCCGATACACCAGAAAATATAGAGCAACTCATTTTAGCTAACAAAACGTCTGGTTTGACAACCTTTAAGAATAAAATCCCTGAACCAATGCGTTCAATATTATTTTGTAGAAACCCAACTAGTTTAGAATCCGCGATGGATATTTTATATGAGGCAGGATACGCACATGCTAACAATTGTCCCAAACCAAACAACCAAAATGTTCGAACTAATACAAATAGTAGAAACAACAATAAATACGACAACCGGGTAAATGATAGGAATCCTAACAAAGGACCTTTTAACCAAAATAATAACTACACAAATCCCCAAAGAAACAATTATACACCATTTCACGATAATCGACGCCCCGAACACTTCCGGCAACCAAGCCCAATGTTCAACCCAGAATCTTCTTTCAACCAACAAAATGGATTTAGGAATAACCACATTCCTTTCCAAACCCGACCACCATTTACTTTAAATAATCCTTACAGGAATCACAGGAACAATTTTCCAAACCACTTTCAAAATCAGTCAAATTTTCCAAACCCGTTCAGGAATAATGGTTATCGTCCCAATCAACCAAATCAACCACCATCAACTCAATCGAACTCCCAACCCCGACCTAATCAGCAACTTCCGCCTCCAGAACCAATGGATGTCAACATGAACCAAAGAATTGAAGAAACCACAAACAATCAACCTCAAAATTTTCAATTAGCAGCCTCCCCGGCGCATTACCATATATCCTAGTTGACAGTAATATAAGACCCTTGAAATTTGTAGTAGATTCAGGAGCTACGCATTCTATCATAAATCCTGGACTTTGTAGTCACAAATATCTCCAAGATCTCAAAAAACCTGTCCTAATAAAAACAATTGAAAACCAAGTCAAGGTGTCCCAAAAGGTATCAATTCCTCTATTCAAAGAGTTAGGCGATCCTAAACATAAAGTAGAAATGTACGTTTATCCTTTCCATGAAACGTACGACGGTTTAATAGGTAATAATATTCTAATTCCCCTAGGAGCAAAAATAGATTTCGAAAGTAAATCCCTTAGTATCAGAAATAAGACACTCGAATTGAACTTCGAACTTAAGCGAGAAAATTTTAATTACGAATTAGAAGAATGTGGCGAATTTAAATTAACTGTGCCCGTGCAACAAAAAGAAGGCCTAGCCTACCTAGAAGAAAAGAAGTCTTCAGATGGTAACGTGATCGTACAGGAAGGTATTTATAACGTAGAAGGTTATAAAATTACTGCTAACGTACAGACAAAAGGTACTGGCAAAAAGACTATCACCTTCGCCCCATTAAAGACCCAAATAGTTAACGAAGAAAACTTTAATATTGTAGAAGCAAAAGAAAATTACCCATTAGTAGAACAGATCACCACAGATCATCTTAACGAAGAAGAAAAAAGAACACTTTTAAAGTTAGTTAATCAATTTTCCGAAATTTTCTACAACGAAGACGTGGACTTAACGTTCACAAATGCAATCAAGCATATAATTCGTACTACGGATAATGTCCCCATACATGTCAAATCGTACAGATACCCATACATTCATAAACAAGAAGTTAAAACCCAAATAGAAGACATGTTAGAAAAGGGAATTATCAGACCTAGCAATTCTCCGTATTCCGCACCTGTTTGGATTGTCCCGAAGAAAGCAGACAACAGCGGTGAACCTAAATGGCGTATAGTCATCGACTATCGCAAACTTAACGATGTAACAATCGACGACAAATACCCAATACCAAATATCGACGAGATATTAGGAAAATTGGGATCGTGTCATTATTTCACGACACTCGACCTAGCTAAAGGATTTCACCAGATTGAAATCGAAGATAGCGACATTCATAAAACAGCGTTTACTGTAGAAAATGGCCACTACGAATTCCTTCGCATGCCATTCGGATTAAAAACAGCACCGGCGACATTTCAGCGCCTTATGAACGAAGTCCTTAAGGAATATATAAATACGATTTGCTTAGTTTACCTAGACGATATCATAATATTTTCAACTTCGCTAGAAGAGCATTTAGATTCTCTGAAAAAGATATTTAAGAGATTAAGAGACGTAAATTTAAAAGTCAAATTAAATAAATCCCAATTCCTTAAACAAGAAGCTGAATTTTTAGGCCATATCGTTACCTTGGAAGGAATAAAGCCAAACCCTAAGAAAATTGAATGTGTGATGAAATTCCCAATCCCAAAAACAACTAAACAAATAAAACAATTTCTTGGCCTCACAGGATATTATAGAAAGTTCATTCAAGATTACTCCCAAATCGCGAAACCTATGACGAAGTACTTGAAAAAGGATCAAAAACTAAACGTAAACGATCCACAATACGTCAACAGCTTCGAAATGCTCAAACGACTTCTAATAAACGAACCAATACTAAAGTATCCAGACTTCGAGAAAAAGTTCGTATTGACAACTGATGCTAGTCAATATGCATTAGGGGCTATCCTTTCTCAAGAAGGACATCCTATATGTTACGCAAGTCGTACACTAAACGATCATGAGCAACACTACAGCACAATAGAGAAAGAGTTGTTAGCTGTCGTGTGGGCAACGAAATACTTCCGCCCTTACCTATTTGGTAGAAAGTTTTTGATCGAAACTGATCACAAACCCCTACAATGGCTATTTTCAATAAAGGAGCCAAATTCAAAACTAGTTAGATGGCGTTTAAAATTGTCAGAATTTGACTACGAAATTAAATACAAAAAGGGTAAAGAAAATAGCAACGCAGATGCACTCTCACGAATAGAGGTAAACCTTACAGAAGGAGTAAACGAACCTAACATTCGAATCAGCAAACTTCCATTGAACGTATTTAAAACCCAAATTGCCATAATTAAAAGTAATTCTGGAGCCCTAAGGATAAAAAATCTAAAACTCTTTGATAACTCTAGAAAGGTAATACACACTAAAACATTAGATAACGAAACGGCAATAATTATACTAAAATCTCATTGTAATCCCAAAACGCTTAACGCAATTTACGTAAATGATTCCGAATTTCTTAAGACTTTAGAAAAAGCATTCTCCGAACATTTCGCGAGTAATAACCGATTGAAACTTATAAGAGCGGAAAAACTATTGGAAGACGTTACAGACGAAGATAAATTAGTAGAGTTAATAAAAGAAGAACATTTAAGGAATAATCATAGAGGTATAACAGAAGTCTGTAAAGAATTACAGTTAAGATGTTACCATCCTAAACTATGCGCCCGTGTCACTCATTTTATTAATAACTGTGAAATTTGTAATTTAGAGAAATACGAACGGAGACCCGTGAGACAGAAATTCCAAATTACCGATACCCCATCTGGTCCAAATGAAATCATTCATATAGATGTGTTTTATACCCTAAACAAGAATTTATTTGTAACATTTATTGATAAGTTTAGTAAATTTGCACAAGCAGTTAGAATCCAAGCACGTACTTGGGTAGAATTTAAAAGAGCGATCTTAGTTTATATCTCAGCAGTAGGCAATATAAAAAAAATCGTAGCAGATAACGAATTAGGACTTAAAGCAGTTCCTCTAAGAGAATTCTTAGAAAATGAAAACATCGAAATTCACTTTACGTCGAATAATAATCATACTTCTAACGCAGACATCGAAAGACTCCACAATACAATTAACGAACATATAAGACTTTTAAAACATGACGAAACTAGGGACACAGACAGCGTCGAAGAAAAAATTTTGAAAATTATATCATTTTACAACAATACAATACATTCGACAACAAACCGGAAACCAATCGACTTTAAAATAGGACTAATAAATGGAAACGAGTACAATGACATTCGCGATAGAATCTTAAAAATTAAAGAAAAAGCTATAAATAAATTGAACCAAAGTAGAGAAGAAGTAGATGTAGAACCTGGCCCAAGTTTCATTAAAGAAGTCCGCGGCGGAAAAAACCATTCCAAATTTAGAAAAATAGAAATCGAAAACCTAGACGAGAATCACGTTTTGAATAAAAATACAGGATTAAAATATTACAAATCACACGTAAAGCGAAAGAAAATGTATCAAGATAATTCTAACCCTACAATTAAAGCTGTACTAACAAAGACAAAAAACAAACCTAAAAAACATGTTTCCATTCCAGGTAAAAATGACGAGAATCGCCCTCATTGTTCTAATAATCCTCCCTCTAACGTTTCCCCAAAAAATTGAAGTTCAAGATTTTAACAACAATAACGGTTATATTACAATAAAATTGGAAGATATAAGAATTATAACGAAATTTAAGAAAGTTTTACATTTCATAAATATAACTGAATACAAAGATACTAGAAATTTAATTTATCAAAACATTAAAGTATTGAAATTTAAGACAGGATTTATGGAACCCATGTACAATACCCTTATTCACAACCTAAATATCCTAGATCAGAATATAGACAGCTTAAAACCACATAAGGTTCAAAAAAGAGGATTAGCCAACTTTTTAGGATCAGGATTAAAGTTCATAGCCGGTACCATGGATGCCAACGACGAAGAAGAAATTAAAAGCCAACTACAAACACTTTCAGAAAACAATAAAAATTTAATCGAAGAAAGCAACAAACAAATCATAATAAATAATGAAATTTCAGATTACATAAAATCTATAACCGACCAAATTAAATCTCAACAAAATATAGTATCGGAATATTTAAAAAATTTAGACCAGCATTTTTCAAATAACGTATCGTATATAGAAGATGTAGTAGAATGCATGCAACAAATTTACCAAATTAATTACGATATCAGTTTATTAAAGAGTCATATCGACGATATTGAGCAAGTCATATTAACAAGTAAATTAGGCATACTTTCCCGAAACATCCTCACTAAAAATGAATTTAATTTGATCCCAGACTTAGAGACTTTCAGAGACATAAAAATTGCCGTAGCTTTTCATGAAGAAGAAATTATTATTGTAGTACTGATTCCAGAATACGAAGAAAAATCATTGTCAAAAATACTTATAGAACCATTACCAAATAAAGATAATAAATCAATATATTTAGAACAATACACAGTACTTATAGATCATAACAATAACGCATATTATGCAAATATTAAAGATAATTTAGCCAAAAACGTTGTCAAAATTGAGGATAAATGTATTAGTAATATTCTTAATTTTACACATGCAAATTGTTTCATGCAAGACTTAACTAAGGAAGAGATCAAAGAAGTTTTACCAGGACTCATTATCACAAAGAACATTAAACCAGTTATTATTTCTCAAAATTGCAATAATTTTCCAATAAATATTCACGGAAATAATCTTATTAAATTTGAAAATTGTGAGATAACGATAAATCAGAGAGTATTCCAAAATTCATTTGTAAAGATAGCAGACAACATAATTCTTCCTCATTTTATGACCACAGTCACTGGAAACAGATCAGTAAACATAATTAAATTTGAAGAATTACATGAAAAATCAATAAATAATAATAGAAAGAAAATTAATGAAATTCTAAACAAAAAATATGAAGATCACTTTATTAACATATCTTTAAGCATTCTTTTGATCGTAATAATTATAATTATAACTTTAGTCCTAAGAAAGTTTTTGCCTAAAATTAAAAAGAAATGTATAACAGATACTTCGTCGGAGCCTCAGAATAACGATGGGGGTGTTATATCCAATACCTTACTTGAGACCACACATGATCCATTTACACCCAATACTCCATCCCATGAATCCGAGACCACACATGATCCAGTGCAAATCATTTAAATTAGCGATTCCTTGAATCGCTGCAGACATAATAGTCAGCACAATTTAAAAACTCTTATCGTCACGTACGAATTCATTACGATCATGAAGAACAATTAGATGAATTATTATTGGCGCAGTTGAAAGGCATTCGTCGAAAGTATCACATCTTTTACTTAGTTTTTAAGTGATTCAAATTCATATTCATAAGTATTTTAGTGGAAATAAAGTTTATTAAATGCAAAAAGTGAAGTTTTAGTTTATATATTTTTTTATTTAAGATTACTATACAGTAATCATTATTCTTAGCCTCGCATTTTACGAAAAACGAATCTGCGTAAAATTTCAAGTCTGTAGCTCCGCGCCACAGACGGACAGACGGACGGACATGCACAAATTAATTTATTTTATCATTCTAAACGCATTGGCGCAATTCATTTTTGTGTGTAATGACGGGATCTTGGCGTTACAAACGATAAGGCTAAGTTAATATATGCTTTGGTTTCACCATACGGGTATAAAACGTAAATTGTAAAATTGCATATAAACTTTATGAGCAGTTTTAGTATTTTATATTTTATTAGTTACATATTTTTTTTTTTTGTAAATTTCAAATCATTTGGCGGGCCGCATTTTCAAACGTCTCGGGCCGCGGGATGGCCACCGCTGCTCTAGAACATAGGCTTTCCAGAAGAAATTTTCCACCCTTTAGAAAGTGCAAAAAATACATTTAAAGAAAATAATTCATGAAAATGTTCTTAAAAAATTGCTGTTTTGGGACCAAAAAAAGCATTAAATTTCAACCGTAGGTCAAAACTTCGTGAGAATTAGATGTTCGTCTAGTTATCCTCTACAAAAGTTGTCTTTAGACCATCAACGAAAAATTAAATATTATAGGAGTTACGGACAGTTAAAGCGATTCACCATTTTAAAGTCTATTTTTGAAACTTCAATGAAAAACCGGGTGGGTTTTTTCCACTACAGATTCCTACTTTTTTTTTTAAATCTTATTTTTTTGACCTAAACTTCACGAAAATGGACGGGGAGCAACAAAAATTACAACTTTACACATTTCATATATCTTGTGGGCAATCTAATATATATATATATATATATATATATATATATATATATATATATATATATATATATATATATATATATATATATATATATATATATATATATATATATATATATATATATATATATATATATATATATATATATATATATATATATACAGGGTGCGCCATCTATTCCTCCGGTATGAGAATGTTGAATAACTTTTGAAAGAAACAATAGATTGCAAAAAATGGTATTTTTTTATTTAGTTCAATCCTTTACAATTTATGTGGACTACTTTTTGAAAACAACATCGATCAAATGACCACCTTTATTGGCCACCGCAAACTGTGCTCTTTTTCGGGCATTTTCCATCACTTCTTCGAGCATCTCCGTCGGTATGGCAGCTATTTCGGCACGAATATTGGTCTTGAGCTCGTCAATGGTCTTCGGGTTGCTGGCGTAAACTTTACTCTTCAAATAACCCCACAAAAAGAAGTCTGGGGGGGTTAAATCAGGGGATCTTGGTGGCCAGTCAATATCGCCTCTTTTCGATATCACACGTCTAGGGAATTTTTGTTGCAAAAACCGTAATGTTTGGTCCGCTGTGTGGCATGGCGCCCCGTCTTGCTGAAACCAGAAGTCAGTCAGACCTTTTTCACGCATTTTCGGACACACAAAATGTGCCAACATCCACCGATATCGATTACCATTAACTGTTTCACCTTCATTGAAGAAAAATGGCCCAATGATGGTTTTTGCGCACACGCCGGCCCAAACAGTCACTTTTCGATCATGCAATGGTATTTCATGAATCTCGTGAGGATTTTCTGTCGCCCAAATGCGGCAATTTTGTTTATTAACACCGCCAGAGAGAGTGAAATGTGCCTCGTCGGTCATTAAAACTTGCATCCAAAAGTCCGGCATGGTTTCTAACATTCGGCCGACTAATTTGCCGTATTCTATACGACGCGACTTGTCTGTTGCCAATATTCTTTGAGTTAGTTGTATTTTGTAAGGAAACAAATGGAGATCGTCCTTTAAAATGCGCCGCAACGTGGTTCCACTCATTTTCAACCGCTGAGTTCGGTGGCGATACGAGACATTTGGGTCCTCGGCAACACTCTCTCTCACGGCTTCAATAATTTCATTGGAACGTCTTGGGCGTGGATGATTATAGGTTAGATTGCCTACTGTTCCGTGCTCAAAGAAATTTTTACCCAGCGCCCGAATTGTTTTGTCGGTAGGCGCTTTTTTGCCACGATATTTTGCACGATATGCACGTTGAGTTAGCACAATTGAACGACTATTTTCAATGTACATCGTCACTATTTCGGCGCGTTCTTTCGGTGTGAAGCGGTTCATGGTTAAAATTGTACTGGTTTGACGTTTCCAAAACGTGTCTAGGAAAGCAAATCGGTTGACAAATGGCGAAGTTATTGAATGTTTACATACCGGAGGAATAGATGGCGCACCCTATATATATATATATATATATATATATATATATATATATATATATATATATATATATATATATATATATATATATATATATATATATATATATATATATATAAAAATGGATGTTTGTCTGTTTGTCTGTCTGTTTGTCTGTTTGTTTGAGATTACAAAACTCAAAAACTACTGGACCGATTTTTACGCGGTTTTTTGCAAAATCATCTGCGTTGCCAGGAGCAGGTTTTTAGCTATGTAGATTTTCAAAATTCGAAACGGAAGGTCCTGTAAGGATAATGAAAATATCCTTTTTCCCCGGAAAAATTTGCATTATAGGGTTTTTGGAGTCGCTGATCACGAATCCGGTATTAGATTTTCAAAATTCGAAACGGAAGGTCCTGTAAGGATAATGAAAATATCCTTTTTCCCATTTTTCCCCGGAAAAATTTGCATTATAGGGTTTTTGGGGTCGCTGATCACGAATCCGGTATTAGATTTTCAAAATTCGAAACGGAAGGTCCTGTAAGGATAATGAAAATATCCTTTTTCCCATTTTTCCCCAGAAAAATTTGCATTATAGGGTTTTTGGGGTCGCTGATCACGAATCCGGTATTAGATTTTCAAAATTCGAAACGGAAGGTCCTGTAAGGATAATGAAAATATCCTTTTTCCCATTTTTCCCCGGAAAAATTGCCATTATGGGGTTTTTGGGGTCGCTGATCACGAATTCGATATTAGATTTTCAAAGTTCGAAACGGAAGGTCCTGTAAGGATAATACAAATATCCTTTTTCCGATTTTTCGCCGGAAAAATTGGTATTATGGGGTTTTTGGGGTTGCTGATCACGAATTCGATATTAGATTTTCAAAGTTCGAAACGGAAGGTCCTGTAAGGATAATACAAATATCCTTTTTCCGATTTTTCGCCGGAAAAATTGGTATTATGGGGTTTTTGGGGTTGCTGATCACGAATCCGATATTAGATTTTCAAAATTCGAAACGAAAGGTCCTGTAAGGATAAATATCCTTTTTCCCGTTTTTCCTCGGAAAATCGGTATAAGGGGGTTTTTGGCGCGCTGATCACGAATCCGATATTAGATTTTCAAAATTCGAAACGAAAAGTCCTGTAAGGATAAATATCCTGTTTCCCGTTCTTCCTCGGAAAAATCTGTATAAGGGGGTTTTTGGGGGCGCTGATCACGAATCCGGTATTATATTTTCAAAATTCGAAACGGAAGGTCCTGTAAATATAACGCAAATATCCTTTTTCCCGTTTTTCCTGGGAAAAATCGGCATAAGGGGGTTTTTGGGGTCGCTAATCACGAATCCGGTGTTGGAATTTCAAAATTCGAAACGGAGGGTCCTGTAAGGATAAATATCCTTTTTCCCGTTCTTCCTCGGAAAAATCGGTATAAGGGGGTTTTTGGGGCGCTGATCACGAATCCGGTATTAGATTTTCAAAATTCTAAACGGAAGGTCCTGTAAGGATAACGCAAATATCCTTTTTCCCGTTTTTCCTGGGAAAAATCGGCATAAGGTTTCCGGGGTCGCTGACCGCGAATCCGGTGTTAGATTTTTAAAATTCGAAACGGAAAGTCCTGTAAGGATAACGCAAATATCCTTTTTCGCGTTTTTCCAGGGAAAAATCGGCATAAGGTTTCCGGGGTCGCTGACCGCGAATCCGGTGTTAGATTTTGAAAATTCTAAATGGAAGGTCCTGAAAGGATAACGGAAATATCCTTTTTCCCGTTATTCCCCGGGAAAATTGGCTTTATGTTTGGGATCGCTGATCACGAATCCGATATAAGATTTTCAAAATTCGAAACGAAAGGTCCTGTAAGGATAAATATCCTTTTTCCCGTTTTTCCTCGGAAAATCGGTATAAGGGGGTTTTTGGGGCGCTGATCACCAATCCGGTATTAGATTTTCAAAATTCTAAACGGAAGGTCCTGTAAGGATAACGCAAATATCCTTTTTCCCGTTTTTCCTGGGAAAAATCGGCATAAGGTTTCCGGGGTCGCTGACCGCGAATCCGGTGTTAGATTTTTAAAATTCGAAACGGAAAGTCCTGTAAGGATAACGCAAATATCCTTTTTCGCGTTTTTCCAGGGAAAAATCGGCATAAGGTTTCCGGGGTCGCTGACCGCGAATCCGGTGTTAGATTTTGAAAATTCTAAATGGAAGGTCCTGAAAGGATAACGGAAATATCCTTTTTCCCGTTATTCCCCGGGAAAATTGGCTATATGTTTGGGATCGCTGATCACGAATCCGATATAAGATTTTCAAATTTCGAAACGAAAAGTCCTGTAAGGATAAATATCCTTTTTCCCGTTCTTCCTGGGAAAAATCTGTATAAGGGGGTTTTTGGGGGCGCTGATTACGAATCCGGTATTATATTTTCAAAATTCGAAAAGGAAGGTCCTGTAAGGATAATGAAAATATCCTTTTTCCCATTTTTCCCCGGAAAATGATCACGAATCCGGTGTTGGAATTTCAAAATTCTAACCGAAAAGTCCTGCAAGATTAACGCAAATGTCTTTTTTCCAATTTTTCTTGATGCAATTGCCACTAAGGGATTTTCGAGGTCTATGATCGCGAATCCGGTGTTCGATTTTTCAAATGCTAAAGGGAAGGTCCTGTAAGGATAACGCAAATATCCTTTTTCCCATTTTTCCCCGGGAAAATTGCCATTATGGGGTTTTTGGGGTCGCTGATCACGAATCCGGTGTTGGAATTTCAAAGTTCGAAACGGAAAGACCTGTAAGGATAACGAAGTATCCTTCTCATTTTATCCGAGAAAAAAATTGCATTATGGGGTTTTTGGGTTCGCTGATGACGGATCCGGTGTTAGATTTTCAAAACTCGAAACGGAAGGTCCTGTAAGGGTAACGGAAGTATCTTTTTCCCATTTGTTCCAGGAAATATTGCATTAGGGGGTTTCTGAGCTCGCTGATCACAGCTCTGCAGTGGGATTTTTAAAAATCGAAACGGAAGGTCCTGTCAGGATAACGAAAATATTCTTTTTCCAAAATTTCCCCGGAAAAATTGGCATTATGGGATTTTCGGGGTCGCTGATCACGCATCCGGTAATAGTTTTTAAAAAGTCTAAACGGAAGGTCCTGTAAGGATAACGCAAATATCCTTTTTCCAATTTTTCTCGCAAAAACTGGCTTTAGGAGGTTTTCATGGTTGCTTATCACGAATCTGTTGTTGAAATTTCAAAATTCGAAACGCAAGGTCCTGTAAGAATAATATTTTTTCCCAAAAGTTTTTAAATTATTTATGGTTTTTTTGCATTCTAAAATTTATACAAAAAACTTTAAGCTGGCATTCGTAGGGTCTGCTAGTATATATATATATATATATATATATATATATATATATAGCCTTGGCCAAAAGTATTGAGCACCCTGTAAATTTTACTAATATACAAAATCTGATGCTCCAAATCAATCGTATTGTTTATTAAAGTTTTGTCGGCATCTAAAAAATAAAATTTAAACAATAGTCAAGTGGCTGGTTAGTAACAAAACATCTAGAACCTTAAAAATTTGCTTTTGTGGTGGTTTTTGATATCCGATTAGTTCGCTTTCTCAGCTCGCTGTGAAGACATACAGTTGTGTAGTGCCTTGAAGTGATTTTTTTTCAATAAATTAAATATTTTAATGTAAATATGGCGAAAAAAAGAGAACTGACATTGCAACAGCGGGTAGAAATTCAACTTTTGAAGCAGCAAGGCAAGTCCCAAGTGGAAATTTCTAAAACCGTTAAATTTTCGCGTCGAGCTGTGCAATATGTTAGCGAACGGTTCGAGAAGACTGGATCGCATAAAAATAGACACAGATCTGGACGAAAGCGACTTACTATAGATCGTGAAGACAGAATATTAGTAAGGGATTCACTGAAAAATAGGAGAAAAACGTCTTTCGAGCTCGCTGCTGATTTTTCAGTAAGAATTAAAAAGCCAATATCTGCCAGGACGACACGAAGAAGACTGCAGAAAGCTGATCTAAAAGGCTGCAAAGCCAGGAAGAAGCCGTGGCTTTCCGAAAAAAAACAAAAAGGCTCGCTTCCAATGGGCTCTAAAACACAAAAGTTTAACCGAGCAAGATTGGTCAAATATTCTATCGTCGGACGAATCAAACTTTCAGGGGAGTAAAATAATTCCTTTTTCTGTAGAAAAACATTATTTTCGACCCGATAAATTTGTGTAGTGTAGTAAAATCCAACGGTTTACAAATCATATTTTTCCATTATTTTTTAGATTTTCGGGACACCCGGTGCATCGTATGTCCGCCGCCGAATAGGCGAAGAGTATAATGTCGAATGTGTTGTACCAACCGTAAAATACGGGGGTGGCAGTATAATGATTTGGGGCTGCATGGCTGGATCTGGAGTTGGTGAAATGTTCGTATGTGAAGGCAAAATGAACTCCCAAAAATACATAAATGTGCTCAAAACTACACTTATGGCGTCGTTTTCATGCATTTTTGGAGATACAAACATGGATGGCGTACAGTTTCAGCAAGACAACGCAGCATGCCATAAATCCACCGAAACAAAGAATTGGTTTGAAGAAAATTGCGTCGATGTTTTAGAGTGGCCTTCGCAGTGGCCTTTATATATATATATATATATATATATATATGTTATACCTATATTACCAAAAGCAGTCATTTTGACTGCTTGACTTCATTGGGCAATCTAGTGTTAAATAAGTTATAAGCGGAAATACAAAAAACTGTGTTCAAACTGATCAATAGCTCACGGAGCTGATAGGCATAAAAATACTAAACAACGCCTTGCTAGCAACCCGCTCCCCAACTATCTCCCGAACCGTTGCTTATCTCTTAAGGAAAGTTTCTGTCCATCTACTGAACTATAGGAGCAATGTTATCTACTGAACCATAGGAGCAATTTTGACACGGTTTGCGCCATTGAGTAGGTTTTCTTCCCTTGACAGTTTTGACCCGCCTTGCCTGTATACTCCTCGCCCGCTATCTCCTTAACTAGAATTAAAGCCCGTCATATGACGGATGACTGCAATCTTTCAAGTTGGTCATCTCACGTAAAGCGATCAACTTGAAAAGTCGAATCGAAAGTTGCCTGCGACCTTACGGAATTCCTACCAAGATTGCAGTCATCCGTCATTAGACGGGCTTTAATTCTAGTGTTTATTATTGAACAATGAATCGAAAATTGGTATTAAATTAAGTGAAAAATTAAATTTTACGTTGACAGAAGAAAAGTTGTTAATAATGATTATCTATATATAGTAGTAGTAGTAGATTTTATTTTCAATAATAACTAGAAATACAAATGCTTAAAATTAATTTTCTAATAGGATGGCGTTTGCCGTCAGCCATTTTTTAAAACAAAAAACAATAATTATTTTTTTTTTAAATTACCAAATTTTCTTAAAAATTCTCATTTTTTATTTGAATCCGATATTTCCTGGCTTTTTTTTATGAAGTCGACCAAACTTTTCCAATCCTTTGCCATTTAAAATTTCGTTCACCTCGTATAACGTTAGAAAACTTTTGCCCCATTTATCACGTCTTATTTCATTAAGCATAGGACATACTCCAATAAAATGAATGACATCTTCTCTGACGTTCATATTGCAAATTGTACATTCTGATTTTTCTGTTTTTTTGTGTGGCATATGGTTAAGGTTGATGAGTTGTTCTCTGGTTTTGAATATTGTCGATATCTCTTCTATGCTGTATTCGTGGGAAAAATAGTTTTTATTTTGTAACTCCAGGCTTAAATTTCGATAAACACATCTTTCCTCGCTATGAACCGCTTTTCTTATACACGTCGCATGAAAACTGTTCTCGATTTTTACCAAAAGGGCGACTTTGCGTAGTATCCCACAATGAAACTTCTTCAAGTTTCACATCCACATTATATTCGCTGCCCAGCCTAATCCATTCTTTAAAGTGTGGGCGTCCTCCTGCTTGCATCATCGTCGCAACTATTTTAGGCAACCTGTGATCCGGCAGAGACATACCTCTCTTGATGTATTTAAAATGTAGCTTCAACGTATATAATTTAGGAAGACCTGTTTCTCTGTGTATCATATATCTTGGTGTATTTTCCAGCAATCTGAACATTTTATTTATGACAGTTTTTCCACCTCTTCGTATTCCAGAAAACCCCAGACTTCTGCACCATAACATAGGGTACGTTCATAATTGCAGATCTAACGCAGTACTAAAGCAGTGCGTTCATCATCATAGCTGCGCAGTGTGCAGTAAGTTCATGAAAGCAGCCTGCAGAAAAATTTCTGCAGCAATTGCGCAGCAAGCGCAGTAAAGAAATTTAGCTGACGATAAAGCAGCAGAAAGTGACATTTGTGAAAAAATGGCGGAACAGCGATAGCGAGATCTAAGTACTCGCAAATAAGATTAATAAAAAGTGAAAAATTACATTATAATTTTTAGTTTTAATGAGTTGCGGGATGACAAAAAGTTTACAGCGTCAGCTTCAAAGCGTTTGATTGTTGAACGACTTAAATTAGAGCGAATGTTCAATTCCGGGGAGCGAAAGAAATCTACTTTGTGGAAAGTGGTTCTACGTAATGTCACAGAAATTAAGGCCGATTTTCCGTTCTTGCAAGACGATGTCAAAAAGATATTTGGTAATTTGCTTGTCACGTATAACATAATATTGTGTAATATTGCGTCTGATCACTCGACTTAGCAAAAAACGGCGGCGTTTTCTTTTCTTCTCCAAAATACGAAAAGCCTTTAACATAGTTGACTTCGGAGTTTGTATAAAATCGAGAATTGAATTCAAACACAAATTAAATAACGTTGGATTGCTCATTTTATTGGAGACAACGAAAATATTCGTGTACTATCAAAAACGAAAACTGTCAATAGAAAATCTTAGCAGTCAGATTCTCTATTTCGTTCTTTACTCAGTCAAGCAGGTTATGAACGCACTGCAGCAGCTTAAGCAGTTCGAAAGTCTGCTGTACCGCAGACTTTCTGCGCGGAGCTGACTTTTGCGCAGTACTGCGTTAGATTTCTGCAATTATGAACGCAGCCATATAATATTTCGAACCACTGCTTCAAATAGCTTGTACCTGGTACTTGCAGGAATTAACTTCTTGGAAAGGAAAGATTTCCAATTGCAATTTATTGCCACCTTTGTTTCTCTCAACTTTTCCTGAAGATGCTTTTAATAATTTAAATTTGAAGTTATTATAACTCCCAAGTATTTGTACTCTCTTACTCGCGCAAATTTTACGTCTCCGTTCCTAAAAACCATTATCTTTGATTTTTCCGTGTTTATTTTTAGGTTCCATAAAAAACAGTATTGTTGAAGACGATTTATCATGTTTTGAAGCATGAAGGGTATCTCTGCCATTATAACGATGTCATCCTCGTATAAAAGTATTTCGATGTTATTGTTCTGCAACCTAATACCACCAGGTAAAACGGAGGTGAGGTCATCCATATAAAGAGCGAATAGTGGGGGACTGAGTAGGCATCCCCGCTTTACTCCACTGCTTAAAACGAACCAATTTGATATTTTTTTCCATCCCAGACCGCCGCTTTATTTTCTTTGTAAAGACTTTTTATTATGTTTAGAATTTTCGTCGAAATCCCGTAGTTATTCAATTTATAAAACAGGGCATATCTGTCAATGGAGTCGAAAGCAGCTTTGAAATCGACAAACATCACATATAACTTCTTGTTCTTTTCGATATATGACCGACCGATATCTGTTAGAGTATAGATATTATCAACCGTAGAATACCCTTTTCTGAAACCCGCCTGATACTCGCTAAGAAGGTTATTTTCATTGAACCATTCGGTCAATCGCTCCAGGATTATTCCATTACAGAGTTTAGGAAAGAAATCTCTCTGTAGTTGTTCGCCAGTTTGCTATCGGCTTTTTTGAACAACGGAAACAATATACTTTTTCGAAAACTCAGCGGTACTTCCCCTGTATTAAATATATGGTTTAACGCTACGGATAATTTATCAACAAGTTGAGGAGTTGCATGTTTGTAGAATTCCATTGGCACTCTGTCATCTCCTGGAGCTTTATTTATTTATACATCAACAGGTACAAAGCACCATCTGACAAAATATGTGAATACATAATCAATTTTTATAAATTCGTTTTTTAATACAACTTTTGGTTAGGTTGAAGTCAAAAAAATCATAATATTCGTTAAATATAATAGACATGGACGAGATTGGTTCAGAACGACCATAATTTGTTCTATGAAAGCCATTATAAATAAGATCATTTTTAGTTCGAGTGCGTAAATTGCCATAAATATTCAACTTTTCAAGTAAATTTGGGGAAGCGATATTTCCTACAAGTAAGTCTGCGATAAAAGTTACAGCATAAACTTCACGACGCTTGCTCAGCTGTGGCAAATTCACAAGTTGAAGCCTCTGCTCATAAGGAGGTAGAAGCAAGCAATTATCCCATGGTAAATATCGTAGAGCAAAACGAATGAAACGTTTCTGGACAGCTTCAATTCTAGATATATGAATTTTATAATCAGGCATCCAGACAACACAAGCATATTCCAAAATAGGACGAACAAACGCGCAGTATAAAGCTTTCAACACAAAAGGATCAGTCAATTCCCTAGACCAGCGCTTAACAAATCCTAACATAGAATTTGCCCGACTAACTACATCCTTTATGTGTAAATTGAAATCTAATTTCGTGTCAAGTAAAACACCAAGGTCACTAACCACATTTGATCGGCCTAAAGAGCTTTCGTTCAGGATATAATTAAAATTTTCAACATTTTTTTTACGACTAAAGGTCATGACTGAACATTTTGAAGTGTTAATTACTAATCCGTTTTTCAAACACCACTCGTTAAGAATGGCGAGCTGTTGTTGCAGTAAGTGACAATCCTGGAGATTTCTAATGGTCATATAAAATTTGAAATCGTCAGCAAATCCCAACAAATGAATAAACTCTATAACTAAAAACAAGTCGTTAATAAATAAAATAAAAAGTAAGGGTCCCAAGTGGCTACCTTGTGGAACTCCTGACGAAGCAGTAACACTGCGTGAAAAAGCTTTGGAAAAGAGCACACTAAAAGATCTTTGATCCAAGTAAGAAGCTAACCATGCGCATATAGTTTTGGAGAAGCCTAGCTTTCTTAATTTAAAAAGAAGCACTTTATGCGGAAGCTTGTCAAATGCCTTACTAAAATCAGTATAAATGCAGTCTACTTGGTAACCAGACTCCATAGCATTTATGCAAAAATTTACAAATTCGACGAGATTAGTAGTAGTGGATCTCCCTTTTATAAAACCATGTTGCTTGTCCGACAAAAGCGATTTACATTGAAAAGTTATTTGATTGCAGACAATTGCTTCAAAAATCTTTGGTATAAGTGCAAGTTTGGCAATGGGCCTGTAGTTTTCAATATCTGATTTGCTACCCTTTTTGTGAATGGGGATAATAAAGAAATATTTCCATCGCAAAGGGAACACACCAGACGATAAAGACAGATTAAATAAGTATTCTAACGGATCGATAAGCGACAAGACACAGTTTGTAAGAAAACCAGCTGGGATCCCATCAGGCGTAATGGAAAAATCTTCGTCCAAGTTGGATAGAGCAACCGAGATATCGTTTGAGGTAATTCTTAGACTATTAATGGTCGTACTTGAAGTACCTGTCAAATAATTAAAATAATTAAAATCTATATCACAGAAAGAATCAGTAAATGATTTACCGAAAAAGTCACAAAACATATTCGATATAACAGTTGGACTATCACTGGAGGAATCGTTATAAGTTAACACGGACACAGGCTGATTTGATTTTCGTTTACTGGTTATAAAGTTCCAAAACCTGTTAGGATTGTCACGAATTTCAGATTTCATCCTCTCAATATACGAAACGTATAGATATTTAGAATAGCTATGAAAAAGCTTCCGGAGATTAGAATATATTAAATAGTCATTGTGGTTATTAGATTGATTGAACTTATGCCAAGCTAAATTACGTTGATTACGCAAATCTCGAATTTTGGAATCATACCAGCATGGAGCTGTCAACAAACGTTTTCTCTTGACTACTGGGACATATTTTTTAATAATCTCAAATAACACTGTATAAAATTTGTCAATTGCAGAATTAACATCGGGTTCGTTGTAAATCAATTTCGTCCAGTCTATTTTTGATAAGTGCTCGTTAACTATAGAATAATCAGTATTTTTGAAATTATGAATGTAAGGAAAATTATCACAATCAGAGTTCTGACTGTTTACAAAATTTGAATTTAAGCTGACAACAATTGCAGGATGATCAGGTACCTCTTTCAGTAATAAGTTTTCACATCTATTCACAGTAGCGTCCCAGTGATTTGTGATAAATATTAGATCCAGAATTCGGTTTCGGTGATTCGTAATAGAATTCATCTGCATAAATCCACCCGCAAGCATGCCGTCGATCAATTGAGACTCAGGTCCATTTTTTTAATTGCAGACGCAAAATTCACCATCATCAGAAGGAGTCCAGGAAAGATGCGGTAGATTAAAATCTCCTAATATAATGATTTCGTCATCAGGTGAACAGCTATTCGCAATATGTTCAGATGCCATTAGAAATTTCTCATACGTTGCAAGAGGACTATTAGGCACGATGTAAACAACGATTAAATAAAAAATTTTACTAGAAGATATACGTAGACACAACATTTCGAGATCTTCAACGGGCAATTTAACCTCTGTGCATTTAATATCAGAGCGTACTGCAATAGCCACGCCACCACCAACGGTCGAATTAAGAACTCCTCTATGACGGTCACGACGAAAAACAGAGAATTCATTCCCAAACAGTTCAGCATCATATATCCCATCATGCAACCAAGTCTCCGTAAAGCAAATAATTTCATATATGGAAGCCTGAGCATTAAAGAAAAGCTCATTTGTTTTAGTTCTTAGTCCATTCACATTTTGATAATAGATGCTTAATGCTCTATCGTTGGAAGTGAAGGCCGATGATTTCTCCAAAAATTTCGTCGCTGGTGAGGTTTAAACTCCTTGACCAGAGTATTGTCTGGCCATACAGATGGGTTGAGTAGAATGTCGAAGCAGTGCTCAGGTACCTTCAGTTTAAAAGAGGCACAGCGCATGTTCCCACTATGTCTCCGTCGAGCAGATAGGTCAAAACATTTTACATCGGCAGCGTCATCATTAGAGATCAGATCCTTTGATAATATCCACTGACAGACAATGGTAGAAGTTGTATCAGCAGCAAGATTCGATACAAACAGGTTCCTTGAACGCTTCGCTTCACTGGCCATTAGCATAGGAGGAATGTCAACCGCAGACACACCAGCAAGAGTGATGGCCTGGTGACTATTGTATAGATCAGCTGTGTCAGTGACGTCACGACAGTCCAGTAATGGTTGTCCATTCGAAATAAGAGAAGCCGTTTTGTTTTTCAGCCGATTTTTACTGATGATAGGTCGATGAACTTCTCCATCTGATGACGTTTTAGATGTATTGTTGGAGGCCATTTGATTTTGAAGGAGGCTGATTCGATCTTCAAGGGAACTTAACTGATTCCTCATTTCAGTAATAATTGCCGTGCGAACAATCTCAATTTCAGTACATACCACTGATCGGATTTCTTCTATTGATGAAGTCAAGGTTTCCTCCAGGCTGTTTAGCTGCAATTGTAGCACTTGAAATGTTGATTTAGATGCTGACTGCGGTGAAGACACATTCACAGGACCCGTTAAACTTGCGCGCGCTTTACTAGCGGTATTAAAATTTTTTGTGATGGATTTTACCGAGTTACGGGTATCTGGTGCCATGATTAACGTTAACGATTACTTTTGGCTAGGCAAGAAAAACCAGATGAAATAATTGATTATATTGGAATGTGACACGAACAACAACTCAACCAGTCAGACCGACAGATGACGAATTTGAGCTTGTTCGCTTTGCTCCGGTGTACAACTCTCGCAACGTCTTGCTCTGTGATTGATCTGTCAAGCTGAAGGATTTCTATATATGGAGCTGCATTACAGATCCGCGTCGAAAGAGGTTCCGGGTTTAGCAGATTTTCAAAAAATGACGCCAGTGTATGAGTTTCTACCTGCATTCCTTTTGTGAAAACTGAGCCGTTAATTTTCCGAACCATGCTCTAAAAGGATTTGCTAGCATTTATTCTGCTAAGTGTCACCGTCAAAAGTTTTGTGTATGCCTGTTGTTTTCACTTGCATAAATTTTTGTAGGCCTTGTTTCCGACCTGGTAGTTTTTCCTAGCTGTTTCCGTGTTCAATGTTTTAGCCTCCCGCAGAGCTTTAACAGAGTTTATTCGGGCCTCTCTACAGTCGTAATCGAACCAAGCGTTCTGTCGATCAGATTGTGTAGAAACTCCAAGCCATCTTTCGCGTCGCAAGCTAGGTTGCTAGCACCATCAATGTAAAAGATTTTATCTCCAATTTTAAGCTTTTCGCCTTGGATTTGTACACTTATTTCTTTATTTTTCGCAACTATTTCGTCTTTTATTTTCAGTAAACGTCTTCTTCTTTCTCTTGCAGCGAATGTGTAGTCCCTGTGTATTGAAATGCCCGCGCTCTTGAACTTCTGGTAAGCCTGCATGCATTTTGAAACATCGTTTTGTCGCGTAATTCCACTATTACATTATTAATTTGAGGGTGTTTGGAATTTAGTTCATGCACCTTAGTTATTGCTAACGTTTCTTCTTTTTGAAGCACTTCCAGACTTGACGTTTTTTGCTTTTTCAGTCGCATTTAAATCACGTTGCATTGGGATATGCATCACCAGATTGTTTTTGATTGGTTTCCTAGATAGGAACTCCACCTGTTTCTCTAGCGCCATACATCGAGACTCCATTTTTTGCAGTTTTTGCTCTAGGAAGAAATCTTATTGGTGTAGGGACTGTAGATTTGTGCTTATTGCTTCAATATCTGATTTCGTTGGTATATTTTGCAGTTTGGCATCCATTATCGTTGATATAGAGCTTTCAATCAACGATTTTAGGTTACCCACATTCATTCTACCAACATGGCATTTTTTCTCGTTTTCAGGTGATGATAATTCATTCAGTCGCCTCTTTGAAATTACCGGCTGCATAGATGTGGACATGTTTATGGAGTTCTTAGACGGCGTACGTGGAACACTCATTTTGATCACTTTGTTATTTATTTATTATTTTCTCCAATTAAAGATATTGCTAGAGATTAAAATTCACCCTGTTGTGCTTTTTATAGATCAATAAAAACTTTTAGATCAACAACGCTTTTTATAGGTATGGTTTGCGACCTCACTAAAACTTCGAAAAAGCAATATCAACCGAAAGCGTTTTTGATTGCTCTTTTTTTGGTGAGAGTTTTCTGCTCCTCACGTAGCACTTAACTGGTTTCCTTTATTTGCCGTAAGCAAAATCACAAAAAAAAATTTTTTTTTGAAGAAATAGAGAGGAGCATACATACTTTGAAACTTTAAGGTCGGCTGTACTGTAACGAAACATTTTCTTCTCTTACGTCTGTGACACTTCTTCACTGTCCTTCCTCACTGTATCTATATCGGGTCTTTCAACAAGGACATAACAGTTTTGTATTTAAATAAAACACAGAATAATTGAGATATCAGGCTGAAATATATTCCAGGTGTAGTGGACATGTTACAAGTATGAAATTCGATATCGTTCATATGTCCACCGCGAGCACGTTTGCAGATTGATTCTTTGGAGCTAATTGTCCACCACTCTTCCACACATATCGGCCGGAACGGAACGTTGGCAATTTCGCGTTCGATATTGTTCCTGAGCTCCTCTAACGTTGTTTGTTTGTTGGTATAAATCAGGGGTCATCAAAGTAACTGTCGCTCCCTTTACAATCAAAATTTGTAACCACTACACATTAAAATACAGCACCGATTCCAACTCCAAAGCACGGTTGAAACCGCAACACACAAGCATTACAGCACACAATTAAAGGTCGATTATAGGGCTACGCTGTTAAAGCCAATCTGTGTGATGAGCCAGCCGAGCCACTAGCTGATGATGCTTGGTATAAATCAACGACTTAACATAAACCCATAAAAAGAAATCCAACGGCGTTAAATCGCATGAGCGAGGTGGGCCATTTCTCGACATTACACGATTACCGATCTTCTCCTTCAATAGATCAATTGTTTGACCAGCTGTGTGGCATTGCTCGTTCGTGAACTTCACCCTGATAAAAATGTAAACCTTGACTGACGTTTTAGCATTGCCAGATCATAAAAAAAGTTTTAAAGTGCGTTTTTATTAAAATACAAAATTGTTATGTCCTTGTTGAAAGACCCTTTAGTTTTTTCAATTAAAAAATTGGAAATTAATTGCGACCACCCTAAATTTTTACTATATTTTGTCACGTTTCACTCGGCATTTTCTTATCTTTAAATTAGGCTTAGCTTTATTACAAGTCATCAAGAATCTAGGACATCAGAGAATTTGGTCCACTCCGCACTAGGTTCTTTCTTTTTGCCCCCGACGGAATTGAGATCGTATTTATCCCCGACGGAACGGAGATGGTATATGCAAGGGGTCGGAAACTAGTTTCTATGGAGGTCCGGATAATTTGAAAAAAAATCAAAGTCCAAAAAAAAAACTTAAACATTAGTTAATAAATTTATTTATTTTAGTATTAACCCTTCTATTATGTTCGGGTCATTTCATGACCTAAAGAAATTTAAACTAAAATTTTCGTTATTAAAAATTCTATATTGCGAATATCATGTATAAATTGTAATTTACAATTATTTTGTATGCATTATACGGGGAAATACACGTGGGTCATTTTATTACCCCAAACATTGTATTTGTGTGTTTTTTTTTTGAACATAATAGAAGGGTTAAAAACGCAGTTTAAACCGTATGTTGACGCCTCAACATATCAACCCTGCCCCATGATGACACTGCAATATGCAAACAGACCGGTCCCCCACTGTAAAAAGGGAAAACAATCATTAAAGTTTAAGCAGTTATTGGGCAGCCGCCCAAGAGGGAACGAGCCGCCAAATAAAAAGGACTTACCGCGTCCTCCCCGTGGCTCGTTCCTGCAATCCTAAATCTTGTCCCTGTACTTCCAACTACAAATAAATGAACTTAGAAAGAAGGATAATCAAAACACTACAACTGTCACTGACGTTTCCAGCTGGTTTCCACTACATCTCCACTGCACCCGACGTCTCCAGCTGGTTTCCACTAGACTTCCACTACACTTGAAGTCTTCAGCTGGTTTTCACTACACTTCCAATACATCACCAATGTAGTTCGATCACAAGGCTATATTTAGATCGTTCGCTTTTGCAGAATGTTTATTTACACCATCCTTTTCTAGCAATACTTTGAAAATATGGTTTATAACACGAACAAAATACATTACACAAATTAATGTAAATTCGAGTGAGGATTACCGCTATTTCGGCCCATATAAATAGCCCTGCTGTACCACGCAGAAATCACTTCGGTTTCATCTCTCGATCCAACCACATCATTTAACAAACTAACAAATCCTAATTCCTATTCTATTTAGGAAGAAACTTAGAAGTCAATTGGCAGAAGATACTCTGCATTAGGCAACAGATACGTTGCAATAGGTAGAAGATACTCTGCAATCGGGAGAAGATATTCTGCAATCGGCAGAATATACACTGCATTAGGCAACAGATACGTTGCAATAGGCAGAAGATACTCTGCAATCGGCAGAAGATACGCTGCAATCGGCAGAAGATACTCTGCAATCGGCGGACGATACTCTGCAATAGACAGAAGATACTTTGCAATCGGCAGAAGATACTCTGCATTAGGCAACATATACGTTGCAATTGGCAGAAGCTACGCTGCAATCGGCAGAAGATACTCTGCAATCGGCAGAAGATACTCTGCATTAGGCAACAGATGCGTTGCAATAGGCAGAAGATACTCTGCAATCGGCAGAAGATAGTTTGCAATCGGCAGAAGATACTCTGCAAACGGCTACAGACGGATTACCGAAAACTGGATGAACGACACCGATCAGAAGAGATTTCAACTCTTGTGCGAGCAACTCTACAACCGACAACGGAACGGAGCGATTCCAGTACCACGTCAGAACATCAAGAGTCATAAGAGATTAAGAATATAAATTTGAATTAAAAATAGAATTAGAACTATACTGAATTGTTTTAGTAAAAATAAAATTAGTTAAGATTGATTAATTGGTTATTATTTAATTCGGCACCTCTTTTTTATGCTCGAGCTCTGACCCGAACACCGTTTAAGGTAAATTTTTTAATAGAATAAAATATAAATTATGAAGTTTCTTAATAATAATAATACAATTTTATACTTGACTAGTTTAATGAGAGAAATGACATTTTTTGTCCTGAGCCAGTTTTTTAAAAATTTGGTACTCTTGAAGAACAACTAATACGCAGAGTGTTATCAAGATGAAAATCAGTTAATTTTGAGCGATATTTATTCTTAAAAAAGGTTATTTTGAGCCCAACATGGTAACTAATTTTATACCCTGTGTTTTACAGTTCATATACTTATCCAAAACATTCTTTACCCAGTAAGTAGTATTAAATATTACAAACAGTGTCCACTGTTATGTTAACGTGACTACGAGTATTATTGTAAATAGTGTTCCGTGCCGCCGGAAGATCCTAACCTAAAATACATAAAAATTATAAAAATTAAAATTAAAAATATATATATCAAGATTAAACTTACCAAAACGAAGTCTATCCATGCACCGGGAAAACCTAGAAAAAGCTCAAAGGATATTTACAAAATTAACATAAAAATTTTACCTTTTCAACAGCAACGATCACAAAATAAACAAAACAAAACTCAAATGTCAAATGCGTTAAATAAAATTGAAACATTTGTAGGGTTTTGACGTAGAGGTGCTGAGTTCTGTCAGATCTTTCTAGAATATC
The DNA here is from genome assembly GCA_964034945.1 of Chrysopilus asiliformis. Lineage (NCBI taxonomy): Eukaryota > Metazoa > Arthropoda > Insecta > Diptera > Rhagionidae > Chrysopilus > Chrysopilus asiliformis. The sequence continues at coordinate 65,315,309 of OZ035961.1, read as the reverse complement.
GAATACATCCGGTAGAGTGCCTATAAAAACAGAGTAACGCACTCAGCTAGACCAGAATTCATCCAACTGTGGAAGAATTCAGAATTACCAGCCTGACTGGTCAACCGCTGTTTTTGCAGCCAACCGTCGTTTTTGCGACACATCTACCAGCTTTGACTGGTCAACCGCTGTTTTTGCAGCCAACCGTCGTTTTTGCGACACATCTACCAGCTTTGACTGGTCAACCGCTGTTTTTGCAGCCAACCGTCGTTTTTGCGACATTCTACCAGCTTTGACTGGTCAACCGCTGTTTTTGCAGCCAACCGTCGTTTTTGCGACATTCTACCAGCTTTGACTGGTCAACCGCTGTTTTTGCAGCCAACCGTCGTTTTTGCGACAATCTACCAGATTTGACTGGTCAACCGCTGTTTTTGCAGCCAACCGTCGGTTTTGCGACAAATCTACCAGCTTTGACTGGTCAACCGCTGTTTTTGCAGCCAACCGTCGTTTTCGCGACAAATCTACCAGCTTTGACTGGTCAACCGCTGTTTTTGCAGCCAACCGTCGTTTTCGCGACAAATCTACCAGCTTTGACTGGTCAACCGCTGTTTTTGCAGCCAACCGTCGTTTTCGCGACAAATCAACCAGCTTTGACTGGTCAACCGCTGTTTTTGCAGCCAATCGTCGTTTTTGCGACCAACATACCAGCCTTGCCTGGTCAACCGCTCTGTTAGTCGACCCATCAGCCGTGTCTGGGAAATTATTTATAATCAACGCAGTATCGAGAATTGCAACAATATTGGATTCGGCATCAAAATTTTGGAATTTGAAACATCATTGAATTATCAACAATTGGAATCATCATTGAATTATTAATAATAAGAATTTGAATTTTCATTGAATTATTTATTGAATTTTATTACTTTGGATTAATGTATAAATATTTACAAATAGTTTAATTTAACAACTTTGACGACTTAAAATTGATTGAATTTTATAGACAAAAATTGAAAATATAAAGTTACTATATTTATCAATTAAACGTGCTGGTTTTTATTTGTTTCTGTTCCGAATACACGTTTACTCGAGCTGTGCGTAAACATTTTGGTCCTTCGAGCCGGATAGAAACAAATAAAACAAACCTAGTAAATTATAAATCAATTCAATCCAAAGTTGCATACGATTTACAATCATGAGTGAACAAGAAACAACTCTCACTCCATATGAGGAGATTGTAGTCCATCAGGACATGCTCGCCGAACAAATCACGGTGCTAAAACGAAACTTCAAAAAAGATTCAGCTGCGCGAAAATCTCTCGCATATATTAACAAAAAAATTGCCTGTTTAAATGATTATTGGACTGAATTCAAGGCAAATAATCGAAAAAATTATACCTGCCGTCCAAAAAATTATAAAGAAGATGAATATTTTAAAAAGGATATTTATTACACAATTGAGGAATTATACATTTCATTTTGCTCTGAATTAGAAGAGCTTAAACTACCACTTGTGACTCCTGATTTCACTAACCAAACTTTCGGAGAAAATACTACTTCAAGCTCTAAAATAGTTAAACTCCCAAGAATCAGCCTACCAAGTTTTTCTGGTAATTATTCCGATTGGGCAACATTTCACGATTTGTTCCAATCACTAATACACACCAGCAAACTCAGCAATGTAGAAAAATTGCACTATTTAAAGGCTAGTGTAACCGGAGAAGCAGCCAACTTAATTAGTCATTATCAAACTACAGACGCAAATTATCTAGTAGCTTGGAAGGTATTGCAATCTCGATACGACAAAAGAGTTTTGGTTTTCACTGAATTAAAAAGGATATTTTCACAACCAAACATTTCATCTGATACGGCGGAAAATAATAAAAAACTCTTAGATACAACTACTGAGAGCCTAGTAGCACTAAAAAACCTTGGTGTGAGTGTAACAGATTGGGATCCGATACTAATATATTTACTTACTCAAAAGCTACATCCGGATTCTCTCGTGTTATGGGAACAATCACTAACACAGCAAACCACGCTCCCAAGTTTCAATGAACTCAAAACATTCCTGGACACTAGATTCAGAACCTTGGAAGCAATAGAGAATCGAAAGGCTCCGGTATCTAAAGGCGAGCCCAGACTAAAGACTAATCAGTCATTCACATCCACGAAGCAAAATTATAAATGCGTGTTTTGTCAAGGAACCCATTTTTCGAATCAGTGTCTTAAATTCAAACAATTAAACTCCAAAAAACGATTTGAAGAGGTGGAGAAATTAAAATTATGCCAAAATTGTTTATCTAACAACCACATTGTAGCTAATTGTTCGAATAAAAAGAGATGCTTTATTTGCAACAAACGTCATCATACACTGATACATATAGACGCATCCGGTTCCTCTATATCAGACTCCATCCCATCAACTAGCGAAGTCACCGCACTCACGTCGCAACATCAATCCGCTCAGACTTTACTCGCCACAGCTTTGGTCAAGGTTAAAACCAATTCAGATACCATTACTCTTCGAGCACTCATCGATCAAGGATCAGAAGTCAGTTTTATTTCTGAAGCAGCGGTACAGATGCTAAGGCTTCGAAAATACAAATCTAATACGATCATTTCAGGAATCGGAACGGTAGAAGCAAGTAAAAATCCACCATTTGTGAAAATCATTCTTTCTTCACGTACGAATGATCAATTTTCACTCGAAATCCCGAGAGCGTATGTTCTGCCGAAATTAACAAAATTACTGCCATCCTCCAACATTAAGACCGAAAATTGGAACCATTTAACGAACATTCCATTGGCCGACCCAACATACAGTAAGCCAGGCAAAATAGACATGATCCTCGGCATAGAATGTTGGAGTGATATAGTTCTAGATGGTATTCGTAAAGGTCCGAAGAATTCTCCCTTAGCTCAACAAACTCAGTTTGGCTGGATATTATCCGGGAAAGTTGATGCCGAAAAGTCCATAGACAAACGATATCAGGTTCAAGCACTGCATTGCAATATTGATGACGAATTAAAACGATTCTGGGAACTAGAACACATGCCAAATACCTGTCATATTGCACCCGAAGATGCACACTGTGAACAGTTTTATGTTGACAACGTAACGCGCCAGATCGATGGTAGATATATAACAAAATTGCCGTTCAAACAAGGCTCAAACACTACAGGTCTAGGACAATCTCGAGGTCTTGCTTTGTCAAGGTTTGTCAATTTAGAACGCCGATTGGACAAAAATCCTGAAATGAAAAGAGAATATACTAAATGCATACAAGAGTATATCCAATTGAACCATATGATCGAAGCCAATACAAAGGAAGATGAACACAATCATGGTGTATCTAACTATACGTGCTCATATTTACCACACCATTGCGTACTTAAAGAAGAAAGCACTAGTACGAAACTGAGAGTAGTATTTGATGCATCTGCGAAAACCATGTCTGGAATCGCATTGAATGATAGGCTATTAGTCGGACCAACAATTCAAGATGACTTAAGTGCCATACTATTACGTTGGCGATATTACAAGATAGCATACTGTGCCGATATCGAAAAAATGTATCGACAGATTCGTGTTGCTGACTCCGACATAAATTTCCAACGAATCTTATGGCGAACATCTAAAAATGACCCGATAAAAGATTACTGCCTAAGTACCGTAACCTTTGGTACAGCTTGTGCTCCATTTTTGGCAATACGAACCGTAAACCAACTAGCACATGATGAAGGTAAAGAGTATCCGGAAATCCAAAAGATCATCAAAAGGGATTTCTATGTTGATAATTTGTTATCTGGGGCCGACACAATCAATGAAGCGCTCGTTCAGCAAAGGCAATTAATTGAAATATTTCAGAAAGGGAAAATGCCTTTAAAAAAATGGTCGTCAAGTCACGAAGAGCTAATCCAACATTTGCCCGATGATTATAAAGAATATCCCAAAATTATAAAGGGAGATCAATGTGTCAAAACATTAGGAATACAATGGCATCCAGATACTGATATTTTATCATATCAAGTATCTAAATCATTAGAACATATTCCGACTAAACGTGTGGCACTTTCACATATTGCAAAAATATTTGACCCGCTCGGCTGGATCTCCCCAGTAATCGTAATGGGAAAAATACTATCACTATCTACAATCACTATGGATCTCAAAAATCGATTGGGACGAACCTTTGCCACCCAACCTACAGAAAAAATGGACAATGTTTCGTGAAACATTAGAATCCATCAACTGCATTAAAATCCCGCGATGGATCCACACATATTCCACTTCAAGCAACATAAGTTTACATGGGTTCTGTGACGCATCCGAACGAGCATACGCTGCAGTACTATATGTCCGAGTTCAGTCAATTGATGGGAAAATCTATACTCATTTGCTCTGTTCTAAAACAAAAGTCGCTCCAATTAAACCAATTTCGCTACCCAAACTTGAACTTTGTGGAGCGCTTCTACTCACCAGATTGATTAAATTTGCAACAAAGGCCTTAAACTTAAACGAAATCGCAATCTACACATGGTCAGACTCAAAAATCGTTCTTGCTTGGCTTCAAGAAAATCCCAGTCATTGGAAAACTTTTGTAGCAAATCGAGTAGCAGAGATACAAGAACTCACGCCTAATACCATTTGGAACCATGTCGTCTCTAAAGATAATCCAGCAGACGGAGCTAGTAGAGGCATGAATAGCGAAACCATAAAGAATTGTTCCATTTGGTGGCATGGGCCACCATGGTTAAACCTACCATCCAATCAATGGCCCACTTATAATGAATCGACATACACGAATATAGAAAAAAGAAAGTCTTGCTTAACGATACAGGTTGCAGAGTATGACAAGATTTTCTTTCGTTATTCATCAATAGATAAATTTATCCGAATAATCGCATATTGCCATCGATTTGTCGATAAATTACGAAAAAGGCAAGTGAACAAAACATATCTCACTTCCGAAGAATTAAGAAAGGCTTGTTACAGCATAATAAAAAAGGCTCAAGCAGAATCATTCAAGACTGAAATAAGTTACTTAAAAAGGAAGACATTAGTACCATCCAATAGTCGAATTCAAAATTTAAACCCTTTTTTGGATGAAAATCAAATTTTACGAGTTGGAGGACGATTAGTAAACTCCACATTGCCACAGGAAACAAGACATCCAATAATTATAGCCGATAAACATCCAATCGCGAAATTAATTGTACTTAAATATCATAATCTAAGCTTGCATGGTGGAGTGCAATTAACTAGCGCTATAATTCGAAATAAATTTTGGATTTTAAACATGCGAAATTTGGTACGTCACGAAATTCATAAATGCATCACTTGTTTCAAGCAAAAAACTCAAACTCTCCAACAAATTATGGGAAATTTGCCAAAGGCGAGAGTGACTCAAAACCCACCCTTTAGTCATTGCGGTTTGGATTTTTGCGGACCATTCGATATAAGAATCTCACAAGGTAGAGGAATACGGACCACTAAAGCATATATTTGCGTATTCGTATGCCTGTCAATAAGGGCAGTACATCTGGAATTAGTTGGCAACCTTTCTACCGACGCCTTTTTAGCTGCATTCCGCAGATTTTCAAATCGCAGAGGTTGCCCAACTGATATATATAGCGATAATGCAACCAACTTCGTAGGTGCCGCCAAATCACTACATCAAGATCATCAGCAAACCCTCCGTCAAGTTCAAAGGCAAATCCCAGAAATTATAGAGCAACAGCTCATCAAATGGCATTTCATTCCTCCAGCTGCTCCTAATTTCGGAGGCCTCTGGGAGGCAAGTGTAAAAAGTACAAAGTATCATTTGAAACGAATTGTAGGAAATCGAAGTTGGACTTATGAAGAAATGAATACAATCATTTGTCAGATTGAAGGGTGCTTAAATGCTAGACCACTATGTCCTCTATCGAACGATCCAAACGATCTAGAATACCTAACACCCGCGCATTTTTTGATCGGACGGTCTACATTAAATCCATTAGAACCATCGATCTTGCAACTTAATGAAAATAAATTAAACAAATATCAACTCATTCAAAGGATCCATCAACATTTTTGGGACCGATGGCACAAAGAATATTTAACGTGCCTTCAACAACGTCCAAAGTGGACAAGGCCATGTAAAAATCTACAAATAGGAGACATGGTCCTAATAAAAGAAGATAACCTACCACCAAACAAATGGTTATTGGGTCGAGTACAAGAACTCCACTATGGTTCAGATGGAATAGTGCGAGTAGCAACTATGAAAACTAGATCATCAGTATTAAAGCGACCAATTTCAAAACTGTGCTTATTACCGGTAGATGTACCCGAAAAACAATAAAGGAACAACTATCATTTATATCAAACCCAACACAATCAACCCAGAATGAAAATTTGAAATACAATCAGTTATGACCGTTAATTTCGAAAGATCAATAGCTTGCTGATCATCAAATCTCGTCAGTTCACACAAAATTTTTGAAGAAAACAGTCGAACTTAAAAAAAAAAAAAAAAAAAAAAATACACCATGTCTCAAAAACCACCGACACCGGGAAAAAATATTCGTGATAAATTTATCAGTGAGAGAAAACGTAAAATCGCGCCGGTCAATGAACGCCTTGTCGAAGCAGTTAAACGGCGAATCCTGGAAAAACCGAACACGGAGAAGCAGCAATCACCATCATCAACTGGTTCTTCAACGTCATCCATGCGATCAGCAGTCGTAAAACCCGCTCCAGAAGCTCCCAGGGTGCTGACAGCCGAAAACTCGGATATCATCCAGGCCACCATCAACTTCAACCGAAACAAAGTTCTACAATTGAAAAGAGTCAACTTTAGATTTAAAACTCCATTCGGGACAGTAAAATTGAAATTAATAGATAATAAATTGGTTCAAATGAATAAAACAAAGTAAGACCAACCTTTATCAATCTGTTTTATTGAAATCCTTCGACATTTCAAGGCGGGGAGTATGTTCCGTGCCGCCGGAAGATCCTAACCTAAAATACATAAAAATTATAAAAATTAAAATTAAAAATATATATATCAAGATTAAACTTACCAAAACGAAGTCTATCCATGCACCGGGAAAACCTAGAAAAAGCTCAAAGGATATTTACAAAATTAACATAAAAATTTTACCTTTTCAACAGCAACGATCACAAAATAAACAAAACAAAACTCAAATGTCAAATGCGTTAAATAAAATTGAAACATTTGTAGGGTTTTGACGTAGAGGTGCTGAGTTCTGTCAGATCTTTCTAGAATATCGAATACATCCGGTAGAGTGCCTATAAAAACAGAGTAACGCACTCAGCTAGACCAGAATTCATCCAACTGTGGAAGAATTCAGAATTACCAGCCTGACTGGTCAACCGCTGTTTTTGCAGCCAACCGTCGTTTTTGCGACACATCTACCAGCTTTGACTGGTCAACCGCTGTTTTTGCAGCCAACCGTCGTTTTTGCGACACATCTACCAGCTTTGACTGGTCAACCGCTGTTTTTGCAGCCAACCGTCGTTTTTGCGACATTCTACCAGCTTTGACTGGTCAACCGCTGTTTTTGCAGCCAACCGTCGTTTTTGCGACATTCTACCAGCTTTGACTGGTCAACCGCTGTTTTTGCAGCCAACCGTCGTTTTTGCGACAATCTACCAGATTTGACTGGTCAACCGCTGTTTTTGCAGCCAACCGTCGGTTTTGCGACAAATCTACCAGCTTTGACTGGTCAACCGCTGTTTTTGCAGCCAACCGTCGTTTTCGCGACAAATCTACCAGCTTTGACTGGTCAACCGCTGTTTTTGCAGCCAACCGTCGTTTTCGCGACAAATCTACCAGCTTTGACTGGTCAACCGCTGTTTTTGCAGCCAACCGTCGTTTTCGCGACAAATCAACCAGCTTTGACTGGTCAACCGCTGTTTTTGCAGCCAATCGTCGTTTTTGCGACCAACATACCAGCCTTGCCTGGTCAACCGCTCTGTTAGTCGACCCATCAGCCGTGTCTGGGAAATTATTTATAATCAACGCAGTATCGAGAATTGCAACAATATTGGATTCGGCATCAAAATTTTGGAATTTGAAACATCATTGAATTATCAACAATTGGAATCATCATTGAATTATTAATAATAAGAATTTGAATTTTCATTGAATTATTTATTGAATTTTATTACTTTGGATTAATGTATAAATATTTACAAATAGTTTAATTTAACAACTTTGACGACTTAAAATTGATTGAATTTTATAGACAAAAATTGAAAATATAAAGTTACTATATTTATCAATTAAACGTGCTGGTTTTTATTTGTTTCTGTTCCGAATACACGTTTACTCGAGCTGTGCGTAAACAAATAGCGTTAATAATTTTATTAGTAATAATTTTACTTTTTTTTTACACAATCATGTTTTTTCTGTTATAATATTTTTACTTGTTACGATTTCAAATTTTTTTTTCTTTAATTAATTTAATTATTTCAATTTTAAAGTTTCTTTGGCTTGTTTCTTCTTTTACACTTCTAGGTAACGAATTGAACAATTTGAGCCCATTATAAATAAGGTTGTTCTGCGATTTTGCCCGTGTGAATTTCGGCAATCTGATGTTTACGTCACCTTCCCTCAATCTATATGGTTGCACTTCCAATGTAAATTGGATGAAGTCTCTTAGATATGTTGGTGCTTTGCCTTTCATCATGTTGAACACAAACAAGAGTACATTTAGTTTAACCCTTTCTCTCACGCTTCCAAGACTAATAAAATTAGTCCAAGACTAATCCTTATGCACTTAGACCACGCTGTGGGTCCATTGTGCATTTAGAGTAGGTTGGCTATACATACTACGTTAATCTTTTTGAACCGCATTTGACTAGATCAGGTTTGCATCCAAATTTTTTGGCTTGTAGGCACGTTGCTTCACGAGTCCGCCTAGTCTTGTGTAGTGTTATACATTGTCTTTGAATGAGTCCTTTTACCGTTGAAATATAAATGGGCAGTGTCGATTCGGGATAAATGCCAAGGCAATCCGAACCTAGTTTGGCAAGTTCGTCAGCTTTCCAAAAACGTTTCCACCATCAACTTAATTGCACAGTATTTATTCATCTTTAATATGCTTCTCATAGCCTTGTTCTGCAGATTTTGGAGTCTATTCATTGATTGCTCAGTACACATGTCTAAGATTGTTGCACAGTATTCAAAATGCGGTTTTATAAAAACATAAAGGTTTATCGCGCACATGGTAGTAATATTTTTTCTCATTCTCTTGAGAAAACCTATTTTCTTTCCTATTTTATTGCATAAGTAGTCTACATGTTTATTAAAGTTTAATTTATTATCCACTATCACATTCAAATATTTACATTTATTAACTAATGCAATTTTCTCATTATATACAATCAGGTCTCTACTACATTCACCGTTAATTACCATCTTTTTCGTCTTTTTCACATTTAATTTCAATTTATTCATTTGTAGCCACTCATTCAGTTTTTTTATATCCATACTCAATTTTCTCTCACATTCATCCTCATTTATACCCATTATATATAAAAGCGCGTCATCCGCAAACAACATCAACTTACAGTGGATCAAAGATTTCACAATATCGGTTATATATATTAAAAATAATAATGTCCCCAAAATTGCCCCCTGAGGTACTCCAAGTTTAGTTTCTTTTTTTTGACGATAGTTCTTTTTTTGATAGTTCCAAGTTTAGTTTCTTTTTTTGACAATATTCACTTTTGTTCTCTGCCATCTACCCAGTAGATATGTTTTGAACCAATTAAGATTTTTTCCCTTGACACCGTGTTTTTCTAGTTTGTTTATTAATATATCCCTATCTATGGTTTCGAAAGCTCTTTGTAAATCAATAAATACCGCATAAATTTTGTTCTGCTCTTTGTAAATCAATAAAAATCTCTTTGTAATCAATAAATACCGCATAAACTCTAATCCCTTTTTCCATTCTACTATCGTCCAGTTAATGGCAGTCTCACAGGAGTGGTTTTTTCTAAAACCCGATGGTTCTTTTATTAATAAATTATTTTCTTCGAGATACTGTTCCAATTGCATTTGTAATACTTTCTCCAAAATTTTTTCACATGTAGGGAGCATATTTATTGCCCTAAAGTCCTCACATTTGTTAGAGTTCTTAACTTTTTGCACTGGGACAACTGTTGATTCTTTCCAACTTTCTGGGAAAATACCGCCTTTCAAAGAATTGTTCACTATGTTACACAACACCTCGCCCAAATTTGACCATTGTTAAATTATAATTTTCACACTCACGCCAGTTGTATCTTTCTTCTTATTCATTTCTTTACAAATCGACAACAGATCCATCTTTGATATTTCATTGAGTTCAAAACTCTTTTCAACCGCTTCCTAGTTGTTTATGTAATTTATACTTGGTATTGCTCTGTTTATTTTTTCCACACTATTTACAAAAAAAGAGTTAAACTGCTCGGCCATTCTACTTTCCATGTTCACTACCGTATCACCAAATTTGACTGATTTCACAATATCATTTTTTTCCTTCAATACAAACTTCTTGATAACCCTCCACATTTCTTTTTGGTTCTTAGCTATATTAATTTCACTTTCTATATATTTACATTTTTTATGCTTGACCATTTGTTTAAATTTATTTCTTACTGCTCTATAGCGGAGCCAATTCTCATTTGAGTAACATAACTGAACTTTTTGATAACAACTAATTTTTTCCCCTTTCAAAAACTTGAGGTCTTTGTCAAACCACTGATTTACTACGGCCTTTGTATATATTTCTTAGTTTTAAACTTCGATACAGCTAGATTTAGTTTTTCATCAATTTTAACATATCGTCGCCCCGCAATTATACTGACGTACATCACAAAATCAAAAAAAAAGAAGGTAACAATGCAGTATTAGGTAATTTTTCAAGCTGCGTCTTTCTGGCCGGTCGAAATTTTCCTAGCTGCTATAGATTCTGAGAAATTCAGTGTCATTTTTAACGTATACGCCAAAAAAAGTTGTTGAATTACTGTTATCGTGCCGTAACTCTCAAATTTTAGGATATACGTCAAAAATTGGTGCAAAAATACTGAATAAACTTTCACAAAATTATGTTACCGTACGTACAGGTATCCCACAATGTTATTCTTTTTCATTAATATTTTATTAGCCCAGAAAAGATCAATGCGATCATTGCGTTACATACAAGGTAAAAATAAGAGACAATAATTTGGATGAAAATGAGAAGAACATAAAAGTCAAAATACATTTTTAAAAATAGAACGTGATAAAGACAGGAACAATCTCAATCATAACATTGGTAGTATACTTTGATCTGCAAAGCGTTTTTACTTTACAAAAAGGCTTTTCGTCGAGCTTCTATTACAAAAGAAAACTTACAGTATTTAATATGACTGCAACAGTATGCAAAGATTTTTTGATCAATGTTATAAAATTACGAATGGAAAAAATATTTCTGATGAGAAAAAAAGGATATCGAAAGCTCACATATTTTTTTTTACCAAAAATCGATATCGAGTATTTAAAGTGGCTTTTAAAATGATTATTAAAAGTACAAATAGACACAAGGTTGTGACAAACTAGTTATATTTTTTAAATATAACTTAAGCTAAAAATTAAACTATATTTTCTTACTATGATAGAACATAATATTAAAACTATAGTCTTAAGGGGAAAAAGACTGAGGCCCGTTTGCTGATACCAGTCATAACTATTTAAGTTATGCTTAGCTTTCTTAAACCATAGAAATTCTGGCACTTAACAAGTTTAAGTTCGACATAAGTTGCTAAGTTTCGTTGGTGCAAACCGCTCTGAGTGTACAAACTTTTTTTTTTTTAATAATGCTAACTCTTGAATAGGTTTTTGTGATTACTTTGTTTTATTTCATTTTTTTAAATACTGAATGAATTAAGTTTTTGTTATTGTAAAATAATTTTGTTTTTACAAAGTTAGGAGTTTTATTTTTAAATATAAATTCAATTAAACCACACAGATTTTTATGTTTTATGGCTTATCTTTATGAATTTACCTGAGAAGAAGAGTTAACAGTTCAATGAAGCGTAAATAATACAGTTTTTTTAACTCGAAAATTCATATTTATGACGATTATAAAATAAAAACGCTTTATTAAAAATTAGATGTTTTAGAAAGCAGACAGTTCTGTCAGATAGAACCTAGTCTGACGTTGTAATTGAGAAAACAGCTACGACAACTAATATTATAATGCAAGTTTTCTGTCCAAGAGTGTTCACTTGAGATATTGTTATTTTATTACCCTGGGAGGAAGGTAATGTGATTGCATTTTTAGTACTATTATTGTGCTGTATATGCCTAATACTTTGACGTACGTAACGTAATTGTTAAAAACTGATACAAAACTGGGGTATACGGCAAGATGTTTTTGCACAAAAGGTCCTTAAAATCAGGATTTTGGTTCTACCACACTTTTAAGTAGAATGCCAAAATAATGTTCATAAATAGGGCTACCTCCAAGAGAAATTTGAGGATACATTTTTCGGACCAATTTTTTCTCAGCTCACTTTAAACTTTAAAGTCGATTTCCCAAAACTCGATTTTTTGGATGTACGTCAGTATAATTGTGGGGCGACGATATCTCGTCAGTACATGAAAATCGAATAGGAGCAACTTTAATACCCTATATGATGAAATAATCAAAACTATAGTATTTTTTGTTGTAATTTTGGTTTTGTTTTAAAGTTGTTTTTTAAATGTTATAAAAAAATATAGCATTTTTAAAGACAACTTTTTTTTAATACGATTATTTTAATACAATTTGATACAAATACACATGGCTAAAATTACATTAAGTTGAGGAAAAATTATATTCTAATAATGTCTTGATCTTCGTCGAATTTTAACAATTGTAGGATTTCTTGATCTTCCTCGTCATCCAATTCATCTTTTGCATTTGTCCATTTAGAACGCAGAGAAGCTAAAAATGGATAAAAATGGATCTGACGATAGAAGTAATATATTCATCAAATCTTCATTTTGGTTGATCCTATCGTTTTTATACCCGTATGGTGAAACCAAAGGGTATATTAACTTTGCCTTACCGTTTGTAACGCCAAGATCTCGTCATCGCACACAAAAATGAATTACACCAGTGTGTTTAGAATGATGAAAAAAGTTGAATTTAGCATGTCCGTCCGTCTGTCCGTCCGTCTGTCCGTCCGTCTGTCCGTCTGTCTGTCTGTCTGTCTGTGGCGCGGATTGCGGGCGCACGGATTGAGCTAGAGACTTGAAATTTTGCGCAGATTCGTTTTTCGTAAAATGTGAGGCTAAGTTCGTTAATGGGCAAAAATGGACCATTAGGGGGGGTACCCCCCATACGAACGAAAACGGTTTTTGTGAATATCTTAAAAACGGTGCATCTTATCAAAAAAGTGCAAGAACAAAAGTTATTTAGGATATGATTCTACATAAAACTTCCATACATCAAAATCTGATTGGAATAAATTTTAAAAAATCTTATTGGAAAGTTTGACTTCAAAGTGAAATTTTGGTACAACTGTTCGAATTTTGATACGAATATCACCATACGGGTCTCCAATGATTGCCAGATTGGCAATTATAGCTTTTGTTATGTTTTCTAGTGTTGGTTAGTCTAAAATGTCTGTAGTCTTTATTTTTCTTCTGAAGCTCCCCAAGTGGTAAAATGCTTTTTTCAATTATCAGCTTGCCATGGAAAAGCACTTTATGCATTGTTGCAGACATATTTTTCCAATTGTAATGTCTATTATACAAATCAGCTGTGGACTTGGCATATGATTTGAATTTATCTGGATTTATTGCCTGCTTGCTTGAAAGCACCGATAATATAACTTTCAATCGTCGAATTAATGTAAATTTCTTAATATTCTGTTGTAACATATATACATATGTACATATGTATATCTAAGATATTGATTTTTATTGCTCTAATAATTCATAGTACCAGGAAGACCGAGCCATGCTCGGCGATCTCAAAATCCTCCTGCCTCTGTCTCTGAGTAGTTGAATCCGATTATAATTGCAACATGATTCATATAACGAGGTTCAGGGAACTTGATTGTTTTGTAATTACTATTTATCGCTGCTGATAGATATCTAAAAAGTGATATTTTTAGAATACATATCGCAAAACCTTACTCCCTAGCAATATTGCGAATTTTCATTAAGATACCTTCACGTAATTCGAAGACAGCAAGCGAGGGGTATCGAGGGGAGGGAAAAGTCAGGTTTGTAGTGGAAAAATCGAAAGCCCTTAGTAATACTGTAAAGTTGCATTAAGATCGGACTACCCAATTCGAAGATCCGAAGACCAGGCGAAGGTATCGAGGGGAATTTTCTCAGAGGTGAGACCTATCTAGATCGATTCCTTGACCCCGAAAATCCCTTACCCCCAAGTTTCGTGAAAATCGTTTGGCGGGTTTTCGAAATCGTTGTGCAGTCATTTCTCGCATTATAGGATAAGATTACCAGTTTTAAACGGTTTTACTGTCAAGAAGGGTGATATTTAATGGTTTCACTGTATGCTGGTATGTAAAATATTCCGCTTTAATGTATATTAAAAATAATTAAAACAATTTCCTAGCATATAAGACGAAAAATCTTTGTTCTTTGTTATGACAAAACAAGACATTTTTTTAAAAATAATATGTAAGAAATCAGACTTTTGCTTACGGTGACCAGAGTTGCAGGTAGTAGCAGATAAAATATGGATATTTTGAAAGGTATGGACCTTGGCTATCATTTCCAACTTACACCTGACCGGATCAAGCCGGATCAGATTTTGCAGAGCCATATATATACAAAATTTCGCGAAAAAAATAGTATTTTTAGAATGCCCAGAATTTTGGGATAACAATTTTAAGAAAAAAAATGTAGTACTACAAATTTTTAATTTTTATTATAATTGCCTAAATATGTCCTCAGGTTGATGATAAAATCGATTTTTCTGTAATAAAGTTCAAAAAATTTGTTGAAAATTCGAAAATTGAAAAAACCAGAATTTTTACCAACTTTGACCCCATGGCGTTCGGAAATTACTTGTCCCAGGAGAGTGTCCTTTTGGATTTCTAGGTTCCTAAGAATTCTCAAGTCAATGACATAACCGAAATCCTTCAAAGGCAGAACTCAAAATTTGTATTTTTGGCCGCCGAATAGCACTTTGGCCCCAACGTGCGTCGTTGCAATAATATAATTTACATTCTTGATCAAGCATTTAAGACCTAGCCACCAGATATTTAAATTTATTATATATTGTTGCACAATTTGATGCTGGTACATTTTTTTTATATATACAACCACTCCACCCGTATGCCTCGATTCTGAATCAACTCTTATCAAATTATAACCGTCGATATGCGTCTCACTGAGCATTATATCATCATATTCGTTTTTTATACCCGTATGGTGAAACCAAAGGGTATATTAACTTTGCCTTACCGTTTGTAACGCCAAGATCCCGTCATAGCTCAAAAAAATGAATTACACCAGTGTGTTTAGAATGATAAAAAAAATTGAATTTTGCATGTCCGTCCGTCTGTCCGTCTGTCCGTCTGTCTGTCCGTCTGTCCGTCTGTCTGTGGCGCGGATTGCGGGCGCACGGATTGAGCTAGAGACTTGAAATTTTGCACTGATCCGTTTTTCGTAAAATGCGAGGCTAAGTTCGTTAATGGGCAAAAATGGACCATTAGGGGGGGTACCCCCCATACGAACGAAAACTTTTTTTGCGAATATCTCAAAAACGGTGCATCTAATCAAAAAAATCCAAGAACAAAAGTTATTTAGGATATGATTCTACATAAAACTCCCATACATCGAAATCCGATTGGAACAAGTTTTAAAAAATCTTATTGGAAAATTTGACTTCAAAGTGGAATTTTGGTATAACTGTTCGAATTTTGATACGAATATCACCATACGGGTCTCCAATGATTGCCAGATTGGCAATTATAGCTTTTGTTATGTTTTGTATTAACATTTCCACTTCATCAAAATTATTTATTAATCCTTGTACATTTAGATAAACACATTCTATATTCCGTGATTGCTAATAGTTAACCTTTTTCTTCTCAATTTTTAATTTATTTAAGAAGACATGGCACTCTTTACTGAATACATTGTGGTCTACACTTAAGTTTAATTCTAATTTATCATTTGCTTGTATGCAATTGGGACATTTGTTTATCTCCTCATTCTTATCACACTCACTTATTTTATGCCTTCCTAGACATTTGCCACACACCTGTTCATTCTTACATTCTGCAGCCCGATGATTACATTCTGCAGCCATTCTGCAGCCTAAGCATTTAAAACATCTTTTCACATATGTTCCATCAAAAACTTTACATCTATCCCATCCAACATTAATAAAACCAGCATTCATGGCTTTCTTGAACCCATCTCCATCCTCTTCGACAACCGCATTATAGTAGGTATGTAAAATTTTTAATTTGCCTTTCAATCACTTTGATACAATTCATGTCCAATCACTTATTACTTCATTTTGTTTTTTAATTTTTTGAACTAATTCGTCTTCTGCATATTTGAATTTTAGACCAGTTATAAATAATTTTGAATTTCGTCCTTCTGGCACCACTATTTCATATTTATCCGATAACTTTTCTTCTAGTACTTCTTTCACTTTATTTGAGTTGCCTTTACTATCTATTTCACCTATCATAATACCGTTTTGATTACCTCTAATACCAGTAAACTGTATATCAGCTGGATCGACTTCGCTTCTGATTTCATCTAGTGTTTTTCTGTAATTCTGAGTTTTTTTTGGTTTTATAATTATTGATTTCACTCTCTTGTAAATATCCACATATGACTCCTTGTCTGGTTCTGCTGATGATTTGATGTTTTCGGATTGTTTCTCCTCTAGAATTTTTATATTCTCTGCTATTGTTTTTGATTCGCTTTCCTGTTTCTCAAGCCGTTTGCCATTTTCACTTATTTCACCCAACACTTTTAATATATTCTGCTTTTGCACATCTAATTTTTCTTTGTTTTCACCGATTCCTGACAATAATGTTTGTAACTGATTCCCTAAATTTTGACCGTAACAAAAAATAAGTATCTGAAGAAGAGAAAGAAAGGACAAAATTTTTTGACGAGTGGAGAGTCCGTCCGATCAGTGATGCTATATCGAGGGGAATTCCCCTTTTTGCGGGGAATTTGACTATAAAAATTGTTAATAGGGGAAAAGGGGAAAACGCTTCAAAACAAGGGGAAACGATTTACAACGAGGGGAAAATCTTCGCCTTTCAACTAAATCCGAAATACTTTTAAAAAATTACGGAAAAGTAAAAATACAAATAAATAAAAACAATTACAATCCAATTCCAAGCTTAGGCAAAGGTAAAGAGTAAAGGAAATGCCCTTATTTATGCATTTGCCACTTTATAATGATCTTATTGCAATTGTAAAGTACACACCAATCTTTTAAACAAAAACACTTTAAAATGGCTTTGGAATGTACGTTTAACCGATTTTTCAGTGTACCTTTTAACCGCTTTGAAAAAAGTAATGCTTTTAAACTATTTTAAAAGACTTTGATGGAAAGTAGTTTCCATTAAAGTTCATTGACACATATTTTTTGTTCGTTTTTCGGATTTCCTAAATATATTTTCAATAGAAATATTTTCAATTGCAACTCAGCAGAAGTGCTTTGTTTAAATTATGTAAAAATCAATTAAATCGGTAATTTCTTGGTCATCTTTAAAATTTGGCTTAATGTTCTAATTTCGACCAATATTCACCAGAAGAATGCATGGACCAGTGGCGAAGTGGCCGGAATACAAAAATCGAGTTCCAGTCGCGACTTGATTTCGTTTTTTTCCATTTTTTGATATTTTGATATTTTTATATTTTTTAAATTCAAAATATGGAAATAATTTTTACCGAATTTAGGGAGGACAGGGTCATTTTAAGCTCGAAAGCAAAGGAACTACCTTGATTTATAAATTTGTGACTTGCTTCGATTATTATCTAATTGTGAATACCGGCTTCTTTTCATATCTTATTTGACGTTTGGTTGGAGATCCGTGACGTTGTTATCGGGAATACAATTAACGAGTATTTTGTTGAAGCTTTCCAAAATATAAAATTGTTTCCTAATTTGTGCTTTTTTCTCTTAAAAGACTTTAACATGAGTCCCGATGACAATAATTTTGATTTTAATAAATGAATTCTTTATTTAAAATTCGTTGTTTTTATAGGGGGAAAACGAGGGGAATTTCGTCATTGAAAAAGGGGAAAAAGGGGGATTTCGTCATTTGGAAAGGGGAATTTCACTAAAGGTACATAGCATCACTGCGTCCGATAAACGTATAGCTGTCGTCTTGTCTGCATAAGAACACGAAATTCAATGTGTATGTGAGACCAGATTTCGGAATTGAGAGAAACATCATATGGGGGGTTGCCAGATGAACATTTGGCAAATTATAAATTTAAAAAATATTGAATCTAAATTCATGCTAAAAAAATTTAAATAATCTAACCAAGGCATAAATTAATATGTGATTTTCCACACCACCTTCAGCTAAATTCTCACTTCTTCATGAAGCAACCATAACTAATTTAATAAAAATCTATTGCTTGGCTTTTAGTTTTATAACAACTTTCAACAATATGTTTATTAATGGCGTTTTCGACTGGCATGCTCTTTTTGCTCTGAAGTTGCTCTATAGTTGCTCACTCTGAGAGCTTGTATTCGACTGAGATTTTTCGATCGCTCGAAAAAGAGTTACGTGTTCGAGTGACGAAAGTACTCCGTATGCGAGCACTAAAAGAGCATTTTTCGAGCAATTTTGAGATCTGCCTAATGTAGTCAGATTTGAGTTGCTCTTTTAAGGTTAAGGCTAACAAAATCGTGTCAAATTGAAAATGGAAAATATTCTTGTGTTTGATTTCTTGGATTCTTCGTCATCTAGTGAAGAAGAATTTCATTTGGTCACAAATATATTAGGACAGTGTCCAGTTAAGAGGAAAATCCCAAAATTAGATACTTTCGTGTCATTAATTGACGCGTATGATGATGAACAGTTAACACATTTATAAAACAAGACAATTGTTTTTTTTATTCCATTTTTATAGTTTCGTAGGCATTTTCGAATTTCACGAAGAGTTTTTCAAGCTCAAAAAATAATTTCCACAAATATTCTTGCCGGCGAGCCGTCAAATGTCAATTTGTTTTTGTTTTATGCTTCTTCTTGTTCTTTGAGAAATGCTCGACTCGCAAGTAGAGCTGCTCGAAATCTGCTCTAGATCTGCTCGAAAATACCTTGCTCTAAACTGGGGTAGAGCATGCTCTGAATCTGCTCTGGATCTGCCAGTCGAAAACGTCATAAATGAATTAGTTTATAGTTCTATGAAGCTCTTACTCAATTTTTAGAAAAATCGCACATTTCAGAATTCAATAATTTAAAACAAAATGTGTTATTTGGATATCTTAAATGCCAGTAGTAGACAATGAAACCACAGGACAAGCATTTTTCCGAAGACGATTTGCGGAACGAAACATTCTTTCGTGGAACACGATCAATGCTAGTGCCTTTTATGTTTATCAAATCTTGCCGATTTATCGAAGTTAGCCAAATTCTTTTCCTAAGATAAATTTAAGGATTTATTTTAAAGGAACATTATATTTTAGAAACCGAAATTATCAAATTTCATGTATTTAAAATAAATTACAATAGTAAGGAATTGCCTTTTAAATTGTCGCGCTTAATTTCAACTACAAAAGAAAACACCTGGCAATACTACTCAAATACCGCTTTGACAGTTCAAAACAAACTCCAGTGTCGCGGAAACTTAGTAAATTTTATCGGTAAATATGTCGATTCCAAAACATAAAATTGTGATTTCACGTTGCGACGTATTTCAATTTGATGTAAGTGTTGTTTTTTTCGCCAAGTGTTGTTTTTTTATTGGCAATTTTAGAAGAAAACCAAAAAATTTACCTTTCCATCGGTATCGGAAGCCTGAAAAATTTTCTTTCTGGGTTTTTCTTGTTATTAGATAAACATTCGGTGACAATGCATTTCAAAAATTTTATTCGTGCCATTATTATTCAGTGCGGAAACCTATTTTGGCTCAGTGAAAAACATACGAAAAATGATTTCTTCAATGGCTCAACAAAATGTAAACAAATGGGGCCAGCCGCACTATGTTTGTGTTTGTGATGAGAGAAAATTTCGTGTTGAACATAATTCAAATCAAATTCCTCAATTTAAACCCCCTCTCCTTGTATCTCCTGATCCACTGAACCGATTCCGATCCCGCTTTCGGCATTCGGTTGCAAATAATGAAAGGAATATTTTAGAGTACAAGAGTTCCCCCTTCGGCATTCGAGGGACATTACTTGAAAAAAATTGCTAATCTTTAAATAATTACTAGGGGCTGCGCCCCGAACCGCTTCGCGGTTCATCCCCCTTCCGCAGGTCGGCCTTCGGCCTCGCCCCTCGCGCTTGAATTGTTGGAATTTGATGTATGGAGATGTTACGTAAAATTATTTAAATATATTTCAGCTCTCGCCTTCCTCTTTACTCGGCCTTCGGCCTCGAGTCAAATGCATATAGTTAACCTAAAAAAGGGAAATTTTTGTAGAGACATTTTTCTTTGTGATTCAACGGTGTATTACAAAATCGTACTGTTTACTTACAATATATTCAATAACGGTAAAAGGTGGTTATCCACACGGGGAAAGACAATATTGTGAGAAATGTCATTCTTTTTAATTCATGTCATACATTGAAGCACCAAATCCCTTTAGAATTGCAGAAGATAGCAGGTGAGGGCTATACATAACGATGGTATCTATAGTGTTTTTCGCAGTATTATATTGTTTTTCAGACTCCAATACTGCATAATTGCTTTTTTCCCCAAAATACTGTATTTAAATACTAAGAAAACTTTAATTCTTTAACGTTTCGAAATTCAAATTTATTAATAGCAATGCAAAACGTCAGTGGCAACACAAAACAGTGGCATCACTTGGCAAGTGTAAATACATTCAAACGACGAACAGCGAAGTATTGATGGCAACATGTCATATAGATTCGCTTCTTCCTTTCCCCATCGATTACTGTCTTGTCATTATTCATCCTTCTTCATAACGCGTTACTTTGATTTTGCTTTCCATTGTTAATTTAAAAGAATAAAAATGTCGAAATTAAAAGCAAAGACACAAATTTTCATTGAATAAAACTTATACTGCGAAAAATACTGTTTTTTCAAATCGATTTACTGCTTTTTTAAATTTTTAGGTGAAATATACTGTTTTTTGTCCGAAAAAAGATACCATCGTTAGCTATACATAAAAAGGAGGGGTAGAGATTAGTGAGCAAAAATTTTCCCTGCGGGCTGACCTCTCTCATGGTAAAAACCGGATCCGAAACCCTTAAGCGCATAAAGAGGTTTCAAGAGAGGGAAAGGGGTTGCTATTAAACTGGATCCGACACCCTTGAGTAAGAGATATCAGAAGAAACGGGGATTGACATCAAAAAGAATCAGATCTCTTATTCTGTCAATAACTGTCCCTGTGTGCAAAGTTTGATCAAAATCGGCCGCGCCGTTTTTGCGTGATGCCGGAACAAACATTCAGTCAAACAGACAGAAATACCGACCGACATACAGACAGACGGACAAACATAAATTTTAAGCATAACAAAACCTATAATTGCCAGTCTGGCAATTATTAGAAACTCGTATAGTGATATTCCTATCAAAATTGGAACAGTTGTATCAAAATTCCAGTTTGAAGTCAAACTTTCCAATAAGATTTTTTAAAATTTGTTCCAATAGGATTTTGATGTATGGGAGTTTTATGCAGAACCATATCCTAAATAACTTTTGTTCTTTCACTTTTTTGGTGAGATGCACCGTTTTTGAGATATTCGCAAAAAACATTTTCGTTCGTATGGGGGGTACCCCCCTAATGGTCCATTTTTGCCCTTTAACGAACTAAACCTTGCATTTTACGAAAAACGGATCTGCTCAAAATTTCAAGTCTCTAGCTCAATCCGTGCGCCCGCAATCCGCGCCACAGACGGACATGCAAAAATCAATTTTGTTTATCATTCTAAACCAGTGGTTCCCAAAGTGGTCCCTACGGACCCCCAGGGGTCCCCGGGATCACCCAGGGGGTCCGTGGAAAATTAAAATTGATTTGGGGGTCCCTGAACAACGTCAGGGGGTCCGCGCAAGGTTTAATATAAAATAAAAAAAATTGTGACACATTTTTATTAATATGGAAGTTAAAATAAATAACAGAAGCTGTTGATTGCTTTTCCGTCTTCCTATTTGGTAGAACGTAACTTCAGTGCCGTTATGAGCCTCATCAAAAAAGAAATGTTTGATTTATATTTTATTTTTACGTTACCATTTACCATTCAAGACATCAAAGTTAAATTTGTAATTTTTCTATTAAACATTTACATATGTAGTTTTTCACCCAGAGTCCGTGGGCAAGTTTTGACTATGAACATAACAAAAGCTATAATTGCCAATCTGGCAATCATTGGAGACCCGTATGGTGATATTCGTATTAAAATTCGAACAATTGTATGGAAATTCCTCTTTGAAGTAAAACTTTTCAATAAGATTTTTTCAAATTTATTCCAATTGGATTTAGATGTATGGGAGTTTTTTGTAGAATCATATCCTAAAAAACTTTTGTTCTTGGACTTTTGTGATAAGATGCACCGTTTTTGAGATATTCGCAAAAATCGGTTTCGTTCGTATGAGGGGTACCCCCCCCCCCCCCCCCCCCCCACTCCCCTAATGGTCCATTTTTGCCCATTAACGAACTTAGCCTCGCATTTTACGAAAAACGAATCTGCGCAAAATTTCAAGTCTGTAGCTCAATCAGTGCATCCCGCAATCCGCGCCACAGACGGACGGAAAATTAAATATTTTTGTCCTTCTAAACACACTGGTGTAATACATTTTTATGTGTGATGACGGGGTCGTGGCGTTACAAACGGTAAGGCAAAGTTAATATACCCTTTGGTTTCACCATACGGGTATAAAAATGTCATTTTTGGCATCAGTATTATACGACCAAATACATCAATGTATGTCAATATTTTTGAGAAAATCCAAAATTACAAAAATTGTCCCCTTTACAGTTTTTATTATACAGATGGGTAAAAAGTAAAATGGACACATCTAAACATAATTTTCTAAAAGTTATTTCTTGCATTTGCATTATCCTTACAGGACCTTCCGTTTTGAATTTTGAAAATCTGAAAAAACCGGATTCGG
Organism: Chrysopilus asiliformis; assembly: GCA_964034945.1. NCBI lineage: Eukaryota > Metazoa > Arthropoda > Insecta > Diptera > Rhagionidae > Chrysopilus > Chrysopilus asiliformis. Next base: position 65,292,039 of record OZ035961.1, on the reverse strand, counting down.
GATCAGCGACCCCAAAAACCCCCGAGTGATACTTTTCAGCCTCCTATTGAGCAGGATTCATGGCGAAAATCACGGTTTAAAAATACCCAAACCCCCTTTCCCCCCGTTCACCCCCTTAGCGCTAAAATTTCGAAAAATCTCGATGGTGGGACATATTCTGAAAGTTTCAAGTCTCTATCTTCAGGGGTTTGGGCTGGGCGTCAGGTTAAACGATTTTATATATAGAGCAGATGGTTTTCACTTGTTCCAATAAAGACTCAATTTCAACAAAAAAAAAAAAAATATTTTGCCACCGCTCAGAATTGAACCCGTACCTGGCGCGATGTAGTTTACACTTATTCAGTAGTAAGAATATAAATTTTAAAGATAAATTAAGTAATAAAAAACAGGCAGTCATTGGGGACTGCCAACAGAAATGAAAACAATAATATATGTAAGGTAATAATTATATTGTCGTGTATTTATACCTATATATTTTTCAACCTGAAATTTCGAAAATATATGCTAATAAACAGTAAATTTCAAATAAAAGTCAATATGCATATTAAGGTTTGAATTCCTGAGCAGCATATGATTTTCTTATACAACAAATAGCTAGAGATATTTAATTTTTTCTGTATAAGAATGCCACGTGCTGCTCAGAAATTTTCTGTGTAATTTTTTATTTTGCTGTATATTTTCCAAAAAAAATCGATTTTTTGTTATATACCAAAGTCACGTAATGTTCAGAAATTTTCTGTCTCATTTTATTTTGCTGTATGATATTTTCAAAAAAAAAATCGATTTTTTCTGTATAAAAAAATCAAATGAAAGCAAATCAGCATTCTTAAGCTGTTAAATTAGCATGTCGGTGACGCGAACTCATGAGATTTTACCCATCCAAAAATCGCCCAACGCGCCTAAAGAAGTATAATATAAATAAAATAAGTAATTTAAGGTCAAAAAAAAATAAAAAAAAACATTTTGTCACCACTCGGAATCGAACCCGCACATCTGGCGCATTGTAGTAGTCTAACACTTATTCAGGAGTAAAAATGTAAACTTAAAGATAAATTAAGTACCTAAAAAAATATTAAAAAAAGTAAATAAATCAACAAAAAAAAATTTGAAATGAAAACAAAAAAAAACTTTGCACCGATAAGAATTGAACCCGGTGCCTGTCGCATGGTAGTCCAACTTCTAACTCACTGCACTAATCAGACAGTACGGAATGTCGTTTTAACAATGAAGACTTAGTTAGCGGCATATTTATAATTTTGAAAGGCAAATAACTAATAAATTATGATTAAAAATTGAAAAAAAGTAAAACGAACATATCTATAGAGCTTTCATTTAAAAAAAGGATCATCAAAATTGGAGCCGCTGGAGCTCTGCGGAAAGAAATCCAAACAAAATCGCTTTGCCTTTTAAATCTATAGATTCGTGATCAGCGACCTCGAAAACCCCCGAGTGAAACTTTTCAGCCTCCTATTGAGCAGGATTCATGGCGAAAATCACGGTTTAAAAACACCCAAACCCCCTTTACCCCCTGTTCACCCCCTTAGCGCTAAAATTTCGAAAAATCTCGCCTTAGTGAGCGCCTACGCAATGGTTGGTACATACTGTGAAAGTTTCAAGTCTCTATCTTCGGGGGTTTGGGCTGGGCGTCAGATTAAACGATTTTATATATAGAGAAGATGGTTTTCACTTTTTCCAATAAAAGACGATGCGTAACAGATATTTTTAATTTTAGGTTTAAAAAACTCAATTCCAACAAAAAAAAAAATCAAAGAAAAATATTTTGCCACTGCTCAGAATTGAACCCGTACCTGGCGCGATGTAGTTTACACTTATTCAGTAGTAAGAATATAAATTTTAAAGATAAATAAAGTAATAAAAAACTGCAGTCATTGGGGACTGCCAACAGAAATGAAAACAATAATATACGTAAGGTAATAATTATATTGTTGTGTATTTATACCTATATATTTTTCAACCTGAAATTTCGAAAATATATGCTAATAAACAGTAAATTTTAAATAAAAGTCAATATGCATAATAAGGTTTGAATTCCTGAGCAGCACATGATTTTCTTATACTAAAAATGGCTAGAGATATTTAATTTTTTCTGTATAAGAATGCCACGTGCTGTTTAGAAATTTTCTGTGTAATTTTATTTTGCTGTATATTTTCTAAAAAAATCGATTTTTTGTTGTATAACAAAGTCACGTGCTATTCAGAAATTTTCTCGCTAATTTTATTTTGCTCGGTACTGTCTTCCAAAAAAAATCGATTTTTTCTGTATAAAAAAATCAAATGAAAGCAAATCAGCATTCTTAAGCTGTTAAATTAGCATGTCGGTGACGCGAACTCATGAGATTTTACCCATCCAAAAATCGCCCAACGCGCCTAAAGAAGTATAATATAAATAAAATAAATAATTTAAGGTCAAAAAAAATTTAAAAAAAACATTTTGTCAACACTCGGAATCGAACCCGCACATCTGGCGCATTGTAGTCTAACACTTATTCAGGAGTAAAAATGTAAACTTAAAGATAAATTAAGTAATAAAATATTAATAAAAATAAATAAATCAACAAAAAAAAATTTGAAAAGAAAAACAAAATAATTTTGTTACCGATAAGAATTGAACCCGGTGCCTGGCGCATCGTAGATCAACTTCTAACTCACTGCACTAATCATACAGTACAGAATGTCGTGTTAACATTGAAGACTTAGTTAGCGGCATATTGATAAATTTGAAAGGCAAATCACTAAAAAAGTATTATTAAAAATTGAAAAAAAAGTAAAACGGACATATCTACAGCTATAGAGCTTTCATTTAAAAAATGATCATCAAAATCGGAGCCGCTGGAGCTCTGCGGAAAGAAATCCAAACAAAATCGCTTTGCCTTTTAAATATATAAATTCGTTATCAGAGACCTCGAAAACCCCCTAATGACATTTTTTCCCGGAAAAAATGGGAAAAAGGATATTTGCATTATCCTTACAGGACCTTCCGTTTTGAATTCTAACACCGGATTCGTGATCAGCGACCCCAAAAACCCCCGAGTGATACTTTTCAGCCTCCTATTGAGCAGGATTCATGGCGAAAATCACGGTTTAAAAACACCCAAACCCCCTTGACCCCCCGTTCACCTCCTTAGCACTAAAATTTCGAAAAATCTCGTCTTAGTGAGCGCCTACGCGATGGTTGGGACATATTCTGAAAGTTTCAAGACTCTATCTTCAGGGGTTTGGGATGGACGTCAGGTTAAACGATTTTATATATAGAGAAGATGGTTTTCACTTTTTCCAATAAAAGACGATGCGTAACAGATATTTTTAATTTTACGTTTAAAAAACTCAATTTCAACAAAAAAAAAATAAAATAAAAATATTTTGCCACCGCTCAGAATGGAATCCGTACCTGGCGCGATGTAGTTTACACTTATTCAGTAGTAAGAATATAAATTTTAAAGATAAATTAAGTAATAAAACATAACAAAAGCTATAATTGCCAATCTCGCAATTATTGAAAACCCGTATGGTGATTTAAGTGAACGGCGAACCGTTATATCAAAATTCCACTTTGAGTCAAATTTTTCAATAAGAATTTTTAAAATTTGTTCCAATCGGATTTTTATGTATGGGAGTTTTATGTAGAACCATATTCTAAATAACTTTTGTTCTTGCACTTTTTTAATAAGATGCACCGTTTTTGAGATATTCACAAAAAACCTTTTCGTTCGTATGGGGGGGTACCCTCCCTAATGGTCTATTTGTGCCCATTAACGAACTTAGCCTCGAATTTTACGAAAAACGGGTCTACGCAAAATTTCAAGTCTCTAGCTCAATCCGTGCGCCCGCAATCCGCGCCACAGACGGACGGACGGACGGACATGCAAAAATTAATTATTTTTATCATTCTAAACACACTGGTGTAATTCATTTTTTTGTGTGATGACGGGATCTTGGCGTTACAAACGGTAAGGCAAAGTTAATATACCCTTTGGTTTCACCATACGGGTATAAACAGTAAATTTTTAATAAAAGTCAATATGCATATTAAGGTTTGAATTCCTGACCATCACATGATTTTCTTATACAAAAAATGGCTAGAGATATTTAATTTTTTCTGTATAAGAATGCCGCGTGCTGTTCAGAAATTTTCTGTCTCATTTTATTTTGCCGTATGAAATTTTCCAAAAAAAAAAATCGTTTTTTTGTTGTGTAAGAAAGCCATGTGCTATTCAGAAATTTCCTCGATAATTTTATTTTGTTCGGTACTGTCTTCCAAAAAAAATCAATTTTTCCTGTATAAAAAAATCAAATGAAAGGGAATCAGCATTCTTAAGCTGTTAAATTAGCATGTCGGTGACGCGAACTCATAAGATTTTACCCATCAAAAATCGCCCAGCGCGCCTAAAGAAGTATAATATAAATAAAATAAATAATTTAAGGTAAAAAAAAAATTTAAAAAAAACATTTTGTCACCACTCGGAATCGAACATTGTAGTCTAACACTTATTCAGGAGTAAAAATGTAAACTTAAAGATAAATTAAGTAATAAAATATTAAAAAAAGTAAATGAATCAACAAAAAAGAATTTGAAAAGAAAAAAAAGAATTTGAAAAGAAAAAAAAAGAATTTGAAAAGAAAAAAAAAAGAATTTTGTCACCGACGAAAATTGAACCCGGTGCTGGCGCATGGTAGTCCAACTTCTAACTCACTGCACTGATCAGACAGTATGGAATGTCGGGTTAACATTGAAGACTTAGTTAGAGGCATATTGATAATTTTTAAAGGCAAATCACTAATAAAGTATTATTAAAAATTGAAAAAAAAGTAAAACGGACATATCTACAGCTATAGAGCTTTCATTTAAAAAAAGGATAATCAAAATTGGAGCCGCTGGAGCTCTGCGGAAAGAAATCCAAACAAAATCGCTCTGCCTTTTAAATATATAGATTCGTGATCAGCGACCCCGATAACCCCCTAATGACATTTCTTCTCCGAAAAAAATGGGAAAAAGGATATTTGCATTATCCTTACAGGACCTTCCGTTTTGAATTCTAACACCGGATTCGTGATCAGCGACCCCAAAAACCCCCGAGTGATACTTTTCAGCCTCCTATTGAGCAGGATTCATGGCGAAAATCACGGTTTAAAAACACCCAAACCCCCTTTACCCCCCGTTCACCCCCTTAGCGCTAAAATTTCGAAAAATCTCGTCTTAGTGAGCGCCTACGCGATGTTTGGGACATATTCTGAAAGTTTCAAGTCTCTATCTTCAGGGGTTTGGGCTGGGCGTCAGGTTAAACGATTTTATATATAGAGCAGATGGTTTTCACTTTTTCCAATAAAGACTCAATTTCAACAAAAAAAAAATATTTTGCCACCGCTTAGAATTGAACCCGTACCTGGCGCGATGTAGTTTACACTTATTCAGTAGTAAGAATATAAATTTTAAAGATAAATTAAGTAATAAAAAAACAGGCAGTCATTGGGGACCAACAAAAGTGAAAACAATGATATATGTAAGGTAATTTTGTCGTGTATTTATGCCTATATATTTTTCAACCTGAAATTTTGAAAATATGTGTTAATAAGCAGTAAATTTCAAATAAAAGTCAATATGCATATTAAGGTTTGAATTCCTGAGCAGCACATGATTTTCTTATACAACAAATAGCTAGAGATATTTAATTCTTTCTGTATAAGAATGCCACGTGCTGTTCAGAAATTTTCTGTGTAATTTTATTTTGCTGTATATTTTTCAAAAAAATTCGATTTTTTGTTGTATAAGGAAGTCAACTGGTGTTCAGAAATTTCCTCTCTAATTTTATTTTGCTCTATACAGTCTTCAAAAAAAAAAATCGATTTTTTCTGTATAAAAAAAGCAAATGAAAGCAAATCAGCATTCTTAACCCATTTTTCGCCACCCGGTAAAAATTCTTACCACAACTTTAAATGTTCATCAAAGCTCATCAAATTACTTTTTCGTTGATTGCAGTGCCAAGAAAGATTCTTTAATCAATTGATTATAAAATGAAAAACTTGGGTAATTGGATGTTCCCATTTTTGGCCACAAAACAGACAAAAACCCTCCCAGAAACGTAAAAATACTCGTTTCTCGCCATTGGTAAGAATTCGTACTACAAAACCTTTTTTCACATTTTTGTTTATTTTTTCGAAGAATGTACCGCAAAGCGGTAAGGGGTTGAACCCTTAGATGATTTTTATTCCAAAATCAATAAAAATTTTCACGTTTTTCTGGAAAAAATACCACATATTGAGCATAGTATTGGCTATTTGCCGTGGTTAAGAATTTTTACCACAATTTTCCGGAAAACTGTTGGTCGGAAAATTCTGAAACTTTTTGAAAGTCATATTCGACCCAAAAGTAGCTTCCACACAAATTTTGATGGAAAAATTCCCACTCGTTTTACCCATCCAAAAATCGCCCAACGCGCCCAAAGCAGTATAATATAAATAAAATAAATAATTGAAGGTAAAAAAAAATTAAAAAAAAAATATTTTGTCACCACTCGGAATCGAACCCGCACATCTGGCGCATTGTAGTCTAACACTTATTCAGCAGTAAAAATGTAAACTTAAAGATAAATTAAGTAATAAAATATTAATAAAAGTAAAAAAATCAAAAAAAAAATTTGAAAAGAAAAAAAAAGAATTTGTCATCGATAAAATTGAACCCGGGCCTGGCGCATGGTAGTCCAACTTCTAACTCACTGCACTAATCGAACAGTACGAAATGTCGTTTTAACATTGAAGACTTAGTTAGCGGCATATTTATAATTTTGAAAGGCAAATTACTAATAAAGTACTATTAAAAATGGGGAAAAAAGTAAAACGGACATATCTACAGCTATAGAGCTTTCATTTAAAAAAAAAATCATCAAAATCGGTTCAATAGGAACTCCAGGAGCTCTGTCGAAAGAAATCCATACAAAATCGCTTTGCCTTTTAAATATATAGATTATAATACAAAATGGTTACCAAAAAACATTAAATTCAATTGGACATACAAAGTTTGTTCACTGTTATCTTTAAAAATAGTGAAAAAAAAACAAAAAAAAAATTTTGAAAAACTCCCGACTAAAGAAAAGCCCTATAAAATTGAAAAACTCCTGAATAAAAAAAATCTTTTAAAAATAATAAAATAATCATTACAGTAAATTTAAAATTTGTGTGCGTCGGGAAAGCCTATTGGTCATTGAATTTGTGGAGCAAGGTTGTCCTGATGCAAACCAATTTTAAATTTACTCCAATGATTATATTATTTTATCCTTTTTAAAGGATTTTTTTTATTATTAGGGTTGACCTCAGTAATTTAAATATCTCGAAAGTTATGCCCCAAACAGATGAGGCGTCAACGTTGGCGTAATGATACCAGCATGATAAAATTATCCTTTATAAAGGATTTTTTTTATTCAAGAGTTTTTCAATTTTTAAGGGTTTCTCTTTAGTCGGGGGTTTTTTAAAATTTTTATTTTGTTTTTACTTTTTTCTACGGAGTATAATAAAGTATTGTATTCATGAAAAATTTCGACCTCTTAATTTTGCCTAAAAAACATTTCCCGATCACTCCTGAGTTGATTGGAGTCATATTAAAAATATCAGTTGTGGTCAACACAAAACTTTCTTCTACAAAATCTACGACCCTGCGCAATTTACGCTAGAGCCCTGTCGCGTTGTCAACCTAAGACGACCTCCCAATAAATTGTTGGTTCATCCAAAAATATCAAAAACGTACAAAATTTGAGATAACTTGAGAACGGTAAAAGATATCAATTTACGGTAAATGGCAAAAATGTAGAAAATGTTAACATCTTTAATTATTTTTTTAAATGATTTGTCGCAAAACCGTTAGTTTGCAAATTATTCGCAAAAATATGATTTTTTACATATTAATGAAAATATCTCAATAACGGTAAAAGATAACGGATAAAGGTAAAAAACAAAATTGTGCAGAATGCCATTCTCATTAATTCACTTCATATATTCAGTCAGCAAAAACCCGTTAGTTTTCGAGATAATCGCAAAAAACTGTTTTTTTTGGAAATAACGGTTTATCTCGATAACAGGTTGAGATATCGAGTTATAGCTAAAGACAAAAGTGTGGGAAATTTTATTTTCTCCAAGTTTTGTCATACTTAAGGCCACTAAAAAACGCGTAGTTTGGAGTAAATCGAGAAAAACGAAATTGCGATTTTTGAAAAACCGCCATTTTGGATACTTCCGGTTAACGGATTTCCACCAAAAGTTGATAGGATCGTCCCATTTCAGGACCCAACAATGCCTATAAAATTTCATGGCGCTAGCTCTATTAGTTTTTGAGAAATCTTGTACACAGACTGACAGACTGACAGACAGACTGACAGACAGACTGACAGACGGACTGACAGACAGACTGACAGACAGACTGACAGACAGACTGACAGACAGACTGACAGACAGACCGACAGACAGACTGACAGACAGACTGACAGACAGACTGACAGACAGACTGACAGACAGACTGACAGACAGACTGACAGACAGACTGACAGACAGACTGACAGACAGACTGACAGACAGACTGACAGACAGACTGACAGACTGACAGACAGACTGACAGACAGACTGACAGACAGACTGACAGACAGACTGACAGACAGACTGACAGACAGACTGACAGACAGACTGACAGACAGACTGACAGACAGACTGACAGACAGACTGACAGAGACTGACAGACAGACTGACAGACAGACTGACAGACAGACTGACAGACAGACTGACAGACAGACTGACAGACAGACTGACAGACAGACTGACAGACAGACTGACAGACAGACTGACAGACAGACTGACAGACAGACTGACAGACAGACTGACAGACAGACTGACAGACAGACTGACAGACAGACTGACAGACAGACTGACAGACAGACTGACAGACAGACTGACAGACAGACTGACAGACAGACTGACAGACAGACTGACAGACAGACTGACAGACAGACTGACAGACAGACTGACAGACAGACTGACAGACAGACTGACAGACAGACTGACAGACAGACTGACAGACAGACTGACAGACAGACTGACAGACAGACTGACAGACAGACTGACAGACAGACTGACAGACAGACTGACAGACAGACTGACAGACAGACTGACAGACAGACTGACAGACAGACTAGACAGACAGACTGACAGACAGACTGACAGACAGACTGACAGACAGACTGACAGACAGACTGACAGACAGACTGACAGACAGACTGACAGACAGACTGACAGACAGACTGACAGACAGACTGACAGACAGACTGACAGACAGACTGACAGACAGACTGACAGACAGACTGACAGACAGACTGACAGACAGACTGACAGACAGACTGACAGACAGACTGACAGACAGACTGACAGACAGACTGACAGACAGACTGACAGACAGACTGACAGACAGACTGACAGACAGACTGACAGACAGACTGACAGACAGACTGACAGACAGACTGACAGACAGACTGACAGACAGACTGACAGACAGACTGACAGACAGACTGACAGACAGACTGACAGACAGACTGACAGACAGACTGACAGACTGACAGACAGACTGACAGACAGACTGACAGACAGACTGACAGACAGACTGACAGACAGACTGACAGACAGACTGACAGACAGACTGACAGACAGACTGACAGACAGACTGACAGACAGACTGACAGACAGACTGACAGACAGACTGACAGACAGACTGACAGACAGACTGACAGACAGACTGACAGACAGACTGACAGACAGACTGACAGACAGACTGACAGACAGACTGACAGACAGACTGACAGACAGACTGACAGACAGACTGACAGACAGACTGACAGACAGACTGACAGACAGACTGACAGACAGACTGACAGACAGACTGACAGACAGACTGACAGACAGACTGACAGACAGACTGACAGACAGACTGACAGACAGACTGACAGACAGACTGACAGACAGACTGACAGACAGACTGACAGACAGACTGACAGACAGACTGACAGACAGACTGACAGACAGACTGACAGACAGACTGACAGACAGACTGACAGACAGACTGACAGACAGACTGACAGACAGACTGACAGACAGACTGACAGACAGACTGACAGACAGACTGACAGACAGACTGACAGACAGACTGACAGACAGACTGACAGACAGACTGACAGACAGACTGACAGACAGACTGACAGACAGACTGACAGACAGACTGACAGACTGACAGACAGACTGACAGACAGACTGACAGACAGACTGACAGACAGACTGACAGACAGACTGACAGACAGACTGACAGACAGACTGACAGACAGACTGACAGACAGACTGACAGACAGACTGACAGACAGACTGACAGACAGACTGACAGACAGACTGACAGACAGACTGACAGACAGACTGACAGACAGACTGACAGACAGACTGACAGACAGACTGACAGACAGACTGACAGACAGACTGACAGACAGACTGACAGACAGACTGACAGACAGACTGACAGACAGACTGACAGACAGACTGACAGACAGACTGACAGACAGACTGACAGACAGACTGACAGACAGACTGACAGACAGACTGACAGACAGACTGACAGACAGACTGACAGACAGACTGACAGACAGACTGACAGACAGACTGACAGACAGACTGACAGACAGACTGACAGACAGACTGACAGACAGACTGACAGACAGACTGACAGACAGACTGACAGACAGACTGACAGACAGACTGACAGACAGACTGACAGACAGACTGACAGACAGACTGACAGACAGACTGACAGACAGACTGACAGACAGACTGACAGACAGACTGACAGACAGACTGACAGACAGACTGACAGACAGACTGACAGACAGACTGACAGACAGACTGACAGACAGACTGACAGACAGACTGACAGACTGACAGACTGACAGACTGACAGACAGACTGACAGACTGACAGACTGACAGACAGACTGACAGACTGACAGACTGACAGACTGACAGACAAACTGACAGACTGACAGACTGACAAACTGGCAGACTGACAGACTGACAGACTGACAGACAGACTGACAGACAGACTGACAGACAGACTGACAGACAGACTGACAGACAGACTGACAGACAGACTGACAGACAGACTGACAGACAGACTGACAGACAGACTGACAGACAGACTGACAGACAGACTGACAGACAGACTGACAGACAGACTGACAGACAGACTGACAGACAGACTGACAGACAGACTGACAGACAGACTGACAGACAGACTGACAGACAGACTGACAGACAGACTGACAGACAGACTGACAGACAGACTGACAGACAGACTGACAGACAGACTGACAGACAGACTGACAGACAGACTGACAGACAGACTGACAGACAGACTGACAGACAGACTGACAGACAGACTGACAGACAGACTGACAGACAGACTGACAGACAGACTGACAGACAGACTGACAGACAGACTGACAGACAGACTGACAGACAGACTGACAGACAGACTGACAGACAGACTGACAGACAGACTGACAGACAGACTGACAGACAGACTGACAGACAGACTGACAGACAGACTGACAGACAGACTGACAGACAGACTGACAGACAGACTGACAGACAGACTGACAGACAGACTGACAGACAGACTGACAGACAGACTGACAGACAGACTGACAGACAGACTGACAGACAGACTGACAGACAGACTGACAGACAGACTGACAGACAGACTGACAGACAGACTGACAGACAGACTGACAGACAGACTGACAGACAGACTGACAGACAGACTGACAGACAGACTGACAGACAGACTGACAGGACAGACTGACAGACAGACTGACAGACAGACTGACAGACAGACTGACAGACAGACTGACAGAAAGACTGACAGACAGACTGACAGACAGACTGACAGACAGACTGACAGACAGACTGACAGACAGACTGACAGACAGACTGACAGAAGACTGACAGACAGACTGACAGACAGACCTGACAGACAGACTGACAGACAGACTGACAGACAGACTGACAGACAGACTGACAGACAGACTGACTGACAGACAGACTGACAGACAGACTGACAGACAGACTGACAGACAGACTGACAGACAGACTGACAGACAGACTGACAGACAGACTGACAGACAGACTGACAGACAGACAGACTGACAGACAGACAGACAGACAGACTGACAGACAGACTGACAGACAGACTGACAGACAGACTGACAGACAGACTGACAGACAGACTGACAGACAGACTGACAGACAGACTGACAGACAGACTGACAGACAGACTGACAGACAGACTGACAGACAGACTGACAGACAGACTGACAGACAGACTGACAGACAGACTGACAGACAGACTGACAGACAGACTGACAGACAGACTGACAGACAGACTGACAGACAGACTGACAGACAGACTGACAGACAGACTGACAGACAGACAGACAGACTGACAGACAGACTGACAGACAGACTGACAGACAGACTGACAGACAGACTGACAGACAGACTGACAGACAGACTGACAGACAGACTGACAGACAGACTGACAGACAGACTGACAGACTGACAGACAGACTGACAGACAGACTGACAGACAGACTGACAGACAGACTGACAGACAGACTGACAGACAGACTGACAGACAGACTGACAGACAGACTGACAGACAGACTGACAGACAGACTGACAGACAGACTGACAGACAGACTGACAGACAGACTGACAGACAGACTGACAGACAGACTGACAGACAGACTGACAGACAGACTGACAGACAGACTGACAGACAGACTGACAGACAGACTGACAGACAGACTGACAGACAGACTGACAGACAGACTGACAGACAGACTGACAGACAGACTGACAGACAGACTGACAGACAGACTGACAGACAGACTGACAGACAGACTGACAGACAGACTGACAGACAGACTGACAGACAGACTGACAGACAGACTGACAGACAGACTGACAGACAGACTGACAGACAGACTGACAGACAGACTGACAGACAGACTGACAGACAGACTGACAGACAGACTGACAGACAGACTGACAGACAGACTGACAGACAGACTGACAGACAGACTGACAGACAGACTGACAGACAGACTGACAGACAGACTGACAGACAGACTGACAGACAGACTGACAGACAGACTGACAGACAGACTGACAGACAGACTGACAGACAGACTGACAGACAGACTGACAGACAGACTGACAGACAGACTGACAGACAGACTGACAGACAGACTGACAGACAGACTGACAGACAGACTGACAGACAGACTGACAGACAGACTGACAGACAGACTGACAGACAGACTGACAGACAGACTGACAGACAGACTGACAGACAGACTGACAGACAGACTGACAGACAGACTGACAGACAGACTGACAGACAGACTGACAGACAGACTGACAGACAGACTGACAGACAGACTGACAGACAGACTGACAGACAGACTGACAGACAGACTGACAGACAGACTGACAGACAGACTGACAGACAGACTGACAGACAGACTGACAGACAGACTGACAGACAGACTGACAGACAGACTGACAGACAGACTGACAGACAGACTGACAGACAGACTGACAGACAGACTGACAGACAGACTGACAGACAGACTGACAGACAGACTGACAGACAGACTGACAGACAGACTGACAGACAGACTGACAGACAGACTGACAGACAGACTGACAGACAGACTGACAGACAGACTGACAGACAGACTGACAGACAGACTGACAGACAGACTGACAGACAGACTGACAGACAGACTGACAGACAGACTGACAGACAGACTGACAGACAGACTGACAGACAGACTGACAGACAGACTGACAGACAGACTGACAGACAGACTGACAGACAGACTGACAGACAGACTGACAGACAGACTGACAGACAGACTGACAGACAGACTGACAGACAGACTGACAGACAGACTGACAGACAGACTGACAGACAGACTGACAGACAGACTGACAGACAGACTGACAGACAGACTGACAGACAGACTGACAGACAGACTGACAGACAGACTGACAGACAGGACTGACAGACAGACTGACAGACAGACTGACAGACAGACTGACAGACAGACTGACAGACAGACTGACAGACAGACTGACAGACAGACTGACAGACAGACTGACAGACAGACTGACAGACAGACTGACAGACAGACTGAGACAGACTGACAGACTGACAGACAGACTGACAGACAGACTGACAGACAGACTGACAGACAGACTGACAGACAGACTGACAGACAGACTGACAGACAGACTGACAGACAGACTGACAGACAGACTGACAGACAGACTGACAGACAGACTGACAGACAGACTGACAGACAGACTGACAGACAGACTGACAGACAGACTGACAGACAGACTGACAGACAGACTGACAGACAGACTGACAGACAGACTGACAGACAGACTGACAGACAGACTGACAGACAGACTGACAGACAGACTGACAGACAGACTGACAGACAGACTGACAGACAGACTGACAGACAGACTGACAGACAGACTGACAGACAGACTGACAGACAGACTGACAGACAGACTGACAGACAGACTGACAGACAGACTGACAGACAGACTGACAGACAGACTGACAGACAGACTGACAGACAGACTGACAGACAGACTGACAGACAGACTGACAGACAGACTGACAGACAGACTGACAGACAGACTGACAGACAGACTGACAGACAGACTGACAGACAGACTGACAGACAGACTGACAGACAGACTGACAGACAGACTGACAGACAGACTGACAGACAGACTGACAGACAGACTGACAGACAGACTGACAGACAGACTGACAGACAGACTGACAGACAGACTGACAGACAGACTGACAGACAGACTGACAGACAGACTGACAGACAGACTGACAGACAGACTGACAGACAGACTGACAGACAGACTGACAGACAGACTGACAGACAGACTGACAGACAGACTGACAGACAGACTGACAGACAGACTGACAGACAGACTGACAGACAGACTGACAGACAGACTGACAGACAGACTGACAGACAGACTGACAGACAGACTGACAGACAGACTGACAGACAGACTGACAGACAGACTGACAGACAGACTGACAGACAGACTGACAGACAGACTGACAGACAGACTGACAGACAGACTGACAGACAGACTGACAGACAGACTGACAGACAGACTGACAGACAGACTGACAGACAGACTGACAGACAGACTGACAGACAGACTGACAGACAGACTGACAGACAGACTGACAGACAGACTGACAGACAGACTGACAGACAGACTGACAGACAGACTGACAGACAGACTGACAGACAGACTGACAGACAGACTGACAGACAGACTGACAGACAGACTGACAGACAGACTGACAGACAGACTGACAGACAGACTGACAGACAGACTGACAGACAGACTGACAGACAGACTGACAGACAGACTGACAGACAGACTGACAGACAGACTGACAGACAGACTGACAGACAGACTGACAGACAGACTGACAGACAGACTGACAGACAGACTGACAGACAGACTGACAGACAGACTGACAGACAGACTGACAGACAGACTGACAGACAGACTGACAGACAGACTGACAGACAGACTGACAGACAGACTGACAGACAGACTGACAGACAGACTGACAGACAGACTGACAGACAGACTGACAGACAGACTGACAGACAGACTGACAGACAGACTGACAGACAGACTGACAGACAGACTGACAGACAGACTGACAGACAGACTGACAGACAGACTGACAGACAGACAGACGACAGACAGACTGACAGACAGACTGACAGACAGACTGACAGACAGACTGACAGACAGACTGACAGACAGACTGACAGACAGACTGACAGACAGACTGACAGACAGACTGACAGACAGACAGACAGACTGACAGACAGACTGACAGACAGACTGACAGACAGACTGACAGACAGACTGACAGACAGACTGACAGACAGACTGACAGACAGACTGACAGACAGACTGACAGACAGACTGACAGACAGACTGACAGACAGACTGACAGACAGACTGACAGACAGACTGACAGACAGACTGACAGACAGACTGACAGACAGACTGACAGACAGACTGACAGACAGACTGACAGACAGACTGACAGACAGACCAGACAGACTGACAGACAGACTGACAGACAGACTGACCAGACAGACTGACAGACAGACTGACAGACAGACTGACAGACAGACTGACAGACAGACTGACAGACAGACTGACAGACAGACTGACAGACAGACTGACAGACAGACTGACAGACAGACTGACAGACAGACTGACAGACAGACTGACAGACTGACAGACAGACTGACAGACAGACTGTTTAATTCTTTCTGTATAAGAATGCCACGTGCTGTTCAGACATTTTCTGTCTCATTTTATTTTACCGTATATTTCCAAAAAAAAAAATCGATTTTTTGTTTATAACAAAGTCACGTGCTGTTCAGAAAATTTTCTGTCTCATTTTATTTTGCTGTATGATATTTTCCAAAAAAAATCGATTTTTTGTTGTATAACAAAGTCACGTAATGTTCAGAAAATTTCTGTCTCATTTTATTTTGCTGTATGATATTTTCCAAAAAAAAAACGATTTTTTGTTGTATAACAAAGTCACGTAATGTTCAGAAATTTTCTGTCTCATTTTATTTTGCTGTATGATATTTTCCAAAAAAAAAAAAATCAATTTTTTCTGTATAAAAAAATCAAGTGAAAGCGAATCACAGCATTCTTAAGCTGTTAAATAAGCATGTCGGTGACGCGAACTCATGAGATTTTACCCATCCAAAAATCACCCAACGCGCCTAAAGAAGTATAATATAAATAAAATAAGTAATTTAAGGTCAAAAAAAAAATTTAATAAAAAACATTTTGTCACCACTCGGAATCGAACCCGCACATCTGGCGCATTGTAGTCTAACACTTATTCAGGAGTAAAAATGTAAACTTAAAGATAAATTAAGTAATAAAAGTAAAAAATCGAAAAAAAAAATTTGAAAAGAAAAAAAAAAAGAATTTGTCATCGATAAGAATTGAACCCGGGCCTGGCGCATGGTAGTCCAACTTCTAACTCACTGCACTAATCGAACAGTACGAAATGTCGTTTTAACATTGAAGACTTAGTTAGCGCATATTTATAATTTTGAAAGGAAAATTACTAATAAAGTATTATTAAAAATGGAGAAAAAAGTAAAACGGACATATCTACAGCTATAGAGCTTTCATTTAAAAACAAAATCATCAGAATCGGTTCAATAGGAACTCCAGGAGCTCTGTCGAAAGAAATCCATACAAAATCGCTTTGCCTTTTAAATATATAGATTGTATTCATGAGAAAATTCGACCTCTTAATTTTGCCTAAAAAACATTTCCCGATCACTCCTGAGTCGATTGGAGTCATATTAAAAAAATGTCTTTCTGTCTGTCAGTCTGTCTGTCAGTCTGTCTGTCAGTCTGTCTGTCAGTCTGTCTGTCAGTCTGTCTGTCAGTCTGTCTGTCAGTCTGTCTGTCAGTCTGTCTGTCAGTCTGTCTGTCAGTCTGTCTGTCAGTCTGTCTGTCAGTCTGTCTGTCAGTCTGTCTGTCTGTCAGTCTGTCTGTCAGTCTGTCTGTCAGTCTGTCTGTCAGTCTGTCTGTCAGTCTGTCTGTCTGTCAGTCTGTCTGTCAGTCTGTCTGTCAGTCTGTCTGTCAGTCTGTCTGTCAGTCTGTCTGTCAGTCTGTCTGTCAGTCTGTCTGTCAGTCTGTCTGTCAGTCTGTCTGTCAGTCTGTCTGTCAGTCTGGTCTCTGTCAGTCTGTCTGTCAGTCTGTCTGTCAGTCTGTC
The DNA here is from genome assembly GCA_964034945.1 of Chrysopilus asiliformis. NCBI lineage: Eukaryota > Metazoa > Arthropoda > Insecta > Diptera > Rhagionidae > Chrysopilus > Chrysopilus asiliformis. The sequence goes on along the minus strand of OZ035961.1, from coordinate 65,274,051 downwards.
TGTCAGTCTGTCTGTCAGTCTGTCTGTCAGTCTGTCTGTCAGTCTGTCTGTCAGTCTGTCTGTCAGTCTGTCTGTCAGTCTGTCTGTCAGTCTGTCTGTCAGTCTGTCTGTCAGTCTGTCTGTCAGTCTGTCTGTCAGTCTGTCTGTCTGTCAGTCTGTCTGTCAGTCTGTCTGTCAGTCTGTCTGTCAGTCTGTCTGTCAGTCTGTCTGTCTGTCAGTCTGTCTGTCAGTCTGTCTGTCAGTCTGTCTGTCAGTCTGTCTGTCAGTCTGTCTGTCAGTCTGTCTGTCAGTCTGTCTGTCAGTCTGTCTGTCAGTCTGTCTGTCAGTCTGTCTGTCAGTCTGTCTGTCAGTCTGTCTGTCAGTCTGTCTGTCAGTCTGTCTGTCAGTCTGTCTGTCAGTCTGTCTGTCAGTCTGTCTGTCAGTCTGTCTGTCAGTCTGTCTGTCAGTCTGTCTGTCAGTCTGTCTGTCAGTCTGTCTGTCAGTCTGTCTGTCAGTCTGTCTGTCAGTCTGTCTGTCAGTCTGTCTGTCAGTCTGTCTGTCAGTCTGTCTGTCAGTCTGTCTGTCAGTCTGTCTGTCAGTCTGTCTGTCAGTCTGTCTGTCAGTCTGTCTGTCAGTCTGTCTGTCAGTCTGTCTGTCAGTCTGTCTGTCAGTCTGTCTGTCAGTCTGTCTGTCAGTCTGTCTGTCAGTCTGTCTGTCAGTCTGTCTGTCAGTCTGTCTGTCAGTCTGTCTGTCAGTCTGTCTGTCAGTCTGTCTGTCAGTCTGTCTGTCAGTCTGTCTGTCAGTCTGTCTGTCAGTCTGTCTGTCAGTCTGTCTGTCAGTCTGTCTGTCAGTCTGTCTGTCAGTCTGTCTGTCAGTCTGTCTGTCAGTCTGTCTGTCAGTCTGTCTGTCAGTCTGTCTGTCAGTCTGTCTGTCAGTCTGTCTGTCAGTCTGTCTGTCAGTCTGTCTGTCAGTCTGTCTGTCAGTCTGTCTGTCAGTCTGTCTGTCAGTCTGTCTGTCAGTCTGTCTGTCAGTCTGTCTGTCAGTCTGTCTGTCAGTCTGTCTGTCAGTCTGTCTGTCAGTCTGTCTGTCAGTCTGTCTGTCAGTCTGTCTGTCAGTCTGTCTGTCAGTCTGTCTGTCAGTCTGTCTGTCAGTCTGTCTGTCAGTCTGTCTGTCAGTCTGTCTGTCAGTCTGTCTGTCAGTCTGTCTGTCAGTCTGTCTGTCAGTCTGTCTGTCAGTCTGTCTGTCAGTCTGTCTGTCAGTCTGTCTGTCAGTCTGTCTGTCAGTCTGTCTGTCAGTCTGTCTGTCAGTCTGTCTGTCAGTCTGTCTGTCAGTCTGTCTGTCAGTCTGTCTGTCAGTCTGTCTGTCAGTCTGTCTGTCAGTCTGTCTGTCAGTCTGTCTGTCAGTCTGTCTGTCAGTCTGTCTGTCAGTCTGTCTGTCAGTCTGTCTGTCAGTCTGTCTGTCAGTCTGTCTGTCAGTCTGTCTGTCAGTCTGTCTGTCAGTCTGTCTGTCAGTCTGTCTGTCAGTCTGTCTGTCAGTCTGTCTGTCAGTCTGTCTGTCAGTCTGTCTGTCAGTCTGTCTGTCAGTCTGTCTGTCAGTCTGTCTGTCAGTCTGTCTGTCAGTCTGTCTGTCAGTCTGTCTGTCAGTCTGTCTGTCAGTCTGTCTGTCAGTCTGTCTGTCAGTCTGTCTGTCAGTCTGTCTGTCAGTCTGTCTGTCAGTCTGTCTGTCAGTCTGTCTGTCAGTCTGTCTGTCAGTCTGTCTGTCAGTCTGTCTGTCAGTCTGTCTGTCAGTCTGTCTGTCAGTCTGTCTGTCAGTCTGTCTGTCAGTCTGTCTGTCAGTCTGTCTGTCAGTCTGTCTGTCAGTCTGTCTGTCAGTCTGTCTGTCAGTCTGTCTGTCAGTCTGTCTGTCAGTCTGTCTGTCAGTCTGTCTGTCAGTCTGTCTGTCAGTCTGTCTGTCAGTCTGTCTGTCAGTCTGTCTGTCAGTCTGTCTGTCGTCTGTCTGTCAGTCTGTCTGTCAGTCTGTCTGTCAGTCTGTCTGTCAGTCTGTCTGTCAGTCTGTCTGTCAGTCTGTCTGTCAGTCTGTCTGTCAGTCTGTCTGTCAGTCTGTCTGTCAGTCTGTCTGTCAGTCTGTCTGTCAGTCTGTCTGTCAGTCTGTCTGTCAGTCTGTCTGTCAGTCTGTCTGTCAGTCTGTCTGTCAGTCTGTCTGTCAGTCTGTCTGTCAGTCTGTCTGTCAGTCTGTCTGTCAGTCTGTCTGTCAGTCTGTCTGTCAGTCTGTCTGTCAGTCTGTCTGTCAGTCTGTCTGTCAGTCTGTCTGTCAGTCTGTCTGTCAGTCTGTCTGTCAGTCTGTCTGTCAGTCTGTCTGTCAGTCTGTCTGTCAGTCTGTCTGTCAGTCTGTCTGTCAGTCTGTCTGTCAGTCTGTCTGTCAGTCTGTCTGTCAGTCTGTCTGTCAGTCTGTCTGTCAGTCTGTCTGTCAGTCTGTCTGTCAGTCTGTCTGTCAGTCTGTCTGTCAGTCTGTCTGTCAGTCTGTCTGTCAGTCTGTCTGTCAGTCTGTCTGTCAGTCTGTCTGTCAGTCTGTCTGTCAGTCTGTCTGTCAGTCTGTCTGTCAGTCTGTCTGTCAGTCTGTCTGTCAGTCTGTCTGTCAGTCTGTCTGTCAGTCTGTCTGTCAGTCTGTCTGTCAGTCTGTCTGTCAGTCTGTCTGTCAGTCTGTCTGTCAGTCTGTCTGTCAGTCAGTCTGTCTGTCAGTCAGTCTGTCTGTCAGTCTGTCTGTCAGTCTGTCTGTCAGTCTGTCTGTCAGTCTGTCTGTCAGTCTGTCTGTCAGTCTGTCTGTCAGTCTGTCTGTCAGTCTGTCTGTCAGTCTGTCTGTCAGTCTGTCTGTCAGTCTGTCTGTCAGTCTGTCTGTCAGTCTGTCTGTCAGTCTGTCTGTCAGTCTGTCTGTCAGTCTGTCTGTCAGTCTGTCTGTCAGTCTGTCTGTCAGTCTGTCTGTCAGTCTGTCTGTCAGTCTGTCTGTCAGTCTGTCTGTCAGTCTGTCTGTCAGTCTGTCTGTCAGTCTGTCTGTCAGTCTGTCTGTCAGTCTGTCTGTCAGTCTGTCTGTCAGTCTGTCTGTCAGTCTGTCTGTCAGTCTGTCTGTCAGTCTGTCTGTCAGTCTGTCTGTCAGTCTGTCTGTCAGTCTGTCTGTCAGTCTGTCTGTCAGTCTGTCTGTCAGTCTGTCTGTCAGTCTGCAGTCTGTCTGTCAGTCTGTCTGTCAGTCTGTCTGTCAGTCTGTCTGTCAGTCTGTCAGTCTGTCAGTCTGTCTGTCAGTCTGTCTGTCAGTCTGTCAGTCTGTCTGTCAGTCTGTCTGTCAGTCTGTCTGTCAGTCTGTCTGTCAGTCTGTCTGTCAGTCTGTCTGTCAGTCTGTCTGTCAGTCTGTCTGTCAGTCTGTCTGTCAGTCTGTCTGTCAGTCTGTCTGTCAGTCTGTCTGTCAGTCTGTCTGTCAGTCTGTCTGTCAGTCTGTCTGTCAGTCTGTCTGTCAGTCTGTCTGTCAGTCTGTCTGTCAGTCTGTCTGTCAGTCTGTCTGTCAGTCTGTCTGTCAGTCTGTCTGTCAGTCTGTCTGTCAGTCTGTCTGTCAGTCTGTCTGTCAGTCTGTCTGTCAGTCTGTCTGTCAGTCTGTCTGTCAGTCTGTCTGTCAGTCTGTCTGTCAGTCTGTCTGTCAGTCTGTCTGTCAGTCTGTCTGTCAGTCTGTCTGTCAGTCTGTCTGTCAGTCTGTCTGTCAGTCTGTCTGTCAGTCTGTCTGTCAGTCTGTCTGTCAGTCTGTCTGTCAGTCTGTCTGTCAGTCTGTCTGTCAGTCTGTCTGTCAGTCTGTCTGTCAGTCTGTCTGTCAGTCTGTCTGTCAGTCTGTCTGTCAGTCTGTCTGTCAGTCTGTCTGTCAGTCTGTCTGTCAGTCTGTCTGTCAGTCTGTCTGTCAGTCTGTCTGTCAGTCTGTCTGTCAGTCTGTCTGTCAGTCTGTCTGTCAGTCTGTCTGTCAGTCTGTCTGTCAGTCTGTCTGTCAGTCTGTCTGTCAGTCTGTCTGTCAGTCTGTCTGTCAGTCTGTCTGTCAGTCTGTCTGTCAGTCTGTCTGTCAGTCTGTCTGTCAGTCTGTCTGTCAGTCTGTCTGTCAGTCTGTCTGTCAGTCTGTCTGTCAGTCTGTCTGTCAGTCTGTCTGTCAGTCTGTCTGTCAGTCTGTCTGTCAGTCTGTCTGTCAGTCTGTCTGTCAGTCTGTCTGTCAGTCTGTCTGTCAGTCTGTCTGTCAGTCTGTCTGTCAGTCTGTCTGTCAGTCTGTCTGTCAGTCTGTCTGTCAGTCTGTCTGTCAGTCTGTCTGTCAGTCTGTCTGTCAGTCTGTCTGTCAGTCTGTCTGTCAGTCTGTCTGTCAGTCTGTCTGTCAGTCTGTCTGTCAGTCTGTCTGTCAGTCTGTCTGTCAGTCTGTCTGTCAGTCTGTCTGTCAGTCTGTCTGTCAGTCTGTCTGTCAGTCTGTCTGTCAGTCTGTCTGTCAGTCTGTCTGTCATTCTGTCTGTCAGTCTGTCTGTCAGTCTGTCTGTCAGTCTGTCTGTCAGTCTGTCTGTCAGTCTGTCTGTCAGTCTGTCTGTCAGTCTGTCTGTCAGTCTGTCTGTCAGTCTGTCTGTCAGTCTGTCTGTCAGTCTGTCTGTCAGTCTGTCTGTCAGTCTGTCTGTCAGTCTGTCTGTCAGTCTGTCTGTCAGTCTGTCTGTCAGTCTGTCTGTCAGTCTGTCTGTCAGTCTGTCTGTCAGTCTGTCTGTCAGTCTGTCTGTCAGTCTGTCTGTCAGTCTGTCTGTCAGTCTGTCTGTCAGTCTGTCTGTCAGTCTGTCTGTCAGTCTGTCTGTCAGTCTGTCTGTCAGTCTGTCTGTCAGTCTGTCTGTCAGTCTGTCTGTCAGTCTGTCTGTCAGTCTGTCTGTCAGTCTGTCTGTCAGTCTGTCTGTCAGTCTGTCTGTCAGTCTGTCTGTCAGTCTGTCTGTCAGTCTGTCTGTCTGTCAGTCTGTCTGTCTGTCAGTCTGTCTGTCAGTCTGTCTGTCAGTCTGTCTGTCAGTCTGTCTGTCAGTCTGTCTGTCAGTCTGTCTGTCAGTCTGTCTGTCAGTCTGTCTGTCAGTCTGTCTGTCAGTCTGTCTGTCAGTCTGTCTGTCAGTCTGTCTGTCAGTCTGTCTGTCAGTCTGTCTGTCAGTCTGTCTGTCAGTCTGTCTGTCAGTCTGTCTGTCAGTCTGTCTGTCAGTCTGTCTGTCAGTCTGTCTGTCAGTCTGTCTGTCAGTCTGTCTGTCAGTCTGTCTGTCAGTCTGTCTGTCAGTCTGTCTGTCAGTCTGTCTGTCAGTCTGTCTGTCAGTCTGTCTGTCAGTCTGTCTGTCAGTCTGTCTGTCAGTCTGTCTGTCAGTCTGTCTGTCAGTCTGTCTGTCAGTCTGTCTGTCAGTCTGTCTGTCAGTCTGTCTGTCAGTCTGTCTGTCAGTCTGTCTGTCAGTCTGTCTGTCAGTCTGTCTGTCAGTCTGTCTGTCAGTCTGTCTGTCAGTCTGTCTGTCAGTCTGTCTGTCAGTCTGTCTGTCAGTCTGTCTGTCAGTCTGTCTGTCAGTCTGTCTGTCAGTCTGTCTGTCAGTCTGTCTGTCAGTCTGTCTGTCAGTCTGTCTGTCAGTCTGTCTGTCAGTCTGTCTGTCAGTCTGTCTGTCAGTCTGTCTGTCAGTCTGTCTGTCAGTCTGTCAGTCTGTCTGTCAGTCTGTCTGTCAGTCTGTCTGTCAGTCTGTCTGTCAGTCTGTCTGTCAGTCTGTCTGTCAGTCTGTCTGTCAGTCTGTCTGTCAGTCTGTCTGTCAGTCTGTCTGTCAGTCTGTCTGTCAGTCTGTCTGTCAGTCTGTCTGTCAGTCTGTCTGTCAGTCTGTCTGTCAGTCTGTCTGTCAGTCTGTCTGTCAGTCTGGTCTGTCAGTCTGTCTGTCAGTCTGTCTGTCAGTCTGTCTGTCAGTCTGTCTGTCAGTCTGTCTGTCAGTCTGTCTGTCAGTCTGTCTGTCAGTCTGTCTGACAGACAGACTGACAGACAGACTGACAGACAGACTGACAGACAGACTGACAGACAGACTGACAGACAGACTGACAGACAGACTGACAGACAGACTGACAGACAGACTGACAGACAGACTGACAGACAGACTGACAGACAGACTGACAGACAGACTGACAGACAGACTGACAGACAGACTGACAGACAGACTGACAGACAGACTGACAGACAGACTGACAGACAGACTGACAGACAGACTGACAGACAGACTGACAGACAGACTGACAGACAGACTGACAGACAGACTGACAGACAGACTGACAGACAGACTGACAGACAGACTGACAGACAGACTGACAGACAGACTGACAGACAGACTGACAGACAGACTGACAGACAGACTGACCAGACTGACAGACAGACTGACAGACAGACTGACAGACAGACTGACAGACAGACTGACAGACAGACTGACAGACAGACTGACAGACAGACTGACAGACAGACTGACAGACAGACTGACAGACGACAGACAGACTGACAGACAGACTGACAGACAGACTGACAGACAGACTGACAGACAGACTGACAGACAGACTGACAGACAGACTGACAGACAGACTGACAGACAGACTGACAGACAGACTGACAGACAGACTGACAGACAGACTGACAGACAGACTGACAGACAGACTGACAGACAGACTGACAGACAGACTGACAGACAGACTGACAGACAGACTGACAGACAGACTGACAGACAGACTGACAGACAGACTGACAGACAGACTGACAGACAGACTGACAGACAGACTGACAGACAGACTGACAGACAGACTGACAGACAGACTGACAGACAGACTGACAGACAGACTGACAGACAGACTGACAGACAGACTGACAGACAGACTGACAGACAGACTGACAGACAGACTGACAGACAGACTGACAGACAGACTGACAGACAGACTGACAGACAGACTGACAGACAGACTGACAGACAGACTGACAGACAGACTGACAGACAGACTGACAGACAGACTGACAGACAGACTGACAGACAGACTGACAGACAGACTGACAGACAGACTGACAGACAGACTGACAGACAGACTGACAGACAGACTGACAGACAGACTGACAGACAGACTGACAGACAGACTGACAGACAGACTGACAGACAGACTGACAGACAGACTGACAGACAGACTGACAGACAGACTGACAGACAGACTGACAGACAGACTGACAGACAGACTGACAGACAGACTGACAGACAGACTGACAGACAGACTGACAGACAGACTGACAGACAGACTGACAGACAGACTGACAGACAGACTGACAGACAGACTGACAGACAGACTGACAGACAGACTGACAGACAGACTGACAGACAGACTGACAGACAGACTGACAGACAGACTGACAGACAGACTGACAGACAGACTGACAGACAGACTGACAGACAGACTGACAGACAGACTGACAGACAGACTGACAGACAGACTGACAGACAGACTGACAGACAGACTGACAGACAGACTGACAGACAGACTGACAGACAGACTGACAGACAGACTGACAGACAGACTGACAGACAGACTGACAGACAGACTGACAGACAGACTGACAGACAGACTGACAGACAGACTGACAGACAGACTGACAGACAGACTGACAGACAGACTGACAGACAGACTGACAGACAGACTGACAGACAGACTGACAGACAGACTGACAGACAGACTGACAGACAGACTGACAGACAGACTGACAGACAGACTGACAGACAGACTGACAGACAGACTGACAGACAGACTGACAGACAGACTGACAGACAGACTGACAGACAGACTGACAGACAGACTGACAGACAGACTGACAGACAGACTGACAGACAGACTGACAGACAGACTGACAGACAGACTGACAGACAGACTGACAGACAGACTGACAGACAGACTGACAGACAGACTGACAGACAGACTGACAGACAGACTGACAGACTGACAGACAGACTGACAGACAGACTGACAGACAGACTGACAGACAGACTGACAGACAGACTGACAGACAGACTGACAGACAGACTGACAGACAGACTGACAGACAGACTGACAGACAGACTGACAGACAGACTGACAGACAGACTGACAGACAGACTGACAGACAGACTGACAGACAGACTGACAGACAGACTGACAGACAGACTGACAGACAGACTGACAGACAGACTGACAGACAGACTGACAGACAGACTGACAGACAGACTGACAGACAGACTGACAGACAGACTGACAGACAGACTGACAGACAGACTGACAGACAGACTGACAGACAGACTGACAGACAGACTGACAGACAGACTGACAGACAGACTGACAGACAGACTGACAGACAGACTGACAGACAGACTGACAGACAGACTGACAGACAGACTGACAGACAGACTGACAGACAGACTGACAGACAGACTGACAGACAGACTGACAGACAGACTGACAGACAGACTGACAGACAGACTGACAGACAGACTGACAGACAGACTGACAGACAGACTGACAGACAGACTGACAGACAGACTGACAGACAGACTGACAGACAGACTGACAGACAGACTGACAGACAGACTGACAGACAGACTGACAGACAGACTGACAGACAGACTGACAGACAGACTGACAGACTGACAGACAGACTGACAGACTGACAGACAGACTGACAGACAGACTGACAGACTGACAGACAGACTGACAGACAGACTGACAGACAGACTGACAGACAGACTGACAGACAGACTGACAGACTGACAGACTGACAGACAGACTGACAGACAGACTGACAGACAGACTGACAGACAGACTGACAGACAGACTGACAGACAGACTGACAGACAGACTGACAGACAGACTGACAGACAGACTGACAGACAGACTGACAGACAGACTGACAGACAGACTGACAGACAGACTGACAGACAGACTGACAGACAGACTGACAGACAGACTGACAGACAGACTGACAGACAGACTGACAGACAGACTGACAGACAGACTGACAGACAGACTGACAGACAGACTGACAGACAGACTGACAGACAGACTGACAGACAGACTGACAGACAGACTGACAGACAGACTGACAGACAGACTGACAGACAGACTGACTGACAGACAGACTGACAGACAGACTGACAGACAGACTGACAGACAGACTGACAGACAGACTGACAGACAGACTGACAGACAGACTGACAGACAGACTGACAGACAGACTGACAGACAGACTGACAGACAGACTGACAGACAGACTGACAGACAGACTGACAGACAGACTGACAGACAGACTGACAGACAGACTGACAGACAGACTGACAGACAGACTGACAGACAGACTGACAGACAGACTGACAGACAGACTGACAGACAGACTGACAGACAGACTGACAGACAGACTGACAGACAGACTGACAGACAGACTGACAGACAGACTGACAGACAGACTGACAGACAGACTGACAGACAGACTGACAGACAGACTGACAGACAGACTGACAGACAGACTGACAGACAGACTGACAGACAGACTGACAGACAGACTGACAGACAGACTGACAGACAGACTGACAGACAGACTGACAGACAGACTGACAGACAGACTGACAGACAGACTGACAGACAGACTGACAGACAGACTGACAGACAGACTGACAGACAGACTGACAGACAGACTGACAGACAGACTGACAGACAGACTGACAGACAGACTGACAGACAGACTGACAGACAGACTGACAGACAGACTGACAGACAGACTGACAGACAGACTGACAGACAGACTGACAGACAGACTGACAGACAGACTGACAGACAGACTGACAGACAGACTGACAGACAGACTGACAGACAGACTGACAGACAGACTGACAGACAGACTGACAGACAGACTGACAGACAGACTGACAGACAGACTGACAGACAGACTGACAGACAGACTGACAGACAGACTGACAGACAGACTGACAGACAGACTGACAGACAGACTGACAGACAGACTGACAGACAGACTGACAGACAGACTGACAGACAGACTGACAGACAGACTGACAGACAGACTGACAGACAGACTGACAGACAGACTGACAGACAGACTGACAGACAGACTGACAGACAGACTGACAGACAGACTGACAGACAGACTGACAGACAGACTGACAGACAGACTGACAGACAGACTGACAGACAGACTGACAGACAGACTGACAGACAGACTGACAGACAGACTGACAGACAGACTGACAGACAGACTGACAGACAGACTGACAGACAGACTGACAGACAGACTGACAGACAGACTGACAGACAGACTGACAGACAGACTGACAGACAGACTGACAGACAGACTGACAGACAGACTGACAGACAGACTGACAGACAGACTGACAGACAGACTGACAGACAGACTGACAGACAGACTGACAGACAGACTGACAGACAGACTGACAGACAGACTGACAGACAGACTGACAGACAGACTGACAGACAGACTGACAGACAGACTGACAGACAGACTGACAGACAGACTGACAGACAGACTGACAGACAGACTGACAGACAGACTGACAGACAGACTGACAGACAGACTGACAGACAGACTGACAGACAGACTGACAGACAGACTGACAGACAGACTGACAGACAGACTGACAGACAGACTGACAGACAGACTGACAGACAGACTGACAGACAGACTGACAGACAGACTGACAGACAGACTGACAGACAGACTGACAGACAGACTGACAGACAGACTGACAGACAGACTGACAGACAGACTGACAGACAGACTGACAGACAGACTGACAGACAGACTGACAGACAGACTGACAGACAGACTGACAGACAGACTGACAGACAGACTGACAGACTGACTGACAGACTGACAGACAGACTGACAGACAGACTGACAGACAGACTGACAGACAGAAAGACATTTTTTTAATATGACTCCAATCGACTCAGGAGTGATCGGGAAATGTTTTTTAGGCAAAATTAAGAGGTCGAATTTTCTCATGAATACAATCTATATATTTAAAAGGCAAAGCGATTTTGTATGGATTTCTTTCGACAGAGCTCCTGGAGTTCCTATTGAACCGATTCTGATGATTTTGTTTTTAAATGAAAGCTCTATAGCTGTAGATATGTCCGTTTTACTTTTTTCTCCATTTTTAATAATACTTTATTAGTAATTTTCCTTTCAAAATTATAAATATGCCGCTAACTAAGTCTTCAATGTTAAAACGACATTTCGTACTGTTCGATTAGTGCAGTGAGTTAGAAGTTGGACTACCATGCGCCAGGCCCGGGTTCAATTCTTATCGATGACAAATTCTTTTTTTTTTTCTTTTCAAATTTTTTTTTTCGATTTTTTTACTTTTATTACTTAATTTATCTTTAAGTTTACATTTTTACTCCTGAATAAGTGTTAGACTACAATGCGCCAGATGTGCGGGTTCGATTCCGAGTGGTGACAAAATGTTTTTTATTAAATTTTTTTTTTGACCTTAAATTACTTATTTTATTTATATTATACTTCTTTAGGCGCGTTGGGTGATTTTTGGATGGGTAAAATCTCATGAGTTCGCGTCACCGACATGCTTATTTAACAGCTTAAGAATGCTGTGATTCGCTTTCACTTGATTTTTTTATACAGAAAAAATTGATTTTTTTTTTTTTGGAAAATATCATACAGCAAAATAAAATGAGACAGAAAATTTCTGAACATTACGTGACTTTGTTATACAACAAAAAATCGATTTTTTTTGGAAAATATCATACAGCAAAATAAAATGAGACAGAAAATTTCTGAACAGCACGTGACTTTGTTATAAACAAAAAATCGATTTTTTTTTTTTGGAAAATATACGGTAAAATAAAATGAGACAGAAAATGTCTGAACAGCACGTGGCATTCTTATACAGAAAGAATTAAATATCTCCAGCTATTTGTTGTATAAGAAAATCATGTGCTGCTCAGGAATTCAATCCGTAATATGCATATTGACTTTTATTTAAAATTTACTGTTTATTAGCATATATTTTCGAAATTTCAGGTTGAAAAATATATAGCTATAAATACACGGCAATATAATTATTACCTTACATATATTATTGTTTTCATTTCTGTTGGCAGTCCCCAATGACTGCCTGTTTTTTATTACTTAATTTATCTTTAAAATTTATATTCTTACTAGGTACTGAATAAGTGTAAACTACATCGCACCAGGTACGGGTTCAATTCTGAGCGGTGGCAAAATATTTTTATTTTATTTTGTTTAAATTGAGTTTTTTAAACGTAAAATTAAAAATATCTGTTACGCATCGTCTTTTATTGGAAAAAGTGAAAACGATCATCTCTATATATAAAATCGTTTAACCTGACGCCCAGCCCAAACCCCTGAAGATAGGGACTTGAAACTTTCAGAATATGTCCAACCATCGCGCAGGCGCTCACTAAGGCGAGATTTTTCGAAATTTTAGCGCTAAGGGGGTGAACGGGGGGTAAATAGGAGGCGGAAAAGTATCACTCGGGGGTTTTTGGGGTCCCTGATCACGAATTCTATATATTTAAAAGGCAAGGCGATTTTGTATGGATTTCTTTCGACAGAGCTCCTGCAGTTCCTATTGAACCGATTTTGATGATTATTTTTTTAAATGAAAGCTCTATAGCTGTAGATATGTCCGTTTTACTTTTTTTTCAATTTTTAATAATACTTTATTAGTGATTTGCCTTTCAAAATTATAAACATGCCGCTAACTAAGTCTTCAATGTTAACACGACATTCCATACTGTCTGATCAGTGCAGTGAGTTAGAAGTCGGACTACCATGCGCCAGGCACCGGGTTCAATTCTTATCGGTGACAAAATTCTTTTTTTTCCTTTTCAATTTTTTTTTGTTGATTTATTTCCTTTTTTTAATATTTTATTACTTAATTTATCATTTTTACTCCTGACTAAGTGTTAAACAACAATGCGCCAGATGTGCGGGTTCGATTCCGAGTGGTGACAAAATGTTTTTTTTAAATTTTTTTTTGACCTTAAATTACTTATTTTATTTATATTATACTTCTTTAGGCGCGTTGGGCGATTTTTGGATGGGTAAAATCTCATGAGTTCGCGTCACCGACATGCTAATTTAACAGCTTAAGAATGCTGATTTGTTTTCATTTGATTTTTTTATACAGAAAAAATCAATTTTTTTTGGAAAACATACAGCAAAATAAAATGAGACAGAAAAATTCTGAACATCATTCTGTGACTTTCTTATACAGCAAAAAATCGATTTGTTTTTTTGGGAAAATATATACAGCAAAATAAAATGAGACAGAAAATAACAAAAAATCGATTTTTTTTGAAAAATATACAGCAAAATAAAATTACACAGAAAATTTCTGAATAGCACGTGGCATTCATATACAGAAATAATTAAATATCTCCAGCTATTTGTTGTATAAGAAAATCATGTGCTGCTCAGGAATTCAAACCTTAATATGCATATTGACTTTTATTTGAAATTTACTGCTTATTAGCATATATTTTCAAAATTTCAGGTTGAAAAATATATACGACAAAATTACCTTACATATATTATTGTTTTCACTTCTGTTGGTCCCCCATGACTGCCTGTTTTTTATTACTTAATTTATCTTTAAAATTTATATTCTTACTACTGAATAAGTGTAAACTACATCGCGCCAGGTACGGGTTCAATTCTGAGGGGTGGCAAAATATATTTTTTTTTGTTGAAATTGAGTTTTTTAAACGTAAAATTAAAAATATCTGTTACGCATCGTCTTTTATTGGAAAAAGTGAAAACCATCTTCTCTATATATAAAATCGTTTAACCTGACGCCCAGCCGAAACCCCTGAAGATAGACTTGAAACTTTCAGAATATGTCCCAACCATCGCGTAGGCGCTCACTAAGGCGAGATTTTTCGAAATTTTACTGCTAATGGAGTGAACGGGAGGTAAAGGGGGTTTGGGTGTTTTTAAACCGTGATTTTCGCCATGAATCCTGCTCAATAGGAGGCTGAAAAGTATCACTCTCACGAATCCGGTGTTAGATTTTCAAAATTCAAAACGGAAGGTCCTGTAAGGATAATGCAAATATCCTTTTTCCCATTTTTCCGGGAAAAAATGTCATTAGGAGGTTTTCGGGGTCACTGATCACTAATCTATATATTTAAAAGGCAAAGCGATTTTGTTTGGATTTCTTTCCGCAGAGCTCCAGCGGCTCCGATTTTGATGATCCTTATTTTAAAACATAACAAAAGCTATAATTGCCAATCTGGCAATTATTGAAAACCCGTATGGTCATATTCGTATCTAAATTCGAACAGTATCTAAATTCAAACACTTTGAAGTCAAACTTTCCAATAAGATTTTTTAAAATTTATTCCAATCGGATTTTGATGTATGGGAGTTTTATGTAGAATCATATCCTAAGTAACTTTTGTTCTTGCACTTTTTTGATCGAGCGGAGTGATTGAAGCGAACGGACGTGATTTTTTAACCTCCTCGGAAAAGTGGCACAATACGATTATTAATTAACATAAAAGGCGTGAAACTTATACTACGTTATTAGTAACTCAAATTTTAAGTGGCGTATGAGTGAAAATTTAAGTGAAATGGATCTATCGTGTGGAAAGTGCGGGCAGGGCACTAGAAGTGACTTAAACAAGGTGCAGTGCACTGGTTTTTGCATGAAGTCGTTCCATGGAAAAAAGTGTATTGGATTGAATGAATACAATTTAAAGTTACTGGGAGAGAACAAAAACATTAAATTCATGTGTGACAGCTGTTTAAATCGATTTGAAGCGTTAAACGATAATTTGAATATGGTCCTTCAAGAAATAAAAAAAAAATAAGGATAGCTTATTGGAAACAGTTGATAAAAAAATAAGTGAAGTGATGAAATATTTCGACAAGTTTAAGAATGAAATAAAAACAAATAATGCAGATAAAACATTTTCTATGAATTCCAAGAGTTCACTGACCTATTCGGATCAGCTGAAATTACCAGTAATAGTAAAACCGAAAGAGAATAAACAAAAGAGTACTGAAACAATTAAAGCAATAAAAGAAAAGATCAACCCGTCAGAGCTGTCGGTAAAAATAAACAATGTGCAGGAATTGAAAAGCAGTGGAGCAATAGCAATTAACTGTGGTGATAGACAAGCTGTTGATAAAATAGAAAATGAAATCAAAAATAAATTAGGTGAGGAATATGATGTTCAAGTCCCAAATATGCATAACCCAAAAATACTAATCGTTGGTATGACTGAGCAATTAAATGAAGATCAAATTATCACTGCCATCAAGGCGCAAAATAAATTTAGCCTGGAACACATAAAATGCCTTAAAATTTATAACTCCTTTAAAAACAAGGCACTATATAACGCGATTGTGGAGGTAGACGGCAAATCTTTTAAAAAAATTATTAGTGAGGGAAAACTGAATATTGAATGGGATCGCTGTAAAGTCTATGAGAGTCTAAACGTACTGAGATGCTTCAAGTGCTGGGGATTTAACCACAAAGCGATAAATTGTACAACAGGATCTTGCTGTTATAAATGTGGTAGTAAAGATCATATGGCTGCTAATTGTGAGAGCACAGCAGATCAATGTTTAAATTGTACTAGAGCTAGAGAAGATTTAGGACGAAAGGATATTGATGTTAATCACGATACTAGAAGTTCACAATGTCCAATCTATGTCAGAAAACTGGCACAACAACGTAGTAAAAGAATGTATTAGCAATTACAGGAGACGAAATGCATATACCTCAACATACAAGGAACCATAAATAACTTCAGTGAACTAGAATTCTCTATTTTTCCTAAATGCTTCGATTTTATTTGCCTAAGCGAAACTCACTTATCAGATTTGGACGACAACAGCTTAGTGACAGTGCCTGGCTATAACATAATGAGGTGTAATTCTGCATCAAGGCATACAGGAGGAGTTATGTTTTACATCGAGAAGAGTTGGAATTATGCTCAAATACAAAATATTGCGGTTGGCCTTGATCATTGGTGGCTGGTGATAAAAGTTAGTCGAGGTCATGTCATTTTATACTTAGGAGTTATGTATAGGGCGCCATCATATATAAAGTCCAATGACACTTTCCTTGAAAATTTTAATAAATATATAGAAGGACTTAGTGATTTCCGTGAAAAAATCGTAATTGTTGGTGACTTTAACGTCAATTGGTTGGCACCGAGTAATGCTCAAAATATGTTAAGTAACATAATTAGTGATAACGGATATAAACAAATTATGAATAAACCAACGCGAATTACAAGTGTTTCAAATTCATTAATTGACTATGTAATTGTTAATGACAGCTATAATATAAAAGCATCCATAGACGAAAACTTAAAAATCAGTGATCATGAAACAATTAAAATTTCAATTAGTAGTGGGCAAACGAATTGTCAGAAGGAAAGATCGATACAGATCTTTAGTTATAATAAAGAAAAATTTAGAAGTTATGTTAATAAGAGTGACCTTAGTACTGTTTTTTTCACCGACTGTAATTTAAAAGCAAAAACATTTAGTGATAATTTAAAAGAAATAGTGAATAGGTTCGTGAATGTCAAAAAATCAAGAATTAGTAAAAATAATTGGTTCTCTCATGAGCTGAGTTTATTAAAAGACAAAAAAATAAAGCATTATAAGATCGCATGTTTGACCGGTAAAACGAGTGACTGGAATAAATATAAAACTATTAGAAATAAATTTAAAAATAAAGTAAATGTTGCAAAAAACAAATATATAAGCAAATCAATTGATAACGCGGTGGACCAAAAATCGATGTGGAAGTCAATTAAAACTCTGGTACTCAATCAGATTAAGAGTGAAATATGTGAAGTTAACTTTAACAACATCACATACAAAGACAATACCCAAATTGCAGAAAAATTCAATCGGTACTTTATTGAAAGTGTGGAAGAAATTAATTCTAGTATTCCATATAGACAATACAGAAATTTAATTGAGGAGCCAAAATGCCGATTTAAATTTCAAGAAATTACACTTACTGAATTAGAGAGAACTATGAATGCAATTAATAATAAGAAGGACATGAATTCAGTAAGTATCCAAATATTTAAAGATGCATTTGACTTGTTTGGTGAGAATTTGTTGTCCATAATAAACCAGTCCCTAAAAAATGGGGTGTTCCCTGAAAATTGGAAAGAGTCAATTGTTATACCTATAGAGAAGATTCCTGGGACACACAACTGTTCTGAATTTAGACCGATCAATATGATATCTACCGAAGCGAAGATATTGGAAAAAGTGGCCTATCAACAACTGGAGAAGTATCTAGAAGAAAATGATCTCATATCGGGACAACAATCAGGGTTTAGAAAAAATCATAGCTGTGAATCCCTTATAAATTTTGTTATGGCCAAATGGAAGATTGCGGTAAATGAGAATAAGGCGATAGTTGCAGTTTTCTTGGATTTTCGAAGAGCATTTGAGACTCTGGATCGAGGTATTTTACTGCAAAAACTTAGCAAATATGGTATCACTGGGGTGGCGCTAAACTGGTTTATATCATACCTACAAGGAAGACACCAACGAACAAGAGTGAATGGCACTGTCTCGGATTTGATGGACGTTTCTTTGGGCGTACCTCAAGGATCAATTTTGGGTGTATTGCTGTTTCTGGTGTATGTCAACGATATGGAGAAGACGATTAGTGATGGAGAACTGGTCCTTTTCGCAGATGACGCTTTACTTTCTGTCACCGGAAATAGTATTGAGGGCTACATAAATGACATGAATGAGCAATTGGTGAAAATTAGTACATGGTGCGAAGAAAATAAATTGAAATTAAACATTAGTAAATGTAAAGGCATGATATTTAATAGTAAAACCAATAATAATCTTAACTTAAAAATTGATAATGAAATTATAGAGTTGGTAAATGAAACAAAGTATCTAGGTGTTATAATAGATCCAAGCTTAAGTTTTAAGAAGCACATAGATTATGTATGTAAAAAAATTGCAAAAAAATTGTATTTTTTCTCAAAAATTAGAGCCCGTCTGTCCTTAATGGGGGCAATTAAAATTTATAATTCAATAATAAGGCCGCATTTTGAGTACTGTTCCACTATACTGTTTTTAGGGACAAATGAATTATTAAAAAGAATGCAAAAGCTACAGAATAAAGGCATGAGAATCATACTAAGACTGAGTAGGTTTACTTCAAAAACATTTATGTTAAATACGCTAAAATGGTTAAGTGTTGACCAACGAATTCGAGTCAATGTATTATTGATAGTTTTTAAAATGAAATATAAACTATTGCCGCAATATTTATCTAATCAACTTTTGTATGTAGGTGATAGCCATCAATATTCTGTAAGAAATAGATTAGATTTTAGGTTAGGATTTGCGCGTACTGAGAAAACAAAGAATATGTTAATGTACAAGGGATTGAAATTGTTTAATGAATTACCTAATAACTTAAAAACTGAAACAAATATAAGTAAATTTAAAAAAGGAATAAATAAATTTGTAAAGAATTATATCTAAGAAATGCTACTTATGCTATATGAAAATGTTGTGATAAAAAAATTGTATAAATTACAAAATAAAAGAATTATTATTATTATTATTATAAGATACACAGTTTTTGAGATATTCACAAAAAACCTTTTCGTTCGTATGGGGGGTCCCCCCTAATGGTCCATTTTTGCCCATGAATGAACTTAGCCTTAGCCACGAAAAACGGATCTGCGTAAAAATTCAAGTCTGCAGCTCAATCCGTGCGCCCGCAATCCGCGCCACAGACTGACGGACGGACAGACGGACGGACATGCTAAATTCAATTTTTTTTATCATTCTAAACACTCTAATACCCAATTAGATTTTTCAGCCTCCTCACGGGCAAGCTAACACCGTGTCTTGACTTGGGATTTTTCATCGCAGAGATTTTATAATTGACCAATCAGAGCTCGAGTTGATGACGATATCGCCGTCAACTCGAGCTCTGATTGGTCAATTATAAAATCTCTGCGATGAAAAATCCCAAGTCAAGACGCGGTGTAACTTCAGTCATAAAATATTATCATCACGGACAATGGTGAAAATCTGATCAAAATCGTTTTCGGTTTATTATTTTTGTTTTAAACAGTTTTCACATACAAAAAAAAAACACAAAAATTACAAAGAAAAAAATTTGTTTTAACTAAATCAAAAAAATAATTAATTAAAAAAACAAAACCTTGGCACCAGCAACCCTGGCTTCGAGCATGGGTATTTTACCCCTTCATTAAACGCCCAGCTGCGATCCGTGTTATTAAGATCGAAGACTCATCTATATATTTAAAAGGCAAAGCGATTTTGTATGTATTTCTTTCGACACAGCTCCAGCTTAGAATCGATTTTGATTATTCTTTTTTTAAATGAAAGCTCTCTATCTGTAGATGTGTCCCCTTTACTTTTTTCCCATCTATATAATAAAAACTGTAAGAGGGACAATTTTTATAATTTTGGATTTTCTCAAAAATATTGACATTCATTGATGTATTTGGTCGTATAATACTGATGCCAAAAATGACATTTTTATACCCGTATGGTGAAACCAAAGGGTATATTAACTTTGTATTAGCGTTTGTAACGCCAAGACCCCGTCATCACACATAAAAAAAAAATTTTTAAAAAAAGCTTTTATTAAAAAAGAATGCACTAAAAAGAAAAAAATAATTTTCTGGACGCTGTGTATCACAAACATAAAAGCTTTTTAAAAGCGAGATAAATTTTTATTTTATTGTTTTATGCTTTATCTCGCTTTTTAAAAGCTTTTATGTTTGTGATACACAGCGTCCAGAAAATTATTTTTTTCTTTTTAGTGCATTCTTTTTTAATAAAAGCTTTTTTTAAAATTTTTTTTTTTATTTTTTTTATTTTGTTCTTTTTAGTCTTCGAATATATATCCTTACATTTAAGATGTCCTTACAGGCTTTTTAACTTGAGAATCGTATTCAGCGACCCCAAAAACCCCCAGAATAGATTTTTTTCCGGAAAATTTGGAGAAAGGGATAATCACGTTATCCTTACAGGACCTTCCGTTATCCTTACTGACTTTTTAATGACAGATTCGGATTCAGCGACCCCAAAAACCCCCAGAATAGATTTTTTTCCGGAAAATTTGGAGAAAAGGATAATCACGTTATCCTTACAGGACCTTCCGTTATCCTTACTGACTTTTTAATGACAGATTCGGATTCAGCGACCCCAAAAACCCCCAGAATAGATTTTTTTCCGGAAAATTTGGAGAAAAGGATAATCACGTTATCCTTACAGGACCTTCCGTTATCCTTACTGACTTTGTAATGACAGATTCGGATTCAGCGACCCCAAAAACCCCCAGAATAGATTTTTTTCCGGAAAATTTGGAGAAAAGGATAATCACGTTATCCTTACAGGACCTTCCGTTATCCTTACAAGGACGAAGTAGTGAAAACATTGTATTGTCATCGGACTTATATAAGTGTGCAAAATTTCAAGTCAATCGAACAAGTGGAAGTGGGTCAAAATTTGATTGCAAGATTTGACCCCGACAAACAGACAAACAGACAAACAGACAAGATAGCGAGCTAAATAAAAGCTTTTAAAAATGAATTACACCAGTGTGTTTAGAATGATAAACAAAATTGATTTTTGCATGTCCGTCTGTGGCGCGGATTGCGGGCGCACAGATTGAGCTAGAGACTTGAAATTTTGAGCAGATCCGTTTTTCGGAAAATGCGAGGCTAAGTTCGTTAATGGGCACAAATGGTCTATACCCCCATACGAACAAAATATTTTTTTGTAAATATCTCAAAAACGGTGCATCTTATTAAAAAAGTGCAAGAACAAAAGTTATTTAGGATATGATTCTAAATAAAACTCCCATACATTAAAATCCGATTGGAACAAATTTTAAAAAATCTTATTGGAAAGTTTGACTTCAAACAGGAATTTTGATACAACTGTTCGAATTTTGATAGGAATATCACTATACGAGTTTCTAATAATTGCCAGACTGGCAATTATAGGGTTTGTTATGCTTAAAATTTATGTTTGTCCGTCTGTCTGTATGTCGGTCGGTATTTCTGTCTGTTTGACTGAATGTTTGTTCCGGCATCACGCAAAAACGGCGCGGCCGATTTTGATCAAACTTTGCACACAGGTACAGTTATTGACAGAATAAGGGATCTGATTCTTTTTGATGTCAATCCCCGTTTCTTCTGATATCTCTTACTCAAGGGTGTCGGATCCAGTTTAATAGCAACCCCTTTCCCTCTCTTGAAACCTCTTTATGCGCTTAAGGGTTTCGAATCCGATTTTCACCATGAGAAAGGTCAGCCCGCAGGGAAAATTTTTGCTCACTAATATCTACCCCTCCTTTTTATGTATAGCTAACGATGGTATCGTTTTTCGGACAAAAAACAGTATATTTCACCTAATAATTTAAAAAAGCAGTAAATGGATTTGAAAACATAACAAAAGCTATAATTGCCAATCTTGCAATTATTGAAAACCCATATGGTGATATTCGTATCTAAATTCGAACAGTTGTACCAAAATTCCAATTTGAAGTCAAACTTTCCAATAAGATTTTTTAAAATTTATTCCAATCGGATTTTGATGTATGGGAGTTTTATGTAGAATCATATCCTAAATAACTTTTGTTCGTGCACTTTTTTGATAAGGTGCACCGTTTTTGAGATATTCACAAAAACCGTTTTCGTTCGTATGGGGGGTACCCCCCCTAATCGTCCATTTTTCCCCATTAACGAACTTAGCCTCGCATTTTACGAAAAACGGATCTGTGCAAACTTTCAAGTCTCTAGCTCAATCCGTGCGCCCGCAATCCGCGCCACAGACAGACAGACAGACGGACGGACAGACAGACAGACGGACGGACAGACAGACGGACAGACAGACGGACGGACATGCAAAAATTAAATATTTTTATCATTCTAAACACACTGGTGTAATTCATTTTTTTGTGCGATGACAGGATCTTGGCGTTACAAACGGTAAGGCAAAGTTAATATACCCTTTGGTTTCACCATACGGGTATAAACAGTATTTTTCGCAGTATAAATTTTATTCAATGAAAATTTGTGTTTTTGCTCTTGATTTCGACATTTTTATTCTTTTAAAATTAACAATGGAAAGCAAAATCAAAGTAACGCGTTCTGAAGAAGGATGAATAATGACAAGACAGTAATCGATGGGGAAAGGAAGAAGCGAATCTATATGACATGTTGCCATCAATACTTCGCTGTTCGTCGTTTGAATGTATTTACACTTGCCATGTGTTGCCACTGTTTTGTGTTGCCACTGACGTTTTGCATTGCTATTAATAAATTTGAATTTCGAAACGTTAAAGAATTAAAGTTTTCTGAGTATTTAAATACAGTATTTTGGGGAAAAAAGCAGTAATGCAGTATTGGAGTCTGAAAAACAATATAATACTGCGAAAAACAGTATAGATACCATCGTTATGTATAGCCCTCACCTGCTATCTTCTGCAATTCTAAAGGGATTTGGTGCTTCAATGTATGACATGAATTAAAAAGAATAACATTTCCTACAATATTGTCTTTCCCCGTGTGGATAACCACCTTTTACCGTTATTGAATATATTGTAAGTAAACAGTACGATTTTGTAATACACCGTTGAGTCACAAAGAAAAATGTCTCTAAAAAAATTTCCCTTTTTTGATGCATTTGACTCGAGGCCGACGGCCGAGTAAAGAGGAAGGCGAGAGCTGAAATATATTTAAATAATTTTACGTAACATCTCCATACATCAAATTCCAACAATTCAAGCGTGAGGGGCGAGGCCGAAGGCCGAGTAGTTGTGGAGGCCGAAGGCCGACCTGCGGAAGGGGGATGAACCGCGAAGCGGTTCGGGGCGCAGCCCCTAGTACTTTATTATACTCCGTAGAAGAAAGTAAAAAGCGGTTTTTAAAATTTATTTATGACTACAAAATACAGTCCAGACTTGTTAACTAGCCTTTATTTAGTAAAAAACAAATAAAAAAATAAAAAAATATTCAATTTAACAAAACAAAACTCCCAGAATAAAAAAAAAAATTTTTGGAAAAAAATTCCGCGTCAAATTATATGAAACAATGCATCTTTTCTTTAATAACTTTTTACACAGGCCTCTAAAAAGTATGCTCTTTGCAGCCAAATGTGCGCATTCGTTTAAGCGAGAACTCCAATTCGGCAGAGGCAGCAGCAGAGGCAGAAGCAGAACTTTAGAACACATAGCGTCTTATGTGATGAGCTCCAATAAAGCAGCAGCAGAGGCAGCGGCAGAGGCAGAAACACATTTTAGCTCCAATCTCTAAATTTCTGCTTTCAATTTAACCTCACAAATCGTTGTTGATATTTTTTGCATATATGGACGGAAGTAAATATTTGTAATACTTGAAATGGAGGAGAAATTAATTGAATACTTAAAAAACAACGAAATATTATACGACAAATCATGCCGCGGATATAAATACGTACAACGTTTTGACAGGTTTCTGCTATTTTCGTCAGAATTCAAATTTCATTGTGGGACAGAAAGCAGATTCTGCTTCTGCCACTGCTACTGCTTCTGCCTCTGCTGCTGCCTCTGCTCAATTGGAGTTCTCCCTTTATTCTTGCATTTGGCATCAATAACTCATTTTCGCAAAAAAGTGGACATGACCGCTTTTTGCACCGAGGTCTTGAATTTTCATTTTATAAAAATAGAAAAAGTTTACTTCCACAACTGCACGAAAGAAAAACTGCGCTAAAAAAAAACTCGAGATATTAAAAAAGTCTGTTGGATTTACCAATTGCGCGTTTCAACTGCAATTTTTTAATAAAGCTTCTTCTCTAAAAAAGATTTCTCACAGCTTGAACTGGTTGATAACAGCTGCTTTTTTTAATGATCCGGATAACAGATCCATATGGATCATTAAAAAAACAGCTAATGTATATATGTAATTGTTGCTCGGAGTGGCGATAGATGTGAAAACCAGACTAATGTTAATGATTTTAATTTACAAATTATGAAATATTAATTTTTGATACTACAAATAATTTCAAAATCCAAAAAATTCTGTTATTTCATAGTTTAAGGTTATCACTTCTGTCGGCAGTCCCAATGACTGCTTTGTTTTTTTTTTTTGAATATGACTCCAATCGACTCAGTAGTGATCGGGAAATGTTTTTTAGGCAAAATTAAGAGGTCGAAATTTTTCATGAATACAATACTTTATTATACTCCGTAGAAGAAAGTAAAAATGTCGTCAGTCTGTGTACAAGATTTCTCGAAAACTAATAGAGCTAGCGCCATGAAATTTTATAGACTTGTTGGGTCCTGAAATGGGACGATCCTATCAACTTTTGGTGGAAATCCGTTAACCGGAAGTATCCAAAATGGCGGTTTTTCAAAAATCGCAATTTTGTTTTTCTCGATTTACTCCCAAACTACGCGTTTTTTAGTGGCCTTAAGTATGACAAAACTTGGAGAAAATAAAATTTCCCACACTTTTGTCTTTAGCTATAACTCGATATCTCAACCTGTTATCGAGATAAACCGTTATTTCCAAAAAAAACAGTTTTTTGCGATTATCTCGAAAATTAACGGGTTTTTGCTGACTGAATGTATGAAGTGAATTAATGAGAATGGCATTCTGCACAATTTTGTTTCTTACCGTTATGCGAAATCTTTTACTGTTATTGAGATATTTAGATTAAAATATAAAAAAATATATTTTTGCAAATTACTTGCAAACTAACGATTTTTCGACAAATTAATTTAAGGAAGAATTGGAGATGTTAACATTTTTGCCATTTACCGTAAATTGATATCTTTTACAGTTCTCAAGTTATCTCAAATTTTGTACGTTTTTGATATTTTTGAATAAAGCAAGAATTTATTGGGAGGTCGTCTTAGGTTGACAACGCGACAGGGCTCTAGCGTAAATTGCGCAGGGTCGTAGATTTTGTAGAAAAAAGTTTTGTGTTGACCACAAATGATATTTTTTTATTTTTGACGTGGATACGTCTTGGATTTTGGTTATGGGGGTACAAATTTGAAAATCGGCTTGCTGCCATGATAACAAATTTGCAATCGATGAAACTCGATAGTTTGTGGTGACATCCGAACAGAAACTGTGTTATAAGATCCGGCCTACATTAAAGCATTGTTTAGGGTATTTTGTTATGTTAAACTATGTTCAATTATCTTTTTAAGAATCAAAATCAAAATTTTCACTGCCGCTGTTATGCTGTGTTTGCTGCTTGTAGTACAGATTTCACATTTATACTCTTTTTATGCTTCTCCTTTATGTGTATTGAATCTGATGTATTGAATGTCATGTTATTTCGTTCTTTTCGCTCTTAAAAGTTTCGCTCTTAACGGCAAAATCGTTTGCTGTGGTTTCCGACTCTCGTTCTTGGGAACGAAAATGATTTCTATTCAAGTTTTCGCTTCTTGTTCAAAGCGGTTTGTGGGTCTCGCATAAAAATTAATGAAAGCTGTTATCGGGGGGGTCCAAACTACTTTATCGGTGTGCCAAGCACGAACTGGGTGGCCAGTGGAGCTCGGCTAGCTCTCTCCACTTGACCACAACAAAAAAAAGGTGTAAACAGTTTTGGCCAAAGGCCGGGGGAACTCACTTTATAGGGGAAGGTGGCGGACCGAAAACTCTCCTATATTACGGACGGACAGGAATCAACTTATCTGGTGGTCAGAAATCGCATCCCGCCGAATGCCCTTCAACCTCCACCTCTCTCTCTCCATCTCTCTTCTAAACTAAACCATCTTTATATTTAAAGAAGAAATATCTATATATTTAAAAGGCAAAGCGATTTTGTATGGATTTCTTTCGACAGTGCTCCTGCAGTTCCTATTGAACCGATTTTGATGATTCTTTTTTTAAATGAAAGCTCTATAGCTGTAGATATGTCCGTTTTACTTTTTTCCCCATTTTTAATAATACAGGAGAACCTCGATAATGTGCACTTCGAAAATGTGGATTATCCAATAATGTGAACCAAGAAATATTTGTATTACATACTCTAAAATGTGAATCCCCAGCTGTTTTTTGCTATTCGAAAATGTGAACTAACAAAAAGTACCATTTTGATTTTGGTTTTGCATGATTTCTGGGAAAAGTCCCAATTTGTGTTTTCGTTTCTGTCAACGGCGTGAATCTGCATATTCAGTTTGTATCTGCAAATTGCTTATTTATCTAGGGTCGTTGCAAGAACAAATTTTTCACCATCAAAGAAAAAGACATTTAAAAAAAATGTAGCAAGGCCATTCTTGAGTACATCTAGCACAACGGTATGGGGTATCGAAATCTACAATCACTGCCAAAAAACACAAATAAAATAAACTTTTGAGTTTTGTGGGGAAAAACGGAATCTGCGGTTAATAAGAGGAAGGCTCTCAGAACCTCCGAAATGCCCAGAATGGAAGATGCGTTACTAACAAACGTCACTAATTTTTTTTTTAACAAAAATTAGTTCTTTGCTTCAAAATTACTTATTTTTGTGTCATTTTTTGGTTTTGATTAATCTTTATTTTATTTTTTGAGCATATTTTCGATGTTTTTTGTTGACTATAACAAAAAATATCGGCATGATTTGGCTTTAATTTTCTTTGAAGATATCTATTAACCAAATAATGAATTGAAATTCATACATGTGTGTAGCATGCAATGAGACTTTTTTCCTATCCAGTAATGTGAACCCTCTAAAATGTGAAACGCCCTTTGTTTTAATTAGTTCACATTATCGAGGTTGTACAGTACTTTATTAGTAATTTTCCTTTCAAAATTATAAAGATGCCGCTAACTAAGTCTTCAATGTTAAAACGACATTTCGTACTGTTCGATTAGTGCGGTGAGTTAGAAGTTGGACTACCATGCGCCAGGCCCGGGTTCAATTCTTATCGATGACAAATTTTTTTTTTTTCATTTCAATTTTTTTTTTGTTGGTTTATTTACTTTTTTAATATTTTTTTAGGTACATAATTTATCTTTAAGTTTACATTTTTACTCCTGAATAAGTGTTAGACTACAATGCGCCAGATGTGCGAGTTCGATTCCGAGTGGTGACAAAATGTTTTTTTTTTAATTTTTTTTTACCTTAAATTATTTATTTTATTTATATTATACTTCTTTAGGCGCGCTGGGCGATTTTTGATGGGTAAAATCTTATGAGTTCGCGTCACCGACATGCTAATTTAACAGCTTAAGAATGCTGATTCCCTTTCATTTGATTTTTTTATACAGGAAAAATTGATTTTTTTTGGAAGACAGTACCGAACAAAATAAAATTATCGAGGAAATTTCTGAATAGCACATGGCTTTCTTACACAACAAAAAAACGATTTTTTTTTTTGGAAAATTTCATACGGCAAAATAAAATGAGACAGAAAATTTCTGAACAGCACGCGGCATTCTTATACAGAAAAAATTAAATATCTCTAGCCATTTTTTGTATAAGAAAATCATGTGATGGTCAGGAATTCAAACCTTAATATGCATATTGACTTTTATTAAAAATTTACTGTTTTTTAGCATATATTTTCGAAATTTCAGGTTGAAAAACATAATAAAAGCTATAATTGCCAATCTGGCAATTATTGAAAACCCGTATGGTGATATAAACTTTCCAATAAGATTTTTTAAAATTTATTCCAATCGGATTTTGATGTATGGGAGTTTTATGTAGAATCATATCCTAAATAACTTTTGTTCTTGGACTTTTTTGATAAGATGTACCGTTTTTGAGATATCCATAAAAAACAATTTCGTTCGTATGGGGGGTACCCCCCTAATGGTCCATTTTTGCCCATTAACGAACTTAGTTTCGCATTTTACGAAAAACGGATCTGTGCAAACTTTCAAGTCTCTAGCTCAATCCGTGCGCCCGCAATCCGCGCCACAGACAGACGGACAGACAGACAGACGGACAGACAGACGGACAGACAGACGGACGGACAGACAGACGGACAGACAGACGGACGGACATGCAGAAATTAAATATTTTTATCATTCTAAACACACTGGTGTAATTCATTTTTTTGTGTGATGACGGGATCTTGGCGTTACAAATGGTAAGGCAAATCTAATATACCCTTTGGTTTCACCATACGGGTATAAATATATAGGTATAAATACACGACAAAATAATTATTACCTTACATATATTATTGTTTTCACTTCTGTTGGCAGTCCCCAATGACTGCGTGTTTTTATACCCGTATGGTGAAACCAAAGGGTATATTAACTTTGCCTTACCGTTTGCAACGCCAAGATCCCGTCATCACACATAAAAATGAATTACACCAGTGTATTTAGAATGATAAAAAAAGTTGAATTTAGCATGTCCGTCCGTCCGTCTGTCCGTCCGTCTGTCCGTCCGTCTGTCCGTCCGTCTGTCCGTCCGTCTGTCCGTCCGTCTGTCCGTCCGTCTGTCCGTCCGTCTGTCCGTCCGTCTGTCTGTCCGTCTGTGGCGCGGATTGCGGGCGCACGGATTGAGCTAGAGACTTGAAATTTTGCGCAGATCCGTTTTTCGTAAAATGCGAGGCTAAGTTCGTTAATGGGCAAAAATGGACCATTAGGGGGGTACCCCCCATACGAACGAAATCGATTTTTCTGAATATCTCAAAAACGGTGCATCTTATCAAAAAAGTGGAAGAACAAAAGTTATTCAGGATATGATTCTACATAAAACTCTTATACATCAAAATCCAATTGGAATAAATTTTAAAAAATCTTATTGGAAAGTTTGACTTCAAAGTGGAATTTTGGTACAACTGTTCGAATTTTGATAGGAATATCACTATACGAGTTTCTAATAATTGCCAGATTGGCAATTATACGTTTTGTTATGCTTAAAATTTATGTTTGTCCGTCTGTCTGTATGTCGGTCGGTATTTCTGTCTGTTTGACTGAATGTTTGTTCCGGCATCACGCAAAAACGGCGCGGCTGATTTTGATCAAACTTTGCACACAGGTATAGTTATTGACAGAATAAGGGATCTGATTCTTTTTGATGTCAATCCCCGTTTCTTCTGATATCTCTTACTCAAGGGTGTCGGATCCAGTTTAATAGCAACCCCTTTCCCTCTCTTGAAACCTCTTTATGCGCTTAAGGGTTTCGGCTCCGATTTTCACCACGAGAGAGGTCAGCCCGCAGGGAAAATTTTTGCTCACTAATATCTACTCCTCCTTTTTATGTATAGCTAACGATGGTATCTTTTTTCGGACAAAAAACAGTATATTTCACCTAAAAATTTAAAAAAGCAGTAAATCGATTTGAAAAAACAGTATTTTTCGCAGTATAAATTTTATTCAATGAAAATTTGTGTATTTGCTTTTAATTTCGACATTTTTATTCTTTTAAATTAACAATGGAAAGCAAAATCAAAGTAACGCCTTCTGAAGAAGGATGAATAATGACAAGACAGTAATCTATGGGGAAAGGAAGAAGCGAATCTATATGACATGTTGCCATCAATACTTCGCTGTTCGTCGTTTGAATGTATTTACACTTGCCATGTGTTGCCACTGTTTTGTGTTGCCACTGACGTTTTGCATTGCTATTAATAAATTTGAATTTCGAAACGTTAAAGAATTAAAGTTTTCTGAGTATTTAAATACAGTATTTTGGGGAAAAAAGCAGTAATGCAGTATTGGAGTCTGAAAAACAATATAATACTGCAGAAAATTTTGGCATGCTATTAAGTTAAGCATCCGCTCTTTAATTCTAGTTTGCCGAAAAGTGCTCAAATCAAGATTGACACGATATTATTTCAAGCATTAGTGCTCATATCAAGCACGGGCGCTTAAATTAAGCTTGTGGAAAGCTTGACTTAACACCGATTAGCTCATACTCGTTCCAAGCATTTGGCATGTTATTCACAGCATGACCGAAGTCTGTCTTAAATTAAGAATGGCAAGTTAAAATAGAACTTGTCGCTGTTATAACTGAGCACAATTGATGGAACCGCCATACTCAAAGCAAACGAAGATCAAATTTAGCTAATAAGTTGAAATGTGCGTGCTTACTCTAAATATGTAGTGCAGAAATCGAGTCCCTGCTGAGTAAAATGATATTGGCATACTTAAACTAAGCATGAATTGCATGGACGTAGTTCATCACAGTGAAATGTCATCGTGTTAATAATAACATCGACGTGCTAAACTGAGCAAGTGTTTATGCAATATACACTACATTGACATGCTAGAATAGTCAGTAACATCGGCATGCTAGAACTAAGCATGAGATGTATGGACGTAGTTCAAATTGATATCGGCATACTTAAACCAAGCATGTGTTCATTCTCGGCGTGCTTATAACTAAGCATGTGTTCCTGTGTTCCAGACCGGCGTGGTAGAACTAAGCATGGCTCGTTTCATGAGTGATCATGAGATTCAAGTCATTTGGTACGTGATTGTGGACGAGGAAAGTTGTTTTTACTGTAAATTTTGCATATTGTATGTTTTTGAAAAGTGAAAAAACCACTAGTTGTGGATCATATCTAGGAGAAGAAATTGTTTTCGGGCTGCGATATTTTCCAAACAAAATTTATAAAGCTCCTCAATGAAGATTTTCCGAAAAATTCCGAGCATTCTGATTTGATCCAGTATTTAAACGAAAATCCAGGTGAGTAAATATGCAACATGTATTTTACATTTACAAATTGATATTGACTTTTAATTCCAAAATACTAAAATAATTTTGTTTGTAATTTTAGAATCCAGCATTTTCATTGCTGTGAAACTTCTCCACTGGGTATTCAAACCGTCTTCCAGAGTCATTCTTCACAAAGATACTCCTAATCCATCAGAATTTTCATAAGAAGCCTACTCATCAAAAACATATTGAAATCTAGCAGTGGAAAATTTCTTCACAGGGCAGCCAGGAACGTCAAATTACCCACATTTTATCCATTAATGATTTAAGTAACGTTGTCTTAATTATCTTGTCTTAATCTTTGCCTTAATTTTGTCTTGTGATAGTTTTTTGTAGGCTCGCTTAAGCCCGTGTTTATATTATTTTTTAATAAGTTAACAAAAATGATTTGAAATTTATAAATTTAATAAAAGATGTAAAAAATGTAATTTTTTTTTTAATTTTTTAAAAATTGGAGAAAGACGAGAGGAATGGAGTGAAAAGTGGATAAATGGATGGTGAGTATAGGGGAGAAGAGAAAAGGAAACGGCGAGAGTGATGAAAAGAGGTGAGATGAAGGGGAAGAAAATGAGCGGAGGGAGGACAATTTAGAAAGGAAGCATGAGAAGTGCTTAATATAAAAGTAAGCTAATACCAAAATGCTTGATTTAAAGCGACCAAAATGGTATAAGTAAGCATTAAAACCTTAAAATAAGTATGCCTACAGTATAAAATTGTCTAATCAAGCATGACTAACATTCTTGAAACAATCTTGAATGCTTAGATGAAGCATGTCAATCATTTTTAACTGCTTGTATTAATCCTTTAATGCTTAAACTAAGCACGCCGATTTCATATGTTGCTGGGCAATTTTTAACCTGGCATTCTTAAAATTATTATGTACATGCTCAATTAAAGACTTGTAGTTAATAATGTAATGCTTGTAGTAAGAATGCCATGCTTCGTATAAGAATGCGTTTTCTGAGAACTCACGTGCTACTTTGAAGTTTTCCAGTATTAATTTAAGCACGTCCTGATTTTTACCATTTCAAACTTGGCGAGTTCACTTTAAGTTTCCCTCAGGTTTGGTGCAATAATATGCATGCCACGGTTTAAGTTAACACCCGATTATACTGAATAATAGCATGGATTTTTCTGCGTGTAGATACCATCGTTATGTATAGTCCTCACCTGCTATCTTCTGCAATTCTAAAGGGATTTGGTGCTTCAATGTATGACATGAATTAAAAAGAATGACATTTCCCACAATATTGTCTTCCCCGTGTGGATAACCACCTTTTACCGTTATTGAATATATTGTAAGTAAACAGTACGATTTTGTAATACACCGTTGGGTCACAAAGAAAAATGTCTCTAAAAAAATTTCCCTTTTTTGGGTTAACTATATGGATTTGACTCGAGGCCGAAGGCCGAGTAAAGAGGAAGGCGAGAGCTGAAATATATTTAAATAATTTTACGTAACATCTCCATACATCAAATTCCAACAATTCAAGCGCGAGGGGCGAGGCCGAAGGCTGAGTAGTTGTGGAGGCCGTAGGCCGACGGTGGCAGGGAGGCCGAAGGCCGACCTGCGGAAGGGGGATGAACCGCGAAGCGTTTCGGGGCGCAGCCCCTAGTTAATAATTAAAGGATTTTATTTTTGAATTCATAGCAAAAATTAATAATGACGAGCATATACGTTTCGATTGCGCAAAAGTTATATAATTACAAAACTCTACAATTGATATTTGTAATAGTTCAAAAAAACTAAAAAGATAACTAATAAAAAAGAGAACTACTTTAATGCGTGTGTACGCTTCAGATATTCTAAATAAGGCTAAAATTAAATTAAGTCAACGTTAAATTTATCCTTAATTACTTATCGTGATAAGAACTTACTTTATTTTTCTAATTTTCTATTTTAATTCGTAGCTTTTTGTATTTCTTAATTAAATTTAGTATTAAGCTTATTGAACACGATTAACTTAAAACCACCTATTTAATATATATATGTTTTATATAAACGTTTTTAAGATACCAGCCAGTACATAATAGTTTAATTGGCGAGGTAAAAAAAAGAATAAAAAAAAATCATGAAAAAAAAATCATAAGAAAAAAAAAACGAAAAAGGGGGAAAAAATCATAAACAACAACTCACGGTTTGTAAATTTGTTTTCTTTTTTTCTCACGATCGATTCCGCTGAAGATGAGGTGCACCGCATATCCAGGGTTTCGTTGGCTACCTAAAAATGTAGTAAAAAAATTTAAATTGTTCCCCTTTTTCGGCGGTTCCTAACTTTAGGACATTTGTCCTACCTAATCTCCGTACGTATTAAAAGATATACACTTATCCAAACGTATATATATGTATATAACTTCTTAAACATATATACGCGCATATATATCCTTTCATATGTACAGTTCGATACGTATCCTAATACAAATATATAATAAAACAAATTGAAAAGAAAAAAAAGTATATCTGTGAAATGGCTGCTCCGAAGCTCGCTGAAGTTGTCACAACTGCTTCGCTGCTTGCTTGCTGCAGTAGTAAATTTATGCTGCAGTAATCTAGCGTTGGCTGCTTCACGCAGGGTAAACTTGTATCGTAATGATCCAGCGTTGGCTGCTTCGCGCAGCGTAAAATTGTGCCGCAGTGCTCCCTCGTGGGCTGCTTCGCGCAGCGTAAATTCGTGCTGCAATAATCCCGCGTTGGCTGCTTCACGCAGGGTAAACTTATGCCCCAGTTTTCCCGCGTTGGCTGCTTCACGCAACGTAAATTTGTGCTGCAGTAATCCCGCGTTGGCTGCTTCACGCAGGGTAAACTTATGCCCCAGTTTTCCCGCGTTGGCTGCTTCACGCAACGTAGATTTAACCCGCAGTGGTCCCTCGTGGGCTGCTTCGCGCAGCGTAAATTCGAGCTGCAGTAATCCCGCGTTGGCTGCTTCACGCAACGTAAATTTGTGCTGCGGTGACTGTTTTCGGTGCTATTGTAGCTGAAGTTCGCTCCTTGCACTGGTTGCTGCTGGTGCTTCAGTTTTCCAGTGTGGGCTGCTTCGATGGCTACTGCTGATGGTGGCGCAACAGTTGCTGCTTTCGATGTTATGGCAGCCGAAGTTGGCCGCTTTCGACGAAGGCTCGAACCCGTCGCTCTTTCACCACAGTTTCTTTGATGGACGGCCACCATAAACACAAATGTAAACGTAATTTCTTGATAATTCTTCCGGAAAGGAAGTATTTGGGAGTACTTTCGACCTTTCGATGCCGACACAGCTCAAGAAAAAAAATGACCACGTTTCTGTATTGCGTCGCCAAATCGCGACTTAACGAATCAGTTCTACGTTAAGATTTCCAAACACAGTTCTATCACATGTACACATAAAGCGCGATAAAAAAAAGTCTAAACGATGAAACGTGAGGAAATCTCTAATCAAAATAGCCGTTCGTTAATGAAATTTAAACGGTTTTAGGGCTTTCTCGCCGGCGGAGTGGAGGGACTAGGACTCACACTCCTAGCGACAGTCTGGAGTTCCCTTTTCGGCAGTTGGTGGCAAGATCCAACTTGCCTAGCGATGTGACCTGGCTTTTTCTCTACTTTCACGTCCCACAATTTCACATAAAATTCATCCAAAAGACAAAAAAAAACTGAACTAAACCGTTTTATCTTGTTTTTAAAATATTTTATGTCCTGTACAATATGTTTCAGGTATCATTAAAGAAAAGGTGCTGGATACGAGAGTTTTTGAAACTGTTAGCACTTCTATATCCACGTGTGTCGAACATCCCTCCAAACGAAAAAAACTCGACTCGGTTCCCTTGAAACGAAAGTACTGACTCCTCGGAAAACTCCGGCCGCATCGGAAAACTCCGATCGGCTCGGAAAACTCCGACCGCGTCGGAAAACTACAACCGATCCTCTCTGAATCCAAAAACTGACTGACTGACAAAAAAACTGATTGAAAAAAAACTGACTGAAAAAAAACTGATTGAAAACTAATTTCCGCCCGCGTCTTCGTTCCTTTTTTGTTCCTCGCTTATTTGCGCGTTGCACACGCAACTTTCTTTGTTTTTCGCTTTCCGTATCTGTGTCAATTTTTTTACACAGGATTCGTGCCAAATTTTGGCTAAACTGAGCTGTACTTTTATTTCGTCGCTGTGCTGGCGATTTCTCATTGGTGCGCATTGTTTACTTTGCCTTTGTCTGATGCGCTTGGCCATTTCACCGTTAAGGCGGTTGTTTTCCAGCGGCGTGCCGAAAATCAGCACAGTGGCGTGGGCAAAAAATTATGTGACAAAAGGGGAATTTCATTATGTGGTAAAAAGGGAATTTCATTACAAAGCCTCGAGCGATGGCTTTTTGGTATGATGCACACACACATATATAAGTATGTATTTCATTAGTAACCCAGCAAGATTTTAGTAACGTGTTCAACTACAAATGCAACACTTCGCATCTGTAGAAGTATGTAAATGTGCATGTAGTGGTGAATATTCTTATTTACTTTCGCATCGCCATTGCACGAAAAGAGACAAACTAATGTCATTCCATCCAGTCATTCTGTTCTTGCATCAACTTTTGTTATTCCCAGTGACATTTCTGCGAAAGCAACATCGAATGATTCGGAAATTCCACAATTTGAACTCGGATCTTCAAATTGTAGAATTTCCACTCGATGTTGCTTCCGCAAAAATTTCACTGGGAATAGCGAACGCTCCTGCTTCGCCAAATGAGAATCCGGAAAACACATGAAATGAAGATCCGGAAAACAGTTTAATAAAAATAAAATTATCGGAGTATTTTGTTACCAGTAACGCTAAAAGTAACACATGTTACTTTTAGCGTTACTGGTAACAAAATATTCACATATTTCGTCTCATTTCATCTCACACCTAATAAGCATAAGGCTGTCTCGTTTCTACATTGCTAGAGCAAGACAGACTTATGTACGTTTGGTGTTGGAGTAAGTGCGATAGACATTCACACGGATTGTCAATTGCACGATGTATATAGTGAGTTTTTTCCCAACGCTCTAAGAAGATTCACGCAGAGGGTAACAGTGAATTATCACGTTACTCCACTAGTTACGTAACTAGTTCCGAATCTTGCTGGGAAGAGAACGATATTTCGCTCCCAGCATTATAGTTGTGTTCAGGGTTGTGAGATTTTTGATTTTCGAAATCGTAGTAAATCGGCCGAAAAATAATAGTAGAATCGACGAAATAGTAAATTTATGTAAAACCTTCGTTTAATTTGAACGAAAGACTAGAAATGGGGGCGTTTTGAACACTGTATGTATGATATTTATTTCACACTTCTCTTATCATAAACCAATTATAAATAAAATTATTATACCCGTATGGTGAAACCGAATATTTCAAAAACGGTGCATCTTATCAAAAAAGTGCAAGAACAAAAGTTATTTAGGATATGATTCTACATAAAACTGCCACACATCAAAATCCGATTGGAATAAATTGAAAAAAAAATCTAATTAGAAAGTTTGACTTCAAACTGGAATTTTGATACAACTGTTCCTGTTCAGTTAAATCACCATACGGATTTTCAATAATTGCCAGATTGGCAATTATAGCTTTTGTTATGTTTTAAATAAAAATTTGTTTCCTTAATTTCCTTTTCACTAAAATTTTTTACTTAAATATCTATTGGCGATCGTTGTAGCCGGATCGACGTCTTCTGGCCGTCTCTACGAGACAGACACCTGCTTTTTTTTTATATAAAATCGTTTAATTTGATTGACTGACTGACTGACTGATTCTAATGGTATTAGGGGGTTTTCGGGGTCGCTGATCACGAATCCGGTATTAGATTTTCAAAACTCGAAACGGAAGGTCCCGTATGGATAACGAAAATATCCCTTTTCCCATTTTTTCCGGGGAAAATTGGCATTAGGGGGTTTTCGGGGTCGCGGATCACGAATCTGGTGTTAGACTAATTCGCAAAGGAGAGTCCTGCAAAGATAAGATTTTTTTCAAAAGTATGCAAGCTATTTTACATAAATCAAAATAAAATTTTATAGTAAATTTTTAAAGTTCAATTAATTACTCCCCAACAAACATTTCGTGCCTTGATGTGACCATCTTCGATTTTCAAAACGAAAACGTTCTCTCGACGTCGTTGCGCAGGAATAGTTCCCAACATTTGCCTCTGACGGCACATTTCCCGTTTGGGAAAAGTTAAAGGAATAGTTACTAAATTGTTCCCACAAAAATTCCCACGCGGGCAAAGTGGAAATGCGGGCGCAGTTGTGCGTCGGCGGGAATTTTTTATTGTCACATAATCGTCGCTGTTATGTTCCCAAGTAACCATATAGGGCGTACAGTGGACGTCGTTTCCACAAAGTCCGACCAAGAGGGCGTGACGTTGGTGCAAATGTCGAATTGGATTCGACGTCGATTCGAAACGAGTTCGAAAGTGGGGAATGACGTGATGTCCGATTAGCGTCTACTCAAACGTCCGCAAAGGCGAAATTTCTATTAGGACGTCAATTGGCCTTCGTTTGGGCGTCGGTAGCCATCGGGAATCAATCTTCTCTGTTGACGACATTGCATTCGCTACACATTCATGCTTATTCACAAATTTATTGTTAGTTAACAATATTGTTAAGTAACAATAAATTTCATAGCAATCCATAAAGAAAATGGTAATCACAATTTCGCTTGTTAAAAAGTTTCGTTAAAAATGTTCGTTGTGTTGTTATGGCAACAATTTTGTGAATTATTATAATAGTTGCAGTTGTATTGCATTCGGGGATTGTTGTATTGCATTCGCGGATTGTTGTATTGCATTGCGGGGAGACGATAAATATTTTTTAAAACTGTTTTCTTCTATGGAAAACGGATCGCTGGTATCGCGAAGAAGTTGACTTGGTAATCCACGTGGTAATCCAACATATCGTCGGTGATAGTGCAATACCGCGTGTGAGCAGTTTGTAAATACCGCGTATCTACATTTTGAATGTTTTACGGGGGGAAGAAAAAGTTTGATATTTCTAACCCTTTAAAGAGATTTTCTCATCTAAGATTTTTTGGGACCTCATTATATGACTGTCATATAACCTCATTATATGACTGTCATAATGAGGTCCCAAAAAATCTTATGCTACATTTACACGAATGACAAATTTGTCATTTTTTTCTTGTCATTATGTTAATTCCCGTGTAAATGGCATAATTTTTGTAATTTTTTCTGTCAGAAAATGTCAATCTCTCATAAAAGAATGAACTTGTCCATTCTTTTATGCCAGATTGTCATTCGTGCAAACGCAATATTAGTTATGACAACTTTAGTATTCAACTTTTGTCATAACTAATATTGCGTTTGCACGAATGACAATCTGGCATAAAAGAATGGACAAGTTCATTCTTTTATGAGAGATTGACATTTTCTGACAGAAAAAATTACAAAAATTATGCCATTTACACGGGAATTAACATAATGACAAGAAAAAAATGACAAATTTGTCATTCGTGTAAATGTAGCATAAGACGAGAAAATCTCTTTAAAGGGTTAGAAATATCAAACTTTTTCTTCCCCCGTAAAACATTCAAAATGTAGAAACGCGGTATTTACAAACTGCTCATACGCGGTATTGCACTATCACCGACGATATGTCTTTAAAAAAGCAACACAGTAGAACACGCTTAAATGCACATCGAACTTCGCAGAATTTCATGTGCATTTATCCGTGTTTTTTTTCATTTATCCGTAGCACGGAGAAATACACGCGAGTAGGCTACACAAAAACAAAGAATCAATTTAATTCTTTTTATCACATAAAAATAACAAAAATCACATTTTTTTGTTGTGATTACATTTTATTTTTGCACATGTGCATTTAAGCGTGTAAAATTTCATGTAATTTATACTTTTGGGGTATGAAAATGGTTGCATTTAAGCAAGTATTGCAATTAAGCGTGTTTAATTTATCCGTATATATTTATATGAAAAATACTTTAAAATCCTCCAGGCACAAATATGGCGTCCAATTACACGAGTTTTACATTTAAGCGTCTTGCATTTAAGTGTGTTTTACTAAAATCAATTTTTTTGCTTGAAAAATAAAAAATATTTCTTCCCAAACAACTAAAATTTATTTTTGTTATCGTAACAACACTTTTAAGCAATTCTAACAAGCAATAGTGCACTCTGAATACGGTTTTATTTGACAATTTTTAGCTTAACAATATTATCGAAAGTTCATAGCAAGCAAAGTGAAATGTGAATACCGATTTCTATTTAAACAATTGTTATGGGTATTAACAAGCAATAATAGCTTTTGTGAATAAGCATGATTATCGAACGGAATTACCTATGTCCCTCTTATACTTACATGAATTGCTGGGCGAACAAAGATGTGTACAAAGATAAACGACAGCACAAAGTTACAGCATAGTTTATACTAGTTAGGAAACGTAGGGCTTTTTACGTGTACCTACGTTGGAGTAAAGAAAACCGATATACTCTGGACGCGGTTTTTCTTTCTTTCCTACGCGTAAATTACCAACAAAACACAACACATGTAAAACCTAGCCATATTTTCATACACCACCAACACATGCAATCTCCCGCTGTCGGAAAATTGCATGTGTTGGTGGTGTATGAAAATATGGCTAGGTTTTACATGTGTTGTGTTTTGTTGGTAATTTACGCATAGGAAAGAAAGAAAAACCGCGTCCAGAGTATATCGGTTATCTTTACTCCAACGTAGGTACACGTAAAAAGCCCTACGTTTCCTAACTAGTATAAACTATGGTTACAGATGATAGCGACGAAATAATGGAAACTTGTTATATTTACTTTTCGTAAATGGACATTTGTAATGGATTTTTCATCATGTTATATGCTGCCATTTCAGTTGCAACTAATTATTTTTTTTTTTTGACAAAAAGCTATCTAAAATGCTTTATATTGAAATGGGCCATCTAAATATTTTGTTTTCAACAAAAAATTTCTTTAATTTTATTTTTCGTCAAATTTTTTTTTCCTTTCATTCAGTAAAATTTTGATGCCAATGAAATTGTGCTGCTTCAAAATTGTCTCCCATCTATTTTTTATGCGATTTCCTCCAGTGATTAGTTTAAAATAAGTTTAATTTTCGAAGCGAAATCATTTGAATCAATATCAATGTGGAACATGGCGGATGAAAACATGTGCGCCCTCAAAGACGCGTTAGCTCATTTTCGCGCCCTATTAGACGTTAAGTTCTAATGGGAGGGCGTGAATACCTTCAAATACGCCTAAAAGGGCGTTTAGTGGAATTCAAGTCTGTTAGGGCGCCAAAATATTTTTTCAGAGATAATAAAAAATGTCACCTGTTTTAGTGAGACAAAAGAACTTGAGACAAAGTGAGACAAAGCACAAAATTACTCTTAATAAGCCCCATATCCAGGCTTCCTCTCTAATCAGAGGACAAACTTCTCGCACTTGGTTTTCTGTCTCGCTCTAATACGCCCAATAGGAATTCTACAGTAGAAATTACGCTTTATAAGGCGTCAGCTTGATTTAGATAAGGGATTGACGCCCTTATAGACCGATAATGGACGTATTGTTTGCCATACGCCTTAAGAGTCATGAAGGCGTCACACGGTCTCAATGCCTTATATAAGACGTTAAGTTCTTTTCAGGTCTTATTGGGCGATACTTCCATTAAGGTTTAATTTGAGGGTGCTCGGTCTTCTTTTCGTTCAGACGATACGCCTTATTGGAAAAAACGTCTTTGATGAATTTTAATAGGTAGTGAAGTGGACATCTCGACCGAATATAAGGCGGCCAGACTTTAGTGCGGTCGCCGATTACCAATTGCGTTACTTGGGTTACTGTACCAGGCAATTGTGAGGAAGAACTGTCAATTTTTATTTTATGTCATTCAGTTTCTTGTTCTTGTAGAACGTGGAAAAACAATTTGAAATATTCAGAGAGAATAGCAAGAGTGTCGGAAGTAGAAAACGTCCATTTAAAACAACAACGAATTTCTACAGAAAAGTAAGATTATGTAAAAAAATACAATCTGGGCGCGATCTGAAGAAGAGGAGAAATTCTTTCTATTTCTATCAATTTGCAATTTCGTCATATATTTTGGCCATAAAAGAAAGGATTTTTGTTCCCAATTGGACGGTACTGTATTATAGTTTTTTTTCTCCATTCTCGACCGTTTCTACTACTGTATACATTTCAAGATAACTAAACTTCAAAGGGATTTTAAATGAACCGTCAATTCGCAAAATATGTCTGTGGCACAAATACTTGCGCCAATAATTAATGCAGTCTGGTCGGCCATTCCATATGACGTGTTCACAGTCACTTACAAAATGACAAAGTAAA
Source organism: Chrysopilus asiliformis (assembly GCA_964034945.1). Classification (NCBI taxonomy): domain Eukaryota; kingdom Metazoa; phylum Arthropoda; class Insecta; order Diptera; family Rhagionidae; genus Chrysopilus; species Chrysopilus asiliformis. The sequence continues at coordinate 65,232,986 of OZ035961.1, read as the reverse complement.
AATTAAATCTGAAAATCTTCAAGGCGAATGGGGAAAACGGTTATGTAACTGAAATATTTGATTTGTGATGTAAATTAGAGCATGTTTAATCCAGAGTCACCAATTGAAGACGTAAAAATTGCTGACGAGATTAAAAGCGAGCGCGACAAAAATTCAAAATTTCTGTTAATGTCTCAATTACCAAAATAACTGCAATGAAAGGTAGAGATTTGACAATTTTTATTTTCTTTGTCTCCTGTATAACACCATCAAAAAATCGGTAGTTTTCGAAATAAATTTAAAAAAAGGTTTATGGAGTTTTAGTGAAAGACCAATTGTGGCAAAATTCAATATCTTTAACAAACGTTATACATTTTCGAAGAAAGTTGCGAAAAACAATCTTTCCATTTTTAAAATCCGTTTTATTTTTCGCCAAAAGTAGATAAAATCGTCCGGGAAATAAGGTTTTTAATAAATTTAATCATAGAATCTTTCCATTTTTAAAATCTGTTTTATTTTTCGCCAAAAGTAGATACAATCGTCTTTGATGAATTTTAATAGGTAGTGAAGTGGACATCTCGACCGAATATAAGGCGGCCAGACTTTAGTGCGGTCGCCGATTACCAATTGCGTTACTTGGGTTACTGTACCAGGCAATTGTGAGGAAGAACTGTCAATTTTTATTTTATGTCATTCAGTTTCTTGTTCTTGTAGAACGTGGAAAAACAATTTGAAATATTCAGAGAGAATAGCAAGAGTGTCGGAAGTAGAAAACGTCCATTTAAAACAACAACGAATTTCTACAGAAAAGTAAGATTATGTAAAAAAATACAATCTGGGCGCGATCTGAAGAAGAGGAGAAATTCTTTCTAATTCTATCAATTTGCAATTTCGTCATATATTTTGGCCATAAAAGAAAGGATTTTTGTTCCCAATTGGACGGTACTGTATTATAGTTTTTTTTCTCCATTCTCGACCGTTTCTACTACTGTATACATTTCAAGATAACTAAACTTCAAAGGGATTTTAAATGAACCGTCAATTCGCAAAATATGTCTGTGGCACAAATACTTGCGCCAATAATTAATGCAGTCTGGTCGGCCATTCCATATGACGTGTTCACAGTCACTTACAAAATGACAAAGTAAAAATTAAATCTGAAAATCTTCAAGGCGAATGGGGAAAACGGTTATGTAACTGAAATATTTGATTTGTGATGTAAATTAGAGCATGTTTAATCCAGAGTCACCAATTGAAGACGTAAAAATTGCTGACGAGATTAAAAGCGAGCGCGACAAAAATTCAAAATTTCTGTTAATGTCTCAATTACCAAAATAACTGCAATGAAAGGTAGAGATTTGACAATTTTTATTTTCTTTGTCTCCTGTATAACACCATCAAAAAATCGGTAGTTTTCGAAATAAATTTAAAAAAAGGTTTATGGAGTTTTAGTGAAAGACCAATTGTGGCAAAATTCAATATCTTTAACAAACGTTATACATTTTCGAAGAAAGTTGCGAAAAACAATCTTTCCATTTTTAAAATCCGTTTTATTTTTCGCCAAAAGTAGATAAAATCGTCCGGGAAATAAGGTTTTTAATAAATTTAATCATAGAATCTTTCCATTTTTAAAATCTGTTTTATTTTTCGCCAAAAGTAGATACAATCGTCCGGGAAATAAGGTTTTTAATAAATTTAATCATAGAATTTATGAGCAAAAAAAATTCAAAAGGCCACATGTGGTGCCGGCTGCCTGGTTAGGGATTAAGTGGTTTTTGGGAGGTGCTCGGGAAATGTGTTCTATGCAAAATAACAAGGTCAACTATTTTTATGAATACAATATTTACTACGCACTACGTATTCGGCATTGCGTCCAAAATAAATATAAATACTGTATGTGCATCGCGAGACTCTAAATTTTGATTTTCACTTCAAAACTTACTACAACGTGACCACAACGGTTTTTAATTTCTCAGCGATGTGTAATTTTAGTTGCCACAGTATTTCACTTTTAAATATGGCGTTGATTTTGTTAAACGATTTCCGAGTTTTGTAAATCTAATTAAAGGCTTTTTCAGTACTATTTCATGAACCTGATTAGGAAAAAATCAGTTTTTGGAATAAAAGCTTTTCTTAGAAATTAGTTTGAATCGTTTTTTGTTAAAGTTTTTATGCCCATTTTTTCAGATTTTCATGAAAAATTTCCCTTTTATGCAAAATTATGAGAAGTAATTTTTTTTGGAAGCAACACAAGCACTTTAATCGAAAAATTTCATTCGTTTGGAGTTTTTGATCTGAAAAATCATCAAAATGCCAATATTTAATTTAATTCAGATTGACAGTCATTAAATATGTCTTCCATTATATAAATATTCGATGAAACTACACATAAGCGATAGAACTACACATTCGATGGAAGTACACATTTATAAATGACACCTAATACAATTTTCGCATATTTGTAGTATTAAGTAACTTCTGTTACACACACTATTAAAAAACGAATGACAAATTCCATATTAAACAACGACGTCGTTGTTACCTCACAGCGTGTGCCTTCGCGGGCATATTCTTGGGAAAAGTGTTGCGCCAAATAGGTCACGTAGACATCACTCAAACGTCGCTGTTAAGTCACAACTGTTCCTCCGGAGGCACCAAATCTTCAATAGCGACGTCGCTATGGGGGGAAGGGCAAGGGGAAGGGGAAGGGAAGGGGAGGGGGAAGGCAATGGGGAGGGGGAAGGAGAAGGATAAGGATAAGGATAAGGATAAGGATAAGGATAAGGATAAGGATAAGGAGAAGAAGGAGAAGAAGGAGAAGAAGGAGAAGAAGGAGAAGAAGGAGAAGAAGGAGAAGAAGGAGAAGAAGGAGAAGAAGGAGAAGAAGGAGAAGAAGGAGAAGAAGGAGAAGAAGGAGAAGAAGGAGAAGAAGGAGAAGAAGGAGAAGAAGGAGAAGAAGGAGAAGAAGGAGAAGAAGGAGAAGAAGGAGAAGAAGGAGAAGAAGGAGAAGAAGGAGAAGAAGGAGAAGAAGGAGAAGAAGGAGAAGAAGGAGAAGAAGGAGAAGAAGGAGAAGAAGGAGAAGAAGGAGAAGAAGGAGAAGAAGGAGAAGAAGGAGAAGAAGGAGAAGAAGGAGAAGAAGGAGAAGAAGGAGAAGAAGGAGAAGAAGGAGAAGAAGGAGAAGAAGGAGAAGAAGGAGAAGAAGGAGAAGAAGGAGAAGAAGGAGAAGAAGGAAAAGAAGGAAAAGAAGGAGAAGAAGGAGAAGAAGGAGAAGAAGGAGAAGAAGGAGAAGAAGGAGAAGAAGGAGAAGAAGGAGAAGAAGGAGAAGAAGGAGAAGAAGGAGAAGAAGGAGAAGAAGGAGAAGAAGGAGAAGAAGGAGAAGAAGGAGAAGAAGGAGAAGAAGGAGAAGAAGGAGAAGAAGGAGAAGAAGGAGAAGAAGGAGAAGAAGGAGAAGAAGGAGAAGAAGGAGAAGAAGGAGAAGAAGGAGAAGAAGGAGAAGAAGGAGAAGAAGGAGAAGAAGGAGAAGAAGGAGAAGAAGGAGAAGAAGGAGAAGAAGGAGAAGAAGGAGAAGAAGGAGAAGAAGGAGAAGAAGGAGAAGAAGGAGAAGAAGGAGAAGAAGGAGAAGAAGGAGAAGAAGGAGAAGAAGGAGAAGAAGGAGAAGAAGGAGAAGAAGGAGAAGAAGGAGAAGAAGGAGAAGAAGGAGAAGAAGGAGAAGAAGGAGAAGAAGGAGAAGAAGGAGAAGAAGGAGAAGAAGGAGAAGAAGGAGAAGAAGGAGAAGAAGGAGAAGAAGGAGAAGAAGGAGAAGAAGGAGAAGAAGGAGAAGAAGGAGAAGAAGGAGAAGAAGGAGAAGGAGAAGAAGGAGAAGAAGGAGAAGAAGGAGAAGAAGGAGAAGAAGGAGAAGAAGGAGAAGAAGGAGAAGAAGGAGAAGAAGGAGAAGAAGGAGAAGAAGGAGAAGAAGGAGAAGAAGGAGAAGAAGGAGAAGAAGGAGAAGAAGGAGAAGAAGGAGAAGAAGGAGAAGAAGGAGAAGAAGGAGAAGAAGGAGAAGAAGGAGAAGAAGGAGAAGAAGGAGAAGAAGGAGAAGAAGGAGAAGAAGGAGAAGAAGGAGAAGAAGGAGAAGAAGGAGAAGAAGGAGAAGAAGGAGAAGAAGGAGAAGAAGGAGAAGAAGGAGAAGAAGGAGAAGAAGGAGAAGAAGGAGAAGAAGGAGAAGAAGGAGAAGAAGGAGAAGAAGGAGAAGAAGGAGAAGAAGGAGAAGAAGGAGAAGAAGGAGAAGAAGGAGAAGAAGGAGAAGAAGGAGAAGAAGGAGAAGAAGGAGAAGAAGGAGAAGAAGGAGAAGAAGGAGAAGAAGGAGAAGAAGGAGAAGAAGGAGAAGAAGGAGAAGAAGGAGAAGAAGGAGAAGAAGGAGAAGAAGGAGAAGAAGGAGAAGAAGGAGAAGAAGGAGAAGAAGGAGAAGAAGGAGAAGAAGGAGAAGAAGGAGAAGAAGGAGAAGAAGGAGAAGAAGGAGAAGAAGAAGAAGAAGGAGAAGAAGGAGAAGAAGGAGAAGAAGGAGAAGAAGGAGAAGAAGGAGAAGAAGGAGAAGAAGGAGAAGAAGGAGAAGAAGGAGAAGAAGGAGAAGAAGGAGAAGAAGGAGAAGAAGGAGAAGAAGGAGAAGAAGGAGAAGAAGGAGAAGAAGGAGAAGAAGGAGAAGAAGGAGAAGAAGGAGAAGAAGGAGAAGAAGGAGAAGAAGGAGAAGAAGGAGAAGAAGGAGAAGAAGGAGAAGAAGGAGAAGAAGGAGAAGAAGGAGAAGAAGGAGAAGGAGAAGGAGAAGGAGAAGGAGAAGGAGAAGGAGAAGGAGAAGGAGAAGGAGAAGGAGAAGGAGAAGGAGAAGGAGAAGGAGAAGGAGAAGGAGAAGGAGAAGGAGAATGTTTTCTTTGAAAACAAAGAGTCTGAATAAAAATGGGGTGCCGGTCAATTTATCGTAAACAATGTATCGTGAACAATTTATCGTGAACAATTTATCGTAGAACAATTTATCGTAAGAACAATTGCAAAAACGATCAAATTAATGCAGCTTCGCCCCATAGGAGTGGATTAAGTCTATACAAAAATATATGGCATCTGACTTTAGCCGTTCTTCCAAATGCAACTTGGATTTTTTTTGACTTTATCCGTTTGGTGTAGTAGCCTATAACGGTCAAAAATTGTCGTAGAAACTAACGGGTTAGTGCAACTAAGAGCATTTTGAAAGGAGAACACGATTTTGTAAAAACATTGAAAACGGATAAAGTCGAGTTAAGCCCTTATAACTTGTGGCCACAGAATTGTTTTACGATAAATTGTTTTACGATAAATTGTTCTTACGATAAATTGTTCTTACGATAAATTGTTCTTACGATAAATTGTTTTACGATAAATTGTTCACGATAAATTGTTTTACGATAAATTGTTCACGATAAATTGTCCGCGAATCATAAAAATGTAATATAACTTTTGAACTTGGTACCAATATTATAATAAATAAACGCTATAACTATCCCACTCCTGATACCGCATTCGTCTCATTCTCTCGCTGTTTAGTTTTCCTAAGGTTTCACTTCTCACCGCGTGTGCACATGTTTTTTTCTATTTTATTCTCCTCGCGTCAAGGGGAATTTTCTCAGAGGTGAGACCTATCTAGATCGGGTTTTTGTCCCCGAAAATCCCTAGCCCCCAAGTTTCGTGAAAATCGTTAGTCGGGTTTTCGAAATCGTTGTGCAAACATTCCTCGTATTATATTATGGGATTGTTACGGACTTCTTGACTCCAGAAACGGATTCATCGACTTCAAAAACCCTCAGATGAGAATTGTTTCGGAAAATTTGAGTGTTGCGACCGCTCTGAGACGTCGCAACAGTAGCTAGACAATTGGTAGCTTACCTTTGAATCTTAGTTATTCATATGCTGGACCAACTATTAGCTGAAAGAGGTGCCAGGACAATTGATTAACAACAATCTATTTTTGTTCGTAAATTTGTATTCTAAATTCTTATAAATTACACACTTAACCTAAGCTTATTGTCTAACATAATATTATTAAAACTATAAATGAATGTTGATTGATGTTTAGGGAACTTAATCTGTAATGGAAAAACCGATTAATGACAAAATAATGAAGATTATGAAAATTGGCGAAGATTCTTCGACCAAGAACGATGATTTCCTAGGAATTCGTAGATTGGCGAAATTCTTTCGTACAATAAATAATTCAGGGAAAAATTAATGTAAAGGAATGAATTTGGTAAATAAAAATAAAAAAAAAAATTTATAATTCAAAAATAATTTACCGCGACCGAGATTTGAACCCCGGTCTTAGGTACGCCAAACTTTTTCTCAACCGCTAGGCTACAATTGTAGTCAAGTGCAAGAGGTTAACACGCGGATGTAAGGAATACGTGATTTGATGTTGTTATCAGGAGAAATCGGTGGTTTGCGGTAGGGATAATAAATAGCAATGGAATACGACCGATGGCTATTGGAATGACGATGATTTCCTTTCGCTAAGTAGATAGAATTTCAGAGTAGGAAACCAACACATATGAAATTGGATTGATGATGGAATACGATATATTAATTTCTTGTAATGAATTTATATCGATATTTAGAGATTAAATTGAATAATTCGAAATTAATAGAGTGAAAATTCTTAAAGATTAATTGGGTCGAAAGGAATTCATGAACTTGAGAAATTTGATAGAATTTCTCTAGGGAAAGTTAATGAGTAATTCTGTTTAAAATAAACGTAAAAACCAAAAAGGAAGTAGATTTAATGTTCGAATTAATATATGTGATATTAATTCTAGGTTAATTCTATTCGCAGAAAGGAAATTAACCATTTCGTTGTGTATGTTGAGATGACATATGTGATGTTAACTCCTTGGTAAATTCATTTAACGGAAACGACCAATAAAATATTAGCTGCGCGATATTAAATGACTGGGTAAAAATGATTCGTGAGGAGATGGGTTAGAAGGAGTTCATAAATGGCAGTGAAGATTCTTCGACCACCGATTTATGGATAAGGTAGTAAAGGATTTATAAAAAAAAAATGAAAATTAAAAATTCTTTTAGTTGGAAAAATAATTCGTAGCGACCGCGATTCGAACTCGGGTCTTTGGAGACGTTAAACGCCTGGTTACCTTTGGGGCTAAGGCCGCTTCCAAGAATTTAGTTCCCGTAGTTGGGGAACCGTGGTTGGTTAGGGTGCTTGAAGTGATTTCCTCTTGATACTAGAGGATTCAACAAAGTGAGTTGAAATGAGGAATTAATATATCTAATATTAATGTTTGTAGGTATGTTTCTCTACCGATAGGAAGAGATTCGAATTGTAAATGCAGATTTTAATTGGAGTAATTAATGCGTAACATTAATTATCTCGAATCAAAACGTGCATAAACAGAAAAAGGTGGAAATGCGATATGATTTCCTTGATTGAAAGTTCGATAACAACTCCTATGTGAAAGGAGTGTTGAATAACCAAATGGGTTCGAATTAAGTTCTGGATTAATATGTACGATATTAATCCCTTTTCCTAAACGCGAAATTTAATAGAAGTAATTAATACGTAATATTAATTGCTTCCTATTAAATTTGAGGTTGATGAGATTGTTATGTTATTAATAAGTTTAGGAGGAACCCAATAAGGATCAATGAAAAATCTTCGATCAATACCTTATGGACATGGAATTTTTTTAGGAAGGTGGAAAGTTTGGTGGGAAAAATACTTATACAAATTTTGCACTTTATCCTTGTGCTGAGATGTTCTTGGTTTTTTACCTTTACTGCTTCTGATGACTTCGTTAAAGTTCCTGATGTTGTCCACTTGGCTTGTCTTCCTTGAAGTAGGTCTGCTTGATTGCGAGACTGTTTTGCAAGTGTCCTTTGAGGGTTTCGAGCCTATGCTTATCACCTCGGCTCCATTGATCCTCGTTAGGATCCTCTAGTATTGGTGGGGATAGTGAATAGAGTGCTTCTCCGTACGTTTTGCTTATTGGGGGCACTGTTTGTTATGCGCTGTTAAGTTGCTGAGTTGAGGTTTGAGAAATGTCAACTCAGATTGATTATTGTGAATTCAATGTTTGTTATGGATAATTGGGTAAGTTGCGCATGTTAAATTTATATGATTAGTTAAGTTAATATGTTTTTTTTTCTTTCAGATAGATAATCTAGTGATGTTTGGAGGTAGCGGAATGGAGTTCTATCGTCGTGGAGCGGAGATATGTTGGGTCAGGTAATCTTTTCTGGTTTAGATTGTTTAGTAATGTTTTTCATTTTAGTTCATTATTCTATGTTGTTCAGTCGGGTCTGAACATTGAGGAAAAGGATAATCACGTTATCTTTACAGGACCTTCCGTTATTCTTACATGTACGAAGTAGTAAAAATATCGGATTATCATCGGACTTGCTTATGAGTACAAAATCAATCCGATGAGTGGAAGTAGTAGGTCAAAATTAGATTGCAAGATTTGACCCAGACAAACACACCCGAATGCAAGCTAAATAAAAGTTTTAAAAGTGGTCCAGTATGAGGCGCCTTTAAACTTTTTTTTAACAGCATCAACTCTAACAGAAACATAATGAACTTGTCAACAAATTCTTAAAGACAAACACATTCCTTGTTGTGGTTTGAGCCTTGTACTGGCTTAATGTCATTCATTGTCTGACATAATTGAAAAAGAAATTCAATCGAAGAAACTTAAATCTCTGAGCTGGTATTGCATAACATATCTCCGGTAAGAGTTAATGAGGTTCTATATACAAATTCAGCTGCTGAGGCACCCAAATCTTCTTTACATGCTGACCTAATTCTTAAAAAGATAGTTGGCACAATTTTAGACCACTTTCATTGTTATAAGCGATGATTGCACTTTTTAATCCACGATCTAACTTTTCTATCATTCCATTTAAGCTAATATGTTCAGTCAAATTTTGAGAGTTCTTGAAATAGTGGTTCGAATTGTCTTCCTTGATCTGTTGTTATTCTTCGAGATACTCCAAATCAATCCTTCACAAAATTCTCTTGCAACGGATTCTGATTTAATATTAGGTATTGGAAAAACTTCTGGCCTCCTTATCAAACGATCAAAACAGGTTAAACAACAAGAAATACCATTGGATGGGGTAAGTGGACCAACAATATCAATATTTACATGTTTAAATCTTAGTATCGGAACTTGAATTACTCCTGGTACAATAATACAATGTCTCGTTATTTTCGATATTTGAAATGTAATGCACGACCGTGTCCAGTTTCTAATATCCTAATCCATGGCGAAACTTATCTTGCTTTTATTAGATTAACCGTAGCTTTTACTCCTGTATGTGATAATTTATGTAGTTTATCAATTAAACTTTTTTGAAGCCTACTTGAAGCATTTTGAAGCATTTATCGCAATAAATTTGTGTGTTGGATTCGACATCTTTATATAAAATTAATTTTAAAGATGAAGTTCCTTTGAGTAATTAAAATTTCTTTATCTTTGGATTGCTGAATATATAAATATTGATACGAGAATTTAGAAGATCGATTGTTTCTATTCTTGATGATGTATACATAGGCAACGACTATGTTTTTCTCCGTGACATAACGAATATCAGTTGAAAATTGAGCAATGAAATTTAGATAACGACTTTGCTTGGGACTCAATGTATCGCTTTTCTTTTCAAATGTAAATGTTATTGGTTTATGATCTGTGAATATTATAAAAATACGAATCTTCTAATAAATATACCTGATAGTTTCATATAAAAAGCGAGAAGCTCTCTATCATAGGAACTATACTTTAGCTGTGCTAAATTTAATTTTCTTGAAAAAAAAGATAGAGGAATCCATTTGTCACCATGGAGTTGTTGAATAACAGCTCCTGTTGAAAAATTAGATGCATCGACCATTAACGAAATTTGAGAAGAACTTTCGAGATAAACTAATAAATTTGCAACAACTAAAGCATTCTTAATAAGTTTGAAAGATTCCTCTTGAGATTTATTCCAATCGTGTGCTTCTTTGGATTACCTTTTTGAAATTCATTAATGGGTTATACTACCCAGACGCGCTGAAAAATGAACCTTTTTTGGGAATTTTTTACGTTTTTCGTTATTGTAATGGAATTAAACTTCTATAACGTTATAACGCAATTTTGATGAAAAAACCGGAAAATCGTTATCTCTTTACGTTACGATAACGTTTCCCATCCCTGATTTTAATTTTTTTTTTGTTATTGGATTCTATTTTGATAAAGAAGACTTTTGGTAATTATTTCGTGAAAATCCAACTACTGGTTGCAGAGTAATGGCCAAAAATGGGGTTTCGGTCAAAATTTCCCCCTCGAAACCATTACTTAAACGGGACTTACCGCCGATTTTGAAAACACATGTGTTGTCCCATAATTTTCGATCTACTCTGACTTATCAAAAATTTGGTAAAATCGGCGCCATCAGGTTGGAGTACGTAATCTAATTTACTTTGCTTTGCAATTTTCGGTACTTTAGCTATTGTTCATTTTTGAAATAGCTAATCGGCAATAAAACAAAAGCCTCGACGGATGGTTTAAACTGTGTAGTCATATGAGTACCAGATGTTGGCACTAGTAATAGGGGCGCGGTTGACTAGGGTCTTCATATTTTTTTCCTAGCTTTATGGGGTCAAATGGATTTAAAAAATAAAAAAAATTAGTCGCTCGGCCATGGGGGGAGCCGGGGCACCGAGACCCCCAATATATAAAAATCACCCAAAACGGCTTTTTATGAGTTCCTAAATCCAAAGAAATACTTTGTATGACTTCTGAATGTCAAATTAACGCATTTCAGAGGGTGGGGGTTAGGGGGTTCACTGACCCCAAAAATACAAAAGTGGCTGAAAGTGCATTGTGAGAGCTCCGAAGTCCAAAAAAAATACATTTTAGAGATTTTTTTTGTTTTCAGTGCCGTAGGCGTATTTTGTATTGGGTGGGGGCAAACAAAAACTTTTTGGAAAGAACTCTTTGAGGGACACCTTTTGGTGTTCACAGTTTTAAAATCGGTCAAAAAACAAACAAATTATAGCCGTTTGTAGTTTTTGCGAAAAAACTTTGGGGGGCTCCCGGCTCCCCCCTATGGCCGAGCGACTAAATTTTTTTTTATTTTTTAAATCCATTTGACCCCATAAAGCTAGGAAAAAAATATGAAGATCCTAGTCAACCGCGCCCCTAAAGTAAAGTTTAGCCCTAAAATTTTGCTACGTATCAGGTTAATTACAATCGCAATCATAATTTACACATAGTTTATTGTATATTTAACTCCACGTATATCCCGCGTGGGTATATATTTAATCATAGACTTGTCATCAAAACAACCCTTAAGTTGAGCAGGGTTTTATAAAGAGTTCAAGTGAATTACTTGTTCATAACAGCAAACATTTCAACCATTTTAAATTATGTATAAGCGGTTATACAAATCAACCAAACGTAAGGCAGTAATTTTTGTAATAACGTTTAATGACCTCCTGAATATGATATAGCAACAATGCGGCATTGTACATTAATTTTTTGTAAAGCCATAAATACAGCTACATTAACAAGTAACACTGGCAATTGCAGTACATCGGTCGTGTTAAGCGGCATTACATTCTGAAACCTATTCCTAAAAATAAATGGTTATTTTTGTGCTTGTGAATAATTTCAGTGAAGTAAAATGAAATTTACTCTAGTTTGTTCACTTTTTTTTTGTAGTAGATTAATCTCATCCTCAAATGTAGCTTGGAAAAAAAATGAAATTGATAAGAATGTTGCCCTTTTGGTACCTCGATCGAATTTAAACGGAAAGTCAGTCGAAAAACTTGTCGCCAAAGGCCAAACAATGCGTACGAGACGTTTTTTTGGATTATTTAGCCTGCCATGTAAATATCTTTTGAGTATTTTTTGTTTACGTTAACCCTTGAGCACTCGCGCTAATTCGTTCTCAACATTTGCAAATTTGAGGCATGAAGCTATCAATAAGTGTGGGAGACATACAATTTGAGAACGGTTGTTGTCATTTAGAATTTCACAACACAAATGAAATTTGCCTAACTTGCTCGTAACAGTTAAAAATTCAGCTACTAGGAAAGCCCTGTTATATGAGATTCATTGAAGTGAAATATTCCAATGTAAAGTCGTTTCGGGTATTTTTTACCCATGCGCGAGTGCTCAAGCGTTAAGAACATCAAATGTCTTTTATGGTGTAACAATGACTATTACTCATTCATATATTGTTAAGGTATAATATGTCACTTTGTGGCCAAAGGGCAATGGCCATTCATACCATCATTTCTCCAAGCTACAGTTAACGAAGTAAGTCGAACTTTGTTCGCACAAAGTGATGAGTATATTCGTAATTATTGCCGCGGTAGTATTAATGTAGCAGTATGTCATCGACCTATTCAATATGCAGGTAAATATTTAATATCAATATATCCCGAGAAACTTAAGAATTGAATATCTTATTGTCACGCAAATGAAAGAGGAGTTTAATGGAAATCACAACAATGGGGAAGAAGAAATCCTGTCTACTTCAACAACTATCAATATGAACATTGAAACTTTAGGTGCCAGTAAAACGGAGGAGATAACGGAAGTTGAAATTAAATCTACAGAACCGACAACAACACAATGTAGTTGTACGGTTTCCAGAAATACCCTTCAAACTAGCGCAAATATAATTATCTTAGATAAAAGCAACGTCCAGGAAGCTGATCACGAAATAATACTTAACACAATTAAATTCTTAAAAAGTTTTCTACCACCCGAGAAAAAGAAAAAAGAAACTTAGTCCAACTGTAATACTAACTAATACTCTTATGAAAAGTGTACATATGTTCAATTCATTTTTCGGGTAACTTTTTCACCAATTTTTTTTGCATAGCTTTTGTTTATGCTGATTGGCATAAGATTCAAAATGCTAATGCATTGAAATTACCAGCACATTTTTACTTTTGTAACATTTCAATAAAAATTCTTTTTTTTTTCATTTGCTCAATTCATGATAACGATTTTCAATACTTAATAATCTATGATATATTATGGTTATTTAGAAACATTTAGTGGATCTTAAAAGCTAAACAAGATTTTCCAGAAGTATCGGTAGCCGGTGCGGGAAGACGCCGACCTAATAATTTCGGAGGATTGGGTTTGAACTCGAAGTCCCGCTTTTTTTTACTTCGATTTTCTCAATTTTTTAAATTCAACTTCGCGGATCATTTTCCCAACGAAAAATGGAAAAAAGCAGGTGTCTGTCTCGTAGAGACGGCCAGAAGACGTGGATCCGCCTATAACGATCGCCAATAGATATTTAAGTAAGAAATTTTATTGAAAAGGAAATTAAGGAAACAAATTTTTATTTAAAATATAACAAAAGCTATAATTGCTAATCTGGCAATTATTGAAAATCCGTATGGTGATTTAAGTGAACGGCGAACAGTTGTATCAAAATTCCAGTTTGAAGTCAAACTTTCTAATTAGATTTTTTTTAAATTTATTCCAATCGGATTTTGATTTATGGGAGTTTTATGTAGAATCATATCCTAAATAACTTTTGTTCTTGTACTTTTTTGATAAGATGCACCGTTTTTGAGATATTCGGTTTCACCATACGGGTATAATAATCTATATATTTAAAAGGCAAAGCGATTTTGTATGGATTTCTTTCGACAGAGCTCCTGCAGTTCCTATTGAACCGATTTTGATGATTTTTTTTTAAATGAAAGCTCTATAGCTGTAGATATGTCCGTTTTACGTTTTTTTCAATTTTTATTAATACTTTATTAGTGATTTGCCTTTCAAAATTATAAATATGCCGCTAACTAAGTCTTCAATGTTAACACGACATTCCGTACTGTATGATTAGTGCAGTGAGTTAGAAGTTGGACTACCATGCGCCAGGCACGGGTTCAATTCTGATCGGTGACAAAATTCTTTTTTTTTTCTTTTCAAATTTTTTTTGCTGATATATTTACTTTTATTAATATTTTATTACTTAATTTATCTTTAAAATTACATTTTTACTCCTGAATAAGTGTTAGACTACAATGCGCCAGATGTGCGGGTTCGATTCCGAGTGGTGACAAAATGTTTTTTTTTAAATTTTTTTTGACCTTAAATTATTTATTTTATTTATATTATACTTCTTTAGGCGCGTTGGGCGATTTTTGGATGGGTAAAATCTCATGAGTTCGCGTCACCGACATGCTAATTTAACAGCTTAAGAATGCTGATTTGCTTTCATTTGATTTTTTTATACAGAAAAAATCGATTTTTTTTGGTAGACAGTACAGAGCAAAATAAAATTAGCGAGGAAATTTCTGAACAGCACGTGACTTTGTTATACAACAAAAAATTAAATATCTAGCCATTTTTTGTATAAGAATATCATGTGCTGCTCAGGAATTCAAACCTTAATATACATAGTTAAGCATAAAATTTATATGAAAATTAAAGAACGGTAAAAAGCCAATGATTCATTAAGTTAGATACTAAGAACATTCAGAATGATGAAATCAGACAATGATTCAATGACACCTGATTAAACAAATGGAATATATCACCTAAAATATAACAAATCATTGAATCATGGGATGAAACATCTTATTTTAAAGACTATTATTGTAAACTATTTCATGGCTTATCTAAAGGTATAAATAGCCCTAGCATAAGAGATTATCTTTAGTTCCAGAATCTGTTTCACCACAATTCTAACTCTGTAGCCTCAGGCTCTCAATAAAATATTAAAAAGTAATTGGTGTTTTATTGAAAAGTGGACAAGTGACGTCCACTATAAAAAATATATTTTTTTCATAAAAAGTAAATAAAAAAGTTAATTGGCGCCCGAGCAGGGACCGGCGCACAGTGGTTCAGGATTAAAATCCATTGGCCAAAATTCAATTTTTTGTGGTAACCAATTTGATTTTTTTTAATCAAATTTGATAGTAAATAGTTCAAAAGTCGGGAATAAAAAATATTAGGTCAATATCTTTAAAAATGTGTCTTTGCGGAAGCATTGAACTAGAAACTTTTTTTAAATTTTGCCAAAAAGTAAATTTCTTGATTTTTTACCAACTTTAAGTGAACACAACTTTCACATTTTCTAAGATTTTACATTCGTTTTTTTTTATTTGAATGAGTGGATCTTTCCCTATAATTCTGAGTTTATTTGGAACCTGAACTATTTTTGAGTTAATTATAATTAAATATTTATTAGGAACACTTTTTTCATATAAATTTGAAGTTTGAAAGATCATAACTTGTGCCCGTCAACAGACGTCAAGTTGAAATTTTTTTTAAGTTATAGCCACAACAATTACCTTTAATTCCATATATGGTTTTGTTGCCGTAAGTACCCGTATTGAGGCGCTAGCGGCGTTTTCATTAAGCTATATATATAAAAATGGAAGTTTGTCGGTTGGTTGGTCTGTTGATTTGAGATTACAAAACTCAAAAACTACTGGACCGATTTTTACGCGGTTTTTTGCAAAATGATCTGCGTTGCCAGGAGCAAGTTTTTAGCTATGTTAGATTTTTAAAATTCGAAACGGTAGGTCCTGTAAGGATAATAAATATCCCTTTTCCCATTTTTCCTCACAAAAACTGGCTTTGGACGGTTTTCAGGGTCGCTGACCACTAATCCGGTATTAGATTTTCAAAATTCGAAACGGAAGGTCCTGTAAGGATAAAGCAAATATCCTTTTCTCGTTTTTCCCGGAAATAATCTGCATAAGGGGTGTCCGGGGTCACTGATCGCGAATCCGGTGTTAGATTTTTCAAATTCTAAACGGAAGGTCCTGTAAGGATAACGTTTTTTCCGAAAAGTTTTTAAGTTATTTATGGTTTTTTGGTATTCTAAAATTTATACAAAAAACGTTAAACAGGGAAGCAAAGTAGTGATATATTTTATTTAATACAATTTCGAAGTGTTATAAAATGCTGGCTGGTTAAAACCTGCTCTTAGACGTCAATCTTTGTATTTTTATAATTTTATGACCTGCATTGAAAGTGTTATGATAGACATATAGAGTTGCAGATTTCCCGAGAAAATCAAAATCTCGAGATTCGCGATTTCCCGAAATGATGAAATTTTAATTCTCGAGATTCGGGATTTCCCGAAATATCAAAAACTTTAATTCTCGAGATTCGGACAGTTTTATGACATCTAGGTGTGCTACACAGGTGCAGATAATATGTTGACTTGATAATTATTGTGCTGGTAATTTGATCTTTAATTACCCGTAACAAGGATAACTTATGTACTATAAAGTCCACATACCTCTGCAAATAAATCGAGGGTTTTCCCAAACATATATATATATATAACAAGAATTACCAATGGAGAAATATGTCACAAACAGTCCACAAAATATTATATCATGGCGAAGACATCATCAGAAATAATCTACTACCACTTGGAGATCTATCAGAAGAAGCTCAAGAAAAAAGGAATAAAGACTACAGGTATTTCAGAGAACATAACACCAGGAAAATGTCAAGGAATAGCGGAAATGAAGACTTATTTAACATATGGCTCGTAACATCAGTCCCATTCGTTTCGAGCATTAGACACCAATGGAAATCGCCACATTTGGAATTAGATGAAGAAGCTAAAAAGTTATTACATGATACAAACCCCTCTCAAATTATAGATGAAATACAAGAATTACCCCTAGACAAAATTTAATTAATGATCGATGTTAATAAAATTTGTATGATAAACCAATTTTAGTTAAATTGTTATTTAATTTGGTGTTACTAATAAAATCTACTTTCACAATAAATTTACTATGTTTAACTACTTATAGAATTTCACAAAAATTTAATAATAGTAACAAAAAGTCATATTTTATGATATTTCAAAATTATTCAAATCAAAACAACTACTTTCCTACTAAAGAATGAACAGAACATAAAAAGTTGAGCTTTATTTGACAATATCGCAGAAACTAGTTATCCGATTTTGATGAAACTTTATGATAAATAAAGCTTGAAAACTCTTCTATTTAATAAAAAAAACCGCATTTCAAAACTTTCAATGGATCAAAAGATATTGAATTTTGACCAATAGAAAACGATCTCGAACCACTGTGCGGCGTCTCTTTTAAGTGCAAAGTGAACAAGTCACAAGTGATCGGTAATTACATTTTTCTGTCAATGAAAAAAGTTATTAACGCAATTTAAACAAAGTGCTGCCCGAATAAATCATGAAATAAATAGTGATAAGTGCGCACCACTCAGAAATAAATCGTTAATAAAGTAATTTGAAAAAAGTCAAGGTACTAGCATTTTTGATAAGCCTAGGCAACCGAAATCGCAACAGTGAACAAAGTTTAGCTGTAAAAAGCAAGTGCATCACAAGGCAAACAGATCACGGAGTAATTGATCTAAATAATAGTAGTGCACTGACAGTGAATGTGCATAGTGTCCGAGCCTTAGTAGGTAACGGAATTTTAAAGCCGCCATCCAAAACGGAACAACTCGCGCTACGCCGACATTGTCAACTTTAAATTCAACAAAGAGCGACACGGTGGACAACAACCTTGAGAGACTGATCCAGCACTCCTCAACATAGTGGTCAACACTCGGAATTCATCATCGTATCAACCAGAGATGAGAATACCATTTATTTTGTAAGTCAAAGATTTTTTATAACTAATTTAAGAAAAAATTCAAACAGTGTAACGAAACAAAGAATATAAAAATAATTAAAGAAAGAAATTTCAAAAAAGTTAAATTAAACAATAAGCATAAAAAACTCGAAGAGTGTAAGGAAACAAAGAATATATAAAATACAAATTATAAAAATAATTTATAGAAGAAGTTTAAGGAAAAGAAAAGAGAGAAAGAAGAAAAAATATTATAAAAATCAAATCATTAAAATAAAATACGAACAAAAAAGAATAAATTTAGTTAAATCCCATAAAATCAAACTAGAAATTAAGAAATTTCCCAAGTAAATTCCCAGAAAAGTGTTACATTACGAGAAAAAACGTGAAGTTAAGTTGAGTCGTAAAATTAAATACGCGAAGTTAAGTTAAATTTTAAAACCAATTACGTGAAGTTGAGTCCGATCAATTTGCATCATGACGACCGTCCAAGATGCCATTGATGCTCTTAGAGCAGAAATAATGAACTTAAATGGCTCCTTGAACGCTCAAATGAAAATTACTAACACCCTCCAGCAACAATTCAATGGTCTCCATCAAGAAACTCAAAAAATATTTGAAAAAATATCTGTAAACACACAAATTCCCCCCGAGCAACCCTTAGTAAGGCCTTCAACTGAAGCCGAATTAGAACAACAAAATAAAATCCCTGATCCGATAAAGGAAATTAGTACTTTCAATGGTAATCCCACGACATATTCGTCATGGGTCAAATCAGTTGAAAGCGTGCTATAAGATTACAAGATTATCAGGTCCAAACCATTATATAGAGCAATTATTCGCTCAATTCGTCAAAAAATAATTGACGAGGCAAACACAGCCTTAATAGCATACAACACACCAGATGAAGACTGGTTAGCTATTAAGAGATGTTTGTCACTGCATTACGCAGATAAAAGAGACATAAAAACACTTGAATACCAACTGTATTCACTTCATCAAGGTAAAAAAACCACTGATGAATTCTTCGGAGAAATTAATCACCACTTGACGCTCATTATTAACAAGGTACAAACAGAGTGTCTTAGCCCAGAAACACAGGCTAGCATAATAGAGGGACACCGTAATAGAGCGTTAGACACCTTTATTAGAGGACTAAATGGCTGGCGAAATATCGAAACTTATTGCCATCAAAGCACCTCAATCACTCCCCGAAGCCTATTCAACCTGTCTCGAACTTCAGAATATGAATTATAGAGCAACCAACTTTCTCAACAGAAATAACTTTACAAATCCCGTAGCCATACCTCATAATTCATTAACCCCACCTACTTTACCCCCAAGAAAAAACATACAACCTCCGATTCCAATGCCTCGGAAATTTAATCCACCACAGTATAAACCAAATCAATTTACACCCCAGCAGCGTAATATGCTATACAATAATCAATACAGACCACCAATCTTCTCACGACCTTACCAGAGTGGTAACAAACCTGAACCAATGGATGTCGACAGAAGCATCCAAACGAAGCAAGTAAACTATATGAATAGACCCCCAATAAATTCTCGTCCACAACCCTTTAAAATACCAATTCAAGAAGGAGGAACACAGGTAAATCACCAACCAAAATATCAAAGGGTATTCCAAAGCAACACTGAAGTACTTGAAGAAGTACCTGAAGAAATAACTGAGGAAGAATATGAAATCGCATGTGAAGATTTTGATTTGGATCCAGAATTAAATTTTTATCAGGAAGGGTTAGCGCAACACCCTACTTAGAATACAAAACTCCTGAAGGCAAAATACTCAAATTACTAATTGACACCGGAGCGAACAAAAATTTCATCAAACCAGAACATGTACGACTATATAGACCAGTGGAAAGACCATTTTTTATCAATTCAGTAGGAGGAAAGTTGAAAATAAATCATTCAGCCACTGGAAGAATATTTTCCATCTATGGAAACAATATTCCAGTGAAATTCTTTTTACTACCATCCTTGAAAACCTTCGACGGAATAATTGGCGATGATACATTAAGACAACTGGAAGCCGTTATAGGCAGAGGAAAGTCTATAATAAAAATATACCCAGGTGTTGAAATACCACTACTAATGAAACAATCAACGGATGTCAATCATCTCGATATTAGAATTGATCATCTTTCAAAGGACCAGAAAGAAAAACTAAATAATATAATCAGCGAATACAACCCCATATTTTCTCAACCTAATGATAAAATAACAATAGTTACCAATGTAAGAGCGGAAGTAAGGACTACGACTGACATTCCGATTTATGCCAAAACTTACCCTTATCCAGTCAATATGAGAGAAGAAGTGAATAAACAAATCAAGAAACTTCTCGAAGAAAATGTTATCAGACCTTCAAAATCCCCCTACAACGCCCCAATTTGGATAGTACCAAAAAAATTAGATTCAAGTGGAGAAAAAAAATTTAGAATGGTAATTGATTATAAAAAACTAAACGAAGTTACAATAGCAGACAAATACCCAATACCGGGTATCTCCAGCACATTGGCGAATCTTGGAGAAGCCAAATATTTCAGTACCATCGACCTGACGTCTGGCTTTCATCAAATACGGATGAAGGAAGGAGATATCGAAAAAACTGCATTTTCGACACTAAATGGGAAGTATGAATTCCTGAGACTTCCTTTTGGCCTGAAAAATGCACCAGCAATTTTTCAACGAATGATTGACGACGTTTTAAAGGAAAATATTGGAAAACAGTGTTATGTTTACATAGATGACATAATCATCTTTAGTAAAACAATGGAACAACATTTTAATGACATAAGGGAAATCTTTTCAAAATTACTTCATGCGAATTTAAAGGTCAATTTGGACAAAACAGAATTCTTTAAACAAGAAACAGAATTTCTTGGCTTCATAATTTCTAATAAAGGAATAAAAGCAGACCCGAAGAAAATCCAAGCAATAAACAATACAATCGAACCTGCAAACTTAAAGGAACTCAAATCATTCTTAGGATTAGCATCCTATTATAGAAGATTTATAAAGGATTTCGCCAAGATAGCTAAACCATTGACAAAACTGACTGGTGGAGAATTCCAGGAGTCTGAACTCCACGAAACAAAACTATGCTACGAACGAAAAGGAAATGTTAGCCATTATTTAATCTCTTGAGAATCTACGGAACTACCTATACGGTGCGAAAAAAATAAGAATCATCACAGACCATCAACCCCTAACTTATGCCCTTAGTAACAAAAACAATAACGCCAAATTAAAGCGATGGAAATCTAGACTTGAAGAGTACAATCATGAAATGATTTACAAACCAGGCAAAACAAATACAGTCGCAGATGCCCTCTCTAGAATGAACATCAGTGAATGTAATACTTCAACCACAACACAACACAGTGCAGATGAGGATGCCACCGACCTAATCATAAGCACAGAATCTCCTATTAACGTGTTCAAAAATCAAGTAATACTTTTAGAAGGAAGTGTGGAAGGCCGTACTTATGAATTACCACATCCAGGATACCATAGGAAAACAATAACCAAAAACTGTTTTACAGAAGAAATAATAAAAGAAATATTAAAGACAGAAATGAGATCAGATGTCTTAAATGGACAAAAAGCTCCTGAACATATAATGCACCTAATTCAACAAACATATAGAGAACATTTTGGGCAAAATCTTAAGATCAGATTTACACAAAAAATCGTAACGGATGTAATTGATGAAGAGCAACTATTGGAAATTGTCCTGAAGGAACATAGATCAGCACACAGAGCATCAAAAGAGAACAAGGAAAAAATCATATTGCAATATTATTTCCCTCAGATGACAGCAAGAATTAAAGAAATTATCAAGAACTGTAACATTTGCAAAGAAAGCAAGTATGACAGACACCCCACAAACAACAAACTCCAATCTACCCCTATTCCACAATATCCAACAGAAATTGTCCACATCGATATAATGGAATTGGATGGACAATTATTCCTAACATCAATAGACAAATTTTCAAAATTCTCTAAAATATTTCCAATCGAAAACAAGTCAGCATTACATCTAAAAAGTAAAATTTTTGAATTGATACATTACTATACAACTCCCAGATTATTAGTCATGGATAGGGACAAAGCTTTAACTACTCCGATAATTACAGAATTTTTAGATAATCTAGGAATAGAAATTTATTTGACACCATCATCCAGAAGTGAAGTTAACGGTCAAGTAGAAAGGGTACATTCTACTATTCAGGAAATTATTCGTTGTCTACAAAAAGAATATACAAACAAACCAATAACCGAATTAGTAATAATAGCTACCGATCGCTACAATAATTCCATTCATAGTGTTATAAAGGAGACTCCGGCTACCATATTTTATGGTAGACACCCATCGAAAACATTAGAAGAACTTACCACTGCCCGTGAACAAGCAAACATAAAAACAAAACATTTGATTGAGAGAATTCAGCAACAGCGATTAAATTATGAAAACAAAAAACGTAAAGACCCAAAAAGTTACAATACTGGAGATATAATTTATGTAAAAGCCCCTGGAAGGAAAGGGAAATTAAAGCAAAAATTCGTTAAAGAAATTGTCAAAGACAACCATAGAGTCACTGTCACAACATTTAGTGGTAAACGAATCCACAAAACAAACATTAAAAATGACTAGTTCTCTATAAACTAATCCCATTTTCTCACAATAGATCCTTATTTTCAGATTTGCCACCTTTTGGTTGGCCAACGCTAATGTCAAAATATTTGAATATACCAACACACCCCTCGCCACAATTAAAGTGGGACCGGGACGAATTACAGAAGGAAACTTCAAAATAATTCACATCATCAATCTTACAGATTACATTCAAGCCCATGAAACCATAATTGCAGTCGTTAATTCCAAAATTAACGATTCCTCTCCTTTAATACCTCAAATTAGACACCTCCAGTATAACATAGAAACCCAATTACAAGAACTCAAACCACACAAAATAAAAAGATCTATCAATTGGATAGGATCGGCTTGGAAATGGATCGCAGGATCACCTGATGCCAATGATCTTGAAACAATCCTGACCACACAAAATCAACTCATAGAGAACAATAAACAGCAAATTATAATCAACAAAAGAATTTTTGACGTCTCTAATAAAATACTAAAAAATTACAATGAAATACTTCACGCAGACCTAGCACAGAACATTTTTAACAAATTATTAATAATGAAACATGAAATAGACCAAATCACGGATTCAATACATTGGGCAAAAAGGGAATAATTAATACAAAGATCCTAGATAGGAAAGAGTTGGAACAAATAATCAAAGTTACACAAACACTACCCTATAACAATGAAGCGGAAGCTCTAAATTTTGCAACCCCGTATGTAGCAATTAAAGAATACGTAATTCTCTACATAATAGTCATTCCAATGACAGAAAAACAAGAATATGACCACTTAGTCTTAAAATCTATTACTAATAATAAAAGACAAATTGATTTGGAATACGATAACTTTTTAGTTAATAAAGGAAATTATTACGCTATACGTCAAAAATGTAGCACATTTCAGGATGTTTCAATATGCAAAAACAATGATTTAATAAATCTTTCAAGAGAATCTTGCATTCCCAAGTTAATAGCGGGTATCAATGCAAATTGTACCAATAAATACAACATTAATACAATAATTGAAGAAATTAATGAAAATTTGATATTTATTGATAATTACGAAGGTAATCTTTTTATCGAATGCGAGAATCAAACAAAAGCATTAAAAGGAAGTTTTTTAATTCAAATAGAAAACTGTTCAATAGAACTTAATAACCAAAGATTTATGTCAAAAGAAATTAGAAATTACCAACTCTTACCACCAATGTTCCAAACCAATCTTACAGAATCATATGTCAAAATAAATGTAGATAAATTACATATGGAAAATATGAAACAAATTGAGAAATTAAATCAAACAAATATACATTCCATAACAAATGATATTATATTGTATTTAATCATATTAATAATTATTGTAATAATTGTAATTTGGTCAAGGAAAATGAAAAAAACTAAAATCATAAATTTTATTCCAAAACCCTCAGTAGAACTTGAGTTGGAAAACCTTTCATCAGGAAATTAAAATTAATCTTTTTGAGGACAAAAAGTCTTCAGGAGGGAAGAGTTAAGCATAAAATTTATATGAAAATTAAAGAACGGTAAAAAGCCAATGATTCATTAAGTTAGATACTAAGAACATTCAGAATGATGAAATCAGACAATGATTCAATGACACCTGATTAAACAAATGGAATATCGTCGGCTAAAAGTGAAATTGTGCTAAGTCCATTTGGTACAATTTTCCAGAAGAGCAATGAAAACCTTGTTAAATCGTTTTAATTCTCTTTCAATGACACTGAGTTTTCTTTAAATGAGAGAAATTGGACTCAGTTTTCTTTAAATGAGACTCTGTTTTCTTTAAATGAAAATTAAAATGATTTAACAATGTTTTTTATTGTTCTTCTGTCAAATTTGGTATAATGGACTTAGCACAATTTCACTTTTAGCCGACGATATATCACCTAAAATATAACAAATCATTGAATCATGGGATGAAACATCTTATTTTAAAGACTATTATTGTAAACTATTTCATGGCTTATCTAAAGGTATAAATAGCCCTAGCATAAGAGATTATCTTTAGTTCCAGAATCTGTTTCACCACAATTCTAACTCTGTAGCCTCAGGCTCTCAATAAAATATTAAAAAGTAATTGGTGTTTTATTGAAAAGTGGACAAGTGACGTCCACTATAAAAAATATATTTTTTTCATAAAAAGTAAATAAAAAAGTTAATTACATATACCCCAGAGGTAAACTGTCGTAACTGCCAAAACCGCGATTTTGGGGTTATTATTGTAACTACATTGTGGGGACGTATCAACTAATATTTTGTTTAAACAATGTCCTAAAATAAAATAAACTACAAAAGTTTCAATAATTACCGAAAATCATACACAATAAAAAGTTTGCAATTCCGAACTGAAAATGGCTCTCCTGTAAAATTTTCAAAATGTCAGTTACGACAGTTTACCTCTGGGGTACAGATATTGAAATTTAAAATTTACTGTTTATTAGCATATATTTTCAAAATTTCAAATATAATTATCTTAGATAAAAGCAACGTCCAGGAAGCTGATCACGAAATAATACTTAACACAATTAAATTCTTAAAAAGTTTTCTACCACCCGAGAAAAAGAAAAAAGAAACTTAGTCCAACTGTAATACTAACTAATACTCTTATGAAAAGTGTACATATGTTCAATTCATTTTTCGGGTAACTTTTTCACCAATTTTTTTTGCATAGCTTTTGTTTATGCTGATTGGCATAAGATTCAAAATGCTAATGCATTGAAATTACCAGCACATTTTTACTTTTGTAACATTTCAATAAAAATTCTTTTTTTTTTCATTTGCTCAATTCATGATAACGATTTTCAATACTTAATAATCTATGATATATTATGGTTATTTAGAAACATTTAGTGGATCTTAAAAGCTAAACAAGATTTTCCAGAAGTATCGGTAGCCGGTGCGGGAAGACGCCGACCTAATAATTTCGGAGGATTGGGTTTGAACTCGAAGTCCCGCTTTTTTTTACTTCGATTTTCTCAATTTTTTAAATTCAACTTCGCGGATCATTTTCCCAACGAAAAATGGAAAAAAAGCAGGTGTCTGTCTCGTAGAGACGGCCAGAAGACGTGGATCCGCCTACAACGATCGCCAATAGATATTTAAGTAAGAAATTTTATTGAAAAGGAAATTAAGGAAACAAATTTTTATTTAAAATATAACAAAAGCTATAATTGCTAATCTGGCAATTATTGAAAATCCGTATGGTGATTTAAGTGAACGGCGAACAGTTGTATCAAAATTCCAGTTTGAAGTCAAACTTTCTAATTAGATTTTTTTTTAATTTATTCCAATCGGATTTTGATTTATGGGAGTTTTATGTAGAATCATATCCTAAATAACTTTTGTTCTTGTACTTTTTTGATAAGATGTACCGTTTTTGAGATATTCGGTTTCACCATACGGGTATAATCTTTATATATAAAAATGAATCGTGGTCCGTTTGACTATCCATAACTCGGCTGAATATAATCCGATTTGCATGGAGTTTTTTTTGTTGGATTCGTATTGCAACATATAAAAACACAACGGAGCCGAAAATTGGAAATTTCTACCGGAAAAGTTGGAAAATCTTGGAAAACCGAAATTGCATACTTTCAGGGGAGCGGTTTTCTGGTTTGCACTTTCAGTAATTCCAAATCAAAAATCTCGAATGTTTTTTCGTTTTGTTGGAAAAGTCGAGAAAAATTTTGGGGAAAAACGGGAATATCGGAAAAATTGAAATTTGCATTTTGTATGGGATTTTGGTATGGAAAGAGAAAATATTGTATTTGAAATTGAAAAACGGAAAATTTTGTACCTCACAATAATTTTATCGCCAACAGATCCCGTTACGCTCTCAGACTCGCGTTTGACAACTGAGAAATATATTTGCTCTTTCCTCATTGATGATCGATGCGAAGCGGTTGTTTATCGATATAGTGCGCAAATTATTGCTGTTTTTCCCACTTTTAAATCGTCGAAAGTATTTTATTATGTGTACAACGAAGTGAATCAAGGAATTTACTCAGTGACCACGTGAACGTAAATGGATTGGTGTTGAATTTTGTGATTTTTTCCAGAACATAGTGATTTCCAAAAGTGAGGTTAGCGGCACATCGAATCTGGACTTGCATCAACACAAATTTCCTTTATTCATCCACTGCTTTTGTGCAATTTGATAATTTAAATTATTCATTTTATAGAGAACGAATTTAAATAATGTATTTTGTCACCGACCAATTCGTTTATTTAAAAAAATCTATTTGTATGGGAGAGGGAGGTAGGAGTGGTCCAACTGGATAGATAAGTTGTATAAAATCATATTCTAAACACATTTCGTCGTTATAAACTTTTCGATACGATGCACCGTTTTCGAGAAAATAAGGAAAAAGTATTCAATGGGTATCGGGGAGGGGGAAGAGGTAGTCTAACTGAATTTTGATGTATAGATAAGTTATGTAAAATCATATTCAAAACATAACAAAAGCTATAATTGCCAATCTGGCAATCATTGGAGACCCGTATGGTGATATTCGTATCAAAATTCGAACAATTGTATGAAAATTCCTCTTTAAAGTAAAACTTTTCAATAAGATTTTTTAAAATTTATTCCAATCGGATTTTGATGTATGGGAGTTTTATGTAGAATCATATTCTAAAAAACTTTTGTTCTTGGACTTTTTTGATAAGATGCACCGTTTTTGAGATATTCGCAAAAATCGGTTTCGTTCGTATGGGGGGTACCCCCCCTAATGGTCCATTTTTGCCCATTAACGAACTTAGCCTTGCATTTTACGAAAAACGGACCTGTGCGAAAACGGACCATTTCAAGTCTGTAGCTCAATCCGTGCGCCCGCAATCCGCGCCACAGACAGACGGACAGACAGACGGACGGACAGACAGACAGACGGACAGACAGACGGACGGACATGCAAAATTCAATTTTTTTTATCATTCTAAACACACTGGTGTAATTCATTTTTGTGTGTGATGACGGGATCTTGGCGTTACAAACGGTAAAGCAAAGTTAATATACCCTTTGGTTTCACCATACGGGTATAAAAAACATTTTAGCTTTATAAATTTGTCAATGCGATTCACCGTTTTCGAGAAAATTGCGAAAAAAGTTTCATTTATATGGAGAAGGGAATGGTCCGATTTTGCCAGTTCAAGAACTTAGCATTGCCATTTACGAGAAACGCAACTGAAAATATTTCAAATCTCTAGATCAATCCTTCCGAAAGTTATGATATTCACGGATATATAGACGGACAGACGACAGACGGGCAGACAGACGGTCGGACATGCTAAAATTAAAATCTTTTGTCATTCCAAACACCCTGGTGTAGTTCATTTTTGTGTCCAGCGATTGGTTTGGTTTGATACACATATAGTGTGGAGGTCCCCAATCTGGAATGCAGCAACAAACTTATTGGGGTGCGGAAACGTTTTTTTTTGATTTGTGAGATAGAGCTATAAATTTTTTTGATTTGTGAGATGGAGTAACGTATAAACTCAAGAACTACTGCACCAACATAGACTATGTATCATGACCACGATTTATAGTTAGGTGTGGTCGCGGTATCGGCTCCCCTTTCACCCCCTCGCCTGTTATCTTCTGAACCACTGAAGGGATTTGAATACGGTTTTCAGTGTTGGGCAGGCCAATCATAAAAGAAATTTTCATCCACTCAAACTACTCCGCTCTACATGGTGCGAGCCCCCTCTCCTGCTATCTACTAAACTACAGAACGGATTTTTATACAATTTTTAGTGTTGGATAGGTTATCTGTCAGGGTAAATTTTCGACCAATCTCCTCCTCAGCTATCTCTGAAACTATTTAATGGTTGTTCAACATATGTTACAACATAAATGCAAAAATCTTAAGTGTCTGGCAATAAGGGAATTCGCTCTATTCCCTTTCTCCCAAACAGATGGAAAAAATATTTGCAATTTTCTTGAAAACAGTGCGTCAAACCAAAAAAAATATGAACAGAAAATTGTTTGAAATATAATTACTGCATAATTTTTCTATACATCAAAATACTTTTGAAAAAAAAGGATTTTTTCATATTCAAAAATTTATTACTACCCGGGCAACGCCGGGTTCTTTCAAGCTAGTAATCTATATATTTAAAAGGCAAAGCGATTTTGTATGGATTTCTTTCGACAGAGCTCCTGCAGTTCCTATTGAACCGATTTTGATGATTTTTTTTAAATGAAAGCTCTATAGCTGTAGATATGTCTGTTTTACGTTTTTTTCAATTTTTAATAATACTTTATTAGTGATTTGCCTTTCAAAATTATAAATATGCCGCTAACTAAGTCTTCAATGTTAACACGACATTCCGTACTGTATGATTAGTGCAGTGAGTTAGAAGTTGGACTACCATGCGCCAGGCACGGGTTCAATTCTGATCGGTGACAAAATTCTTTTTTTTTTTTTCAAATTTTTTTTGCTGATATATTTACTTTTATTAATATTTTATTACTTAATTTATCTTTAAAATTACATTTTTACTCCTGAATAAGTGTTAGACTACAATGCGCCAGATGTGCGGGTTCGATTCCGAGTGGTGACAAAATGTTTTTTTTTTAATTTTTTTTTGACCTTAAATTATTTATTTTATTTATATTATACTTCTTTAGGCGCGTAGGGCGATTTTTGGATGGGTAAAATCTCATGAGTTCGCGTCACCGACATGCTAATTTAACAGCTTAAGAATGCTGATTTGCTTTCATTTGATTTTTTTATACAGAAAAAATCGATTTTTTTTGGAAGACAGTACAGAGCAAAATAAAATTAGCGAGGAAATTTCTGAACAGCACGTGACTTTGTTGTGATGAATTGCATTTCAACTTTTCCAAACCGGATGCAATCCATCACTTGAGTTAAAGCAGAAGGTACAAAGTTCCAAATCAGAACATTGAACCATTCAATAAATTCAATAAAATTTCACAATCAAAAATTGCACAAGTGCACTCCGGTCAATGTACTTTGTACCCATCATAAACCTTACATTTCATCATAATAATAATTCCGCCATACAAACCAATGAACCCCAAAAACGTACAAAATACGTTTATCAAAGGCACGACCTCATATTTCATAACAATTCGTCGATGTACAACTCAATAAACCCCAAACGTACAAAATACGTTTAGTGAAGGCACGCGACAAACGCGATCCTATTTCACAACAATTGTATTGTTTTCATAACAATTGTATGTCGATCTTCACCAAGCCGGTAAAAATGCTGATTCTTCCAAATAATTCTGAGGGCTCACGACCAGAGCAAATACGAATTAAATGATTTCATAATTCACATCTGAATTGAAGTTTTTACCTATATTGCAATTACACAATGTAGGTTAATTAGGAAATTGTCTGAACGACAAAAAATTGAGCAGGTCAAGAAGCCTATAAAAGAAGGGGTTAAGGCCTGACTCGGGAGTGAGTTAATGAGCCAGTTAGGGAGTACGGTTTTTTTGAGTCAGAGAAGTGAGTTGAAGTCGGGAGCTGCAGAGGAATCAAGGTTTAGAAAAAAGGAAAAAGTTTGTTTGAAGTTTAGAAAAAGTTTGTTTGAAGTTGAGTAGTTAAGAAATTGTTGTGTGTATAATAGTAAAAGAGGAACTTAACTAATAATATAACTTGTGTAATAATAAAAGATAAAAGTTAGAAATTTGTAAACATAGTGTAAGCGGATTCAGTGTAATTAATAGAGGAGAATTATAATAAATCAATTGGCAGAATAACAACAACGTTTTTAAATTCACCCTAACAAAACAGGTGTCACATTTATGGCGCAGTCGGTAGGATTACTTGTTTATGAGGCCACAGTTCAGCAGGACAAGTGATACAAGTGATTTAAGAATAGTTGTTTCGTGACTAACGTTATCCCGGTCATTACAACAAAACTCTTGTGACATTTTGTTTTAAAATCGAACAAAAAGGGCGAAGTGTACTGTGCAACCAACGGCAGAAACCAGTCCGAAGTGATAAATGTCAGATACACTACGGAAATTTCTTCGCAGAAACCCGAGAAGACGCGCTACGAGAAAATACACAACTCCACATACAGAGAGCTCATCCATAAGTTCAGAGGAATTCAACCGCGGAATCAACTCCAAAGAAGCGCAACAGAAATCAACTCCAAAGAAGGACAACAGCAACACAGCAAGAAAGGTACAGCAATTCGCCAGCATCCCATTCGAACAAATTTCACATCACCTACAAGAAGAGATTGAGGAACTTTTCGGCGCATCCAACACTCTACAAAATCTATTCGGCACCTTCAGGAACCCACAACCAGGACCCAGCGGTATCAACCCAAGGCAAGGAGACAACTGTCCAGTATCCAGCATACCAGTATCTAACATCACTAACGGAAGTGCAGCAGAACAAGTGTCAGCATCTAGACGAGTAGAAGCGCATCAAAGAAGCAGCAAATCCCCGGAAAAAACTTCATCAGACAATCACAAAACAGTAAGCGAAAAATTTGATAATATTATAAACTTTAGAAATAGAATAGTACTAGATAGGGATAATAACGATTTTGTAATCTTAGATAGTGAAGACTCTGTAAATTCAATTAAAAGTCAAAATTCCGAATTTTTAGAGCTGACCGATCAGCAAATTAATAACGTATCTAAGTCAATTCAAGAATTTATTGTGCGGGTAGACAATTTGCTGTCTAGAAAAAATATTAAAATAGAAAATCAAACCAATAAAATGTCGTTAATGGAAATTTCCAAGTTAGTAAGTCTGATGGTCCCAGTTTTCACTGGAGAAAGGACCCCGACACTGGAAATGGATTTGAGACGATTTCTAGATTGTGCAAAGCAAATCCATGACACATTAACAGCCGATGCTGTTCCCACATTCCTATCAGTTTTACGTTTCAAATTACAAGGGAATGCATATAGCCTAATCGGTTCACATTCCTTTACTAGTTTTTCAAATTTTCAAAATATGATGCTCACATATTATGCCCCCACTAAGTCTTTAGATGATTTGTATGCCGAATTACGAAGGTGTGCACAAAGTCCCGGGGAAACTGTTCAAGCTTTCGGATGTCGATTAATAAAAATCCATACCGAAATGTATAATACAGTCCAAGCAAAATATCCGGAAGGGAGTCATGCTCTTATTGAGGAAATCGAAGAGGAAGTTCGATTCACCTACCGAGTAGGAATTTTAAGTCCTACCATACGGCAGGCTTTAATAAGTAGTACCCTAGACAAAATGGAATCACTCATGATTCTAGCTGACACCATAGAAAAAAACGAATTAAAGGCATATAAAGGTAGAAGAATGAATCAATCATTTGAACAATCTTCAATTATGTCTGATGCACTTAATTGGACCCAACAATTCTCTAATTTCCCTAATTCAACTACTTCAACTCGTACTACAATTCAACCTTTCCCTAACTCAAGTTCCCCATTTAAAAACATCACAAGCAGAGGTTTTCAACAAAATCCATTAGGAAATTTTAGCAGATTTCCTCAACCTAATAATCAATCAACAAATGTGCAAAGTTTCAAGAAAAATACAACATGTAGCTTTTGTAAACGATTAGGACACGAATACCAAAATTGCCGAACAAGGCAATACTTCTGTTCTAATTACCAAACTAATGGCCACAGCACAGATCACTGTTGGAAACAAACGCCTAATTCAAATTTCCAAACTTCAACACCAAAACGAAACCAAGCACAAATACATTTAAGCCAAAATAAGATCTCAAAACCTCAACGCTGTGATTGGTGTGAGCGAGACACCCACACTATAAATCAGTGTCCCTCAAAACGAAAATGGGAACAAAGAACTACTTCAGGCTCTCAAAATAATCTCCCATCAATACAGGGAAACCAATAGGGTTTGAAGCTCTGCACCCACCTTCAGACCAAGCCAAAAAGGGGTGTAAACCTAAAAATACAACCACTGCTACGAAACATGAAAATGCTAAAGTATCTCTCAAAAAATCAAAACCCCAAAAGAAAATTGACCCCATGCCTACTACTGAAATAATTCTCCCATACCAAAGACTATATCGCGAGGCCGTAATAACCGCGGATGTTGACATCGCTTGTAAAAAGCCAGTTCAATTTTTGGTGGATACAGGAGCAGATGTAAGTCTAATTAGACGATCGATCTTGAAACCCGGTACTCCGATTAACGGAAATAGACTAGTAGTTCTGACTGGTCTATACGGTGCTTCTGAACGATCAATAGGCATCTGTGAAGCCAAAATGACGGCTGTGATGCGAGATCCAAATAATGAAGCGTTGACTTGTCAATTTCACGTAGTCAACGATAATGAATCGGTTCCTTGCGATGGTATTATAGGAAGGGATATTTTATGGAACAGAAGTAGAATCGATTGTATTATGAAACGACTCCATTTTCCAGCAATAGAAGCGCTGCAATCAGAGCACGAGTTCAAATTTGACTTTATAGATGACTCCTTGCACGAAATCACAAAATCTGAAATCGCGACTCAGAAAGTGATGCTAAGGACAGGTCGATATAACAGTAAAGCGGCTCAAACTCAGGTAAATGCAAATTCGAATCCAAGCTCAAAAAAGGATTTGGTCCAAATATCGAAAGCTCATACTGAAAATGGACAGGTCGATAATCATAAACCGATTTACAAAACTTCTGAAAATCCAAAACCACTACAAGTGAATCAGCTAGAAAATTCCGATGACCCCTTGAACAAAACAACCAAATCTGAGATCACGACTCAGAAGGTATTATCAAGGTCAGGTACAGGGAATACCATAGTCACTTGTGATCTATCTACCGTAGGTTCGGATCCACGTGCAAATAATGCCGTGGCCCAATCATCCGAATCTTACGCCGAGATAGCAGAAATTTCACAACCCAGTCGTACAGGACGACTCGGGAAGGCAGCATGGTCAAAACCTAACCCATTTGAATCAGTTCCAATAAAAAGCACTACTAGCACATCAACTAAATCCACTAATAATCTAAACAAACCAAAAAATACAACTCAAATACAAACAATTAACTTTCCCTCTAACCAAACAGGGAATTCTATCAAAACTATAGATGATGTTAGAAATTTGTGCAAATCTTTGGAAAAGGAACTCAGTATTCAAATTTTTAAGCCGTCAGCGGAAAACAAAACCGCCCATACGGACATTAATTTAACCAAAAAACATAACCCGAACAATGAAAAACTACAATTCTCTCAAAAAATTTATGATTATCCAGCAGACCTAATAATACCCCCACGTACGGAAAAGGTAATCGAAGTACCAGTCCAAAACGGGAATGAAGATCTTATTTGTATGTCCAGAGAAATTGCCGATGGAGTGTATGTAGCTAACACCCTAGTTCGGCCCCTAAATGGAAAAACTTTTTAAAAAAAAGTAAAAAAAACCGACTTAAAAATGCACTAAAAAGGAAAAAATAATTTTTTTTTGGAAGTTGGTGCCAAAATAGAAACAAACAATTTGCTCTCTTTTATTGTACAATATATAAAATTAAAAAATTTCTAATAAATAAAATTATTATTTATTGAATTGTACCAAAAGTTTTTGTTTTCTAATAAGTCACAGAGATGAGATTCAAACCATTATTTTTTTACAGCCTACCTACATAATATAAACATAACAAAAGCTATATTTGCCAATCTGGCAATTATTGAAAACCCGTATGGTGATTTAAGTGAACAGTTGTACCAAAATTACACTTTGAAGTCAAAGTTTCCAATGAGATTTTTTAAAATTTGTTCCAATCGGATTTTGATGTATGGAAGTTTTATGTAGAATCATATCCTAAATAACTTTTGTTCTTGCACTTTTTTGATAAGATGCACCGTTTTTGAGGTATTCGCAAAAAACGATTTCGTTCGTATGGGGGGTACCCCCCCTAATGGACCGTTTTCGCTCATTAACGAATTAAGCCTCGCATTTTACGAAAAACGGATCTGCGCAAAATTTCAAGGCTCTAGCTCAATCCGTGCGTCCGCAATCGAGTTCACAGACAGACGGACAGACGGACGGACGGACATGCGGAAATCAAAATCTTTTGTCATTCCTAACACACTGGTGTAATTCATTTTTGTGTGTGATGACGGGATCTTGGCGTTACAAACGGTAAGGCAAAGTTAGTATCCCCTTTGGTATTCCATACCATACGGGTATAAAAATTTCAGCGGTATTGTTCCTTACTTGGCACGTTGCCCTTAACCCACGTCAACATTAACAAATATTCTTTTGTTTTTGGGTAAGCTCCGTTAAAATTAAAAAAATATTCTTTTGTCAGATGTCGTCACGAAAGATAAAATATTTTCATTTGGATAGCAGTAATAGAATTGGTGATAGCTGTAAAAGTAACACTCAAGAAATATGAATAGAAGTCCTCTTTAAGTTTCTATTTTGGCCCCAACTTCCAAAAAAATTATTTTTTCCTTTTTAGTGCACTTTTAGATTGTACAATAAAAGAGAGCAAATTGTTTGTTTCTATTTTGGCACCAACTTCCAAAAAAAAATTATTTTTTCCTTTTTAGTGCATTTTTAAGTCGGTTTTTTTTACTTTTTTTAAAAAAGTTTTTTATTTTATAATTTTTAGTGACTTTTGGTATATACATATTATATAGATATATTTAATGTTAGGAAATGGGTAGAGCTGCGCCCCACGTGCGAAAACGGCGTTACGAATCGATAGCCTTCAACCCCCTTAGTGACACTGGAAAGTTTCATTAAGATCGGACCAGCCAATTCGAAGATACCAGGCGAGGGGTATCGAGGGGAGGGAAAAGTCAGGTTTTGTAGTGGAAAATCAAACCCCTTAGCCTTCTTAGTAATACTGTAAAGCTTCATTAAGATCGGACCACCGAATTCGAAGATACCAGGCGAGGAGTGTCGAAGGGGAATTTTCTCAGAGGGGATACCTATCTAGATCGTATTTTTGTCCCCGAAAATCCCTAACACCCAAGTTTCATGAAAATCGTTAGGCCTGTTTTCGAGATCCATTGTGCAGACAGACAGACTGACAGACAGAAGGACGACAGTCCTAGTATTATATTATAGGATATACCTATTTAATGTTAGGAAATGGGTAGAGCAAAACTTTAATCGTTCCAAACAGCGAATTTTTAGGGATGGCAACAGTAAGTTGTAAACTAAATTTTAGAGGTCGACAGCAAAAATTTTGGTCACCAACATTTTTTAGATCGACAGAAACCTTTCGTTAACCTTACAGACTTCTAAACATTAGAATTGGATTAGGCGACCCTAAAAACCCCCATATGTGTTTGTTTTTTATCTGGAAAATTTGAGGGTTGAAGGATTCGCTGCCCCCCAAAATATACGCATAAAAATTTTCAGACCGATCGGACCATCCGATTAGGGGACAGGGGAGGGGTTAAGAAGCGAAAGGGGTAGGGGAAAATAGATAAGGGGAAAACACTAGCCGTCCCCCAAAATGTGAGCACACAAATTTTCAGATCGATCGGACCATCCGATTGGGAGTTGACAGGGGAGGGGTTAAGAAGCGAAAGGGGTAGGGGAAAATAGATAAGGGGAAAACACTAGCCGTCCCCCAAAATGTGAGCATACAAATTTTCAGATCGATCGGACCATCCGATTGGGAGTTGACAGGGGAGGGGTTAAGAAGCGAAAGGGGTAGGGGAAAATAGATAAGGGGAAAACACTAGCCGTCCCCCAAAAAGGTACGCATACAAATTTTCAGACCGATCGGACCATCCCATTGGGAGTTGACAGGGGAGGGGTTAAGAAGCGAAAGGGGTAGGGGAAAATAGATAAGGGGAAAACACTAGCCGTCCCCCAAAATGTACGCATACAAATTTTCAGATCGATTGGACCATCCGATTGGGAGTTGACAGGGGAGGGGAAGGCCGGGAAACGTCGGAGAGAGGGGAAATTAAAATGGGACCAACTAGGGAGTGAACTCTGTCATCCACCAACGTTTCAACAAAATCCATGCAACGGCACCCAAGTACTGCGTGAACATACAGATATAAAATAAATAAATAAATAAATAAAGTTGGACCAAAACGAATTGATAACCTCCTCCTTTTTGGGAAGTCGGTTAAAAATTACAATTAGCATTCTAAATTCAAATACGCACCAAATCACCTTGAATAACATACCCCTAAAAATTGTTAAAGCAAAAAAGTTCAAAATTTTTTCATGTCAAGAAAATTTAAACCAGACTAACGGGTTTAAATCTCCGCCATATAAAAGGATTCGGGAAATTATCGAATCCATACAAATGGATCCAGAGGCAAATCACGGAGAACGCCAGTCTATAATAAACATTTGTTCGCAATTTCATGATCTTTTTCATCTTCCCAATGATAAATTAACCCATTCTAACGTTCTTACACATAAAATACCCATACGCCAGGACCAAGGAGCTCTAAATTTAAAGAATTATCGTTTAGCCGAAACCCACAGAAAAGTTATTAACGAACAAGTTAATAAAATGGTAGAAGAAGGAATAGTCCAGCCTAGCAAAAGTCCCTGGAACTCCCCTCTCTTAGTAGTACCTAAGAAAGCGGGAGCAAACGGCGAAAAGAAGTGGAGAGTAGTGGTGGATTTCAGAAAACTGAACGACGTCACTATTGGAGACGCTTTTCCACTGCCTAGAATCGAGGAGATTCTGGACCAGTTGGGAAACTCTACTTACTTCACCACACTGGATTTAGCTAGCGGCTATCATCAAATACGGGTAGAACCCAAGGATCAAGAAAAAACAGCGTTCAGCACTCCGTTTGGTCATTTCGAATTTACCAGGATGCCGTTTGGATTAAAATCGGCTCCTGCTACATTCCAAAGGGCTATGAATCACGCCTTGACAGGGTTACAAGGAATAAAGTGTTTCATATACATCGATGATTTGGTCATTTACGGGAAAACCCTAGATGACCATAACCAAAAATTGATGGATATTTTCGAACGTCTCAGGATCCACAATTTTAAACTTCAACCCGAGAAGTGTCACTTCCTCAAAAAGGAAGTAATTTATTTAGGACATAAATGTACGAAAGAAGGCGCTCTCCCCGATCCCCAAAATATAGAATGTGTAAAGAATTTCCCGCGTCCAAAAACTATTCGACAAATTCAAAGTTTTTTAGGACTGGCTAATTATTATAGAAAATTCATTGAAGACTTTGCCAAAAAAGCCTTACCTCTCACGAAACTACTTCGAAAAGGCAGTAAATTTGCTTGGTGCGAATCATGTGAAAAGGCATTCGAAACACTAAAAGATGCTTTAACATCTCCACCACTTCTGGTATATCCAGATTTTTCTAAACCATTCGCATTAACCACAGATGCTAGTGGAGAAGCACTAGGAGCAATATTGTCGCAGGACGATAGACCAGTAGCATACGCCAGTCGAACATTGAATGAGGCTGAACGCCGATATTCAACAATAGAAAAGGAACTGCTGGCAATAGTTTGGTCCACCAAACATTTTCGATGTTACTTGTTAGGACGTAAATTCATAGTATATTCGGATCATAGGCCTTTAAAAGGAGTGTTCAATGTCAAGGACACCACAACACGACTGACTCGTTTTCGTCATAAACTATCTGATTATGACTACGAGATTCAATACAAGGCAGGGAAATTAAATACTGCAGCTGATGCGCTGAGTAGAATGCCCTCACTCAAAAGTACGACAAATCCAAATACAACGTTCCAACAACAACAATACGAAAAAACCCAAGAGACAATGCTCAACGAAAGCCCTAAAACTTCAATCCATGAAAATGTATCACAACACAGCGGTATGATTAAAACTGAGGAACAAGAGGTGAGGAATAAAGTAAACGATTCGACTAACAATCATCAACGAATACAAGTTGTAACTCGAAGCCAAAGTAAACAAAATAAACAACAGATGGAAAAACCAAATCAAAGCGAGAGTACAACAACAAATAATTCATATGATAAAAATGCAACGCAGCAATTACCCGAAGACAATGCACCTGATAATGACCATGATAAGGGTGACCAAGGTAATGAACTTGAAACTGAGGATGATTCTATTGACCCAGTTATTTCCACAAAAAATGTACAGCAATTAACTGATCGAAAAGAAATAGAATCTGTACTTATGACCTACCATAATAGTCCACTAGGCGGACACCAGGGAGTTTTCAAAACCTATCACCGTATAAGGCGATATTATCGGTGGAAAAATATGGTGAAAGACATTGAAAACTTTGTCAAAAGTTGTCCTCTTTGTCAAACGAATAAATGTTCACGCTACACGCGTATGCCAATGGTCATTCTTACATTCCAAGATGATCTTACACGATTTTTCGATTGCGTGGCCATAGAAAATTGCGAAGCCGAAACAGTGGCAAAAGCTTTTTACGAGCAAATCATAACGAGGTATAGAATTCCCAAAAAACTAGTCTCCGATCAAGGAACAAACTTTTTGAGCGACGTATTTAAAAAATTGTGCAAACTGTTGAAAATACGCAAGTTACAAACACCCGCCTATCACCCGCAAACTAATGGTGCTCTTGAACGGTCCCACCGACCTCTAGCTGAATACCTACGTAATTTTGTAAGTGAATACCCCACTACTTGGGATCAATGGATTAGGGAAGCAGTACACGTCCATAACAACACCATACATGCTTCAACCAAATTTACTCCCATGGACTTACTGTACGGTTTTTCCGCTGAACTTCCCACAATTGTAAAAAGAGAACCGGAACCTCTTTATAACGACGAAAGTTACTATCATCTACTAAAATATAAACTACAAAAGGCATATCAGAAGGCCAGGGAAAATTTACTATCAAGTAAGATGAAAAACAAAACATATTACGATAAACACTCCGTAAATACTACTTTTCAAGTCGGAGACTGGGTTTTGCTTAAAAACGAAACTCGTAAAAATAAATTAAGTCCAATTTGGCTAGGGCCTTACGAAATAAAAGAAACCCCTAGCACGGTGAATTCAACCATAAAAATTCGTAACAAACTTGTACGCATCCATAATAATCGACTGAAAGAATACAACAGTCGAGATAAACATTAAAAAAAAAAACTCAGGAGTGCTCGGGAAATGTTTTTTAGGCAAAATTAAGAGGTCGAAAGCCCAAGAAATCTGAGTCAAGAACAATTATACGAACCCAGAGGTATTGCTAAAACCGAGGTACAAAAGGGGAAGAATCAACCAAGAAATCAATTAAAACATTCGCGAGTACAAGTTGCAACACGAAGCCAAAATAAACACAAAGAACGGCAGCTAAAAAATAATAAACAAAATCACAACACGTGTGGAAACCAACGACAACTGAGTCGGATGAAGAAACTGCAACTCAGCAACCAACAACAACTGAGTCGAGTGAAGAAACTGCAACCCCGAAGACTGAAAAATCAATAAATAAAAGAGGAAACAAATTGTACGCTACGAAAATTTTATTTTGTTGGAAAACCAACAACAACTGAGTCGAATGAAGAAACTGCAACTCAGCAACCCCGAAGACTGAAAAAAACAATAAATAAAAGAGGAAACAAATTTTACCCTACTAAAATTTTATTTTAAAAATGTTTTGTTACAAAGAAATTTTTTTATTATAACATATGTATGTATATATGCATCAAGGCCAGAAAATACAACTGGTGCGGCCATCATGATCTAAACCCGTGACGTCCATGCCCATTTTCTCAGCAAAATTCTCCAAATCCGAAATCGTCATTCCGTCTTCTAACATTGTCCCTTGGCAGAAGGTAAGCCGGGACCCAAGTGCCACTGCCACCGAAAACGGAAGAATCGGGACCGCGACGCTGACGGCTGCCTGAAGTCCATTCTTGTCAAAGCGCGGGATCAGGTGTAAGAGATCCTCCATCCAACGCAGAGCTCGGCGCTGATCTCCTACTGATGACACCAAAATGGCCGACCCAACAAGTTGGAAGACAATAGCCTCTTTGGCCAAAACCACAAAAGAATACTCGGAATTAGGACGGCAGAAATACATTTTCCACTAATCACTGAAGGTAAATGAGAGTTACTGCAATGCGCGAATTATTTATAAGAAAGGAAAACCGCAAAACAAGCAATTCAGGCGTCTCCAAAAATACGTACCAATTGACGCACATGAACCAGCTAGCTCCAATCCATTTCCACCGGGAATTCTTACTCAGCACATAATTTGGCCAAGCGAAATATGCCGATCAATTAGGAATATTGAATTTTGAAAAAAAAAGGAGAAAAAACAAATTTTTTAATGCTCAATAATCAAGTTAACGTAAAGGTAGAATGAAAAATGCAATTAACATCACAGTAAAACCCTAAAAGAATCCAAAACTAAATTCTACAACATTGAAAATATCTTTTATTTCATAGTTTTCCGCAAACATGCCACGGTTAGGATTGTTCTTGACCATACTACTCGGAGCGTCCACAACGTGTCTAGCAAGCTCAAGCACAGTAAATATAACACCATTAGAGCCCACTGGAATATTTTTTGAACAAATTGGAACAGCATATCTATACAAGAGACAATGGACCGTATTAAC
Organism: Chrysopilus asiliformis; assembly: GCA_964034945.1. Classification (NCBI taxonomy): domain Eukaryota; kingdom Metazoa; phylum Arthropoda; class Insecta; order Diptera; family Rhagionidae; genus Chrysopilus; species Chrysopilus asiliformis. The sequence continues at coordinate 65,192,172 of OZ035961.1, read as the reverse complement.
TCAACTAACGCATCCCGATTGGAACTCTACTTTGGACTTTATCAACCGGTGCAAAGGACTAATCGATGAACTATGCATATCCCAATTAAAGTCATTACAGACGGCCAACCGATATTCTATGGCCAGACACCTGAAAAACGAAAGCTGTGCGGAATGGAAGAATGAAATACAACGCCTAGCGGCAAATATCGAAGAACACCACAAGGAATTAATGTATTTCTCACATGCCCACCAATCACAGAAAAACAAACGGTCACTATTCAATTTTGTGGGTACGGCAGCTAAATTCCTCACAGGAGTTATGGACGACAGTGACGCTCAAGAGATCTACCAGCGGCTCAACAACTTAGAATCCGGTAATAAAAAAAGGGAAGAAATTCTAAAACACCAATTAACGATAATGCGTTCAAATTTCGACACCTTAAGTAAACCTTTAGCTAATTTGACGGAACAATATACCCTCGTCAGTGAAAAAATTAACCAAATAATAGATAGAATGAATGCCACAACGAAGAAAACACAGGAAGACATCATAAAATTAGAATTACAGACTGAAATGCATGAGGTAATTTTACTAATGATAACCAAATTACAACAGATCGAGAGGCAACAAGGAGATACGTTTACAATCCTCAACGCCCTCAGTCAAAACAAGCTCCACCCACTTATAATACGGCCCCAAGACCTAAAAATTATTTGGGCTGAATCTACGAATAATTCGGGAAGTTTCATTAAAGATTTTGCCTCTTTGTCTCAAATAATAACAGTAAAAAGTCTTCAACTAAAAGATCGTATAATAATCAAAATTCAGATACCCATCCCAGAACCTAATTCATTTTCCATCCAAAAGGTATACTATCTACCAACGCCGCACGGCAAAATGCATGCCCTCATTAATTCCAAAATAAACTACATATTCAACAACACGCTACGTAAAGAATTCGTAGAATTCACAGGAACCGAATACAAGGATACTTGTAATAAGTTACAAGAATTAGGAGAAAACCCATTATTCATTTGTTACCAAGTCAAGGCCCTGATTGGAGGGGTAGGACCTCAAAATTGCCTGCTAAATTTGCTAACCGCATCTTTCTCGGAAACAGATAGCTGCCAACATGTAATACTTCGGAATCAACCAAGTTATATAGTTCCGTTAGAACAACCAAATCACTGGCTTTACGTTTTTGATACTGAGAAATATCTTCAAATTTTCTGTGAAAACCATCACGAATCAGTAATCATGAGAGAAACGGGAGTATTAACCCTTTTAAGAGATTGTACGTACCAAGTAGAGACTTTACGTCTACCTTTTTACTCCGAGCGTATAAAAAATCTACCCCTACATCAACCCGAAGTCCATCGTGCACCCGTCTTCAAAATTCCATCACACATTGCGCGACACCTGAACAATCAAGCAATGGATATCCCGAGTAAATTACAGATAAGTTCTTTCGATTCTTTACATAAGGATCTACAATCAGAACACATGTCTATAGGTGAAGTTGAAAAGGAAATCAACGACCTAACCTTAAATGAAAAATTGCACCAATACCACGCGCACATTACCGCTCAATGGGTCTTATTCTCAATATTACTATTAATAGCCGTGATCTATCTAATTTACCGATGCAGAGAAGGGTTATGCAAACGAAATAAGAAAAATAAGAGGCAGAGAACCAAGTTAAATCCTATTCGCATTGCATTACCCGAAATTAATGAGACCAAACCACACGAATCTGAAAGTAAAAACATAGAAGAAATATTCTCATTAGGAACCGCCCAAGGTACCGACGATTGGACCTTCCAAAAGAAAAAGGGGTGGGAAAGTCTAGGTTTAAAATTCTGAAATCTATTACCGTCGAACCATAGACTTAATCAACTGGAAATTTCTATATAATAATAATAACTGATAGTAACTAGAAATTTTAATAATTGAAAATATAATATTATGATAGTAACTGGAAATTTTAATTGAAAAAAAAAAAAAAAAAACATTTATAAGTATATTAAATTTATATAAGCACAACAACAAAACAAAACCAAAATGAACATAATACATAGGTTAAGATTTAGAAAAAGCACAACAACAAAACAAAACCAAAATGAACATAATACATAGGTTAAGATTTAGAAAAAGCACAACAACAAAACAAAACCAAAATGAACATAATATATAGGTTAAGATTTAGACAAAAATAGGTTTTTATTTAAAAATTTTCATGAGAAGATAAAACCGAAATAACTTGATATAAAATATTTTAAATTAAAAATTTTAGAAAGAGAAAAAAAAATGGAGAAAAACTCTGAAAATCAAAACAAATAACTAAAAACCTGAAAAATATATGTTAAAATTACAAACGATGTAAAACACTATTTCGACTTAATAACAGAATCAAAACTCAAACAGTTTCTCATAACATTATTAGTTTATTGACAGTTTAGTAAGTAAATTTGCTTGTACCCAGTGAAAAATTATTAAGGCATTTTTTGTTCACTGGGTAATTTACATTTTTAAAGCCAAGTAATTTTGGTGACATTTCGAAAAATTACATTTTTCTTTCTTCAGGGGGTAAGGAATGTGATGAATTGCATTTCAACTTTTCCAAACCGGATGCAATCCATCACTTGAGTTAAAGCAGAAGGTACAAAGTTCCAAATCAGAACATTGAACCATTCAATAAATTCAATAAAATTTCACAATCAAAAATTGCACAAGTGCACTCCGGTCAATGTACTTTGTACCCATCATAAACCTTACATTTCATCATAATAATAATTCCGCCATACAAACCAATGAACCCCAAAAACGTACAAAATACGTTTATCAAAGGCACGACCTCATATTTCATAACAATTCGTCGATGTACAACTCAATAAACCCCAAACGTACAAAATACGTTTAGTGAAGGCACGCGACAAACGCGATCCTATTTCACAACAATTGTATTGTTTTCATAACAATTGTATGTCGATCTTCACCAAGCCGGTAAAAATGCTGATTCTTCCAAATAATTCTGAGGGCTCACGACCAGAGCAAATACGAATTAAATGATTTCATAATTCACATCTGAATTGAAGTTTTTACCTATATTGCAATTACACAATGTAGGTTAATTAGGAAATTGTCTGAACGACAAAAAATTGAGCAGGTCAAGAAGCCTATAAAAGAAGGGGTTAAGGCCTGACTCGGGAGTGAGTTAATGAGCCAGTTAGGGAGTACGGTTTTTTTGAGTCAGAGAAGTGAGTTGAAGTCGGGAGCTGCAGAGGAATCAAGGTTTAGAAAAAAGGAAAAAGTTTGTTTGAAGTTTAGAAAAAGTTTGTTTGAAGTTGAGTAGTTAAGAAATTGTTGTGTGTATAATAGTAAAAGAGGAACTTAACTAATAATATAACTTGTGTAATAATAAAAGATAAAAGTTAGAAATTTGTAAACATAGTGTAAGCGGATTCAGTGTAATTAATAGAGGAGAATTATAATAAATCAATTGGCAGAATAACAACAACGTTTTTAAATTCACCCTAACAAAACAGGTGTCACATTGTTATACAACAAAAAATTAAATCTCTAGCCATTTTTTGTATAAGAATAGCATGTGCTGCTCAGGAATTCAAACCTTAATATACATATACCCCAGAGGTAAACTGTCGTAACTGCCAAAACCGCGATTTTGGGGTTATTATTGTAACTACATTGTGGGGACGTATCAACTAATATTTTGTTTAAACAATGTCCTAAAATAAAATAAACTACAAAAGTTTCAATAATTACCGAAAATCATACACAATAAAAAGTTTGCAATTCCGAACTGAAAATGGCTCTCCTGTAAAATTTTCAAAATGTCAGTTACGACAGTTTACCTCTGGGGTACAGATATTGAAATTTAAAATTTACTGTTTATTAGCATATATTTTCAAAATTTCAGGTTGAAAAATATATAGGTATAACACGACAAAATAATTATTACCGTAACATATATTATTGTTTTCACTTCTGTTGGCAGTCCCCAATGACTGCCTGTTTTTTTATTACTTCATTTATCTTTAAAATTTATATTCTTACACGGTAAAAAATCTTGGAGTAAATTCCAATCAAAACTGGATTACGCTGGACCTATATGTAAAACAATGGAAAATTCTAATCCAATAATATGGATTGGAAATTTTTATAAATTTATTTTTGGTTTAATTCAGTATTAAAGTCTAAAATTTTGATTAAATTGTAGACATTAATGTTAAAAGTACTTAAGTTCGATACATAATAAAAAACTTTTCAAATATGACTGCAAAAAAGGCTAAAATATTTTCAAAAATTCGCATGTATTAAATTCCAATCCAAAATATGTATTAAGATTTCGTCAATATAATTATTGGATTGAAAAATACTCCACGATTTTTTGTCGTGTACTACTGAATAAGTGTAAACTACATCGCGCCAGGTACGGGTTCAATTCTGAGCGGTGGCAAAATATTTTTATTTTATTTTATTTTTATTTTTTTGTTGAAATTGAGTTTTTTAAACGTAAAATTAAAAATATCTGTTACGCATCGTCTTTTATTGGAAAAAGTGAAAACCATCTGCTCTATATATAAAATCGTTTAACCTGACGCCCAGCCCAAACCCCTGAAGATAGAGACTTGAAACTTTTAGAATATGTTCCAACCATCGCGTAGGCGCTCACTAAGGCGAGATTTATCGAAATTTTAGCGCTAAGGGGGTGCACGGGGGGTAAAGGGGGTTTGGATGTTTTTAAATCGTGATTTTCGCCATGAATCCTGCTCAATAGGAGGCTGAAAAGTATCACTCGGGGGTTTTTGGGGTCGCTGATCACGAATCCGGTGTTAGATTTTTAAAATTCAAAACGGAAGGTCCTGTAAGGATAATGCAAATGCAAGAAATAACTTTTAGAAAATAAACGTGTTCCGGGAAAAAAGGTTTTCGGGGTCACTGATTACGAATCTATATATTTAAAAGGCAAAGCGATTTTGTATGTATTTCTTTCGACACAGCTCCAGCTTAGAATCGATTTTGATTATTCTTTTTTTAAAGGAAAGCTCTCTATCTGTAGATGTGTCCAGTTTACTTTTTTCCCATCTATATAATAAAAACTGTAAGGGGGACAATTTTTGTAATTTTGGATTTTCTCAAAAATATTGACATACATTGATGTATTTGGTCGTATAATACTGATGGCAAAAATGACATTTTTATACCCGTATGGTGAAACCAAAGGGTATATTAATTTTGCCTTACCGTTTGTAACGCCAAGACCCCGTCACCACACATAAAAATGTATTACACCAGTGTTGCGACCACTAAGGAGTGTCGCAGCACGGGTTAGAACTTTTGGTAGCTTACCTGGAGTTTCTTGTAACTCGCTTGCTGGACCAATCGTTAACCTGAAATAAGGGGGTGCCGGGACAAGGATTGATAACAAGTTCTTTTATTCGTAAAAATGTATTCACTGTTTCTTAATTACAAACTTAACCTAATGATTCTTAACTAATTAATATAATATTATTAAAATTAAAATGAATGTTGATTGGTGAAATTATTCTGTAATGGAAAAACCGATTAATAAAAATAATGAAAAGATGAAAAATTGGCGAAGATTCTTCGGCCAAGAACGATGATTTTTTGTAGTTCGTAGATTGGCGAAATTCGTTCGGCCAATAAATAATTCAAAATGATTAAATAAATGGAATTGATTGATAAAATACGTAAAGAAAAAATAAATAAAAAATATAATTCGAAAAAAATAATTCACATCGACTGAGATTCGAACCCCGGTCTGAAATATGCTAGGTGCCGTCCTATCCAATGGACCACGATCGTATTTAAATTCGATTAGTTGAAACGTGGATGGATGGCATACGCGAATTCAATGGTTTGTGGTCAAATTAGACTAAGGAGAATAAAAATCAATCGAAGACGACTGATCGCGATAGAAATGAGGAGAAATTTCCTTTCGACCGGCGGTGTGGTTTCTTCGCACTGGAAACCAACACATATACGATGCGTTACTATGGAATATGAGAAATGAATTCGTAGCAAGGAATTTATGTTAATATATTAAAATGAATGATCTGATTTGCAAATAATAAATTTTGAAATTTCGTAGATGTTAATTAAATGGGATTCCTACATAAATCTTCGATCGTAGATTCGTGAGAGAATGAATTAGGAATTCCATAAGTGACAACGAAAATTCTTCTGTCACCGACTTATGGATAAAGGAGCAAAGGATTGGAAAAATTAGGTGAACGGTTTAACAATCCTACGGACAACTTTATCCACAAATTTGTTAGTAAATTTTTACGGAATTTTGGTGGTGAAAATTCTTCGACCACGAGGTGGTTAATTTAGTGGGGAATTGACATAAATCTTTCGACCAACAAATTATGTTTTTTTTAAAATTAAAATTAAAATTAAAAAATAAAAATCCTCGTGATTTTTAAGAAAACGATTGATCCGGACCGAGATGCGAACTCGGGTCTGGGAGACGCTAATCCGCGTCGTTAAGCTTGGAGCTAATCCGCGTCCAATCTAAGGCTGGTTAGAATTAGAGGGACGCTAATTGTTAGGGTGCTTGAAATCAATGACGTTGAATTTCAACGCTAATTCCCTTGTAGTTAAAGGGAATGTTTTTTCGTACAACACCAAGGCTTAATCGAGACAAATTATGTATAACATAAGGTGTGTCGAGTTAAGGCCTGTATTATGAAACGAATTCGAAATTGATCTTCTGACTGAGATCAGTGATAACGACTCCTTTACAAAAAAGGGGCGTTGAATCGCGAATGGATTCGAAAAATGTTAGATTAATTTGTTCGAAATTAATCTTCGAATTGAACCAGAATTTATTAACGACGATTGATACGTAATATTAATCGTCTGATAATAAATTATTGGTGTTGTTTAAGGTTTGATACAATAACGACTCCTGTAGGAAAGGAGTGTTGCGAATACAAATGGGTTCGTGAAAGTTAAACTAATTTATGCGAAATTAGTTTCCTAATCGGTCCAAAAATTATTAAAGACGATTGATACGTAATATCAATCGTTTTATAATAAAAATTTTGGGTTTTTCTTAATACTTGATATATTATAGATTAGGAGGAACCCATAAGGACCAACGAAAATCTTCGGCCAGTACCTTATGGACATAGGAATTTTTAGGAAGGTGGAAAGTTTGGTGGGAAAATACTTATAAATTTTAGCACTTTATCCATGTGCTGAAGATGATCTATGGTTTACCTTTTCTGACTTTGATGACTTCGCTAAAAATTTGGTCCAGTTGGCTGGTCTTGTTTTAAGTTGGTCTGCTTTGCTGCGAGACTGTTTTTCAAGTGCTTGTCCAGTGTTTGGTGCTTACGCTTATCGCCTCGGTTCTATTGATCCTCATTTGGATCCTTTCGATTGGGGATGGGAAAAAAATGAAGTAGAGTACTTTTCGGTACGTCTTGCTTCATGGGTTCGCTAGATGTAGAGTTGCTGAGTTGAGATTTAAAAATTGCTGTTGTGGGGTTTTGAAGTTGTCAAATATGTTTGTTTATTTGAGGAACTTGGTAAGTTGCGCATGGCCTTTTTTCTTAATTTGTTTGGTAATGTCTTCATTTCGTTTCAGATTAAGGGAATATTACTGTTTGGTGATGGCTGACTAGGACCTCATCATCGTGGGAGGAAAGGAGATCAATTCCGGTAACGTTTTATGGTTCGTTTTTATGATTGATCCTTTCCTTTCAGCTATTTTGTTCAGATGGGTCTGAACATATTGGGGCCCGCAAAATGCTGAGCCGTTATTATCCTGAAACACAACATAGAAAACACCAAAGGGATTGTGCTGGATATGTGGGAATAGTTGGTGTTGTGACGATGGTGATGGTATTCGAAGGTAAAAACTTCTATGTTTAATTATTTATTTATGTTCAAAATGATTTGTACCCGTAGTACAATATGGTGTGGTTTGGTAAAATCTTGATTTTCACGCTTCCGTGATGAAGAAGCAATTTATAGTTTTTTCGCGAACTTTTTCTTATATATTCCCACGGGACGCTGTCCATGCGGGACTGTGGGATTTCGATTATTTTATTTTCCCGAGTTAATACCGAGTATACTCTCTCATGGGGCCCGGCCGGCGGAATGATGCGAGATCGAGTAGGACGCCCGTTTCCGCGTCCGAATAATGGTGGCGCTCGTGGTGGCGGGGAGACCGGAATCATCGGTACATCTATTTCCTCTGATTCGACGTGTGTGGGTGGCGTTAACGGATTCCCGAAGAACTCTGGTTCGTTAGATGTTGGAGGGTCTTCGAGGCATAATTCGTTCAACGGCATGGTTAATAACTCTTCCAGAGAGATATTCTCGTCTGGCTCCACTCCTAACATGTCGTCCAACCAGCTCTCATCTTCATTGTAGTGCAGTTGCAAGTCTAAATTGTTGTTGTCCATTTTATCTATTAGAGCAATATGTGGGTCGTTAGTTATTGATTGTTTGATTATTTTTAGGCCCATTCACCTGTGTGGACGTGACGATACGGCATTGCAACAGTACGACACAACATAAACATATAAGGACACATCTTACTTGGCGGAAGGAAGGATACACAGTTTTACGATGGGAAGACGAGTCACTTTGTTCGCGGTTTGGACGTCTGCTACGCGAACTAACTGATCCTTTCCCGGATACACCTGGATCACCCGTCCGAGGTGCCACTTTGTTGGAGGTAATGTATCGGTTTTTATTACAACTATATCGTCTGGCTTCACGTTCTGTACGGTGTGCTGCCATTTAGTCCGTTGTTGTAGGTCGTTTAAGTAAACGTGTGTCCATTGTTTCCAAAAGGTTTGGGATAATCTTTGGATAAAGCGCCATCGCGTACTGTAATTGGGGTTTTCTTCTAATATAGAAGGTTCTGGGATGGCTTGAAGTGATTGTCCGATAAGGAAGTGGGAGGGAGTTAAGACGGTATAATCGGTTTGGGTTTTATCAATGTAGCATAACGGACGGGAATTAAGAATGGCTTCAATTTGATATATTAACGTAGAAAACTCTTCGTACGTTAACTTTGTGTCCTTTAATACCCTTTTTAAGTGGTGTTTCGTCGCCTTAACACCGGCTTCCCATAAGCCTCCGAAATGCGGAGATCCTGGGGGTATAAAGTTCCAGCTAATATAATCATTAGCTAACAATTCCGCTGCGGTTTCACAGGCTTGTGAAATTGCTTGCTGGAATTCCTTTTGTAGTAATTTGTTTGCCCCGACGAAGTTTGTTCCATTATCTGTGTACACGTTTGTACACAGACCGCGTCGCGAAGTAAATCGTTTAAATGCTGCTATAAAACCTACGGACGTGAGGTCGGAGACCGTTTCAAGGTGCGTGGCCTTTGTACACATACAAACAAATACGGCAATATATCCTTTGTAGGACTTAGTGCCTTTACCTTTAGATACGCGAATATCGAAGGGACCACAGAAATCAATCCCGACATGGGTGAACGGTTTTGATTGACGTATACGCATGGCCGGTAGATTGCCCATTAGTTGCCTCTGACATGATGCACGTTGTCTAGTACAAGTGACGCATTTGTGTGTTATATATCGGATTGTATTGCGCGCGTTTAAGATCCAGTATTTGGTTCGTAAAATGCTTAGCATGACTTGATTTCCTCCGTGTAAGGAATCTAGATGCGTTTTGGTTATTAATAACTTCGTAAAGTGACAGTCATTATGTAAAATTATGGGATGTTTTGAATTAAATGGCAGGTCTGCATTCTCTAAACGTCCCCCTACGCGCAATACGTTGTCTTGATCTATAAACGGATTGAGATTCATGATTCTTGATTTATTAGATAATGGCCTTGAATGCGTGATGTTGTCGATTTCGTTATTAAAGAAGGTCCGTTGAGAAATTTTTATTAGAAAATTAGTCGCGATATTTATTTCTTCGGATGATAGATATCCGCTCTTTTTGGTATGTGGTGGTTGTCGGATTCTTGTATTATGTACGAAACGTAATATATAAGCGGTGACGCGAATGGTTTTATTGTAGGATGAGAATTTGAAAAGTTCGATTGGTTCGATGGTTGCGTTGAAAGAAACTAATTTTGGAGACCTGGTTTCTAAATCAGTATCGTTGATTTTGGTTTCCTTTGGCCATTGTCGTGAATCGAGGAGCCAACTAGGTCCTTTCCACCATAAATCGTTTTTGATTAATGACTCGGGTAAGATTCCGCGAGTCGCTAAGTCAGCTGGATTAACTTTGGTTGAAATATAATTCCATTTGACGTTTGGGGAATTTTCTTGGATTTCAGCTACCCGGTTTCGGACGAACGTTTGGCGATCTGTGGCTCGTCCCATAATCCATGCTAACGCGATGGTTGAGTCGCACCATGCAAAGGAATTTATCGCTTCTAAATTCAATTCCGATTTGATTTGTTTCATCAATTTTGAAAGGAGAAAGGCTGAACATAATTCGAGCCTGGGGATTGTAATTGGTTTTAGTGGTGCAACCTTAGATTTGGAAGTTAGCAATCTTGTTTCGACATGATTGTTGGGAGAAATGATTCGTAGATAAATTACGGCTGCGTATGCTTGTTCGGATGCATCGCAGAATCCATGGATTTCGTATTTTTGCGGATCGGATTTTGTGGTTCGTAGCCAACGCGGTATTCTGATTTGTTCTAACGATTTTAATTGATTACGATGTTTTATCCATTCTTCTATGATGGCTTCAGGCACCCTTTCATCCCAATCGATTCCCCGATACCAGATAGTTTGAATGATTAATTTACCGATGATTATTATGGGGGCAATCCATCCCAGAGGGTCGAACAGTTTTGCAATATCGGAAAATAATTGCCTCTTGGTGAGTTTTTCTGGAACTGTGTCGGTATTTACACGGTAACTAAATTCGTCGGTATGGGGATACCAATGCATTCCTAGCGTTTTAATCGTGGTATCGAAGTTTATGGAAATCGTTTCAGGCATTTCAATGAACTCTGGCGGTAGTGGGTTGAGGACTTCGGGAAAATTTGATGACCATTTTTTGAGTGGAAGTCCTGCTGAGTGCAGCATTTTTAAAAGTTCATCTTGTAGTCTGATCGTTTCTGAAACGGTATCTGCGCCTGACAACAAATTGTCGACATAAAAGTCGGTTAGTGTGACTGCTGAGGCGAGAGGGAAATTGGTAGCTTGATCTTTAGCAATTTGTGTCAATGTTTTAATTGCTAAATAAGGTGCACTTGCTGTTCCAAAGGAGACAGTAGTTAATTGATAGGTGTGGATGGGTTGATCAGGAGAATTTCTCCAGAAGAATTTTTGAAATTTTTTATGTTCGGGTGCGATCTTAATTTGCCGGTACATCTTTTCGATGTCGGCGGAAAATGCTACTCGTTTTAAACGCCAACGTAATAAGATTGTTTGTAAATTGTCTTGGAGTCGGGGTCCTACTAATAAACAATCGTTTAAGGAGATTCCAGTGGAAGTTTTGGACGATGCGTCGAAAACTACGCGTAATTTGGTAGTGGTGCTGGAATCTGTTATCACTGCGTGATGTGGCAGATAATAATCGAAGTCGGAATTTGGTTGGTTAATCTCGTGAGGTGCAATCGGTTCTGCATGCTTAAGATCAATGTATTTGTTGATTACCTTAGAGTATTCAGTATGAAAGTTTGTGTCGTTTGTAAATCTTTTCTCTAAATTATAAAATCTTTTTAGGGCAACGGTTCGACTGTTACCTAGAGGTGGGTGCTCATCTTTAAAGGGTAATGATACAACATAGCGATTAGTATCATCGCGAAAATGGGTGCGAGAAAAGACTTCTTCGCATTTGATGTCTTCTTCCGACATTTTTGGACTTTCGGCAACTTCTTCCAATTCCCAGAATTTTTGGAGATTCCATTCGATTTCTGTGGTACTGTGGAAAATGGATACGTGAGATGATGGATTCGTAGAGTCGTTGTCGTCTATCTTGGCCTTTCCGGATAATATCCACCCGAGCTCTGTGTCTTGAGCCATCAACGATCTTGTGCGATTTAATTTTATGTTTTGTCGCATGATATGGGGATATACATCGGCACCAAGGATGATGTCGATATCACCTGGATACGCATACGATGGATCTGCCAGCGGAAGATTTTTAAGATCGTGGAGACAAGTCGGTTGGATTTTTGCGGAAGGCAGAGTTTTAGTGACTCGGGACAAAATTAGAGCGTCGACATTGTAAGAAAAGATTTCCGTTAATAAAGATTGTATTGTAAAATTTGTTTTATAATTGCATTTAATTGACCCAATTCCTCCTATTCCAGATATGTCTACGTTAAATTTGGTCTTTTTTAAACGGGCACGTTGGACTAACGCTTCACTGACAAAGCACGATTGTGAGCCTTGGTCAATGAGAGCTCGTGCAATGTGAGTTCCGTTTGATGATTTGATTTTTACCAAAGCAGTTGCTAGTAGCACACATGTGTTGTTATTTGCCGATGTGTGGCTTGTTATGTCGCGAGAAGGAATGTTTGTTGACGTTGATGGTTGGGGAGAACTTTCGCGAGATTGACTCGAATTCGAATTTGAATCGCTCGATGAACCCGACTTGTTCATTGTATTTTCGCGAGATTTGGAACGTTTGTTGGATTGATTCTTGATTGCCGATTTGGTAGAGGTTTTAGTTTTCGAAACATTAGACGAAGTTGTGGATGATGATGATAGATGTAAAAGGGTATGATGTCGCTTATTGCACGTACGGCAATTTGATTGACTGATGCATTGACTCATTGTATGTTTTGGGCTCAAACAATTATAACATAATTTATGTTGTTTGACCAAATCTTGTCGTCGTAGTATGGACAATTTTAAAAAGTTCGGGCACTGTGAGATGCGGTGCTGTTGAGAACAGGCAGCACATTCAAGTGTCGACGCGGCATGAAAGGATTGTTGATGTTTGGTTGATTTGAATGGTGACGAATAAGGTTGTTTCTCAGTTGGTTGGCGGATTGCTTCTAAGGCTCGGTATCGTTTTTCTAAGAATCGATACAGGTCTTGGTACGTTGATAATTCCTCATTGTCTTGTTGTCGGGATTCCCATAGCATGTGCGTGTTAGCAGGTAGATGCTGTACGATGATGTGCACTATGATAGGGTCCCATGTTGATGTGTCAATGCCCAGTCCGGACAAAGTCAACAGACATTCGTTGGTGGTGTCCATTAAACGTTTTATGTTGGATGCATTTTCGATTGTTATCGTTGTCTGTTTTAACAGACGGTTTAAGGTGGTAGTCGTAATGACTTTCTTATTGGAATACCTTTTTACTAAAGTGTTCCAAGCGGACTCGTAATTAGAGTCGGTGATTTGAAAATGTTGCAGAAGACGTTCTGCTTCACCTGACAATCGTGACTTCAAGTAGTGAAGTTTATGCACAGGTGAAAGAATGCGGTTTTCGTGAATCATGCTACGGAATAGATCATGAAATGAAAGCCAGGTATTATATTCTCCCGAGAACTTTGGAATTTCGATGGGGGGCAACGAAAGTGGTTTCATGGGAAATGGATTGGCTGTTTGATACAGAGGGGATCGTGGTGCCTCTATTGAGAGACCAGGCTTTAGTCTATTGCTCTGGTATATGGGCAATAATTCTTCGATTTTGTCCTTGAGCTCGAAATATTTACTTTGAGCGGTTTCGTACAAAGAACTACATTCCAATTTGATCGCCTTGGAATCAGATGTTGACGGAACGTTCAGGTAAATTGACGATATTTCGTCCCAATGGGAATTGATAATGGTCAGTCGGTTTTTTAAGGAGGCTTCTGTCCGTTTTTTACCTTCCTTAGTAAAATTAGAAAAAGATTTGTCAATTAAATCTTTATATAGCTTTATTTGAATTAAAGCTTCTGGTGGATCTATCTGAGATGATTCCTCAGTAGATGAATTATCAGTGGATGCAGTATCTTGACCCATGATTGGGGGTGGAAATATATTAAATTATGTGTTGAAAGGATGTGACGAATGTTTACGCCAAAGTTCTGTGTTAAGAATTTGTAATTAAAAACCTTGAATACAGTGGTTTAACAAACACGTTTATACTTGTTATCTATCCGGCTCGAAGGACCATTTGTTGCGACCACTAAGGAGTGTCGCAGCACGGGTTAGAACTTTTGGTAGCTTACCTGGAGTTTCTTGTAACTCGCTTGCTGGACCAATCGTTAACCTGAAATAAGGGGGTGCCGGGACAAGGATTGATAACAAGTTCTTTTATTCGTAAAAATGTATTCACTGTTTCTTAATTACAAACTTAACCTAATGATTCTTAACTAATTAATATAATATTATTAAAATTAAAATGAATGTTGATTGGTGAAATTATTCTGTAATGGAAAAACCGATTAATAAAAATAATGAAAAGATGAAAAATTGGCGAAGATTCTTCGGCCAAGAACGATGATTTTTTGTAGTTCGTAGATTGGCGAAATTCGTTCGGCCAATAAATAATTCAAAATGATTAAATAAATGGAATTGATTGATAAAATACGTAAAGAAAAAATAAATAAAAAATATAATTCGAAAAAAATAATTCACATCGACTGAGATTCGAACCCCGGTCTGAAATATGCTAGGTGCCGTCCTATCCAATGGACCACGATCGTATTTAAATTCGATTAGTTGAAACGTGGATGGATGGCATACGCGAATTCAATGGTTTGTGGTCAAATTAGACTAAGGAGAATAAAAATCAATCGAAGACGACTGATCGCGATAGAAATGAGGAGAAATTTCCTTTCGACCGGCGGTGTGGTTTCTTCGCACTGGAAACCAACACATATACGATGCGTTACTATGGAATATGAGAAATGAATTCGTAGCAAGGAATTTATGTTAATATATTAAAATGAATGATCTGATTTGCAAATAATAAATTTTGAAATTTCGTAGATGTTAATTAAATGGGATTCCTACATAAATCTTCGATCGTAGATTCGTGAGAGAATGAATTAGGAATTCCATAAGTGACAACGAAAATTCTTCTGTCACCGACTTATGGATAAAGGAGCAAAGGATTGGAAAAATTAGGTGAACGGTTTAACAATCCTACGGACAACTTTATCCACAAATTTGTTAGTAAATTTTTACGGAATTTTGGTGGTGAAAATTCTTCGACCACGAGGTGGTTAATTTAGTGGGGAATTGACATAAATCTTTCGACCAACAAATTATGTTTTTTTTAAAATTAAAATTAAAATTAAAAAATAAAAATCCTCGTGATTTTTAAGAAAACGATTGATCCGGACCGAGATGCGAACTCGGGTCTGGGAGACGCTAATCCGCGTCGTTAAGCTTGGAGCTAATCCGCGTCCAATCTAAGGCTGGTTAGAATTAGAGGGACGCTAATTGTTAGGGTGCTTGAAATCAATGACGTTGAATTTCAACGCTAATTCCCTTGTAGTTAAAGGGAATGTTTTTTCGTACAACACCAAGGCTTAATCGAGACAAATTATGTATAACATAAGGTGTGTCGAGTTAAGGCCTGTATTATGAAACGAATTCGAAATTGATCTTCTGACTGAGATCAGTGATAACGACTCCTTTACAAAAAAGGGGCGTTGAATCGCGAATGGATTCGAAAAATGTTAGATTAATTTGTTCGAAATTAATCTTCGAATTGAACCAGAATTTATTAACGACGATTGATACGTAATATTAATCGTCTGATAATAAATTATTGGTGTTGTTTAAGGTTTGATACAATAACGACTCCTGTAGGAAAGGAGTGTTGCGAATACAAATGGGTTCGTGAAAGTTAAACTAATTTATGCGAAATTAGTTTCCTAATCGGTCCAAAAATTATTAAAGACGATTGATACGTAATATCAATCGTTTTATAATAAAAATTTTGGGTTTTTCTTAATACTTGATATATTATAGATTAGGAGGAACCCATAAGGACCAACGAAAATCTTCGGCCAGTACCTTATGGACATAGGAATTTTTAGGAAGGTGGAAAGTTTGGTGGGAAAATACTTATAAATTTTAGCACTTTATCCATGTGCTGAAGATGATCTATGGTTTACCTTTTCTGACTTTGATGACTTCGCTAAAAATTTGGTCCAGTTGGCTGGTCTTGTTTTAAGTTGGTCTGCTTTGCTGCGAGACTGTTTTTCAAGTGCTTGTCCAGTGTTTGGTGCTTACGCTTATCGCCTCGGTTCTATTGATCCTCATTTGGATCCTTTCGATTGGGGATGGGAAAAAAATGAAGTAGAGTACTTTTCGGTACGTCTTGCTTCATGGGTTCGCTAGATGTAGAGTTGCTGAGTTGAGATTTAAAAATTGCTGTTGTGGGGTTTTGAAGTTGTCAAATATGTTTGTTTATTTGAGGAACTTGGTAAGTTGCGCATGGCCTTTTTTCTTAATTTGTTTGGTAATGTCTTCATTTCGTTTCAGATTAAGGGAATATTACTGTTTGGTGATGGCTGACTAGGACCTCATCATCGTGGGAGGAAAGGAGATCAATTCCGGTAACGTTTTATGGTTCGTTTTTATGATTGATCCTTTCCTTTCAGCTATTTTGTTCAGATGGGTCTGAACAACCAGTGTGTTTAGAATGATAAACAAAATTGATTTTTGCATGTCCGTCTGTGGCGCGGATTGCGGGCGCACGGATTGAGCTAGAGACTTGAAATGTTGTGCAGATCCGTTTTTCGCAAAATGCGAGGCTGAATTCGTTAATGGACAAAAATGGACCATTAGGGGGTATCCCCCCATACGAACAAAAACGTTTTTTGCGAATATCTCAAAAACTGTTCATATTATCAAATAAGTGCAAGAACAAAAGTTATTTAGGATATGATTCTAAATAAAACTCCCATACATCAAAATCCAATTGGAACAAATTTTAAAAAATCTTATTGGAAAGTTTGACTTCAAACTGGAATTTTGATACAACTGTTCCAATTTTGATAGGAATATCACTATACGAGTTTCTAATAATTGCCAGACTGGCAATTATAGGTTTTGTTATGCTTAAAATTTATGTTTGTCCGTCTGTCTGTATGTCGGTCGGTATTTCTGTCTGTTTGACTGAATGTTTGTTCCGGCATCACGCAAAAACGGCGCGGCCGATTTTGATCAAAATTTGCACACAGGGACAGTTATTGACAGAATAAAGGATCTGATTCTTTTTGATGTCAATCCCCGTTTCTTCTGATATCTCTTACTCAAGGGTGTCGGATCCAGTGTAATAGCAACCCCTTTCCCTTTCTTGAAACCTCTTTATGCGCTTAAGGGTTTCGGATCCGATTTTCACCATGAGAGAGGTCAGCCCGCAGGGAAAATTTTTGCTCACTAATATCTACCCCTCCTTTTTATGTATAGCTAACGATGGTATCTTTTTCGGACAAAAAACAGTATATTTCACCTAAAAATTTAAAAAAGCAGTAAATCGATTTGAAAAAACAGTATTTTTCGCAGTATAAATTTTATTCAATGAAAATTTGTGTCTTTGCTTTTAATTTCGACATTTTTATTCTTTTAAATTAACAATGGAAAGCAAAATCAAAGTAACGCGTTCTGAAGAAGGATGAATAATGACAAGACAGTAATCGATGGGGAAAGGAAGAAGCGAATCTATATGACATGTTGCCTTCAATACTTCGCTGTTCGTCGTTTGAATGTATTTACACTTCCCATGTGATGCCACTGTTTTGTGTTGCCACTGACGTTTTGCATTGCTATTAATAAATTTGAATTTCGAAACGTTAAAGAATTAAAGTATTTAAATAACATTATACACATTATTTTGGGGAAAAAAGCAGTAATGCAGTATTGGAGTCTGAAAAACAATATAATACTGCGAAAAACAGTATAGATACCATCGTTATGTATAGCCCTCACCTGCTATCTTCTGCAATTCTAAAGGGATTTGGTGCTTCAATATGAATTAAAAAGAATAACATTTCCCACAATATTGTCTTTCCCCGTGTGGATAACCACCTTTTACCGTTATTGAATATATTATAAGTAAACAGTACGATTTTGTAATACACCGTTGGGTCACAAAGAAAAATGTCTCTAAAAAAATTTCCCTTTTTTGGGTTAACTATATGCATTTGAGTCGAGGTCGAAGGCCGAGTAAAGAGGAAGACGAGAGCTGAAATATATTTAAATAATTTTACGTAACATCTCCATACATCAAAATCCAACAATTCAAGCGCGAGGGGCGAGGCCGAAGGCCGAGTAGTTGTGGAGGTCGTAGGCCGACGTGGGCAGGGAGGCCGGGGCGCAGCCCCTAGTTTTATTTATAATTGGTTTATGATATGAGAAGTGTGAAATAAATATCATACATACAGTGTTCAAAACGCTCCCATTTCTAGTCTTTCGTTCAAATTAAACGAAGGTTTTACATAAATTTACTATTTCATCGATTCTACTACTATTTTTCGGCCGATTTACTACGATTTCGAAGATCAAAAATCTCACAACCCTGAACACAACTATAATGCTCTGGAGCGAAATATCGTTCTCACTAGTAAAATGCATACTTACATGTGTGTGTGCATCATACCAAAAAGCCATCGCTCGAGGCTTTCATTCATTTTTATGCGAGACCCACAAACCGCTTTGAACAAGAAGCGAAAACTTAAATAGAAATCATTTTCGTTTCCAAGAACGAGAGTCGGAAACCACAGCAAACGCTTTTGCCGTTAAGAACGAAACTTTTAAGAGCGAAAAGAACGAAATAACATGGCATTCAATACATCAGATTCAATACACATAAAGGAGAAGCATAAAAAGAGTATAAATGTGAAATCTGTACTACAAGCAGCAAACACAGCATAACAGCGGCAGTGAAAATTTAGATTTTGATTCTTAAAAAGATAATTGAACATAGTTTAACATATCAAAATACCCTAAACAATGCTTTAATGTAGGCCGGATCTTATAACACAGTTTCTGTTCGGATGTCACCACAAACTATCGAGTTTCATCGATTGCAAATTTGTTATCATGTACCCCAATTTGTACCCCCATAACCAAAATCCAAGACGTATCCACGTCAAAAAAATAAAATAGTGATTACTAAGTTAAAAAATCGACATTTTGGTCAATATCAAAGATATAGAATTTTAGGCTATTTTGACGTTGCTGATTCTGAGTTGCACTTAGCTTTCGCGAAATTCACTCTACTTCTGGAGTTACTAAAAAGAAAATATTTTCGATACCAACAAAGTTGCTTGAAAGATTTCCTTTTTCGTATCTCCAGAAATAGAGAGAATCGGGCCAAAACAAAAACTGAATTGAATTTCTATTACGTTATAACGTAATTATGAAGAAATAGCCCGAAAATCATTTCGTTATTTCGTTACGTTACGATAACGTTTCCCATCCCCGATTTTAAATACGCTATTAATGGACATAGTTTTAAATTATTTTTTCCTTTTTGTTATTTTTCGTTGCCTTTAGCACAGAGTAATTTTTATACAGTGGTGCAAAATTTTTCTCTAAACCATTGGGTTACGACGTGGCCATCGTAAGAACGGGCCAGAGGCATGATAAATGTCAAACGATGTGACGTCATCATTTACTACTTGGTAGTTTATCGTTGACAGCTGTGCCGGTTGAACGCGTGCGCTTTTTGCTTCGCCGAAATAGTAGCAAAAACGTTTAATTTCATTGTTTTTTCGATGAGTGTCTTTATTTTATAGACTTAGTTATGCGTGGATTGTGAATTACATTGAATTTTCACCGAAAAAGTTGTATTTTCAGTGAAACTATTTGTAACCTCAAAAGTGAATTGTGAGATGTGAAAATCTTTAAAAACAAATAAATAACAAAAAATTATAGAAGAATTCACAAATCAAGTGTATAAATTTAGTCTTTTCATTTATGTTTTCCACAATTTGGAATAACATTTCATGTTTGTTTTGTAGAAATGCCGCGAACTTGTTGTGTCGCGAAATGTAGCTCTACGCACAAAATAAATAATCTAATTTCTTTTTCCAAATGTCAATAAAAGTGATAAGTGTGAATAAAAGTGATGTGAAATAGGTGCCAGATTAAAATGATGAATGTGATGACCGGGTTTTTAATCCAAGAATTCTAAGAAAATTCATACGGAATGGACTTCGTATATCATCGTAATTAACTAAATATTATATGTTAGAGCCAACTTTTCCTAATTTTTTATAGATTTTCCAAGCAAGTTAAATATATAACGCAAGAAAAAAAATCCTTACATAAAAAAACATTGAAATGACTTAAATTTTCTTTTCGAGTTTCATTTTCGGCGGCTGAAAAGTGTTCGAGTAAATTTCCGAAAATGAATAATAAATATTTGATCGAAATCGAGTTAGCTGATACCGCTTCAAACATTTCCGTGCTTTTGACTTTCGATTCGAGTTCCCTGATAAGGTCCTGGAATATTTAATAAACGTGACAAATCGAGTATTAACTGCTTTGCTATTGCATTTTTCCCATTTGATAAGTAGTTTCTATGTAGTATTCTGTGACGTCATTACTTTTGCCATCCGGCCCGTACTTACGATGGCCACGGTTACGATGATGGAAATTTGACATTGGGATTATGGTGAGCGAATTCGCACCCGCTGCAGCTGAATGTGACGCTGGCGCTGCAGGGAGTATGTCCGGATTCACACGATAAGTTTTTTGATGCATGTCACGGCCAAACGAGGGCGAGATGTAGGAAGGGCGAGAAGTTGGTGAATCACCAACTTTTGATTCACCATAAGTTATTGCAAGTCCGTTTTTTCTATTCCTTTTTGCTCTCATTCGTATTCGCCCATGTTAATTTACGACAAAATCTTTCATAAACATCAGAAAGACGCACGTCAAAACATTTATCGTGTATATGACCACAGTTTACTTACTATAGTTAAGAATCGAGGAACAAAATCCTCGGTTAAATTAGAGCAGGAACGTCTGCAATAATGCTATTTCAATTTTTCTGTAGCTACAGAAATTGCTTTCGTATGCGCGTAGTTGAATTTGAATAGTGCTGCTATAACTCATTTTGGTTAAATGTTTTTTTTATAAAAAATTGCAATTTATAATCTTAGTAATGTTAATGCACATTTAATATACAGTCAAAGTCCTCTAACTCGAAATCCCTATAATTCGAATTTTCCTCTAACTCGAATTTTTTAACTTTTTTTTGCGCTCCCTTCAATTTTTCTTTAAAAAATAACTCTCTAAGTCGAAATTCCTCTAAGTCGAAATTCCTCTAACTCGAAGCGATTTTGGAGCTCTTTGGTCTATTTTAATTCCTCTAAGTCGAAATAAAACACAAAATATGCTCATCCTATACTCTCTCGAAATAGAACAGGCCATTGAAACGTTGCAATCTGCAATTGAGATGACTTCTAATGTTCCCGATGAGATACAATCCACTTTGTTCAAAATTAAAAAAATTTTGTGCGAAAATGTTACCGCGAAATCTTAATCTAAAATAACGGATTTCTATACACAATAAAGAACGATGCACGATTTTGCCCCTAAACTAACTTTTGAACCCGTGTAGTTTTCACTTTGGTTGAGGAATTTTTGGAAAGGGCACAGTCTCTAATGTGATCCATATAATATATAAACCATATTATTATTTTTTCAAGAGTCAACGAATTGCAGGGGTAGGTGAGGGGTTAACGAACTTTCTCGTGATTTTTCATGGCATGATTTATGTGAAAAATCACGAGAAAGTTCGTTGTCTCTCACCATCCCCCTGCAATTTGGTGGATCTTGAAGCCATATATGAATGAAACTAAAGACTGTGCCCTTTCCAAAAATTATTCAACTAAAGTGAAAACTACACGGGTTCAAAAGTTAACCCAGGGGCACGAAAAATGCTATTTATTGCATGGTTCTGTATCCCTTATGCATCTACTTTAAAACAGCTAGAAGCTGGTATTTAATTTTTTATTTTGTGATAATCTATTTTGTTTTTTGTTGTTTTTAGCTTGTTTTAAAAACTTATAAAAACGATTAAATATACATATATGTACATGTATTTAAAAAAAAAATTCAATTTCTCTAACTCGAAACGATTTTGATGGCAGCAGCTTTGAGTGCTTTAATTGTATTGTTTTGGTTTTCTAATAATTTTCCAAAAACATCTTCAGTTTGTGTAGAGGCATTTTTTCTCCCACATTGTGCACTTTCATTGAACTGAAAATATGGCATAATTTGTGTTTGAGAACTGGTGCAAGGTTCATTTAAATGTTGCTTATCTAGAGATACGCCTTGAGAAATATCATAAAAATAATCAAATTCACACTTTTGGAGTTATCAGATGTCTAATTTTCATTAAAAAATAAACAAAAAATAAAATTATTTTCATATTCTGCCGTTTATGTTAAAAAGCTTATGTTCAGGAACAAGAAAATAAGCTTTTGTATATTAAAGATATGTTACGTCAAGAACTGAAGACAATAAAATTACAGGAAAAGCTTTCTTTTTAAGGCGATTAGATGAACCAAACATGCTCTTCTCAAAATGAATCTCGCAGACACGGTTCATTCCCATGTTTTCTTTTTCTAAGAAATCATGGCGATTGATAGAATTGAACCAAATTTGCTTTCTATAACAAAATACATCATTTAATGTTTGCATTATATGTTACTAGCTTGAAAGAACCCGGCGTTGCCCGGGTAGTAATAAATTTTTGAATATGAAAAAATCCTTTTTTTTCAAAAGTATTTTAATGTATAGAAAAATTATGCAGTACAGTACAATCGCGATTATATGTACTCGCGATTATATGAACCTCGCGGTTATATGACTGCCCAAAAATTTGTATGAAGCCTCAATTATATGATCATTGCGAATCGAAAAAACCTCGATTATGTGATAATCGATATTATTTCGAGTAAATAACTGGATTTTTTTTTAAAGGAGGATGCAGTGAACTTTGAGCTTAATGCTTGGACAAATGATATTCCAGATCTCGTTGAAGATTTTAGTGTAGATCAAGACGATTGTCAGCAAAGTGAGGATGACGAAATTTTTACTTTGAAAAAAATTATCACCCAAATTGAGGCGATCAAATCTCTCAATATTGCATTGGATTGGGCTGTTGAGAACGACGTTGACTCAACAGAGATCGGAACGCTGCATAGACTTAAAAAATGCTGTCTTAACCCATTTTTCGCCACGATTGGATTTTCCCATTTTTGCCACAAAACAGACAAAAAACCTTCACAGAAATGTAGAAGACCTCGTTTTTCGCCATTGGTAAGAATTCTTACCACAAATTTTTTTTTCGCATTTTTGTTTGTTTTTTGGAGGATTGGACCGCAAAGCAGTAAGGGGTTGAGCCCTTAGATCATTTTTATTCCAAAATCAACAAAAATTTTCACATTTTTCTGGAAAAAATACCACATATTGAGCATATCAGAGTATTGGCTATTTGCCGTGGTTAAGAATTTTTACCACAATTTTCCGGAAAACTGTTGGTCGGAAAATTCTGAAACTTTTTGAAAGTCATATTCGACCCAAAAAAATTGGCGTCAACACCAATTTTCAAGAAAAAATTTCATCGCGTCTAGGAGCGTCGAAAAATGGGTTAACAAATATAAGCAGCATTAGACAACAAAATTTATTAAAATACTTTAACAAAATATAAATTTTTGTGAGAAGATTAAAAATACTTAACACTTTAATCTTTGTTTGTATTAAACGTAAGGAAACCTGAAAAAAAAAATAGAAAATTTGACCCTCGGTTATATGAAAACCTTGATTATATGACCCACCCCAACATTAATTAGATCATATAATCGCGATTGTACTGTAATTATATTTCAAACAATTTTCTGTTCATATTTTTTTTGGTTTGACGCACTGTTTTCAAGAAAATTGCAAATATTTTTTCCATCTGCTTGGGAGAAAGGGAATAGAGCGAATTCCCTTATTGCCAGACACTTAAGATTTTTGCATTTATGTTGTAACATATGTTGAACAACCATAAAATAGTTTCAGAGATAGCTGAGGAGGGGATTGGTAGAAAATTTACCCTGACAGATAACCTATCCAACACTAAAAATTGTATAAAAATCCGTTCTGTAGTTTAGTAGATAGCAGGAGAGGGGGCTCGCACCATGTAGAGCGGAGTAGTTTGAGTGCATGAAAATTTCTTTTATGATTGACCTGCCCAACACTGAAAACCGTATTCAAATCCCTTCAGTGGTTCAGAAGATAACAGGCGAGGGGGTGAAAGGGGAGCCGATACCGCGACCACACCTAACTATAAATCGTGGTCATGATACATAGTCTATGTTGGTGCAGTAGTTCTTGAGTTTATACGTTACTCCATCTCACAAATCAAAAAAATTTATAACTCTATCTCACAAATCAAAAAAAAAAACGTTTCCGCACCCCAATAAGTTTGTTGCTGCATTCCAGATTGGGGACCTCCACACTATATGTGTATCAAACCAAACCAATCGCTGGACACAAAAATGAACTACACCAGGGTGTTTGGGATGACAAAAGATTTTAATTTTAGCATGTCCGACCGTTTGTCTGCCCGTCTGTCGTCTGTCCGTCTATATATCCGTGAATATCATAACTTTCGGAAGGATTGAGCTAGAGATTTGAAATATTTTCAGTTGCGTTTCTCGTAAATGGCAATGCTAAGTTCTTGAACTGGCAAAATCGGACCATTCCCTTCTCCATATAAATGAAACTTTTTTCGCAATTTTCTCGAAAACGGTGAATCGCATTGACAAATTTATAAAGCTAAAATGTTTTTTATACCCGTATGGTGAAACCAAAGGGTATATTAACTTTGCTTTACCGTTTGTAACGCCAAGATCCCGTCATCACACACAAAAATGAATTACACCAGTGTGTTTAGAATGATAAAAAAAATTGAATTTTGCATGTCCGTCCGTCTGTCTGTCCGTCTGTCTGTCTGTCCGTCCGTCTGTCTGTCCGTCTGTCTGTGGCGCGGATTGCGGGCGCACGGATTGAGCTACAGACTTGAAATTTTGCACAGGTCCGTTTTTCGTAAAATGCAAGGCTAAGTTCGTTAATGGGCAAAAATGGACCATTAGGGGGGGTACCCCACATACGAACGAAACCGATTTTTGCGAATATCTCAAAAACGGTGCATCTTATCAAAAAAGTCCAAGAATAAAAGTTTTTTAGAATATGATTCTACATAAAACTCCTATACATCAAAATCCGATTGGAATAAATTTTGAAAAATCTTATTGAAAAGTTTTACTTCAAAGAGGAATTTTCATACAATTGTTCGAATTTTGATACGAATATCACCATACGGGTCTCCAGTGATTGCCAGATTGGCAATTATAGCTTTTGTTATGTTTTGAATATGATTTTACATAACTTATCTATACATCAAAATTCAGTTAGACTACCTCTTTCCCCTCCCCGATACCCATTGAATACTTTTTCCTTATTTTCTCGAAAACGGTGCATCGTATCGAAAAGTTTATAACGACGAAATGTGTTTAGAATATGATTTTATACAACTTATCTATCCAGTTGGACCACTCCTACCTCCCACTCCCATACAAATAGATTTTTTTAAATAAACGAATTGGTCGGTGACAAAATACATTATTTAAATTCGTTCTCTATAAAATGAATAATTTAAATTATCAAATTGTACAAAAGCAGTGGATGAATAAAGGAAATTTGTGTTGATGCAAGTCCAGATTCTATGTACCGCTAACCTCACTTTTGGAAATCACTATGTTCTGGAAAAAATCACAAAATTCAACACCAATCCATTTACGTTCACGTGGTCACTGAGTAAATTCCTTGATTCACTTCGTTGTACACAAAATAAAATACTTTCGACAATTTAAAAGTGGGGAAAACAGCGATAATTTGCGCACTATATCGATAAACAACCGCTTCGCATCGATCATCAATGAGGAAAGAGCAAATATATTTCTCAGTTGTCAAACGCGAGTCTGAGAGCGTAACGGGATCTGTTGGCGATAAAATTATTGTGAGGTACAAAATTTTCCGTTTTTCAATTCCAAATACAATATTTTCTCTTTCCATACCAAAATCCCATACAAAATGCAAATTCCAATTTTTCCGATATTCCCGTTTTTCCCCAAAATTTTTCTCGACTTTTCCAACAAAACGAAAAAAGATTCGAGATTTTTGATTTGGAATTACTGAAAGTGCAAACCAGAAAACCGCTCCCCTGAAAGTATGCAATTTCGGTTTTCCAAGATTTTCCAACTTTTCCGGTAGAAATTTCCAATTTTCGGCTCCGTTGTGTTTTTATATGTTGCAATACGAATCCAACAAAACAAACCCCATGCAAATCGGATTATATTCAGCCGAGTTATGGATAGTCAAACGGACCACGATTCATTTTTATATATAAAGATAATGAAATTATTAGAGATACAACTTTATAATTTTAACTTATTTGCAAACAAATTGCATCTTGAAATTCAAAGAAAACCTTACGTATTGGCATTACTGAAATGCATTGACAGTTCGAATTCAAAAAAATCGAGTGCGAAAAAAAATGTGATAGTTTTGTAATTTTTTTATAATTTAGGTTACCCATTACGTTTAAATTGTAATTAAATTAAAATTTATAATATAAACTAGCTTGAAAGAACCCGGCGTTGCCCGGGTAGTAATAAATTTTTGAATATGAAAAAATCCTTTTTTTTTCAAAATTATTTTGATGTATAGAAAAAATTATGCAGTAATTATATTTCAAACAATTTTTTGTTCATAATTTTTTTGGTTTAAGGCACTGTTTTCAAGAAAATTGCAAATATTTTTTCCATCTGCTTGGGAGAAAGGGAATAGAGCGAATTCCCTTATTGCCAGACACTTAAGATTTTTGCATTTATGTTGTAACATATGTTGAACAACCATAAAATAGTTTCAGAGATAGCTGAGAAGGGGATTGGTCGAAAATTTACCTTGACAGATAACCTATCCAACACTAAAAATTGTATAAAAATCCGTTCTGTAGTTTAGTAGATAGCAGGAGAGGGGGCTCGCACCATGTAGAGCGGAGTAGTTTGAGTGGATGAAAATTTCTTTTATGATTGACCTGCCCAACACTGAAAACCGTATTCAAATCCCTTCAGTGGTTCAGAAGATAACAGGCGAGGGGGTGAAAGGGGAGCCGATACCGCGACCACACCTAACTATAAACCGTGGTCATCATACATAGTCTATGTTGGTGCAGTGGTTCTTGAGTTTATACGTTACTCCATCTCACAAATCAAAAAAATTTATAACTGTCTCACAAATCAAAAAAAAACGTTTCCGCACCCCAATAAGTTTGTTGCTGCATTCCAGATTGGGGACCTCCACACTATATGAGAATCATATTGAAGTATATTAGATTTAGTTGTAACGTATCAAACCAATCGCTGGACAAAAAATGAGCTACACCAGGGTGTTTGGAATGACAAAAGATTTTAATTTTGGCATGCCCGACCGTCTGTCTGCCCGTCTGTCGCTCTGTCGTCTGTCCGTCTATATATCCGTGAATATCATAACTTTCGGAAGGATTGAGCTAGAGATTTGAAATATTTTCAGTTGCGTTTCTCGTAAATGGCAATGCTAAGGTCTTGAACTGGCAAAATCGGACCATTCCCTTCTCCATATAAATGAAACTTTTTTCGCAATTTTCTCGAAAACGGTGAATCGCATTGAAAAATTTATAAAGCTAAAATGTTTATTGAATATGATTTTATACAACTTATCTATCCAGTTGGACCACTCCTACCTCCCTCTCCCATACAAATAGATTTTTTTAAATAAACGAATTGGTCGGTGACAAAATACATTATTTAAATTCGTTCTCTATAAAATGAATAATTTAAATTATCAAATTGCACAAAAGCAGTGGATGAATAAAGGAAATTTGTGTTGATGCAAGTCCAGATTCGATGTGCCGCTAACCTCACTTTTGGAAATCACTATGTTCTGGAAAAAATCACAAAATTCAACACCAATCCATTTACGTTCACGTGGTCACTGAGTAAATTCCTTGATTCACTTCGTTGTACACAAAATAAAATACTTTCGACGATTTAAAAGTGGGAAAAACAGCGATAATTTGCGCACTATATCGATAAACAACCGCTTCGCATCAATGAGGAAAGAGCGAATATATTTCTCAGTTGTCAAACGCGAGTCTGAGAGCGTAACGCCATCTGTTGGCGATAAAATTATTGTGAGGTACAAAATTTTCCGTTTTTCAATTCCAAATACAATATTTTCTCCTTCCATACCAAAATCCCATACAAAATGCATATTTCAATTTTTCCGATATTCCCGTTTTTCCCCAAAATTTTTCTCGACTTTTCCAACAAAACGAAAAAAGATTCGAGATTCTTGATTTGGAATTACTGAAAGTGCAAACCAGAAAACCGCTCCCCTGAAAGTATGCAATTTCGGTTTTCCAAGATTTTCCAACTTTTCCGGTAGAAATTTCCAATTTTCGGCTCCGTTGTGTTTTTATATGTTGCAATACGAATCCAACAAAAAAAACCCCATGCAAATCGGATTATATTCAGCTGAGTTATGGATAGTCAAACGGACCACGATTCATTTTTATATATAAAGATAACATTTTCGCAGCCAAAAAAGTGTTTTTTGTTTAAGTTGTCCTTTAAAAAAAGTGCAAAATGATACCTATCAGCCGTTGTTGGAACCAGTGATGCTATATCGAGGGGAATTCCCCTTTTTGCGGGGAATTTGACTATAAAAATTGTTAATAGGGGAAAAGGGGAAAACGCTTCAAAACGAGTGGAAAATCTTCGCCTTTCAACTAAACCCGAAATACTTTTAAAAAATTACGGAAAAGTAGAAATACAAATAAAGGTAAAGAGTGAAGGAAATACCTTTATTTATGCATTTGTTACTTTATAATGAACTTATTGCAATTGTAAAGTACACACCAATCTTTTAAACGAAAGCACTTTAAAATGGCTTTGGAATCTACGTTTAACCGATTTTTCAGTGTACTTTTTAACAGCTTTGAAAAAACCACATTAAAAAGTACCATTTCTCATGTTATGCAAAGTAATTACTTTAAATTATTTTAAAATATTTTGATGGAAAGTAGTTTCCATGAAAGTTCATTGACACATATTTTTTGTTCGTTTTTCGGATTTCTTAAATATGTTTTCAGTAGAAATATTTTCAATTGCAAATCAGCAGAAGTCCTTTGTTTAAATTATGTAAAAATCAATTAAATCGGTAATTTCTTGGTCATCTTTAAAATTTGGCTTAATGTTCTAATTTCGACCAATATTCACCAGAAGAATGCATGGACCAGTGGCAAAGTGCCCGGAATACAAAAATCGAGTTCCAGTCGCGACTTGATTTAGTTTTTTTTCCATTTTTTGATATTTTTAAATTTTTTAAATTCAAAATATGGAGGACAGGATCATTTTAAGCTCGAAAGCAAAGGGACTTCCTTGATTAATACATTTGTGACTTGCTTTGATTATTATCCAATTGTGAATCTCGGCTTCTTTTCATATCTTATTTGACGTTTGGTTGGAGACCCGTGACGCTGTTATCGGGAATACAATTAACGAGTATTTTGTTAAAGCTTTCAAAAATATAAAATTATTTCCTAATTTTGTGCTTTTTTCTCTTAAAAGACTTTAACTGGACTTATGATGACAATAATTTTTGGTTTTAATAAATGAATTCTTTATTTAAAATTCGTTGTTTTTATAGGGGAAAAACGAGGGGAATTTCGTCATTGAAAAAGGGGAAAAAGGGGGATTTCGTCATTTAGAAAGGGGAATTTCACTAAAGGTACATAGCATCACTGGTTGGAACCTTAAAAAATTTCCTGTTTGGATTTTTCTTGCTATCCGCTTCACATGCCTTAACAAGGCATTTCATGTATGTTGTGGGCATCTTTTTCCTTAAAAAATCCTTTGGAAATCGCTAAATTTTGAAGTTTTTAGAAGGAATTTCAATTGTTGATTTTCTTCTGGCTTGAATTTTTGGTTACAAATGTAAACAAAACTCCGGAGTTTTATATTGGAGTTCGTGTCGTTTGTTAAATTTTGTGTAAAGGTTCTCTAAAACAAAGACGGTTTTTGTTTGTGTAAAATTTGTGACTTTACACATTTTTGTAACTAAAAATGAGTTTTTGGGTAAAATAAAATAAATTTTCAAAGATTTTACGCATTAAGTATTTCGAGAAATATAGTTTGTGTGTCTTTGAGCCTGTTCACATTGGTTGAAATAGTCCGCCTAAATAGGACAGAAACTGGCAACATTAGGGCAAGGTGAGGAAGTGGGACTGCTGATAGGAAAATCATCCTCAAAACTAAAAACTCCACTCTCAGAGTTCCGCCTGTCGTGCTCTGATTGGTTGGCTGCCACACTGAATGTGTTCCATTGTCATTATTGTTTCGGTCGTCGTCGATGCAACACGTCGCAGAGCAAAAGGCAGCCACGTATTACTTGCAATTCTTTAGAAATGTTCCGTTTCCCAAATGTTTCACGCCAGTCTGATTGCTCACAGCTACTGGTTCAAATAGTCTCAATCTGAACACGAGCAATATTTCAACCGTCCTATTTAGGCGGACTATTTCAACCAATGTGAACAGGCTCTTTGGCTTCAATTATTTATTAAAATTTTGTGAGTGATATTTTCATTTTTTTGCGTTATTTATTTAGAAAGTTAAACCCTGCAAAATTACATAAAATTGATAATTTTTTGTCACTTTCATGCATTCGATTTGAATGTGAAGGAGTGAACATGAAAATATAATGTCGGGTTATTGTTTCTGTGTTCACTCTGCCAGTAAGTTAATGGGTGCACTCTTCAGTTTCCTATCTATAAGTAAGTAATCTGTGATATGACCGTGAATGATTCGTGTTTGTTTAAAAGAGAATCGCAGTGATTCATGAATCAAAAAACTTATAGTGTGAATTGGGACTATGCAATAAAATGAAGGATGGATACTAGAGAATTGAAGTTCGTTGCCTTCTTGTTGTTATCTGTTCGGTCTCTGCCGTTCCACACAACAGAAAACAGGCTGGAAAAGGGGTGAAATTTTCACCTATGAAGATTTCTGAAACTTTTTTCTCCCCTACAAAACTTTATAGAAAAATCTGTTTTCACCATATAGATTTTCATGTAAAGACCATGGATCTACAAAAACCAGCGATCGTTTTGTGCCAACTTGCGCGTGTGGAAGTGAATGTAAATTCGTTCGACATAACTTCTAAATCACGTATGTCGCATCACATTTTATTGAAATATTTCTCACAGCCAAATAATACTTTTTTAGTCGGAAATTACTATATATTACAACGAAACCAATACCGTTTGTAAGCGATGAATACGACGCCGTAAGTAACTGAAATACGTTCGCTTGTAAGCCAGGAGGCTGAGAATTTGACCCAAAACCTTCACAGTAAAATTGGTAGAATTCTCAAACACCTACATATTATACAATAGCAGAGCCCGATTTATAAAGCAACTGGCCCATACCTTTCTAACTATAATGCTAATATCACCGTACTACAAGAGGTATAACATCAACTACTGTTGCCGTCCATATTACGATGTCCTTGAAATAGGTTTCGTAGTCAACAAACGGATTAAGCTTGTAATAATACAAGTAGGTTTTAGCACGGTAAGCAAATGGTACTCTACGTGTACGAGACAAAACCTCTTAAACAATCATGCCCTAAGGAGAAGTTTGCTGTCTTCTTTAAAAAAATTAAACGAGCCCTGAAGCGCATATCAGAATGAAGCAGCATTCGTTGCGGCAGCAAAATTGGTTTTGCTGCCTTCCATTACGGAATGGAGCAGCACGAATCCGCAGTAAAATCAGTTTGACAGTCCTCGTTTGTTTGATTTTCTCGTAAAATTTTGTTAATTTATCTATTCGTTCATAAAATGTCTGCAGTAATTGAGGATTTGGATAAAATTAGCGTTCTGACTAGCGTTGCCAATATTCCAACCTGAAAAAATGATCAGTCAAAATTTACTGCTCAAGCAGTGTCAGCAAAAATAGAAATAGCGCTAAAAAGGCAGCGAGAATTTTTTGCTGCTTTTGATACGTCATAATTTCACTCTTAGCCAATGGAAAACTTTTGCTGCCCGCTGCTCCGAAAACGTTGCTGCATTCTGATATGGACTTAATGGTGCTATTCTAGAATTGGAATGTATGTTTAACTTTAACTTTGCATGTTCCACAAGCAGTGTTGTGCCGGTTTTTTACGTAAAGTAATTTACCTAGTTTTTTACGCGTAAAAAATTACGCGTAAAAAACCTCAATTTTAACGTAAAAAACGTAAAAAACGTAAAAAACGTAAAAAACTGTAAAAAACCTAAAACATTGATGATAAAAAATAAGTAGCCATTCACTAAATATAGTAATTATTCGTAAATAAATCATCTTAGAACAATAAAAAGGTTAATAGTCTTCAGCAAACACAGAAAATTATTCAAAAGCATTTCCTCTTGAAAGTGAAAAAGATTTTAAACTCGGAGTTCAAAAACTGTTTATATCCTTTCATTACATTACGTCCGCCTACTCATTTTAACGTTAATTAATGTGAATAATGTGAAGAGATTTGCGACATATGGGCTATTTTAACCCTTTGTTGCATAGTGTTGTTGTACAACAACACCTTTTCTAATTCCGTTTTTTAATATTATAACTAGGGCTGCCAAAAATATGCACTAAAAAAGGCGAAATATGCGCATATAATATGCACTAAAAACGGCAAAATATGCACTTAAATATGCACTTTAAAAACATTCAAAATCCGAAATATAGTATATTTCACCCAAAATAGTGAACGGAACTTGTTAAAATGTGTTTAATTCGACTTATGTGGAAAATAAAAAAATTCAAAAAATAATAGTCTGTGAAAAAAGATTGACATTTTGACTGACAAAAAAAATTTACAGGAAAACTTGTTTCTAAATTGCAACTGTTAAATTTTAAGATATTTCGAAAAGATGTTCAATACTTCATATTGTCTATGGTATAATCGGGGTTAAAACTTGTAGAAAAATCTCAGTTGTTGCTACCACAAAACTTTCTTCCACAAAATCTACGACCCTGCGCAATTTACGCTATCCCTATCGTTTTGTCAACCAAAGACGACCTCAAAATGTACAAAATTTGAAATAACTTGAGAACGGTATAAGGTAAAAATGTTGCCTTTAATTCGTTTTTCAAAAGTTTTTTCGAAAAACTGTTAGTTTGCAAGTAATTCGCAAAAATATATTTTTTACATTTTAATAAAAATATTTCAATAACGGTAAAAGATAACGGATAACTGTAAAAGACAAAATTGTGCAGAATGCCATTCTCATTAATTCATCTCATATATACAGCAAGCAAAAAACCATTTTTTTCGAGATAATGGAAAAAAATTAATTTTTTTGAAATAACGGTGTATCTCGATAACAGTTTGAGATATCAAGTTCTAGCAAAAGACATAAGTGTAGGATTTTTTTTTCTCCAGGTTTTGTCATACTTAACACTACTAAAAATGGGTAGTTTCGGAGTAAATTGAGAAAAACCAATTCGCGATTTTTAAAAAGCCGCCATTTTGGTTACTTCTGGCTAACGGATTTCCTAGAATCGTCCCATTCCAGGACCAAATTTGCCTATAAAATCTCATGGCTCTAGCTCTATTAGTTTTTGAGATATCTTGTACAGACTGACAGACAGACGACAGACAGAAAGACATTTTTGTAATATGACTCCAATCGACTAAGGAATGATCGGGAAATGTTTCTTTAGGTTAAATTAAAAGGTCGAAATTTTTCATGAATACAATACTGTATTATACTTCGTAGAAGAAAGTAAAAACACATATTTATTTATTTTTAATATTTATTCTAGCTGAAACAGTCGAATTATAATTTGAATTGTACAAAAAAAATTTGGTTGTTCATGAAAGTTGTAAAATATGCAACTAAATATGCATTATATGCATTTATATGCATTTATATGCAAATATGCACTAACGTGTCAAATATGCGAAATATGCAACAACAAGTGACCTTCATTCGCTTCTAAACTTATTGATTCGGATGAATAAAAAACTCCCGGAGCCGAAATCATAACGAGAAGAAATATGCAAATGCATATTTTTGGCAGCCCTAATTATAACATATATTTCATGCACTTATATTGACTAAATTCATTTCGTAAGTATCCTAGGACATCAATTGTTATGAAAAAAAAGTAATATGCGCTTTTTTATAATTACTGCATTTTATAATAAATAAAGAGCAAAAAAGTAGCTATTTTGCATATTAAATGTAACTGTGGCAAACCTATCACAGTTAAAAAATCGGTAATTAGCTTTATAAAGGTTTCTGTGGTCGCTGATTACGCATCTGAAGTCAAAACTTCAAAATTCAAAATGGCGGATCCAATATGGCGGTCAAAAAAGATAAAATTACGTACTAGTTTTCAGCGTAATCTAATGAATTTTATCTTTTTTGACCGCCATATTGGATCCGTCATTTTGAATTTTGAAGTTTTGACTTCAGATTCGTAATCAGCGACCCCAAAAACCCTCGGATACCAAAAACCGTGGAAATTAATTCCATAGAAAAATGTATGCATGAAAGGGTTAAAGAAACATATTTGGACTAGTTCTTGCAGCAACAAGCGTAATTTTAAAGTTTGCATCAAAAAATCGTTTTTAAACACAAGGAGACTCATTCCGAAGGCGGAAATTGAAACAAAACTGGAAAAAGGGAAAAGAAATTCTAAAAACTGGAAAAAATCCATTCAAACAACTGTTTTAATTTGAGTTAATAGACTGTCCTACTTAGTAGTACAGTCTATTAAGTGCTGATGTCCACTCTCTATATTATAGGATCTCTAATAAAACGCTGAGAAAAACTTTAAAACAGACTGTTATGTTTTGTAGGAAATGCGATGTCCCATTTTTTAGGTTTTTTACTATTTTTTACGTTTTTTACGGTTTTTTACGTTTTTTGCCAGTTTTTTACGTTTTTTGCCAGTTTTTTACGTTTTTTACGTGAAAAATGTAAAAAACTGTTTTTTACGCCGTTTTGAACAACACTGTCCACAAGATCGACAGAAATTTTACATTACATTCCAAATTGGCATTCTAGTTCTGTAAATGTAGCTACGTCCCACTAATCTACTACGAAAAACGCGAAAAACTACTAAAATTGTAACCCAAACACCAAAAAGAACCTTATCTACATGTCATAAGATCTATTTTTCGATATATAAAAAAATCTACTGAACTCAAATTTTTACCTACAAAAATGAGTCTTATTGCATGCTCATAAAAAATTAGATATTTCGGGCGAAAATTTTGACTTTCAAAAAGAAAGATGAGGCAAACAGTAAGTAAAACACTTTCAAATACATTCATTTTAACAAAAACTTTTATATTGAAGACGTCAATGCGAGCAAGAAACACCAGCCGTCAGCAGTATGAGACCTATATAAGAGCTCTACAATCAAATGAAATTTTGCGCACGGGGGTAATTGATCCCACAATGGACCCCGAAGCTCTAACAAAAGCATGGGAAAACCTTGTGCAAGAATTAAACGGATGCGGAGCAGGTCCTGAGCTAGCCATGGAGGTATGGAAAACGGTAATGTGAAGCGTAATCAAGAAAATGTCACATCTAAAAAATATCGCTTCGTGACTTATCCTTGTTTCATCTTTGATTTTTAGTATCGTCAAATTAATATTTTGCCCTTATTCACAGCGTTTCATAAACTGGAAAAACAGCACTCGAGCTAAAGCAAGAAGGATACTAGAGTATAGGAACCGAACCGGAGGTGGAGAAACTAACAAAGAGGCCCTCAACGATTTGGAGGGAAAGGCCCTTTCTCTTTGGGGAGCAGTAACTGTATATGGAAGTCCGAGACTTCCCATTACTGCCGGATTTGCAGTAAACAACCACTCCATAAACAAGGCCTCTGTATTGTGGATTTTTGCATTGATTTTTGCATTGGTGATAACACAGTGCCACAGTTGCACTGGACCTAATTCAGGTTTAACAGAAAAAACTTTCACGGTGATAACACAGTGCCACAGTTGCACTGGACCTAATTCAGGTTTAACAGAAAAAACTTTCACGACTGTTAAAGGCAAAGCTAAAACAAAACAAATGTTCATTTCATTTGAATCACAGTCGAAAACCATTTGCATTGTCAATGCAAAAATCCACAATAAAGTTCTCGAGCCGGAGATTTCTAAAATAATTCGCACAAGCCGAATTAAATCAGATGGTGAATATATAAACTTCTTGTAAGTTCCTATGATCCATCCAATAAACAATTTCTGTAATAGAGAGCAGGAGGAGTTGACACTACTCTGTCTGACGAGGGCTTCGTCACTCCCCTGAGCCCGAAACAAACATGAACCTTCACGGTGATAACACAGTGCCACAGTTGCACTGGACCTAATTCAGGTTTAACAGAAAAAACTTTCACGACTGTTAAAGGCAAAGCTAAAACAAAACAAATGTTCATTTCAAGGCCTCTGTAGTTGGACGTGCACCACCAAAACGCAAAAATATTGATGAAAAATCGAAATGATTTGAGAAATATGCGAAAAAATTATCCATCACAAAGAAACAAAAACTACAGTTCGAAGTGGCTAAATATAAATTCGAGAATCCGCAATTTGAGTTTGAAGTTGAAAGTAATATCAATTTTTTTACAGTCTTTATTATATAAATTGCTAAAATACTTTTTTTATTTCAGGTACCAGCGAATCGGATTAATGTTTTACTTTATTTGTTATTTTAAAACTTCATTTAATTAAAAGACTGAATATAAAAGTATCAAGTTTTTAAAATTTCTTACAAATGATTTCTTAAATCAAACTTTTTTCCAGTATTTTTAAAATTTATTGGTAATTATTTTCGATAAACAATTGACGGTGTCTTTGTCCAATTTGAGAGAATTCTTCGCCTTGATCTACCCTATATAAAAAAAATAATAAAAGCAAAAAATAACTGATGATTTTGGAAATATTTCAATGCAAATTTACCCAATATCGTCTTCCAATCCCAAGTATAATATAATTAAAGTGGACATTTCTAATTTCGTATACAAAAATCGCAGAAATGTAAATTTAAGCAGTCCTTTTCCTCATCTTTAACCTTACAGACAATTTGATAGCTGCTTAAAGATACAGTCTGTCAAAGTTGCATTTTTAGAATACCAAAGTGGACTGAGATCGTAAATCTAAAGATACAGACCGACTTTACAGTACTAGAATAGAGCCATAAATGTCTATCGTAGACATGATATTAAAATTTAACTGGGAGATTTCAACAGCAAGATCCCAAATGAGCACGTATTCAAGCAATGTGGTGGTATCAATAGCCTGCGTGGAAGTCTGATTTCTGATTGAATGGGAATATTGAAACGATGGGACAAATATTTTGATGAATTGCTCAATAATTAGGACAACGGCATATTGGAGGTCACGCTAACTGGGGCAGAACCGCTACCGAGTAACGAAAACACCGTTCACGTAATCCAGCAACTAAAGAACAAGCCGCTGGGTGTCGACAGAATACATGCTTAATTGATTGAATGTTGATTTACGCCTGATGGTCCGTAAACCACATAACTTGAGAACGAATTGAGTTAGAGACAGCCGTTTGAAAAAAAGGCAGGTCGAGTTCGTAAACGGACAAAATCGGACAAAATCGGACCATTCCTTTTTCATTAAATAGTTTTTAGCGATATTTTCGAAACCGGTGTGTCATATCGAAAATTTAATATGTTCAGAATATGATTTTACATAGCTGTTTCGTTCATCAAAATACAATCGGACCCATCCTTACCCGGCCCCACAATATTGGAATATTTTCTATCAAACTTCGGTCTGCCCTCATTAGAGTATTTGACTTGTAGCAATTGTAGCTTTACTTTTGACTTCAGAGTGAATGTAAAATAACCTTACTTTCAGTTTAATGAAAATATTTTAAAGATTGAAATTATTGTAGTTGTGTTTTCAAACAAATATATAAACATATATATATTAAAACGTGCGTAGTCACAAATTACATAGATTTTACTCAAAACTCAACGAATATTCAATATTTATGTATGTACTCTTAGCATTATCACTCATTTTTTTCACATGTTTAAAGGTTTAGCATCATTCGGTCTTACATGTGCAACTGTCCTTGTAATTTTCTTGTGAATTTTCTACTTGGAGTTTTCGTGGATTGTGGTTTATTTTCGTTTAACTTTCTGTTAAAAAGTGTTATTGTAGTCTTCGCAGTGGGATTTCTTCTGGAGTTATTGTTCAGTGGGGTGGTCCTTTTTACCGTTTTTGAGATCAGTTTTTTTGTAGATGTATTGTCGTTTCTTGAATTACGATTTTTTCCTTGAATGCTCTGCTTTTGAAAAGTTTCATCATTTTTACCCACGTCTTGAGATTTTCTAGCAGAGGTATTATGGCTAAATACAGAAGAAATTTTGCCTGAATTTATCCCGACATTTTTTTTCTTAGTTCTTCCATTACTTTGATTTGGGTATTTAGAAGTTGTTCGGGTTTTTAAGCGACGTCGATTTTTCTTCCGGATACCGGAACTATTTGCATTTTTATCATCTCGTGCCAAAGCTGCGGATGGTGGGCTTGCAGTGGGTGGGATAGTTGTTACTGGACCTCTAGTAGGTGGCACAGTGGTTCCTGGAGGTTGAGTGCTTGGTGGTTGGGTGGTAGGAGAATCCGTTCCAGTTGTAGGGCCGGTGTCCGTATATACAGGGATCGTTGTAATTCGGGTGGTAGTGGTTGGTCTTCTAGAAGTTAATATAATCGACGGTTTGCACCAGAAATAAGGCCATGGCCAAAATTTCAGACGCCAGCGAGGATCTGTAAATATTTATATGATCACTAATCAAATCTAATAATTAGGTATATACTATTTATATTGTCAAAAAAATCTAAGCCTCCTTATAATATTAAAATTGAACTAAAATATTGTGTGCTCTCAAAATTTCGTCGATTTATGCAAGCTAAATTGCTATTTTGTCTGTCAGTTTGTCTGTTTGTTTGTCAGGGTCAAATTTTGTAATCTAATTTTACCACCGAAAATCCACAGATAAATAAGTGACTAGTATTCAGTTCAAGAGATAAGCGTAGCCATTAAGACAAGGCGAGGCGTTGTTGATTTAAATATTAGGGTGTTTAAAACTGCTGAAAAGAAGTCTTGCACTATCTGCAATACCGACGATGTCGACGTATCATTTTATAGCGCATTGTCCTACTTTTAAAAATTGCAGGAAATGCTACTTTGGGCTTGAATATCTATCTTGAAAAGAATTTTATATGTGCCTCAATGGAAAATGTTATGAGAAACTTGCCGGATATTTGAAAACGCTCTTAAATATAGACTACTAATTGTCGAATTATGTAAATGAATTGTATATGTTAATAATAAAGAATATTTTTTTTATTATTATCTTCGAATTTGACTTGTTCTAGTTTCGTTCGACGCTATTTTGCGCGGAATGACGCTGCTTCAACAATTGTGGAAAAAAGTGCAGAAATTCGGTGGATTTACAAAGTTCATAATGCAAACAACATTTTAGATTAAATAGCTTTTTGAAATTGATGAAGAATTCGTTAAAATGTTGTTGAATGTGAATACTTGCGAAGACTTTCAACAATGGTTTTTTGGCACTGGTCTGTGAGAGTGAGTAAATATACGTCTGCAATGATTAATAAAAAACAAGCTGTAATCAAGAGCAACCGACGAGAGTTGCATATTCTGTTCTAATGTCACTATTACTAACAAAAATGGTGGTGGGTAGGGATCCTACCTATTATCTTTTTTATATAAAAACATTCATCTATAATTACAATAGTTTCTTTTTAAATAATTGATTAAATAATTGATTTTTAATTTTTAAATAAATTTTTAAATAATTAAATAATAAAAATTGCTCCAAAATCATACCGCATAATTCAAGCACTGCTACAATTTTTTCCGCGTAACTCGGGGGATACCTGTATTATGTACATAAAACATAAAAACCAATCGAAAATCAGTAAAATATACACATTTTTCTTGTATTCGATTTTTTCGAATTTTTTTTTTAAATCAACAACGCATTTACCCCCAAAATTTATTTAGCGAATTTGTGTGGTATAATGGTAGGTATTTACAGAAAAAAATTCAAAAGAAAAAAAATGTCGTTCTTGAGATATTTTAAATTTTGTCACTAAATTGAATTTTACACTATGACGGTGAGGGGTGGGAGTCAGCAATAATTTTTTTGTGAAAAGGAAATTTAATTACCTTTCCAAAATGTTTAATATCATCTCAATCGGTGAAGCCGTTCAAAAGTTACAAATTTTTAAAGTTTTTGTGATGTCGAATTTTCGCTAACTTTTACCCCCTCGCCTTCGCCTACCGGACGTTATTCCACGAAACAAAAAAATACGGGTCCCTAACTACATCCGAATGAAAAAAGTTGAACAGAAGTGATTTCCAAGCACCATGCTAGTCGAGTTTGAGTTGGTGTGGAAATCAGCATATAAATTTTTTTTTCTAATAAAACCCCTATTTCTCCAAAACTCTAATTCCGATCAAATTAATATATAACGCCATTTTAAAGATTATGTCCTTAGCTTTTATTTGTAGTACTCAGCACGTCGATTGGTTAAATAGTTTCCCAAAAATTCGAGCTAATAAAAACAAACTTTCTGATAATTAAAAAAAAATTTCAATGTAATTTCGGATTACATTTTTGACCTATGGTTTCTTGGGCATTTTTTCTTAGAATTTCGTGTAGAATCAGAATATGCTATACGATTTGGTGAAAACGCCGAACAAATCGACCCGCCCTAATATATACATATATATAATGGTAAAAAACAAAATGGTGGGTGTTAGGCACCATGTTGTATAAATTAATTATACCAAATACCCACCGATTGGTGTCTTAAATGAAAGGGATCAAACACACGTTTTTTGAACTTCGAGGGAAAAATTTTTTTTAAAAAAGGAAAAAATAAATTTTCTGTATCAAAAATAAAAGCAAAATAAGAGAAAAAAAAATATTTTTCTCGCTTTAATTTGAAGTGCGGTTTAGGCAACGAAAGTTACTAAACACCAGTAAAGTGAATTAAGTAGATATGTTATAGCAAACATATTATACTTATTTATGCAATAAATTATATATGTGTCTTCAAGAAAAAGCGAGACTAATATTGCTATAAATATTTTAAATATATCCAAGATATGTTTTGAGCGACTTCGTATACAACAAAAAAAAATTATGCATTTAGAGATTTACACATAAACACACATAAAAAGTTAACAATAAATAATAAATACATGAAGGGCCAAATAATCCAAATAATCCTGCAGAACGTCTTTCTCCATTAGCAACCATTGCTTTTCCAGGTCCATGTTTTAATTGGGATACAGAAACGGTTTCTGTGTTACCCTTTCGGTTCTTGCCAGATGGCTCACTTGAAGTTAAAAATGTACCGGTATATAGGAAAAATATCAAAACAAAACTAAATTTCATTTTATTTAATTAAAATTTTTGGGCTTGCACTAAATTTCTCTTCTGAGTTAATACAGCATTCTGATTGCACGACCGATGAGCAGAAATTGTTACCAATATTTATGAGTTTAACTCTTTTTAAAGACTATTATTGAGAGCGGTCGTTGTCTTGCTTAGTGCTTTTAGATACATTTGCCTTGT
The DNA here is from genome assembly GCA_964034945.1 of Chrysopilus asiliformis. Classification (NCBI taxonomy): domain Eukaryota; kingdom Metazoa; phylum Arthropoda; class Insecta; order Diptera; family Rhagionidae; genus Chrysopilus; species Chrysopilus asiliformis. The sequence goes on along the minus strand of OZ035961.1, from coordinate 65,150,476 downwards.
TGCATTTCAGTTTTTTGTATAAATTATGCTTGTTGCCTAAATAAGGTTCATATAGCAAAGGAAACTCGATCAATTTTTTATTCTTTCATGAATATTTTAGTTTCAATATTACCAGTTTTGAAATACTAACCATTAATATCATTGCTCTCATTTTTTCTAGAATTTTTTGTTTTGTTATTGAGTAAATTTTTTTAAGCAATTAAGTACGGCGACTCACCCATTTATGTGTCCATTTCGATTTTGGGAAAATTTATGCAACGAGATAATTTTACTGATTGCTTATCTGCAAATTCTTACCCGGAGTGTTAAAAAAAAATAAAGGTCGTGTTTTTTACCCACAGAAGGAATTTTTTTTTTCTCTGCGACATAGGGAATGCAGTCTACGTACGAAAGTCAAATTAACGGAAAATCAAGTTTAAGCAGATACAAGAATCGTTATCGTATTTTAACCTTGTCACTGCCTAAAAACCTTGGTTAGACTGATGACCCGCGAACATTCTAAATATAAGTAAACGAATAAACAGTTTAATAATTGAATTCATTTGTGACTGTCAGTCTGTTAGTCTGTTAGTCTGCCAGTCTGTTAGTCTGTTAGTCTGTTAGTCTGCCAGTCTGCCAGTCTGCCAGTCTGCAGAGTGCCAGTCTGCCAGTCTGCCAGTCTGCCAGTCTGCCAGTCTGCCAGTCTGCCAGTCTGCCAGTCTGCCAGTCTGCCAGTCTGCCAGTCTGCCAGTCTGCCAGTCTGCCAGTCTGCCAGTCTGCCAGTCTGCCAGTCTGCCAGTCTGCCAGTCTGCCAGCCTGTCAGCCTGTCAGCCTGTCAGTCTGTCAGCCTGTCACCCTGTCAGCCGGTCAGCCTGTCAGCCGGTCAGCCTGTCAGCCGGTCAGCCTGTCAGCCGGTCAGCCTGTCAGCCGGTCAGCCTGTCAGCCGGTCAGCCTGTCAGCCGGTCAGCCTGTCAGCCGGTCAGCCTGTCAGCCGGTCAGCCTGTCAGCCGGTCAGCCTGTCAGCCGGCCAGCCTGTCAGCCGGTCAGCCTGTCAGCCGGTCAGCCTGTCAGCCGGTCAGCCGGTCAGCCGGTCACAGCCTGTCAGCCTGTCACAGCCTGTCAGCCTGTCACAGCCTGTCAGCCTGTCACAGCCTGTCAGCCTGTCAGCCTGTCAGCCTGTCACCCTGTCAGCCTGTCAGCCTGTCAGCCTGTCAGCCTGTCAGCCTGTCAGCCGGTCAGCCTGTCAGCCGGTCAGCCTGTCAGCCGGTCAGCCTGTCAGCCGGTCAGCCTGTCAGCCGGTCAGCCTGTCAGCCGGTCAGCCGGTCAGCCTGTCACAGCCTGTCAGCCTGTCACAGCCTGTCAGCCTGTCACAGCCTGTCAGCCTGTCACAGCCTGTCAGCCTGTCAGCCTGTCAGCCTGTCAGCCGGTCAGCCTGTCAGCCGGTCAGCCTGTCAGCCGGTCAGCCTGTCAGCCGGTCAGCCTGTCAGCCGGTCAGCCTGTCAGCCGGTCAGCCTGTCAGCCGGTCAGCCTGTCAGCCGGTCAGCCTGTTAGCCGGTCAGCCTGTCAGCCGGTCAGCCTGTCAGCCGGTCAGCCTGTCAGCCGGTCAGCCTGTCAGCCGGTCAGCCTGTCAGCCGGTCAGCCTGTCAGCCGGTCAGCCTGTCAGCCGGTCAGCCTGTCAGCCGGTCAGCCTGTCAGCCGGTCAGCCTGTCAGCCGGTCAGCCTGTCAGCCGGTCAGCCTGTCAGCCGGTCAGCCGGTCAGCCTGTCACAGCCTGTCAGCCTGTCACAGCCTGTCAGCCTGTCACAGCCTGTCAGCCTGTCACAGCCTGTCAGCCTGTCACAGCCTGTCAGCCTGTCACAGCCTGTCAGCCTGTCAGCCTGTCACCCTGTCAGCCTGTCAGCCTGTCAGCCTGTCAGCCGGTCAGCCTGTCAGCCGGTCAGCCTGTCAGCCGGTCAGCCTGTCAGCCGGTCAGCCTGTCAGCCGGTCAGCCTATCAGCCGGTCAGCCTGTCAGCCGGTCAGCCTGTCAGCCGGTCAGCCTGTCAGCCTGTCACAGCCTGTCAGCCTGTCACAGCCTGTCAGCCTGTCACAGCCTGTCAGCCTGTCACAGCCTGTCAGCCTGTCACAGCCTGTCAGCCTGTCACAGCCTGTCAGCCTGTCAGCCTGTCACAGCCTGTCAGCCTGTCACAGCCTGTCAGCCTGTCACAGCCTGTCAGCCTGTCACAGCCTGTCAGCCTGTCACAGCCTGTCACAGCCTGTCAGCCTGTCAGCCTGTCACAGCCTGTCAGCCTGTCACAGCCTGTCAGCCTGTTACAGCCTGTCAGCCTGTCACAGCCTGTCAGCCTGTCAGCCTGTCACAGCCTGTCAGCCTGTCACAGCCTGTCAGCCTGTCACAGCCTGTCAGCCTGTCACAGCCTGTCAGCCTGTCACAGCCTGTCAGCCTGTCACAGCCTGTCAGCCTGTCAGCCTGTCACAGCCTGTCAGCCTGTCACAGCCTGTCAGCCTGTCACAGCCTGTCAGCCTGTCACAGCCTGTCAGCCTGTCACAGCCTGTCAGCCTGTCACAGCCTGTCAGCCTGTCACAGCCTGTCAGCCTGTCACAGCCTGTCAGCCTGTCACAGCCTGTCAGCCTGTCACAGCCTGTCAGCCTGTCACAGCCTGTCAGCCTGTCACAGCCTGTCAGCCTGTCACAGCCTGTCAGCCTGTCACGGCCTGTCAGCCTGTCACAGCCTGTCAGCCTGTCACAGCCTGTCAGCCTGTCACAGCCTGTCAGCCTGTCACAGCCTGTCAGCCTGTCACAGCCTGTCAGCCTGTCACAGCCTGTCACAGCCTGTCAGCCTGTCACAGCCTGTCAGCCTGTCACAGCCTGTCACAGCCTGTCACAGCCTGTCAGCCTGTGATAATCACGTTATCCTTACAGGACCTTCCGTTATCCTTACAGACTTTTTAATGACAGATTCGGATTCAGCGACCCCAAAAACCCCCAGAATAAATTTTTTTCCGGAAAATTTGGAGAAAATGATAATCACGTTATCCTTACAGGACCTTCCGTTATCCTTACTGACTTTCTAATGACAGATTCGGATTCAGCAACCCCAAAAACCCCCAAAATAGATTTTTTTCCGGAAAATTTGGAGAAAAGGATAATCACGTTATCCTTACAGGACCTTCCGTTATCCTTACAAGGACGAAGTAGTGAAAATATTATATTGTCATCGGACTTATATAAGTGTGCAAAATTTCAAGTCAATCGGACAAGTGGAAGTGGGTCAAAATTTGATTGCAAGATTTGACCCCGACAAACAAACAAACAGACAAACAAACAGACAAGATAGTGAGCTAAATAAAAGCTTTTAAAAATGAATTACACCAGTGTGTTTAGAATGATAAAAAAAAGTTGAATTTAGCATGTCCGTCCGTCCGTCTGTCCGTCCGTCCGTCTGTCCGTCCGTCAGTCCGTCCGTCCGTCAGTCCGTCCGTCCGTCTGTGGCGCGGATTGCGGGTGCACGGATTGAGCTAGAGACTTGAAATTTTGCGCAGATCCGTTTTTCGTAAAATGCGAGGCCGAGTTCGTTCATGAGCAAAAATGGACCATTAGGGGGGTACCCCCCATACGACCGAAAATGATTTTTACGAAAATCTCAAAAACCGTCCATCTAATCAAAAGAGTGCAAGAACAAAAGTTATTTAGGATATGATTCTACATAAAACTCCCGTACATCAAAATCCGATTGGAATAAATTTTAAAAAATCTTATTGGAAAGTCAGACTTCAAAGTGGAATTTTGTTACAACTGTTCGAATTTAGATACGAATATCACCATACGGGTTTTCAATAATTGCCAGATTGGCAATTATAGCTTTTGTTATGTTTAAGTGTAAAATCAAACAGCAAAACGAAAAATTTGAAATTATTATGATAGGGTAGATTCACCTATATTCAACCATTTGAATGTTTTAAGCCCCCTGTCCCCTATATTTGCTGTGGTTCAAAACTGGTTGCATATGTTGATAGCTCCATTAAAACTAAAAGTTACCTTTTGACTAGAAAAGGTCAAATAATAGGGTAAGCGACACTTTTCCATCCCTTGACAAACTATTTTTTTTAAAATAATATTTTATCCAATTGAGTTAGAACCTCTATTTTTGACACAGAAGTTTCTGTTTCAAGCCTCCCTATCTAAGTGAAGACAACTTTAACATATTGCTCTAAATTCACATCTCTGCCATACCAATCAGCTATTTATATAGGGTTGTTGGGCTAAAGTTCAGGTTAGCCCCAATGACGCTACATATTTAATGTGTATATAGGGGGAAGGCGAAAGTGTTGCCTATCCGAAATGGGTATTTTTAGTTGTTGCTCGTGCCCCTCTTCCCTTCCGAACAACTCAAAAATTGTATGAAACTTTTTTCTGGAAGGGGGTAGGTGGCCATGTATTACCTCAAATGAATTATCTCGAACAGTAGATTCCAAAAATATATAGCATGGTTGTTTGACCATGATGGGTATTACAAGTCAATAAAGCACTTTGGTCCAAAAAATAAAAAAAAAATCCAATCGGTGGGGAGGGGCGGCCAGAGGGGATGTTTCGGTTGGAAGGTTCGTGTAGCCTAAAGTGTTTATTGATTCTCGGAGCCCTTCAAATAAGTTTTATGGTAGTTTTTCTATTTTTGGTAACCCGACACCTGCCAGATTTGTAAATTATTCAACATATCTGTATTTAACCCGTTCGGTATTTTGATGCCATATGGCAACGCAGTTAAAAATCTGAATTTACTTATTACTTATTTATTTTCAACACTATTCTCATTCAGTGCACCATTAATTTTTTTTTTAAATTTTTTTTTTATTTTAAATGAATACTAACAGCCTTATTAATAAACGTTAGTTAACTTTTATCAATGGTTTACGCAGTGGATAACTCGAAATTCTTATTAATAAAAATTTTTAAGATTTAACTGACGTTAGTTAACTCTCTGTTAGCTAACATACCGATTCCCTCGAGTTAACGAGTTGATAACTCTTGACGGCACATAACTCTTGCAATAATGACTATAAGAAACAATGATCCATTAAAAAAATGCAATTTATGTTATTATATTATATTATCTTATCACTTGAACACCACTTTTCTGATCGCTTTCCTTCAATTTTTAAATTTTCCACTTTTAATTACTTTGCAGTGAATCACCATTAAAATAAAAACATTAATTTCACTCCTATTTTAATATTGTCTCCAAGGAAACGGATTTAAAAAACCAAAATATGACTTATTTTAATATCGTCTCCAAGGAAACGGATTTAAAAAACCAAAATATGACTTAAATGTAAAAGATTTTCGTATTTTTTGGTACAATTCAGCACAAGGGTTGCCTTATTCAAACTAAATTTTTAAATAAAATACGAGTTAGCTATTATATGGAGGAAAAATTTTTATTAATAAGAATAGTTAACTAATGTATAAGTTTGCTATCTCGGAGTTAGTTAGCACATGAGTTATCTCCGTGTTAGGGATTTTTTATTAATAAGGCTGTAATAGCTTAAACATCATTAGTTTGTATATAGAGTATTTTTAACCCCCATAGAAAAAAACATGTACCGAACGGGTTAATGTATTCGATTGTTTGCTCGAAAGTGTCTTCACACTTTTTGATGTGATTTGAGAACGGATTGAGATATTGCAGTAATTGTTTCCATTATAGTATCAAACAACCCATTAAAAAAAATTTATAGAATATTTTGAACAAAATTCAAACTTGCTTCATTGGCTAAAATCTTCTACAAGGCTGAAATGCTTGGCAACAATGACGGCACCGCTGAAACATTCTGGATCTACTTTGAATAAAATTTTTTCAAAAATAAAAATGGAAATAATATCAAAAACATACCTAAGTTTGCTGGACCACTGTTCTTTTCTCACACTTTACAGGGTGAGTCACAACTACTGTAAACAAAGAAAATATTACTCTTTGAAGTCCGTACATTATTTTATTTTTTACAGCATTTTTATTTGCTAACAGTAGTTGTGACTCACCCTGTAATATCTATAAAACTCGCAGTTAGCAATAAATTGATTTAACACATCAATTAAATTTGAAGCATCCAGCTTTACACCTATTTTAACAGAAAAATGAGAAAATTCATTTTCTGCTCGTTTTGTTTCTATCAGCACTTTAAAGTAATTATTAAATTAAATCATATTATTAGATTATCTCATTGAAATGTTATAAATTCGAATGATTAAACAAAATTATTCACCAGAAAGTAGTACGTCATTGTAACTGATTTCACGGAAATTAGCAGGAATTTCTTTAATTTAATGTAAATAAAAGTTTTTTCAAGTTTCATTTTTAACAGTTTACCGGCCAACGTACAATTTTTATACCCGTATGGTGAAACCAAAGGGTATATTAACTTTGCCTTACCGTTTGTAAAGCAGGGTTTATACACAGCAAGTAACTTGCGGCAAGTAAAGAGAGGCACGTAGTTTGCTTAGTTTACACGTTCCAAGTAAATCATTTCAAGTAGAATGACAGCCGAAGGAAAACATAACCTAAAATTTTCTGAGAAAAATATCACGACTCTTTTTTGTGGAAAAATTTGCGAATTTCGACCTGAAACTGTTTGTTGCCGACGAGTTTTTTATATCCGTGTCGTTTTTTCCTTAAAATGTTACGACGTTTTCTGGCAAAGCAGCAAATATAAAATGAACCGAAACACACACACATAAAACCACTTCATTTGTACGCGGTTCCATGTTCTTGTATTGGTTTTACTTGCCACAAAAATAGAATGGCTTTCTATTATTTTCGAGAGAGCGGCAAGTATTCTCACACATATGCGAGCGTCGCACACTAGCTCAAATCGCCTGTATTTACGTCTACTTGCCGCAAGTTACTTGCCGTGTCTAAACCGCACTTAACGCCAAGATCTCGTCATCGCACACAAAAATGAATTACACCAGTGTGTTTAGAATGATGAAAAAAGTTGAATTTAGCATGTCCGTCCGTCTGTCTGTCTGTCTGTCTGTCTGTCTGTCCGTCTGTCAGTCTGTGGCGCGGATTGCGGGCGCACGGATTGAGCTAGAGACTTGAAATTTTGCGCAGATTCGTTTTTCGTAAAATGTGAGGCTAAGTTCGTTAATGGGCAAAAATGGTCCATTAGGGGGGGTACCCCCCATACGAACGAAAACGTTTTATGCGAATATCTCAAAAACGGTGCATCTTATCAAAAAAGTGCAAGAACAAAAGTTATTTAGGATATAATTCTACATAAAACTCCCATATATCAAAATCTGATTGGAATAAATTTTAAAAAATCTTATTGGAAAGTTTGACTTCAAAGTGGAATTTTGGTACAGCTGTTCGAATTTTGATACGAATATCACCATACGGGTCTCCAATGATTGCCAGATTGGCAATTATAGCTTTTGTTATGTTTATTGAATAAATTTTGCAAAAGTAGGAGAAATTAATTAGAAATTTACTTAATTAGAAAACCATTTATTTTGATTTTGGTCGTTCTTGAATAAATGGTTTTCTAATTAAGTAAATTTCTAATTAATTTCTCCTACTTTTTTACTTCGTCTGGAGTAGACCTGAAAGTAGAAATTTGAGGCACGTTGGCGCTTTGATATTTGAGAGAAGTTTTGTGATTGATTTTTGGAAAAGTGTGGGAAAATGATGTATTTAAGGAAGCATTAATTAAAAAAGAGAAAAATAATAAATATTTATGCAATCCAAAATCGAAATTGTATGAAAATACGGAATAGGAAGGCAAAAAATCATGTGAAAATAATTCAAATATATTCGCTGATCATTCTAGTGACTTTAAAACATGCTGTGGATCATCGTGGCGTTAATTTAAATAAAATATTTTGTAAAGACCTATGTTACACACTGCAACTTTAAGCCACCGCTTCCCTCACTTGTCTCGCCTATACTTAAGAAAAGTCGCCGCTTAAAGTTGCCGTGTGTAACATAGGCCTAAGCCTCCGTATCTCTTTCATTACTTATTTCTTGAATGCATCATCATCAATAGTCATGTGCTTTTTCTACTACCCCTGCAACAAATTCTGTGTCTTCCAAATGCTTTTTAATTCACATAAATTCTTTAATTCCATTTTATAAGAAATAAAAATAGTGAAGCGTGTTAGCACAGACGCTTCAAAGCGTTCAATTGTTGTCCAAGCGTGCTTAACGCGTTGAAATGTCAAAGCGTTGACGCTTTTTCTATTAAACTTTGAAAATCGTGCTGAGAACTATGATAAAATTTATCTAAAAGTTGAAAACATTGAAAATAGAACCAACTTAAAACAATCTAGAACAATGAAGAAAAAAGCACTAAAAACTAAGTTAGCACCTTTTTTATTAAGATTTAAATTTTGGTATATCAAGCAGTACCAAATTTGAAAATCTAGCGTATCCTTAGCACAGCATAAATACCCGTTCGTTTACATTCAGATTGAGATTGATTCTTAAATTTTATACTTGAAGTTGTTTTCCAGGTCATCGATCTTAAAAACAATTACGAATAACCTGTAACTTTCGCATTTAAGTTTCACAAAGCAAACGCCTTGTACGTATTATTTTCTTGATAAGGGGATTACACAAGATTAAAAGATTCTTTCATCTACATAAAAATGTACTTATGGCAACGGTACCTTTTACTTGTATACTTGTTGTTAAAAAAATACCTCGAGGCTGAATGGAGAGTAAAAAATATATACAAACATTTATTTCAGATGAACATGTATTCATATATAATCAATGTGCTACATCCTTATTTATGGCTCAAATAGATTTACGACATTTTTAGGTTAATTTAAGGATTACTACCAGCCCTTGATTATTTACAATCTAAAGTCCATATTTTATCCTAGAAATTAAGTAATTTAATTGGATTTATTTATAGGGAAAAAGAAAACAAATCTAAATTTTCTGATTCATTTATTTAAACAAAATAGTTGTGTTATTATTTATTGAGTTTTAATTAAAATATAATGAATCAGTTTTTCTTGTTTATATAATTCTAAACCGAATTTTCATCAAGTCCCTGCTGCATATTCATAGAATCGGTAAAAATAAATATTATAGGCAATAAAAACATAAGATACTAAATCTATATTTTACCTGCATTAGAGGACTAATTGCCCTTGGCATGGCGTGCATATATAATGCTCCATTCGAACCGCGTTGTTGGGTAAACATTGGTGGACCCAATAAAGTGGTTGTAGTTGCTGACGAAGCGCAGGACTCCCTCTTGCTATACGTAAGTGGCCTACGAAATTAGTTGTAAAAGGATAAACGTTAAACATATATAAATATTTCTATATGATATACTATGACTAATTATAAATCAACCTTTGAAAAATAATACAAAACGTGTGGCTATCTGTATGATTTGTACTGTCTAAGACGATCTGAACCAAAATCTCCATTCTGATTTGTTTGTATGTTTGTTACACGTAAACCCAGGAATAGTCTCACGGGATTTCATGAATCTTCACAGTTAAGTTAATGATGTAAAAAACATAAGCTACAAGTCAGGCTCCATTAAAGGCAAAAAAGTGATTTGATTATGATACATTCCACTGGATCACACCTTCTTTACATAAACATGTCATTTCTTGTGAGTTTGCCAAAACTGGTACATTTTATGGCCAAATTTATTCAACTAAAGCAAGTACAGTAGAGATTCGGTAGTTCGAATCACCCGTAACTAATTCGAACCACGGAGATTTTCGAGTTACACATTTTGTTTATTAAAACAATCTTAATGTCAAAAAAAATTTTTTTGAAGTTAAAATTAAGTAACAATGTCCCTGCATATATACGTACCTATGTAGGTGTAGTACTTCAAAATTAATGCCTGTACAGTTAAGTACGACAATACATACCACCACGCAAATTTTGCTGGTAAATGCCTTAGTTATTGTATTCAAGCCAATTCCATGCTCGACCAGAAAAGTTCGAATTACAAAGACCAATATATTGACCATAATTCGAATTACAAGATACCCAATATAAAAAAATGGTTGTTCAAATTAGCATAATTTTCGAATTACAGAGTGTTCGAATTACCGAGTCTCTACTGTATTTAAAAATGCCATCATGTTTCGAAGCACTAAATTACGTGACAGTAGGTTCAAGAGTATTTTAAAAAAATGGATTTATATAAATCAAATTACACTGATGGGAGTTTTCGACAAACCAATTGTTGTCCTCGGCCCTTGTGTCTCTGGTTACTTGTCCACCATCAAAATTTATTGCTGAATTACTTTAGACTACTCCGGGGTTCAATAAATGAGGAGCACAAAGAAAAATCGTGTTTGGAATCATTCGGAATCGTTCTAGTGAACCAAATTTCGGCAATATTCCCAATACTCATTGATTTCATTCCCAAAATACTTGTAAAATGTCCGCCAAAATACAGGAAGTAACAAAATTGGAATAATTCCAAAAGTTTTTGGGAAGCTCTGCTACCAAACGATTCTACATAACTATTTGTTAAAATTTTATACTAATCGTTCTAAGCCATAGTAGAAAATTTCGAATTTTTGCCGGAATTAGTCTAAACAATTTAGAAACTGGTCCCCTTTTTGGAAAAATTTGTATTATTTACAAATTCCAAATGAATTCTTATGACATAGACCCAACAAATTCGGTATTCACTTCTATCCACCCAGGGAAATGAGAAAAATTATTTCGTTTTTTCGATATTTATTAATTCTTGACTTACAAATTTTTCCCAAAAGCGCATCACGTACATAGATTAATACAACTACTATAGATGGGAAAATTCTAAGAAGACATTTTCGGTTAGAAGAGTATGAGAAACTTTTGTTCTACCCGCCTCATTTTCTTTGTGAAGATAGAAATTGATTTTGTGTGTGTGTCGTATACAGTGGTGCCACATCTCGGATTTGAATATATTTTTATTGAATACCTAAGTCATTTGAATACATAAGCATATACATCTTACATATTGGCAATACTGCGTCTAAAATCAACATCAAAACAAAGTTCGGTAATAATAAAAAACAACGAAAACAGATAGTTTTGTGAATTTATTTCAAAATTTGCGAAGTTCAAATGTGAATATCGGTAATATATACGGGTTTCTTTAAGTTTTGGTGATTTTCTGCTCGCAAATAATATAAAAATATACGTTTCTGCCGGTGCTGGAACCCTAAAAAATTTTCTTCCGGGATTTTTCTTATTGTCTGCTAAACATTCCCTAACAAGGCATTGAAGAAACTCTTTTGGGGACATTTTAGTGTTCATTTGTGGCAAAAGTTATTAAAAATAATCACTGTTAACAGGTGAAATCAGGATATTTGTGGTGCATATGACGTATTGCATTGGAGACAGATTAAAAATATAAACATTCCGCTGTCGCGAGGTCGTTGGTGTTAGTGTCGTGAACAGCTTTTGTGTGCTCTTCTTGCGTTGCATTTATGCCTGTGATGAAATCGCAAAATGGTGTTTTTTTTTAATTTTTATCGCTTCTCGTTTTACTCGCATTAGGTAAACGAGAATTTGCGTTTAATTCCCATCTATAGTAATTGTATTAATCTATGATCACGTATAACACCACAGAGCTATCACTTGTATAAAATATCATCAAAAGTATTGAGGTAGTATTTTTAATCATATACTAGGGGCTGCGCCCCGAACCGCTTCGCGGTTCATCCCTCTTCCGCAGGTCGGCCTACGGCCTCCACAACTACTCGGCCTTCTGCCTCGCCCCTCGCGCTTGAATTGTTGGAATTTGATGTATGGAGATGTTACGTAAAATTATTTAAATATATTTCAGCTCTCGCCTTCCTCTTTACTCGGCCTTCGGCCTCGAGTCAAATGCATATATGTAGTTAACCCAAAAAAAGGGAAATTTTTTTAGAGACATTTTTCTTTGTGACCCAACGGTGTATTACAAAATCGTACTGTTTACTTACAATATATTCAATAATGGTAAAAGGTGGTTATCCACACAGGAAAGACAATATTGTGGGAAATGTTATTCTTTTTAATTCATGTCATACATTGAAGCACCAAATCCCTTTAGAATTGCAGGAGATAGCAAGTGCGGGCTATACATAACGATGGTATCTATACTGTTTTTCGCAGTATTATATTGTTTTTCAGACTCCAATACTGCATAATTGCTTTTTTCCCCAAAATACTGTATTTAAATACTCAGAAAACTTTAATTCTTTAACGTTTCGAAATTCAAATTTATTAATAGCAATGCAAAACGTCAGTGGCAACACAAAACAGTGGCAACATATGGCAAGTGTAAATACATTCAAACGACGAACAGCGAAGTATTGATGGCAACATGTCATATAGATTCGCTTCTTCCTTTCCCCATCGATTACTGTCTTGTCATTATTCATCCTTCTTCAGAACGCGTTACTTTGATTTTGCTTTCCATTGTTAATTTAAAAGAATAAAAATGTTGAAATTAAAAGCAAAGAAACAAATTTTCATTGAATAAAATTTATACTGTGAAAAATACTGTTTTTTCAAATCGATTTACTGCTTTTTTAAATTTTTAGGTGAAATATACTGTGTCCGAAAAAAGATACCATCGTTAGCTATACATAAAAAGGAGGGGTAGATATTAGTGAGCAAAAATTTTCTCTGCGGGCTGACCTCTCTCATGGTGAAAATCGGATCCGAAACCCTTAAGCGCATAAAGAGGTTTCAAGAGAGGGAAAGGGGTTGCTATTAAATTGGATCCGACACCCTTGAGTAAGAGATATCAGAAGAAACGGGGATTAACATCATAAAGAATCAGATCCCTTATTTTGTCAATAACTGTACCTGTGTGCAAAGTTTGATCAAAATCGGCCGCGCTGTTTATGCGTGATACCGGAACAAACATTCAGTCAAACAGACAGAAATACCGACCGACATACAGACAGACGGACAAACATAAATTTTAAGCATAACAAAACCTATAATTGCCAGTCTGGCAATTGCCAGTCTGGCAATTATTAGAAACTCGTATAGTGATATTCCTATCAAAATTGGAACAGTTGTATCAAAATTCCAGTTTGAAGTCAAACTTTCCAATAAGATTTTTTAAAATTTGTTCCAATAGGATTTTGATGTATGGGAGTTTTATTTAGAATCATATCCTAAATAACTTTTGTTCTTGCACTTATTTGATAATATGAACAGTTTTTGAGATATTCGCAAAAAACATTTTCGTTCGTATGGGGGTACCCTCCTAATAGTCCATTTTTGCCCATTAACGAACTTAACCTTGCATTTTACGAAAAACGGATCTGTGCAAACTTTCAAGTCTCTAGCTCAATTCGTGCGCCCGCAATCCGCGCCACAGACGGACAGACGGACAGACGGACGGACATGCAAAATTCAATTTTGTTTATCATTCTAAACACACTGGTGTAATACATTTTTATGTGTGGTGACGGGGTCTTGGCGTTACAAACGGTAAGGCAAAGTTAATATACCCTTTGGTTTCACCATACGGGTATAAAAATGTCATTTTTGGCATCAGTATTATACGACCAAATACATCAATGTATGTCAATATTTTTGAGAAAATCCAAAATTACAAAAATTGTCCCCTTACAGTTTTTATTATATAGATGGGAAAAAAGTAAAGTGGACACATCTACAGATAGAGAGCTTTCCTTTAAAAAAAGAATAATCAAAATCGATTCTAAGCTGGAGCTGTGTCGAAAGAAATACATTCAAAATCGCTTTGCCTTTTAAATATATAGATGAGTCTTCGATCTTAACAACACGGATCGCAGCTAGGCGTTTAATGAAGGGGTAAAATACCCATGCTCGAAGCCAGGGTTGCTGGTGCCAAGGTTTTGTTTTTTTAATTTAATTTTTTTTTTCATTTAGTTAAAACAAATTTTTTTCTTTGTGATTTTTGTGTTTTTTTTTGTATGTGAAAACTGTTTAAACAAAAAAGATAAACCGAAAACGATTTTGATCAGATTTTCACCATTGTCCGTGATGATAATATTTTATGACTGAAGTTAGCTTGCCCATGAGGAGGCTGGAAAAACTAATTGGGTATTAGAGTTTTAAAATTCAAAACCGAAAGTCTTGAAGCGAACTCGTTTATTTTCTAAAAGTTATTTCTGGAAGTTTTTTATGCAAAAAAACTTTAGCCCGACAATGATGGGTCTGCATCTAGTAAAATATTATTAAAAATTGGTAGAAAAGTAAAATGGACACATCTAAAGATAATTTTCTAAAAGTTGTTTCTTGCATTTGCATTATCCTTACAGGACCTTCCGTTTTGAATTTTGAAAATCCGGATTTGGGATCAGCGACCCCAAAAACCCCCGAGTGATACTTTTCAGCCTCCTATTGAGCAGGATTCATGGCGAAAATCACGGTTTAAAAATACCCAAACCCCCGTTCACCCCCTTAGCGCTAAAATTCCGAAAAATCTCGATGGTTGGGACATATTCTGAAAGT